>OY740720.1:67456188-69871188 GCA_963513945.1 Hydrotaea diabolus
ATCGAATGTACGAAGGCATATCAATAATTCCGTGACTTTTTCAACTTCACTCGTAGTTATATGAAATGCTACACTGCTCCCATCAAGTAACTTCTGATAATAGAGTACTGTCAAATTTTGAGAGAGTTCCGTCATTTAGTTTGTGTTTAACAGCTGTTTCAAACATACAACCTTGTGGTTTGGGTTAAAAATGGAAGAATGGGAGAGTACTCATTAAACATTGTTTTTGCGCAAAAAACCGTCAATCAAACCAAGGAAAGTCTCGATAAATACTACTGGGACTCTGCACCATCGCTTTTAATGGTAAAAGTAGTTTACTGGCTTCCGTTGTGGTCGCTTAAGTACAAATGCGGCTGAACGTTATGGACGGCCAATCAAGGTCAATACTCCCGAAAATGTAGAAAAAATCTACGTTATGGTGTTGGCCGATCGAAGAGTAAAAGTGCATGAGATTGTTGATGCCATACGCATTTCATAAGGCAGTGTGGTTTCGATTTTACATGAGCAGTTGGGTTTAAAAAAGCTGTCTGCAAGATGTCTGCCGCGTTTGCTCTCAATGGACCATAAACGTAATCGTGTGACAACTTCAAAGGATTGCTTGGATTTGTTTAAACGCAATTCGAATGAGTCTTTGCGGCGTTTTGTAACTGTGGATGAAACATGGATCCATTACAATAATCAGGAGACCAAGCAAAAGTCTGAACAATGGGTTTCTCCGGGGGAACCGGATACGAAGAAGGCCAAGGTGGCTTTGACGACCAATAAGGTGATGGCAACAGTTTTTTGGGATGCAAGCGGGATAATCCACATCAAATACCTTCAAAAGGAAAAAAAACAATAAACGGCGAATATTATGCCAACATAATGGACCGATTTAACGAGGATTTTAAAAAAACGACCCCATATAGCCAAGAAAAAAAATATTATTATTATGCAGTCTTAATGGCTAAATTGCATGAATTGCGTTACGAATTGGTACATCATTAGCCATATTCCCTGGACTTAGACCCCAGTGACTATTTCTTTTTCCAAACTTAAAGAAATGGCTCGGTGGAAAAAAACTTAGCTTCAACGATGAAATTATTGACCAAACAAATGCCTTTTTTATATACATCGAAAAATCCTATTTTTTGGAAGGGATAGAAAATTGGAGAAAAGTAAGACTAAGTGTATTGAGCTAAAAGAAGATTAGGTTGAAAAATATATTTTTTTGCAAAAAAAAAATTGTGTTTTATTCGAAAGTAACGGAAGTAACGGAAATGGACAGATTGGATATTCGAATGTTTACAACTTTTAAAACCAAGTCCTCGTTAAAATCAAAGGCATCACAAAAACTGACCCAAGGTGTAGAACAAAATTTTTAAAAAAGCTAAAGTCGGACATGGCTGCACTTAAAGCCAACTGAAAATTAGTTTTTGGGTCTAATTAACCCATATTTTCAAACTAATATCTTATTTAAATTTGAGAGAAAATTTCATTGTTTTTGGTAAAATTGCCATGTGGCAGCTACATCTTAAACTGAACCGATGTTCTCCATTTTTAACAGCGCCCGTCCGTGGCACGAGTAACTTAATAGTGCCAAATTTCTTCAAGATTGGCAGTAATATGCGGCTTCTAGAGCTAAAGACATAAAATCGGATAAACATACATAAAAAATCGGATAAACATAGCTAAATCTAAGCCGTTATTCTTCAATTTCAAAAACATCCTTCCTTGGCCTATAAAACTTTATCATGCTAAGTTTCACCAAGATTGAATGTAACATGTGGTTTCTAGTGTTTTAAATATAAAAATCAGATGAAGGTACAGTAGGTAGCAGCTTATTTGATGCTGAGTTAATTAATTATTTCAAAACGCTATAATTTTAAAATAAATATGAATAGAACTAATCTTGCAACATTAACACTACTTCGAAAAAAAATTGTTCCTTCCCTTCTTGAACAGAAAAATCAAATATTGTAGCAAAGATTTAAGTTACAGCTTATTTGATGCATTTCATGCTTTGTTAATTTTCTTCAATTTGAAATGCAGGTTTACGGCATTTTCTTCTCTGTTGTGTTTGTTGTGTTGTATACTCTCTCTTCATAGTCATTTGAGTTTGTTCTTTCAAGCGAACTAGTCACAAAAGCACAATATTAAGAATGGGTCCGCGCACGACGATGGAGTAGAGAGAACTCGTGCTTATGCACTTCAAAAATGGAGTATCGTATAGGAAAATTGCTCTGATGGTCAACATACACGCATCTACTGTGCAACATATTGTGGAAAAATTTGTTCACGAAAATAGAGTAGAAAACAAGGGTAGAAATGCGCCTAATAAAATTTTCAGTGCCAGCGACGAGCGATATATTGTGCGCAAAATCAAGGCGCATCCAATGTTGTCTGCCCTAAAGCTGGCTACTGAACTTGAAAGTGAAATAGGAAAGTCCTGTTGTGCTCAAACAGTCCGTCGTGTACACACAGAAAAAAAGTATGGTTGGGGTGACAATATTCGAAGGGCATCATACTATTGTTGGGTATATGGTTGTGGCTCAACAGTATGATTTTCCTCACAACAATAGTATGATTCACACCCAGCCATACTATGATCCTCACAACCATAGTATGATTCACACTCAACCATAATATGATCCCCACAACCATATTATAATCCTAACAACAATAGTATGTTTGACATACAACCATAGTATTATCCTAACAACCATAGTATGATCCCACACTCAACCATACTATGGTCCTCAAAATTATTTATAAGGATTGGGTTGTGGTGTCAACAATAGAGATTTTTATTAAGTAAATAAATTCAAAATACATTAAATTCAAAATAATAGGAATGATTAATTTAACAGTAGAAAAGATCCATTTAAAAAAACGTAAGCGTTTTTATTAAAATTATTTTAGTTAAATAAATCTAAAGCAGTTTGTTTGAAAAATTTTAATTCCCATTATTATTTCAAAAGATTCGTAATAACAACATTGTTTTAAAACCCATATTTAAATTAAGAGCAATTACAATCATACAGTATGAATGCTGCAATCATATTATTGTGAACATAAAACCCAAAAACAATATTTTTGTCGTACCAACCATATTTACGAGTATATTGTAGCTGCAACCATAGTTTCATTTTTAAATTTGGCAATGATACTATTGTTACATTTCAACAATATTAATATTGTCGCAATCATACTATTGTCAACATGGAATTCAAAAAACAATACTATTGTTGCGAAGAACATACTATTATTGCAGAGAACATATTATTGTTGCCGTGACCATATAGTAACCATATTTTTTCTTTGCGTGTAGTCCATGAGCATAATTTTGATGGCCGTGTTGCTAGTAAGAAGCCGTTTATAAGCACGAAGAATCAAAAGAGCCATCTTCAGTTTACCAGAGATCATATTTCGAAGAATTCGGACTTGTGGGATGATGTTATTTATGCAGACGAGCCAAAATTTAATATCTTTGGGTCTGACAGCATGTCTTATGTCTGGCGAAAGCCAAATACGGAGCTCAGAAAAGAAAATTTAAAACCTACTGTGAAGCATGGCGGTACGGTGGCAGTGTTACGGTGTGTGCCTGTATGTCTGCCGCCGGCGTCGGAAATTTAACTTTTATAGAGAGTACGATAGACAAAATGCTATATCTCGATATTCTTAAAAATAACTTGCTGCAAAGTGCAAATAAGCTGGGCATAGGGAACTGATTCCGGTATTATCAAGACAATGACCCAAAACAGAAGTCTGCTGTTGTTCAGTCCTGGCTAAAATGGAAGTGCCCACACTTAATGTCACCACCTGCACAGTCGCCAGATTTGAATGTTATTGAGAGGAATAGCATTTTTGAAGTAATGGCATAATATTACACCAAAAATTACACGTAAACTCGTAAAATCTATGCCAGACCGGCTGAATGCTGTTTTGATGGCCAAAGGTTACCACACCAAATGTTTAAAAAAGCTTTAAAGCCGGTTAATATTAGATCAAAATAGGCTAGAATACTGCTGCGTTAAATAAGCTGAAACATAAAATTTTACGTTCAGTTCCTTATTTAGAGTTTATGTAATTTGTAATTTTTTTTTTAATAAATGCATTTGCCTTTTAATGTATAACATTTTTTTCTGTAAAATGGCGTTTTTAGCTTTTCAATAAATTGAGTAGTGTGGAATAAAAAAACAAAATCAAATTTAACAAGACTGCTGCATCAAGTATGTAAGAGCTATATCTAAATCTGAGCAACATCCTTTTTCGGTCCAACAGCTAACGTGTGCCTAATTTCATCTAGGTTAGATGTGGCTTCTACAGTTAAAAGCTGAAAAATCGGATGAAAACATATCTGGGAGCTGTATCTAAATCCCCACCGATTTTCTTCAATTCCACAAGTGTCCGTCCTTGGTCTAAAAAACTTGCTTCTGCCAAATTAAATTAAAACCGGACAGCAATTGTGACCCGTAGTTTGATTATAAGTACAAGCCTTAGCTGGCCGGAAGGACGGATAGACAGGCATCATTTAATGAAATAAGCAGGAGATTGATTATACGTCGATCGGATCTGGCTCAAACATTTTTGGTAGTTACGAGGGCGGTTCGGAAAGTTCTTAGCATATCAATGAAAGAGAATAGTTAGTCTTTCAAAAATATTTTTATTTTTCAATATAATCTCCTGAAACTTCAATACACTAAGTCCAATGCTTATCTAGCAATTCTTTCCCTTGATTAAAATAGTTTTCCTCAAGGTCTTCAAAAAAGTGGTTTACAACTGTAATTGCATCTTCTTTTGATGTAAAACACTTGTCAGCAAGGCATTTTTTTAGATTTGGGAACAGGTAAAAGTCACTGGGAGCTAAATCAGGAGAATAAGGTACCATTGTTAAAACACTCTTGTGCGCTGGTGCGTTGTCTTGATGAAAAATAATTTTTTTGTGTTGTAAGCCAGGACGTTTTTCTCGAATTTGTACATTTAATTGATCTGAAAGGTTGCAATAGTACTCTGAATTTATTGTTTTACCCTTTTGCAGATAGTCAATCAATAAAATACCTTTGAAGTCCCAAAAAAACCGTTGCCGTAACCTTACCAGCCGATTGAATTGTTTTTGTCTTCTTTGGGGCACTTCCTCCAGCTTCAGTCCATTGTTTGGATTGTTCTTTTGTCTCTGGAGTATAGTGGTGGATCCATGTCTCATCAACAGTTATGAAACGACGCTTAAAATCCATTTTATTTCGCTGAAAACGATCCAAACAAGCTTGAGAAATGTTCATTCTTATGCTTTCTTGGTCGACTGTTAACAAGTGCGGCACCCATCTTGCAGAAAGCTTTTTCATCTGTAGTTCTTCATGCAAAATTAAATGGACTCGATCATTTGAGATGCCCATGATATTAGCTATTTCACGCACTTTTATTCGTCGATCATTTAATACCATATCATGCACTTTGGCTACAATTTCTGTTGTTGTTGCTGTTTTAGGACGTCCACTACGTGGTTCATCTTCAATGCTTGTACGACCACGTTTAAATTCAGCAACCCAATTTTTACTGTTGCATATGAAGGAGCACTTTCACCTAACACATTCACCATATCATTATGAATTTCTTGTCCCGATAAACCTTTTTTATGTAAATATTTAATGACACCACGCATTTCTAATTTTTCCATTGTAAAAAAATCGCGGATGCGTCTTTTGTACAAACCTGTTTCTATTTGAAGGAGTTGCCAAATGGAAACAAAATTTAACATGTGTTCATAGCAGAGATGTTTCCAAAAAACTTAACTTTTTTCTGTTTATACCGCGCTTTGTGTGCTAGGCTAAGAAGTTTCCGAACCGCCCTCGTACAAACAGACATTTGCCATTAAACTAACTAATTGTTCCCTGTTCCACATAGTGGTGCAGGGCATAATTAAATACCATTTTAAATAGATGCAGATAAACGAAGTATCGAGTAAAAAGGTATTATCAACTAAAGTCTCTATGCCTTTCTAGAGTCCCTTAACAGGAGATAGCTGATTGATATACTCTCTTTACGAGTACCATTTTAAACCGAACTTGGCTACCAAAACCCCATCTAGTCATTGGCGTATAGGAGACCTTCAAATGTTTTAACATTAAGCTTAATCTATGCGTTGGCCTTAGAATAATTTGTAGCGTGAATTGAAGTGACATCTGTACCATCCAAATCTATTTTCTATGAATCCCATTATGGCCCACAATGACATCATACGAGTACATCCAATATTTCATATGTGTACATTAACTTGATTAATACGTAACATTTATTTAGAATTTTCTCAAACGAAATTCCAAGACATGAATAAACTCTTCAAACTACTTACTTACCAGCAGAAGTAATATGAAGCCCCCACTAACCGCCCTCGTGGCCAACAAATCCTTTTCCTTCCTGACAATACAAACACACTTGTACTCGAACATCCACCATTTGCCATTTGGAAGATATGACATCTCCTGGCATGATTATGATCTATGGCCATGACAGAGTCAACAGCAGCAGAGCACACATGAAGTAAATGGGACAATAACCAACAAAAACTCTACTAATATCGGAAAGTGGATGATGGTCTAAGGATATAAATTGGTTCAACTGTACTCCAGCCAGATGGCTGTTTGCCTAAAATAACAGCATCATCTTAACGCTCCTCCTCGCAAGTAGTAGTCGCTCGCAGAGATATGCTGTCAACGAGCATGCCGGGGAAGTAATGAATATTCTGGGGGAAATTGCTTCGAATTACAAAAGATTATTGATTACAACCTGAATGTATGTCTGTTCTATTAGAATGTCATATACGTACTTTAGACTTGAAGTGATGTGGGTGCGTTTGTCAGTCTTGTAGTAAATATTTTCCAGTTCTTCTTAAGTAATGAATGTAAATTAATACCACAATGACCGTCAAGGCTTTGTCCACAATCAATAGAATGATTAATTAGTGAATGAATTTGATATACTCGAAGATACCCATGCATAAAGCATTTTATATTTCTGGGGAAGAGAAATCATCCAGGAAAATTAAAGCATTCGCATAGACAAGCTTCGAGGAAAATAGGCACACTAATAAACACTTGAATTTAAAAACTCGTAATAAATGGAAGAGAATTCGCCGGTAGGCCGTCTTACAATGATGTCAAAAATACACGACTATCATGCCAGTGAATCCAGGTTCAACTCCGGGTAAAAACATCTAAAAAAGATGCTGGCAACTTTGCAAGTAAGAGATTAATCTAAAAACTTGTCCATACAATGCATGAGCCGTTCAGAGCCAGTATTAAACAGTAGTAGAAAAATTATACCGTGCACACCTCACTGATTTTTGAAAAGTTATGTGGATTAAACTCAAATGGCTTATTGGTAAAAAGTCCGTACTATCAATTCAAAACAAATTTTTTTTTATCCTTTAAAAGACTTTAAAGAATGCAGTACCAATTTGGAAAGGGTAGCACATTTTTAGGGGGTAACTTCGGCTTGCTCAAAATTGCCCCCGTGTAAAATAGGATACGTTAAGTGCAGAATGTATTTGTTTAGTAGTTGAAACTACATGGTGCTTGAAATGGCGACGAGATCCTTTCTAGGACACCTTGGGTAACACAGCTAGCATGATCAAAGAATTGACTGTGAATCCTCTGAATATGAACAAGATGTCCTTAAGAAACGTCAAACTGTCGTTATATACACGCAGAGAAAAAACATGGTTACTACATGGTCACGGCAATAATAATATGTTCTCCGCAATAAAAGTATGTTCGTCGCAACCATAGCATTGTTAACTGAATTTATTTTTGACAATAGTATAATTGCTGCAATATTATTATTGTTGAAATGTAACAATAGTATTATTGCCAAATTTAAAAAAGAAAATATAGTTATAGCAACAATATAAATATAGTTGGTGCGACAAAAGTATTGTGTTTTGCGTTTTATGTTAACAATAACATGATTATGGCAATCATACTGTATTGTATAGTAGTTTTTTTTATTTAAATATGCTTTAAAAAACAAATGTAATTGGTACGGATCTAATGCAATAATAGTAATTTTTGTATCGAAATTAAAATTTTTTAAACAAGCTGCTTTGGCTTTGCTTAACTGAAATATTTTTTTTCTATAAAAACGCTTACGTTTATTTAAGCTTATTTTTTCTACTGTGATATAAACCACTCCTATTATTTTGAATTTAATGTATTTTTGTTTTTCATAATTCAAATCTATTGTTGACAACTTAAACAAATTCTAATAAATTATATTGGAGATCATACTATGGTTGCGTGTGAATCATACTATGGTTGTGAGGATCATAGATACTATGGTTGTGAGGATCATACTATGGTTGTATATGAAACATACTATGGTTGTTAGGATCATACTATGGTTGTGGAGATCATAGTATGGTTGAGTGTGAATCATACTATGGTTGTGGGGATCATAGTATGGTTATGTGTGAAAACGTTTTATATATAAGTAATGTGAGGATCATAGTATGGTTGTATTTGAATTATACTATTGTTGTGAGGATCATAATATTGTTGTATTTTCGTGGGCAATTGTGTGCAGAAAACTTGAAAAGTAAGGTTTACAACAGTAGTTCTCATTCGTTTGGGGAGAGCCTGGCCTTATAGAGTTCGGTTTTACTTTCAATAATTGCAGCAAGGCTTTCTGAAGAGGGTCGTCACGGACACGAAATCATGATAAAAGAAGTGTGCAGCCACGAAAATCAATGTCACTTTGCCATTTTGTTAAAAACTTATCTTCTACATATTTAAATATAGAAGCAAGAGGTCTTGAGCCGGTTTAATCCCTGTTCAATGTGTAAAAGCAACAGACCGAAATAAAACAAACGAGCTAAAAAAAAACATTTGTTTGCATAAACCTTGCTTTTCAGATATCCCCACAAAAAGAAGTCCGGAGCCGTCAAAGCAAGTGACCGTGGAGGCCAATCAACATTACTATTTCTTAAAATAACTTGTTATGGAAAGAGGTCTCGCAGTAATTCCAGTGTATTCCTGGCTGTATGAGATGCGTCTTGGTGATACTACATGTTAATCAAGCCCAAAGCATGTAGTTCTGGCGTTAATAAGTTTTAGCTCATATCACGATATCGCTCCCCCTTGACAGGTACCGGTACGCCGTTTTCATTTTCATAGAAGTAAGGTCCAATGATTCCTCCTGACCAAATTGCACACCAGACTGTCACTTTTAATGAATGCAAAGGTGACTGATGAATAATTTGAGGGGTTTCCATTGCTCAGAACCGACTATTCTGTTCATTCACATATCCTTTCAAAAGAAAATGTGCCTCTCACTCATTATGGTTTTTTCAAGAAAATCTGGGATGTCATGGGCGAAATGGAACATCCTACTCATATTGGCATACTCGTATGTACGGCGGCGTAAATGGCCTTGTGAAAGAAGCTCTTGTGTCAACTGAATCTTAAATGGAAACAAGTGCAAATCGTTGTGCAAAATTGTGGCCAAAGTTGTTCTTTGAAGACCAAGCTCCTAAGCACGGCGTCGAAATGAGGATGGATGGATTGTTTTGAACACTTTCTTGAGCAGGAGTAATGTTTTCAGACGATATTGCAGTACGTTGTAATCCATGCTTGGGCCTATCAGCTACAGGCGGTCTTACTTCGAAATCGTTCACTACACCATAAATACTTATAGTGCGTTTTGTTGGCACGTTGTTTCTCCCAAAAGTTTCACGTAACTTTCTCATCGTCACAGTAATCGTTGATTGATTTTGATAAAATGTTTTAACGATAAAAATACGTTGGTCTATCGAATATTTTTCCATAATAAATTTGTCACGTCTGTACTTCACGATCGCCAAATATGAACTGTCAAGAGTAATGTTTACCAAAAATGGCGGTAAAACAAAGAAGTATACTTTCCCGGCGGGCACCCTGTATATACCGATTTTTTAAAGGGGATGTGTCACCGCCCACTTTTTTCCCGGATGTCTATTGTTCTATACCAATACGATATGTTCCTATCTTCATATCTCTAATAATTAATGAGATACTGTCGTTTCAATTCAGTGTTTAGGAAGGTGGCACGCCCTTGTCCAATTGAACTATAACGAGCTTTTATTAATTACCTAAATATTGAGTACATTCTGTTAAATTTTTTAAAGGATCAATCTATTATGCTGTTTTTAAACAAGTCGTGGCACCGTTCACTTTCCAGGATATGTTTCGAGCCATGCCAACATCATATGTTCCAAATATCATCGTCATGTCTCTATTAGCTCATGAGATATTGTCTTTTTAAGTTCTGTAACGTGTGGGCGGTGCCACTCCCCCTTTTCTAACTAAGCAGTAAAATAGTCGATAACAATTTGATAGTGATTGATATTATTCTATTAAAATCGTATAACCAGCTGCCCCTTACTTGGGCGGTGCCACTCCCCCTTCTTCAATTTAACCGTAAAATAGTCTTTAAGAATTTAATAGTGATTGATATTATTCTATTAAAATTGTATAACCAGCCTCCCCTTACTTGGGCGGGGCCACTCCCCCTTCTTCAATTTAACCGTAAAATAGTCTTTAAGAATTTAATAGTGATTGATGTTATTCTATTAAAATTGTATAACCAGCTGCCCCTTACTTGGACCGCAAATGCAACAGTTTTAAAGGGGCGGGGTACCGTGCATTTTCCCTGCAGAATCCGAGCCAACATCAAATATTATAGCCATATCTCTAATATATCATGCGATATTGAGTTTTTAAGTTCAGGATTGTGTGGGACGAGTCACGGTACTTGTCAATTTTTTTCATAGCATAATTTATAATCACTTCCTAGTCATTAATTTCATTCTGATAACATTTTAAAACAATCAGTACATTACGTTGGACCTGTATACGACTTTTCAAAGGGGGCGTGGCACCTCCTATTTTCCTCCCGTACCTACATTATGTGTTCAAAATTTTAATTTATCTCTAATAGTTCAAGAGATATTTTCTTTTCAAGTGCAGAACTGTGGATTTTTTCCAGTGAGGTTGACCCAGTCCTTGTGTGGGAACCATTTTTACCTCTTTCGCCCAGTTTGAAACGTTGGGTCGTAAACTATAAGTATAAGTATATGTGCGGGCGCCAGTCACATGTAGAATTTAGATACAGAAAGTCGGCCCCGTAGAGTGAAGCAATGAGTTCCCTAGGGTGGAGTTATATCCCCGGCTCGGTTTAACCTCTACCTCTCTAAACTTCCTGCACCACCAGGTGGCGTTGAAATTGTGTCGTACGCTGACGATTGCACAATTCTGGCGTCAGGACCTAAAGTGGATGACATTTGCGAGAAAATCTACTGTAACCTCACTGACTCAGCACGTTTTTTCACTGCGAGGAATATGAAAATATCCGCCTCCAAATCATCAGCCACACTGTTTACTGCTTGGACTGCAGAGGTGCGGCTGTCAACCAATGTGAAAATCGATGACGTCAACATCCCGACTACCAACTACCCCAAAATCCTTGGGGTCACATTAGACATCCTTTTTAGATCCTCTGCACATGCTACAGCTATCTGCGATAAACTCAAAAGTAGGAACAAGGTCCTCAAGTCACTCGCCGGCATTACTTGGGGAGCCGACAAAGAAACCCTGTTGATCTCTTACAAAGCGATAGGTCGGTCTGTAGCAAACTACGCAGCACCTGTATGGTCAGCGAACGTGAGTACGACGCAGTGGAAGAAAATTCAGAATTGCTAGAATGCCGCCTATAGAACATCAACCGGGTGTCTTCTTATGTCTTCTGAGGACCATCTACATGAGGAGACGAAGGTCCTTACCATGCGCAGACACAATTTCCTGTTGTCTAAGCAATACCTGCTAGGGTGTTTTCGCAGCAGTCATCCTAACCACCATCTCTTGAACAGGATGCCTCCATCCAGGCAGATCAGGTACGATCTTCATGATCTAGAGAGAGGGGTCCAACGGTACAAGAGAGAACCTTTAGATCATCGAAACTATCAGGTCTGAACAACATTCACGCCGATGAAGTCGCAGAAGCAGTATCCAGCTACCGTGTGAATGTAGTGCTAGGAGAACATCATCCGGAGATTTCACCTGAGGAGAAGGTACTACCTCGGCAGACGCGCGTGATTCTGGTGCAGCTGAGATCTGGATGGTGCGGCCGCCTCAATTCTTACTGGGCACGAATTGATGCTAACGTTCCATCAGGCTGCACCTCTTCAATTATCCGGCCAAACCCAATCAGCTAACCCCCAGGTATCTGTGGACGCATTCAGTTCAAATAGCGAGTTTCCTTCACCTGGATATCGAAGCAGATCCCCCATAGACGAACAAGACTTCGAAATAAAATATATCGTTGTCACAACAACAACAACCTCTTGAGTGATCTGACCCATTTTCAATTCCAAGCTTTTAGGTCTATCAACACATGTTTTTGCAATATTTCACCCACCTATCTTCAATAGTGCGACCAGTAGTTTTCTTTCCTCAGTCAGATCATCTTAGAATTTTATGACGATTCGAGGTATTGCAAACGGAATTACAAAGTGAATATGCGCTCTATTTCTATTAATTCTTTCTTTCGAGTTTTCATATGTCCATATGTTCGTTTGGGCCCTTTTCTGCGACGTTCTTTAAATATAGTTTCTTTTTCTCAGAACTTATAGAAAAAGGGTATTGAGTTTAAGCTCACTAGTCCAAATTTGCAGAAGTCATTAAAAACAAATTCCTGTATTTCCCATATTTGTGCCAAGAAACATCAGCTTAGTCAAAAGAGCTGCATATGTCCATCTTCGCAGGGACCCCTTTCAGCGATGTTAGAGCACTTGGATTAGGTACAGAATTTAGACAAATCGTTAGATAATTTTTATTTTTGTCGGTACTCTTAATAAAAGGATACTGATTTTGAAGCCCCTAGTCTTAAGTTTGAAGAAATCTTAAAAAAATCCTGTAATTTGATTTTTTTGTGCCAAGAAGCATCTGCTTAGTCAAGATAAAAGCCGCTGCTTTCAGCAGTAGCTCAAACTAGAAATCGACGGCGGCGTCGAGTCAGCTGCATGCCGCACGACTTCCACTTCTGGGCAAACATTTTTCCCGTTTTCAGAACCTGTAGCTTTGGTTTTGTTTATTGTTGTTTGTTCAAAAATATATCACGAATGCCTTTTAAAATGCCCTTCGTCCTTTTGGTTGTCCGTGGAACCAGCACTGGAAAATACGTTGATTTGTAAAACCCTGCAACAATATTTTATTAAATCGTAAAACACTTCCTGACTTTAAAGCTTACGATTATTTGACAGGGCAAGAAGCAATTTGGCGCAAATACTCGTACAGTTGATATTTATTTGAGTATTTAATGAAAAATAAATGCAAACATTTAAATCTTTCGCAAAAAGTCTATATATCCCTTCACATATCTAATACTCGTATCTAATGATTTACTCGGTAAATAGTTGAGCAGGTCTGCGCGAACGTCTTTGGCAAGGCGGTGCGTGGCATGAGGAAGGCGCTGGGAGCGGTTACTGTGCTGGAGCAGGGTGCAATTGCAAATAAATTGAAAATACAATAAATAACATTTTGTACATATTTCCAGCTTTACCCCAGCATCAGCTGGATAGATATTCGCTCTTTTATCTTTAATTGCATGCACTGTAAGAAATAAACCAACAGCCAAGGTCATACTAACATAAATTACTGATGAAATGTGTACGAGGCGACCGCAAAAGTAACTGGCCTAACATAAAAAGAACCGTTTTTTTGGAATTATTATTATTTATTTTTCAACATAATCTCCTTCCAACTCAATACACTTCATCAAACGTTTTTAATTCCATCCGAAAAATAAGATTTTTAAGACCTTCAAAATATGCCTCAGTTTCAGCAATAACCTCGCTATTGGACGAACATTTTTTGCCACCGAGAATTTTTTTTAAATTTGGAAACAAGAAATATTCAGAAGGAGATAAATCTGGACTATATGGTGGATGCGGAGCAATTTCAAATCGTAATTCGGCCAGTTTTTGTTGAGTTAAAAATGCAGTGTGTATGCATTATCTTGATGAAAAAGAACTTTTTTTTTCTAAATGCGGTCGTTTTATCCTGATTTCTTCACTCAACCCATCCAATAATGCACAATAATGTTCACTATTTATAGTTTTTCCTTTCTCAAGATAATCAATAAATATTATACCCCTTGCATCCCAAAATACTGTGGCCATTACTTTTCCTGCTGACTTAACAGATTTCGCCTTCTTGGAACCACTTTTACCAGCTTCTATCCACTGTTTTGACTGTTCTTTGCATTCTGGGATGTAGTGATGGATCCATGTTTCATCAACAGTTATGAATCGGCGCAAGAACTCTATTGGATTACGCTGATAAATCGCTAAAAGCTCCTCGGAATTGGTCCAACGGACGATTTTTTGGGGTAAAGTCAACAAACGCGGCACCCATCTTGCGGATAGCTTTTTCATGTGGAGTTCATTATGTAAAATACTCCAAACTTGTTTTTCGTGTATTTTAACAATATCAGCAAGTTCTCTGAGCTTTATTCGTCTATCTTTAGTCACTTCATTAAATATTTTTCTAATGTTTTCAATAGTAGTAGCAGTTTTCGGTCTTCCAGAGCGTTGTTCATCTTCTGTACTTGAACGACCCATTTTAAATTGTTAAACCCAGGATTTCACGGTGGAGTATGATGGTGCATTATCATCATGAACAGAATCCAATTCATCTTTGATTAATTGAGGCGTATAACCTTTCATATAAAAGTGTTTAATTACCGCACGAAACTCTTTATTTTCCATTTTTCAAAAATTATAAAACTTGTTTACTTCAATCACCTGTAACAAAGAAAATAATCATTAAATATTCGGAAATTTTGACAGATGTCTTATAAAAGATTGCGTTTAAAAAACTAAAAAAAGTTGCTAGTAAACAGAAAATGTGCCAGGCCAGTTAGTTTTGCGTTCGCCCTCGTAGTGATCTTCAAAGTGGTATCCTGCCATTATACCGTATGTAGAGCACTATTTCCCATCCATGTAATGCTGGAGTTTTGTAAATTATTTTTGTATGAGTGATTTTGCACAGTGTATCATTTTTCACTTTGTAAGTGTTCGCTTGCCTTTTTCTCGACCATTTAATCTTTTTCAGCTCATCATACAACTGTTGCACACACATTTTGTTTGTGTTATTTATGAGCAATTTCCCTGGTGCGGGAAATTTAGAAAGATGAAAAGGACGGAAAAAACTCTGGTTTTTTATCATTTTGTTTTCAGTCGCTATAAGAATCGCAGCGGAATTGAAAAGAGAACGGAGAAGAAAATATATGTGCTTATTTACTATATTTTCCATTCTTTTTAAGTTTTCTTTAAAAAACATAAGCAGGCAACTTGTTGTGCTGGTACCATCACGTGCCGGTTGGGCGAAAGGAATACGTACAGTGAGGTACAATAGTATGTGTACTTAATATTTTTTATGAATTTGATCACCACGAGGCGATTTTCCCTGGTATTCGTCAACGAACGAATTAAAGGCCAATAAGTGAGAGGTTAATTAAACCAGAGATTTGTAAACCCTACATGATAGTGTAAAATAAATTTTTCAGTTCATTTGAAAGAGCTCGAAATAAGGTGTAGGAGATTGTAAAAGGGTGAAGTCTAAACATTCATCGGAAAAAATACACTTTTGACTATTTGTTGAACACATCGTAATTATTTTCGGACGAGCCATGGTGTCATTTTTGAAAATTTTGACTTACGTATTACATCACAGCATAGACCGATATGGACCAATTTTAATACTGCTATTCTTTGGTTAAAACCTGAACAACCTAAACATTTTCGAGATCAGTTTATATACTGGGTGGAGCGCGGTAACTGGATTTTTTGCACTGCAGACTGTGGCGGCACCGTTGCTCGAAGACAGTGAAGAGTATGCGTGACTTATGATGCGGGACATTTGTATTCGTCTGCCTTTTAGTTGACGTTATTCATTGGAAACATGAGGAGAGGTCATTTTATGTTGGAGCGTATTTTTCAAATGCGCACTCGATCATTGCAGTGCAGCGTGCTTTTCCTCAGTGGGTGTGTAACAAACAAAATATGCGGTACTTAAGTGAAACAAACCCCCAGAGAACTTCACCAAAAACCTCTGCATTCAGACGGCGTGTGGTGTGATATTATGATGAGTAGGCATAATAAGACCTTACTTTTTCCAGGATAACCGTCTTGCCGTAACTGTGAACTCCGAATGGTTCTTTACTATGATACTGGATTTTTTCAGTCGGCTCTTGAGGCAATGCATTTAGAGGATACATGATTCCAACAGGATGTTGCCACTGCACACACAGCAAGGGTTACCATGAATTGTTTGAGGCAAATGTTTCCTAGACGGCTTATATCTTTGAGGGGTGATGTGAACTTGCCGGCACACTCACCAGACTTAGCCCTATGCAATTTTTTCTTTTGGGGTTATCTGAAGTCTAAGGTGCATATCAATCGTCCCAACACCTTGGAAGACCAAATTCGGTAATTCGGTATAAACAATAAACAAAAAAGTTTCGGTTGGTTGATACTAATTACATTTACCCGTACCTATTTATGTATTTTAAATTTTCCTTCGTTTTGTCCTTTATTGCTTAAAAAGTACCGGTTTTATCGAAATTAGGCATAGAGTCGTTTGTGTGGAAGGTGCTAGCAAAGGGGCATGATACCTTTTTTAAGTGATTTCGTCATGTATTTTAATTTATGTTCAATTTCGGAATAATGCACTTACACTGGAGGCAACTGAAAGGGGATTGTCATCTAGTATTGCATCTTCATTTGAGGTAAAACGCTTACCAGCAAGGATTTTTTTAGATTTGGGAACAGGTAAAAGTCACTGGGAGCTAAATCAGAAGAATAAGGTGGGTGGTCAAGCAACTCGTACTTTAATTCGTTGATTTTAGCCATTGTTAAAACACTTTTGTGCGCTGGTGCGTTGTCTTGATGAAAAATTATTTTTTTGTGTTGTAAGCCAGGACGTTTTTCTCGAATTTGTACATTTAATTGATCTAAAAGGTTGCAATAGTACTCTGAATTTATTGTTTTACCCTTTTGCAGATAGTCAATCAATAAAATACCTTTGAAGGCCCAAAAAACCGTTGTCATAACCTTACCAGCCGATTGAATTGTTTTTGCCTTCTTTGGGGCACTTCCTCCAGCTTCAGTCCATTGTTTGGATTGTTCTTTTGTCTCTGGAGTATAGTGGTGGATCAATGTCTCATCAACAGTTATGAAACGACGCTTAAAATCCATTTTATTTCGCTGAAAACGATCCAAACAAGCTTGAGATATGTTCATTCTTATGCGTTTGGTCGACTCCGGCACCCATCTTGCAGAAAGCTTTTGCATCAGTAGTTCTTCATGCAAAATTAAGTGGACTCGATCATTTGAGATGCCCATGATATTAGCTATTTCACGCACTTTTATTCGTCGATCATTTAATGCCATATCATGCACTTTGGCTACAATTTCTGTTGTTGTTTCTGTTTTTGGACGTCCACTACGTGGTTCATCTTCAATCCTTGTACGACCACGTTTAAATTCAGCAACCCAATTTTTACTGTTGCATATGAAGGTGCACTTTCACCTAACACATTCACCATATCATTATGAATTTCTTGTCCCGATAAACCTTTTTTATGTAAATATTTAATGACACCACGCATTTCTAATTTTTCCATTGTAAAAAAAATCGCGGATGCGTCTTTTGTGAACACCTGTTTCTATATGAAGGAGTTGCCAGATCGAAACAAAATTTAACGTGTGTTCATAGCAGAGATGGAAGATTCCAAAACACTTAACTTTTTTCTGTTTATACCGCGCTTTTTGTGCTAGGCTAAGAAGTTTCCGAACCGCCCTTATTTATGTACTCGTGTTTAAATTCGTTAAATAAAAAAAATTAAGTTTACAATTTAACCGAATTTCACCAACTGGTCGATAAGTTATGGAGAGTCTAACGTGCACCAATTACACAGTGTGGCAGAGAAAAAATACGTGCGAAATGATATTATTTTTCTTGTGGATCTTGCTAAGTACAACAAGAAACCGGTTTTGAAATTTCCCAAACACCTCCAAAATCTGGAGTAACGGGTAAAACCGGTTTTTCGGATCTTACGCACTTATATGCCAGTAACTTGGTTGAATATCAATGACCTCTCCTCACGTATCCAATGAATGATGGCAAATTAAAGGCAGACGAATACAAATCTTTCGTCAGCCACTATAAGCCACGCATACTCTCCACTCTCTTCAACCAACAGTGCCGCCTCTGCCTGCAGTGCAAAAAGGCAACATACCGCGCTCCACCCTATATTTAGATAAAGCAACTAGAATATTTTCGGAAAAGCATTGAACTGGGATTAACTGGCTCTGGAGACCTCTTACATAGATTTTAATAGGAGACAAGCTTTTTACAAAACGGCAAAGTGGTATTGATTCTATCCCGATTTAAGGTCCGTAACGACTATCATTACGTAGAATACTTCTCAGCAACTGTTAAAGGAAAACAGAATCTTCAAAATCAGGTTCTTACCAAAAGTATGAGAACTACGGGTTTGATATATTTAAGTATTTCTGGCCTAGGCAACACTAAGTGTTGCCTGGAGCCAACTGCCAATTCCATTGGAAAGTTTGACATTTTTAAGCATACACGTACTCAGAACGTTTTGAAGTACGACCATTATTTGTGCTGTTTACAGTGACTTAAAATAATCGATTTGGCAACAAAAATTAACTCGTGAACATTTTCGTGCGATCATTTTTCACAACTTTCGACGCGAATGAGCACGACTAGATTGCATCCATAAACTTAAATCATTGTATGGCGATGAAGCACCATTCTATACCACTGTGAAACTGGTTTAATGAATTAATTCGTGGCTCGCTCAAAGGCGAAGGTTGTTCCAGAGAACAAGGATGCCGTGCGAGAACTGATAATACAAGATCGTCACGTGATATACCGCGAGATAGAGGCATCCTTGGGCATTTCTTCCACCAGCATTCATTTGATATGGCATAAACACCTGGCCGTAAAAAAGGTTTGTTCTCGTTGGATCCCGCACAATTTGACAATCGCTCAAAAAAAGGCTCGTGTCGATTTTTTTTTGTGAAAAAATACGATCGCGGAGCTTCAAAAGACGTTTATAAGATCGTCACAGGTGACAAATCATGGATCAAAACAACAATCCACCGTGTGGGTCTTCGAAGACGAGCCAAATCTAACGAAAGCTGTTCTTGGAAGAAGCACTTCTTCGGCAAAACTGGCCATGTGGCGACTATTCCGCTTGATCAACGTAGGACGCTCAGTTCTGAGTGGTACACCACAATTTGTTTGCCTGAAGGCTTCGGAGAAATTCGAGAAACGAACAAGAGAAGAAGAATCATTGTGCACCATGACAATGCGAGCTCTCACACATCGGCTCAAACCAGCGCCTTTTTGACCGGCCAAAACGTCGAATTGATGGGGCATCCGCGGTACTGCCCTGACTTGGCACCCAATGACTTCCTTTTATTTCCGCACATCAAGAAAAAATGCGTGGTCAACGATTTTCGACGCCAGAAGATGCTGTTGAAGCGTTCAAAAACCATGTTTTTGAAGATGTCTCATTCGGAGTGGAAAAAGTCCTTCGCTAATTGGTTTGAGTGCATGCAAAAGGGTATAACTCATGCTGGAGAATACTTTGAAAACCAATAAAACCATTTTTGATGATAAATATTCTTATTTTCATTATAAGGCTAGATATATACTTTATAAAAGTATGTAGCAGCCCTCGTACTGTTGTAAATCTCACTTTTCAAGTTTTCTTCAAATAGTTGCCCACGAAAATACAATTTACCTTTACCTCTTCTACAGAGACTTCACATTTGGAGAAACTTGAAAACTGTCTAATCCAAGGTCTCCATCTTAAAATCTCTCTAAGCAACTGTCGTATCCTAGCGTATATATCGAACTCCTATACACTTGAGTTCTCGCCACTTGGATAAAAGTGAAGTTTCTTATTAGGCTTTATTTCCCTGAGAAAGCCACAAAACTGCCTTAGTGGAATGAATCTCGTTAGAGTTAGAGGATACGTTGAATATCTCTAGTTTAGTGAGTTAAAATATACGAGTATGCCGTCAAAATTGTTCACAAATACGAGTAGTTCAGACAACGGCATGTTAAAATTTCTTCTCCCCACACCATTCGACCCGCTTTAATGCACATTTAATCTCGTATAGACATTCGTACATACATATGTGTACCAATCGTATGTCTAATATACATACATTGTATTCAGTAAATAAAAAGAATGTTATGTGTAATATTTTTACATAAATTTCCCTACATACAAGAAGCACATATTCTTCCGGATAATCGGAAATGTTTTCACAAGAAAAAGTAATAAAAAATATTTTATTGTTACAAAATAAAATGTGTATTAAATTTAGTGTTCACTGAAAACAGCATCTTAAATATGGCACATCTGTAGTCGGCACGGGTGTGTGCTGAAGTTTATAAACTCGGGTGTTTAAAATGGACAGATTTTATTGCAAGTGTTTCTTGTACGATAATTAAGATTAAATATTTCAGTACCTGAATACTTTTCTGCTGATATCGTAAACAGTCATAAGGTTTGAGGTGATATGTTTAGTATTTGGGTTGTAATTTTCGAAACGATATGCAGAGCATTATCAAGCAATTTTTTGATTTACGTTTGAAGAATATTTACTTAAATTGAGGGAAAATGTGGAACTTCTCTTAAATCTGTGAACAGCGCATGATGCATGAGCATAAGCCTTAAGCGTTAGAACTACATGTACAGGGTGGCGCAAAACTACCGTTGTGGTTTGAATGTTTAATAACTTTTTTTTTATTAATTGTTTAATTACACAGTGTGACATAAAAAATACCTGGGAATTGATATTATTTTTCTTGAAGATCTTGCTGAGTACAACAAGAAACCGGTTTTGAAATTTCCCAAACACCTCCAAAATCTGGAGTTACGGGTAAAAAACCGGGTTTTCGGATCTTACGCACTTATATGCCAGTAACTTGGTTGAATATCAACCTATTTTAAGTTTTTCGGCTTATTTGGAATAAATAAGTGGTGAAATGGGCTGCAACATGTCAATTAAAATTCATTTCCTACATTCACATCTAGACTTCTTCCCAGTAAACCTAGGCCAGTTCAGTGATGAACAAGGCGAACACTTTCTTCAAGAAATAATTACAATGGAAAAACGTTTTGAAGGAAAAAATTAAATTAAAACAAATAACAAATTTTAAGTTTGGCTGTGCCTAACTTTGGATACCCTCCACCAGATTCCCAAATAAAACCAAATTTGGTGCGGAAGTGTGTTCTATATAGAAATCTTTATGTGCAAAATTTTATTTCGATAGGTCTAGCTTGTGGTGAGTTATCGTCATATTATTTCTCAAAGCCCATGAGACCGTTTGTGTGGGAGGTACCAGTAGGACTTTTCCGATCTCAACAGAATTTGGCGCAGAGGTGTGTTCTATATAAAAATCTTTATGTAGAAAATTGCATCTCGATAGGTCAAGTTTGTAGTGAGTTATTGTCATATTATTTTTCAAGGCCCATGAGACCGTTTGGGTGGGAGGTACCAGTAGGGCCTTTCCAATCTTAGCCAAATTTAGCGCAAAAGTCTGTTCTATATATTAATCTTTATTCCGAAAACTTTGTCTCGATAGGTCAAGTGTGTGGTGAGTTATTGTCATATTATTTTTCAAGGCCCATGAGACCGTTATTGTCGGAGGTACCAGTAGGACTTTTCCGATCTCAACCGAATTCAGCGTAGAAGTGTGTTGTATATAGAAATCTTGATGTGTAAAATTTCATTTCGATAGGTCAAGTTTGTGGTGAGTTATAGTCATATTATTTCTCAAGGCCTATAAGGCCGTTTGTATGGTAGGTACAAGAAATGGTGGCTCAATCCATTTTTACCATTTTTACATAGATGATTGCGCCTGTATAGAGATTACTATTTGCAATATTTCAGTGATTTTTCTCAAAAAACTGGACGGATATTTCCAAATAAAAAAATAACTATTATGAGGTAGTGTCGCCAACTTCCCGTAGAGCTATATAGCCCATTTTCTATACCAACCATGCTAGGTTAACTACACATGTTTGTGCAAATTTTAGCTCCCTAGCTGTTTTCATGCAGGCTCTATCTTGTTTTCAACAGACGGACAGCCGGACATGGCTAGATCGTCTAAGAATTTTACGAGGATCAAGAATATATATATATACTTTGTTGGGTCTCCGATGATTATTTCAAGGTGTTACAGACAGAATGACAAAACGAATATAGCCTTCATTGTATGGTGAAGGGTATAATGACTTCCGAATATTGCTGGTCACTTAAACGGGATACTGGTGATGTTCAGTTAAAAAGAAAACGGTCAAACAAACATTTCTAAGTAGTATTGCTAATAATTGTATTTTTTCAAAAAATGTTGTTTTAATAAAAGTTGAAAAACTTAATCAGTTTCTAACGGATTTTTAAAAATGAATTCATAAGAATAAGACTCTCTGTATTGTATTCATAAGACTCTCTTTATTATTCAGTTCAAAAATTGTTCCCTTCCTTTAAATAAATTCTGTTAAAAAACGCATCCAAATTTAAAAAATTACAAACAATTTTAAAAAAGTAATTTACAGGAAAAATACCCAGATTTTTTTCAGTGTGATAAAAAGTTTATACACCATTTTTTCTTTCCAAATCAGGCGAAAAACTTAAAATCGGTTCATATTCAACCAAGTTACTGGCATATAAGTGCGTAAGATCCGAAAACCCGGGTTTTTACCCGTAACTCCAGATTTTGGAGGTGTTTGGGAAATTTCAAAACCGGTTTCTTGTAATATCTACAAGAAAAATAACATCACTTCCCAGGTATTTTGACTACATTCATTTTTGTTACATTGTGTTATTATTATTATTATTTTTTGTTATGCAGTTTATTAATAGGGAATATTTTTGGCTTCGTGCTCTTTCCGCAATAGCCCCAGTTATGGCGAACGTATTCTTGTTGATGTTTCTGGACTGTCCGGCACGCTATCCACAACACGTTGGATATTTTCGTCCATGTGGACCGTACGTAGTCTTCCGGTACACGGACGGTGTCTTATTGTATCGTGTTGTCATAATTGGCGAACCAAGCGGTTTATTGTTGGTGCTGAAGGTCCAGTACGCACGTTAAAATAGCGACGAAAATTGACTCTTGATTTTTAAAATAAAATTCAATAATTGCTGATCGCTGTTCTGTTGTGTAGTGTGCCATTTTAAATTCCCCAAGTTTGCTTCACAAAATTATGAAATAAAAAAAAAATATAAATAAATTTAAAAAGTTATTAAACGGTCTAGCATCTTCAAACACAATTATTCATATAAAATTAAATTAAATTTTCTATACAATAAAAAAAATAAATGAAATACTTTGGTTAAAAAAAAAGTTATTTGAATTTCTTATTGTAGCACAATTGGTGCGCCACCCTGTATTAGATATCGACGTACAATCCATTAATTCACCAATTAGTGTAACCAAAGTACATGTCGCAAATATGAACCGATTTCGATGAAACTTAGTCGGTCAATATTTCGATATCATACATAGGGTTTTCCCGATGCCGGAACCTATATCTCTGAAAGCCACATATTACATTCGATTTTGACCAAATTTTACACAGAGCATTACGAGTGACCAACAACCATTACTGATAAAATTTTACCATAGCCTTTCATCGTTTTAAATAGCTCCCACAAAAGGGTGCCTCACGATTTAAGGTCCTGCAGCACTAGAAGCCATAAATTACAACCTATAAAGCCCAAATTTTGCATGGTACGTTATGCGGGACCATTAAATAACTTTAATAAAACTGAACCACATAGGTCCATATTTTTTCGTATAACCCCCGAACAATGGCTCTTCCCGGTTTCAGAAACTGCAGCTTTAAAAACCACATTTTTCATACAATTATTACCACGTTTCGCATGAAACGTTGCGATCTACCAACTCACATATCCTTTTACATTAGATCAGAGCGGTCCACGCTATCGAATAGCCGCCACACAAAGGTCCCTCCCAATTTGATGCCCGCGGCTTTAGAAGCCACAAATGTTACAAATGTTTTGTATTGTACGTCATGAGGGACAAATAATCAACTCCCGACGGAGGTGTTTAATTTTCGGGATGGGAGAGTGTTTTTTAATAGTAAAAATTTTATAATGAGCGGACTGTTCTTTGGTAAATGTTATGCGGCCAATTGTATAGGATCTACGAGACTACCCTAATCTTATTTAAATCGTAACACCTAAAAACGTCGTTAAGTTCGACCGGCCCAAATCTGACATACCCACCACTTTCGAGCAAATGCTGAACAAACTTTACTTTTCCAATGTACTGTTGTTCTGAAAGGAAAAAAACTTGTTTCCCCCTATCATACGATTTTGCCCATTTTTAATAAATCAGCTTACGGCGGTAAGCCATTATCGATAACATTTTCACTTCATATAAGTACCTTCGACCGCTGTCATGTTTTCAAAAGACACTGGCGTACGGACGGACATGGGTGGATCATATTTTAATATTTTTAACGATCAATATTACTTTAAAGGGAAATTCTTACGGAAACGGAAACTCGTTCAATATTCGAGGTGTTGCCAAGCAAAAGAAAAAAGTGTACACTACATTCTATGGCGGAGAGCTTAACAGGAGAGCATTTCTTCTTTAGGATCGTCCGGTTCAAAGCTTTTACACTCTCCGCCATGCAGTGCGTTTTAGCACGACATTGACAGTATTGGAGAATTGTATACATTTCCATTTTCAGTCAAGTGTAGACATGTTAACTATTTCAATTATGTGCAATAATTATGTTTTTCCGCCTCTAGATTTAAAATTTTATCAAACCACAAAAATAATTGCTTTATAGGATTCGTACGGAAATTGCTCTATTTTTGTGTATTCTTTTGTCCATTTTTGATAGGATCTGAAATATTGATGAGGCCGGTCTTTTGGCTCATAGGTTTTATGTGGGTCCAATGTGTAGGTAAAACGTAAATGTATAAGGATATTCCGCATTATGACAATAGGCGTGTTCGTTTCATGCTCGATCATTAAGCGATAACATGCGCCAAAGCGATAACATTTGTCAAAAATAGATAAATGGATTTGCTTCAAGAAAACTATTTTAACGTGCGTCGTACTCGGTGATCCATCTAGAGGTATTTTCCAAAGAGATGTTGAAAAATAACTGCGGTAGCTCAAAGGCAGCGTATAACATTCTCGCAGGTGACGAATCAGGAATCTATGCATATGAACCAGCAACAAAACAGCAATCGTCCGTATGGGTCTTTCAAGACAAGCCAAATCCAACAATAGTTGTTTTTGGAAGAAGTACATCGGAGCGAATGATTGTGTTTTTTCGGTATAACCGGCCCACAGTGCCTTTAGTGGAACGTAGGACGGTCAATTCTGAGTGGTATACAACCATATGTTTGCCAACAGTTTTCGAAAAAATGAGGAATGATAATTAGAGAAGACGGATCATTTTGCATCACGACAATGCGAATTCTCACACATCAGCTGAAACGATGAGCTATTCGACCACTCAAGATGTCGAATTGATAAGCCAACCAGAGTACAGCCCTGATTTGGCACCCAATGTCTTCTTCTTATTCCCTAGCATCAGAAAAAAAGCGTTTTTCATCGCCCGAACAGTTGTTGAAGCGTTCAAAAATCATGTTTCGCAGGTGTCTCAATCGGAGTGAAAAAATTGCTTCGAAAATTAGTTTGTGCGCATGCAAAAAATTGAAAAACAACAAAACCATTTTCAATGATAAATTATTGTGTTTTTATTGCCGGACCCGAAACATAAATAGCAACCATCGTAAACAGTTTTTATAAAAAAAAATTTAAGTTTTAAGAAAAATCATGTTTACGAATGCCCATTAGAGAGCTCGGTTATTACTCGTTTATATAAATAGTATTTCTCAAATTACTTTTTTAGTAGAAACTCAAAATTTTCAAAAAATAAAACTACCGTTTTGATAAGATTACGATTTTGTATATGTGACGCGCAAAATAGAAAGGGACCGAAGGTTAAAAACCAGTTTTGTTCAGGAGAGCCATTTTAAAGATTAGGTCCCTTTCTATTTGCGCTTAGAATCATCGACTTCACTTTCCTAAAACGCGCTTATCTCTGGGAGGGAACACTTTTGGGGCATGGGATCGGTCTCATTCGATGCTCAGATGTTGTCCACATCAAAAAAAGAAAAAAAAATGAAAATTGATCTTTTTACCCTTAGGTCCCTTTCTCTATGCGCTGTCACATATACAGTCTAGGGTGGATCGAGTTAGCAATCGATATTGCGCAATCGATTTTTCGATAGCTTTTGGGATGAGGGAAAAAAGTTCCACTACGACATATCAATCAAATATTTTTGTGGCGCTCAAAGAACATGAGAATAGAAATACGACTGAGATAATCGATAGAATTGAGTAAGTCGTATTTCTATACATATGACAATGTGTATTTGTATTTATTGTATGTCGCCTTTGAAAGGTAATATTAAAAAATATATATTTTTTTTATTACCTTCTTATACTAAAAAAAAAACTTAAAAAAATGTTGAAATTTGGGAGCCCCAAAAATGATTTTTGTAATACTTATACATATGTCGTAGTGCAACTTTTTTCCATCATGCCAAAAGCTATCGAAAAATATCGACAAATTTTTGTCCTTACAATCAGTCCACCTTAATACTGATATTTCTACATTATTTTTTTTTAAATTTTAAAAGTAATCGCCTTAGCGACTAATAACCGAGCACTAAAAAAAACACGCCCCATATTTCATTGTTTTTCAGTAACCATAACTTCATGTTTATTGCGGGCGGTATTAGGGTTAATAGTGATCATAGGATATAAGTACTCATAAAAGAATTATAGAAAATAAACACAAACTCTCTGACTTTCGCTGAGAAAAGTTCAATGGAAATATGAAATAAATCTGAGGCTACAAAAGCCAATGGCTATTCCTTAAATTTTTTGTAATGACATTGTAAGGAACCTACACGCAGAAAAAAAGTATGGTTAGGGTGACAATATTCGAAGAGGATCACACTATTGTTGGGTATATGGTTGTGGCACAATAATATTATGATCCTCACAACAATAGTATTATTCACTTATAACCATACTATGATCCCCACTACCATAATATGATTTACACTCAACCATACTATGATCTCCACAACTATACTATGATCCCTACAACAATAATATGATTCACACTCAACCATACTATGATCCCCACAACCATAAGTGCAGGCAGATTTTAAATAAAGGAGAAACAGTCGGCAGTAGAGTATTTCACCGAAGAAAGTAAACACAATAAGATCCCTCAAAATACCGTCCGATTGTTTTTTTTTTATAATGGAAAACAACCATGTACTGTACATGTGTGTATGTTTTTTAGCATATCAAAAAAAACATACGCACACGCATACATGTATGCTCTATAAAACCTGTTTTGTTATGTTCATAGTCGTAACCATACGGTCTGATTGCCATAATTTTATTATTGTTAACGTAAATTTTAAACATACTATTATTGTAAAGAACATATTATTGTTGCGGTGACCATATGGTAACCAAATCTTTTCTCTGCATGTATGTTTCTTGTAGAAATCTTCTGGTACGAATCTAAACACCTAAGGTCGTCGATAAGTAATCGGATTCCAAAATGATCTAATATTTATTTAAAACCATTATACAAATAAATACTGCTCAAAAAACTACCCAGTGAACCAAATTTGCTGTCAATGTCTGATATCAGACAAATAAATACAGCGCAAAAAACTACCCAGTGAACCAAATTTGCCGACAATGTCTGATATCAGACAATTTTGAACAATATCTGAACTCTATCCAGAATTCAGACCGAAATCGTTGCGATTTGTCTAAAAAAATTTTTTTTCAGAGAAGTAGTTCAGAATTTTTGTCAACCCTCTCATATGTTTTTCGTTATAAACTCGGTAAGAATTCGGAACATTTTGCCGATTGTCGTACAGAATTCTGACCGAATTCTGAAGGTTTGGTTTGCTGGGTAGCTATTTGAACCTTTTGAGAGATTCCAGTTCATATTTATTTAAAAAAAAAAACAATTTATTTATACAATTTGTTTTTCATGAACGATTGGAATATAGCCTGTGCCTCGTTTTTCTGAATTTTGCCATTTTGATTGTGCGGCAGTTGATCAACAAAATACACGCCGTTATGGAGTTGCTTTTGCGGCTCCAGCAAACGTTCCTTCACATAATTGACAATCTGTTGTTCCGTCACGTGACCGCCCTTTGTCTTGATGACCAATGCGCCGGCCACATCACCAAAACGTTCATCGAAAATGCCCACCACACAGCAGTCGATCACTTCCGGCAATTCTCGTATGATACTTTCAATTTCACTTGGCCATACCTGTACAGTCTGATACTTCAACATATCTTTCTTGCGGTCAACAACAAAGAGGTAACCATCCTTGTCCATGTATCCCAAGTCTCCCGTATGGAACCAACCCGATGAATCTAAAATATTTTCAGTTTCTTTGGGATTTCCATAGTAACCTTTCCAGTGGTAGGAGTAGTGCACTAAAATCTCGCCAACATCATTTGGTTCTAAATTGCGGCCATCATCATCAACAATTCGCAGTTGTATATTGGGTATCAGCCTTCCTACAGAGTTGCCGCGTTTTAAGCCACAATTTCCCGAGATTGCGCCGCCCTCGGTGAAACCATAAACGAAACTTATAAGGCAACTGGGTAGAACATTTTGAACCTTTGCCAGGGTTTGTTTTGAAACGTAACCTCCGCCACATTGTAGGGATTTCAGATTAGCCGCATTTTCGGTAGTAAATTGCGGAGACTTGATCAATGCCACCACATTAATGGCAGCCATCATAACGTTGGTTATTTTGTACTTCGGGAGCAATTCCATTAAATATTCGGTAGTGAAGGGTTTTCGGGTTATAATGCGAGTGCAGCCCATGCTGCAATTAAAAATTGTTGCCAAAAGGCCGCCGAACCAGTCCAGTCCACTTGAGTTATAAATTACATCCTCGCTGGTTAGCACACTGAAAAGACAAGTGATATTTTGGAAACATTCAATCCAGTGTTTGAAATCGTCTAATAATCAATTTTCGAATGTTTCCGGGTAGGAGAGAAATCTGCAAGGAAAACATTTTTAACTGAAAGTTCTAAGTAAATTAGGAAATTGACACGACGTGTAGCCCCAAAGAAAGGGAAATCTTACTATGCTGTAAAGGGAAGTTCTGACTAAAATTTTCCTTAAAGGCGTAGTCCTTATTACACTTATTACAGGGTAATATCTACTATACTTTTTTTTAGGACAGAGTAGTATTTACTACTCTTGAGAAGGGGTAGTAAGTTCTATATATAATCCCCGGGGAAAGGACAGCGTTTGGTACACTTTCCCCGAAAGAGGCTTGTTCTTACAAAACTTTTGGTGAGAGAGGGTAGTATTTACTACATTTTTCCTAGGAGAGGGCACTTTTTTCTGCCTTTTTTCCTGGGAAAGGATTTTTTTTACTAAACTCTTCCTGGAAGAGGATAGCTTTTACTACACTTTCCCTGACAAAGGATAGTCTTTTTTACATTTTTCCTGGATACTTCACTTGCCCTAGAAAGGTGTAGTTTTAACTGCATTTTCTACCAAAAGGAAGTCTACATTTTCGGGTTTTCGATTAAATTTCCCATCCTTAAGTTAAATACTTACGGATTTTCAAATATTATCTTGTGCGCAGAAATCGTAACCGCTTTTGGCGGTCCCGTAGTGCCGGACGAGCATATGATAGCAACCGTATGATCTGCTCCCAGTAAAAGATTTTCGGGTCTACAAATAAAAAAATAACCATGAAAACGAAAATGTTTTAAAGCAGTATTCTAGACTTACAGGTAAAAATATTCCTCTTTAGTGGGCTCCAATAAATCCAGAACCGATGGTACTCCTACGATGTGTTCACTCAAAGTGTACACTGTGGGCTTGAAGGACTCGGTAGCTGCAATTACTTTCTCATAGTCACGGCCATCACAGAAAATAATTCGGGGTTTGGTGATGCCAAAGCAATGGGCAATGTTAGCTGTATCAAAATAAGGTCCATCAAAATAAGGTTTAACATTCAACAATGTATCGATTTTTAAAAACCTTCTTGTAAGTTTGGATTAACCCCATGATACGGCGTACAATTGAAGAAGCATCCCAAGGCCACAGCAGTGAGATATGTAGTAGTCCGGGCTGCTATACCCACAATGTCATCGTGACGCATACCCAGCTTCTTCAGATGCAGTGCAATGCGCTTTGCCCATGTTAGAACTTCTTGATTGCTCATGGTTCTGCCATCGAAATCATCTATCTGAAAATGAAAGATTGGTTATAGTTTTAAGTGGTATAGAAGACACGACCTAGCCGAACGTAACTCTAAAAGTAAAAGAAGTTCACAATTTCCCAAATGTCCTCACCTGCAGCACCTTATTCGGACGCAATCTCATTTTTTCATATAGTATCCTACCCACCGAATGGTGTTCTATATTATAAAGAGGTGAGAATTTTGGACCACTCCAAATATTGGTTTGTCTGTCGTAGTTACTAGCGACAAAATCCATAATTTTTGATTTTCGTCTTTAATAGTTCTTAGATGCGATTCCGTGGACCGGCGTAGAAAAACTGACTTAAAAAAAACAAACTGACAAAAAACAAACTTCTTGTATAATATTTTCTGCTGGCATTTTTACACATGTACCTGATAATGTGAAGATTATCTGATAAAAAAAACATTCTATCAGTTTTACAATGGGTTTAGCGCTATAAATTGTATTCGAAGCTGATACAAATAGCCGCTTTAAGTTCGGTTAGACACCAAATTGAAAGGAACATTTATGCACATAAAAGATAATAAAAGAATAAAAGATGTTCAAAATATTTTTTCTTTAAGTATATGTTTGGAACATGATACATATTTATGTTTGTATTGTAGCCTAATAGGGTTACTTAACCCGTTTACTGCCTGCCCATAGATCGGCTCGTACGATTTTTGTGAACTTTGGAAAATTATTTCCAAAAGGCCATAGAAGTTGAAAGAAAAAAAACAATTTTTACCTGAGATATGACATAGGTATGTAAATACCCGAGAAAGCTGTTTGTTTGAAGTCCAAGGTAAATTTGCATCCCGCTACTTGCTTACTAGATTGTCACAACGGTGTTGCACCAGATTAGAAGAAACTAGCTAAGGCTAACCGATTTATTTATTTAAAGTACCATGTTATCTGAATAAAATCACCCCTTTGCCTTTGACCGGATCTGGAGGCCAGGTGTGTTGATGTATCGCTGCCTGATTTTTTTCAACTTTATCTATTCGGTAAAATTAAAAAAATTTTAATTTGTACAATTTTCCTATGTTTGACAGCACTTTGATACTTGCCTGCAAAAAACTAAAGATAAAAAAATAAAAAAAATTCTACTAAATGCTTTAATTTAGCCCAATCTTTTCTCTTTTCTATAAAAAAAATATTGCGATATCGCTCTCCTGGCCCACGCTAAAATTATTTATGTATCAACACTTTCTTGGGTATATAAAGTAAGTAAATGCCCATCAGGCAGGAATGGGTTAAACAAAAATAGAACAAGTTTTTAGAGGATTATCTTAATATTTTTTTATGATATAAGGGCTAAGACACTTATGTCAGAAACAAAATGTCGGTCAAATGCTCGCCACGGTTTCGGTGGCATACCTATATCCGATTGTCCATATTATCTCATCTGAATTATCTTGTCCGAATTATCTCATCCTTTAGCTCTTGAACTGATCTTGGCTTATTGACGTACACTTTTTTTTTAATATCTCCAAAGAAAGAAGTCCAGTGGTTCAAATCACTTGATCGTGGCGGCCAATTAACATCGCCACGACGTGAAATAACATGGCCAATGAATTTCTTGTGCAAAAGAGCCAATGTTTCGTTGGCTGTTAAACAATTTGCACCATCCTGTGGGAACCACATATCGTTTATATCCATATCCTAAATTTCTGGCCACAAAAAGTCCGTACTCACATCGCGATAGCGAACTCCTTGGCCGACCTCATCTTTGAAGAAGTACGTCCCAATAACGCCGCCAGCCCCTTAACCGTACCAAAAAGTCACTCTTGGTGGATGCATCGGCTTTTCAACAATCACTCGTGGATCCTCATTCGCACAGATAAGGCAATTCTATAGGGTGGTTAAATTGTAAAGGCCGATGTTGAATGTGAACCACACCAAACGTCAAGTTTTTTTCTCCATTTCATTTGATATTTCTCATTTCAGCGAGCGAGCAACGCGCTAAAGTTATTCAGGCTTATTATGAAAATGAAAATCAATTTTCGAAGAAAATCGTCTTCAGTGATGGGGCAAATTTTCACCACAGCGGATTCGTCAATAAGCAGAATTGCCGCATTTGGGCGAATGATAATCCAAGAGTGATTGTCGAAAAAACAATGCACCCACAAAGAGTGACTGCTTGGTGCGGTTTATGGGCTGGCGGCACCATCGGGCCGTATTGTTTTCAAAATTAGGCCGGTCAGGCAGTTACTGTGAATGGTATTAGCTATCGTAACTTCGTATGGCCCGAATTGAAAGATATGGATGTGGACGATATGCGGTTTTAACAGGACGGTGCCACTTGCCACACAGCTAACGAAACATTTCCAATTTCCAATTTTTTACGAAAAAAATTGGAAATAATTCGGCCATTTCGTTTGTAATGGTCCGATTTAAATGAAAATTTACATTGACCTTCTTGAAGTGTTACTGAGCTTAAGTTTTGAATTTCATGCATCTGTGTTTAACAGGTGCTGCACAGTGGGCCCTCAAAGTTGGTCACCTCGAGTTAAAATTTTCTTTTTCAAGCCGCCAAAAGCGTATTTGTGGTCCGATCGTAATAATTTTTTTCTTTAGTGAAATCTGCCAACCAAAAATGTTATTACAAATTTTTTCATATCTCGTACAATAAAAAAGATATCGGGACTTAAAGTTTTTTTTTCGAAAAATTTGCTTTGGATTTTCTGGGATTATTTTATTTTTGGGAATCAGTTTTAGGTGAATCGGGGAAAATTTAATCCTGGTTTAAAGAAAACACTTTGGTTAATGTTTTAAAAAAAGAATTGTAGCAAAATCACCAATAATATGAAAATGCCAGCTGTTCAAAGTCAACTATTGCGAAAAAAGTGGGATTTTGAGTGTTTTACGGCGAAAAGGTACCTTTACTCTTATGTCAATAACTTTAATGTTTCTTAAGTAACATACAAATAATTTGCATTTATTTCAAAGAAAACTTTATGATTAATACAAATAATAAGCAATTGTGACCCTAGTCGGTACTTTTCTTGCTCCAGGCGTCTCCAAATATGGGCATTTTTTTCAAAAAAAATTGAGTTTGAGCTCAAATAAAAAAAATCGCCACACTGCTGGCCCAATTTGGTGCTATAAGTCAGTTAACTACATATGTTTTCTAAAATCCCAAGCAAAGAAATTTTGCGGGAGGCCATTTCTAGGACAAAAAAAATGAGTTTTTGTTAAAAAATCCCATTTCTGGGATTTTGTTTTCCCCTGTGTCAAATTTTAGAAAAGTGGCAACTCCAATTTTTTTTTTGAATAAGTTTTTCATTTTGTCACAAAAATATTGATACTACGTAAAAAAATCAGGTTTATATCTCCAACCAGCAAAATTTTACAGTGGTCTGAAATATTGACTTTTTTTGCTACCTTCACAAAAAAATTTTTTTTTCTCGTTTTTATCAATTATTATTCAACATATTGAGTTAATTGCATTCTTTTTTATAATCTGTTAAAACTAGAGGTAATTACCTTTCCATTGGTATATAAAAAGTATATCCTTTTACCTACACTTATAACAGCACGTGCGCTGGAATAAGACCCCTTTGAGTAAAGTATGAATTTTATAGGTAAGAATACCAATTTTAAAAATTCTCTTACCTATCCATAAATAGCAAAAATATATATTTTTACCATTATTGTTTACCTATTGTGTAAAAACGGAAAATGGGTAGTATTGTATAGTATGGATCTAGGTACCTAAACATTCATTCTTATATGTTTTGGGGGAATACCTGTCCCCTATGTCCGGAATATTGTGCAACATTTTAGGCGAATGTACCTGGGTACATAAAAATTCATTGTTATAAATGTATTTTTGGGGAATACCTGGTATTTTAGTCAAGTATTAATTGCGGATATTATTGTGATTACCTGTAAGTATTACTCATTGATATAAGAACCGCCGATTTTGTATGGGTTTATCATAACAAATTAATCCGCCATGACGATAACACTCCTTGTTCAAGAACTTGTTGAATTTTTAAAAAACACCAAACTTCGGAAAATTGAGAACAGAGTAGCATATTTAATAGAGTGCATAGAGTCAACATATAGCGAGATAACACAATCTAACGAAAGCAGCAAAGTATTAAATTTTTTGAAAAAATTTGACCGGCTCATGGAGAAGTATCACAGGAATTATTCAAGATTACCAACTGAGTGGCTCGACAGTATAATTGAATTTAAAACTGTCCCTGCTTTAGTGGGTGCTCCTACTAAGGAATACGACGATCTATGTCCAAAGGCAAAGAAACAACGGTTGTCGGCTGAGATGGCAAATCATTCACCTTCAAAGATTTGTGATACATTCAAGGAATTACTGACGGTGGAAAATCGGCCATCTAGCGCAAAAAGAATTGCAGACGTGTTAACGGAAGCATCACCAAGGCGGCTCCAACGCATTGAAAGAAGTATTGCAACACCATGTCCTGGTTTTAGCGAGGAAGAAGCATTAGCTTTAATCATCGAATTGGGATTGAGTAAGAACAAGTACACTCATTTAAGAAGAATGCTGCTTGATAAAGGATGTGACATGTTTCCCGCATACAACCGAATAAAGGAACGAAAAATGGAAATTTTGCCAAACCCAGTGATAATTACAGAAAAGGCCGGCAGCGTTAGTTTGGAACTACTTCTCCAAAATACTGCCAGTAGGATAATAACAACATTGAATGAGGAACAACTAAAAAAAATCAACAACAGCCATCTTCAATTAATATGCAAGTGGGGATGTGATGGTTTGTCAGCACTTTCGGAATACAAACAATGCTCTGATAGCCAATCTACCCAGATCGAATTCAAGAGCGTATTCATGGCATCTTTGGTTCCTCTGAGGTTAAATTTAGACTCTACCTTACCTTCAACTTCGCGCAGAAAATCAAACCCTACTGAAGCAATATGGCGTAATCCAACACCTGGCTCCAAAATTTATTGCACACCAATCTCCTTCGTATATCATAAAGAAACGAGTGATTTAACTAAAGCCATCACAGACAAATTAAAAGATGATATTTCGAGATTAGAAGATTTTGCATTTAAATTCGACAGGTATTCTATTACAATATCTTTTAAAATGTTCCTGACAATGGTAGATGGAAAAGCCGCAAACGATATTACAGGAAACAAATCTAGCTGGAAGTGTTTCATTTGCAATAAAAGCAAAGTTAATTTTTCAAACGCTTCGAATAATTCAGTAGTCAATGAAGATACCCTTGAGTTTGGAATAGCACCGTTACATGCTCGAATCAGGTTTCTAGAACACTTTCTAAACCTTGCTTATGACATTAAGTATAAATCTATACCAGGAAATGAAAGGAAAAACATTCGAGCTAACAAAGAAATGCATGAAATGAGAGCAAGTGAAAAAAAAAGAATTCAAGATGCATTTAAACAACAAACTGGCCTAAATATTTCTAAACCACGCTCGAACTTTGGGAATACAAATGATGGAAATACTGCCAGAAGATTCTTCGCAGACTATAATACAGCTGCAGAAATAACTGGAATCAATAAGGAGTTGATTCGAATGGTTAATATATTGCTTTTAGCTCTGAATTCCAAACAAAAGATTAATTCCGATAAATTTGGAGTTTACGCCGAACGAATTTTAAAAATGCTTGCTGATCTCTATCCCTGGAAAGATCTAACGCCAACTATACACAGAGTCCTGTTCCATGGGAAACAAATAATCGAGTCTCACCTTCTCCCTATAGGCGAGTTAACTGAAGAACCACAAGAAGCTAGAAATCGAGACTTCAGATATGTTCAACAATTTTCCACAAGAAAATGCTCAAGAATAGCACAAAACGAAGACTTACTTAATAGTTTATTATTATCTTCAGATCCTTTTTTATCCTCCATGAGAAGTAAGTTGACTTCGTACTACGAAATGACGCATGGAGACGAAGAAGAATTTTCTGATTTATTAGATATGCTGGACGTGGAATAAAATCATTTAAGTTTAATGTTTTTTAATTATAAGATTTATTTAAATGTTAATTTATTTAAAAAAAAGTTTTTCACAAAAAATGAAGTCAATAGCATCTTTTTATTCAAATTTTCTATCTGCAACAATTAAATTACTTTTTTGCGATTGGAAATGTGTAAATTTGATTTTTTTAAATGCAACAACATTGATCTCTCACAAAATGAAATTGCTATTTACCAAAAAAATTAATATTTTACTCAAAGGGGTCTTATTCCAGCGCACGTGCTGTTATAAGTGTAGGTAAAAGGATATACTTTTTATATACCAATGGAAAGGTAATTACCTCTAGTTTTAACAGATTATAAAAAAGAATGCAATTAACTCAATATGTTGAATAATAATTGATAAAAACGAGAAAAAAAAAATTTTTTGTGAAGGTAGCAAAAAAAGTCAATATTTCAGACCACTGTAAAATTTTGCTGGTTGGAGATATAAACCTGATTTTTTTACGTAGTATCAATATTTTTGTGACAAAATGAAAAACTTATTCAAAAAAAAAATTGGAGTTGCCACTTTTCTAAAATTTGACACAGGGGAAAACAAAATCCCAGAAATGGGATTTTTTAACAGCACCAAATTGGGCCAGCAGTGTGGCGATTTTTTTTATTTGAGCTCAAACTCAATTTTTTTTGAAAAAAATGCCCATATTTGGAGACGCCTGGAGCAAGAAAAGTACCGACTAGGGTCACAATTGCTTATTATTTGTATTAAGCATAAAGTTTTCTTTGAAATAAATGCAAATTTTTTGTATGTTACTTAAGAAACATTAAAGTTATTGACATAAGAGTAAAGGTACCTTTTCGCCGTAAAACACTCAAAATCCCACTTTTTTCGCAATAGTTGACTTTGAACAGCTGGCATTTTCATATTATTGGTGATTTTGCTACAATTCTTTTTTTAAAACATTAACCAAAGTGTTTTCTTTAAACCAGGATTAAATTTTCCCCGATTCACCTAAAACTGATTCCCAAAAATAAAATAATCCCAGAAAATCCAAAGCAAATTTTTCGAAAAAAAAAACTTTAAGTCCCGATATCTTTTTTATTGTACGAGATATGAAAAAATTTGTAATAACATTTTTGGTTGGGTTTGTCCAGCAGATTTCACTAAAGAAAAAATTATTACAATCGGACCACAAATACGCTTTTGGCGGCTTGAAAAAGAAAATTTTAACTCGAGGTGACCAACTTTGAGGGCCCACTGTGCAGCACCTGTTAAACACAGATGCATGAAATTCAAAACTTAAGCTCAGTAACACTTCAAGAAGGTCAATGTAAATTTTCATTTAAATCGGACCATTACAAACGAAATGGCCGAATTATTTCCAATTTTTTTCGTAATTTTCCCACTGTGCAATGGCTCTTTTGCGCGACAAATCAACATCGGCCCTTAAAATGTAAGCACCCTTTACTTGTTGACGAATCCACTGAAGTGAGAGTTTGCCTTGTGACTGAAGATAATTGTCTTTGTAAAGTCACCATTCACTTCTGGTTGACCAACCAACCATTCGAAATGGTCAGAAGGCTTCAGCTCTTGAGTAAATTGAGCCTTGTATGTGTGCCAATTCAAATTTTTATTAAAAATTCGCATCGGTAATGTTCATTTGTTGCGCAAGACGACGCGTCGAGGTTGACGGCTCTTCTGCCATACCATCGAAAACAACATCAATGTTTTCCGCAAAACGAACTGGGCTAGCATGCGCAGTTGTTTTTACATTTCCAGACCCGGTTTGCTGAAATTTTCGCACAATTCTTCCGATTGTAGACACATTTGGTCAATTATGCTGAACGAAAAAATCACGAAATTCGCGAAATGCATTTAATTTGAACGCCCCTTTTCCTAAAAGTCTGTAATAATCTTAACGCTCTGCTTATCCATCGTTGAATTTGTCCAACAATAAAACACAGAAATGTGAAATAAAGTTGGGCAATAATCTTGACGTTAAGGTGTGACTCACAGTTAACATCGTGCACTACGGTTAGAACATCCTTTATATAAAAATATGTGTTTATTAATCACTTTACAAAAAAAAATAATGGAAAGTATGTAACGTCCGTAATAACATGAATTATTTCTAAATTTACTTATATATTTATTGAAAACAATAATTGTGAAATCATATACGAGTAAGTTGTTTGTGGAATAGGGTTTCAGGACTACACAACTTTTCGCGGCCTTGATGTTATGAGTATTTTCATCAATGTTATGAGCATTTTCATTGTAGGTACCATATGGATTTGCCTTGCATTAACCGTTTGCACTTAAAAACGTTTGAATAAGTTTCATTCGGCTTATCCGACTTATATACCCCTTAAGGGGCGTGGCTAGATTTTAAAATTTCTGTCTTAAAGTTAATCTAATTTCAATTCATTTTTAAAACTTTAACTCGAGAGGATTTTAATTAAATCTAATTAACACTCGATAATGGGGGAAGGTTCTAAAATAAAGCGAAAAATATTAAAGCGTACGAATGTAACGTCCGCAACACAAGATTTACCCATATGTTTTGTTCAGCGATGAAGCTTTTGGTTCAGTTGGTACGTTAATAGCCAAAAATGTCGCACTTGGAGTAATGACAACCCACAAGTCATTGTTGAGACATCCTCAAAAAGTCACAGTTAGGTGTGCTCGATGGGCAAAGGGAAGTATTGGTCCATATTTCTTCAAAAATTAAGCCTGCCATAATGTTGCAGTCAATGGGAAACGCTTTAAAGCCATGATTAATGACTTGTTCGTGCCTGTATTGGAGGATGTTTGGATGAAGAGAAATTCTGGTGAGCGCATTATTTCACGTCGTGGGCCTGTAGCGTGTGTTCCAAGATCGTTGCTAAAAACGCTGGACTATTTTTTGTGGGGTTATGTGAAATTGTCTTGTCTATGACCCCATGGCGACGCGATTGGCGCCTTGGAAGAGAACATTCGGTGCGTTATTGCTGACATACGGCCCCAAATGCTGCAAAAAGTGGTCGAAAATTGGGCCTCACGACTGTAAGTTATTCGAGCCAATCGCTGCGTCAACTTGCTCAAAGTCATTTTCAAAACATAATGGCAAACCCTTATCTTGATAATAAAGCTAAATTCGTGGCCATATCATTAAATTACGTGCGTTTTATTTCTACTTGAAAAACACACGTCAGAAAAAACACCCTTTAAGTAGTATACTTAGCACTGTTTGTTTGCTTAACATGGGCTCTTCCAGCTGTTTTGAACACTTCGTGGACCACAAGTGTCTTAAAATGGTTAGCACGTTTATAGGCAAAGTTTCCTTATTGCCGATTTTCACTTCTATCAAGTTTGGAAAATTGGAAAAGTGAGATTTAATTTTTGATTTTTTTATTACCAAGTGTGGTTTCTTATCTTAAACATGGAGTCAAAATACGGAATTCTGTTTTTTTTAAATGTCGTCTACTTGGTTCTTCGTGTATGCTTCCGCCAATTCTTTATAACCGAAAATAATAATAAAATAAAAAAAACTAATTATGCATTCATTTATACTGCACACAGAAAAAAAATCAGTTGGCAACCAACCAATTGTGATGTACATGTTGCTTTGCTACCAATAATTGGTAGTGACGACAGACAGATTAGCTCGTTATAGTAACCAAACTCTGTTTAGTTGACTGTTGTAACATAATATTAGTTATTCCAACATCAACATATAAAACCAATAATATTTGATTGGTTTTAGTACCTACAAAATCTTTGTTTAAGACAAAAACATATTTCGAAATTCCCAAAAAATGTATACGGCTAAAATTAGACGGCTATTGCTTTCAAACGATATTGAAATATTTTTCAAAAAGTACAACAATCTATAGTAACCAACAATCCATAATAACCAAAACATGTACAAATTCAGTTCCAATAATCAACTTAGTCTGTTAGGATAACCGAGAATCGGTTTCTTCAACCGAAAGTGTCAGTTCCCTCTTCTAAAAATTGGTGTCCCCTCAATCAACATTCGGTTGTAACTATGGTATACATAAATAGTACGTGCAACCACCAACATGTGGTTGGCAAAAAATTCGGTTATGGCAACAAATTTGTTCTCTGTGTGCAACTTATCTGCTGTCACCACCGATTATTGGTTCTAAAGTACATGTAAATCATAATTGGTTGGTTGCCATAGACACCGGTTGTTGTAACTAAAAGTTTAACTGAATTTGGTTTGTAAAACTGTGTTATTTTCTGTGAATACCGTAATATGGTTGTAGCAAGCATCATATGATACAATGGAATATTGTTTATTGCAACAGATATTCGATTTATCCAACCAAATTGTTGTAGTCCGAGCCGATTTTCAACTGATTTGTTCTCTGCGCGTGTGCATAAATTCCAGTACTACCTTTGGGCTGTTATCCTCCGGTTGTATTACTACATTTATTAAGGGTACTTGGGACATAGCAATGACAACTGAACTCCGATTGGGATAAAATTTAGCATTCGGAGAAGAAAATTATCTCACCTTTCTAGCTGTTAACTAAGTTTTTAAAAGTTATAAAAAGAAGTGAGTAATTCGCGTTTTGGTACTAAACATGTTATGTTTTTCACTAATGGTACGCTATCTTCCAAGGAAGAAATTTTTGGCGGGAAAAAGAAGAACCTTATCACCTTTTCAAAATGGCACTGCATTCCCAAAAGGCTTAAAAAATGTTATTTTGGTCTAAAGTCAATTTTTTTTAAAATCTTTGTTTTTTTTAAATAATTTATTTGGTACAAACAAAATGTTAACGCCATATTAAAAATATGAAACCACACTTGTTTATAGTGCAAGAGCTCTTAAAATTACCCTTCAGTACTTGGCTAAAATTGGCCTTTTTACAGAACTCAAAATAATTTACTAGATCAAATAGTATAGAAATTTGGACGACGGAAAGCGATCCTAGACCACTGTGCGGTGGTTGTGTTTTTGACTAATGACTTTCGCTTTTTTACGTACTTGGTTATCATAAATTCTATTAATGTTGTTTAGAAGAACTTATCATGCCTTATAGAATATTACGGGCTGTATATCATTTAAACAAGTATGCTTTCGTCTTCAGCTTTGGAATCGTCTTGGGCTTGTAGGCGTTTATCACACTTTTTATGTAGCTCTAGAGTATGAATTGTGTTGCGTGCGATAATGAATCCGCAATAAGCTCATTGGTAAATGCTCTGTGGGGCAAGAGACAATGTTCTGCTTAGACCACATACTGCCGAAATCAATGTTATCTAAAGCAGTTTCGAATAATTCTTTGGTTAAACAATAACAAAATGTATTTGGTCTCTTTTTTTTAAGTTTTCTTTCACTGATCGCGATATAATAGCTATCAAGCAATAATAAAACGAAGACCATATAAAAACAACCTGCGTATTAAATAGAATTTTTTGCTGGACATTTCATTAGCATGTTTAGGTTCTTATTGCTCCCCCACAATCAAACAACATCTGATCATTGTTGTATGCATACCAAATTTTTATAATTTTCTAGTCAGCGTTAAAGTGATATGACGCACGGTGGTTCCAAACATACTTTTACTGCCAAAATGTACAATTTCTCCACCGTTTTCTAAAATGTAATGTCATTTAATAGTAAATATATTAAAACAAAGGCAGCCAAAAAATAAATCAAAATATTTGTAATTGTGGGCGTGGTGTGCTGCTAAACACAAATATTTGATGTTATTTTAGAACAAACGTAATTTTTGTAAATTCGTGTAGAAGTAAATTGCCATTTCTCGCTAACAATTATCGATAACGGGCTAACTTTTTTTTTGTTAAAAAGCTAGGATAGTAGTCTTTAAGAAATGGTATACTTTGGACCTGTCTTCACTCGTCTGTAGAACACTTTTTTTCATTTGAATGAAATTACTTGGGAAAAATAGTTTTCTCTTTTAGTTTTGCCTGTTAATAACTATGTGTGTACACTAGTGTGGGTCGATAAAAAAGTTGCACCAGTCACCCCCTAGATTTAAAGATTATCTATAGATGATTTCGGGAACGCAAAATAAAAACAAATATGCGAAATAAATTCAATTTTCGGGGGTAGAATGATGTCACTAGCAAAAATTTAACTTGAATTCCAAAATGAGGTATGGAAGATGTGAAGCTCATGTTAATTAATGATCAACGCCACTCAAGATGTCGAATTGATGGTCACCCACCCACAGCCCTGATTTGGCACCCAAGGACTTCATTTTATTCCCTAGCATCATGAAGAAACGCGTGGTCAACGTTTTTCATCGCCCGAAGCGGCTGTTGAAGCGTTCAAAAATCATGTTTTGGAGGCGGCTCAGTCGGAGTGGAAAAGGTGCTTCGAAAATTGGTTTGTGCGCATGCAAAAGTGTACTGATCCTGAAGAAGAAGATTTTGAAAAACAATAAAACCATTTCCAATGATAAATTATTGTGTTTTTATTGTCGGACCCGAAATATAAATAGCAACCCTCGTAACATTAATTTTACGATTTGAATATATTAAAAGTTTTGGCCCATAGGTTGAAGGTCACAAGAGTGTCAAGAACGTGCTACCTTAAAGCATCGACATATGTGACGCGCAAAATAGAAAGGGACCTAAGGATAAAGACCAGTTTTGTCCAGAAGAGCCATTTTAAAGATTTAAATACGTGTATCTTTGGTGTACCATCACTTTCATAAAACGCGCATATCTCTGGGAGGGAACACTTTTGGGGCATGGGATCGGTCTCATTCGATGCTCAGATGTTGTCCACATCAAAAAAAAAAGCGAAAATTGACCCTTAGGTCCCTTTCTCTATGCGCTGTCACATATGGTTACTAAGGATCAGCGGATTTCCCTTACTAATCTCAGTATGCCTTAAGTTTTAAATTTTTGTATGATTTAAGTCTTAATTTAAGGCCCGAATAAACGGGCTCCATAGGGTCCCTCAACAGTGGACTCATGGGTTAAAGTAGTTCTGCAAAACTTGACCCTCCACCATCAACCATAAGCCCCAACACTTTCACTGTCAAACTTCAACACAATCCATGGGCGTGGGTATTAATACTTCGGCCCTGCCGAACATACTAATTGTTAAAAATGTTGACTTTATTTGAATGTCTTCCAGCACAACAATTTCACTGTTTTTTGTTTTGTTTTTATATATAAAATTGCATAAATGGGGTCTACTCAAAATTACGAGAAAAACCAAAATAGACTCAGGTACGAGTATTGGCCAGCATAACGTGTGACGATTTGTATTTAAAAAAAAATATCTTGTAACATAATATCATACTCGTTTGATTAGCGCAACTTTATGTACTCTTGATAATCGAATATCTTTCATACGAACGCTAGTATACTTATAGTAATCTCTACCGGTCACCACTTTTATCTATGCCGTTGACGATTTTAAATGTTTACCAACAAACGATAAAAATGGGGTTGCCGCAACGTCGAAAATGTGGTCAGTTTAAGGTTCTCACGCATCTAGCTGCTTCCAATGTATGATTGATGAAATGAAAGAAATCACATTATCTTTATGTTGTCAAGTATACGAGCGTTAAACACAAGCGGTAGATTAGATTGAAGTACCTAGAAATTACCAACATAGAAGACCTACTTCCAGTAGGAGCAAATCATAAAAATCAGTTTTTATTTACCCGTCAATGGGATAGCATCGGTGAAGTTTTGGAAAAAAAATCGACTAGTTATGGATTTAGTCGCAGCCATCTATGACAAACATACAAAAATTTGGAGTGGTCCAAAATTGGCGCCTCTACATAATATAGACCACCATTCGGTGGGTAGAATATTATACGGCCAAATGAGAATGCATCCAAATAAGGTGATACAGGTGAGGACATTTAGGAAATTGTGAACACATCATATACCTCATATGCTGTCAAGGCGCCCTCTTTAGATAGCATTAAAGCTTGATGAAGATAATCCTTTCGTGTGCTATTAATCACCTAAAATTTTGTTCAACCCTTTGTTTTCAGATAGATGACTTCGATGGCAGAACCGTAACCAATAAGGAAGTTTTAACATGGGCAAAGCGCATTGCACAGCATCTGAAGAAGCTGCGTTTAAGTCACGAACACATTGTTGGTATAGCAGCCCGGAATACCACATATCTCACTGCTGTGGTCTTGGGATGCTTCTTCAATTGTACGCCGTACCATGGGGTTAATCCAAACTTTCAAGAAGGTTTTTTTAACACTATAATTTGTTTAGGAATTTGAATTATCTTGGAACTATTTCAATACAGCCAACATTGCCCATTGCTTTGGCATCACTAAACCCCAACTTATTTTCTGTGATGGCAGTGACTATGAGAAAGTGATTGCAGCTACCAAGTCCTTCAAGCCCACAGTGTACACTTTGAGTGAACACATCGAAGGAGTACCATCGGTTCTGGATTTATTGAAGCCCACTAACGAAGAATATTTTTACCAGTGAGTATGAGTATAAGAAACCTATTTTAAACAACCCATTTTGCACGGTTCTTACTTCATTACAGACCAGAAAAGCTTTCACTCGGAGCTGATCAGACTGTTGCTATAATCTGTTCGTCGGGCACCACGGGACTACCAAAAGCTGTTACTATTTCGGCGCATAAGTTGATGTTTGAAAATCCGTAAGTTATTAAATTTAATGAAAAACTCTAAATGTAATTTAAAGAACGAATATGTGAAACTGTAGAAAAGACTACACTTTCCCAGGTATGGTGTAGTAAAGACTACCCTTTCCCAGGGAAAGCGTAGTTAAGATTACCATTTCCCAGGGAAAATGTAGTTAAGACTACCCTTTCCCAGGGAAAGTGTAGTTAAGATTACCTTTTACCAGGGAAAGTGTAGTTAAGACTACCCTTTCCCAGGGAAAGTGTAGTAAAGACTACCCTTTCCCAGGGAAAGTGTAGTTAAGAATACCCTTCCCAGGGAAAGTGTAGTTAAGACTACCCTTTCCCAGGGAAAGTGTAGTTAAGACTACCCTTTCCCAGGGAAAGTGTAGTTAAGACTACCATTTCCCAGGGAAAGTGTAGTTAAGACTACCCTTTCCCAGGGAAAGTGTAGTTAAGACTACCCTCTCCCAGGGAAAGTGTAGTAAAAACTACCCTTTCTCAGGGAAAGTGTAGTAAAGACTACCCTTTCCCAGGGAAAGTGTAGTACATACTACCCTTTCCCAGGGAAAGTGTAGTAAAGACTACCCTTTCCCAGTGAAAGTGTAGTGAAGACTATCCTTTCCCAGGGAAAGTGTAGTAAAGACTACCCTTTCCCAGGGAAAGTGTAGTAAAGACTACCCTTTCCTAGGAAAAGAGTAGTAAAGTCTACCCTTTCCCAGGGATGGTTTAGTAAAGACTACGCTTTCCCAGAGTAAAGCATAGTCGCAGTTTGCCTCTTTGAGCTGCTTAAGAAATTGATTTCAAGACGTTTTCAAATATTTTGATGAATCTCTCTAATAAGTTACTTTTCCCTACAGGATGTTAACCAGCGAGGATGTTATATATACCACAAGTGCGTTGGATTGGATAAGTGGCCTTATGATAACCCTTTTTAATTGCTATATGGGCTGTACACGCATTATAACCCGAAAACCTTTTACTCCAGAATATTTTATGGAATTGGTACAGAAGTACAAAATAACCAACGTTACAATCGCTCCTATGCATGTGGTAGCATTGAGCGAATGTCCACAATTCACCACCGAAAATTTGGCTTCTCTGAAAACGGTACAATGTGGCGGTGGCTATATATCAAAACAAACTCTGGCAAAGATCCAAAGTGTTTTACCCAGTTCCCTAATATGTTTCGGTTATGGATTCACCGAGGGTGGCGGAGTCTCGGGATACTTCGGATTGGAACGTGGCAATTCCGTAGGAAAGCTTGTGCCCAATATTCAACTTCGAATTGTAGATGATGGTGGCCGGAATTTGGAACCCAACGATGTTGGCGAGATTTTAGTGCGCTACCCTTACCACTGGACAGGTTACTATGGGAATCCAAAAGAAACTCAACGTATCTTGGATTCATTGGGTTGGTTTCATACGGGAGATTTGGGGTATATGGACAAGGATGGTTTCCTCTATATTGTCGATCGGAAGAAAGATATTTTCAAGTATCAGGCTCTTCAGTATTGGCCAAGTGAAATTGAGAACGTCATACGAGAATTACCAGATGTGGTTGACTGTTGTGTGGTGGGGATCTTCGATGAACGTGTTGGTGATGTGGCCGGTGCTTTGGTGACAAAGATGAAGGGTGGTCAGGTGACGGAAGAACAAATTATAAAGCATGTTAAAGAGCGTTTGGTGGAACCGCAGAAGCAGCTCCAAAATGGCGTGTATTTTGTTGACCAACTGCCGCATAATCAAAATGGGAAAATTGTGAAACGAGAGGCAAAAGAAATATTCCTATCGTTGAAGAAAGTATAGTCGACGCAGTTAATTTTTTATTAAAGATGGGAAATTATGAAACGAGAGGCAAAAGAAATATTCTTATCGTTGAAGAAGGTATACTCGTAGTAGTTAATTATTTATTAAAGATTTTTGGTGTTTTTTCCAATGAAGATTTGTTGAGAGATTTATTTAATTTTCTCGTGGTAGGGCTAAATCAAAAAGTGAACCGATCCATTGACCTATTTTCATCTGAGCTAGTTTGTGGTCGATCGCTATGAAAGGTGTCAAATTGTATCAAGATTAGATACAATTTAAGGCATTTGAGGTTATTTGGATCTATTCAAAAAATGGATCGATATTTTGTTTCGTAACGAACCATAAGAAATTAAAGCACCATCGGGTTTAACATCTATCTTTTTGAGCGACATTACCTGCCCGAACGTAACCTTAATAGTGGTGGTATATGTGCAGGGTGGAGCGCGGTAATTCGTTTTTTGCACTGCAAACTGTGGCGGCACTGTTGGTCGAAGAGAGTGGAGAGTGTGTGTGGCTTTTAGTGGCTGGAGGGATATTTGTACTCGTATTCGTCATTTTTTTAGCTTATTTTTCAAATGCGCACTCGATCTTTGCAGGACAGCGTGCTTTTCGTTTACGATTCGCTGTTCCCCCAAGCGGACGTGTTCCTGGATGGCAGTCAACTGTAAATTTGGTAACTTCGTTGAGAACAGCAGGGAATATGGCATGTGTACGAAAGGGGACCTGAGAGAAGGATTACAGCACCACAAAATATCGAGAGAGCTAGAGCAGCAGTACTGCAATCTCCGAAACGCTCTGCTCGGAAGCAATCACTTGCTCTTGGCATTTCCAGTCGTTCTGTCCATCGGGTTCTTCATGATGAACTGAACTTTCACCCGTATAAAAGGTGAGTTGTCCAACAATTGTCAGCACGGGACTATTTGACACGGCGGACCTCTTGTGAAGACATTCTTGCAACTATAAGTATACCCCGTGACGCAATTGTGTTCTTTTCTGATGAACAGTGGGTGTGTAAACAACATATGCGGCACTGGAACTAAACAAACCCTAGAGAACTTCACTAGACCCCTCTGCATTCGTCATATCACGAGTTGGCATCAATGGCCCTTACTTTTTCCAGGATAACCGTCTTGTCGTAACTGTGAACTCCGACTGGTACTTTACTATGATACAGTATTTTTTCAGCCGGCTCTTGAGCCAACGCAATTAGAGGATACATGGTTACAAGAGGATGGTGCCACTGCACACACAGCGAGGGTTACCATGAAATTTTTGAGGCAAATGTTTCCTGGTCGGCTTATCTCTTTGAGGGGTGGTGTGAACTGGCACGCTCACCAGACTTAGTCCCATGAATTTTTTTTTTGGGTTGCCTGAAGTTGTAGGTGTTTATCAACCGTCTCAACACCTTGGAAGACCTAATTATCAATATTGAGGCTTAAATTGGCAGAATACCCGTCGACATGGTTGTTAGACTTCATGAAAACTTCAGAAAACGTATGCAGCAGTATATGGATAGGGAAGGTCGACATTTGCCAGATACACTATTAAGAACCATTTAATTTAAAAATGTCCTTACTGTTCAACATAATTAAAATATAAAATAAATTTTTCAAAGGTTTATAATTTTTTATTTCATTCCCAAATAATCAAATTTTCAGCAACATTGCTTTAATAATGCGACCAGTTGTTTGCTTTCTAAAGGCAGACGGACATTACTTGATGACCTTAGATTTTAATCGATTTAGACTGTATATGTTCGATATTATGCCATCGATTTTTCGATTGCTTAGCGTGAAAAAAAGGTCCTCTACGTCATACGACTGATTAGATTCTAATTGTCATATTTCTATTCTCACGCGCTGTATGCATTGTAAGTCCCCTTGGAAAGGTAATATTTAAAAAAAAATATTGTTTTTATTAATTACTTAAAAACTTTAAAAATAAAAGTGAAAAATTTTAAATTTGGGAATGATTTTTTTAATACATATGCCGCACAGTGCTCCGTTGCATTGACAAAAATCAGAAAACTTTCCTCCTTCGAATTCAATTTTTTTGGTATCATTTAAAGGTGATAGTGCAGCTCAAAACAATCTGCAAATATTTGTTTATAGAAATAGGGCTCCAGAACCATTCAAAGTAAGCGATTTGTTTCCAGAATTAAATAATATTGTAGTTTCTTCCTGATTGTATGGACAAATATATATGTCAACGACGCATTTTTAGACGGAATCGAATTGTCTTTTAATTTTTGAATAGTTAAGAAGCTTCTTTTCAATATTATTATTTATTAATTTTAAAATATTTAATTTAAACAAGATGAATATGTTAAAAGTTTTCAATTTTTGATGGTAAAAAACATCATAAAATTCGGTGAAATTTTTTTGCACAGTAGATTAGTTTTGTAATTCATCTGTAAGTAAAAAACGATAAGTTCCCCGATTTCGTCTGACTCCTTTTGATTTTTATTTTTTTAAAAAATGTCTATGATGAATTTTTAATTCGCAAAATTCTCAATTTTTGAATCCAAAAAGCAAAAAACATCAAAAAATTCGTTGAAATTTGTTTGCACAATAAATTTGTTTAGATAATTGTCCATTAGAAAACAAAAAGAAACTTCGCCGATATTGTCAGATTTTTTTTTGATTTTCATTTGTATCTATGATGAATTTTTTATTCGTACAATTCTCAATTTTTGATTTCAAAAAGCAAAAAACATCATAAAATTCGGTGAATTTTTTTTGCACAGTAAACTATTTTGGATTTTCGTCTATTAGAAAAAAAACAAATATTCGCAGATTTATTTATTCTAAAAATTCTAAATGTTTTATTCCAAAAAGCCAAAAAATTAAATAATTCAGTGACATTTTTTTCACAATTAAATTTTTCATTTTTTTAAATTTGTTGTTGTTTTTTTTTTCAAAAATTTCAAATCCATCAAATTAAGAATGTCAGCGACCTGTTCTGAGAGCTGATCATCATGTTAATTCAGGCCTTATAGATATGCCATACGATTCAGTAAAAACCAATCCAAAAAGAAAAAGGCGAATGCTACATAAAAACTGGTAACGTTTTTGAAATTACCATATCATAATCCATTCAGAAATTAAGTTTTATTGTATTGTGTCCAATGCTACGAGGGTTGCTTTATATATTTCTGACCTAGGCAACATTAAGTGTTGCCTGGCGCCATCTGACATTTCCATTGGAAAGTTTGATATTTTTTAGCATAAAAGTACTGAGAACGTTTTGACGTACGACCATCATTTGTGTTGTTTACAGTGACTGGAAAAAATCAATTTGGCAGAAAAATGTAATTATTTCACAACATTTGACGTAGATTATCACGAAAAGAGTTCATCGATGAACTTAAATCTTTGAATGGCGATGAAGCACCATCCTATAGCACTGTGAAAAACTGCTTAAATAAATACAATTGTGGCCGACGCTTCGTCTTTGAGCGAGCGTCGGCCTGAGAACATTGATGCCGTGTGTGAACTGATAATGTAAGATCGTCATGTGACACACCTTGAGATAGAGACAACCTTGGGCATTTCTTCCACCAGTATACATTCGATATTGCATAAACACCTGGCCGTAAAAAAGGTTTATTCTCGTTGGATCCCGCACAATTTGACAATCGCTCAAAAAAAGGCTCGTGTCGATTGGTGCAAAGAAATTTTGAAAAATTACGATCGCGGTGCTTCGAAAGGCGTTTATAAGATCGCCACAGGTGACGAATCATGGATCTATGCGTATGAGCCCGAAACAAAACAGCAATCGTCCGTGTGTGTCTTCGAAGACGAGCTAAATCCAACGAAAGTTGTTCGTGAAAGAAGTATTCGAAGCAAAGGGCCGCCTGTTTCTTCGGCAAAACTGGTGATGTGGCGACTGTTCTGCTTGAGCAACGTCGGAGGTCAATTCTGAGTGGTACACCACAATTTGTTTGCCTGAAGTCTTCGGAGAGATTCGTAAAACGAACCATGATAATGCGAGCTCTCACACATCGGCTCAAACCAGCGCATTTTGACCGGCCCAAACGTCAAATTGGTGGGTCATCCGCCGTACAGCCCTGACTTGGCACCTAATGACTTCTTTTTATTCCCGGACATCAAGAAAAAAATGCGTAATCAACGATTTGCGTAATCAACGATTTTTCGTAAAACAGAAAATGTGCCAGGCGAGTTAGTTTTGCGGTCGTCCTCGTAAGCCGATACCGCTTTCCATTTACGGTTACAGCATTTCCATCTTCATTTTCGAAGAAGTAAGCCCCAATGATATTTGCAGATGTGATCCCACACCATACTGTACAACTAATCTAGTGCAATTGGCGTTGATGAATGGCTTTTGGATTTTCAGAGCCCCTGAACCTACAGTTCTGCTGATTAACAAAGCCATTCAAATGAAAAGGAGCTCCATTACTCATCACTTTGCGTTTGAATATTTGATCGCTGATTTAAATAATAAAATTCCATTACGTATTCTGGTTTTTTGTTCAGTTGTGAATCTCTATCTTATTTATTCTCCAAGCGTTATTTATATAATCTGGAAAAAATATATATAAACAAAAAGTAATTAAATTTTTAACCCCATAGTAACTTTTGACCCACCCTGTACTAATGCCAGTACATACCAGCAAACTTTTTCTCAGCATATCGGAAACACTATGCAACAAAATTTCAGACTATCTCTGGGGAGGTTGGAAGATTTCGCCAAAAGCACAGGCTCGTGGAAGATCTCAATTAGTTTAAATTGGCCGAGACAGTCTTATTTTGCAATGCAATACCACATGAAATAATATAAAAACTTTTTAAAAGAGCTTAGGTTGGGCATAGCCGACGTTATTATGCCCTGCACTACTATATGTTCAGAAAAGCCAAAAAAAAATATGTTTTTTGACCACCTTGGTGCCCGCATGTAGGTAGATTTTTAAACCAATGTCATATATAAATTTTTGGAAAAATTTCACTGTTGGAAGATTTCCCCCAAACACACAGGCTCCTAAAAGTTCGCAGTTAGTTCTAATTGGCCGAGGAAGTTTTTATTTTGCAATGCAATACCACATGAAATAATATAAAAACTTAAAAAGATATTAGGTGGGGCATAGTCAAAGATATTATGCCCTACACTTCTAGATGTTCTGGAAAGCCAAAAAAATATGTTTTTGGACCACCTCGGAGCCCACATTTAGCAAGATTTTTAAACCAATGTCATATATAAATTTTTGAAAAAAATGTCATTGCTTGTTTTGGTCAAAAAGGTTGAAAATATATGTGGGAGCTTTATATTAATCTGAAGCGATTTTCCTCCTTGGTCCTTTAAAGGGTTAATTGTTCTACTAAAGGACTACTTTCATCTTATCTTTTCTTAATTAAATTTCATTTATCACCAAAGAGTACTTTGTAGACAACAATTGTGTAGGGTATCATATACTTATAGACGGTCCTTTCAGTTTGTAGACTTATTTTTGCCTGTTTATAATTTGTTTGCCAATGATATTTTGTGCATATAGTTCACTTACTATCCACACCTCACTGGGTTTTTTCTAATTTGAAAATTCCAACATTGGCGAGAATGCAAATATTTGTTTCCACAGTAATTCATTAAATCAACGCAATAACGTTTTAATAACCATTTGTGTGCTAGACTCGCAAACCAACGTACGAATGCAATAAATCATCATGGCTGAAAATATGATTATTATGGGAAATTCATGAGCAGTCGTCTGCCTTTTCATTCCAACCTTTACTACTGATGCGAAAATATTGCTCAAATAATGTAAAATGGGCATTTAATGATGAATTGCCAGCATAAATTGCTCATCTGGATGGAGATTTGTCAAATTAAATGGTCCAGAATCAACATCTGGGGCAGTGAACAACCAAAGTATAGTGAGCAATTTGGAAAGAAGGTTAGAGAGGCCGCTTTATGTAGAAAGGGGCAAGGGTTTTAGACAACCACCTGCACGTAGAAAAAAAATATGGTTGGGATAACAATATTCGAAGAACATCATACTACTGTTGGGTATACGGTTGTGGTACAACAATATCATGAACCTCACAGCAATAACATGATTCAAATACAACCATACTATGATCCTCACAACCATACTACGATCCTCACAAAAATAGTATGATTCACACATAGCCATACTATGATCCCCACAACCGTAGTATAATTTACACTCATCCATACTATGATATCCACAACCCTATTATGATCCCAACAACCATAGTATGTTTCACACACAACCATAGTATGATCCTCTCAACAATAGTATGATTCACACGCAACCATGTTATGATCCCTACAACCATAGTATGATCACACACACACAATAATACTATGATCCCCAAAGTTATTTATTATAATCGGGTTAAGTTGTCAATAAAAGATTTGAATTATGAAAATTATTTTAATATACATACATTAAACTTTAAATAATAGGAGTGATTTATTTAACAGTAGAAAAAATCATTTTAAAAAAATAGGAACGCTTTTATTAAAAATATTTCAGTTAAACAAAGCCACAGCAGTTTGTTTGATCCGTTACAATAAAATTGTTCTAAAAAGCATATTCAATTAAAGAAAAGTTTTAATCATACAGTATGATTACCGTAATCATGTTATTGTTAACATACCATACCAACCATATTGATATTGTTGCTACCACCATATGTTCCTTTTTGTACCCTCCACCATACAATGGAGGGTATATTAGTTTTGTCATTCTGTGTGAAACACCTTAAAATAATTATCGGAGACCCAACAGTGTATACCCTTAATCCTCGTAAAATTCTAAGACGATCTAGCCATGTTGTCCGGCAGCCCGTCTGTTGAAAACAAGATAGAGCCTGCATGAAAACAGCTAGCGAGCTGAAATTTGGCACAAACATGTGTAGTTAACCTAGCATGGTTGGTATTAAAATGGGCTATATAGCTCTACGGGAAGTTTGTGTTAGAGACCCTCAACCGACACTACCTCATAAAAATTAGTTTTTTATTTGGAAATATCCGTCCAGTTTCTAGAGCAAAATCACTGAAAATCATTGAAATGCAAACATTAATCTCTATATAGGCGCAATCATATATGTGAAAATGGTTTAGATTGGGCCACCATTTCTTGTACCTCCCATACACACGGCCTTATGGGCATTGAGAAATAATATGACTATAACTCACGACAAACTTGACCTATCGAAATGAAATTTTACACATCAAGATTTCTATATACAACACACTTCTACACTGAATTCGGTTGAGATCGGAAAAGTCCTACTGGTACCTCCCACACTAACGGTCTCATCGGACTTGAAAAATAATATGACAATAACTCACCACACACTTGAAATATCGAGACGAAATTTTCGGCATAAAGATTAATATATAGAAAAGACTTTTGCGCTAAATTTGGCTAAGATCGGAAAGGCCCTACTGGTACCTCCCACACAAACGGTATCATGGGCCTTGAAAAATAATATGACAATAACTCACCACAAACTTGACCTATCGAGATGAAATTTTCTACATAAGGATTTTTATATAGAACACACCTCTGTTGAGATCGGAAAAGTCCTACTGGTACCTCACACACAAACGGTCTCATGGGCTTTGAGAAATAATATGACGATAACTCACCACAAGCTAGACCTATCGAAATAAAATTTTGCACATAATTATTTCTATATAGAACACACTTCCGTACCAAATTTGGTTGAGATTAGGTAGTCCCTTCTGGCACCTCCCATATAAACGGTCTTATGGGCCTTGAGAAATAATATGACAATAACTCACCACAAACTTGACCTATAGATATGAAATTTTCCACATAAAGATTTTTAAACAAATAGTTTTTTATTTGGGAATCTGGTGGAGGGTTTCCAAAGTTCGGCACAGCCAAACTTAACATTTTTTACTTGTTTTATTTGGCAATAATAATATTGTTACATTTCAACAATATTAATATTGCGGCAACTATACTATTGTTAAAATTAAACTTAAAAAAACAATACTATGGTCGCGACGAACATACTTTTGTTGCGAAGAACATATTATTAATGCCGTGACCATATTTTTTCTCTGCGTGTGTTCAGATCGCTACCGCCAAAATATTACCAATTTTAACTTGACGAAATCATGGCATGCCATAATGGCAAGCATGTGTCTAGGATGTATTTGGAGCTTTGCATAAAATCTTTAAACTTTTAGTCTGATTTGATTTTAAGTTTCACTTATCTCATCTCGTGCAGACGAACCCAATACTTAATCGCCAAAAGGACCTCTTCTTGTTTGAATATATTTTAGTACACATTACCAAAATCATACGGTTTTAAATAGCAGGTTGTGTCATGTTTGACCGATTGTGGAACAATAAGCGCGGGAACTCTTACTCTTGTCTTTAGCGACTTCGGGCCAACTTGCTTCCTAACCGAGTCACTTCCATGCTTACGAGTATTGGTGCATTTTTTTGTTATGTAGCCCTCGTACAAAGGTCCTCTCCGATTTGAGGTCCTGCCGCTATACAGTACGATTTTTACATTGGATCTAGCTTAAATAAAAAATAGTGTGTTTTGTACGACAGTAAACTTACCCTGGTGTATAAAGACAGACCTTGCTTAAATTCTGGACAGAGGCGCAGAGCTTGATACCATAGCAGGGTATCTCATAGTCGGTTTCACCCGAGCTTAATCAAAAGCTTTTTAGATTTCAATTAACAGCCGAATCTAAATTCGTCCATTATTTAACTTAAGAATTTCAATCCTTGAATTTTGTGATTGAAAATATTCTTTATATTTTCTGCGCTCGTGTGTACTCGTATCCGGTTGACTGAGCCTATTGGTGACGAAATGAATCCGTTCATCGCTGAATTTTAATGAGTTGGCCCTTCCTCATTCGCTGTAACCTAGGAGACGAATTGACTTCTTTTAGTACGAGTATGTGTTTGTTCTTTTATTTGTACAATATTAAAAATAGTAATAATAATAAAATGATGCAAAAAACAGCAACAACAATAGCAGAGTTCAACAACAAATTCAATTTGAATAACATCACGTACCATAATGATGATAACAACGATAACGATGATGGCTATGATGATGATGATGATGTCGTTGATAACGACAACAAAGTGTCGTATAGGGTGTTGGTGACGGTGACGATAAAAGGATGGTAATCCTGACGATTATTGTGAGGTTGTTGCACAGTGGTTTGCAGCAAATGATTCTTACACCAAATATTAGACCGTATGTAGCTTTTGGATTACAGACAAAGAAAAGTACACACAAAGAAAAGTCGGTTGGAAATCAGACTGAAGTGCTAAAATTTTGTTAGGCCATAAGACTATCTGTGTGTTGATCTTGGTCGAAATTAGGTTTGACATAGCATGATCTATGATGCTCTTGTTATGATAACTGTGATTGTATTGTGATTCAGAAAACTAAGTTTTCGGTTGGACTAAAGAAAAAATGTGTAAATTATTGGTTGTCAAAACAGCCCGATAAGGCAACTGATAGTGTTGTATGAATTCGTTTGTAGGCTTCAACAATTAATAACTACTAAAATAATCGGGTTCTAACAACTTAAGAACGGCTTTCCCGAGCATATAAATAAACTATACGATTTTTTAAAATTTTGGGCCGGAAGCCTGAGGCTCTTTACTCTCCACCATGGAATGCATTACCTGCACCACTTATGATACCGACTTTCTTACCAAATGGATCAAACAGAAACCTCTAGATGCACCGAACGTTTTTAGCAATCCTGGTTAAATTTGACCCTATTAGTGCACGGTTTCATGTAGCCCCTACATGGAGGATGCTCCTGATTTGAGCACTTGTCATTCTACATGCATCATTTTAAATTCCAACTTGCCCAAAACTAGCATACGTTATGTGTGACTCAAAGTTCATGGAGCCCACGTTAAAAAGATCCATCCCGATTTATGTTCCTGCCATTGAACGTAACGCATTTTATATGTCATCTTGCTTAAATCTGGTATAGGGCATTACAATGTAAATATTAGTTAAAACTAAACCATATCGCCCCATATCTATTAGAGAGTTTGTCGCTGTATAATACGCATTTTAACTTTTATATTGGCTTTAGCTGTGTTGTTTTCGGGCTACTGAACTAGCATAACTAAACTTATTTTTTCAACAACAAAATCAAACATGACACACCCTGCTTTTTATAAAAATCATGTAATTGTTATGCATACAAAACAAGAAGAGGTCTCATCGACGAATTCGTACTGGGTTAATCTGAATGAGATGGTATAATTGATACGAGGGCTGCTATATATATTTCTGGTCTTATAATGAAAATGCGAATATTTATCATCAAAAATGGTTTTATTGTTTTTCAAAGTATACTCCAGCATGATTTATACACTTTTGCATGCGCTCAAACCAATTTTCGAAGCACTTTTTCCACTCCGATTGAGACACCTCCAAAACATGGTTTTTGAACGCTTCAACAGCATCTTCTGGCGACGAAATTCTTTGACCACGCATTTTTTTTTGGCTGTGCGGATATAAAAATAAGTCATTGGGGCTCTACGGCGGATGACCCATCAGTTCGACGTTTTGGCCGGTCAAAAAGGTGATGGTTTGAGCCGATGTGTGAGAGCTCGCATTGTCATAGTGCACAATGATTCGTCTTCTTTTGTTCGTTTTTCAATTTTCTCCGAAGACTTCAGGCAAACAAAGGCAAGTGGTGTACCACTCAGAATTGACCATCCAGCGATGCTCAAGCGGAACAGTCGCCACATGACCAGTTTTGCCGAAAAACAGGAGACCATTTGCTTCGAAGTGCTTCTTCCACGTACAACATTCGTTGGATTTGGCTTGTCTTCGAAGATCCACAAGGTCAATTGCTGTTTTGTTTCGGGTTCATACGCATAGATCCATGATTCGTCACCTGTGACGATCTTATAAACGTTTTTTGAAGCTCCGCTATCGTATTTTTTCAAAATTTCTTTGCACCAATCGACACGAGCCTTGTTTTGAGCGATTGTCAAATTGTGCGGGATCCAACGAGAACAAACCTTTTTTACGGCCAGGTTTCATGCAATATCGAATGTATTCTGGTGGTCCAAGGATGCCTCTATATCACGGTATGTCACATGACAATCTTGCATTATCAGTTCACGCACGGCATCAATGTTCTCTGGCACATCGGCCGTTTTTGGATGACCTTCGTCTTTGAGCGAGCGTCGGCCACGATTGAATTCATTAAACCAGTTTTTCACAGTGCTATAGGATGGTGCTTCATCGCCATACAAAGATTTAAGTTCATCGATGCACTCTTGTCGTGATAATCCACGTCGAAAGTTGTGAAAAAATTATCGCACGAAAATGTTCACGAGTTAATTAAATTTTTTTGCCAAATTGATTTTTTCAAGTCACTGTAAACAACACTAACGATGGTCGCACGTCAAAACGTTCTGGGTACGTTTATGCTAAAAAAAAAGTCAAACTTTCTAATGGAAATGTCAGATGGGGCCAGGCAACACTTAAAGTTGCCTAGGCCACAAATATATATAGCAACCCTCGTATTATAAATTAACTCAAACTGGTAGCTCAAAGAAATTTTACACATTTTTAAAAGCAAAAGCGTAAAATTTAATTGATTTTCTATATTTCATTGATTATTTTATTAAAAATAATACTTTTTTAGCGTCTGCTTTGGACAAATTTGCGGGTGAACACTCTTGCTGTTTAAGTCTCTTTGGTGTACATTTAGAGAGATATTGTTGACAATCAATTTTGTTCAATGTTGCCAGGGCACCATATGGCATATAAATAAGCTAGTTACCTCAAAAAAACACGTATTTAGTTTCAACTCAGTTAAAATTGGTCTTTTTCTCATATTTAGAAATGTCTCCCATTTTGGGGACCTGTCGCTCTAGAGGTCATATTTAAAAATCGACCTAACTTTCGTACAGAGGCAATTAGTTTCCTTTACACTAGAGTGATGTAGGGTATCAAATATTCGCCTTATTGACTGTAGAATTTTTAACTTGTGTTGTAAAAAGTTTTTGTAAACTAAGGGAAACAACCCGAGGGTTCATGTGCCACAGGCGCCATTTAAAACCACCGTGCAAGGGAGATTTTGAAAAAATATTATTTTATCTTCTTCTTTGTGTTGTTATATTCAGTTATGACAATTTGCACACAACGCATGTATGCAAATATAGGTGTATATGTACTCACAGAACATACCTACATATATTTGTATGTAAATTCATATAAAAACCCCCAACGCCCGCGAAGCGAACAGTGCAAATATGTTCGGTGACATATTAAAATTATGTATTTTTTTATGTAAGTTTATTTGTAAATAATTGAGTTATATACGATCAAATAACATTTAAATGGCAACAATGTTGCAAAGGTTTTTCAATTTGAATTTGAAAAAACGTTAATAAGAGAAATGCGGGACCATGGGGAGAGATTGCAGATGGATGGTATATCACATTGAAATATTTACTGGAGAGCCTAGAAAGATTATTATTATTTGAGCTTAATAGGAAAAATTACTAATTTTACAGGGAAGCAGTTTTATTCTCAACAAGTGAAAATGGTAAATTCGGTCGTGGCCGCTATGAAATACCCTACACCGTTCTTATAGTTTGAAAAATAGGTGGCAAAATATTTTAAATGACAAAGTTCAACCTTTCCAATAAAACAAGAAAAATTATCAGTACTTGTTTTTTACAGCCGATCGTAATTTTAAATGGTCATCCAACCTTGTATAGCGTCAATGACATATTCCGTGGTTTCATATGAAACACATCCAAATTTCATCATGGGTAATTATTAAAGGGCCCATGAAATACATAGAAAAATGGAAAAGTGTTATTCTTTCTGCTCCCCGCTCATTTTCTAGTATATTGGGCATCAAAAAAAATATCCATGCAATTTTTTTTTTCTATCGGATGGAAACCGGTCAGTCCGTCACGACTTTTAGCCCTAAAAATGGAGTAAAACTAGTTGCAAGCTTTGATGAGCTATAACTCGTAAGCGAGACGACTTTCGGAAACTACACCTCAAGCATTTGTGTTGCAAATATACAAGCAAACATTTTTCTCCTGCACAATTTTTGACCTAGCTCTGACCCTTAATGATGTTTTCAGAGGTTAAACTTCAAATTTGAGTCAAAACTGTTTTCAAACGTAAATTAGTAATTTTATTTATAATCGTGCTAGGAGTCTAGCTCAAACAAAAATGACCCAATGATGTCGCCACCTCATTTCCAAACCAAACAGTGACTCGTTCTCAATAGTCGCGTGTGGGTTCTCTGAACACCATATGGGGCAATTTTGCTTGTTGACATAGCCACCGAGATGAAAGGGAGCTTCATCTGAAAAAACGATTTTGCGCTAAAATTCTTCCTCTCCTGCCAAACAATCTACAGACCATTGGCCTCAGCGTAAACGCATCGGATGGTGCTCCATTATTAAATGACAAAGTCAACGTTTCCAATAAAATCAGGAAATTGAAAAAATTATCAGTACTTTTTTTACAACCGATTCAAATTAAAAATTTTAAATAGCCCACCCTGTAGAATCGGAATGTGATTCTAAATCGATCGGTGTATTTAACATGGGGTCTATATCCATTCCTTTAGGGTATTTCAAACATTAGCATTAAGTCATAATCTGGTTATGTTCAGCCGGACCGATTTTTATACTTGTATCTTCTAAATCTTAGATTGTGTTCCTTAATGGTAGTGAAAGGGTATAATGTTATAATAGGGGTAACTATACTTACGAGGGCGACCGCAAAACTAACTGGCCTGGCACAGTTTCTGTTTTAGTAGCAACTTTTTTTTGTCTTTTAAAAGCAATCTTTTATAAGCCATCTGTCAAAATTTCCGAAATATTTAATGATTATTTTCTTTGTTACAGGTGATTGAAGTAAACAAGTTTTATAATTTTTGAAAAATGGAAAAAAAAGAGTTTCGTGCGGTAATTAAACACTTTTATATGAAAGGTTATACGCCACAATTAATCAAAGATGAAATGGATTCTGTTCATGGTGATAATGCACCATCATACTCCACCGTGAAATCCTGGGTTCAACAATTTAAAATGGGTCGTTCAAGTACGGAAGATGAACAACGCTCTGGAAGACCGAAAACTGCTACTACTATTGAAAACATTAGAAAAATATTTAATAAAGTGACTAAAGATAGACGGGACAGTTGGCAACGCTATGCCTGAATAGTCGTGTTTATTACTGCAGCTGATCATTTCTTTTTTATTTTGCTTTTTGCTTTGTTTTTCAACCACTTTGCTTTGTTTTGTTTGCTGCTTTTTATAATTAATTACTCAAGTGAATGAAATTTTATGAAGATTTTTGATAAATTTACTGGAAGTAAAATTGTTTTTTGAAACTAAAGTTGGTTGCACAATCTTTGGCTGTTATTGGTGTTGTTGCTGTTGGTGTTTGCCATTTTTAATTGTTGCTACATTTGCATTGTTGCTGTTTTGTTTGCTGCTGTTTACACAAAATGCCGGGTGCTAAAACAACCAAGTGTGGAGCTTGCAGTGACTCTATTACTAAGACTCAAGGGAGTATCCAGTGCAAGATCTGTTCACATTGGTTGCACGCTTCTTGTGCAAAGATGTCTGATAAGGAATTATTGGCACTGAAATCGCTGAAGTATTGTGCATTCATTTGTAATAATTGTGAATCTAACCTCAAAAATGGCAATAATGGCGGTGGATTTACTAATGCGATGGTGAATTTAACGAAGAAATTGGATGATTTTATGCAAAAATATCAGACTGAGCAGGAATCTATTAAATCGGCTTTGAATGATATAAAGGCTGAGGTGAGTTCCTGCTATACTGAGATGAAGGATGACATTGTTGAATGTAATACCCGGATTGATACGGTTGAGACTGCAACATCTTCGAAAATAGCTGCTCTAGAAGTTGAGAATAATATATTGCACCGTAGACTTAATCGTGCTGATGTGCTGATTGGTGGTTTGCCTGGTGGCCTTAAGGATCTGGTTGCCCCTGTGATTGCTCTTGGTGCTTTTTATGGGATTGAGGTCGTACGGCAGGATATTAATCACGTATGCTATATTAATAAACAGAAGCAGATCCTAGTGAAGCTGAACGATGTATTTATCCGCGATTCCATTATGAGAGAGTATTTTAAATCTCGAACACTGCGCATTTGTGATATTCTCGATGGTGTTGGTAGTGATCTGGTGAATAGAGTTTATCTCAATGATCATTATTCTCCTGCTGCTGGTCACCTCAATGCTGTTTGTAGAGAGCTACGTAACAAAAAGATCGTGACTAAGTTTAAGATTTTAAATGGTGACAAGCTTAGAGCTAAACTGATGCTACCTGATGGCAAGGAAGTTTTACGAGATATCAACCAATGTGTGCAGCTCCTTCATTGCTCAGATTGAATATTTAATTGTAACCTCGTCTATAGATAGTTTCTAATCTGGATTTAATAAGTTATTAATTGGATATTTGTCACATTTTAGTGGCACTGTTTGTTAAATCTTGATTGAAGCTGCCTTTCTATTGATTAGCTTTTTTTTACTTTTCAAAATTTAGTTTTTTTTATTTGAATTTTCAAATTGCTTGGCAAAGCATTTAATACTACGATCTCTTCCCGCTGAAATGATCAGCTGTGTTATTAAAAATAATGAAATTATATTATAATATTAATTGTTTGAATAAGAGTTTTGTATCACTTTTATTTTATGTTTGGTTCCCCTCAATAATTGCATTTTTTGACATTGATGTCTTCTAATTTATGTATTGGTCCGGTGATTAGTGACAATATTTTCCTTAACTCATCTCTACGTACTTGTAACGGTAAATTAAACGTTGCTCATTTAAATTGTCGGAGCATTAGACCTTCTACAGGTTCTACGAAATTTGATGAGTTAAAATCAATATTGAGCTTTTCGCATCTAGATGTTATAGGCATTTCCGAGACATGGTTGAAATCTGATGTCTCTAGTCGTGCAGTTAACATTCCAGAGTATAGCATTCTACGGAATGACCGGCGCAACTCGAGAGGAGGTGGAGTTGGGATTTATGTTGCAAGTAAACTTAAGCATAAAGTAGTTTTTAAAACATCTATTTTGGGGAAGTGCGAATCTCTGTTTATTGAGTTATATTCTGGTAGAGCGAGTGTTTTGTTTGGCGTAGTTTATTTACCTCCCCCTGCTGACATTGCTACCTTTGAAGAACTCCATTATGAGTTATTTTTAAATTATTTGAATGTTATAGTTGTGGGAGATTTCAACTGTAATATGTTTAACTTATCCTCTTCGGCACTGCTTCGTTCGTTGTCTCTTCGATTACATTTATCTGTTTTACATAATTCTAGGCCTACTCACTATGATGTTGCGCATGGAACATCTTCATTAATTGATTTTATGTTGGTTAGTGATATCTCTATTGTTCAAATGTCCAACCAAGCACAATGCCCATCGATTTCCGATCATGCACTCATTTTTGCTTCTTTTGACATTAATATTAACCATTTTGATAAATTTCTTGAGTTCTATGATTATAGGAACATCGACTGGAATGGTTTGATGCTTTGTTTGTCTTTGTTTGATTCTTCTTTTTTGTTTACAGCTGCCGATGTTAATGTTAAATATTGTCTTATTTCTTCGCTTATTGCTGAACTATTTTCGTTTGTACCTATTGTTAGAAGAAGAATCCGTTCATGTAATGATGACTGGATGAACTCTATTGACATACGGTTTGCTAAATCTCTAAGAGATTTGTCATACTGTGCCTATCAGCAGAATAGAACCATTGAGAACTGGAGACTTTATTGCAAATACCGTAATAGAGCCAAATCAGTTATTCGACGGGAAAAGAGGAGATTTTGTTCTAAACAGTTTAGCAATTTGGATTCTGATGGATTATGGCGTGTTCTCAGAGGATCAGGTTGTTTAGCAAATGACGATTTATGTTATGATTGTAATGTTGAGGATCTCAACAACTTTTTTGCAGGTGGTATATCATCTAATACACACGTTGACAACGTCAATTTAAATTTTTTTCCTGATGCTGACAATGATTTCTCTTTTTATTGTGTTTCTTATGAGGATGTGGCTGTTGCTTTAAATAAAGTGAAGTCTAAGTCTGTTGGTGTGGATGGAATTTCTGTTGAGTTTTTGAAAATCATATTTCCTCACATTTCTGATTTAATAATTCATTTAATTAACTCGATACTTACATGTTCTGTATTTCCATCGGCTTGGAAAACTGCTAGGGTTGTGCCGATTCCTAAAAGTAAAGTGGTTAACACCCAAGATGACTTAAGGCCAATATCAATACTTCCTGTTCTGTCTAAAGTATGTGAGCATATTTTGAAAGACCAGATTTTGCTACATACTAAATCAAAAATCTTTAAGGGGCAGTACGCATTTCAGAAAGGCCATAGTACTACTTCTCTACTTTTGCATCTTACTGATACTATTAGACAAGACTTGAATCGAAATAAGCTTAGTGTTTTAGTTTCTCTAGATTTGTCCAAAGCCTTTAGCTCAATCTGTTATAACTCTATGATTATAAAGCTAAGGGATGAGTTTAGTTTTTCTCGATCAGCTTGTAAATTGATTATGTCTTACTTATCTGATAGATTTCAGTATGTTAATTTCAACGGAAGAACTTCTCGTATTATTCCTTTAACTTCTGGTGTTCCGCAAGGATCGGTGCTGGGACCTCTACTTTTTATATTATATGTCAATAGCCTTTCTGAGTGTCTGCGTCAGGAAATGTGTTCATTGTATCTATTTGCTGATGATGTTTTTGTTCTTTTTGGAGCTGACCGTGTTTTTTCAGATTTTTTAGAAAGCAACATTAATTTTTGCCTTAGCCGTATACTAGAATGGACGTCTCAAAATTCATTGGCTATAAACCCTGTTAAGACAAAAGCTGTTATGTTTGGTGGCAATGCACCTGAGTTGAGCATCTTTTTGGGACAGTCTAGAGTGGATTTTGTTGATCAGCATCGCTGTCTGGGTGTTATCATTGATGGAAAGTTAAATTTTGATTCGCATATTAACTCTATTCATAGCAGAATGTATAGCATATTACGTAGATTATACTCAACGAATATTTATTTACCGGCTTGGGTAAAGTATAGATTGGGATATGCTCTTCTTATGCCACTGTTTAATTATGGGCTTGAGGTGATTACTGGTACAACTGAGTACAACATATTGAAATTAAAACGGGCCATTAACATCGTGGTACGATTTGTATATAATGTTCGTAGGCGTGAGCATATTTCTCAATACGTAGAACGTTTTTTGGGGACCTCGTTTAGCAATTTTGTTAATTATAGAAACATGTTTCTGTTTTTTAAAGTGGTAAAGTCTGGTGTACCTGCTTTGTTATGTCGTATGTTTAGCTTCTCTCTCTCTAGTAGAAATATTCAAATTATTATACCTAGAATTTTTAATGCAACATTTGAAAGATCTTTTCTAGTTCGAGTTGCCCGAATCTGGAATTATCTGCCCCTAGAACTGCGTGTTTTCTCCCATTCAAATAACTCTTTTCGTTTGAAGATAATGAACCATTTTTGTCATCACTGACATATGTATGTGCTTTTTTCTAACTGCTAAATATCAATATAATGTGTAAATGTTTAATGGTTATATTTTGTCACGAATTACTAATTAGGACTAATATTCATTTCCTTTTTTGTTTGTTTTAATGTAATTATGGCTGGGGAGCCAAATATATAGTGCTATTGGTTATGTTTTAGCTTAAGATTCTATTTAGGAGTATATTACCATGTAATACAAATTTTGGCCTTGAAGGCTTTAGTATTATTATATGAAATAAATAAATAAATAAATAAAGCTCAGAGAACTTGCTGATATTGTTTAAATACACGAAAAACAAGTTTGGAGTATTTTACATGATGAACTCCACATGAAAAAGCTATCCGCAAGATGGGTGCCGCGTTTGTTGACTTTGCCCCAAAAAATCGTCCGTTGGACCAATTCCGAGGAGCTTTTAGGGATTTATCAGCGTAATCTAATAGAGTTCTTGCGCCGATTCATAACTGTTGATGAAACATGGATCCATCACTTCATCCCAGAATGCAAAGAACAGTCAAAACAATGGATAGAAGCTGGTAAAAGTGGTCCCAAGAAGGCGAAAACTGTTAAGTAAGCTGGAAAAGTAATGGCCGCAGTATTTTGGGATGCAAGGGGTATAATATTTATTGATTATCTTGAGAAAGGAAAAACTATAAATAGTGAATATTATTGTGCATTATTGGATCGGTTGAGTGAAGAAATCAAGATAAAACGACCGCAATTTAAAAAAAAAAGTTCTTTTTACATCAAGATAACTCAACAAAAACTGGCCGAAAAACGATTTGAAATTGCTCCGCATCCACCATATAGTCCAGATTTATGTAGCTCCTTCTGATTATTTCTTGTTTCCAAATTTAAAAAAAAATTCTCGGTGGCAAAAAATTTTCGTCCAGAGCGAGGTTATTGCTGGAACTGAGGCATATTTTGAAGGTCTTGAAAAATCTTATTTTTCGGATGGAATTAAAAAACTTGAAAAACGTTTGATGAAGTGTATTGAGTTGGAAGGAGATTATGTTGAAAAATAAATAATAATAATTCCAAAAAAAACGGTTCTTTTTATGTTAGGCCAGTTACTTTTGCGGTCGCCCTCGTATACTTATATATTTCTTAAAGAAATGTACTTCATTATTTCTTTTTCATCTTATTTTTCAGTTGAGTTTGGACTTAAATCCGTATAAATTTGTTCTGACAACGTCAGTTCGCTAATAGGCTAAAAATGTGAAAAACGGATTATGAAAAATGTGAAGAACTGATTATGCGAATAACGGCATTTTAAATTACGTAATAAAACGTTACATGCGACAAGTAACTAAACATTTCTTTTTGGGAGAAGGTGACATAAATATAAGCTATGAATTGTCGATAGGTTGAAGCTTTCGTTTTCTGTAACAGGGTCCAGTTAATTGCATTGAACAGTGGAAAGCAGAAAGCTCAGATTTACATTTCCGTTTTATTGCTCATTTGACTCTAAGCGGATTCAACAACCGAGTGATTGTTGTGTAACACAGGCTCACAAAGCTTTTTAAAGCTCTGAAAGTAATTATGTATGTAGAACATAATAACCGATTTACATTAGGGTAAGTCGATTTATAAGGAGTCTTTTTCTATTTAATTCTCGCAAAAGCTACAAATAATTTAAAATTTCCAAGAAATAAAAAATAAAACTTGTCTTACTTGAATAACTTTTTGCTTGAAATTATCTGTCAAACAGATGTTTTTATATCCCACACTGTAATACAGGGTTAAATGACAGAGTGCTCATGTTTGAAACCATTTTTGGGAATGGAGATAGACCAAATTTTATGTTTCACAATCGATTCAGAATCAGTATCTAAATCTTTTGAGCGTTGTCCGCTTGTCTATCTATCGTTGTAATTAAAGTAAGGTCAAAACTATACACCTATTTCTATGAAACCCGGTACGTTCTTCTGATTTCAGCCAAGGACTAAAACTGGTCCAGGTTCTGGTTTCATACAAAGGATTTCCCCTTTGCATGATACCTATTACATTTGATTCCGAATAGCTCCCACAAAATTGAAGCTTTCGATTTAGTGCCCTGCAGCTTTAAATACCACAATCTAAACCGATCACGCTGAAATGTTGCCTCCCGAGTATGGGTTCTGAGTCACTAAAAGTCACAAATAAAACCCGATTTTACTCATTCTTAGTAAGGTTCAATCTTTTGATACAACCCTTACACAAAAAACCTTCCCGATTTGTCAGTTATGCCGCTATACAAGATAAATTTTGAAAACGATGGAGCTCAAATGAAAAATATCGCGTTTTTAGCGATGGTTCAATATGCCTGGGACCTTATGCAGCTTAATGTAATTTCAGTTATACTATACTTACCGAATTGATTGAAAGCTCTGGAAGAATCTCGAACATTTTTGAAGGCATATGCTTGAAACCTCGTCACACGTTGCTACTTCAATAAAATAAAACTTATATGTACTTTTCAATCGGGAGAACTTAACGAAAGCGCTTTATAAATTTATGCAAGACGCATTGTTTGGATGGCAATTAAAAATATGGTTGAAGTTAAAATTAGATGTCGAAAAGTCGACAAGAAAAGGTCGTCTTTGGAATTTTTAAAAAACAAAAAGTCGATTTATAGACATTAGAACCCTATTCTCGTGTCCCACACACCAAAGTTCGATATGCGTCTTCTCTTCAATAATGTAGAAAAACATACTTCAGTAACGCACAAAATCTCGGGGTTTACTTTTCCTCGTTTGTTTGTACACAAATTCAAAACGCTATAAAGTCAAAATTAAAACACAGAAAATACTTAACTCGCACACATTCTACACACAAATAACAGTGGTTCTATTAATGATTTTTACTCAACTCTCTTTTTCGATTTCTCGATAAAGGTCATATCGCCCATCTTGTACATTTTATCGGCTTTGCTTCCCCTAATGTAACTATTTTTTAGCGTTTTGCTTGCCACTGACAAAAAAATCAAATCAAAAATTTTCATTTACTTTTTGTTCACACAAACACCTGTTTTTCTTATGGTAAAAAAATCAACAGATAACTCCGAACGCAAAAATTTGGAGGATTATTCAGTTATTTAGTTTTCGAAACACTACATTGTAACGAATACTACGAGTTGCACAAGTACTCATTCACAATAACTTCAGCCGTTTTCAAATGTCTTACCAAATGGCAACTACCCTCTGGGTACAAAGTGTTGGAAAGTACCAGACTGCAGAATGATACTTTCCAACACTGAATTTTTCTCAAACAGCTGTGCACTTTTACCACAAATTTATTCTCGATGTACAGTTTTCGTGGTAAAGACATCGGAAAAGTAAATTTACATTAAAAACGGACCACAATTCCAAAACGATCATTTGAAATTTCAAACTGGAAGTAAACAACATTCAGGTTGTCTGTACAAGAAGTACCAATGAAAGAAGAATACTTAGAAATAGAGGAATATGACTACACGCCGGCATTCGATAATGGGTATGCAGCCAACGATGAGAAACAAGCACCGTCAAAGCAAAATGTTCATCAAACAACCACACAACATAACAATGAAGTCTTTGCCGTACAACCGCATGATTTTGATGTGCGCAGTGACGACATAATGCTGAAGAAGCTGTTGAATAAGTTCCAAATGAGTTTTCTTTATTCATTTTTTAAAGGTAAGTGGCCAGTTTTTTCATTTAACCATGAATGTTGTAAATAGCGAAAGCGTAGATGACTATGCTGTGAACACAAACACACATGTACACACTCTCATCAAAGAACATAGTAAATTGACGGCGCCTGGCATCTACTGGGTGACATAGACAAAAACACGATTATTGCGACATCTATATGTGAAATAAGATGCTTTACACATAAATTTGTTAGTGTGGCCATACTACGCAGTTTGAAATATTCTGCCGTTTCGGTTGTATAGCAGAGATCTTTTAAAGAAGGTGATTTTACCCTACGCTATACTGAGTTACAACAATTTTTTACTTAGTTCTGATTTCTTTTCAGGTGGTTGTGATGTTCAACACCTTAAAAAAAGGATATATACCCCCTGTTTATTATACTCATCGATTCAGTAGTACCACCTGATTCCATTGAGCTATGCCCGAGTGTCTGTCCATCTATCGTTGAAATTCAAGTACATGCCGCAAATATGAACCGAATTCGACAAACTTTGTTGAGGTTTAGGCTTAAGAGCCACATATTGCATCCGCTTCTGACCAAATTGGGCAAAATGTGTAACAAGCGATCAATGCGAAAATGATTAAATAGACTTTATCGGTCTATGTTTTCGAATAGCCTCCACACAGAGGACACTTCCGATTCAATTTCCTATCGCTCAAAAAGTATTTGTTTAACTCCGACCTTGCTTAAATATTGAATGATAATGGTGAGCTATTTAAAATTTTCAATTTGAATCGGCTTTAAAAAAATGTTCTAATAATTTTTTTAAATTTCAGGTTTTATTGGAGAGGTTGTACTTTGTCATTTAATAATGGAACACAATATCATTTATATAACTACCAGAACTGGCTCGGCAGTACCTCATCCGATCAATCCAATTTTTCAGTACGTTTTCGATGGTTTCGGGTCGAATCTCTTCAAAGACAACTTCGATTTTATGTTTAAACGCTTCAATTGTCTCTGGTTGCTTTGCGTAACATTTATCCTTAATGGCTCCCCACAGAAATTAATCCAAAGTGCTCAAATCACAGCTCTGAGGCGGCCAATTGACATTACATTTTCGGCTGATTATTCGAGTTTCAAAAATAATGCGTAAAATAAGATGGTTTCGCGTGCTGGTGTGTGACGTGTGGCCCCGTCTTGTGGAAACCAAACGTCGTCCATGTCATTCTCGTGGAATGAAAGTTTTGAAAATAGAAATTCGTTAAGAATGGCGCGGTAACGCTTACCGTTGACGGTAACGGTGGCTTCTTGCTCCTTTACGAAAACAATTGGTTAATGATCCCGCCAGCCCAAATCCACACCAAAGAGTGACTAGTTGTGGATGCATAGGCTTATCAATAGTCACGTGTGGGTTCTCTGAACCTTATATGCGGCAATTATGCTTATTGACATAGCCAACGAGATGAAAATGAGCTTCATCTGAAAACGGAATTTTTGGGTAAAATTCTTCATCACCTGCCAAACAATCTTTAGTCTATTTGGAGGAGCGGAAACGAATCGGATAATGTTCCATTATTAAATGACAAAATTTAACCATTTCAATAAAACCAGAAATTTGAAACATTATCAGTATTTTTTTTTTTACAAATTTAAAATTTAAAATAGCCCACCCTATACGTTTAAAACAACTAGTTTAATCTGGCAAGCTGGAACACATAAAATCATGTGTTCGAGTGGCACCTATACAAAGGTCCCTCCCTATTTGACGTCCTAACGCTCCAAAAGCCCAGAAATACATCTGATCTTGTTAAAATTTCACTTGGATCGTTCGGATGACCAGTAATTCTACAAAGTAAAACTAAACAATATAACTCATATTTGTACAGGGTGTCCGCCGGGAAGGTATACTACTTTGTTTTGCCGCCATTTTAGTAAACATTAGTCTTGCCAGTTCATATTTGACAGTCTTGAAGTAGAGACGTGGAAAATGTATTATGGAAAAATATTCGATAAACCAACGCGTTTTAATCGTTAAAACATTTTATTGATATACTAATCGTTGAAACATTTTGTTCATAACACATGTTAATCAAGCCCAAAGCATGCAGTTCTGGTTTTAAAAAGTTTTGAATCATATCACGATATCGCCCCCCATTGACAGTTACTGTTACGCCGTTTTCTTTTTCATAGAAGTAAGGTCCAATGATTCATCCTGACCAAATTGCACACCAGATTGTCACTTATAGTGGATGCAAAGGTGACTGATGAATAATTTGAGGGGTTTCCATTGCCCAGAACCGGCTATTCTGTTTATTCACATATCCATTCAAATGAAAATGTGCCTCGTCACTCATTATGATTTTTTACGAAAATCGGTGTTGTCATGGGCATATGTACGGCGGCGTAAATGGTCTTGTGAAAGAAGCTCTTGTGTCCACTGAATCTTAAATGGAAACAAATGCAAATCCTTGTGCAAAATTCTGGCCAAAGTTGTTCTTTAAAGACCAAGCTCCTGAGCACCGCGTAGAATTGAGGTTGATGGATTGTTTTGAACACTCTCTTAAGCAGCAGTAATGTTTTCAGCCGATCTTGCAGTACGTTGTGGCCCATGCTTGGGCGTATCAGCTACAGACCCTCTTTCATCGAACTCATTCACTACACGATAAATAGTGCGTTTTGTTGGCACGTTGTTTCTCCCAAAAAATTCACGTAACTTTCTCATCGTCACAGTAATCGATTTTGATAAAATGTTTAACGATTTATCAAATATTTTTCCATAATAAGTTTGCCACGTCTCTACTTCACGACTCCAAGTATGAACTGTTAAGACTAATGTTTACCAGAATGGAGGCAAAACAAAGTAGTATACCTTCCCGGCGGACACCCTGTTTTGAATTGAAATCATTCAAAGCTTCAGTAAACACAATATTAATACTAATCAAGTCTAATTTATAACTACTAGATACGCATAATGGTCTCGTTACCCTACGTTGTTATTTTGTTTTTGTTTCAAATTAATTTTTTGAAATATCTTTTCTATAAATAAACTAGCTGACCTGGCAAACGTTATTTTGCCATATAAATTATTTCTAGGCAATTTCTAGTGTAGACAAAAAATAACTAACTAATTGTGTGTAAGGATGTGGTATATGCGTGAAATAAGCTTGGAGCGCTGTGAACGGAATATAACAAAAACAAACGCCAAACATTATTTTTTTTAAGTTATTATAATTTATTCCTTAAAATTAAATATCATTAATTAATTACGACAATAACACTAACAAACAACATTAATCTCTTAATGCAGTAGCGTGAACAATATTTTTGGTTAGCTTATCTTTAGCTAACACAAACAAACTGGATGTTTTACCAACTCGAGAGCATGCCACGTATAATTGTCCGTTTGAAAAACATGGTGTGCTCAAATCTAAGCCACAAATAGACATCGTTTGGCCTAGGGATTTGTTGATAGTCATTGCAAATGCCAATCTAATCGGAAACTGAAAACGTTTCAATTGAATTGGCAGATCTGTAGGTATAACAGGAATCCGTGGTATTAATATATTTTCACCTCGGAACTTGCCATTTAAAATGCTAGCCTCGATAACGTTTTTCATTAATTTTTGAATGACTGATCGCTTACCTTTGCACAGCCGTGGCGGGTTCAAATTACGAAGCAAAATAATCGGAGATCCAACCTTCAATTGTAAATTATGCGGTGGCATGCCTGGCAAATGCAGTGAGTTCAAAAACTCTGTGTGAAAATTTACAATTTCGCTGGCATCGCAAACTGTATCAATAGATTTGTAAGATACCAAGTTCCCTGGCAACAACTGTTGTATCTTCAGATTTAAATTGTCGATGTCTACATTTTTTGCGGCTAAAATTGCTCTTTCTGCAAGCCACTCATGATTTATGTAATGTGGTTGTACATCGGAAAATATTTGTTCAATGAGATCATCTTGCAAATCAGCGATTGTGCGGAAATCGGTCGGTAGTTTAACGTATCCAGTTTCATAGCAACTTTTCCATCACCGATATCTAAGAGTTGTTTTGAGAATGTTGCAGCAAATTGTTCTTAAAGCATTCGAACGCGCATATTTACTTTCAGCTGTACTTTTTCAACATTATGCCACAATGGAGATGATTTTAAGCAAGCGTTGATCTCATCAGCGTATGTTGAACGTGGAATGAGGGGAAATGTTTGTCTGAAATCGCCTGAAAGGACCAACAGTGTGCCACCAAATAGTTTGTCGTTGTTTTTAATATCTTTCAATGTCCTGTTCAACGCCTCAAGCGAATGTTTGTGCGCCATAGTACTTTCATCCCAGATGATAATTTTACACTGTGACCATGGAAGATTGTTTTTTAATGTTGCACACTGCGTCAGGGTTATTTTGATTATTAGCTTAAATACTGAATGAGCTGTTCTGCCTCCATCTAATTAAGTGGCCGCAATGCCCGATGATGCAACGGCCAAGGCGATGCCATTATTTGATCGTATTTCAGCAATAATTAGCGAAATAAGGATTTTTTGCCAGTTCCACTCGGTGCATCCAAAAAGAAGAACCCACGTTGTCCTGTTGAAACTGCGAGCATAATGCGGTCATAAATGGTTCTTTGTTCCTAATTCATTGGTGGGACATTGCGAGTAACAGTCGCTGCCATTTCTACAGTGTTGTACTGCAGTTAACGATTCATTTCAGTGTCTATTAAATCAGATGAATTTCCATGTAGCAAATTCATACCAAGGGTAAAATTTTAGGGTTGCATGTATTTTTTAAGCCACATTATATAAGTAGAAAAAAACAAACAATTTTGTCCAAAAATTAAAAAATGTTAAGGGTGAACAACCCTTATCACTTACGGGCATGAAAAATAGATAGTAGCTGATTCTCAGACGTACTGAATATGCGTATAAAATTTGGTAAAAATCGGTAAAGCCGTTTTGGAGGATTAAGGTAACTAACATTGTGACACGAGAATTTTATGCTTATAAGTATATATATATATATATATATATATATATATATATATATATATATATATATATATATATATATATATATATATATATATATATATATACTTATAAGCATAAAATTCTCGTGTCACAATGTTAGTTACCTTAATCCTCCAAAACGGCTTTACCGATTTTTACCAAATTTTATACGCATATATATATATATATGTGACGCGCAAAATAGAAAGGGACCTTAAAGATTAGGTCCCTTTCTATTTGCGCTTAGAATCGTCGACTTCACTTTCATAAAACGCGCATATCTCTTGGAGGGAACACTGTTGGGGCCGTCTCATTCGATGCTCAGATGAAGTCCACATCAAAAAAAAGTGAAAAGTTGATGAAAAGTTTTGTTCAGGAGAGCCATTTTAAAGATTAGGTCCCTTTCTATTTGAGCTTAGAATCGTCGACTTCACTTTCATAAAACGCGCATATCTCTTGGAGGGAACACTTTTGAGGCATGGGATCGATCTCATTCGATGCTCAGATGTTGCCTGCCTTTAAAAAAGGATTTTAACCTTTTCTAGCATTATTACTTTTCAAAACTTTGACGAATTTTGTTTTGAATTAGTCTTTTTAAAATTTGGCCTGGCACCACCGGACTCGAGCCATAAATATTTTTTTGTCTTTGTTTCAAACTGATTTTTTAAATATTTTTCAGCGTATGACATTACGTATCGGAGTTTAAGGTATCTTTCCGTGGACGATATCAACGCAGTGATACGAAGTGTTGGTCATAGAGCTGAATTTCGAGAAAAACTTTTTACGTGGCGAAGGAAAAGGGTAAGTAAAACGCAATGGTACGTTACGTAGATAAAATGCATATAAGACTGACCCAATATTGCTTGCACAAACATGTTTAGAAACTGTTCATGTCATGGGAAATGGACAATTTTGTACATTTTGCCTATGTATTTCCTTCAAAATCATATAAAGAAACCAACACCGCTGTCAAATGCGTTCATTCAAGAAGCTTTTACTTGGTTTATAGATTAATTAATCTGCCAGTTTAAGAATTATACCGTCCACAGCTTACTGATTTGAGAAAAGTTCCCCTTTTTATACAGGGTGGAGTGCGGTAATTTGCTTATTTAGGAATCAAATAAAAATATTATGAACCTTAGGAAAATTTATTTTATATTTAAGTTATATTGAACAGTAAGGGATTTTTTAAATGGCACTACTGCATACGTTCTCTGAAGTTATAGTGAACTCTAACATACATGTCGACTGGTATTCTGCTAATTTAAGCCTCAATATTGTTTATTAGTTCATCCAAGGTGTTGGGACGGTTCAGGTAACTCCAAAGGAAAAAAGTTGCATGTGGCTAAGTCTGGCTAGCGTGTCGGCCAGTTCACATCACCCCTCGAAGAGATAAGCCGTCCAGGAAACATTTGCCTCAAACAATTCATGGTAATCCTCGCTGTATGTGAAGTTGCACTATCCTGTTGGAACCATGTATCCTCTAATTGCATTGACTCAAGTGCCGGCAGTAAAAAAGTCTGGAAATGCCAAGAGAAATTGATTGCTCCGGAGCAGACCGTTTCGGAGATTGCAGTACTGCTGCTCTAACTCTTTCGATGATTTGTGGTGTTGCAAGCCCTCTTTCAGTTCCCCTTCGTACACATGACACATTTCCTGCTGTTCTCAATGAAGCAACCCCATTTACAATTGTTTGCCGTCTAGGAACACGCCAGCGAATTGTAAACGAAAAGCACGCTGCACTGCTATGATCGAGTGCGCATTTGAAAAATACGCTTCAACACAAAATGACCTCCCTCACGTGCCCAATGCATGATGACAGCTGAAAGGCATACAAATCTCCCGTCTGCCACTATAAGCCACGCATACTCTCCACTATCTTCAACCAACAGTGCCGCCACAGCATGTAGTTCAAAAAAGCAAATTACCACGCCCTTATAATGATAACATGGTGCACTTACTTTGCTTTACTTTTTTTTTAAGGTACCTTAAGTCCCTCAAAGAGAATTATTTCCCCGCTGTGCCGCTTCCGCCTTTTTACAATCCCAAACAGCTTCTATGTTATTATCATTAACAATTTCAGGATCCTAGGTCGATTCGAGCGATTAATAGCTAATGTGACATGTGGATCCTCAAATTAAAGCAAATTTTGCTACCAATCCAAATATAGAGTAATTTTAAAGTATTGGCTGATATAATTTAAATCAAACATATTCTTATCTATTTCAGTACCGCACAAATGACGTTATAATAGAATGTGAAAAAGTCGCCCCAAACTCAATAATCTCAGAGGCCCTTAAAATTACCCCATCATTAGAAAATAATGAAAATCTCAGAAGTCAAAAACCTTGCACTGCCTTCTCTAAAAATACCATAGGCGAGCCGCAATCAACCAACCCAGCTAGCTCAACATTGCAGAATGACATACTGTCATTCAAACGTGATACGTCCAGCTATGATTCGTCCTCGCTGCAAGACATGATCGATGAACTACCACTAGAAATCGAATTGGATGGAATCGAAGTAAAAAGGCCCAAAATGGAAACGATAGTTGAGCTAAGAGACACCCGTCTAAGTACACAGTTGGTAAGTAGATATGGAAAGTATATCTGAAACGATTTCAAGCACCGTGTCTTTATTTGTTACTTACAGAATTTGCAAGAACTTGTGGATGAATCAGTTTTTGGTCCTATTATGAAGGCATTCTATAATAAAAATGGCTATTTGGAACGTAAGCATCGTGATGAGCTGATACAGACCATTGTGGATTATGTGATATCGAAGGAAATCAAATTGCATTGTTCGGATTTTACAAAAATCGTCAATATGATTGTGAATATATTTCCAACAGAGGAGGAAGGAAGAGTGAGTTCCTGGAAACGATTGAAATGATATTTTAATTTCCTTGTGTTAACGATGCTTTTTCTAAACCTTGAAAGACTTTATAGCTGGTGTTATTGCCGATCAGTGAAATCTAGTAGTTACCCTAACCTAAACGATTTCAGAACATAATTCCCATGCTCTTTTCATTTGCAATACCTAGAGATTATGATCAGAGGCCCTACAACGTATATACATACTATTAAAGAGACTAAAAGTATTTTGTACAAAGTACACTTTTTTTAAGTATTTGTTTACCGGTGGAGTGTACTTATCGACCCTACATTTAAAATGATTTAATGACAAGAGAACATATTTATACCCTCCACCATAGGATCGAGTGTATGCCAAATTTGTCATTTCATTGGTTTTATTTGCGGTCAAAATGTGCTCGGAAACCGAAGTTTTGCACGATAAGTGCCTATAGTCATAAGTTTCTTGGAATTGTAAATAGGGGAAATTAGCCCAGGGTGGTGGATGTTTTCCATTAAGGAACAAAAGGAAAGGTTTTTATGCATTTGTTTAACATTTCTAAATTTATTTGTGGACAAATCACGGCTTTTCTGGCGATCGTTAGTGGAAATGCGCATCGGCATATGGTAACTAAAAGATAATAAAATCTCCTTACCATTCGAAATATTAACACATTTTCAAGATCTTCTTAATATTCGGGCTCCGACGCATATACCTTAAGGGTCAAAAAAAGACCGTTATACAGAGTGGGCAATTTAACAATTTAAATTTGAATCGGCTGTTAAAAAAAATTTACTGATATTTTTTTCAAATTTATGGTTTTATTTGAAGGGTTGAACTTAGTCATTGGATAATGTAACACCAACCGATGCGTTTTCACTTCGCCCAATGGTCTGAAGATTGTTTGGCGGGAGATGAAGAACTTTACCGAAAAATCGTGTTTTCAGATGTAGCCCATTTTCATCTCGGTGTCTATGTCAATAAGCAACATTGCAGCATATGGGGTTTAGAGAACACACACGTGACTATTGAGAAGTTAATTCATTCACAACGAGTCACTGTTTGGTGTGGTTTTTGGGCTGGCGGCATCATTGGGCATTTTTTCTTCAAAAATGAGCAAGGATTCGTAGACATTAAAATTACAAGAAGGACAAATGTTTAAACAGGGCACATATAATTTCACCGCTTCCCCTGTGTAACAGCATTAAACTAATTTTATATTTATTCCTTTTACTCCTCTAAGGAGTATAGGATCGTAACAATTGATTTACAATTTACTCTATTTAATGCACAGTATTCTAATTCATTCCAGCTAAGGTTTAGGGTCGCTGCTTCTAAATAAATTTGCCGCCTCCAGGTGTGTAATGGGCGCCTCCTGCGTCGGCTGACCTGCGGGTTTCATTCGATGGCCTGTCTCGCAATATTATACGCTGATTTCCTCAGAGTATGGCCTATCCAACCCCATTTACGCCTTCTAATCTGGTTCTGGACTGGTTGCTGTTGTGTTAATGCCCAAAGATCGCCGTTGGTAATTGTCCCGGGCAAAAATATGCGCAGAATTTTTCGCAAGCATTTGTTCATGAACACTTGCATATTTTGGATATCTCTTGATGCATTCCATGATTTGCAGCCGTATAGTAGGACAGATTTCAAGTTAGAGTTGATTATTTTTAGGTTTGTCCTTCTCGAGATATAGTTTAATCTCCAGACAGAGTTTAAGAGGCCATATGCCTGTCTGGCTTTGTTAATCCGGTTGAGGACATCATTTTTGGATCCTCCCGCCTTGTCGATTATGCTTTCCAAGTAGCAAATGAGTCAACTTCCTTTATTATCTCGTTATTTATACGGAGCCTTTCAGTATTTGATGCATTTATGCATAGAGATTTGGTTGTTGTTGTTGTAGCGGCACACACAGTGCCGAGGTGACAGCCCTTGGCCGAAGAAATGCTGCTTCGGGTCAATCCGGTGCATAGAACCGACTGTCGTGGGATTGTCGTGGGATAGAGATTTGGTCTTCTTGATGTTTGGCTTGCAAATTAGGATAAGTGTGGGAAATGAGTCAGATGTCGTCGGCACAGTCAAGATCTTCTGGTCTGCCTTGTAGTTGCCATGTTATACCTCTTTCCTGCATAGTTGTAATTTGCATCACTTGATGAAGCTCGCCGTTAAATAGAAAGCTTTGATGGTTATTCTATTACTTAACAAGTTTTCGTGGAGTACGCGACACGTAGCATTGACATATAAACTTCTTATTAGGGATATTATCTTGGCAGGTACGCCTTTAAAGGTCAAAGCGCTGCATATGGCATTGTAATTGAGGGTGTCGAATGCTTTCGATAAATGTTAGGTACAGTGGTGATATCCTTTCAACCGACTGTTCCACTATTACTCTTAAGCTGTTTAAATGGTCGATGCAGGACATGTGCGGACGGAATCCGGCTTGTTCTTTCATGAGTCCGGATAAGATCAAGTCTGATACTCTCTTATTTAGTATGTGAGCAATCACCTTGTTGACCATGCTGAGTAATGTAATGCCTCTCCAATTTCTTTGTTCTGTTAGATCTCCTTTCTTGGGTACGTTAACAATGATTCCTTTGGTTAATTCTTCGGGAAGGAATTCATTTTGACAAAAACTCTCGATATTAGGCCCTTTAGTATTCATAAGTTTTTTTGTTGCCTGGTAGAGGTCTCTGCTACGGTGGGTCTCAGCTGCTGCCTGCGCTTCCTGGGCAATGTTGTTGGTCCATTTCCGTTTGTCTCTTCGGGCCCTTCTTTTTATCTTCCGGTTAAGTTAGTTATGTAGGCTTTGATATACTTATATTACCTTACTAAAACGTGCTCTGTAGGAGTTTAGGGATGCTTTAGCTGCCTTCCTAACAAATATGAGCTTCCAAGTAATGTCGCTGATCCACTGTTTACGAGCTTTGGCTTTGAAGCCAATTTCCGCCTCAACTGCTCTTGTTATTATTTCCTTAGCTTTGTCATTAGCTATTTTTCTGATCATTATATTGTCTATCTGGTTTTCAGTATTTCCGTCTGGTGAGACACATTTACTTATAGTTTTGTGGATTCTACATTGGGGGAATAAAGTTCCTCCTATTACCATGTTATTTGTTTGGCACGTCTCAGCAGTAGGGTTCCGTTCTCCGTTAATCTTTCTTCCCCATGCTTCCCCATTGCACGCACTACATTGTTGTTACCCGATCCGACTTGCGCATTGAAATCACCCATCATGATCAAGATGTCTCCACGATGTATTGTTGCAAGGATTCTATTACGGTGATCGTAAAATTCTTCCTTGACACAGATTTCGGCGACTTCATATGGTGCATAGCATTGTACACGCGTGATATTGCGGGCTCGAGCACGAAGTGTGACTGAGATAATCCTGTCGGAGTGTGGCTTCCAGTCAATCAGTGATTTTCTTGCCGTGCGTGATATGTGAAATCCAACTCTACCGGCTCGAGGTTTGTTGCGTTAAGCCAGTGTTCGTTGTAAACTCTCCATATTCGCTGCAGCGAATTTCCGAGATGCCAAGCATAGTGAGTTTATACGAAGAAAATTCCCACCACAAGTTGAACAAGACGGGTTGCTTCTATAAGCGTTGTCCAATTCTTGTACTTGTTTTATTCCAAAAGCCGTCATCCTTAAAACAGATTTAATTTTTTATTGTTTCTTCTTGTTTCGGCTTCAGTTATCAGGTTAAGTTTAAGACTAGTGACTGATTAGGCCAAAAGTCCGATCCTGGTGTTGGGGCTGCCAACAGCGCAGCCAGGCGTGCTAATAGGGTTATTCCGCACATGATCGGACTACAGAGCCTCGTTTGCGTTCAAAGGGGACACCGAGTCCTCACAGGACGGTGGGTGAGCTTGTCTTTTGGAGAGGATTGGCTGTAAACATAAATATACTTATAAAGTATAACTATTGATGTTGGCGTCACGTTCCCATAAGTCCCCCGAACTCATTGCCTTTACTTTATTGTTCTACATGAAAAAAAACATTGTAAACTTTAAAGTTATTGGGTGCGGAACACTTTAAGAGAGAATCTAAGTACACCACCTTACCAATATTATTTTAATTTTTTTTTTACTTTTGTGTAATAATACATTTTTGTTGAGCTCTAAAAGACATACCACAAAGCTTACCAATAAAATGTTTATTCTTCTAAAATATCTTTTCTATTCGATATTGAATATAAACTGCAAATTCTTCTATTGCTTTACGATATCATTTGTATTTATTGCAGGATTATTATTTTATAAATCGCAAAGGCAAACGTAATCCTATGGGACGACTGTACACCAAATACTACAATACGCTGAAGCGTATGCGTGTGCGGGACATACACCAAGAATTCACCCAAGAATCTTCGTCCTTCTTGCAGTCAGCCACACTGGCCGATGATACAATGCCGACAACAGGACCAACAACGACAACGACACTGATAATGGGACCGACAAATGGCACAAATGCTAATGATGCCAATATTATCAGCAACAGCTGCAATAGCAATGCCAACGTCAACGGCATTGGTGGTGGCGGTAGCAACAATACCCAAATTGAGCTTATTGAAGATGAGTTTCAAGAGCTCATACAACTAGACGATACTTCTGTAAGTGCCATAAAGAATTTTCTCCGTTGTCAGGGATTAAATTGGGATGATGTTAAGACAATGTGGTCGAAAACCTATTTATCACGACAAGAAGATGTCGAGCATTCAACCATTAAAGATGTCCTTCTGCAGTGGCCCAAATATCTCAATGCCAGAGGAATGGAGTTGGTGAGTAGCGCACAACAAAGGCATACACATTCCACATTTCCGCCATTAGAGTGGTTCTGTTCACACATGTAGGCATACTCGTACATACATATTTACATATATTTGTGTGTATGTATGTGTGCATATATATATAAATATTCATATGAATAGATAAGTAAGAAATTAATGAATATTCTCAAGGTGGTTTGTGGAGTGGCATCAAATTCGATGATTAATTGAATTCTATTGTACGATATTTATGTTTCTTTTTTCCACCTCCCTTCCAACAGTTCGACATCGATTTTCGTTTGAAATTCTCACGCAACAAAGCAAATATACTGCAGCGCAAGTGGCCACTGTTTGTGCAAAAAATCACACAATATTATCAAACCAATATCAAGGACGAAATGTGTAAGGGACTATATGCCCTTTGGAAAACAAAACCCGGGAAAGGTAAGAGATTTTTTTTTGTAGACCTATTTCCATGAGAAATGTTCTAAGAAAGAATAGTTTTTATTTTGTGGATAGGAACAAGGGAAATTGGGACTTTTTGGTAACAAATGAGTTTCCTATTGCGAGTTGGTCAGTCTAAGTTATCGCGGCTTAACCAAAAACAGCACTAATATCTCTAATAACACCGACGACTTATAGGCCAAAGCGCAGGCTTGTTCTAATTTGGAATAAATAAGACCCATTTCAAGTTTAAAGTTTATTATTTTTATTTTGCTAAAGGAGTACAAGTAGTATGCCTTAGAGACTGGATAAGACTGGACCATGTTTATGCCCTCACACAAATGTTCCTGTCGATTTGAGTTCCTTTAGCTCTGGAAGTCACATATTAATTCCGAACGAGCTCAAACTTCACATGGCACCTTATGTGCAATCAATAATTAATTTGGCCCACGATTTTGAATAGCCCCTAAATCAAGGTCCCTCCCGATTTTCAATAGTGTAGCTCTTGAGGTCACATGTTACCGTTCTGACCGTTTACAAATTAGCACGGAACACAAATAATGAACTCTGATGAGACTGGGACATATCGGTTCATGTCTTCAAATAGCCTTTACACAGATGTCCATCTCGCATAAGAAATGAGCAATCAATAATTAAGTCCTGAATAGCAATCAATAATTAAGTCCTGAATAACTAGAACATATGGGCACATGTTAATAATCCAGACAAAAGGTACCTTCCGGTTTAAGGCTCTGTCGCTCAAGAAGTTACACATTACCTCCGAACATGCTTTAAATTAGCATTGTTCATTTGGGGCTACTATTAATAAGCCCTGGAGGACAACAGTACAATATCGTTATATCTTTTCGAGGAGCATCCACACAAAGTTCTCGATTTTAGGTCCTGTTGCTTTAAAAATCACATGTTTACTGTAAACTTCCACACAATTAGTGTGGTACGTTATGAACGGCCTTTACTATATATGTCGATATTTTCATATAGTCCCATAGAAAGGAACTGCCCGATCTGAGGCCCTTCCCCTCTAGATTTGGCATACTACTTTTGATCTTGCTCAAATTTATCACTGTAAGTCCTGTCGCTTCATAAGATACATGTTAAATTTTGCTCTAGCTTTAATAAAGCATAGATCCCTGTTGATATTAGACCATATCGGTCTCTGTTTTTATAACACCCTAACGAAATATGTCCCACCATCTTTAAAAGTCTATTGTCATGGTCCGATCTTGCCCATACTTTAGGTAGAGGTGCGTGAAATCTTTTTGATAACTCAGTGGTTAAGGGTATAGTCGTCCCTGCCCGGCTTAAACTTTTTTAACTGACATTTATGACAATCGGCTCGGAAACAACTTTCTCGAGTTGATTTAGACATGTCCGTCTGCATCTTTACCTGTAATCTAGGAAACTCTGCACATTAGTTGAATTTCGGCTACGGACGGTCACTATTGATATTGGCCGAAATCAGTCCATGTGTCGATAAAGCCCCAGTAAAATGTGCCACTCAATTTGTAGTTTAACGGGCCAACTGTCAACTTTTCAAGTTTAGACAGTGATATAATATTATCCTAACCTAATAATGGAAAATTTCATCGGATTATACTAAAGGGTGTTTTTTTTCAGACGTGTGGTTTTCAAGAAGAAATAAAACGCATATAGTTCAGTGCTATGGCCAAGAATTTGGCTTTATTATAAAGATAGGGATTTGACCTTATGTTTTAAAAATGAGTTCGGGCAAGATGCAGCAGCGGCTGGCTCGAATAAATTCCAGCCCAGATGCCCAATTTTCAACCAATTTTTGCAACATTTGGGGTCGTATGTCAGCAATAACGCTCCGAATATGCTCTTCCTAGGCGTCAATCGTGTCGGGCTTATCTGCGTAGACAAGCGACTTTACATAACCCCACAAAAAAATAGTCCAGCGGTGTTTATTCGCATGATTTTGGAGGCCACGCCACAGGCCCACGATGCGAAATAAAGCGCTCACCAAAAGTTTTCTTTAACAAATTGATTGTTTCGTTGGCTGTATGGCATGTAGCACCGTCTTGTTAGAACCCAAGGTCGTCCACATCAACATCTTTCAATTCAGGAACGAAAAAGTCATTAATCAGGGCTCTATAGCGTTCCCCCATTGCCTGTTACATTATGGCCGGCTTCATTTTTGAAGAAGTATGGACCAATGATTCCCTCTGCCCATAGTTAACATCAAACAGTGACTGTTTGAGGATGTAACGGCGTCTCAACAATGGCTTGTGCATTTTCATTACTCCAAATGCGACAATTTTGTATATAAACTTACCGAATCAACGAAAAATGAGCTTCACCGTTAAACATTTTCTTGTAAAAATCAGGATCGATGGCCATCCCGTTGTGGGCCCATTAATTACGATTTGCAAACGTGTTTCCGGAGTAGGTATATTCAATATGAAATGGCAAGCCAAACTGAGCATAAATCAAGGGGCAGCTGTTAAAAAGACCAACTCCAAAAAAGTGTGGCCAGATTGAACACCACACGTCTAAAAGAAAACTCTTTATATGACAAACATTGTCGAAAATCGATCGAATCGGCCCACAACTTCTTGTTGGTCTTTGCCAGCTCAATTATGGGCACAACAGTCTTGGGCTCGCTTCCTCCTGTTTCCAATTCAAAGAATTCACCCTTTCCCTCCAATTACCCCCGCATGGGAGTTGTCGTCTTACTGGCTGGAGTGTTCGTTTCCTATTATTCATTTCAGTTGAACCGACAAGTCCTGGCCAGCTCTATCTTTGTATTATGATGGCTTAACTACATTCATGTCGAAACTCAGATCACGGATCGTTAGAGGTCTGAACTTTCCGTTCCAACAAGTTCCAAAGAATGTTCCTCTTGAATTCACCCAAAACCGGTTTATCTGTATTATTTACAAGTAATTATTTTCCTGAGCCATATGGAAGAAGGGGTACAATAAATGCATTTTGACGTTTAATTTTCGTCTTTTGAGCAAGGGTTTGTCCTTAAGCTGTTACCAAGCCCACGTACCATTTTTTATTTCTCAGGGCTAACATCAGTCTTCTCTATCAGTTCCTAGCATGATCTTAGACGTGGACTCTTAATCTCGTTTAGTCCTTCTGACGATGTTTATGTTGTCCGCATACACGAGGTGGATAAGGTCTTTGGCGTTAATTTTACAAGTTTCTTTACCTGCTCAAACTTGTAGTCCCTAGTTCAGATTATGGGGTGGTGAGCTTAAATAGTATCTCTAGTATCTCTGTGATCCTCTGTGAAGAAATATAATTTGAAATGGATACTATTATTTTTTAATGGTTATCAAACCAACGGCAAAAAATGTCTGATAATGATTATTTCAATGCCCTACTTATCAGCGAGCTCTGATAAGGAGTATGATCCTACTAACTTAAACCTTCTCGACTTTCTTGTCCCGTTGGCTTCTATTTATACAGTAGCCACAAGCTGATATTCACAGGCTGGCTAAGTGCCTACCTATCTACCCATGCCCAGGGGGTGGATATTATAAATTTCTATTGATTTGGACTTTTTCTGGTGTTTCGGTATGTTTTCACCTCGGTAACCTTCAGTTCCGTTGGTGTGCTTGCGAGCTTTTACTTTAAAATTTGAGCTAGCATAAAGCAATGGGTGCAATGGGATGCGCAAGAGATCTAGGCTAATCTTAAATTCGGACAATACCAATAGCTGCTGCCAGGTTTAACCTAGCTTCTGCTTTTCTTGATTACTGCCAATGATCTGAAAGTTTAATCAAGAGGTCTAATCCTAGTCATCAACCGAAATGTCACAAATTACCATTAGTTTAAACGTTACTGAGAACTTTTTAATTTTATTTGAAATGGCGGTTACTCTTGTTTTCCAAGCCTATCATAAATGGTAAAGAGTATTACTTAGTCGGCACCAGTCCCACCCATTTTAGGAAATGTTCTGGTAACCCTGAACCCATTTTGGTTGATTTTAAATTGATTGGTGAAGGCGTTTAAAGATCCGCAACAGTTCCGGAGTGTCTATTAATTCAGAAATACAGATTGTAGAGATTTGTTTCGTCGTAGCTTCCGATTACAGTTATTTCTGCCTAATGGCCACAATAGATTTAATCAAGTCGGTATTGCTTGCTTAAATTTAGCTGAGAATTTTTATAAAAACCTACAGATAATTTTTTTTATATGAAGGTTGGTGTAAAGTTTATCTAATTCGACACCGCCGAATTCTGTCTTAAGACTAATTTTAATTTACACTTTATTTTTGTCTCTATCTTTTATCCAGACACCGAAGATTTCATCATCACCGCTCTTCTCAATTCCATTATGATACCCATGGCACGATATCGTGATGCCATCGGCAATCGCCGCAAAGTTTCTATTGTCGAAGCTGTTGATCTCTTTGCCATACGTGTCAATCATTTGGAGGAACTCGATCAGAAACGTGAAGAATTCTCCATAAAATACGGTGAAATACACACGGAATTCACTCCGCTCATTGTGGTTGTGGGAGATAACAACATTAACATCCACGAAATCTATGTCCACTTCGATGTGGCGTTATATGAAATGCCCGATTTTATGAGCGCCATGGACTGTTGCATGAAAATCTATCGGGTTTTGAATTTGCCATTTCCCGCCTCAAACGAATATGTATGGACATTTATACAGCGATATTTTTATGAGATCCTCTTGCCGGACGACATTAAATGTCCATCGATGAGTTCGCTGATATCATTTTTAAAATTTTAAATTAACTCAGTACGGGAGTACAGTTTATAAATAAAAAGTTGTTAAAATACTTAAGCAGTGTAACGAAATTTGTTCAATATTCTTTTACTAGGAATCGTTAAAAAAGAAGCAAACGACTGCAAATTTAACAATGGGAGTCCAATTAGAATATCCCAGAATTTGCTTACAGCATAAGCAGTACACCATATGGGAAGAACTAAACGGTCTGTGACTTCTCCCTTTGCTAGTATAGAAAAGGAGCCAGCGAAGTTGGTTTGTTGCATCTACAAAAAACATTTCGAGACTGCAGATGGAGGCAGTTGCAGTAGCAAGTTAGTTCACAAATCCGTCTATCTTTGATCAGCCATAATCAAAGCGAGTTCAGACTGGAAATAAAACGAAAAATCATATTAGCGAACAGATGTTTCATTGGACTCGTGGACCAAAATCTAGGATCAAATTCGTGTTGGAAAATATAGTGTTTTTTTTAGCGGCGGGATTTCCCCCAAGTATATGTCTGCAACTTTACGATAAAGAGCTTAGTTGTTGTTGTTGTAACAATATATTTATTTTGAAGTCTTGTTCGTCTATGGGGGATCTGCTTCGATATCCAGGTGAAGAAAACGCCCCATTTGAACTGAGTGGGCTTGGTCGGACAATTGAAGAGGTGCAGTACAGCATGTGGTCCCTGATGGCAGGCGGGACAGATGTCCGAAACGTTAGCATCAATTCGTGCCCAGTAAGAATTGAGGCGGCTGCACCATCCAGATCTCAGCTGCGCCAGAACCACGTGCGTCTGCCGAGGTAGTACCTTCTCCTCAGGTGAAATCTCCGGGGATGTTCCCCTAGCACTACATTCACACGGTAGCTGGAAACTGCTGCTGCGACATCATCGGCGTGAATGTTGTTCACAGCTGCCTGATAGTTTCGATGATCTAAAGGTTCTCTCTTATCCGCTGGATCTCTCTCTCTAGATCATGAAGATCGTACCTGATCTGCCTGGGTGGAGGCATCCTGTTCAAGAGATGGTGGTTAGGATGACTGCTGCGAAAACACCTTAGCAGGTATTGCTTAGACAACAGGAAATGGTGTCTGCGCACGGTAAGGACCTTCGTCTCCTCATGTAGATGGTCCTCAGAAGACACCCGGTTGATGTTCTATGGGCGGCATTCTAGCAAGTCTGAATTTTCTTCCACTGCGTCGTACTCACGTTCGCCGACCATACAGGTGCTGCGTAGTTTGCTAAAGACCGACCTATCGCTTTGTAAGAGGTCAACAAGGTTTCTTTGTCGGCTCCCCAAGTACTGCCGGCAAGTGACTTGAGGACCTTGTTCCTACTTTTGAGTTTATCGCAGATAGATGTAGCATGTGCAGAGGATCTAAAAAGGCTGTCCAATGTGACCCCAAGGATTTGGGGTAGTTCGTGGTCGGGATGTTGACGTCGTCGACTTTCACATTAAGTGACAGCCGCACCTCTGCGGTCCAAGCAGTAAACAGTGTGGCTGATGATTTGGAGGCGGATATTTTCATACTCCTCGCAGTGAAGAAACGGGCTAAGTCAGTGAGGTAACAGTTGATTTTCTCGCAAATGTCATCCACTTTAGGTCCTGACGCCAGAATTGTGCAATCGTCAGCGTACGACACAATTTCAACGCCGTCTGGTGGTGCAGGAATTTTAGAGAGGTAGAGGTTAAACAGAGCCGGGGATAAAACTCCACCCTGTGGAACTCCTTGTTTAACTCTACGGGGCTTCGACTTTCTGTCTCTAAATTCTACATATGACTGGCGCCCACACATATAGTTTACGACCCAACGTTTCAAACTGGGCGGAAGGGACGTTTCTTCAATGTCCTCGAACAGAGTGGCATGATTGACCGTGTCGAAGGCTTTTGTAAGGTCAAGAGCCACGAGGACCGTCCTGTCGTTAGGCTTGTTCTGGTTAAGGCCGCGACGTATACGTGTGGTGATGGCGTGTAAAGCAGTTGTTGTGCTGTGCTGCTTGCGGAATCCATGCTGATGATCAGCACTAGGAAAGTGTTCGATCAGGCTGGGGAGGAGCAGTGCTTCAAGCGTCTTTGCTACTTCAGAAAGCAAGAAGATCGGCCTGTACGAATCTCCTTTACTTGCGTCTTTGCCTGGCTTCAGTAGCGGGACCACTTTGCCCATTTTCCAGGCATCGGGAACTTCGTGAGTGGCTAGCGACAGATTGAGCACTTTGGTCATGTACTCTACTCCCGGGGTATCCAAGTGCTTTAACATCAGCATTGAGATTCCGTCCGGACCCAGCTCCTTTGATGACTTTGCGCTGCGGATGACATGGGCAACTTCGCCAATGGTAAATTGTGGTTGTGCCTCTTCGACTCGGGGAGCGCGGATACGACGCAATACTCTCCTTTTCGCCTTATCACTCTCTGGGTGCTCAATAAAAAGCCGGTTAAAATAACACGCGCACCGCTTCGGATCTGTCACTGTTCTATTACCGAACGTGACAGCCGTCCGATGATCCTTCCTTACAGGGTTAGAGAGTGATTTGACAGTTGTCCACAACTTACCAATTCCGGAACTCAAGTTGCACTGCTAGCCATTTGTTCCGCTTATATTCGTTGTTTAGTCTCTAAGCTATGTAGAATTTATTAGCCGGCATTAAACAGTGAGTATAATAATTAGATCGTACACACCTCACTGATATAAGAGAAGTCTTTTCTTTAGGGGATAATGAGGGAATTAAGGAAAAACATCTGGAAAAAATTAACTTCCTCCAGATGAAACCCAGCGGGAAAATAAGCAAGGCCTTCTCATAAGGTACCTTTTAGAAGGCCTTATTTTCAAATACAATATACATTCGTTAATGCCTTCTAAAATTAGGGATTCCAGAAGAGCTTATTTGCATTTGAAAAAGGATCCCGAACTCATTTTAGTGTCGCTTCTCAAAAAATGGTTGAAAATTGGGCCTCGACTGTAATTTATTCGAGGCAGCCTCGACGACCACTTTCCCGAAATCATTTTTAAAACATAATGGCAAAACATTTATCTCTAAAATAAACCTAAATTCTAGGACATAACATTAAATTATATGCGTTTTATTTCTTCTTAAAAACCAAATGTCTGAAAAAACTCCCTTTTTTAATAATTGTTATTTTTCACAATTCGATATGGATTCCACGGTCGGTTGTTTATAAGATTCAGTCTCGCTAAACTTAATAGCGGTTTTGAGATTCCTGGAAATTGCCGGAAACTCGATTTATTTATTCCTGATATCCGAAAGTAGAAAAATTCCAAACCCTACTAGACATGTTTTTTTTTATTGCTTGTCCTTAAACTTAGGTGGAAGTATACTTGAGATACTGTTATAAGTATGATAAGTATTTCAATAGAGTCATCATGCTGAGTCCGTCAAATGCAGTCTCAAGCCCATTATGTGCCTTGTGCTTAAATTGACATTGACAAAATGTGGGTTGCCCGTCGGCTGACAAATAATATACTTTTTTCCCGAAGTGCATTTGACGCCAAATTGTTCTTCATAAAGTCAGACGAATGCACATACCAACGGAATAAAAATTTAATCCAACTGTAATTCCACACACCTGATGTCTTCTGCCGGATAATGCCACCAACTATCAACTATGGCTGCAATAGCACTAAAGCAGCAGCTAAGTACGTACAGCATCAAGCAGCAAAAACTAATGAAACTTGAGGTTAAAAAGGTAAGAAAAGAATTCAACGACAAAAGGGACATAAGAAAATGAAAAGAAGTCTTAACAGGAATGGCAATAAACGTATTATAGCCAAACCACAAGTGCAGACAATTTCTTTATTTTTTCTCCGTCTCTTTTTTTCTCCTAGCCTGCCTGCATCCATGTGGTCTACTTTGGGACTTGGCACAAGAATAGTTTATGAAGGATAAGCCTTTAATGAGGGATGTACTCCGATATGAAATATGTCAAGTTTAAACGGAAACGTTTCGGATGTTTTTTTTAGTTTTAAGTTAAGTCATACCAATTCACTTACAGTGTGGAGGCTTATGAAGTCAAAGCAAACATTGGATCAAATCCTTTGATAAGGAATGGGGCAGAAATTCGACGAGAGACATGAAAGGACAAAGAAGGCTTTTAAATTTATATTATTGATCTCCAAAAACGGATAAAACGCGTGATAGTGTGTACACTTTTCATACAAATATCTCGAAGGAGTTTTCTTTGTTCTGAGGGTAAATCACGCAGGGACTTTGGGTGGTATGGACAGAGGTGGCATTTATTTGTATACCCTCACCATACTGTGGTACGAGGGTTGCTTTATATATTACACTAAATGTTGCCTGGCGCCATCTGACATTTCCATTGGAAAGTTTGACATTTTTAGCATAAACGTACTCAGAACCATGTTGAGTTTTTCACCAAAACTTTGTTAGATGCTGTAAGATACTCTGTTCCGCTGAGTTCTCCCCGAACAAGATTCACTGAACTACCTATTTCGATATTAGGGTTGATTCGAATTAGAAATTATCACCGACAAGAATGGGTTAGATACAGACAAACACTGGACCATGATATAATGAGCAGGTATAATTCTCTTATAAGAAATGAGATAAGTCTGTTCAGGAATCGGCACTGGAGAAATTTGCTAAAAGGTTTGGATAAAGGCTCTAAACCTTTTTGGAATGTGTCTAAACTTTTGAGAAAGAAGAAGACTTACTGTCATAGTCTTGATGGTGATGAAATTTTAGTTTTGAGCCATGATAAGGCTAATGCTTTTGCAACAGCATTTAGCTCAAATCACAGAATAACAGAAAATCTAGGAAATGCACTTCATACGGCCGATGTTAATGAGGTTGTTGAACGTTTAAATACAACACATGTTATTACCCCAAACTCTGAATTAATTTCCGTCGACGATATTGATAACATTCTTCGCGGTTTAAAAAAGCGAAAATCGTGTGGTTTGGATGAAATCAATAATGAAATGTTAAGACGTCTTTCGAAAAAATCTATAACTTATTTAACTCACATTTTTAATGCATGCATGAGGCTACAGTACTTCCCAAATACCTGGAAAACTGCGAAAGTTGTTCCTATTCCCAAGCCTGGTAAACCCCGTAATAGACCTGAGAATTACCGTCCAATAAGTCTTCTAAGTTCATTAGGAAAAATTCTTGAGAAGATTGTGAATTCGAAAATCTCTCAAGTCAACAATGATAGACACATTTTGCCCAATGAACGATTGGGCTTTAGACCTTCTCATTCCACTATTCACCAAGTGAAACGAGTAAGTAATGATATTAAGAGTGACCTTAATTCTAAGAAGTATACAGCGTTAGTTCTACTTGACATCGAGAAAGCATTCGATTCTGTATGGCATCATGGCTTAATATACAAGCTGATTGAATTTGGATTTCCTCTACATCTCGTAAGACTAATACAAAATTTTTTGAGTAACAGATACGTTTGCGCCTCTTTTGAAAATTCATTTTCCGAATTGAAATTAATCCCTGCAGGTGTACCTCAAGGATCCGTTTTGGGGCCAATATTATATAGCATTTACAGTGCCGATGTCCCTATAATGACACCATGTAAATTCGCTGCATATGCAGATGATATTGGTATCTATTGTAGTAATGAACTCAGTCAGAATAGCGTTCAAAATCCATGTTTTGGAGGTGTCTCAATCGGAGTGGAAAAAGTGCTTCGACAATTGGTTTGAGCGCATGCAAAAGTGTACATGCTGGGAAATACTTTGAAAAACAATAAAACCATTTTTGATTATAATGTAAAATGAAACAATGTGTTCTTTACATAAATGTTCTGTTGAGTAGATTTATTCTGACTCAAGTTTGGAGAAGAGTTGTAATTTCTTCTCCAGGTGAGTAATGATTTTATACTTAAGATTAAAGAAGATTTGTAAGGTCTTCTTCGGTCTAGTAATGATTTCATACTAATTTGAAATGTGTTCGCTTAGGACTATATATACAAAAATTCTTATCAGGCGAACCACGTTGGTCTTACAATTTCCAAGGCAGAAATCAATACACGCATCGCTGGCAGTTATCGCCCTGTGCGTGCATTTCATCGATCGTTCGTTGCATTGTACATTTTATTACATTGCCCGACCATAAATAGAATTTAAGACACAATTCGACGCGTCTTCCCGCTGCACTTGAAAATGCATTGGGAATCCAACATATCCCAACACACAATATAAAACGTGTTCACTTTGAACAGAAATATATATAGCAGCCCTCGAGTTTGTGGTAATGTTTGTAACACACATACAAAATAATACCAATTAACTGACTCAGAATCCTTTTCCGAGTCGATTTGAACCGATCTAGCTGAAACTTCGCTCATTATTTTCGGCTAATGACGGTCCTATTGCAATTGGTTGAAATTGTACAAGGTTCCGATATAAATAACCGAACAGTGACAAGAATCTATAAATTGGGAAAGGGACTACGGGCATATTAAAAATTTCGTGACTTTTTCAACATCCCTCGTAGTTATATCAGTTTTTTGGATGTACGAAGAAAAATTCACATCAATTACCTTTACAAGGGAAAAACTATAAACGGCGAATATTATGCCAACTTATTGGACCGATTTAACGAGGATTTGAAAAAATACCCCATATGGCCAAGAAAAAAGTTATTTTTCATCAAGATAACGCACGGGTACACATGGCTCAATGGTATCATCCTCCGTATTCTCTGGATTTAGCCCCCAGTGACAATCATATTTCCAAACCTAAAAAAAATGGCTCGATGGAAAGAGATTCAGCTTAAATGATGAAATTATTGATCAAACCTTTTTTATGGACCTCGAAAAATGCTATTTTTTGGAAGGGATACAAAAATTGGAGTAACGTTGGACTACGTGTATTTAGCTAAAAGGAGATTATGTTAACAAATATTTCTTTTTGCAAAAGAAAACTGTGTTTTATTCGAAGAGGTACGGAATTATTGATATGCCCTTGTATGTATGTTCTAATGTTGGGATAACCAACAATATATTTCGAAGTTGGTAACTAAACGAAATAAACGAAGTTGGTTACTACAAATAAACGAAGTTGGTTACTACAAATAAACGAAATATACGAAGTTGGTTTCCGATTTGAAAACAAACAGTTTTGTATTCTGACCAAAGTTTTCACACAGCTATATCAACCACCAGCACCTTTCTCTGCAGAAAATGGACCATATTGTTCCGTCTTTTTTGGATAGCTCTTAAATAACGACCCTTCCCCATTTAGTGGGTCCTGCAGATCTCGATTCCACAAGGTAAACCTAATACGGCGCAACTTTTGCATGGTATCAATAGTTATACCTGATGAAACTGGACCGTATTGGTCCATTTTTTCCAATACGGTCGAATACGGTCCATTTTATCCTATAGCCCCCGTACAAATTACCTTCCGGACACAACCAACAACATTGAAGGACTCATACGATTCCGTCTAAATTTAGCAAAGAGATTTAAAAATCTAATTAAAATAAGTGGAACAACGTAAGTTTGGCTGTGTCGAAGCTTATGTACCCTCCATCATGGATTACGGTACAATATGAAAATATTGTCAAAGGGGCGTGCCACCGGCCCTTTTTTAATAAGGGTGTGTTTATTTTAGTACCAACATCATAAATATCAACTACTGTTGGCATAACCGTATAAGTTTACGAAATACTCGTACAGCCTTTGAAAGAGTTGAGTGGGCGGTGCCGCGCCCCTTGTCCAATTTTTGATAATATAGAGTACCTTTTTTGGCTAGTCATTGATCTACGAGTAGTTCTGTTAAAATTGTTAAATATTTGAAGTCATGCTCGTCTATGGGGGATCTGCTTCGATATCCAGTTGGAGGAAACGCGCCATTTGAAGAGACCTGGGGGTCAGCTGAGTGGGCTTGGCCGGACAATTGAAGAGGCGCAGCACATCATGTGGTCTATGATGGCAGGCGGGACAGACCTCCGGAACGTTACCATTAATTCGTGCGCAGTAGGAATTGAGGACGCTGCACCATCCAGATCTCAGCTGCGCCAGAACCAATCGCGTCTGCCGAGGCAGTACCTTCTCCTCAGTTGAAATCTCCGGGGATGCTCCCCTATGCACATGTACATGCACATGTTGTTGAATGTTGTTCAGACCTTCGTGATAGTTTCGATGAGCCACCACCAATTACACTAGTTTACACCGGAAATGTACATTTGATGAGAGGTGACTTTTCTAATGTATTTCCATCTGCTGAATTCAAAAATCAAGGTAAAATTTTTTTTTATGGAACAGTTTTTGAGATATCCTTATATTTTTATTTTTTCGTTCTTTTTTCACTTGACAAATCATATCTCGAGCTAAAAATGTCTGATTATATCGTTCTTGGTACTTAAATGCAAGGTATTGAGTAGACGAACAAACATGTATAATTGGATCTTTTATAAGTTAAGTGGTTCAAAATATATCGATGAAAATAGGGCAAATTTTCAAAAAAATCATATTTTAGAGTGATCCTGTGCCGGCGGAAAAGTACATACCGTTGAAAAAACGTCAGGTTTCTCTTCATGTTCGTAAAGATGATACTTTAACGTAAGAACTAAGACCAACCACAAGAAAATCGACCGAAAAATGACAAAGTTATAAGCAATTGAGTGAATAAATCCAAATCCCATATTTTCGGAATATTTTATTTTTTTCGACATTTGACATTTTTGTGTGTTAGAAATAGTTGTGGCTCTTGCTTTGTCTTCGGTTGCTTTTGGGATCCGTTTCTCTAGTGAGAAACCATACATAGTCTCCCAACATTGCTTCATCCCACAATCCTTGATAGCGCCGCTCAATGGTCTTAATTTGTTGGTGAAATCTCTCGCCGTGTTCGTCACTCACGTCACCAAGATTGTCCGGAAAGAATTTCAAATGCGAATGCAAGAAATGGATTTTTAGAGACATATTTACACCTGTAAGAAATAAATAAAATGGTAAAAACAATACAATAGAAAACAACCAGGAAGGAAATTAACTAAATGTTTGGCTCCGGGAGTAAATGGAACATTTTACAGAAACCGTGGTGTACCTTACGCACAACATTTTAAGAAGGAAAACGACATATGCTATTGCAACGATATTCCTGCATTGTTTGAGCAACTCGGAGAGCCTTACGATCCAAATGAGTGGCGCTTGTTCATTGACGGTAGTAAGGAGAGTTTGAAAGCAGTCATACTGCATATTGGAAATGAAAAACCTTCTATTCCCATCGCTCATGCCATCAACACTAAAGAATCATATGCCACAATGGCCATTTTGCTCAAATACATTCAATATGAGAAGCACAACTGGAAAATATGTTCCGATCTCAAAGTCGTCGGCATGTTGTGTGGGATGCAGGGTGGATACACAAAATATTGCTGCTTTCTTTGCCTTTGGGATAGTCGTGCTCGTGATCATCATTATGTAAGAAAACACTGGCCAGAAAGGGAGAACATCACAGTGGGCAAAGACAGTATTCAATACGTGCTTCTTGTCAAAAAAGAAAGTATAATCCTTTCAGCGTTGCACATTAAACTTGGCCTCATTAAAAATTTTGTGAAGGCCTTAGACAAGGAAGGCCAAGCATTTTCCTATCTGAAAATCCTTTTCCCAAACCTTTCTTTAGCAAAAATCAAGGAAGGCGTCTTCGATGGTCCACACATAAAGAAATTGGTAAAAAGCACAGATTTCCCAAAATATTTAACACCCGTTGAAAACGAGGCCTGGAATTCATTTCAGCTGGTTGTTATCAATTTTCTTGGGAACACTAAAAGCCCTAACTACGAGGGAATTATTACCGATTTGCTGAAGAACTACAAGAATATGGGTACGGAATGCCATTAGTTAATTTCCTTCCTGGTTGTTTTCTATTGTATTGTTTTTACCATTTTATTTATTTCTTACAGGTGTAAATATGTCTCTAAAAATCCATTTCTTGCATTCGCATTTGAAATTCTTTCCGGACAATCTTGGTGACGTGAGTGACGAACACGGCGAGAGATTTCACCAACAAATTAAGACCATTGAGCGGCGCTATCAAGGATTGTGGGATGAAGCAATGTTGGGAGACTATGTATGGTTTCTCACTAGAGAAACGGATCCCAAAAGCAACCGAAGACAAAGCAAGAGCCACAACTATTTCTAACACACAAAAATGTCAAATGTCGAAAAAAATAAAATATTCCGAAAATATGGGATTTGGATTTATTCACTCAATTGCTTATAACTTTGTCATTTTTCGGTCGATTTTCTTGTGGTTGGTCTTAGTTCTTACGTTAAAGTATCATCTTTACGAACATGAAGAGAAACCTGACGTTTTTTCAACGGTATGTACTTTTCCGCCGGCACAGGATCACTCTAAAATATGATTTTTTTGAAAATTTGCCCTATTTTCATCGATATATTTTGAACCACTTAACTTATAAAAGATCCAATTATACATGTTTGTTCGTCTACTCAATACCTTGCATTTAAGTACCAAGAACGATATAATCATAAGGATATCTCAAAAACTGTTCCATAAAAAAAAAATTTACCTTGATTTTTGAATTCAGCAGATGGAAATACATTAGAAAAGTCACCTCTCATCAAATGTACATGAAAAAAATTTTATTTTGTAAAGTAGTGTTATTGGTGCCAAAGTTATGTGTGCTTTATAATAGATTAATGGTCATAACTATCTGTTGGGGCAACCGTGTTCACCGTGATATTATCGTAGCTACCATCTTATATGTCGTACCATCAAAACAATGGAATGTTGGTGATTGCAACATAGAATCTGTCCATTCAACCGAATTTTTGTAGTTCCGACTGATTTTCAACTGTTTGTTTCTCTGTGTGCTGAGGACATACAACGCTTCTCCAACTTGTAGGAGAATTTTTCAAAGAAGTGGATCAAATATAGAGTAAAATTAATAATCTTATCACAAGCCGTAAATTTTAAAGTAGAAAAAACCAATTTTTAATCCTAGCAAGATCAAATGTAAATTGTGGTTTGTTCGTGTGTATCCTTGTAAAGGAACTATAGTGCAACATTAACCCATGTGGTCTACATGAACATGAACTTAGTACCAGGCTAACGGAACTAAAGGTACCTCGCATGAAAAGTAAATTTCTCTGAGTGTTTGTTGAAATGAACCAACAACTGTTACAAGACTTACTTAAAATGCGCCTAATACCTTAAAAACGGGCATGGTTGCTGGATGTTTCGGCTTTTGTGGACCAAAAAAAAATGGTTATTTTGATTCGATAAGTTAATGTATAATGTATAAAATAATATAATGTTAATATAAGAATAAAAAGGTAATTTTAAAATGATTCCAACTGTATGGTAATCATTCTTAAGATTTGCCAGAAAGTACAATAAATAACATTCTATTTTTCTTATTGAACTAGGAGCACAAGCATCTGCTTAATCATTAAGGTCAATGAAAAGTCTAAACCATAAATATATGCGAGGATATTCATTTGTAGAACCAAAGCAGGTGCTGGCTGCACTTACTCCTTTACTTCTTGATCTAAATAGCTTCAACATAGGTCTTCAAATGAAATACGTGTGGTCATTTGGGCTTTCGCGCAGTCTCCATTAATGACACCTGTTACAATACTGAGAGTAGTCTATCCGAGGGAAGCAGTCCTTTGGTGCGTGACACATCACATGACCGGCCAAAGAAATCATGCAACCCTGCCATTCTTTACCGATTCCCTAATCGATAATGTTTCTGAAGATGCCAATATGACTTGATTTTGAAGTTTCACAGAAGCAATGCGAACGTCCTAGGGCCATCATGACATCCATGGGTCATCATAGCTTGAGTAATAGATAATTGACTGTACTTAAGCTTTATTTTAAATCCGGCTGATATCTTGTGGTTTGCAGATATTCCCAAAAGTTCTAAACATTTTAAATAATATTTTAATTAAAAAAAAATATTAATTAAAATTCGACCCGTAATTCAGAAATTTCATTTGATATTTAAAAGACACCAATTAAAATTCAAAAGATATCAATTGACATTCAGAATGTCCCATTTGAAATTAAAATGATTCCATTCGAAATTCACAATACTCCTTTTAAAATTCAGATAGTATTCCATTTGAAATTTAATAAGCGTCTATTGAAATTCAGAATATTCCATTTGAATTCAGAATATTCCATTTGAAATTCAGAGTATTCCATTTAAAATTTAGAATATTGCATTTAAAATTCAGAATATTCCATTTAAATTGCAAATGATTCCATTTGAATTTCCAATTATACATTTGAAGTTCTTAAATTATTCCATGTAAAATTCAGAATATTTCATTCAAAATTTAAAATACATCAATTGAAATTCAGAATAGACCATATAAAATTCAGAATATTCCATTTGAAAGTTAGAATATTCAATTTGAAATTCTGAAAGTTTTCCATTTAAAATTCAGAATATTCCATTTGAAATTCAGAATATTCAATGTTAAATTCAGAATATTTCATTTAAAATTCAGATAGGATTCCATTTGAAATTTAGAAAGTTTTTTATTTGGAATTCAGAATATTCAATTTTAAATTCCGAAGTTCCGAATATTCCATTTGAAAATTAAGAATATTCAATTTTAAATTCAGAATGTTTCATTAAAAATTCATAATATTCCATTTGAAATTCAGAGTATTCCATTTGAATTCAGAATATTCCATTTGAATTCAGAATATTCCATTTGAATTCAGAATATTCCATTTGAAATTCAGAGTATTCCATTTAAAATTCAGAATAGACCATATAAAATTCAGAAAATTCCATTTAAAATGCAATGAATAATACATTTAAAATACATCAATTGAAATTCAGAATAGACCATATAAAATTCAGAATATTCCATTTGAAAGTTAGAATATTCAATTTGAAATTCTGAAAGTTTTCCATTTAAAATTCAGAATATTCCATTTGAAATTCAGAATATTCAATGTTAAATTCAGAATATTTCATTTAAAATTCAGATAGGATTCCATTTGAAATTTAGAAAGTTTTTTATTTGGAATTCAGAATATTCAATTTTAAATTCCGAAGTTCCGAATATTCCATTTGAAAATTAAGAATATTCAATTTTAAATTCAGAATGTTTCATTAAAAATTCATAATATTCCATTTGAAATTCAGATATGATTCCATTTAAAATTAAAAATAATCCATTTGAAATTCTGAATATCCCACTTAAAATTCAGAATATTCCATTTGAAATTTAAAAAACATCGATTGAAGTTCTGAATATTCTATTTGAAGTTCAGAAAGTATTCCATTTGAAATTTACAATATTCCCTCTAAAATTCTAAAGACATCAAGAATCTATTTAAAATTCAAAATAATCTATTTAAAATTCAGAATATTCCAGTAATTCATAATATTCCATTTTAAATTCAGGAAGTATTTCATTTGAAATTCAAAATATTCCATTTAAAATTCAGAAAGTTTTTTTTATTTTGAATTCAGAATATTTCAGTTCAAATTCCGAATATTCCATTTAAAATTCATAATAAATGCAATACTTACAGACTTAAAATGGAATTTTTGAATTAAAAATGGAATCATTTGAATTTCAAATGGAATATTCTGAATTTCAATTGATGACTTTTAAATATCAAATGAAATAGTTTAAAATTCATTTGATGTCTTTTGAATTTCAATTGGTATCTTTTGAATTTTAAATGGAATTTCTGAATTAATAATTAATTTCCGAACTTAAATTGCTATATTCTGATTTACACTTGAAAAAGGTGCAGTTCCTATAATGTTGTGCTTTGTTTTCTTAATGGTGCTAACTTATTACAATATAATACCGTCACATTAGGCCCTCCCGATTTTTTTTCTATTCAATCTTAGTGCAATTACGTCATTTTCATTAAGGCATCTTCCTCCGCCAAAGAGAAAAGGAAAAATCACTAGGTAAACAAATGACCGGTAGAAGAGGACGAAGGGAAAAACTTTTTCAATAAAAATAACTTGAGGTTTTGTAAATGGCATTTAATATAGGACATACAATATGAATTATTTTCTTTTTTTATTGCGTTTCCTAGTGTCCTCGGTCCTCGCTCGCTATCGCCATTTGCTATGGCTTACTTTATGGAATTTCATTCGTTATCTTTCAGTCATAAGTTCAATTTCACTTCCATAACTTTGAGTGCAACAAGAAACGGACTTTTCGCATTAAGATTTTCCGGATTTAATTTGCTTGCCTCTAAAGATAACTTTTTTTCTTAGTTTGTTTTCTTAAGCAACTCTTACGGGCGAAGTGGAAGGGCGTTATTGCGGATAATAAGGAACAATAGTAAAAGGTGTTGAAGATTTAAGTGAATTTACTTTTCTTTTGTTTTTTTTTAAGCGGTAGAGGCGTTGTTGGCTAAATATGGACATCTGCAGCAGCTTTTGTAGCTGGGGAAGTTCCTCCTACATCAAAAGTGAAAAGCAATAGGAATTTGCATTTAAAAAAACAAGTAAGACCACAATGTTCAGCAAGGCCGTATATTTTATACCCCCAGCCGTGGATAAGCTGTTAAGATGGCCCGTTTTTTGAGCACCCCTTGTCCTTGATTTCGACTTTAGTTTCAGCCTTATCTTCAAAGAATGTCATATTTGAATTCGTTATGAGATGTGTTTTGATTTGAGCACCCATATTTACAAGTGGTCGCTTCTATTGAACATGCAGGCCGTTTTTGAACCCTTCGCTCTACCAGTCCTTAAACATATTTGTGTTTCTCTTCAAACAAACATATACCAAACGTACTCGTACGAGGGTTACTATATATATTTCTGGCCTAGGCAACACTAAATGTTGCCTGGCGCGACATTTCCATTGGAAAGTTTGACATTTTTTAGCATAAACGTACTTATAACGTTTTGACGTGCGACCATCATTTCTGTTCTTTACAGTGACTTGAAAAAATGAATTTGGCAAAAAAATGGAATTAACTCGTGGACATTTTCGTGCGATAGTTTTTCACAACTTTCGACGTGGATTATCACGACAAGAGTGCATCGATGAACTTAAATCTTTGTATGGCGTTGAAGCACTATCCTATAGCACTGTGAAAAACTGGTTTAATGAATTCAATTGTGACCGACGCTCGCTCAAAGACGAAGGGAGAACATTAATGCCGTGCATGAACTGATAATGCAAGACCGTCGTGTGACATACCGTGGGATAGAGGTATCCTTGGGCATTTCTTCCTCCAGCATACATTCGATATTGCATGAACACCTGGCCGTAAAAAAGGTTTGTTCTTGTTGGATCCCGCACAATTTGACAATCGCTCAAAAACAAGGCTCGTGTCGATTGGTGCAACGAAATTGTGAAAAAATACGATCGCGGTGCTTCAAAAGACATTCAAAAGATCGTCACAGGTGACGAATCATAGATCTAAGCCCGAAACAAAACAGCAATTGGCCGTGTGGGTCTTCGAAGACGAGCCAAATACAACGAAAGTTGTTTGTGGAAGAAGCACTTCGAAGCAAATGGTCGCCTGTTTCTTCGGTAAAACTGGTCATGTGGCGACAGTTCCGCTTGAGCAACGTAGGACGGTCAATTCTGAGGTGTACACCACAATTTGTTTGGCTGAAGTCTTCGGAGAAGTTCGAAAAACGAACAAGAGAAGACGAATCATTATACACCATGACAATGTGAGTTCTCAAACATCGGCTCAAACCAGCGCCTTTTTGACCGGACAAAACGTCGAATTGATGGATCATCTGCCGTACAACCTCGTAGTCCAATGTTAACATGTTTTTCTGTTGTTGCCTTTTGAATATGTTTTCTGTATGTGCAGTCGAATAAATATCTTATTTCTGCGAGTACATTTAATAAATACTTAGTAAATAAATATTTAGCGCTGACAACAAATTACGTATACAACTACACAATAAATGGAAAATTCATGAACATACCAAAACTATTCAGCGAATTTTTGCTGAAATTGAACAGGCTCTTAATGGAAAAATCAATTATCGCAAAATGTGTGAATCCTAAAATTAATGAACGTCATAAAAATATTATGAGATTTAATTTAAACAACGAATTTAAAATGAAAAATAAAAAAAGTGCAGCATAATAAACTACACACTTTAAAAAAAACAATTATGTCAGATTTAACACTAAATATTTAATTAAGTGGAAAAAATATGTGAAAAAATTCCAAATTAGGTGTTCATAAATTTATGTGAATAAATTAGCGCTTTTTAGAGTATTGTAATTAAAAAGGCCCGTTTTATTGGATTAGATAATGTTCACAATATGTAGTCCAGCTGCTTCATTTAAAAAGCTGTACACGATGTTCAATACCATCGTGGGAGGCCCAAACCTGTAAACCTCATTCGTATCTAAAGGGTGATTTTATGTTAACTGACCACGTTATCCAAAAAGTAAAGAAGGAAAAAAGTCTAAACGCGAACAGTGTATACATTACGAGTATATACCACAGTGGTTTACATTAGACTCACTTAATTTAACAACATAAACCTCATTTAAATAAACAAATGCAGGGTGGACCATTTAATATTTAAAATTTGAATCGTCTGTTAAAGAAAAGGTACTGATAATTTTTACAAATTTCTGGTTTTATCGGAAAGGTTGAACTTTGTCATTTAATAATGCAACACAATATCATGCATCTGACTACCACAACTGGCTCGGCAGTAACTCAATCGATCAACCCAATATTTTAGTACATTTTTAATTGTTTCGGGTCGAATCTCTTCAATGGCAACTTCGATTCTATGTTTTAGCGCTTTAGTTGTCTTTGGATGCTTTATCCTTAATGGCTCTTAACAGAAAATAATCCAAAGGGCTCAAATCACAACACTAAGGCGGCCAATTGACATCACAATTTCGGCTGATTATTCGATTTTCAAAAACAGTGCGTAAAATACCTATGGTTGCCTTGGCTGTGTGTCATGTGTGCCCGTCTTGTTGAAGCCAACTGTCGTCCATGTCAATGTGTTGAATTTTTGCAAACAAAAATTTGTTGAACATGGCGCGGTAATGCTCGCCATTGACGGTAACGGCGCCTCCTTGCTCATTTTTGAAGAAAAATGGCCCAAAATCCAAACCAAACATTGACTCGTTGTGAATACATTGGCTTCTAAATAGTCACGTGTGGTTTCTCAGAACCACATATGCGGCAATTTTGCTAATTGAGTAAGTACTTTGGAAGTAAGGTGTTTATATTTCCCAACTTTGTTCGAGCGTACTACATCCTATTTTTTAAATGTTAAACATAAACCGGAAAAAAACAAAATTGAATGGTATTCGACCTTTCAAAGTCAAAGTAATCGGTAGTTCAAATTTATAATTTTAAATGGCGCACCCTTTATCTGATCTTAAATGTGACTTATAGTGAATGAGGACCTCAAATTTGGTGAGACTATTTCTAAAGGGGCTATATGAACGATATGGTTCCAGTTCATCGGGTTTGGTTATAGTAGGTAGCACATAATAACTATGCTAAATCTGAGCATGATTGAATATAGATAGATCTCTCATAATGCGAGAGCTATTCACCTTTGTGTGGGGGTATTCGTTAATATTGTCCGATATTGTCCCAATACACCAAGAGAAATTTCTGTTCTGCAGAAATTTAAGTACAGGATAGAGCGCGAAAAATTGCTTTTTTGCACTGCATTTTGTGGCGGCACTGTTGGACGAAAAGAGTGGAGGGTATGCGTGGCTTATAGAGGCTGACGGGAGATTTGTGTTCATCTGCCTTTCAGTTGCCATAATGCATTGGACACGCGAGGAGTGGTCATTTTGTGTTGAAGAGTAATTTTCAAATGCGCACTCCATCATTGCAGTGCAGCGTGCTTTTTGTTTATGATTCGCTGTTCCCACACGCGCACGTGTTCCTGGACGGCAATCAATTATAAATTGGGTAGCTTCATTGAGAACAGCAGGAATGTGTCATTTGTACGAAGGGATAACAACACCACAAAACATCGAGAGAGTTAGAGCAGCAGTACTGCAATCTCCGAAACTCACTGCTCGAAAGCAATCACTTGCTCTTGGCATTTCCAGACATACTCTCCACCAGATTCTTCATGATGAACTAAATTTTCAACCGTATAAAATGTGCGTGGACCAACAATTGTCAGCACGGGACTATTTGACACGGTGAACCTCTTGTGAAGACATTCTTGCAACTATACTCCGTGACCCAATTGTGTTCTTTTCTGATGAGGCACATTTTTACCTCAGTGGGTGTGTAAAGAAACGAAATATGTGGTACTGGAGTGAAACAAACCCCAGAGAACTTCAAGAAGACCTCGGCATCTGACGGCGTCACTGTGTGGTGCGCCATATCACGAGTAGGCATCATTGGCCCTTACTTTTTCCAGTATTACCGTCTTGCCGTAACTGTGAACTTCGAACTGTACTTGACTATGATACAGGATTTTTTCAGCCGGCTATTGATTCCATCCATTTAGAGGATACATGGTTCCTACAGGATGGTGCCACTACACACACAGCGGGGGTTACCATGAATTGTTTGAGGCAAATGTTTCCTGGACGGCTTATCTATTTGAGGTGTGATGTTAACTGGCCGGTACGCTTACCAGACTTAGCCCAATGCGATTTTTTTTCTTAGGGTTTATCTAAAGTTGAAGGTGTATATCAACACCTTGGAAGACCTAATTAATAATATTGAGGCTGAAATTGGCATAATACCAATCGACATGCTTGTTAGAGTTCATAAAAACTTTATTAAAGGTATGCAGCAGTGTGTGGATAGGGTTGGTCAAGATTAAGCCAGATACTTATACACTATTTGAAACCATGTAAAATTAAGTATAAAATAATTGTTTCTAAGGTTTACATTTTTTTTTATTTCATTCTTAAATAAGAAAATTACCGCGCTCCACCCTGTACATTCGTTTCTTCTATTGTTATTTGTGGCTTCTAGTGAGGCAATGCCTCAAACCACAAGGAACCTATAGGTGGGGGCTACTAAGTCATTCCATGTCCAACAAGACAACAAAGTTTCCCAAGGTCTCCAAATTTTATGAAACTTTCAGAAAATATTCGCCTTCAAAAAGATTTTTTATGAGTCTTAATTTTTTTTTTTTAAATTTTATTGTCATAGATATGGGCCTTTTAATTTCTGCAAATCCTTGAAAACCGACTAACTGGAATATATTCTTATACTTATAAAGCGTGGTCCAACTAAAACGAACGATGTCAATTCTAATTAATTTAAAAAAGTCTTCAGAGAATGATCTCAATATTTTGTATCTATGACAATTGTGTTTGAAAAAAAATATAAGCCAAGTATTCGCCACGGCTTCGGTGGTCCATATTTATAATGACTCTAAGACATAATAAAGTTTTAATGTCGTTATTGTGCAGAATTATCTCATCCTTAAGCTCTTGATTTGTTTTTGCCTTAATGACGTACACTTTTCTTTTAAATATCACCAAAGAAAAAAGTCAAACAGTGTCAAATCACAATTAGCATCGGTACAACGCAAGATCAAACCGCCATTAAAAGAGTCATTGCTGTGCAAAGGGTCATTGTTTCGTTGGCTGTGTGGCAAGTGGCACCATCCTGTTGAAACCACATAGCGTTCAGGTCCATAATAATTTCAATTTGTAAACACTAGAAGTATGTTATCATCTCGCGATAGCGAACGCTATTCACGGTAACTGCTAGGCCGACCGCATTTTTAAAGCCGTACGCCGCCAGCCTACGAAACTTACCAAACTGTCACTCTTTCAACAAACGCTCCTGGATCCCCATTGCCCAAATGCAGCGTATTTTCTTGTTAACGAATCCCCGTGGATACATTTGGTCGATTTTGATGACCAAAAAATTACGAATTGCACAAAATGCATTTTCAACAATCTTAACCACTCCATGGTTGAATTCATTAAACACTGAAAGAAAGAAATGTCAAACTAACAACCATAATATGATTCTCCTCAACCATACTATGATCCTCAAAATTATTTATTAGGATTGGGTTATATTGTAATTTGTATTAAGTTTTTGTTACGTTTATATTTATTCGGTTTTTTATCATTATTATAACTGGTCCAGTTTTTACTCTTGTTCGAGACCTTTTTATTGTGTCTTTTTCAGAACCAACTAAAAAATTGGCGAAATGTTTTGGCTACGGTTGCTAGGCAGACTTTACAGCTGTTTCTAAACCTGCCAAGGTTTTTCTTCAGCAGTCATTGGCAACGATAAGACTCATTAGGATTAATGAGAATTACCCTTAGCGTATAGTCTTCGAACTGTCTCGAACCAGAATAAAAAGTTCAAGTCACAATTCGCGGTGTAAATCTTTTCATTATGAAATGGCAAACAATATTGAAAAGAAAAAAAATTAAAAAAATATGGACCTATGCGTATAGTCTTCGCATAGGTCCATATTGAAATGGCAAACAATATTGAAAAGAAAAAAATTAAAAAAAAAAAATATGGACCTGTGGTTCCACCGGCCCATAAATTGTACCAAAAAATACTGAAAATACCCGTTTTATACATGTAAGCTTTATACAAATTGCGAGGTGTTACAAACGGAAAAGCTACTTATTTCAATACTAATTTGAATAGGCTCTGTAGTATTTTTTCCCCATATCTGATAAATAAGTTCATATTATGGAATATCTTTGAATTATTGAAGCCAATTTTCAATATCGTAGTTGACTCTAAAATGTGCTTCTTTTAACTCCTAAATAAACACTTGCAATATTTGCATCGTCACACATGCCGTTCTATAAATCTTATTTTTATTTCTGCGTTGCACAACGACTGAATGATATTTGTTGCGACATTTGACGCTACATTTGACGCTACATTTGCAAACATAAAACCACTTAAACAAGCTCAGGATTCACTAAAAATATAAAAAAAAACGTCGAGAAAAGTTCCTTGGATTACTTGTAGTACAAATCCGCCTGGCCATTGCTAAAAAAACATTTCCTATTCCTCTAAACCGTGCTCAACATTGTGTTGTTTTCTTTGGCAGCCGTTTCCGAAGATTTGCAAAGGAAAGTAGTGTTGCATACATTTTTAATATTTTCGCGCTTTACTTTTTTGTTGTTGTTCTGGTGTAAAACAATTGGTGCGATTAGTATTCAATTCGGTAGCATCGAATCTTATATACCCTTATAGAGGAGATTTTTATACGACACAAGGTACCAGTGGTTATTTTTCCTCGGCACAAAGGGGACATATTTGTAGCCACAATCGATTTTTTTCCCAACCGAATGTTGTTGGTTGTACGTAATTTCCATGTCGTCTATCGGTACAACTGAAAGTTGATTGGGTACATGGCAATTTTCAGTAAAGGGAACTGACACTATTTGTCTAAGAGTATCGGTATCCTACTAAATGAAATTACTGTTGGAACTTACTTTTTTTTATTATTATTTGTTGTAATAGATTGTCCGAAGTCTCTGAGAATTTTAAATTCTGTTCTGAAGAGACAAAGTACTATCGGTATCCCAAACTAATTAAGATGACTATTTGAACTTTATTTTTCATGTATTGGTTTTTATAATAGACTGTTATAAGTCTCTGGGAATTCGGTTGTCATTACCAAGAACATTCGAAAGTGTACAAACTGATGTACACCGAGAAAAAAAAATAGTTAGATATCGGTAGGAACTACTAAAATTAGGTTGTCAAAAAAATTCGGCTGCACTCATCAAAAGTTTATAATCGTATTGGGTATTCGGTTCGACACACCGCAAGATCATATATGTGATCATCGTATTGTAGACACAACTTGTTGATCAGTCATACCAATGAAACGCATAAAATGTAGTTGGTTGCCGCAAACAATCAGTCACTAGTCTCAAGAGAAAACGGACCTATGCTCATTATAGAAGAAAGAGAAGTAAATACAATAATAAAGCATAATAAAGACAATTTAATTTATTAGCGGCGCCGCACCTACCGAAAATTCTAGTGCACGAACTAATACTTGGTTGTTGTGATGGAATACTCATAGTATACTCAATCTCATGAACAACAAAAAGGTTGTGACAACTTATCTGTTCTCTATGAGCAATAAACGAAGTTTTGTTACAACAAAGAGCTTATATGTTGTCACTACCGATTTTAGTACTAAAGTACATGTACATTAGAGCGCCCATAAAACTACCGATTTACTACCGACTAACGATTTTAGTACTAAAGTACATGTACATTAGAGCGCCCATAAAACAAAAAGTGCAATTTTTTCCGCTCTCCGCTCATTTTCTAGTATATTGGGCATCAAAAATAATATCAGTGCAAACATTTTTTTATTCGGATGGAAACCGGCGACGGACTGCGTCACGACTTTTAGCCCTAAAAATGGAGTAAAACTAGTTGCAAGCTTTGATGAGCTATATCTCGTAAGCCAGACGACTTTCGGAAAATACACCTTAAGCGTTTGTGTTGCAAATATACGGGCAAACATTTTTCTCTTACAAAATTTTTGACCTACCTATGATCCTTCATGGTGTTTTCAGAGGTCAATCTTCAAATTTGAGTCAACATTTTTTTCAAACTTAAATTAGTATTTTTTTTGGTCGCTTTTTACGCGCCATTCGGTATTGCCGCATTGTATTGTACCAGAGTATGGTGTAGGGTATGGTGTAGACTCTGGTACAGGGAATTATCCTTATAGCTTTGTGCTTATGTCTGTAACCCCAATAAGGAAATAGAGCCTATGTTAACTATGCCTAAGTTTGGTGTTTATCGCTGAAGCGGTGTTCGAGTTTTTGGCGCTTGTACACCGAATATAGCATTTTTATTTACAGGGTGTTCATCGGAAAGGTACTACTTTAATTGTTTACAATTTTTGATTAAATGAAAGAGAATGGATCTTATATTAGTAAATGTTTTATTTAATGTCGGACATTATGTATGGAATAAAATATCAGATAAATGTCCTCCCCCGTTAGCCTTACAAATGCGAGCCCTTTGGGGCACTTTTTTCATTACATTCTCACACATTTCATGAGGTATTTCATTAATTCTTACACATTTCACGCGGTATTTCATTATTTCATCACGAATATTTTCTTTGAGTTGCTTAAGCGTTTCTGGTTTGTTTGCATAAACCTTCTTTATATATCCCCACAAAAAGAAGTCCAGAGCAGTCAAAACAGGCGACCGTGGAGGCCAATCAACATCACCATTTCTTAAAACAATTTGTTGTGGAAAAAGGTCTCGCAGTAATTCTATTGTAATCCCGGCTGTATGCGATGGGGCACCTTTTTCTTTTTCATACCACATGTTAATCAAGCCCAAAGCATGCAGTTCTGGCGTTAAAAAGTTTTCAATCATATCACGACATCGCTCCCCATTGACAGTTACGCCGTTTTCATTTTAATAGAAGTCAGGTCCAATGATTCCTCCTGACCAAATTGCACACCAGACTGGATGCAAAGGTGACTGATGAATAATTTAAGGGTTTTCCATTGACCAGAACTGACTATTAAGTTTATTCACATATCCATTCAAATGAAATCGTCGCTCATTATGATTTTTCATGAAAATCGGGGATGTCATGGGCGAACTGTAACATCCTAATGACATATATTTTGAGGCGTAAGTGGTCTTGTGGAAGAAGCTCTTGTGTCAATCTTAAATGGAAACAAAAGCAAATCCTTGTGCAAAATTGTGGCCAAAGTTGTTCTTTGTAGACCAAGCTTCTGATCAAGGCTTCAAATTGAGGTTGATGGATTGTTTTGAACACTTTCTTGCGCAGCAGTAATATTTTCAGCCGATCTTGCAGTACGCTGTGTTCCATGCTTGGGCCTATCAGCTACAGACCCTCTTCCTTCAAAATCATTCACTTCACGAAAAATGGGGCGTTTTGTTGGCACGTTCTTTCTCATCGTCACAGTAATCGATGATTGATTTTTATAAACTGTTTTAACGATTAAAACACGTTGGTTTATCGAATATTTTTCCACAATAAATTTGCCACGTCTCTACTTCATGACTGCCAAATATGAACAGTCAAGACTAATGTTTACCAAAATGGCGGCAAAACAAATTAGTGTACCTTCCCGGCGGACAACCTGTATTAGAATTTGATTAATCATTATTCTGAATTTTAATATGTTTCTTTGAAAACCATTTGCATAAAGTGATTTTTAATTAATACCTCTATCCAGCTTAACTTCGAATTGGAATTGTTGTAATGCCCTAGCACATTGAACAATGGTCGTGTTCGATTACCACCTCGCTTAAGTTGTCGATAGCATTAGTTTTTGTCTACAAAAATTGTTAACTAAGCGAAACATACAACTTCTGTTTTAAAAGTTTGTTGAGCTCGCTTAAATTATTTATGAATTCATTTCTCTAAAACCAACGGCAACTTGGCATATATTTTACAAACAAAAAACGTTTTGGAAGTTTTGACAATGATTTGAAGTGAACGACCTCTTACGCCCTTAATCAAAGAGCAGCTATCACAAACACATCTAATGTTTCTTGTATAGAATCCATAAACTAATTCATTCGCGTTTGCCATCTTCCAGTTTATGATATCGATAACACGTTGCCAGTTCAGCGATATTATTTATCCTGCTAACGACCTCAAAAGCTAAAAAAAAAATCCCCTCATAACATCGACTTTTTCGGCGTTCTACTTATGCGCCATTATTCATTCACTCATATCGAATGACAGACTCTGCTCCCGCCATACCTGTAGAGTAGATCTGTGTGCGAAGGAAGCGGCCTAAGGAATGCAATCCCTGGAGTGCGTACGTATGTAGTCGTATGTCTATCAGTGTGTGTGTATGTAAATAAACTTTCTTTTTAGTCCTTGCTTACTTACAGGCACACTCTTTGTTGTTTAAATCCATGCCCTGTAAGGAGTCTTGTTGTTCTTGTTGGTACATTTTAGCTAAGAACTTAAAAGGATTTTATGGAAATCAGCATTATGTGGGTGAGACACCCTTTTCCCCAGCTCCCATGATCATCAACATGTAAATATTTGTTCAAACATGGATATATACAATAGGGTGTAGTGTTCTTCACCGGCATGGTTTGTAACTTTTCATAGAGATCTACGGATTGGTGGTCAAGGTCTGATAGCCTGAGCTTGCTGTGGCTGAAAAGTTTTATCTTGAAAAAGAGTAACTAAAAAGCTCTGGTGTTATGACCTTTGAGACAACAGCTAAAAAAGAGCTTTTGCTTACTGTGGAAAACATTAAGTTTTATCCTTAATACGCCACGTTAGAAAACCATAGCTTTTAAATGACACTTCTTTCTACCAGGCTATGCTAGTAGCTACGTTGGCCAGCTAGTAATGATAGTCTTCCCTATTGTATAGGTAGAATATTGACGCTGATCCAAGTAAAAATCCCAACTAGTTATTTAAATATTCAGTTTTCCTTTTCCTTGCTACTTTCTTTTCGGCCCGAATATACAGGGTGGAGTGCAACAATTTTCTTATTTCGGAATGAAATAAAAAAATTTGAACCTTAAAAAAATTTATTTTAATTATATTGAATAGTAAGGGAATTTTAAAATTACATGTTTTTAAATAGTATATCAGGCAAATGTCGACCTTCGCCATCCACACACTGCTACATACGTTTTCTGAAGTTCTCATGAACTCTAACAAGCATGTCGACTGGTATTCCGCCAATTTCAGCCTCAATATTGTTATATAGGTCTTCCAAGGTGTTGGGACGGTTGATATACACCTTCGACTTCAGGTAACCCTAAAAGAAAAAAAATCGCATGGGACTAAGTGTGGTGAGCGTGCCGGCCAGTTCACAGCACCCCTCAAAGAGATAAGTAGTCCAGGAAACATTTGCCTCAAACAATTCATGGTAAGCCTCGCTGTGTGTGCAGTGGCACCATCCTGTTGGAACCATGTATCCTCTTGCCTCAAGAGCCGGCTGAAAAAAATCCTGGAAATGCCAAGAGCAAGTGATTGCATCCGAGCAGAGTGTTTCGGAGATTGCAGTACTGCTGCTCTAACACCCTCGATGCTTTGTGGTGTTATAATCCTTCTATCAGGTCCCCTTCGTACACATGACATATTACCTGCTGTTCTCAATGAAGTTACCCAATTTACAATTGGTTGCCGTCCAGGAACACGTCCGCGTGGGGGAACAGCGAATCGTTAACGAAAAGCACGCTGCACTGCAGTGATCGAGTGCGCTTTTCAAAAATACGCTTCAACACAAAATGACCTCTCTTCCAATGCAGGATGGCAGACGATAACAAATCCCCCCTCAGCCGCTATAAGCCACGCACACTCTCCACTCTTTTCGACCAACAGTGCCGCCACGCGCTTCACCCTGTAAGTTTGTAATTATATTACAAAGAGGACAGGTTGGCTGTAAACAAATTAAACTTGCCATCACTTCTTATAATTTACATTTGCCATCAAACGATATCAATGTCTGTGACCTAGTGGTTCTAAGGTTCTGGGAGAATTCTAAAATAATTTATAAAAAAATATATGTGACAGCGCATAGAGGAAGGGACCTAAGGGTAAAAAAAAATCAATTTTCCCTTTTTTGATGTCGAACGAGACCGATCCCATGTCCCAAAAGTGTTCCCTCCCAGAGATATGCGCGTTTTATGAAAGTGATGGGACACCAAAGATACATGTATTTAAATCTTTAAAATGGCTCTCCTGAACAAAACTGGTTTTTACCCTTAGGTCCCTTTCTATTTTGCGCGTCACTTATACTATTTGTGTTCTTATTACGTCGGGATTGCTTTACAAAATAATACTTCCTGGTCGGTAAAAAAATAACTGAGACCTACGAGAGGACAGTCTACTTTGGGGATTGACTATACTCACCTTAGTCTGTGAATGTGCATAATTTGGTTTCATAGTTTTTAATGTGGCTTTTAGAGCTGCTTGTTATGAAACCGGGAAAATCCTTTGTATGATATCAGAACATGGACCGATATGGCCCAACATTAACAGGGTTCCCAAATCTAAAGAGTATACAAAGTTTACGACCTGTACTTTGATTACTGCGATAGATATGCAGATGGGCTTACGGACATCGCTCAATGGAATCAGATAATGATTCTGAATCGTATAATAAACATTATTTTTATCTCCTTTCCTTTAATTCCTGAATTTCTCAAAATTAGAGTCACCCTGATATTGGTTAACACACTCATGCTAACATAAATATGTACGTACGTACGAGCGAACGAACGTGTAATGGCAATTTTTCTGGCACCATAATGCAAAAAAAAGCGTGAAAGGAATAATATCTTTTACGATATACAATGTCGGTCGGTGGTAGGTGGGTCGGTGGGGATATATCAAAGTATGGAGTTGAAGTGTATGTTTTAAGTAGAGTCTGTGCAGTGCGTATGTTTTATGCATAAGTAAAAAAAGGATATACATTTTAATATACGCTTTAAAAAACCAAGCACACAGACAGCTAAAATCTCATTTTATTATGTCAATGCATTTACTTGAAAGTAATATTTATGTATGTTTACTCGTACATGCTATGCTACACGTATACATGCTATGCTGCACACCACTTTGTAGGGTTTAATAAACAACTAGGACTCTTAATAGCTGAAATATTAACCATAAAAGAAAAAGAGTCCCCAAAGCAATACTCGCAGTCATTTTAATTACTCAAACAAAAAAATTTCAAAAAGAAATTTTTTATAGCAAAAGTAAATAAAATAAGGTATAGGAATCCATGGTTTTTGTATTCTCGCCACACTCTTTAGAAAAGAATATAATCAGTTCATAGGAAATTTCCGAGAGAAGCTTATTCGGTTATTTCAGAGCGGATTAAAGTTTGTCACTGGAATGTGAAAGTTACCTTTATGTTTTTCACAACCGGAAAAGTTGAGCTGAGTCATTTTCAATTGTTCAGTTAAACATTAAACGAGGGTTGCTGTAAATATTTCTAGCCTAGGCAACACTAAGTGTTGCCTGGCGCCATCTGACAAAGTTTGACACTTTTTAGCATAAACGTACTCACAACGTTTTGACGTACTACCATCATTTGTGTTGTTTACAGTGACTTAAAAAAATCAAATTGGCAAAAAAATGGAATTAAATCGTGAACATTTTCGTGCGATTATTTTTCACACCGTTCGACGTGGATTATCACGACAGGAGTTCATCGATAAACTTAAATCTTGGTTTAATGAATTCAATCGTGGCCGAAGCTCGCTTAAAGATGAAGGTCGTCCAAAACGCCCGTTGTACCAAAGAACATTGATGCCGTGCGTGAACTGATAATGCAAGATCGTCATGTGACATACCGTGAGATAGAGGCATCCTTGGGCATTTCTTTCACCAGCATACATTCAATATTGCATGAACACTTGGCCGTAAAAAAGGTTTGTTCTCGTTGGATCCCGCACAATTTGACAATCGCTCAAAAAAGGCTCGTGTCGATTGGTGCAAAGAAATTTTGAAAAAATACGATCGCGGTGCTTCAAAAGACGTTTATAAGATCGCCACAGGTGACGAATTATGGATCTATGCGTAAGAGCCCAAACCAAAACAGAAATCGACCGCGTTAGTCTTCGAAGACGAGCCAAATCCAACAAAAGTTGTTCGTGGAAGACGCACTGCGAAGAAAATGGTCGCCTGTTTTTTTCGGAAAATCTGGTCATGTGACGACTGTTCAGCTTGAGCAACGTAGGACGGTCAATTCTGAGTGGTGCACCACAATTTGTTTGCCTAAAGTCTTCGGAGAAATTCGAATAACGAACAAGAGACGACGAACCATTGTGCCATGACAATGCGAGCTCTCATACATCGGCTCAAACCAGCGCCTTTCTGACTGGCATCCAATGTTTTCTTTTTATTCCCGAAAATCGAGAAAAAAATGAGTGGTCAACGATTTTTGTCGCCAGAAGATGCTGTCGAAGCGTTCAAAAACCATGTTTAGGAGGTGTCTCAATCGGAGTGGAAAAAGTGCTTCGACAATTGGTTTGAGCGCATGCAAAAGTATATAAATCATGCTGGAGAATACTTTGAAAAACAATAAAACCATTTTTGATGATAAATATTCGCATTTTCATTATTAGGCCAGAAATATATATATAGCAGCCCACGTACGAACTTAATTAGATTCGAAAGTAAAAGCCAAGTTTTAATAAAACCTGTTTATCATTTAAAAAACTGAAAAAATATTTTCGAATTGTTATATACAAAAATTAAAACAACAGACTTTATTATTTTGATCAGATGACGGAATACATAAAATTGAACCATCAGTTGGTTCAGGCTCGTGGTAATGACAACCGAATTCAAAGAGCTCTTTTAGCCAATAATCTATAAGAAAAACCAATAGATGTACAAATGCTTTTTCAATAATCATCCTTATAAGTTACGGTTACTGATTCTTTGTCTCTTTAATCGATACTGTCAGTTCCCACTACTAAAAATTGGCGTTAACCCAATCAATACTCGGTTGGAAAAAAATTTGGTTGTGGCAACGAATCAGTTCTCTGCGCGAATGTAAGAAACGTCTCTATACAATGCATTAGCTGTTTTCAAATGGGAATAAGCAGTGCACTTGGTCTGTGGGTCTCTGATACCATGATCCCTTTAAACAACAAATTACGAGTACACATTGCGATGTACCCCATGTAGGATAAAATATACGAGTCAATTCAACTTAACGGATAAATTACTAATGGTCACTTATTTTTTTAACAAGATTACCGAATAGTTTTAAAGACTTTTATTCCTGCATCTTTATCTTCTCCGCCCTTCTCCTTCACCCATTTACATCTATAAAGGGTAACATAATAGACCTACTCATATGCTTCGCATGAAAGCCCCATTCAAGAGCGTTCAACCCATTCAACCTACTAATTATCCACTTGTTTTCTTACGAATATTACAATGACCTGGTCAGTCTGTTGGGCAAACTACGATTCCCAGAGTTGTTTACAATGTTGATGAGTTTCGCTGCTGAACAGACACGGAGATAATAAGCGAGTGTCTAGTCGAGAGGAAGAACTGCTGCATTTCAAAAACACGGTGACATAAAAAACTGATATTGACGTTTATGCCCAGCTCATGTCTGGGATCCTGCTGGCTGGTGACAATTGAACTGATGGCGTGAGTGTGTGAAAGAAAGGGTGAGTGTTTGCGTTGTTTAGCAACTTTATTAATCTTATCTGCTTACCTCGGAAGCATTATCTTAAAATATACAACGCATTATTATCGTCATCTACTCTTCCTGAACAAGCAGCAGCAGTAGCGTAACCCCAATAAAAAGCACGCGGCATTTACGTGAACCTATAACGAGCAAAGTACGGAGCCGATATGAAGCTGTCGTCGTCAGCGAAGATTCAAGCAATTCGAAATCGTACTAGAGAGCAGTGCAACAGCGTCATTATATAGGGTGATCCATCTAGAGCTATTTTTTATATAGGGTGATCCATCTAGAGGCATTTTTTCAGAACAAAAAAATGTAAAAATTCAAATCAAGTGTGGAATCTCTATTGGTAATTTGAAAGGACATTTTATGACATTTATTTTTTGAATATAATGTCCTTCAAATGTTGGCCGCAACTACGCCTCAGTGTTTCCAGATAAGGGTCAAATTTTGAATGACTCGTTCGAGTATATCGATAGGGCTTTAATCACACGCGTAATCTTGGCTTCCAAAACCTGAATCGTAGCTGGTTTGTCAGCATGGACATTGAACTTTACGTAACCCCAATGAAAAATGTCTAAGGGTGTGATATCACTCGATCTAGGCGGCCAACTCATCTGTCCTAAATTTTGTTCGAAAACAGCGGATCTTCCCGTTTCTCACCGAACGCTCATTTCCATAATACAGTTGCCAACATTTGAAGGAAATTATTTTCAAAAAATAAATGTCATAAAGTGGCCTATCAGATTACCAATAAAGATTCCAGATGAATGACCCTATAGAACTCTTATGCTAGATACTCACGAGGCTACAGTTGCAACGATACCATAGCCATTTTTAAGGCAACGTTGATTCGTGTGTAACACTTTTTTTGTGAACAGAAACTAAAATTTGCTGCAACACGTTGCTCTCGACGGTTGCCTCGGTTGTACCTACCATTACCATGCTTTACTGCCGTCAACAAAGTTACAAGTAAAGTGTGATTCAGTAGGACTTTTTTCCATATATAGTTTTTATAGATCACGCGTGACCGGACCCAAGCTCTTATCTTATTATACTCTCCATCATGGGATAAAGGGTATATTCACTTTGTCAATCCGTTTGTAACACCTTAATACACTGGTCAGAGATGACATAAAGTATATAATCTGAATCGTCGTAAAATTCTAAGACGATCTAGCCACGTCTGTCTATTCAACGTAAGGTCGCACTATTAAAGCTAGGTGGCTGAAATTTTGCAGAAACCGTTGGTATTTAAAATGTGCCAGATCGGTCAAGAGGTGCAAAATTTTCCCCTTACAAGGACTGGGTCAACCTCTTGTAAAAATCTACAAACCTGCATCTAACACACACACACACACAATATATGTGACCCGGTCTACGAAAAGGGACCTTCGGTGTGAAAATATCATTTTTCACTTTTTTGGCGATTCGGATAGACTAAAGTGTGCTCTTTCTAATGGCGCAAAGCAGAAGTTTCCAACTCGTAAAGAAGTTTGTCAAAGAACGAAACTAACCTCTTCATCTACACTCATTTCACATGACTTGTTTATCTTTAACAGCTGTTTTCTCGAAAACTTGTTTTTACACCGAAGGTCCCTTTTCGTAGACCGGGTCACATATCATGAATTATTAGAGATATGACGATGATATTCGGAGCATATGATCTTGGCATAGATCGAAACACATGCTAGAGAAAACAAAGGCTCTGCCACGTCCTCTTTTAAAATCGCATTTATAGCCAAAGTATTAAACTGATGGATGGATTTTAATAGAATAAAAGCAATAACTAGAAAAATATTATAAACTAAGTTATAGTAAAATTGGACAAGGGGCTTGACACCACCCACACAACCCTGAACGTGAAAAGACAAAATCACATGAATTATTAGAGATATGAATATGGTATTTGGAACATATGCGGCTCGAACGGGAATAAAGGTAAAGGATATTCACAGTTCATACCAGTGGTAGATTATAAAGACAAAAGCCTTACATTATGGCTAGAAATGCAATACACCAAATGCCTGCAGCGTTTGCTTCAAATTGACCATAAATGTCGTGATAGGACAACTACGAAATTTAAATGTACATACCAATACCGTATTTTATTCCCATTCTTGAAGAAATATAAAATAAATCAGTGGTTTATATAGGGATAGCATTTTAAAATGTTTAAAAAAGTAAAAACCTAGTTAATTCAGCCAGGTCGAACATTATATACCCTCCACCGCCAATTTTCTTTAAAAGTGTCAGGGAACCCTTTTGCCCGTACGTCCGACACCTATCTCAGTCTGAACTTTAAAATAAATTTGGACTTGTAGCAAACTTTCGTTTGATTACCTATATGCCCATATTGCATATTGATCGTTTAGATCATGCGAAACATTGTTAGACCACATGAGACCAAATGTCCAGCAACTTTTAATTTTTTGAGGTATCATGTACGACCCAGCTAAAATTATCCATTTTTATCATTGTTCGTCCACATAACTTTAGGTTTAGTAAAGCAAATACACAAAAAATGTACTTTTATCTAGTGCTGTGGAGTAGAAATAGGAGTAGAAGTTTTAAAAATTTGACGGGAGTCAGAGCAGGAGTCAAAAAAAATTTACTCGACTCCGAATCTTGATAAAGGTTGAAATTTTGTTAAACGAAGTCCCTGTTCAATGTTAAAAACTTTAATTTTGCAGAATTTTTTTATTAGACAAATTGAAGTACAGGTTGATAAATCCCAGCTTAAGTTACATTGGAAACCTGTGCGAGCGAGTCTCAACAGCCCATTCTGATACCACAAAACCTAGCAAAACTTATGAAATAAGCTGGCGTCTAAGTATTTTCTCTTAACTTAAATTAAAAAGAAAACATGATAAATAAAAAATAAAGCCCAAATTAGTATTTTCCTTTCCCTTAAACTATTTGAAGTAGATCTTAAGATAGCCAGTACCGGTAATTGCAAGTTTGGCTAGCTTTTCATTTGTTCGGTACAAAACGACACGAGAAAATAAGATATTTTATGCAATCCTTTTCAATCTCACATTTTCTGAAGTAGTCGCTGGTGCCAACTTTAAGTCTCATTTCTGGACTCTGACGGTGTCCTGTCACGATGGATACAATCAAGTAGTATTATCTCTCGCCTTCTGTAACGGTCCCTGGTATGCTAATCTGCCAGTTAGGTTGTCAGAGGTTACATTTATCCCTACTATGAAAGGCACAACTACGAGGGCTGCTATATAAATTTCCGGCCTAATAATGAAAATGTGAATATTTATCATTAAAAAATGGTTTTATTGTTTTTTAAAGTATTCTCCAGCATGATTTATACACTTTTGAATGCGCTCTAACCTATTGTCGAAGCAATGTTTCCACTCCGATTGAGACACCTCCAAAACACGGTTTTTGAACGCTTCTTCTGGCGACGAAAATCGTTGATCATGCATTTTTTTCTTGATGTGCGGGAATAAAAAAAAGTCATTGGGTGCCAAGTCAGAGCTGCACGGCGGATGACCCATCAACTCGACGTTTTGCCGGTCCAAAAGGCGCTGGTTTGAGCCGATGTGCGAGAGCTCGCATTGTCATGGTGCACAATGATTCGTCTTCTCTTGTTCGTTTTTCGAATTCCTCCGAAGACTTTAGGCAAACAAATTGTGGTCTACCTCTCAGAATTGACCGTCTTACGTTGTTCAAGCGGAACAGTCGCCACATGACCAGTTTTGCCGAAGAAACAGGCGACCATTTGCTTCGAAGTGCTTCTTCCACGAAAAACTTTCGTTGGATTTCGCTCGTCTTCGAAGACCCACATGGTCGATTGCTGCTTTGTTTCGGGCTCATACGCATAGATCCATGATTCGTCACCTGTGACGATCTTATAAACGTCTTTTGAAGCACCGCAATCGTATTTTTTCAAAATTTCTTTGCACCAATCGACAAGATCCTTTTTTGAGCGATTGTCAAATTGTGCGGGAACCAACGAGAACCTTTTTTTACTGCCAGGTGTTCATGCAATATCGAATGTATGCTGGTCAAAGAAATGCCCAAGGACGCCTCTATCTCGCGGTATGCCACATGACGATCTTGCATTATCAGTTCACGCACGGCATCAATGTTCTCTGGCACAACGGCCGGTTTTAGACGACCTTCGTCTTTGAGCGAGCGTCAGACACGATTGAATTCATTAAATCAGTTTTTTTTTCAGTGCTATAGAATGGTTTTTCATGACCATACAAAGATTAAAGTTCATCGATACACTCTTGTCGTGATAATCCACGTCGAAAGTTGTGAAAAATGATCGCATGAAAATGATCACGAGTTAATTCCATTTTTTTGCCAAATTGATTTTTTCAAGTCACTGTAAACAACGCAACTGATGGTTTTACGTCAAAACGATCTGAGTTCGTGTATGCTTAAAAATGTCAAACTTTCCAATGAAAATGTCAGATGGCGCCAGGAAACACTAAGTGTTGCCTAGGCCAGAAATATATATAGCAACCCTCGTATTCTGCTACTTTATTAGAAGCGCTACATTTAGTCTAGATTATTGAAATAGACGACATGACTGTTATACATATTTTGAACCGTCAGTACTAAGACCACAAACGTCTTTGTGACAGGAATTGAACAAGACTATGTCTTTCTGCCTGGTTAGTATATGATCAAACATACTAGGAATATAAGGCATCGACTTGTTTACACTGTTTTTCTTTATCAAAGCTTTCTTAATCGTAATGTGGTGCTGTAGTACCCTTTCTGGCATTCTTTGAAGATTATCTACTTAGTAGGGACATAAATACTGTTACAACATTGAACGCACCCATTTCAATAATAGAACTGAACATACCCCGTTAATGTCATATGGGTTTTGAAAGCTAACCTCAATAGCGTTAGTCTGTAACGGGATTTTAAAATTGTTTCAACTTTCATCATGGAGTGGTCAGATAATGAGAACCGTATCGCTGTAATAGCGATTTTCAAGTGTGAGATGAAAAAAGCGATATTTTCAAAACGCTCCGGCCACTAGGTTTTAGCCGCATGTTCGTCTACCGATGCATAAAACTGTTTGAGGGGACTGGAGATGTAAAAGACCGCCACCGGTCGGGCCGCCTACGCTCTGTTCGAACACCTCATGTCATCAAAGCCGTTAAATCAAGAATTCACAGAAATCCGCTCCGAAAACAGAAAACCATGGCCCGTTAGATGAATACCACGCAAAAGTCCAGAAGTCGAATCATTAAAAGACTTGGGACTTGCGGACATTTATTTACTGCAGCTTTAAAAAAAATATGATTGAAAAATGCAAACGTCTTTTGGTGAAGCACGCTGATAACTTGCACAGAAAAATTTTCTTCAACGATGAAAAAAATTTTACCGTTCAGGAAAAATTTAACAAGCAAAATGATAGAGAGTATGCGCGGATATCTAAGGAAGCATTTGAACTGATCCCAAGGGTGAAAAAGGGTCATCACCCAGCTTCAGTCATGGTTTGGTGGGGTGTCTCTTACGATGGGGTCAAAGACCCGCATTTCTGCGAACAAGGAGTCAGAACATCGACCAAAGTTTACCAAGAAACCGTTTTGGAAGCTGTTGTGAAGCCTCTTAACAATTCCCTATTCCAAAACCAGCCATGGACTTTCCAGCAGGATTCTGCGACGGCCCATAAGGCTAAAACGTCCCAGGCCTGGCTTCGAAACAATTTTCCAGCGTTCATTTCCTCTGAAGAATGGCCCTCAGGCAGTCCAGATTTGAACCCATTGGATTACAAATTGTGGACGGTTTAGAGGACAAGGTTTGTCATAAAAAATACGTATTGTGCCATTTTTGCAGCATTTTCCGTCGTTTTCGCCAACATTTCGGCCGGAATAGCGGCTATTTCTTCACGATTGTTGTCCTTGAGCTCTTCCACGGTCCTTGGCTTGTTAACGTAAACCTTTGACTTCAAATATCCCCACAAGAAGAAGTCAGGCGGCGTCAAATCGGGCGAACGCGGTGTCCAAATCACCACTTTTCGACATCAAACGGCCCGGAAACAAATTCTTCAGAAAATCGATTGTTATGCGACTTGTGTGCGGTGGAGCGCCGTCTTGTTGAAACCAGAACTGCCTCATACGCTTTCGACGAATAATTGGCATCACAAAATTGGTCATCATGTCGCGATAACGCTCCAGGTTGATGGTAACAGCATGGCCATTTTCATTTTGGAAGAAAAACGGCCAAATGACCGTTTTCGCACTAACGCCGCACCAAACTGTGACTTTTTCGTCATGAAGAGGCACTTTTTGAATCTCCTGAGGATTTTCAGTGGCGTAAATACGGCAATTTTGCTTATTTACGGTCCCATTCAATGTGAAATGGGCTTCATCGGACATGATAATTTTGTTCCAAAATTGCTCGTCATCTTCGGCCATTTCGATGACTCTTTGGGCCCATTCCAATCGACGAGGCTTGTCCACAGGCAACAATCTTTGCGTCAATTGAATTTTGTACGGGAACAAATGCAAATCAACGCGAATAATCCGTTGTAAAGTGGACCGAGCCATGCCCAACTGCTGAGAACGGCGTTTTTGGGATGTTCTTGGGGACCTCTCAACACTGGCTCGTACGGCAGCGATATTCTCGGCCGATCGCCTTGGTCGACTTTTATTTGGCCTCTTCGGATAAGAAAGAGCCTCACCAGTCGAAAATTTTTCGTATAAACGCTTAATGGTGTTCTTAGAAGGCGCACTTCTCACATTTTTTAATATTTTAAAAGCACGTTGAGTTTTCACAATTGACTTGTTCTGTTGAATGTAAATTTCAACTATTTCAGAGCGCTCGCGTGGCGTGTATTGTTGCATGGTAAAAATCTGCTTGGACTGACGCTTCAAACGCGGTATGTCATTAAGCGATCTGACATCTCTGTCAAAAGTTATGGCGTTGCCAGATGGGTCCGTCGAATATGGGCAACCCGGTATATTAAAAAATATTAGTTTCAAAAACATTCAGTACTTTTTTTTTACAGCATAAAACGTGTGTAACAGTATCTATGTCCCTACTAAGTATATTACTAATAGACTATTAAAATAGCTAGTCAGGCGTAAAAAAACGTACTTGTTCCAAATTTCATCAAGTTGGATGTAATACGAGTATGTGGCCCTAATACATAACATCGAATGATGTGTGTGGGAGCTATACCTAAATCTGAACCGATTTTCAGTTTCAATAGTGTCTTTTCATGGTCCAAAAATCTTACTCGTGCTAAATTTCATCTATACTGAATGTAAGATGTGGCTTCCAGGGATAAAAACATAAAAATCGGCTCCAATATTAATGAAACAAACATTTGCCATGAATTTAACTTATAATACCCTGTTCCACAGGGTGGTGTATGGTATACAAATTTATCACCCGAGTCCACAATGTACGTATCTTTCTCCTAGACACTTTTCTTCAATGACTTTGGCATAGCAAAGAAGGGGTTCTACGGTCTCTAGCTCGTCAACATCTTTACACAACCAGCAGAGGTCAGGGCATCTATAATTTCAAGAGTAAGGACCTTGCCCCTATTGAGCAGTGACCCAAGGACTACTTTACGTGTATTGAGATGAAGTAATAAATACAATTTGTGAATATCGAGTATATCGTCGGCTGTGTTGGAGCCAATGGTAGCAGCGGCGAGATGCTATTGCGGAAAATGGTCGACGGCGGCATACCGCCGATTTCTGTCTCGTCGACTCTTTTTTCTGGCCCGTAGTCGCATTTGTACGCATTTTTGCATTTTTATGGAAATGTGCACACAAAAATAAAACAGTTCGCACAAAGTGCAGTCCTTCGCTCACTTAGAGCTCCGGCTTGCACACTCAACAGCCTGGCAAAAGTAAAATAAAACTTAACGTTTTGACAGCATTTTGCCCTTCGTTAAAGAGATACGAACGAGCTTATAATAATTTTATGCCTTTTCTTATGACACCATTACAGACATACGCGCGCGCACTCACGCAGTTGCACACGCACGTATCCAGGACCCTCGTAGTAAGTAATTGCAGGATAAAGATAAGCGTGCATACGTTTCGTGTTTTTGCTCCTTGTCGCTTGCTGTTGTTGCCTTTGAGGAGCAACAACTGACACGACGTACTGCCATAAACGACATCGTTCATAATGGCATTTGCTACTGTGCAATTTTGCAGCAGACAACGGCTTTTAGGACGACAACAACAGCGATGATGTCGGCGATAACAGCCGCAGCAGCAACAACAATGGCAGCGGCAATAATAACGACGAGGAACTGTAAGTACAAGAGGTTTGTGCTTACGACCGGAGCATGGTCTATGGTGGGTAGTTACGAAAAAAAGTACACAGAAAGAACTCATATTGAATTTCAATTAAAAAAAAAAATCGGAAAATCAAATAAAAAATTATTTCATTAAAGAGCACTAAATAACTGAAGTCAATTGAAAAAGTGTATATAGCACACCCTGTGAAATAAATTTAGTAAGACTCATACATATGCTTTATGTGATAACTTTGATCCGAAATTCGATTGGATATAAGAAATATTATGAAGTGTTTTTACTCGGTATAACCCAGTGTTTGTCTCTTTAATTTCTCTCGTTAACCAAGATTTTTTTCTGGTGCCATTTCGACCAATAGCAGTAGGATACAGCGTCGACTCCATAAGCCGTCTCAGGAACTTGAACAGGATCAGACCTCATGTTATGTTTTAAAGGTATTAAGTATAATCTTATCGGTATATATTCCATGAAATGTGTTCTTTTATTTTTCAGTGCTAAATGGGCGGTGCCACGCCCTTTTTTCATTAACATAGTATTGTCTATAGTAATTTGCAAGGTATTAATATTATTCTTTTGAAATTTTATAACGATCTGTCCACTATTTTCGCACCGCCCACTTTTCGACCAATGTACGAGTATGTTTCGGTTCAGACCAATGTCATATGTTCCACATATCATCGACATATCTCTAACAGTTTATAAGATATGGGCGCTTTAGGTTCGGGCTTGGCTTAGTCCTTGCTTCGAGATCATTTTTATTTCTTGACTAATCTGGCCTATTTTCAATCCTTTTTTCAGATAGCCAGATGAACGTGGCTTGATTGTCCTAGATTTACGGGAATTCAGAATACTTTACATACTGTTTGGAATCTCCAATCAGTATTTCGTGAGGTTGAAAACGGAATGTCATAAAGGATAAAGTCTAGAGAAGCCGGCTGTGCGATTCCCTACGCCACTCTGCTATTCCAAAAACTTCGGCGTTTGTCTGGAATTTGAGTAAGGTCGGATTTCTCAAGCGGAAGGGACAGATTTAATGACAAGTTTTGGAGCGATATGGCCAAGTTTCACCTGGTTTGATATAGTTCATACTATATGTTTGCTATATATATGTATTTCTGGCCTGACATTTCCATTGGAAAGTTTGACATTTTGAAGCATAAGCGTACTCAGAACGTTTTGACGTACGACCATCATTTGTGTTGTTTATAGTGACTTGAAAAAATCAATTTGCCAAAAAAATGGAATGGAATGGAAAATGGATCATTTTCACAACTTTCCGCGTGGATTATCACGACAAGAGTGCATCGAAGAACTTAAATCTTTGTATGGCGATGAAGCACCATCCTAAAGCACTGTGAAAAATTGGTTTAATGAACTCAATCGTACCCGACGCTCGCTCAAAGATGAGGGTCGTGAAGGTAGTCTAAAAACGGCCGTTGTGCCAGAGAATCTTGGTGCAGTGCGTGAACTGATAATGCAAGATCGTCATGTGACATACCGTGATAGAGATATAGGCATCCTTGGGCATTTCTTTTACCAGCATACGTTCGATATTGCATGAACACCTGGCCGTAAAAAAGATTTGTTCTCGTTGGTCTTGCACCATTTGACAATCGCTCAAAAATAGGCTCGAGTCGATTGGTGCAAAGAAATTTTAAAAAAATACGATCGCGGTGCTTCGAAAGACGTTTATAAGATCGTCACAGGTGACAAATCATGGATCTATGATTATAAGCCCGAAACAAAACAGCAATCGACCGTGTGGGTCTTCGAAGACGAGTTGTTCGCCTGTTTCTTCGGCGAAAATGGTCATGTGGCGACTGTTCCACTTGAGCAACGTAGGAGGTCAATTCTGAGTGGTACTCCACAATTTGTTTGCCTGAAGTCGTCGGAGAATTTCGAAAAACGAACAAGAGAAGACGAATCATTGTGCACCATGACAATTCGAGCTCTCATACATCGGCTCAAACCAGCGCCGTTTGGACCGGCCAAAACGTCGAATTGATGGGCCATCCGCCGTACATCCCTGATTTGGCACCCAATGACTTCATTTTTATTCCCGCACATCAAGAAAAATATGTGTGGCCAACAATTTTCGTCGCCAGAAAATGCTGTTGAAGCGTGGAAAAAGTGCTTCGACAATTAGTTTGAGCGCATGCAAAAGTGTATAAATTATGCTGGAGAATACTTTGAAAAACAATAAAACCATTTTTGATGATAAGTATTCGCATTTTCATTATTAGAACAGAAATATATAGCAGCCCTCGTAAAACGCAATATAGTTTTATAACAACGGCATTTGCAGTGTAACATGTACACAAAGACCAGATTTGTTGCCACAACCAAATTTTTTGCCAACCGAATGTTAGTGGCATATGTATTCCATCGCTACATCCGAAATTAGATTGGGTGCAAGGCATATTTCATTAGTGGGAACTAACAGTATCGGTTGAACAGGCAATATGTTGGAAGCCCTAACTAATAAGGATAATTATTGGAACTGAATTTGAATGGTTGATGTTATAGATTACTGGCTTTAAGTACACGTTAAATTCGGTTTTCAGGACTACGAACATTTGTTACCTGGACTAACTGATAGAACCATTTTATGTATTCGGTTATTTGACCGAAATAATATCGTTTTTTATTTAATTTTTATATTTAATTATCGGGAGATCAATCTAGAGGTATTTTTTTAAAAAAAACAAAAATTCAAATCAAGTGTGGAATCGTTATTGTTCCGGTTCGAATGAAAATGTTATGCCATTTATTTTTTTAATATAATTTCCTTCAAATGTTAGCCGCAACTACGCCTCAGGGTTTCCATTCTGAGGGTCCAATTTTGGATGACCCGTTCGAGCATTTCGACCGGTATGGCTTTAATGACACACGTAATGTTGGCTTGCAAAACCTGAGTCGTAGCTGGTTTGTCAGCATAGACTTTGGACTTTACATAGTCCCAAAGAAAAAAGTCTAAAGGCGTGATATTACACGATCTAGGCTGCCAACTCACAGGTCCAAAACGAGAAATTAGCTCTCAATAGATACATTGATTGAGCAGCTCTTTGGCAAGTGGCACTGTCATGTTGAAATCAAATTTCGTCAAGATTACGGGCTTCAATTTGAGGTAGCAAAAAGTCCCATATTAAGGCGCGAGAGCGGGCACCATTCACGGTTACATTTCGGCCATCATCTTTTTGGAAAAATATGGACCGAAGATTCTACTAGGCCATAGACTGCATCAAACCGTGGTTTTCTCTGGGTATAATGACACCTCTTGGACCTCTTCTGGTTGGTCTTCAGCCAAAATGTGGCAATTTTGTTTATTGACGTTGCTGTTGAGCCAGAAATGGGCCTCATCACTGAACAAAATTTTGGCCGAAGCCAGTTTCTTACCAATCGCTCATTTCCATTATACAGTTGCACAATTAGGAGACGTTGTTGCGGTGTAAGTCTTTCCATGATGAAATGTCATATAGTACTGAAAACAAACAAAAAATAAAGTTTAGCACAACTCACGCGTAAACTGTGAAAAAACCCTATTGAAAAAATACCTCTAGCTGGATCACCCTATATTTTAAAATACTTTGTTATTTGAATCGCCCCACTGTGTCCATTTGGTTTCCATTCTTAAAAGAGGACAAAAAGGTTAGCAATATAAAAATCGTAATAGTTTTAATTAACTAAAACATTTTAACCCAAAAACGACCACTTTAAAAAACATTTATTCAATTTCATTAAAAAAGGACACGACCTAACTGAAATTATTTGGACGACATTTTTCATTTTCCTTCCCTTTTATCACGACAATTCGGTAAAACAAAAGAATATTTATTTCATATTGTATAGCGTTGAAAAGCAAAAATTTCCTTGGTTTATAAAAAAACACTTGAGCCTACGAGGGCCGTCCTCTTGCGAAATCACTATAATCTCCTTTTCATACTGGCATAAATATAGCTACAAAATACAATTAGTATTTACTTATATTTCATATAACATGAAATTATTGTTTTATTTAAATTGTTTTTCCTATCGTACCTCTTTGGTCACCGTGTTTATACACATAGAGAAAACATAAGTTGAAAATCGGTTAGAACTACAAAAATTCCATTGCAAAAGAAGAATGTCCATTGTAATCAGCACATGTATAAAGTATAATAGTAGTGGATATTCTGTTCGACATACCACAATATATTCAATATCATCATCGTATTGTACACACAACCAATTGAGCGGTCAAACAAAAGAAATTCAGAAAAAAGTGTTTTGTTGCCACAACTGGTGGTTATGACAACCAACAGTTTTGCAAAAATGTCATTGTTTCAAATAATATTTGGTGATGGCAACTAAATTTTCACCGCGTTAAAAGTGGTGGTCGAATGAAAATATCTTCTGGTTTGAATAGACGGTATTGAAATAAAATAATTCGATTATTACAGACTTAAAACCAATGGATTAATACACTTTTCAGTCATATCTTCCGTCTTTTTTTCTTTTTTCTCCCTGACATGATTATCCCTATGTTGAATATTACTTCAAGTGTGTAAGCAAACAAACTTTTCCTCTGATGAAAATTTTAAAATTTTAGTAGAACAGTGCAGCATGTGGATTCTAAGATTTAAAGATTCTTCTCTGGAAGATCGTATACTTGGTAACGGGTGATCAATCTATGGGTATTTTTATCAAATTAAAAAAAAAATAAATTCAAAACAAGTATGGAATTGTTATTGTTCATCCGAAAGGACATTTTATGCCATTTAATTGATAAATGCTGGTCGCAACTACATATAAGGGTGTCCATTCTGAGGGTCCAATTTTAGATGACCCGTTCGAGCATTTCGACTGGTATGGCGTTAATGACACGCTTAATATTTCCTTCTAAAACCCGATTCGTAGCAGGTTTGTCAGCATAAACTTTGGACTTTACGAAGCCCAAAAGAAAAAGTCTAAAGGTGTGATATCACACGATCTAGTCGGCGAACTCACCGGAACAAAACGTGAAATTAGCTGCTCTTCGAAATGACCCCTCAATAAATCCATTTGAGCAGCTTTATGGCAAGTGGCACTGTCGTATTAAAACCAAATGTCGTCAAGATTACGGGCTTCAATTTCAAGTAAAAAAAGTGCGATATCATGGCGCGATAGAGAACACGATTCACGGTTACGTCATAATTTTTGAAAAAATGTGGACCGATGATTCCACCTGCCCATAAACCGTACCAAACCATGATTTTCGCGGTATAAATCTATCCATGATGAAATGGCAAACAATACTGAAAAGAAAAAAATAAATTTTAACACAACTCACGCGTAATCTGTGAAAAAAAACTATATAAAAATATCTGTAGATTGATCACCCTTCACATATTTGAAAAAATATGGACCGATTTATTCCACCTGACCATAAGCCGCACCAAACCGTGGTTTTCACGGTGTAAGTCTTTCAATGGTGAAATGGCAAACAACTGAAAAAAAATCTGTGAAAAAACTCTATTGAAAAAAATATCTCTAGATTGATTACCCGTTATGTTCCAACGATATTTCTGTTTCAGTTACTGAAAATTTCAGAGCAGCACCTAATCGGTTTTATTGATAGCATAGTAGAGGCATGCAACGTTTATTATTTGGTTGACAAAAAATTCGGTTGCGACAACGAATCTTTTCTTTGTGTGTAGTATTATTGATCATTCTTTTGCATTTTTTTGTCATTAGGCGACAACATTTAGGTATATTTTTAATTTATTTTTAAATGATGCAATTACTTTTTTAATTGAGCTTAGCAGAAAATCCAAACCAAAAAATTAATTGAAAATTTACAGGAAACATTTTTATTTGTGTAGTATGGGCGTGAAGATATTAACTCACGCACTGCAAGCACAGTGGCTTGGAATTGTTGTTATTTTTTGTAAATAATTTTTTTTAATCATATATCTTTTGGTATAATCATCTTTGAAACCATATACACAGAGAACAGATTCGTTGTCAGAACTGGATTTTTTGCCAACCGAAAGATTGTGGTTGCGTCTACCCTAAGTATTCTATCAACGCAACGAAACGTTAGCTGGTGCTAAATTCTCTAAACCCTAGTTTGAGTTTACTTTATGGTCAATAAAGCAAAGTGAACAAATTTTTTAATCAAATCAAGATATACATATTTTATGTGTCCAATTTTTAGCATTTTGTCTACTTTTTCGGGTCAGCTTGTAAACGATGATGCCTTCATTTTTAATAGGCAGTAAGAATGGAAATCCTTGAAATTCTACTCCGACATAATTTTTTATTTTTATTTCTAGATTGTATCCTGTGTCCGGCAATTGTTAATGGCTATAAGAACGAAAATATTTGTTGGCATTACAAATTGCAGGTAAAAAGAAACAACAAAACAATTAGTTGTCATATAAAACCGTTCTGGCAACCGATTATTTACACTTCATTCTATTGGTACAACCAACTAGTTGGTAATCTGTACTATAATATTATCACATCTATCATTTTATGGCACGTCGAACCGAATATTCATTAAGAATGTTAACATTTAGTAATTGCAACGAAAAGTCGTTCCGTCCAACAGAACTTTTGCAGTCCAAACCGAATGTCCACAAAATTTTCTGTGAGTGTGTCCATGGTTTTAATGATTTTTTTTATTTAAACTTTATAGTATAGGGTGATCCATCTTGAGGTATGTTTTTCAATAGCCTTTTTTCACAGATTTCGCGTGAGTTGAGTTCAACTTGATTTTTTTCTTTTCAGTATTGTTTGCCATTTTATCATGGAAAGACACACCGAATCAACGTCTCAAAATTGTGCAAATATTAAGGGTGTTTTTTATTGGGGTATAGAACTTTAAGTTGGCATCACTTTTTTAACTGGCGGCCATTTTGTCAGCTGTCAAGTGATTAATATTTAGTTTGGTTTGCCATTTCATCATGAACAGGTTGACAAAAGAACAACGCTTGCAAAATGGGCCGAAAATGAGATTCATCTCGATGCTGATTTTCATCACAAAATTTTGTTCAGTGATGAGGCTCATTTTTGGTTGAATGGCTACGTCAACAAGCAAATTTGCCGCATTTGGAGTGAAGAGAATCCACATGAGACCCTTGAGACGTCATTACATCCACAAAAACTGTCTGTTTGGTGTGCTCTATGGGCTGGTGGAGTCATTGGGCCATACTTCTTCCGAAATAATGCTGGAGAGTCAGTTACCGTTAATGGAGATCGGTATAGAGCCATGATAACCGACTATTTTGTTCCCGAATTGGATGGCATGAATGTGGATGAGTTGTGGTTCCAACAAGACGGCGCTACATGCCACACAGCGCACGTCACAATCGAATTATTGAAGGAAACATTCGATGAGCGCATAATTTCGCGGAATGGACCTGTCAATTGGCCACCAAGATCGTGTGATTTGACACCATTGGATTATTTTCTTTGGGGATATGTGAAGTCGCTCGCCTACGCCAACAAACCAGAAACGTTAGGGGACTTGGAAGCCAACATTCGCGGCGTTATTGCCAACATACGGCCCCATATGCTCGAAAAAGTGGTTGAAAATTGGATCTGTAGAATTGGCTTTATTCGAGCCAGCCGCGGCGGCCACATGCCCGAAATCATATTTAAACATTAATGGCATAAAATTATGCTTCCAATAAAGCCAAATTGATGGACATTAAAACGATTTTCTTGTGTTTTATTTCAATTCGAAGTTCTATACCTCAATAAAAAACACCCTTTATAATGGAAATGAGCGTTCGGTGAGAAACTGTTTTCGACCACAATTTTGTTCAGTGATGAGGCACATTGCCTCAAGTGGCTCAACGACAACGTCAATAAACATAATTGCCGCATTTTAGCTGAAGAGCAACCATAAGAGGTTCAAGAGGTGCCATTATACCCAGAGAAAACCATGGTCTGATGCGGTTATGGGCTGGTGGAATAATCGATCCATATTTTTTCAAAAATTATGATGGTCGGAACGTAACCGTGAATGGAGCTCGCTGTCGCGCCTTGATATCGGACTTTTTGCTACGAAATTAAAGCCCGTAATCTTGACGACATTTTGATTTAACAGGATGGCTCCACAGCTGCTCAAGCAATCGATCTATTAAAAGGTCATTACGAAGAGCAGCCAATTTCACGTTTTGGACCGGCCAAGATCGTGTAATATGACAGCTATAGACTCTTTTCTTTGGGGCTTCGCGCAGTCCAAATTCTCTGCTGACAAACCAGCTACAATTCAGTTTTTGGAAGCTTACATTACGCCATACCGGTCGAAATGCTCGAACAAGTCATCCAAAATTGGACCCCCATAATGGACACCCTGAAGCGTAGTTAAGGCCAACATTTAAAGGAAATTATATTCATAAAATAAATGGCATAAAATTTCCTTTCGAAAGAACCACAAATATTCCACATATTATATAATTTTTTTATTTTGAAAAATTACCTTTAGATTAATCACCCGATATATGCGAATTCGACAACTTACGATCTTCCCACAGTGCAAATTCTATATATGTGACGAGCAAAATAGAAAGGGACCTAAGGTTAAAAACCAGTTTTGTTCAATAGAGCCATTTTAAATATTTAAATACGTGTATCTTTGGTGTACCATCACTTTCATAAAACGCACATATCTCTGGGAGGGAACACTTTTGGGGCATGGGATCGGTCTCATTCGATGCTCAGATGTTGTCCACATCAAAAAAAGAAAAATAATTAAAATTAATTGTTTACCCTTAGGTCCCTTTCTCTATGCGCTGTCACATATAAGGCTCCACAAGCAAAAATGCAATCCATCTCCTGTGCCTCGTTGAATTTTCATGCAAGTCGGATAATTTCCCTTGTAGAGCCTTTAGCCCATTGTGCATCATAAAATGCGGCCCCGCGTTAGGGGCATGTGGTTAAGTTATGTCGGGTGGTGGAATTGCATTTCTTCGTGTGCATATCTGAGCATGCATTTTGACTCGTACCTGAATGACTTTTATATTCGAGTCGTGACTATGCACTCGCTCCATTTGCCAGCAGTCACGCATAATGATATCAAAACTATACATCAGTCGTACATGATGTTGTTATGAATATGTCTATTTATATCTATGTGCGAGTATGTATTTCCATCGGTCTGACTTTCTGTCTGTCTCTCTGTCGGTATTGCGCGTATCCTGCGCCTGCCTCGCAACACTCTCCTGTCGTCCTTGTGTGTCGGTCTATAAGTGCATCCTGTGCATGAGTCTCGACTATGCCAATGATGTTGCTGTTGCTGATGATGATGATAATGTCGACGACGCCGGCAACTATTGTGCTGATGTTGATGCATGGGTATTATTATTTGATTATTAAAGTTTCAGTTTTTTTTTGCAACTCAAATTAGCATAGATCAACTCGACATCATCATAGAGGTGCATTTAGTCACTCATACCCGTGTTTATATGCAAATGCACTTAGCCACATATGCACCATACAACGTGAACTAGCCATGCAGGACAATTTCATTAGAGAATTTCTTTAGTTTTTGCCCTTAATTAAATGGAGGAAATATTTTTGTATCTTGTTAGCACCTATGACCAGTGCTTTAAAGTCCAGCGACAGCTTTCAGCTAATTCTTTAAAATAAATCCATATTTCGGTTCGTAGTGTAAGTTATTTAGAATCGCTTATGATTTATGTGTACCCCCAATTTCCTATAGGTCAGTACTTATATACTGAAATTGGCTTTTATAACGAGCGATTTCTGCCTCCCTAAGGTAGTAAATACTTAAAACAGCGCCCATTTTTGGAGGCATTAAGCACTACAAGTACAGGGTGTCCGTCTGGAAGGTATACTACTTTGATTGTTTATAATTTTTAATTAAATCAAAGAGACTGGATCTTATATTGATAAATGTCGGCAATTATGTATGGAATACAATATCAGATAAATGTCCGCCTCTGTTAGCCTCACAAACTCGAGCTCTTTTGAGCACATTTTTCATTGCATTCTCACACATTACACACGGTATTTTTTTAATTTCATCACGAATATTTTGTTTGAGTGGCTTAAGCGTTTCTGGGTTTCTTTGCATAAACCTTGCTTCTCAGATATCCCCACAAAAATAAGTCCGGAGCCGTCAAATCAGGCGACCGTGGAGGCCAATCAACATCACCATTTCTTGAAATAACTTGTTGTGGAAAGAGGCCTCGCAGTAATTCCATTGTTATCCTGGCTCTATGTTGAAACCACATGTTAATCAAGCCCAAAGCATGCAGTTCTGGCGTTAAAAAGTTTTCAAACATATCACTATATCAGGTACCGGTACGCCGTTTTCATTTTCATAGAAGTAAGGTCCAATGATTCCTATTGACCAAATGGCACACCAGACTGTCACTTTTAATGGATGTAAAGATGACTGATGAATAGTTTGAGGATTTTCCATTGACCAGAATTCGACTATTCCATTCAAATGAAAATGTGTCTCGTCGCTCATGATGATTTTTTTCATGAAGATCGGGTTTATCATGGGCGAGCTGTAACATCCTATTGGCATATGTACGGTGGCGTAAATGGTCTTGTGGAGGAAGCTTTTGTGTCAACTGAACCTTAAATGGAAACAAATGCAAATCCTTGTGCAAAATTGTGGCCAAAGTTATTCTTTAAAGACAAAGCTCCTAAGCACGGCGTCGAATTGAGGTTGATGGATTGTTTTGAACACTTTCTTGAGCAGCAGTAATGTTTTCAGCTGATCTTGCTGTATGTTGTGGTCCATGCTTGGGCCTATCAGCTATAAACCCTCTTTCTTCGAAATCATTCGCTTCACGATAAATACTTAGTAGGGACATAAATACTGTTACACACGTTTTATGCTGTAAAATAAAAAATACTGAGTGTTTTTGGACCAAATACTTTTTAATATATTTATTGATGTATATTGTATCCAAAAAGAATCTACTTATTCGAAATGTCCGCCTTTTGCATTTACACACGCCTTAAGTCGCACTGGCCAATCGTCAATAGCTGCCCGAACCTCGTTCATTGGAAAATTGGCCACAGCTCGAACCAAAGCAGTCTTAAGAGATCCAATGTTGGGGTATCTTTTGTGACAAAACCGTCCACAATTTTTAATCCCATGGGTTCAAATCTGGACTGCCTAAGGGTCATTCTTCAGAGGAAATGAACGCTGGCAAATTGTTTCGAATCCAGGCCTGGGACGTTTTATCCTTATGGACCGGCGCAGAATCCTGCTGGAAAGTCCATGGCTGGTTTTGGAACAGGGAATTGTTAAGAGGCTTCACAACAGCTTCCAAAACGGTTTCTTGGTAAACTTTGGCCGATGTTTTGACTCCTTGTTCGCAGAAATGCTGGTCAGTGACCCCTCGTAAGAGACACCCCACCAAACCATGACTGAAGCTGGGTGATGACCCATTTCCACCCTTCGGAACAGTTCAGATGCTTCCTTAGGTGACCTTAGATACACTCTATCATTTAGCTTGTTTAATTTTTCCTGAATGGTAAACATTTTTTCATCGGTGAACAAAATTTTTCTGTGCAAGTTATCAGCGTGCTTCACTAAAAGACGTTAACATTTTTCAATCCTATTTTTTTTTAATGCTGCAGTCAATAAATGTCCGGTACGTTGTTTGAAAGCCCCAAATCCCAAGTCTTTTTTAATGATTCGACTCATGGACTTTTGCGTGATATTCATCTCACGGGCCATGATTTTCTGTTTTCGGAGCGGATTTCTGTGAATTCTTGATTTAACGGCTTTGATGACATGCGGTGTTCGAACAGTGGCGGTCTTTTACATCTCCAGTCTGCTTAAACAGTTTAATGCATCGGTAGACGAACATGCGGCTAATCCCTAGTGGCCAGAGCGTTTTCACACTTGAAAAACGCTATAACAGCGATACGGTTCTCATTATCTGACCACTCCATGATGAAAGTTGAAACAATTTTAAAATCCCGTTACAAACTAACGCTATTGAGGTTAGGTTTCAAAATCCATATGAAAAAAATTTCACGTAACTTTCTCATCGTCACAGTAATCGATGATTGATTTTGATAAAATGTTTTAACGATTAAAATACGTTGGTTTGTCGAATATTTTTCCATAATACATTTTCCATGTCTCTACTTCACGACTGCCAAATATGAACTGTCGAGACTAATGTTTACCAAAATGGCGGCACAACAAAGTAGTTTACCTTCCCGGCGGACGCCCTGCATATTCGTCGCAACCATCAAATGGTTTTTGAAAAGAAGAGTTGTAACTTGAACAGTTTTTATTCTGGTTCAAGACCTTTTTGTTGTTGTTTTTTCAGAATCATCGTAAAAAATTGATGAAATGTATTGGCTACGGTTGCTAGGCTGACTGTACAGCTGTTTTTAAACCCGCCAAGGTTTTTCACTTTGTTTGTGCTTTTTTGCATTTGTGATTTTCAACGAAGACCCATGCGAAACGGAATTGGTGAATCTCCCTTATAAGTCATTTGATTTGTTTCCGAAGCAATCGTTGCCAAAGACTGCTGAAGAAACCCCTTGGCGGGTTTAGAAACAGCTGTACAGTCTGCCTGGCAACCGTAGTCAATACATTTCACCAATTTTTTACGTTGGTCCCGAAAAAGAAACAACAAAAAGGTCTCGATCCAGAATAAAAACTGTTCAAGTCATTATATTGATAATAGACCGAATAAATATAAAAAAAACTAGTAAAGTTTTTGGTTTTATATTAACAATAATATGATTATGGCAATCATACCATCGAAATCATAATTTTTCTTAATTTGAATATGGTTTTATACTTATAATGCGAATCAAACGCATTATAAGTATTTCTTTTTTTTTTGTAAATTAATTTTTTTCAAAACAAACTACTTTGGATTTGTAGGACTAATTTTTTTGCCACACATCCAAAGAAACAATACCTCTTTTGCGCGAGAATTTCAATGACCGTGTTTTCTCAAATCGTGGCGATGTTAACTGACCGCCATGAGCATGTGATTTGACACCGATAAACTTCGTTATTTAGGGATATTTAAAAGACAAAGTGAACGTCAGTAAGCAAAGAACAATTTTAAAGCTAACGGATGAGATAATTTTGCAGAGATTGAACCTTCATTATGGCTCATTGTCATTGAAAATATGGATCGGATAGTGGTTTGCCACCAAAGCTTTGGCCAGCATTTGAACGATATTTTGTTTCACACTTAATTGTCATAGATGCTTTATCAAAATAATATAAAATATTAAGATAATTCTCTTCAGAATTTTTGTTTTATTTACAATTAATAACGTCCGTTTTAGTTGGACTACCCAGCTAAAACGCCTTTTGACTGCCTTTTGAATAAATTTTTGGGTTCTTTGAAAGAAATATGATCTCAAATAAGCGAGCGTCGGCCACGATTGAATTCATTTAACCAGTTTTTCACAGTGCTATAGGATGGTGCTTCATCGCCATACAAAGATTTAAGTTCATCGATGCACTCTTGTCGTGGTAATCCACGTCGAAAGTTGTGAAAAATTATCGCACGAAAATGTTCGCGAGTAATTCCATTTATTTGCCAAATTGATTTTTTTCAAGTCACTGTAAGCAAAACAAATGATGGTCGTACATCAAAACATTCTGAGTACGTTTATGCTAAAAAATGTCAAACCTTCTAATGGAAATGTCAGATGGCGCCAGGCAACACTAAGTGTTGCCTAGGCCAGAAGTATATATAGCAACCCTCGTAACCAACAATCTTTTACCCCATACTACCAATACCAACAACCCACTCCATGTTAGAGAGTACTAGTTTAAATTCATGCTACTAGTTTAAATTCATTCAAGTTTAAATAAAGCAAAACGCTTTTTGTCCAAATGCACTCTAGCTCAAGTAAAGCAAATCGCGTTTAGTCCAAACATTAACTATCTCTGGAGAAATTGTTTTCATATATCCCGTAATATGTCAGTTACCGCTCTAAAAGTACTCTTTCTCATAAACCCGACATTGGTGCTAAATCTTTGAAATTACAGTGTGGTGTAGGGTATCATATTGTCGGCTTCATTATTATAATCAATAAATACACAGGAGGCAGATAGGTCGATTAAACCAACGAGATATTTCTTCAGGATACAGAAAGAACAAAATTGAAACTACTATCGCAGAACACGGACAAAAGCGGGTTAGGAAAGATTTCTGGAGAAATAGGATAAAATCGTTCAGAAATGTCAGCAGGATAAAATCCTTTATTTAAGAGATAACAACGATAACTTAAGTTGTACCTATATGTTTCTATATGTGACGCGCAAAATAGAAAGGGGCCTAAGGGTAAAACCCAGTTTTGTTCAAGAGAGCCATTTTAAAGATTTAAATACGTGTATATTTGGTGTACCATCACTTTCATAAAACGCGCATATCTCTGGGAGGGAACACTTTTGGGGCATGGGATCGGTCTTATTCGATGCTTAGATGTTGTCCACATCAAAAAAAGAAAAAAAAATGATTTTTTTACCCTTAGGTCCCTTTCTCTTTGCGCTGTCACATATACGTTTATTTTTTAAAGCGACAGGGAATCGTAATGGGTCTATGGTAGAGCTACATTTTTGTACCTTTCTCCACAACCCACATAATACTTTATTGTTTAGTTTGATTCACTTCCAACAAGCATCGCAGACGAAAAATTATGTAGAAAAAATCCCAAATTTTGGAGCATAGCCGAGAATATTGTTGGTAATCCTTTAAGTCGAGCCCTTACAATTTGTAGACACGTAAAGTCAAACTCCTGTCGCTATCCATCCTATCAAACCACAGATCAGCTAAACTACAGTAGCTCCTAAGTTAAGATGTCAAGTTGGCAGTTAATTTAAAGAATATACTTCTTAATTTTTTGGATATTTCTGAGCCGGTATTTTGTGGAACGGTCCATACCGGAACATGGTTTGCTTAGGAGTAAATGTTTGTGTGAGTGTGTAGACATGAGTATAACCTTAATTGTCACTTTGATATTTCAGTTACCCCCTTTAGGTGGCGGTTTAAATGAAAACCCCATCCTGCCATCATTCAAATGCAGTGAATGTGTGAGCATGTCATGGATGCGTGCGAGCGTGTGTCAATGTGTGAGTGTGTAGACAATAGCAGGACTCGCTCGATAAAGTTTCATTTAATTCTGCCACAACTTAATGTGCTGCATGAATTATGAATGGAGAGCAATTAATACCAATAATCTGATTGCTGTTGCTGTTGTTTTAATTATCATAATTTTATTTTTGAATTGAATATTTAACTGAGAACTCGTATGTGAGTGTTTTGCTTAAATTTTAATAATTTCACTCTAATTAAGTTGGCCTAAAATGAAAAAAGCAATTGTTCAACTTAATGTGAGTGTGTGAGTTAGTTGGAGTGTTAAGTACCCGGCAGGAAAAAGAAAAACAAGGCCTTGTGTGAGGCCTTTGTAGAGAGCTACAAGACATGTATACTTGCCATATAAGGGGTGTTCTTTTCAGACGTGTGGTTTCCAAAAAGAAATTAAACGCACATAATATAACGAATACAATTTAGCTTAATTATATGGATAAAAGTTTACGTTTTAAAAATGATTTTGGGCAAGTGACCTGCCGCGGCTTCCTCGAATAAATTCCAGCCGAGAGCACCAATTTTCGACCACTTCTTGAAGCATTTGAGACCGTATGTCAGCAATAACGCGCCGAATATTCTCTTCCAATGCGTCAATCGTGTTGGGCTTATCTGCGTAGTAAAGCGACTTCACATAACCCAACAAAAAATAGTCCAGAATTGTTAAATCACACGATCTTGGAGGCCACGCCACATGCCCACGACGCAAGATAATGCGCTCACCAGAAGTTTCCTTCAATAAATTGATTGTTCCTTGGCTGTATGGTAAGTAGTGCCGTCTTGTTGGAACCTACTGTCGTCCACATCAACATCCTCCAATTCAGGCACGAAAAAGTCATTCATCATGGCTATATAGCGTTTCTCATTATGGCCAGCTTTATTTTTAAAGAAATATAGACCAATGATGTCCTCGGCGGTAGCCATTAGGCACCACAAAAATACACCCTAAAGTGAAAATGAAATAAGGCCCCAAAAAATATACGAAAAACAGCAACACGATATTTTGTGGTTTTTTAGGGCCTAATTTCATATTTTTATTGGGGTATATTTTCATAATGCAATTAGACCCCAAATGTTTGTATGAAAATAGACCCCAACAATTTTTTGGGGCATACTTTCATTAAAACTTTGGGACCTACGTTCGTATTTTGGGGTCCAATTTCATTTCGATATATTTTAGGGCCACACTAAATATTTTTGGCGAAGAAAAGAAAGCGTTGGTTTTTAATTGAAAATTATATAGTTTATTACCTCTGAAATTAATTATGAACTTTTTTAATATCTTGCACGGAGGCACGACAGCATGGACATTTATGTTGTGTGTAAATATTAATATGTGACATATTCGCGCACAACCGAAACTGTACGCAAAAGATTTTCTACACGTTTTGGGGCCTATTTTTGTACTTTGTTGTTACATTCATATTGTAACACATAAATGGAAATTACACCCCAAACCCAAAAATGAAAATAGACTCCAATTTTATACAGAAAACAACAACTCGATATTTTGGGGCATATTTACCTTTTTTGGGGTGTATTTGCATACCTTTAAATAACCACTACGAAATTTGGCCCCGATAAAATTTTTGGGGCCTATTTTCATTTTATGTTTGGGGTATAATTTCTTGGAATCAATTTTCATAATACAATTAGACCCAAATTTGGGGCCTAATTTCCTTTTGGGTTTGGGGTGTATCTTCGTGGGGCCTAATGTCATACTGCCGATTTCCTCAGCCCATAGAGCACACCAAACAGTGACTTTTTGAGGATGTAACGGCGTCTCAACAATGGCTTGTGGATTTTCATTACTCCAAATGGATTTTCATTACTCCGGTGGCCATCTCGTTTTGGGCCCATTCACTACGATTTGCAAACGTTGTTTCGGAGAAAGTCTATTCATTATGAAATAGAATACCAAACTGGGGAAAAATCATGTGACAGCTGTCAAAAATACCAACTTCTAAAAAAATATGACCAGATTGAAAACCACTCGTCTAAAAAAACACCCTTTGCTAATTTTTTATTGAAAATAACTCCGATATAGTAGTCTACTTCGACCCCTTCTATTGGGTCAGAGCCAGAAAAAAGGGTATTCTCAAATTATTGAAATATGGAAAGCAGCCTGTCGGCATCTGTCTGCATTTAAGTGTATAGCTGTTGGTCATAGTAAAATCTCATTCTTTGCTTGGGTTCTGAGGATGGTTAAAAAACGTTCACTGAAACGGCAGTCATCCCAGCTTACAACTTAAAGTCTTTTTGACTGCCTTTGAAATAAATTGTTAGATCCTGCTGAACAAAAAATTATGATTTGTTAAGCAAATACTTAAGAAGGTGTACGTTTCAGAAGTACCTACAGTGCCTAAAATGAAATAGTTTTTCCCAAACAGATTATATAATTAACATTTTACGATTATAATGTAACATTTTACGATCCCTGTTTTATTCGTTTGATCGCTATCGTACTTTCATGAGACACGCGGGCTGGCGGATGGACGCGCGGACGGACACCGATAAATATTTTGTGTTGTTGCAGGCGATATGATAAATTTAGAATACCATCTACCATTCGGTGAAGGGTGTAAAAGCAATAAGAGTTCTTCACGAATCTGAATATAACAATCATTTTGCGATTTAAGGCCTTGACTCAAGGTTTTAAGGTCACTAGGGTGCGGAAAAATCAATCAAGGATATATAGGCACTTAGAAACAGTGGAATTTTCTAAAGAATGGGTTCCAAAAAAGCTTCCGGTAATGCTATGGGTATTCAAAAGCAGTAACATATTATTAAAAATCGAAATATGTACCCTTTTTTAAGATCTGGACCGAATCAGATCGCTCTTTACGGCCTCGTTCGACTATATATGGTTATAAAAAACATTAAAATATTGACACGAATCCTAATAGAATATCAACTTAACTAAATTGTTTGTTATCGTCAAAAGGCTTATATAGGGTGATCCATCTAGAGGTATTTTTTCAGACCTAAAAAAATTTAAATCAAGTGTGGAATCTTTATTGGTCATTTGAAAGGACATTTTATGGCATTTATTTTTTGAATATAATTTCCTTCAAATGTTGGCCGCAATTACGCCTCAAGGTTTCCATTCTGAGGGTCCAATTTTTGATGACTCGTTCGAGCAATTCGACCGGTATAGCTTTAAATACACGCTTAATGTTGGCTTCCAAAACCTGAATAGTAGCTGGTTTATCAGCATAGACTTTGGACTTTACGTAACCCCAAAGAAAAATGTCTAAAGGTGTGATATCACTCGATCTAGGCGGCCAACTCACCTGTCCAAAACGTAAAATTAGCTGCTATTCGAAATAACCTCTCATTACATCCATTGTTTGAGCAGCTGTATGGCAAGTGGCACCGTCCTGTTGAAACCAATTGTCGTCAAGTTTACGGGCTTCAATTTCAGGTAAAGATCGATGTCATGGCGCGATAGAGAGCACCATTCAAGATTACGTTTTGGCCATCATCATTTTGGAAAAAATATGCACCAATGATTCCACCAGCTTATAAACCGCAAAAACCGTGTTTTTTGGTTATAATGGCACCTCTTGAACCTCTCTTGTTGCTCTTTAGCCCAAATGCGGCAATTTTGTTTATTGACTATGCCGTTGAGCCAGAAATGGGCCTCATCACTGAACAAAATTTTGTTCGAAAACAGCGGATCTTTCCGTTTCTCACGGAGCGCTCAATTCCATAATACAGTTGCCAACATTTGAAGGTAATTATTCTCAAAAAATAAATGCCATAAAATGTGCTTTCAAATTACCAATAAAGATTCCACTCTTGAATTCGAATTTTTATATTTTTTTGTTCTGAAAAAATATCTCTAGATGGATCACCTTATATATCTTTTTTGGCCGTCGCTGTGATGAACACCTTCCAAAGGAAAGGGCTTCAAATGTTTATTGGATAGTTGTCATTAAAAATACGGAGGTCTTCTTAAAGCAATACCCAAGACCTTCTAGTAGACTTTCTTAGAGAAACGACATGATAAAGTGTGTAGGATCATTTTCATATGCTAGAAACGTCTTTTGAACCGCCTATTTATTTTGATTGTTTCTCAAACGAAGACCTTATTAAAGGTTTTTTTTTATTTAGAAGGCCTTCTATAATTTTGCACTGGGAAGGCAAATACTCGTATGTCTGTGTGCAGGAAACTAAAATTAAAAACTTACCAAATTTAATGCAAAAAAGCGTCATTTGGGATTAACTACATTTATGTGTGGATAGAAGAGCCCCATTGCCAGCGAGCTACAATTACAAACATTCGGTTCATCAGTATCACACACAAATGTTCGTGTAGATGACATCTTTAATTGAATCAAGTTAAACAATTGAAAAAGGGCATAGTTGGACAAAGCCGACTATATTATATGCTAATTAGCGCTTTTGTACGGAATTAAACAAATCCCCAGGGTCCTTTGTGAAGATTTTTGAATGAAAACATGAAGCGAAATGGTCTTACATACACAAGGTTATACAGGGTAACCGCCGGGAAGGTAAACTACTTTGTTTTGTCGCCATTAGTCCTGACAGTTCATATTTGGCAGTCGTGAAGTAGAGTCGCGGCAAATGTATTATGGAAAAATATTCGATAAACCAACGTGTTTTAATCGTTAAAATATTTTATCAAAACCAATCATCGATTACTGTGACGATGAGAAAGTTACGTGAAATGTTTGAGAGAAACAACGTACCAAGAAAACGCACTATTTATTGTGTACTCAATGATTTCGAAGAAAGACGGTCTGTAGCTGATAGGCCCAAGCATGGACCACAACTTTCTGCAAGATCGGCTGAAAACATAAATGCTGCTAAAGAAAGTGTTCAAAGCAATTTATCAACCTTAATTCGACGCCGTGCTCAGTAGCTTGGTCTTCAAAGAACAGCTGAAAAATGTGAGGCTTTTGTGAGGCTAACAGAGGCGGACACTTATCTGATATTGTATTCCATACATAATTGTCGACATTAAACAAAACATTTATCAATATAAGATCCATTCTTTTTCATTTAATCAAAAATTATAAACAAAGTAGTATACCTTCCTGACGGACACCCGTACTAGGTTGAAAATCATACGATATGCTCAATGGGAGCAAAACGGGTTTAATACAGTTAAACATGTACGAGTATTAGTGCGATCGGAATGGTCGTCTGTTTATTCCCACTTAAAGAGGTTTCCCACTAATAAAGTTTCCCTTTTATCCAGACTATTTGATTTTTATCCCACTTAAAGAGTTAAAGGATGCTTTTTATTTTTATAGAAAAAGCAGTTAGTGTGAGGTATATATTTAATTTTTTTTGTTTATTGACATAGTTCAATTAAAAATATTACAAACCGAAGAGATGTAAAAAAGAGCGCACGTCAAAATGTTAGTCAAAATTACCCCTAAAAAAATCGCCAAACTATAACCGCAGTTAAACTATTGCCAATATATACGTATGCCTCTCTATCCTATGATGGAAGGTTCAGAAATACATAGAACAGAGCCTTACAATCGGATATGAATTTAGACTTTTGGCATTTTAGAGTAATCTACTCATATTTGGGGAGAAATCGCCTAACCTTAACTTACAGTCACTCCGCAAAAATTCCATTAGTAAAAATAAAGAACACGAGAGAAAAAAACAAAAAGACAAAAATCGTGCTTTTCGTGGTACAGCATGAAAAAGAAAATCCCAACCATAGAGGTAAACGAGTAAAAATTTCCACTTAAAAAGGTAAATTCTAAAAAAAATATGGTTTAACTCTACTAGAATTTGTATATGAAGATCCAAATAAGTATGGTGCTTCCAGTACCGCTGGGCCACAAATCGAAATGACATGGGGGAGGAAAAGTTTTATGAGGTGATCAATCAAAAGGTATTTTTTTAAAATAAAAAAATATTATATGTGATGCATAGAGAAAGGGACCTAAGGTTAACAAAATCAATTTGCATTTTTTTTTCTATTTTTGATGTGGACAACATCTGAGCATCGAATGATACCGACCCCATTACCCAAAAGTGTTCCCTTGCAGAGATATGCGTGTTTTATGAAAGTGAAGTCGACGATTCTAAGCGCAAATAGAAAGGGACCTAATCTTTAAAATGGCTCTCCTGAATAAAACTGGGTTTTAGCCTCAGGTCCCTTTCTATTTTGCCCGGCACATATACTTATAGTTCAGACCACGTGGTATCTTTATTGTTCATTCGAAAGGACATTTTATGCCATTTATTTTTTAACCTTTAAATGTTGGCCGCAACTACGGCTCAGGGTATTCATACTGAGGGTCCAATTTTGGATGACTCATTCGAGCATTTCTTCCAAAACCTAAATCGTAGCTGGTTTATCGATATAGACTTTGGATTTTACGTAGCCCCAAAAACAAAAGTTTAAAGATGTGATATCACACGATCTAGACGGCCAACTTACCGGTTCAAAACGTGGAATTAGTTGCTCTTCGAAATGAGCTCTCAATAGATCCATTGTTTGAGCTGCTGTATGGCAAGTTGCAACGTCCTGTTGAAACCAAATGTTGTAAAGATTACAAGCTTCAATTTCAGACAGAAAAAAGTCTGATATTCTAGTTCGTTGAGGAGCACCATTTACGGGTACGTTCCGGCCATCATCATTTTTGAAAAAATATTGACAGATGATTCGACCAGTCCATAAGCCGCACCAAACCGTGGTTTTCGCTAAGTACACGCAGAAAAAAAAGTGTGGTTGTGGTGACAATATTCGAAGAGGATAATACTATTGTTGGGTATATGGTTGTGACACAACAATATTATGATCCTCTCAACAATAGTATGATTCAAAAACAACCATACTATGATCCTAACAACAAAAATATGATTCACACATAACCATACTATGATCCCCACAACCATTGTATGATTCACACTCAACGATACTATGATCTCCACAACCGTAGAATGATCCTTACAACCATAGTATGTTTCATATACAACCATAGTATGATCCTCACAACCATAATATGATTCACACGCAACCATGTTATGATCTCTACAACCATAGTATGATCACACACAATTGTACTTTGATCCTCAAAATAATTTATTAGAATTTGTTTAAGTTGTCGACAATAGATTTGAATTATGAAAATTATCAAAAAATTCATTCCAAACTTCTCCAAACACTTTGATACCTTTGTAGTAATGTACAAATAAGTTTGTAATGTGCACAGTTTTCAAAAATTATATGAAAATTACCTGCAAAATTTGTCATCGTTATAATAATTGTTTGCATGTCCTTTGTCATGTAGATTTGATATCATTAACATGTGCAATGGTATATTGAGTTGGTTCTAGGGTAGTAGTAATACAGTTTTCATCCCTTTTCCTACCAGCCAATGAGCTGCCACATTTGTCGTACCAAACTGTTTTTTTGTGCTTAGAAATAAAACCAGAAGATTGGTCTGCTTCTTGCGCTGGAACAGAAAAGTCCTTTCTACCTTGGATATGCAAATATATGTCCCTGATCCTTCATCTGATGAAATTTCGATGCCTTCAAGAGAGCTTTCATGGTCTAGTGTACGCTCTTCAGCCTCACAGCCGCTCAGCAGCTCTTCTTTTAGTACGGCGGACTAATTGAATTTTATTTTTTAAGAAAAATATAGGCACATTTGTATACCCTATACCACTCCTTGAAGCAGTGTCGGTAGAAATATGGACCAACTTCAAAATTGGTAGAGGGTATCATATGGTCGCTCTTGACCGACTATTATTTTCTTACTTGTTATACATACCCTTTTGGACATGGTTTTTGCTTTATTTTTGTGTTGTAAAATAATGATTAATTTGACTTTTACACTTCAGCAGCCGCGACTGCAATAGAAGCAACTACGCACGCACAAAACGAAAATGCACTGACGAATGTCGAATGTTTTCCTCTTTCTAATGTTTTTGGTGAGCATACACGCAGAAAAAAAGTATGGTTGGTGTAACAATATTCGAAGAGCACCATACTATTGTTGGTTATATGGTTCTGGCACAACAATATTATGATCATCATAACAATAGTATGGTTCACACACAACCATACTATGATCCCCATAACAATATTATGGTTCTCACAACAATAGAATCATTCACACACAACCATACTATGATCCCCACAACGATATTATTATTCACATTCAACCATACTATGATCTCCACAACAATACTATGATCCTTATAACCATAGTTTGTTTAACGTACAGCCATAGTATGATCCTCACAACCATAGTATGACTTACGCACAACCATACTATGATCCCCAAAATTGTTTGTAAGTACTGAAATACGTTGTTGTCAACAATAAAGAATTTTATTAAGTAAGTTATGTAACAATTGGAGTGATTTATTTAACAGTAAAAAAATTATTTATTAAAAATTTTTTAGTTATACTAATCCATAATTTTTTTTTTTAAAAAAATATAATTTTTATTACTATTATTGCGTAAGAATCGTAAAAATAACATTGTCAAATTAAAAAAAAACATGACATAACATAAAACCCATGAAAACAATACTTTTGTCCCACCAACCATATTTATATTGTTGCTACAACCACATTTTCATTTTTAAATTTGCCAACAATACTTTTGTTAAATTTCAACCATATTAATATTGCCGCAATTATACTATTGTCAAAATGAAATTCAAAAAACAATACTATGGTTGCGACGACCATACTTTTACTGCAGAGAACATGCTATTGTTGCCGTGACCATATAGTAACCATATCTTTTCTCTGCGTGTAGCTTGTGGATTCCCTATATTCCAAAAAAGACCTTGTAATGTGCAACCGTTATTGTCGCGAATGTTGCTACAGCATCCCAGGAATTTCCCGGAAAACAAAAAAAACACACACAATGTAAATTTTGCTAGAGGAAATAATAGAAAATTATATTAAGCAAAATTTGCTTAATATATGGGGGAGCCGCTGGTGGAGTTACAATATCAATTTTCACAACGCTGCTAAATATACCAAGTACGTAAAAATATAATTGTCAAGAAATTTCATGCCGATATTACTAAATACGCGCTAGATACGCAGAGTTAAAAACCCATTTTTGCAAAATTTGCCTAAAATACAGTATTAGGGTTAAATACTACCTTTCCAAGGTGGCATACAATACATACAAATATACATTACCACATACATTACAACAAAAAATATGAGCGCGTGAAAAAAAAAATACGACTGATTCGATTCTCTAATATGATTTGTTACAAAATTTTATTGTCACGACATCTCGAAAACTAAACATGTTAACGAACATTCAATTCGGATTTAAAAGATCATCTTACATTACAAGCAGTTGGTTTTGTCTTAAGAATAATTTTGTTGCAGAACAGTGTAATCCGAAAAGAGGCACAGAGAATTCAGAATATCATAATGTTGTAGGATATCACATAATTAATCCACCCTACTGAAGTCTTTTTGTATCCTCACTGTGGTAAAGTGGTTTTATCAATTTGTGCTGATGTGTGATAGACCCATTACAAATTATACGATTTAACCAACCATACCCGCCTGTACATACTTACATATATTTTTGTAAACAAAGTGGTGGTCGCAAATGTGAACCGATCTAGATGAAACTGTGGACAATACCGAACCGACCTAAGACCGGAAATTTTTTACCAGATATCAATAATATTTGATGAGTGCTATTAGACTGCTATAACTAAAATATAGTCTAATGCGCATGGTGAGGGTATCATGTAGTCGGTCTCGCCCCACTGAAGGCTTTACTTACTCGCGTTTTCTTTAAAGTTCTTAATCTCGCTGTACAAACTCGATAACTACCAGTTTTGTACCTAACTAGCGACTTCTTTTGCCCGGGTAACTATTCCCAAATCCCCCAACCGTAGTCATAACATAAATTCCACTCGAACGCCGTAATGTCTTTAACAACTTTGACAGCACTCATTGTTTATCGTCAATGAAGATTACAGTATGAATTTTGTGCGGGAGGGGGTTAAGCCACATAAAGACTATGACAGTAAAACGGCTTACAATGATAATACGACATATTGCTGATGATTGCACATCAGGATGTACTTTGTTTCTGTTTTATGCTAATAATAATCGTTTCAAATATCACAGCAGCAGCAACAACATCGACTAACTAGGCCACACAACGACTGTTGTTGTGCTGCAACAACAGATGCCGCCGATAGTGAAATATCAAAAAGCAATGCCAATGATGGTGGACGACGCAATAGGGTGCAGATTTGTCCAATTCTAAAGCTTACACACTAGGGTGGAGTGAAATTCAAAAAAAAAAGTTAACCTCGGAAAGAGATGTAGTCTGGGGTCCTAAAGAGGGGAAAAATAAAGAAAAAAAATTAAAAAAATTTTAGGGGTCGCGCCACTCCCTAGAAATTTGGAAATTATCGCTATTTTGCCGTTGATTTTAGAAAAATCCTGAAAATTAACGACTTAACTTATTCGAAATTTAAAAGTTTGAGCTTGTTCAGTGCCCAAACAAAAGTATTTGAGGCAAATATGAGGATAATCGACTTATATTTGTAGCTTTGGTGGTGATTTCATTGTTCAGTCAATTTTCTGAAGAAGGGACGATTTGACTTATTTTACTTTTTGAAATTTTTGAACAATGAGAAAATTTTTTTTAAATTTTTTCATGCCCTTATTTCATTGTTTACGCTATTGCAAACATTTATTGACATAAAACTTTAAAATCGGTTCAGGGGTTAGGAAAATTCACGCCTTCAAACATGTGTATTTGTTTATTTTGGCGCGACCCCTAAAAATTTTTTTAAATTTTTTTCTTTATTTTTCCCCTCTTTAGGACCCCAGACTACATCTCTTTCCGAGGTTAACTTTTTCAAATTAAAAAAAAGCATGTTTTCACTCCACTCTATTACACACACACACACACACAAATAAACATTCATAATGTACCACCGATGTCTGAGCATTAGACAAACTGTCCATCCATCCAACCATCCACTCGCCTGTTTAACTGGGACAAGTGTCAGAGTTCTGTGGCCCGAACGGAAAGATTACACAACTGCTTAAGTTGTGTACATTGAGTAACTACAATTGTGTGCATTGATGTACATTAGGGGTAGTAGGAATTTTGATAGGAAAATATTTTTTCACAAGGATTACACCTCCAACTTTTATATATACTTATAAGTAGATAAAACTAGTAAAAAGGCTAAAGTCGGGCGTGGTCACTACATTATACATGCTTTTCTGGATGTTAAGAAAAGCCAACTGCTGGTTGAATCATCGGTTGAACATAAGGGAGCTGTATCTTAATCTGAACATATTCTCTAATTGTAACAGCGTCCGCCCATGACATAAGGAACTAACTTGTGCCAAATTTCATCAAAATTCTATATAATATATGAGTGCTTGAGCTAAAAACATTAAATCGGATGAACAATGTGAGGTAGCAATATCTTAATAAGTACAGATTTCCTTCAATAAATATAATATCGGTGGTAGGTCCAAAAACTGACTTGTGCCTAATTTCATCTATATTGGATGCAATATGTGGCTCCTAGAACTAAAAAAATAAAATCGGAAGAACATATGTGACGCGCAAAATAGAAGGGACCATAGGTTTAAAACCAGTTTTGTTTAGGAGAGCCATTTTAGAGATAAGGTCCCTTTTTATTTGCGCTTAGAATCGTCGATTTCACTTTTATAAAACGCCCATATCTCTGGGAGGGAACACTTTTGGGGATCGGTCTCATTCGATGCTCAGATGTTGTCCACATCAAAAAAAGAAAAAAAATGAAAATTGATTTTTTTACCCTTAGGTCCCTTTCTCTATGCGCTGTCACATAAGTGTGTGGGAGCATTATCTAAATTTGAACCGATTTTCTTCAGTTTATGTTACGTCCCTCCTTGCTACAAAAAAATAACATGTGCCAAATTTTATTAAGAATGAATGTAATAAGGGCATCTAGAGCTAAAGACATAAAGTCGGATGATGTGTAGGGGTCATACGAGTATAGAAATCTGAACCGATTTTCTTCAATTTAAAGAACTTCTTTCCTTGGTCCAAAAAGTTTAACAACGTCCTTCTTGGTCCAAAAATTGTACTCTGAAGGCTCATTGAGATTGGATAAATGATGTAGCATTTAAAGCTAAACAGGTAAAAAATGTTAAGTTTGGCTGCGCCGAACTTTGGATACCCTTCATCACCTGCTACTTGCTTTATTGTAAAATTGCGCAAATGGGTGTTTATTGCTTTATAGCCGGCAACCTTTTCATAATTGAGATAATAGGAACATTCATAAAATCGCCCTTGCAACTGCACAAATATAAGAAGTCAACTTTACCTAAACTATTTTCAAAAAAACTAATTTTTTAAGGTAAAATGAAACACAATCAGTTGACGTTATTTTTTAAATACCTGAATATAGAACAAGATGCAAAATAAATTAAGCAGAAAAGTAATATAAATACAATTGCCCATGGTACTTCATGGCTGTACCCCATTGCATTGTCCAATTTTTTTCTTGAATGGTGAAAATATTGAGTTCAAGTATTGTTTTCACGTTTGGTGTAGAAGTGTATATATAGAAATCGCTATGCGTAAAATTCCATCTCAATAGGTCAAGTTTGTAGTGAGTTATTGTCATATTATTTCTCAAGGCCCATAAGACCGTTAGTGTGGGAGGTACCAGTAGGACTCCGATCTCAACTGAATTCAGCGTAGAAGTGTGTTGTATATTGAAATCTTGATGTGTAAAATTTCATTTCGATAGGTCAAGTTTGTGGTGAGTTATAGTCATATTATTTCTCAAGGCACATAAGGCCGTTTGTATGGGAGGTACAAGAAATGGTGGCCCAATTTAAACCATTTTTACATAGATATAGAGATTATTATTTGCAAATTTCAGGGATTTTGCTCAAAAAACTGGACGGATATTTCCAAATAAAAAACTAAATTTTATGAGGTAGTGTCGGTTGAGGGTCTCCAACACCAACTTCCCGTAGAGCTATATTTTCAATAACAACCATGTTAGGTTAATTATACATGTTTTTGTCAAATTTCAGCTCCCTAGCTGTTTTCATGCAGGCTCTATCTTGTTTTCAACAGACGGACAGCCGGACAACATGGCTAGATCGTCTTAGAATTTTACGAGGATCAAGAATATATATACTTTGTTGGGACTCCGATGGTTATTTCAAGGTGTTACAGACAGAATGACAAAACTAATATACCCTCCATTGTATGGTGGAGGGTACAAACAAATTAAAATCGGAAAAACATATATGTTGGAGCTATATTTAAATCAGAGCCGATTTTCCTAATTTTAAATAGCGTCGGTCGGTGATTCAGAAAAAAAACCTTTGGCAAAGTTCGTTTACCTAAAGTTTGTTTACAAGCTTTATATGGACGGACGGACAGACTGACAGACATCGTTAAATCGAATCAGCTGGTGATTCTGAGTCGATCGGAGCATTTAAAGATGGGTCTAGCTCAAATCCCTGTTCCACAGTGGTGCATTGACAATACATAGCTTTTTAGCGGTTGGTCAATTATTTCTAAATGACACTCTTTGATATCCTGCTAAAGACTTAGAATACATGATGTATTTTTTTAGATCATACCCTAATGTACATGCAAATGTAAATTCCAGGAATGCTTGTGCTATTGAATAATTCACAGTCCGGCATTTGGAGCATGAGCTCCGAGGTGAGCTCATTACCGTCCTAAATGCATTTGTGAAAATGTAGCTATAAAATGAGTGACATTTAATGAAAATATGTCAAAAGCAGATTTATTTATGCATTTAACATAACACAATGCGCAATGCAATGCGATGCGTCGAACGGACAAGTCTGTCTGGTGACATGAAATGTTGAGAGGGTATTTACGACAAGGACAGCCAGTGTTGGCGAAAGGGTAGAGTGGATACAATCCCATTCAAAGGACATGGCATTCATACCTAGACATCACTTTGAATTTATAACGAGAATCGGCTTTGATTGAAGCCGATTGTGCTCTTTATTATGACGACCATTTCATTTCTGTCGACCAATGAAATGTGTCATTGGATGGCGTAAATTAATATCAGAGTCTTTCTTTGAATCGATGTTTGAATATTTTATTCGGTTTGTTTTGTTTACAGCATTTAGTCAAAGAGAAAATACGAAACAGAAATATTGTTTTTTCAATTAAAAAAAAATAAAGCATTTTGTTAAAAAGGGGGATAATATTATTTTCAATAACAAAACAGTAGATGCGAAAGACTATGAGTTTTTATTATATTCGACAGCGCATAGAGAAAGGAACCTAAGGGTAAAAAAAAATAATTTTCACTTTTTTTTGATGTGTACAAACAACATCTGAGCATCGAATGAGACCGATCCCATGCCCCAAAAGTGTTCCCTCCCATAGATATGCGCGTTTTATGAAAGTGATGGTACACCAAAGATACGCACGCAGAAAAAAGTATGGTTTGGGTAACAATATTCGAAGAGCACCATACTATTGTTGGTTATATGGTGGTGGCACAACAATATTATGATCATCACAACAATAGTATGGTTCACACACAACCATACTGTGATCCCCATAACAATATTATGGTCCTCACAACAATAGAATCATTCACACACAACCATACTATGATCCCCACAACCATATTATTATTTACATTCAACCATACTATGATCTCCACAGCCATATTATGATCCTCATAACCATAGTTTGTTTAACGTACAACCGTAGTATGATCCTCACAGCCATAGTATGACTTTCACACAACCATGCTATGATGCCCAAAATTGACTGGAATACGTTGTTATTCAACAATAAAGGATTTTATTAAGTAAGTTATGTAACAATTGGAGTGATTTATTTTACAGTAAAAAAAATCATTTATTAAAAATATTTTAGTTATACTAATCCGTAGTTTTTTTAAACAATACAATTTTTATTACTATTATTGCGTTATAATCGTAAAAATAACATTGTCAAATTAAAAAAAAAATAAGGTTTTGCCGGTATGATTGCCGTCATTATGTTATTGTTAACATAAAACCCATGTAAACAATACTTTTGTCCCACCAACCATATTTATATTGTTGCTACAACCATATTTTCATTTTTAAATTTGGCAACAATACTTTTGTTAAATTTCAACAATATTAATATATCCGCAATCATACTATTGTCAAAATGAAATTCAAAAAAACAATACTATGGTTGCGACGACCATACTTTTACTGCAGAGAACATACTATTGTTGCCGTGACCATATAAAGGGTGTCCCAAAAAGAACGCAATTTTTAAATCTGGCAACATTCGAAGTGTCATTGTTTGACATTTGAACAATTGTTATTGTTTGTTAGTAGAAGGTACGAGGTTAGTAAAAATGGAGCGCTACACGAAAGGGAGTTCGTTAATTGGGTATTGGAGAGACAACATGAAAATGCTGATTTTGCCGATAAAATCATCTTCAGTGACGAGGCCCATTTTCATCTTGATGGCTTCGTCAATAGGCAGAATTGTCGCATTTGGGGTGCGGAAAATCCTCGAGTGATTCACGAGAAGCAAATGCATCCTCAACGTGTCACTGTGTGGTGTGGTTTTTGGGCTGGAGGAATCATTGGACCTTTTTTTATGAAAATGAGGCAGGTCAAGCGCAAACAGTCAATGGTGTTTGGTATCGTGAAATGATAACCAGTTTTTTCTTGCCTAGAATTGAAGAAATGACAAGACGGCGCCACATGTCATACAGCCAGAGAAACAATTCAATTGCTGCATCAGTCATTTCCCGGTCGTGTTATTTCGCGTTTTGGAGATCAGAATTGGCCGTCTAGATCGTGCGATTTAACACCATTAGATTTTTTTCTTTGGGGTTTTTTGAAGTCGATGATTTACGCGAATAAGCCGACGACGACTCAAGCCTTAAAAGACGAAATTGGACGCTGCATTAATGAAATACCGCAGCATTCATGCAAAACGGTCATTGAAAAGTTCATTAAAAGATCGCGTGCATGCCAGCAAAGCCGCGGCGGCCATCTGCACGATATATTGTTCCATACATAACCTCATTCTGTCTACTTTACGATATAATAAAGTTTTACGATTTTTTCTTAAATATCTGTGTTTTATTTAAAATTTAAAAATTGCGCTCTTCTTAGGACACCCTTTAGTAGCCATATCTTTTCTCTGCGTGCACGTATTTAAATTTTTAAAATGGCTCTCCTGAACAAAACTGGTTTTTACCCTTAGTTCCCTTTCTATTTTGCGCGTCACATATATATATATATAGAATTTAAAAAAGGCGGATGGAAAGTTAAAATCAGGGGACCTGACTGCTTCATGTCTTATCACACAGATTACAAGGTGGCCTAAATCGAATCTTCTTTTTTAAAAAATCATAAAACTAAAAAATATGATTTTCAAATAGCCTCCTTCAATACCATAAGGATGGGGTGTACGAGTATACAAAATTTGTTATTCCGTTCGCATCACCTCGAAATTATTGGCTTGTTTTATTTGACTAGCGAAAATATTCAACAATTATTTTAAATCCTTATCAAAAAACGTATGCACCTTATTTGATTTAACCAAAACTTATTGAATATTTCTGTCAAAAATAAAGATGTACACCTCAACGTCAAGATTTTTGCTCAACTTAATTTGACATTTCTTTGTTTCACTCAATTGACACACTCAACCATGGAGAGAAATACAATCAACCAGAGCGTAAAGACTTTTGAAGCCTTTTACTAAAATGTGCCTTTAAATCAAAATGCATTTCGCCCACTTCGTGATTTTTTTGCATAATCTGGAGGCGTCATCCGTCCCGACTTCTTTGAAAATGAAGTCGGCCAAGCAAGTGCCGTGAATGGTGTTCGCTATCGCGAGGTGATAACGGACTTCTTGTGGCCAAAAATTGAAGATATGGACCTAGAAGATATGTGGTTACAACAGGAAGGTGCCACTTGCCACGCTACCAACGAAACATAGGCTCTTTTGCGCGGTATCATTTTATTTGATACCGTTGGACTCTTTCTTTGGCTATTTTTAAAAGAAAAACTGTACTTATATGTACGTTAATAAGTCAAGTGCAATTCAAGAGCTTAAGGATGAGATAATTTGGCACATTTACGAGGGTTGCTATATATATTTCTGGCCTATTATTAAAAATGCGAATATTTATCATCAAAACTGGTTTTATTGTCTTTCAAAGTATTCTCCAGCATGATTTATACACTTTTCTATGTGCTTAAACCTATTGTCGAAGCACTTTTTCCACTTCGATTGAGACAGCTCCAAAACATGGTTTCTGAACGCTTTAACAGCATCTTCTGGCGACGAAAATCGTTGACCACACATTTTTACTTGATGTGCGGGAATAAAAAGAAGTCATCGGATGCCAAGTCAGGGCTGTATGGCGTATGACCCATCAATTCGACGTTTAGCCGGTCAAAAAGGCGCTGGTTTGAGCAGATGGTTGAGAGCTCGCATTGTCATGGTGCACAATGATTCGTCTTCTCTTGGTTGTTTTTCGAATTTCTCCGAAGACTTCAGGCAAACAAATTGTGGTGTACCACTAAGAATTGACCGTCCTACGTTGATCAAGCGGAACAGCCTCTTTTGCTAAAAAAAAACAGGCGACCATTTGTTTCGAAGTGCTTCTTCAACGAACAACTTTAGTTGGATTTGGCTCGTCTTCGAAGACCCACGGAGTCGATTGCTGTTTTGTTTCGGGCTCATACGCATAGATCCACGATTCCTCACCATTGACGGTCTTATAAATGTCTTCTGAAGCACCACGATCGTATTTTTTCAAAATTTCATTGCACCAATCGACACGAGCCTTTTTTTGAGCGATTGTCAAATTGTGGGGGATCCAACGAGAACAAACCAGCTGTTTATGCAGTATCGAATGTATGCTGGTGGAAGAAGTGCCCAAGGATGCCTCTATCTCGCGTTATGTCACATGACAATCTTGCATTATCAGTTCACGCACGGCATCAATGTTCCCTGGCGCAATGGCCGTTTTTGGCGTCGGCCTCGATTGAATTCATTAAACCAGTTTTTCACAGTGCTATAGGATGGTGCTTTATCGCCATACAAAGATTTGAGTTTATCGATGCACTCTTGTCGTGATAGTCCACGTCGAAAGTTGTAAAAAATGATCGCACGAAAATGTTTTCGAGTTAATTCCATTTTTTTGCAAATTGATTTTTTCAAGTCACAGTAAATTACACTAAACTACAAAAATGTCAAACTTTCCAATGGAAATGTCAAATGGCGCCAGGCAACACTTAGTGTCCAAGCCAGAAATATATATAGCAACCGTACGACATTGAACCTCCATTATGTCTCATTAAAAATATGGACCATCGGATAGGGGTATGCCACCGTAGCAGTGGCGAGAATTTGGCCAATAGTTTGTTTCACATATTATTGTCACAGATCCTTCTATCATAATAAAAAAATAGTAAGATAATTCTCTGAAAAATTTTATTTTATTTATCATGAACTCTAACGAGCATGTCGACCGGTATTCTGACAATTGCAGGCTCTATATTCTTAATTAGGTCTTCTAAGGTGTTGGGACGGTTAATATACACCTTCGACTTCAGGTAACCCCAAAGGAAAAAATCGCATGAGGCTAAGTCTGGAGAGCGTGCCGGCTAGTTCACATCACCACTCAAAGAGATAAGCCCTCCAGGGAACATTTGCCTTAAACAATTCAACCCTCGCTGTGTGTGCAGTGGCACCATCCTGTTGGAACCATGTATCCTCTAATTACATTGCCCCAAGAGCCGGCTCAAAAAAAAATCTCATCATTTCAGCTGATGTGTAAGAGCTCGCATTGTCGTGATGCAAAATGATCCGTCTGGTCATACCGAAAAAAACGCAATCATTTGCTTTGATGTACTTCTTCTACGAACAACATTTGTTGGATTTGGCTCGTCTTGAAAGACCCATACGATCGATTACTGTTTTGTTTCGGGTTCATATGCATAGATCTATGATTCGTCTCCTGTGATAGACACTGCCTTTGATTTACCGCAATTATACTTTTTCAACATCTCATTGCACCAATCCATACGAGCCTTTTTTTGAGCATTCGTCAAATTATGTGGGATCCAACGAGAACAGCCAAATGAACATGCAATATCTTATTGATGCTTGTCTTACTAATGCCCAAGGATGCCTCGATCTCATGGCCATGTCGGTCTTGCTTAATCAGTTCACGCACAGCATCGATGATTTCTAGCAAAGTGACCGAAGTTGGACGTCCTACACGAAGTTTATCTTGGAGCGAATGGCGTCCGAGACTGAACTCTTGGTACCAGTGGTTTTTGATGGTGCTTCATCGCCAAAAATCGAAACAAGTTGATGTAAACACTCTTGTCTCGATAGCCAAGCCGAAAATCGTAAAAAATCATCTCACGAAAATGTTCACAGAACAATTCCATTTTTTCGACAGAGATGAATTTCTCAACACACTGTCAACAAAACAATTCGCCCTCAAATGACAAAACGTTCTGAATGAAGTTAGGCTAAAAAATGTCAAAGTTTCCAATGGAAGTTCCAGTTTGAATCTGGGAACACTAGTATTGTCAGGACCCGAAATATAAATAGCAATCCTCGTATTTTTCGATACATAGCTGAGATCTGATAATGAAAATCAGTTTTTACTTACTGACAAGGCTACTTATATCCCATAAGCCTAAGCTAAGCCAACTTGAGACATTTTTCCCAAAAGAAACTACCATTTTCGAAATTCCCTCCTTTCTCTAGCTTGCTGCTAAATTTTATTTATTGCTGTAAAAGTCATAAGTAAAATTACTTAACATGAACTGTTTGTCGAAATTCTCTTTTTCCACTTACGCTATTTTAATGTGTTAGCACAAATGTAGCAGCCAGCTTCACGATGTGGCGAGCATAAAATAAAGTTTATGCCACTGCACGTTTTCGTAAATAAGGGATTATTACAATGTTTTCGAAATCCAATTTAGATTATCCACACGATAAATTATTAAACACCTTCTGCTACTGTCTTGCCGCAAATGTTCGTGTGTTTTCAAACTGCAAAACAAGTAAAACAATTCTGCAAACCACAAATTTAATTCAAAAACCAGGTGGTTTTAGCGTCCTTTGTATACCAGAGTGTGTGTGTGCGTGTGTGTGTTTTTCATTATCCTCAAATACTGCGCACAATAAAATCCTTTGTAGATTCATCTACACCTTGCAAACTAAATAAAAATGATCTGTTTTTGCCGTTGTTAAGTGTGTTCGTATCCTTTTACATTGAAAAACAGGAAAAAGGATGGGTTAATTCATCAAACCACAATCAGCAGATGCTTAGCGAAAAAAAAATAAAACAGAAAGCGGTATGAAAATCGTACATTGTTTCAGGATCTTCTGAAAAGATGTTGTGTGTGAGTGTTTAGGCGGTCACATTTATATTGATATCCAATTAAAGGGTTCTACGTTGTCTTGATGAATAATCTTCTTATATAAGTATTTTCTACAGAAGTTATATGCATAAAAGCAGCAGCTGATCTGTTTCGGCTACTCAGAGGCTAATGAGGGTACCCCCACTTTTGGACAACTTTGAGGATTTTATGGTAAAGACACACGTACACTATTAATATTAGGAGGAACAACTAAACAAAAATAATGTCGGCCTTGGCCCACTATATATACCCTGCACTTCAGGATGTTCCGAAAAGACAAACCACCCTGGAAGGGCTCTAAATTTACCCAGATTTTAAAAGCGATGTCACATATAAACTTGTGAGAAAATTTCACTGTTTAGGGTAAAATCGGTTAACAATATATGTGGGAGCTATATATTAAACTGAACCGACTTTCTCCTATTTTAAAGCGTTCGTCCTTGGGACAAGGAACTTATTTGCTCCAAATTTCATCAAGATCGGATGTAATATGTAGCTTTTAGAGCTGAAGACGTAAAATTGGATGAACATTTGTATGGTCAACGATTTTCGTCGGCAGAAAAAGAAGCTGTTGAAGCGTTCAAAAACCATCGGAATGGAAAAAGTGCTTCGACAATTGGTTGAGCGCATGCAAAAGTGTATAAATCAAGCTGGAGAATAATTTGAAAAACATTAAAACCATTTTCGATGATAAAAATTCGCATTTTCATTATTAGGACAGAAATATATATAGCAGCTCTCGTAAAACCGACAATAAGTCCGGCCAAAGATCTTCCTATTAAAAACCTCTGGAACATCATGGGTTTATGCCAACAAACCGGAAACTTTTGACCAAGTTGATTTAAATATCTGTTGAAAATAGACTTTAAGCTAGGTACTTAGTAGGAACATAAATACTGTTACAACATTAAACACATCCACTTCAATAGTAGAACTGAACATACCCCGTTAATGTGATATGGGGTTTGAAAGCTAACCTCAATAGCGTTAGTCTGTAACGGGATTTTAAAATCGTTTCAACTTTCATCATGGAGTGGTCAGATAATGAGAACCGTATCGCTGTAATAATAGCCGCATGTTCGTCTACCGATGCATAAAACTGTTTAAGGAGGCTGGAGATGCAAAAGACCGCCACCGGTCGGGCCGCCCACGCTCTGTTCGAACACCGCATGTCATCAAAGCCGTTAAATCTAAATAAAAGAATTCACAGAAATCCGCTCCGAAAACAGAAAATCATGGCCCGTAAGTAAGATGAATATCACGCAAAAGTCCATGAGTCGAATCATTACAAAAGACTTGGGGCTTTCAAACGACGTACCGGACATTTATTGACTGCAGCTTTAAAAAAATAGGATTGAAAAATGCAAACGTCTTTTAGTGAAACACGCTGATAGCTTGCACAGAAATATATTGTTCACCGATGAACAAATTTTTACCGTTCAGGAAAAATTTAACAAGCAAAATGATAGAGTGTATGCGCGGTCATCTAAGAAAGTTTCTAAACTGATCCCAAGGGTGGAAAAGGGTCATCACCCAGCTTCAGTCATGTTTGGTGGGGTGTCTCTTACAATGGGGTCACTTACCTGCATTTCTGGGAGTCAAAACATTGACCAAAGTTTACAAAGAAACCGTTTTGGAAGCTGGTGTGAAGCCTGTTAACACTTCCCTGTTCCAACACCAGCCATGGACTTTCCAGCAGGATTCTGCGCCGGCCCATAAGGCTAAAGCGTCCCAGGCATGGCTTCGAAACAATTTGCCAGCGTTCATTTCCTCTGAAGAATGGCCCTCAAGCAGTCAAAATTTGAACCCGTTGGATTACAAATTGTGGACGGTTTTAGAGGACAAGATTTGTCACAAAAGATATCCCAACATTAGATCTCTTAAAACTGCTTTGGTTCGAGCTGTGGCCAATTTTCCAATGGACGAGGTTCGTGCAGCTATTGACGATTGGCCAGTGCGACTTAAGGCGTGTGTAAAGGCAAAAGCGCACATTTCGAATAAGTAGATTCTTTTTGGGTACAATATACATCAATAAATATATTAAAAAATATTTGGTCCAAAAACATGGAGTACTTTTTATTTTTCAGCATAAAACGTGTGTAACAGTATTTATGTCCCTACTAAGTAGACTATGTTGGACAAAATGGCCTGAAACCGCTCATACGAACCTGATTGCGATATACCCACGGCTCGGACGGATTTTATCTCAGGAATTGTTTTTAGTTTATTGGCATAAACCCAAGATTTCACAAAATCCCAAGTTTGTGAGCATAAACCAGAAACAATTACTGAACTCATGTGTGAGATTCAAGCGTCATCGGTGAGATACAGCCACGTCTATGTAAACAAATCTTGGACATTTCACGAAAAAAGTAAAGGTCTATCGTTACAGCCGTGGGGGCCATTTGGCAGATACTTTCTTTCGTTCTTAATCAGAACATGACTTTTGTACAACCCAATAAAAAAAATCACAACTAAAAAGTGCATGTTTCAATTTTAAAATGAAAAATGCACAATGTCTGAGACACTATTTATTTATCAAATGCCTTAAGTACTGTACTTTTTGTATGTCCTTTCCGGCCGATAATGCCCAAATCCCAGGACATAACTATAAGCTTTCTTTGTGCAAAACCAGGCTTCTACTTATTTCTTTTGGCCTGTGTAGTGTTTTTAACTGACGAAGGATGGATGTTCGGACATGGCGAGTTTGTACGATTTCCTAAGTCGCAGGTTACAATTTTTGTATTTCAGAAGCTGTCAATGTCACCAATGCCACTCAGCAATTGTTTATAACTTATTAAAACCTTTTCTTGTGAATGTCGGTAGAGTCAAGTTACATATACGTCATTAAAAATAGTTCTAGCAGAAGAGCCGTGAATAGATTTAAAATTTGACTTCGTTTCGCTAGTCCACTATAAATTTTCATAACCAACACTTTCACTACTATTACTAAAAGCAAAGTGATTTAAATAAAATCTCGTAAAGAGCCGTTTGTGTGGGTAGTACATGAATGGGGCGTGGCAACTATTTGTGTCTCACATATTGCAGAATACAAAGTTCACGCGAAATTCTTTCATGAGGAGAAATGTTTTCTTGTTTCAATCTATGCTCGGATAGTGTCTTTTCTGTGTGAGGTACATGAGAGGGTGTGGCTAAGGCTCCAATTTTTCGTCAGATAGTGTAATTTATAGCCGATTTTCTAAGTACTAATTTTTAACAGATTTGTAAAAATAGTATTAAAGTATTTATGCCAATATTAAAAGTGGACGAAATGGTGGATTTGCACTGGAGATGTCAGAATGGGGGCGGGTCTATAAAGCCGTTATAAAAATGTTATGCAGTTTACAATATTGGCGAATTACACGCACTAGGAGACAACTTATGTAGTTTCTTATCTGATTTATTTGTGTGGGAAGTACGAGAAAGGGCGTGGCTAGGAATCCAAGTTAACCTTATAACTCTGTTCTTATGTTCTGATTTTGAGAGTTATAGTGCCTTTTAGAAGCACAGACCGATATGGCTTAAATTACATGAAAGAAATTTAAGAATACCAAATGTATGCGTTGTTATTATACATTTGTGTGGAAGGTACCAGAAGGGGTGTGTCAATATGGTCCATTTTTAATCACATATGCAGATTTGGAAAAATATTACGACGTGCAAAATTTAAAAACGATTGCTAGCTCCTTTCGACATTGCTCAAAAGACAAAAAGTCATGAAACTGATTTGGTCTAACATTTGTAGATATTAAATGCTATTTTCAATGCGTTACACTTTTTGTCCGTACCAAATGATATATACCCTCTTTCGAAGTGAATTATGCTTTACTTGTTCAACAATATGTTCCATTTTTTGGACTACTACGAGGCGCCTGGTAGAAGGCTTTTTAAAAACATGCAATCCTGACAGAAGTTATCTACTGTTTTAGAACTGCAGTGTTTGTTAAGGAAAAGAACCTTTCATTGATGTCAAATCATTAAACGATGTGAGCCAATTTTAAAAGGGTTCAAACTTGGTCCACCTTTGAAAAATTTGGAAGGTCTTGCCGCTGATTCCGAATCGAACGGCATAATTAACACGGTATTTTTCTTATATAGTGCGAATTATTACAAACTTCAGCTCAAATTAAAATACGCTATACGACAGTGTGATGTAGGATACAAAAATGCATTGCATTGTGCCATGCCGGTTTCAAGAAGTAGATTCCGGTCACAGACAGATAGACCGAACTAAGAGTTATATTGTACACAGCTAGCTCTTTGCTTTAATAGAGAATCCGCGTTTGCTTCTTACTTTTATGACGATGTCCATCTTCATAGGTATTCAATCCTGTTACACTATTTTAGAGGTAAACAAATCTCTCTCCAAATTGTTGTTTTTATTCGCGCCAAATCCTTATTCTTTTCACAGCCCGCAGATGTAAAAGCCAAAACTTTAACACAGTTTCTCGCAGTAAGACGTGCATGATGTTTGTTATTATCAAGAGCAACAATAACAACATAAGAAACTAAATACAACCACATAAGCTGAAATTAACTTTATATATGTTAATTTGAATTAAACCTTTACGCATATAAGATTGCATACAGTATCCAGCCAAGCTATTGTAAACGATTTTCTTTATAAAAGCATTTTTTTAGAAATCTGAGCTGTTTATATCCTGCATCACTCTGTGGCATACGGTACTGTAAGTTAGTTTTATTGCAAATGTTTGTAACTACCAATAACATTTAAGAAAGACCCATCTTAATGTGTAGCGACCGACTTAGAATCACGACTTGATTTCATTGAACGATGTCTGGCGATGTTGGTATGGCCGGCTTTTAGTTCATAAGTCCATTTGCAGTCTTTCTTTTACATTTTTGGCGGTAATAAGATTTTTAAAACAAGGATGAACGAAAATTGGTTCAGATAAAGACTAGCTCTCACGAAAATGTTCAACAGAAGCCCAACGATAGGACGAGCCAAGAGGACTTGGCTATTGACCCAACGAAAGCCTTCGACACAGTCAATCATACTACTCTGTTCGAGGACATTGCAGAAACGTCCATTCCGCCCAGTTTGTAACGTTAGGTCGTAAACTATATTTGTGGGCGACAGTCATTAGTAGAATTTAGAGACAGGAAGTCGAAGCCACTTAGAGTTAAACAGGGTGTTCCCCGAGTGATATTGGAGTGATATCCCCGGCTCTGTTTAACCTCATCCGAGAGAAAATAAACTATTACCTCACTGACTGAGCACTTTTTTTCCCTGCAAGGAATATTAAAATATCCGTCTCCAAATCATCACCCACACTATTTTCAGCATGGACCGCAGAGTTGCGGTTGTCCATAACGTGAAAGTCGAAGATTTCAAAATCCCGTGTACCAACTACCCCAAAATCCTCAGGGGTTACATTGGCCAACCTTCTTCGATCCTCTGCACATGCTACAGCTATCTTCATAAGCTTTAAAGTAGAAACAAGATCCTCAAGTCTATAGCCGGCAGTACTTGGGTAGCCGACGAAGAAACCTTATTGACATCGTTCAAAGCGATAGGCCGGTCTGTAGCGAACTACGCAGAGCCGGTGTGATCGGCGAATGTGAGTACGACGCTTTGTAAGAAAATTCAGACTTGCCAGAATACCGCTCCGAGAACATCAAAAGGGTGTCTCCTTATGTCTTCTGAGGACCATTTAGATAAGGAGACGAAGGTCCTTACCGTTCTTGGATACAATGTCTTGTTGTCTAAGCAGTATCTTCTAGGGTGTCTTCGCAGTAGTCATCCCAACAGGATGCCTCCGCCCAAGCAGATCAGGTACGATCTTCGTGGTCTAGAGAGAGAGAGAGAAGGAGAGGTACAGCGGCACAAGATAGAGCTTAAAGATTATCTAAGCTATCAGACAGGTCTAAAAAAATGATTTACAGTTAAATGTTATATAAATGCGTTGGGTTAGTAAGAATAACATTGTTCCAATAATCATTATCAAATTTATAAAAATTTCAATCATACGGTACAATTTCCGTAATCATATTATTGTTAACATTAAACGCAAAAAACAATACTTTTGTCGCACCAACCATATTATATTGTTGTTGCAGCCATACTTTCATTTTAAATGTTTCAATACTATTGTTACATTTCAACAATATTAATACAAGAATTACCGCAATCATACTATTGTCAAAATGAAATTCAAAAAACAATACTATGGTTACGACGAACATACTTTTATTGCGAACATACTTTATATATTACTGTTGCCGTAGCCATATAGTAAGCATATTTTTTTTCAGCCAGGTTTATTGCGAATACAAGTATATATTTATTTTGCGGATTTGGCTGGGATTTGCACGCAACGAATAAATTTGTTATCTTAACCGATTTGTTCCAACCGAAAGCTAAAAGTGCTACAAGTATTTTTTTAAACATAACTGAATATTAATTCGTGCGGAGGATAGTTCAGTGCAAGGACCGTCAATTGTAAAATAATCTAAAAAATACGTTGGCTTTGCCTTAGGCTATCATTAAGATAAGTCCTATAAAAAAGAGTAAGGAAAGTCGTAAGTCAAGCGAGATCGACTGCATGATACCTTTGCCACTTATCCAAACAAATATCTTAGAATTATTTTTTTTCTATGTGTGAGAGATATTGTATTGCTTTCATAAAGTACAGAAAGTCACAATCACAAAGGACACAACCAAATGAAATCTAGTGAAATTGTTCGCTAATTACTCGGTTATATCCCGAAACGGGATGTATGAGGGCTATATGAAACTTTGGGTTATTTTATTCTATGTGCAGTCTAATTTTAAATATTATTGTAATTTAAAAAAATTTTGCTGTCTTAAGTCGGTTGGACCACAAAACAGTGGTATAATTTTATGGAAGCTATATCGAGACATGGACCCATCCTGTGTATTTTCATCAATGATTTTCCTGTGGGCCAAATTTCTTTAAATCTAATGAAATTTGAAGGTACTAAGATACGAAATAAGGAGCACATTTCTTTGGCCATTGTATGTCCACAAAGGACTGTTTTCTCTCAATTTTAATATCTACCGTCATTAATCGAAAACAAAATATTATGGAACGTTTCATCGTAGTCGGTTCATATCATTGATTGTCTGTCCATCTATTCTTGATTACAGCTATAGATGGATTGGCGGCCATGTCTAAATATTTCGAGTCGATCGATACTCTTTTAAACGCACACAGACAAAAAATCTGTTGAAAATCGGTCCGAACTACTAAAACTCGGTTGGGTAAACCAACTTTCTGTTGCAATAACCAACATTCCATAGTATCGATGGTAACATGGCTCGAGATATAATATGATGATTGCTACAACTATATCACGGTATTCACAGCCAATAAAAAAGTTATACCAAGCGAATTTAACTATTTTAATAATGAATTATTATTTAATAAAAAAATATTATCAGGAATATAGAAACAGGTTTTACTGTAATTTAGCGACATTACTCAGACTTGATTAGAATTTTCGCCATAGATAGACCTTCTTATTACCTTAATAAATTCTGATTAGATTGGGGCATCATACGAGGAATGTTATATTTATTTCTGGCCTATGCAACACTACTGATGAGATGCCTGGCGACATCTAATATTTCTATTGAAAAGTTTGACATTTTTTAGCATAAACGTACTCAGAACGTTTTGACGTACGACCAGTGACTTGAAAAAAATCAATTTCGCAAAAAATGGAATAAACTTGTAAACATTATTGTGCGATCATTTTTCACAACTTTCAATGTGGACTATCACGACAAGAGTGCATCGATGAACTCGTAAATCTTTGTATGGCGATGATGCACCATCCTATAGTACTGTGAGAAACTGGTTTATTGAATTCAATCGCGGCCGACGCTCGCTCAAAGACGAAGGTCGTCCAAAAACGGCCGTTGTGCCAGAGAACATTGATGCCGTGCGTGAACTGATAATGCAAGATCGTCACGTGACGTACCATGAGATAGAGGCATCCTTGGGCATTTCTTTCACCAGCATACATTCGATATCGCATGAACATCTGGCCGTAAAACAGGGTTGTTCTCGTTGGATCCCGCACAATTTGGCAATCGCTCAAAAAAAGGCTATTGGTGCAACGAAATTTTGAAAAAATACGATCGCGGTGCTTCACAAGATATTTATAAGAGCGTCACAGGTGATGAATCATGCATCTATGCATATGAGCCCGAAACAAAACAGCAATCGACCGTGTGGGTCTTCAAAGACGAGCCAAATCCAACGAAAGTTGCTCGCGGAAGAAGCACTTCGAAGAAAATGGACGCCTGTTTCCTCGGCAAAACTGGTCATGTGGTGATTGTTCCGCTTGAGCAATGTAGGACGGTCAATTCTGAGTGGTACACTACAATTTGTTTGCCTGAAGTGTTAGGAGAAAGTCGAAATTCGGAGAAATTGTGTGCCATGACAATGCGAGCTTTTATACATCGGCTCAAACCCGCGCCTTTTTGACCGGCCAAAACGTCTAATTGATGGGTCATCCGCCGTACAGCCCTGAGTTGGCACCCAATGCAATAGTGTATAAATCATGCTGGAGATACTTTGAAAAACAATAAAACCATTTTTGATGATAAATATTCGCATTTTCATTATTAGGCCAGAAATATATATAGCAGCCCCTAGCAATTCTTATCAAAACATCTATCCAACAACTTATGTGGCAGCGCATAGAGAAAGGGACCTAAGGGTAAAAAAATCAATTTTCATTTTTTTTTTCTTTTTTTGATGTGGACAACATCTGAGCATCGAATGAGACCGATCCCATGCCCCAAAAGTGTTCCCTGCCAGAGATATGCGCGTTTTATGAAAGTGAAGTCGACGATTCTAAGCGCATATAGAAAGGGACCTAACCTTTAAAATGCCTCTCCTGAACAAAACTGGTTTTTAACCTTAGGTCCCTTTCTATTTTCCGCGTCACATATTTATTTTACTGATCAGTTGACCCATTGCAAAGCGGTAATATATTATATTTTTTTCAAAAAGTACTTATAACCAACAATCTATAAGTATAACAACAATTATTACAAGTACTAATTCTGTTTCAATAATTATATTAATCTATTAGGATTTCCGATACTTGCTTTCTTTAACCGAAAGTGTCTGTCTACTGAAAATTGCTTTGTACCCAATCAACATTCGCTTGTAACGATGGAAAACATGGGTAGTACGTGCAACTACGAACATTTGTTTGGCAAAAAATCCTTTGTGGCAACAAATCTGTTATCCGTGTGTGGGTCTATCACATTTTTTTTCTGGGTGGTACAAACATCAGCACAAACTCAGAATACCAGTGTACCACTGTGCGGTGAGGGTACTGTAATAATGATATATCAATGTTAAATCAAGGTAAACATTGGTACACTTTTTGGACCGCTTGGCATTACGAGGAAGTCAAGAATGGCTAACCTTGAAGTTTCGCCTATTTGCTATTGGTTGTTCTTGTTGCAGCGGCATCTATGTGCCAGGGCGACAGCCGAAGAATTGATTTCGGCTCAATCCGGTCCATAAAACCGGCTGTCGTAGAATTGATTTCCTATTGATGAAAATTTTCCCCACACAGAGCCTGAGTCAACCTCTTAAAAGCCACTATATCTGTCGAATTTTTTGGGGTGTTTCGCTTATACGAGTTAACATTATGTTGCTTTCGGTCAGGAGACATTTGCAGTGTGCATTTCGTTGTGATTGGACAAGAAGCGTAGCACCTCCCATTTAACTCTTACCGTAGAAAGACTATATCTCATGAACTGTTTGAGATATGACGCTAATAGTTGAAACATATGATGTTGGTAAGGAACCAAAAACACACGCTCCCCTATAAAATCATCTTGATGACCAACATAATTGGCACAACCCAGCCTAGTCAAATTTTTACTTTTCTAAAATCGTTCCAAATATCTCGGCTGGATACTGTTCGCATACAGATGAGCGTGCGTGCGTATGCGACCAGCTGTGAGTGTGAATTTTAAACTTTTAACCACGCGCTTTGTCTTGCGGGTTCTCGTGGTGTTATGCTTTTGTGCGATTTCGGTCTTAGTTCCCAGCAAAACATCTGCTGCTGTTGGCTGCACCATAAATGTGCTTCATATAAGGTTTCGACTGCCCCTTGCTCCGATAATTGGGCCTGTTGTTGTTTCTATAACAGCAACCAAAAAAAATCTCTTTTAAGGATTCCCTGGCTGCTGTTATTTATAACAGTTTGTATAGTTGTCGCTTTTTTTTCTCATATTATTTTTCTGCGCTTACACCTTCCTCCTCTGTCGCTGGCGATGATTGCAAGGGTTGCTTCGTTCGAGCCATGTTTGTGGCAGCATTGCCTCGATGCTACGGTGCTTTTCATCAATCAGCAGGTGTTTATTTTTGTTTGCCTCAATGGCAGACGCAAAATGTGCAAAAGTCCTTGTGTGCAAGACATCTGTGGTTGCTGGTGGTGTTCCAAGATGTTGCTGGTGGTGGCGTTGATGTTGTCAGTGGGTATTTGTAACGTGTTCAATTTCTTTGGGAGCCCCTCCCTGGCAACTTTGTGCGTTTCTTTCAGTCGCAAATTACACTTGTGAGAATCTTTTCGTATTTATGGAAATTTTAAAGAGCGTTATTTTGTTTATTTTGTTGCAGAAAAGGGTTTCAATATTTAAGCGTCTGGAGACTGTCAATGACATACGTGTATGCCATTTATATGCAAGGTTGGGGCTTTTTATGCGTGATTTTCAAGGGCAGATATGGTTTGTAGTAGGTGGACGTTATTGTTACCATATAATAGAATTGTCTATAAATCATTGGAATACGAGAGCGTTACGTTACTGATTTGCAAAAAGTTTATCGTTGGTTCTAATATAGGATGTTGAGGGAAATACGTACGGCAATGGCTTCGGTCCGAGGTGGAATAGAAAATAAATTTAAGCCCCTATACTGCTGGGGAAGCTTGTTCTCCAACAACCTATTTAAACGATAAAGTCGGGCGTGGCCAAATATATTATACCTTGCAGTACAAGATCTGTACTAGCCAACTACAACGAGAATAAAAGCTAAAGTCGGGCATGGCCGACAATATGCTAACCTGGACTTCTGAATGTTTAGAAAAACCAACTGAAAATAGGTATGTGCACCTCCTTTAAAGGGCTCTAAATAAACCCAGTTTTAAAAATGTATGTCATATTTGAATTTGTGAGAAATTTGTCTTGTTTGGTTGAATCTGTTGAACATAACATATATGGGAGCTATACTCGTATAAGTATCTAAATCTGAACTGGATTTCTCCAATTTCAAAAGCGTCCATCGTTGGTACAACGAACTTTTTTGAGCCACATTTCTTAAAGATTGGATATATATGTATACACGCAGAAAAAAAAGTATGGTTGGGGTAACAATATTCGAAGAGCACCATACTATTGTTGGTTATATGGTTGTGGCACAACAATATTATGATCATCACAACAATAGTATGGTTCACAAACAACAATACTATGATCATAACAATATTATGGTCCTCACAACAATAGAATCATTCACACACAACCATACTATGATCCACACAACCATATTATTATTCCCATTCAACCATACTATGATCCCACAACCATAGTATGATCCTCATAACCATAGTTTGTTAAACGTACAACCATAGTATGATCCTCACAACCATAGTATGATCCTCACAACCATAGTATGACTTACGCACAACCATACTATGATCGACAAAATTGTTTGTAAAAACTGGAATACGTTGTTATTCAACAATAAAGAATTTTATTAAGTAAGTTATGTATTAAGAGGAGTGATTTATTTAACAGTAAAAAAAATCATTTATTAAAAATATTTTAGTTAAATTAATCCGTAGTTTTTTTTTTTTAAATATATAATTTTTTACATTGTCAAATTAAGAAAAAATAAGGTTTTGCCGGTATGATTGCCGTAATTATGTTATAGTTAACATAAAACCAATGCAAACAATACTTTTGTCCCACCAACCATATTTATATTGTTGCTACAACCATATTTTTATTTTTAAATTTGGCAACAATACTTTTGTTACATTTCAACAATATTAATATTGCCGGAATTATACTATTGTCAAAATAAAATTCAAAAAACAATACTATGGTTGCGACGACCATACTTTTACTGCAGAGAACATACTATTGTTGCCGTGACCATATAGCAACATATCTTTTCTCTGCGTGTAGTATGTAGCTTCTGGAGAAAAGACATAAGATCGGAAAAAAGACAAAAGATCGGATGAATATATACACACAGATTTGTTGCCACAACCGATTTTTTTGCCAATCGAATGTTAGTTGTTGCAAGTAATATCCATTTATTCCATCGTTACAACCGAATGTTGATTAGGTAGATAGTAATTTTCAGTAGAGGGAACTGACCATTTCGGTTGAGGAAAACAAAAATAGGTAATCCTAACAGACTAAAATGATAATTGGAACTAAATGTGTGCATGTGTTGGTTGTTGCTATAGAATATTGGTTATAAGTACTTTTAAGAAAAAAAATAATATTTTACCGCCTTGCAGACCCAATCTGAAAAGAGTTAATAAACAATTTTTATTTTCATGCTTTGGGTGGCCGTAACTCGGGAAAAATGGGTCGCTACCACAAAACTTGTTTGTTGTTTTGAATGATAAGGCGGTCTATCTATATCGAAATTTCGGATCAAGTCTGAGTAATATCACCAAATTATAGTTGACCTTTTTTTCTATGGCAGTATCGTTTGGAAGCATTTACCGTCTAACCCAAGAACCTTAAACTTTCTGACCATTTATTTGTCTAATACATATTTCGGGGATTTAGAAATATGTTTTCGTTGTAAACAAAGGTTTTGTTGTGACTAGAAGCTATAAAATAATAAAGGGTTTATTTTTGGACGTTGGTATAAACAATGTTATGCTACAACAGCCAACCAAACAGGTTTTGGTCATTACAAAGATCTTGTCTGTTGCAACCACCAATTATAGGTACTAAAGGAACATGTACATCAAAATTAGTTGGCTACCATAACCGCCACTTGTCGCAACCAATAGTTAAACTGAATTCGGTATGTTTAACTGCGTTGTTGGCTGCGAATACCGTGATATGGTTGTAGCAACCATCATATGATATCTTGAACAGTATTACCATAATTGCTGTGGAATGTTTGTTATTGCAACAGAAATTCGGTTTATCTGTATGGGAGCTATATTGCCATCTGACTCCATAAAAGTAACGAGGGCCAAATTTTATCAATACTCGTAATCTAGAGCTAAAGACATTAAATCGGATGAACATAAATGTATTTTCGGGCATGGTCGTTGATGGTCATATTTTCATGAAATAAGCCAAGAATACGCTGGTGAAATTTGTCCAGTCGTGAATAAAATACAGTGCAGATATAGATACATTTTTTAGGACTTGAACAGTTTTTGTTCTGAATCGTGACCTTTATGTGGTTTGTTTTTCAGAATCAACTATAAAATTGGTGAAATGTATTGGCTACGATTGTCAGCCAGACTGTACAGTTGTTTCTAAGCCCGCCAAGATTGTTCTTCAGTAGTCTTTGGCAACGATTACTTCGGCTACAAATCAAATGACTTTTACGGGAGTCTTGTTTGAATACTTGAGAATTATCCTTTGTGTATACTTATAGTCTTCGAACTGTGCGTAGAGCAATCTTCATTGCGCAATATCACCAATACCATTTCGTTGGTACGCCCTAATGTGCAACGCATGTATGAATACTTACATGTACAACATACACCCTCTGTGCTTTTGCATCTGTGGTTTTCAATGAAAGCCTATGGGAAACTCAATTGGTGGTAATGAAATTCGCCATATGAAAATTTCTCTACGCACAGTTCGAAGACTATACACAAAGGGTAATTCTCAGTTATTCAAACGAGACTCCCGTAAAAGTCATTTGATTTGCAGCCGAAGAAATCGTTGCCAAAGACTGTTGAATAAAAACCTTGGCGCGTTTAGAAGCAGCTGTACAGTGTGCCTGGCAACCGTAGCCAATACATTTCACCAATTTTATAGTTGATTCTGATAAGAAACAACAAAAAGGTCTAGAAATAGCTCTTACAAACATATTGATTTATTCATTGATTTCATTCTTTAAAAATGGTGCTTTTCGATCCATGCCAACGTCAAATGTTTTAAATGTTCTTATAATATCTCGAAAAGTTCATGAGGTATTTATTGTCCTCTTTAGTTCACGGTTGTTGATTTTTCCAGAGATTGACTCAGACTTTGTGTTTTTTTTACCTAAGGGTAAAAAAATCAATTTTCATATTTTTTCTTTTTTTTGTGGACAACATCTGAGCACCGAATGAGACCGATCCCATGCCCCAAAAGTGTTCCATCCCAGAGATATGTGCGTTTTATGAAAGTGAAGTCGACGATTCTAAGCGCAAATAGAAAGGGACCTAATCTTTAAAATGGCTCTCCTGAACAAAACTTTTCATCAAATTTTCACTTTTTTTTTGATGTGGACAACATCTGAGCATCGAATGAGACCGATCCCATGCCCCAAAGTGTTCCCTCCCAGAGATATGCGCGTTTTATGAAAGTGATGGTACACCAAAGATACAAGTATTTAAATCTTTAAAATGGCTCTCCTGAACAAAACTGGTTTTTACCCTTAGGTCCCTTTCTATTTTGCGCGTCACATATGTGCTTCAAGAGACATTGCATCCGCAAAAAATTACAGTGTGGAGTGGTTTTCATGCCGGAGTTGTGATCGTCGATAAAAACAATCGTCATGTTAAGTACCGTCAATGAAGAGCGTTAACGTGCCTTGTTAGAAAATTACTTTTGGCCAGAATTGAATGAACCGATGTGGTTTCAACAAGACACGCGCGTAACAATCGATTTACTCAAAATCAAATTCGGTAAAAGTGCTATCTCGAGAAATGGTCTGGTTGAATAGTGACGTCTTTTATGCGATTTCATTCTTAAAATGTACCATTTTCAGTACACCTGTAATTAGTTTAAACTCTATATCTTAAATATACTGTGTTTTATTAATGTGTAAGTATATCATTGTTATTTCCTTAATGGAAAATCCTGTATATAAACGGAATGACAAAATGAAAACCTGACTTTGAGGAAATGTGTCCCAGCCAAGCGTCTTGTTTCCTGTTCCGGAAGAATCAACTTATAATTATCATTTAAACTCCTGGCGAAAGAAATTCCAACAATTAGCCATAAATATGAATTTAGCAAATATTTAACGCCTCTACATTGAAGAAACCTTACGTAAGAAGACTTGCCAGTAATTAAGAGTTTCAATTTCATACGCTCCTGCTGTGCAACTGTTGTCATGTATGACACACTAATTGGTCTTGTTTTCGGTTCATATGTTAATTATTTTGCAATCCGATATCTTTCAACAGAATTATAACACTTCAATTAACGGCCAACAATGGCCATAACAATGTAGAGGGCACACGACGTTTTGCGCTTTACGTGCGTGCGGACGGATGTAAAAGGTGGCCAACTGGCGATGCCGCCACTACCGACCACAACAATATTTACCACAATTTGGCCAACACCAAAGCGACCGGCTCCCAGGCGGGTCATAAAAAGGGAACCAGCAAACAATAGCAAATCGACGACCACACACTTAGTCAACGTCTGTCGTCTGTTTGGAGAAATTGATATGAATATGTGTGGTAGAGAGTACAAGGAAAAAATGCGATCATAGGAGGATGAGGAGAAGCTAGTGAAGGTCGAGTATGTGGTGTACTATTTGCTGTTGTGGATGCAGCGCATGAAATGTTTGAGCCAGGTTTTATGTTGTATTTATTACGACGATACTGAGTGTTATAACTGTGTGGAATTTTTTACACCTTCAAGGAAGGTACTCGTATTCGTAGTTTAAATTTGCATTAAACTGTCGGATTCAGTCTCGCCCTTATACGATTTAGAACCTCGTCCCAAACAAAAAAGAATCATCTTGACACATTTTTTTTTTCTACAGATATTCTTTGAAACAGTACATAAAAACACTAGAACCTTGCTCACTAATAAACAACCTAATGGGGCCGACTATATTATACACAGCACCTTTGCACACAGAGAATATATTTGTAGCCAACCGAATGTTTGTGGTTACAAGTACCATTCTATCGCTTCTTATACAACCGAATGTTAATGGGGTAGATGACAATTTTCAGTAGAGGAAACTAACAGTGTTGGTTGAAGCGACAGAGTAGCGGCAACCCTAACTAATTAGAATGATTATTGTTATAGATAGTTGGTTTTAGGTTCTCTTTAAATTTGGTTGTCAATACCACAAACATTTGTTGATGGGACCAAGAGATGGTTAAATTTTTACTATTGCACGCAGAAAAAAATATGGTTATTATATGGTCCGGACAACAATAGTATGTTCATATTAGTATAGTATTGTTTTTTGAACTTCAACATAGTATTGTTTTTTGAATTTCATTTTGACAATAATATAGGGTCATCCATCTAGAGGTATTTTTTCAGAGCAAAAAAATATAAAAATTCAAATCAAGTGTGGAATCTTTATTGGTAATTTGAAAGGACGTTTTATGGCATTTATTTTTTGAATATAATTTCTTTCAAATATTGGCCGTAACTATGCCTCAGGGTTTCCATTCTGAGGGTCCAATTTTGGATGACTCGTTCGAGCATTTCGACCGGTATGGCTTTAATGACACGCGTAATGTTCGCTTCCAAAACCTGAATCGTAGCTGGTTTGTCAGCATAGACTTTGGACTTGGACGTAACCCCAAAGAAAAATGTCTAACTGTGTGATATCACTCGATCTAGGCGGCCAACTCACCTATCCAAAACGTGAAATTAGCTGCTTTTCGAAATGACCTCTCAATAGATCCATTGTTTGAGCAGCTGTATGGCAAGTAACACCGTCCTGTTGAAACCAAGTGTTGTCAAGATTAAGGGCTGCAACTTCAGGTAGCATAAATACCGATATCATGGCGCGATAGCGAGCACCATTCGCGGTGACGTTCCGGCCATCACCATTTTTGAAAAAAAATATGCACCGATAATGATCTGGGTATAATGGCACTTCCTGAACCTCTTTTTGTTGCTCTTCAGCCCAAATGTGGCAATTTTGTTTATTGACTTTGCCGTTGAGCCAGAAATGGACCTCATCACTGAACAAAAATTTGGTCGAAAGCATCGGATCTTCCCGTTTCTCACCGAACGCTCATTTCCATAATACAGTTGCCAACATTTGAAGGTAATTATTTTCAAAAAATAAATGCCATAAAATGTCTTTTCAAATTACCAATAAATATTTCACACTTAATTTGAATTTTTATATATTTTTTGTTCTGAAAAAATACCTCTTGATGGATTACCCTATGTGATTGCGGCAATGCGTGTACTAATATTGTTGAAATGTAAAAAAAGTATTATTGCCAAATTTAAAAATGAAAATATGGCTGTAGCAGCAATATAAATATGGTTGGTGTGACAAAAGTATTGTTTTTTTTTGGTTTTATCTTAACTATAATATGATAACGGCAAGTATGATTGCAAATCGTTATATTTTTTAATTTGAATATGTTAATGTTACGAATTTTACGCAATAATAGTACTTTTTATTTGTAAATTAAACTTTTTTAAAACAAACTACTTTGCATTAGTACGAGTATAACTGAAATATTTTTACTAAATAGATTTTTTCTACTGTAAAGTAAATTACTCTAATTATTTAGAGTTGAATGTATTTTTAAATAATTAACTTATAAAAATCTTTATTGATGAATAACAACATAACCAAATCCTTACAAACACATTTCAGGATCATTGTATGGTTACGTCTGATGATCATAATATTATTGTGCCACAACCATGTACCCAGCAATAGTATGGTGCTCCTCGAATATTGTTAGTCTAACCACACATTCTTTCTTCGCGTGGTTCATCTAAAAAATCTATAAGTTTTGTAACAGATTTTTGGCCAAAATTTGAAAATATATTTTTTTAAATACTTTTAAATTCAATTTTTATGTTGAGTAACTGGAAATAAAGTATCGAAGCAACATACGACGTATACGAAATGTTGGATTTAATATTATACACTAATTAAGTGTACCGATCGACTCAGTACCGATAGTTTTTTCGACTTAACTATGTCTGTCTGCTCGTCCGTCCATCTTAAGCTAGTAATTAAGGTACATGTCGCAATTGTTGTCAGATTTTTATGAAATTTGGCAAAAAAATAAAAAAATAATTTTTGCATTTAAAGTACTCTAGAACACAGGCAGTCATGTAGTGGAAAAGATAGATTAAGATTTATACCGAAGAAAATTGAAAATAATTCTAATTGGCTTAGATTCAGAAATGATAGAAACATTTTATTTTAATAACACTCAGTCAAACCAATAGAAAATTACCCTTCTTTGACTATGAGTTTAGTTAGTATCTCCAATAATTGGCTACAACAACAATACGTTTGTAAAACTATTATTAAATACTTTTTCCTTTCAGTTTTCCACAAATGGTGGTTGTGGCAACTAAATACCTTTACGCGTTTCATTGGTATGACCGATTAATTAGTTGTCTATACAATACCATGGAATGTCGAACCGAATATCCATTACGTTTATAAACATTGTGTTATTGCAATGGAAGTTTCTTAAACAGAATTTTTGTAGTTCCAATCGATTACCAACCAATTTTTTTCTCCGATTTTCTGCTCAGAAAATCCAACTGAAAATAGGATTTTAAAACTTATGTCAATTTGAATTTTGGGAAACATTTTATTGCTTTAGATAAAAACGGTGAAACATTCATGTGGAATTATATCTTTATCTGAACTGATTTTCTCTAATATCAACAGTGCTTGGCATACAAAACTCACTTTTCCTTAATTCCATTAAGATTGGATGTAATATGTGGCTTCTAAAGCTAAAAACATAAAATTGGATGAGCCTATGTGTGTGTGAAATATCTAATAAGGAATTAGCGTCCTTCCTTGGTCCAAAAAAATTGCTTCTGCCAAATTTTATGAAGATAGCAAAACAATTGCTACCTGTAGTTACAGTCTTTAGATGGACGTACAGACAGACGGCGTAAAATGGAATTAGTTGGTGATTATATGCCGATCCGTATACTTAAAGGTGATGATAGCTCAAATATTTTTGGTAGTTACAAATATTTCCATGAAACTTATTTATAATACCCTGTTCCACAGAGTGGTGTAGAGTTTAATAACCAGTGTTGCCGTTTTTTCGGTTTCGACCAAAAGTGGTCGAAAAAAATGAAAAATTTGTAGTTTAATCGGATCTTGGTCAGATTTTTATGCATGTTTGCCGCTTATTTATATATGTTAAAAAATAAATAAGATTAAATATATTACAATGAAGTCAATTAACAAAAAATAAAAAATAGTCAATTAACAAAAAAAATAAAATAAATAAAGCGTGTTGTTTTTAGACGCGTGGTTTCAAAGAAAAAACCAAATGTATATATTTTAATGCTATGGCCAAGAATTTACCTTTTTTATAAAGATAATGGTTTGCCATTATTTTTGAAAAATGATTTCGGGCAAATACCCGTCGTATGTCAGCAATCGCTCTTATCTATTTAGACAAGATACTTCATATAACCTCACAAAAAATAGTCTGGCGGTGTTAAATCGCACGATTTTGGAGGCCACGCCACAGGCCCACGACGTGACGTCTTAAAAATGACTTGTGGATTTTCATTACTCCAAATGTGACAATTTTAGCTATCAACGGGCCTATTTAACCAAAAGTGAACTTCATCGCTAAACAAAATTTTCTTGTAAAAATCAGGATCGGTGTTTTGTACCCATTCATGAAAACGTTGTTTCGGAGTAGGGTTTTCATTATGAAATGGCAAACCAAACTGAACCTAACTTAAGTGACAGCTGTCAAAAAGACCAACTCCGAACAATCCCACGACAGTCGGTTCTATGCACCGGATTGACCCGAAGCAGCAATTCTTCGGCCAAGGGCTGTCACCATGGCACTGTGTGTGCCGCTACAACAACAACAACCAACTCCAAAAAAAGTGTGGTCAGATTGAAAACTACACGTGTAAAAAAAACACATTTTAGTAAAACCGCAACAGTTAAGTGATTTTTTTGTTTTGTTTTCAAAAAGTACCTATTTTCAGCATGTCTCGATTCTGCAAAAAGAATTTTAGAAATATAATTTGTTGGCGCCTTTTTAGTAGTTAGCATGGATAGTTATCCAGGTTGAGTATTAAAATGGCTACAATAAATTAAGTTTGCTACTTTTTTATTTTTTAGACTTTTAATACTTCTGGACTATGGACTTGAGACACGAACAGCTTTGACACTTATTGTCATTTTATGACTTAACTATAGCGGTTTTGTAATCCAAGCTTATTTGTCAAGGCTCAACCTAAAATACTACTAATCTAAATACAGGGAAATACCAGCGTATTCCTTGGCTCATTTCATAAAAATTTCTCCATATAAGACCATGGCCGAAAATAATAAGAGGTGAAATTTCAACGGTTTGAAAATTTTCGGATTGTTGGTCGGAGGGTACTAAGGTGAAATTGCTAAGATCGGAACCAGTGTACTTCGGAACCAGTGTACTATGGTCCAGCGGACCACTTTCCTTGGCGAAAACTATTTGATACAAAACGGCTGGAATGATTTTGATGAAATTTTCAGGGAATCTTCAGAATCACATAGGCTATACTTTTTTTTGGGAAAAGGCACCTCCTATAGGACCCTATTTTTGAAAACGCAATATCTGGATGAAAGATGCAGCTATCGAATTGAAAATTGGTGTAGATTAAAAAAACAGCAAAATTCGTGATCTAAAAAACAATGGGCTGGATTGGATTAGTGGGCGTGGCATAAACCTTAAAACTTCTCACGGCTATACCTCATGAACTATCAGAAGTAAGGAGATGGAATTTGGAATGTATAGGGTGTTTTTTTATTGGGGTATAGAACTTTAAGTTGGCATCACTTTTTTAACTGGCGGCCATTTTGTCAGCTGTCAAGTGATTAATATTTAGTTTGGTTTGCCATTACATCATGAACAGGTTGACAAAAGAACATCGCTTGCAAATCGTGCAAATTTATTTCGAAAGTAATGGTTCAGTTCGCGAAGTTCACCGCAAGCTCCGTCCATTTTATGGTCGACATAATCGTCCATCAGAGCAATTAATTCGGTTAACCACGGATCGGTTAACATGGACCATTGGATTATTTTCTTTGGGGATATGTGAAGTCGCTCGTCTACGCCAACAAACCAGAAACACGTTAGGGGACTTGGAAGCCAACATTCGTGGCGTTATTGCCAACATACGGCCCCATATGCTCGAAAAAGTGGTTGAAAATTGGACCTGTAGAATTGGCTTTATTCGAGCCAGCCGCGGCGGCCACATGCCCGAAATCATATTTAAACAATAATGGCATAAAATTATCCTTCCAATAAAGCCAAATTGATGGACATTAAAACGATTTTCTTGTGTTTTATTTCAATTCGAAGTTCTATACCTCAATAAAAAACACCCTTTACTTATGTATGTTGTTCGTACAGTATGAATTACATCCAAGGTGGAAGGGGGCTGTGCCACACCCCCTTTTCAGACATCGATATCTGAAAAATCTATGTAAGGTCGGAAGAGTGTGTACTAAATTCAACATTTTCATCTGAAATAAAGTACTTAGTAAAATTTTCTGGTTTCAATTTCAAGTGATATACAGATTGAACAATTATATTTTATGATTTTTTAAATTTCAAATTATATTTTGTTTACATTGGTTTAAAATATTGTTTTTAATGCAGTGTGTAATATTCATTCTCAATTTTTATTTAAATTTCACTCCCGCTTATATTCAATTCGTTTTCTTTTCAGTTTCATAACCTTTTTCTTGATTTTCGTCATACGTATTCATCATCCGAACTATAACTTCTATCTGCAGTTTCGCTACGAATTATTCAAACTGCTGCTATTTCGGCCGGATGGAATACGCTAATCAATGATTGTTTAACGATTTGGTCGGAAACAGTCGATTTCGGGCCGTTTTGTTCGGTTTATGGTATTAATTTGGTCGGAAAATAAATCATCCAGCGGCAACACTGGTAATAACTGCTTCGAATTTACATCGAAAGTAATTTAAAGAGAAAACTCTTTTCTTGCTCACATTAAGTCATTTTTACAAAAACCCATTAAATAAACTAACCTTCCTAATAATCTATGAAAAAAGCATATAAAGGTTTCCATGTAAGTAAGGAAATTGAATACATATATCGCTTACCTTTGAGAGCACAGAATTTGTACGAAGAAAATATAAAATGTGTACACGCATATTTTCATTAAATTTTCCGGTTCCTTAGGAACATTCATTGTGACGCACTTGCATCGGCCTTAGTGCTTATTCGAGCAAGAGCGTGGGTGCCATTATGAAAAATCAATACTGATTTTAAATGAACTGTGTTGGCGTGTATCGAGGTCTGACTTACTGCTATCATATTCATTCAGCTCGGCTGCCTGAAAATTGTACGGTTAATTTTACATTTTAGCAGGTTGTTATAGTAATGAGTTCAACATACTCGTACTTACACACAATTTGCAAAAGAGAGTGCTAGTTAGATACGTGGATGGTTCGAAGAGGTATTTCAATGAATAAGTCATTCTAATAAACGTTACACACATCCGTTCTAATTAAGAATACCCTGTATTAGTTTGGCCGCCTAGATCGTGTGATATCAAACCTTTAGTTTTTTTTCTTTGGAGCTATGGAAAGTCCAAAGTCTATGCTGATAAACCAGCTATGATTCAGGTCTTAGAAGCCAACATTACGCGTGTCAATCACGCCATGCCGGTCGAAATGCTCGAATGAGTCATCTAAAATTGCACCCTCTGAATGGAAACCCTAAGGTGTAGTTGCGGCCAAAATTTGAAGGAAATAATATTCAAACAATAAATGGCATAAAATTTCCTTCGAATGAATAAAAAAAGATTCCTCACTTGATTTGAATTTTAGTATTTGCATTAAAAATATTCCACACTTGATTTGAATTTTTTTATTTTGAAAAAAATACCTTTAGATAGATCACCCTATATAATTTACCCTGTCTGTAGATATGTTTATAAAAATCGTAGACGATGTCGATTATATTTTGCGATCTTTCATAGCTTGTACGGCCACTTTTAAATTCTTCACACCAAATAAACCACAGTTGTTTTAGATAGTGTGCCACCGGGGTGTGATGGAAGTGTGCAGGTCTATCATGTCAGTAAACCCAGGTTCAACACCGCGTAAGAATATTTAATATATTTTCAGCTGCAGGATCCTACCTCGTTAATGCCGTCGACGTTAAGAGTAAGAGATTTTCTATGTCTTGTTAAAACTTATCTTTATAATGCATAGCTTACGTAAGTAAGTAAATAAACCATACCAAGTTGGAGCCAAAATCACCAATTTCGGACAATGGATATCCCTTATAAATTGGGTTCGAAGTTAAAAGGTATTATTGGAAACTTAAAACTTATGGGCATAAAAAGGGATAAATGTCTTACCGTTTTATCCTGAGTATCCAGAAGCTTGAAACCCGGAATGCATTTCCGTTTTGACAAATGTAAAAAGGATGCAAGTGGATTTTTCCAAATTCATATTTATATGCAAACTTGGAGCTAAAAAGTGTGAATTAATGAGATTACTTACGTACTCAGATAGAAAACTTATAAGCATCTTACATTTCCTCAATTATTACCCAAAGTCTAAGGTTTAGGATTTCTAGCCATGGCGCCAATATACAAAGTGATTCATTCGCGGCTGGACAAATGTCACTAGCGTATTCCCTGATCATTTGATTAAAATATGACAATCTACGAACATGCCCGAAAATGCAAGGGGCGAAATGGCAGCAGTTTGAAAATTTTTGGTTGGTGGTTGGGAAGTACTAGGGTAAAATGGCTAAGTTCTGAACCAATGGTCGGATTTTTTTTTCCAAAATTACCTAAACGAAGCCCAGAGGTCCTACCGTTCCAAATTTATGACTATTTGACGGAAATGCTAAACGAGCTGCTCAATTGTACATCTGTCCATGGACTTGTCTAATACTGAAACAAAGAAATGTCAAATTGAATTGGGCCAAAAACTTAACGTTGAAGTGCAACTAACAATTAACATCGTGCATTATGGTTGGACGACCCATTAAAAGGTTTTGGTTATGCATTAGAGCATTCAAACTTATTTAGTTTTTTGGTGCTCAGCAATGGTGTACAACAAGTTCGGGTAACCTCCACAAAATCAAAAGTATAGGAAAAGCCTTTGTGTGGGGGCATAGACCGACATGGTTCTGTTTACCAGAGTTATTTTTTTTACCAAGCTCTATATGAAATTTTATGACTTCCAGAGGATATAATCTGAAATCTGGAGGGAGCTTTGTACGAGTATGGGTTCTATATAAAAATGTATGTATGTAAATGTAAATTCTTTAATCACAAATTTAGTATAATATTTGTGCAGTATCGGATGGAAAATGTGGCCAGTGAAGGGGTTGGGCCTTTTATTGGGAAGGTCCTTTGTATTTTGGCTATATAGGTAATAAGTCTTAATCATTAATCTTTTATAATAAACTTCACCAAAACTGAGCAAGTGGAGTCGCAGAACCAAAACCGGGAAAGTCTTTTTATTGAGGCTATAGTAAAACATGGATGATGAGGTCGACTTTCCGCAGAGAAATGTATTTTTATTATTATTATAACATAGTAATGTACCATGCCAAATATAATTATATGAAAATATTATAGTAATGAAAATATAAACCATGGTGGCTCATAACGTAACATGAAAAAATTAAGTACTTGTAATGTAATTTTTTGTTTCTACACCGACGGATATCAAGTCGTGAGGGATCTTTGTGTGGGGCATTTGTGTAGGAGCATTTGGACGCAAAACTGTTAAGGTACATTATCCTCAAAGTCGGGTATTGATCGCTTCTAACGCTCTAACCGATATTGATCAGAATTGAGTGAAATGTATGGAGCAGTTTATAAGGGCCCATCCTTAGCCTAATTCTCAAAATTGTGTAAATATTTATCGAAATTCGTTCATATTTGCGAGCTGTACTTTGACTAGAGAACTAAAAGGGCGGAAGGATGAAAGGATGGACGAATATCTCCTTTAAAGACTTCCAAACATCGGCACAAACTGATTATATCCTGACTACAGAGTGGAGTAGCTTCCAAGAACAAGTAAGAAAAATCTAAAGTCGTGCAGGTCCGGTTACAATATAGACTCCATTTTCCTAGTTTATGAAAATTATTTTCTTGGAATTATTGGTTTCCTGTATTAAAAAAACAAGCAAACAAAAGACGCATGGGCGGATACGTTCAATTTTCAACAATGCTTATTCTGAAGGCGCAAACCAAATTTCTTTGAAATCACGCACATATTGAAACCACAGCCATATTATGATCCTCATAACAATAGTATAATTCGCACACAGCCATACTATGATCCCTACAACCATATTAAGATTCTTACGACCAAAGCATGTATCACATTCAACCATAGTATGATTCGCATGCAACCATGTTATGACCACTACAACTATAGTATTATCCCCAAATTTTTTTTTAGTATTGGCTTATGCACGCAGATAAAAGTATGGTTGGGATGACAATATTCGAAGAGGATCATACTATTATTGGGTATATGGCTGTGGCACAACAATGAAAGTGAGGTCGAAGATTCTAAGCGCAAATAGAAAGGGACCTAATCTTTAAAATGGCTCTCCTGAACAAAACTGGTTTTTAACTTTAGGTCCCTTTCTATTTTGCGCGTCACATATAGGTATTCCAACGGCAGTCGAAAATACTTTTAGTTGCCAGCAGGTGTGAATGCTATTTCACCATCCGTAAACACCAAGTAACGAATGTGATTAAACCATGATCAAAGGCTATATACTTAAGTGCAGGCAGATTTTTAATAAACGAGAACCTGTCGGTAGTCGGGTATATCACCGAACAAAGTAAACACAATACAAATCCCTCGAACTACCTTTCAATTGTTGTTCTTTTTTATAATGGACAACAACCATGCACTGTAACGTGTGTATGTTTTTTTTTTGGTATATCAAAAAAATCATGCGCACACACTCACGGATGCGCTATAAAACCTGTTTTGTTATGTTAATAGTCGCAACAATACTGTATGATTGCCATGATCATGTTATTCTTTAAATTTAAAACAACAATACCTTTGTTGCTCCAACCATGTTTATATGGTTGGTACAATCATATTTTCATTTCTAACTTTGGCAGTAATACTATTGTTACAGTTCAATAATATTAATATTGCAGCAATCGTACTGTTGTCAAAATGAAATTCAAAAAACAATAATATGGTTGCGACGAACCTGCTTTTATTGTAGAGAACATATTATTGTAGCGGTGACCATAAAGTAACCATATCTTTTCTCTGCGTGTGTGGTCAACAATAGAGATTTTTATTAAGTACAGATTTAAAAATATGTTAAATTCAAAATAATAGAGTGAAAAAATCGGTTAGAAAAATTAAAGCGCTTTAGTTATTAAAAATGTTTCAGTTAGCATAAGACTCGTAACAACAACATAGTTTTTAAACCTATATTGCCATATATTTCCGTAATCACATTATTGTTAACTTAAAACCCAAACAACAATACTTTTGTCTCACCAACCACATTTGTATAGTTGCTGCAACCATATTTTCATTTTTAAAATTTGAAAACAATACTATTGTTACATTTCAGCAATATTAATGTATGTGACAGCGCATAGAGAAAGGGACCTAAGGGTAAAAAAATCAATTATCACCTTTTTTTTATGTGGACAATATCTGAGCATCGAATGAGACCGATCCAATGCCCAAAAATTTTCCCTCCCAGAGATATGCGCGTTTTATGAAAGTGATGGTACACCAAAGATACACGTACTTAAATCTTTAAAACGGCTCTCCTGAACAAAACTGGTTTTTAGCCTTCAGTCCCTTTCTATTTTGCGTGTCACATATACTAACTTTAACTCACTCTTTCCATTCTTTAAACTTCTTGCTCGGACCAAGTGATTTGCACCCCTATGCCCCTTTAGGTTGAGGGTATGCGCGTAAAAGGTATGCTTTTAGTGAACTCGTTAACTTTAATTGGTATCTGATATTGCTTTAAATGGCAAATGTGGTTGTTGTTATTAGAATTGTTGCATTTTGGTGTTGCAAACATACGCACACTCACGCGCAGATTGTGCATATACGACACTAACACCAGCAACAACATCACAATTTTAGTCAAGTTGCATTTATGCAAATTTCTATTCCACCCCCTAAAATTAAGAGAAACTACTCCGTTAGAAAACTATTGATCATTATAGAATCATTTCCTAACAAACACGAACGCACGTAACCATCAGCCTGGATACATATTTGAGTACACTCATACAATTATAGGCCATACACTGCCAAGAATGAGCTCACTCACACATGCACACAATCACGCAAATTTAGGTAACTTAATTATTCGGTTTGCCAGATACAAAAATGATTACAGGATGCATTTGCTATTTTCCCAGTCTGTGGTTATTATCAACATTAGCATGGGTCGGTTTCAATTTGAATTCGAGAGGGGGAAATTCTTTTTTTGACGCTGAGGAGAACAAGTAAGAAGTTGCCCAGACAGCTTTTAAAGGTTCGGAGATAAGCACCCTTCATGATTCAGGATCTCAAGTCAGAGTAAGAAATTTGTATGGGCGATACTGTTTAGTGCATGATAAAGTTTTCCCACACTCTGCAGATGACACAATGTCAGAAAGTCTAAAAAATTTAAACACATCAATTATTGTAATGGAAATATCAAAAACCAGAAAAAGCTAATGTCGGGGGTAGCAGACTGTATAACACTCTAGACTGCATTATGTGCTGAAAATCAAACTGAAACGTAAGTCGGGCGAGAGCAACTACATAAGGGCGGGTTAAACATTTGGGAGGTTCATTTGAATGATGAATGTGTCAGTACTTGACCGATATTCCCTAATTTCCCACGTCATAAGCCTTAAAGATAGAAGCACGGACTTATAAGTATGTATCTTAATCGACTCAGGAAATTATTTTTATAATAATTCTAAGACAATAGGTATAATTTTTTCTTTGTGTCGCAAAAATTAACACGGACTCAAAATAACCAATTGCTGCTACCAAACAGGAATCGTCTGTTCATTCTTCGGAATATGCGATTTTACCATCTCCCCGATTTCCATACAACACCGCTAATATTATGACCTGGCACTGTCAGTATAAATGAATATACAAGCCGGATGTTTGTCATGATGCTAAAATATGGAAGAATTTACTGGCAGACGTTGTGGAACATCGATGGCTTTGGGGAAATATTTTAATTATTTAATGCATAGGTCACTTTCATTGGTAAACTGCTTGCTAGGATACCTTTGTGTATAGATAGCACGTACTGGAAATGGCAAAGATTTACCTACACAAAGTCAAAGAAATACATTATGTGCTTTATACCTTCCCAGCAAACCAAACAGTTAGAGTTCGGTACAAAAGTCGACAAATACATCCGAATTCGGATCCGAAGTCTGGCCGATTTTGTTACTAAAAACATATCAAGTAGTTTAAATAATTCTCTTTCCGAACCGACCAAGTAAAATCGGATTTTTTGCTGATTTTTGACCGAACTCTGAGTTGAAATCTCTGAAATTTTAGTACGAGTACTTAATTTGAAATGTCGTTCAAAATTCTGACAGAAGTCTTAACTAATGTCTTGTGGAACTCGGAAGTGTTTGCCGACTCGTTGTACTGAATATAATCCTAAAGCGATTTCTTATGTGATTCTGACGTTTTAGCGGCTCTTCGCACATAATTCTGCCCGCACTCAGAATTGGTTTCTTGCGACATTCTGACGTTTTATAAAAATGAGCGAGCTACACTAAATGACCGCGAAAAAAACCTTTTCCAATTATAAATACGTATATATATATAATATTTTTCAATCCCGATTCATTGAGAAATACTTTGGAGTCATGTGCCTTGCAACATTTGCCTATCAACTTATTTGGGTCTACATTCATATAAACACCTGCTAAGAAAACGGAATTATGGTCCCAAACACTCACCATTATAGGCCAAAGACATTTCTTAGATCTTTTAAAAATGAAAAGTCCTTCTATACCAAAATATGGTACTAATTTTCTAGTCTCACTTTCTAAGTTAGCTTGGAGCAAAAAATGATAGAAGGACCCCTTACGCATTTCTACGACAGTTGTGTATAAGTACTTTGGCGTTTTACGTAAAGTACGAACATCTCGCGGCAAACTACGTATAATCAAAAATGTGTAATCGATCTAGTCATTTTTAGATTACAAACCCAAAAACGATTTATGGTCTTCCCGATGATATCCATCTTTTCCACATTTATACTGCTATTACCAGAATCCTTTATTTCTTTATTGCCATTTAAAAAAACACCAACATTCTCATCGTCATTGGAATTATTTATTTCAAAACGTTTTTACGGCCTTAAACACTTTTTTAAAATTCATCCAATAAATCCTTTAACAATGTTTTGACCACCCTTTAAAAAGTTTTTCGAAATGCGCGACATGTTTAGATGTTAGTTTAGCATATTTTTTTAACTCTCAAATTACAAACCCATTTTACGCAAAACAAGTGCAAACGTGAAAGAAAAAATCACACCCTTCGGACACAAATGACATGGTTCTTTCATTCAGACATGTCTAAATAAAATACCTCTCGTCAACAGAGATCAGAAAACCTTCAGAATTTGTTTAGAAGTGTCTGAACATATTTCATAAGACACGTAGTTCCGAATTTGTCGCTCAGACTCTGAAAAAATATCCCTCAGAAACAGAGATCACAAATCGCTTAGACGTGTCTGAACATATTCAAAAAATGTCCTTCAAAATGTGGTTTTAAATTCCTTCAGAATTTGTTAAGACCTGTCGGAATAATTACGTTCAGAAAAGTCGAACAGAAATCGGAACGAACTCGGTAAGACTTAAGACATTTTTCAGACGTGTCGGATATCCGACAGTTAGTTTGCTGGGTTGTACGTTCCTACATGAATTTGTACAAGAGTGACACGCCAACATGATAAAATACTCCTCTAAGCTTAACATTTTCAAGAAAAGTTATTGGTTCGAATATTACATTAAATGAAAGATTCAACTTTTTTTAGGCCTTAACGTGTGGGTCTTAAATCACTAGATCTCCAAAAAACAAAGTTCTTTCGAACTTGGGAATATGAGTACAGAGCAACTCCTGAAGGAATACAACTATTTGAAACAGGCTTAACTCAGGTTGGCGGACTATATAATGCGTTGTACAACCGATAACAAACGGAGGGCCATAAGCCGCTCCTAAACAACTATCGTAAATTTAACCAAGGTGGAATTTATACGTAGCTTCTCGAGCGGAAGGCCCTTTAATTGGAAAGATCCTTTGCTGATAAGTCCCAAAAATTGACATGTCGCTCTGCAATGCTTACTTTGAGGACTGTCCATTTCTTTTGACTTGACAACACTCATTGATTGGCCCCTATACATGTAAAACATTGCGCTGGTGAGTGCAAAGTAAGACGTCGGAAGGGGGAAAGAGGGAATAGTGATTATTAATACTTGCTTTAAAATACTGGATGTCGTAACTAATACGTTCGCTGGAAGTCGATTCTACATAAGGACTGTACGGACTAAAAAGGAATTCAATCTAAAGTGCATAGTACGGTCGACCGGTTAATCGATAACAGACGTCTGAGAATTCCTGTATCCCTGCCAAGCATCCTAACGTTAGGAATAACAAGACGGATGGCGGTAAAACACACTCATTGAAAGTAACGTCACGCAACCCACATTCCGACGATGCTCAGAGAAAATAATAGAGTTGGATATCCTGTTGTCGCCTATCAGCACCATAGCTCTCTTTTGAACACAGTCCAGTAACTCCATATATGCCGATATATGAAAGCTGTATTTCATTTTCGATGGATATTGAAAGTATCAGAAGGAGTGAAATATTTCTTGCACTGCTTTTTTCACACTTCGAATACAACCATCAGCCTGGATACATATTTGAGTACACTCATACAATTATAGGCCATACACTGCCAAGAATGAGCTCACTCACACATGCACACAATCACGCAAATTTAGGTAACTTAATTATTCGGTTTGCCAGATACAAAAATGATTACAGGATGCATTTGCTATTTTCCCAGTCTGTGGTTATTATCAACATTAGCATGGGTCGGTTTCAATTTGAATTCGAGAGGGGGAAATTCTTTTTTTGACGCTGAGGAGAACAAGTAAGAAGTTGCCCAGACAGCTTTTAAAGGTTCGGAGATAAGCACCCTTCATGATTCAGGATCTCAAGTCAGAGTAAGAAATTTGTATGGGCGATACTGTTTAGTGCATGATAAAGTTTTCCCACACTCTGCAGATGACACAATGTCAGAAAGTCTAAAAAATTTAAACACATCAATTATTGTAATGGAAATATCAAAAACCAGAAAAAGCTAATGTCGGGGGTAGCAGACTGTATAACACTCTAGACTGCATTATGTGCTGAAAATCAAACTGAAACGTAAGTCGGGCGAGAGCAACTACATAAGGGCGGGTTAAACATTTGGGAGGTTCATTTGAATGATGAATGTGTCAGTACTTGACCGATATTCCCTAATTTCCCACGTCATAAGCCTTAAAGATAGAAGCACGGACTTATAAGTATGTATCTTAATCGACTCAGGAAATTATTTTTATAATAATTCTAAGACAATAGGTATAATTTTTTCTTTGTGTCGCAAAAATTAACACGGACTCAAAATAACCAATTGCTGCTACCAAACAGGAATCGTCTGTTCATTCTTCGGAATATGCGATTTTACCATCTCCCCGATTTCCATACAACACCGCTAATATTATGACCTGGCACTGTCAGTATAAATGAATATACAAGCCGGATGTTTGTCATGATGCTAAAATATGGAAGAATTTACTGGCAGACGTTGTGGAACATCGATGGCTTTGGGGAAATATTTTAATTATTTAATGCATAGGTCACTTTCATTGGTAAACTGCTTGCTAGGATACCTTTGTGTATAGATAGCACGTACTGGAAATGGCAAAGATTTACCTACACAAAGTCAAAGAAATACATTATGTGCTTTATACCTTCCCAGCAAACCAAACAGTTAGAGTTCGGTACAAAAGTCGACAAATACATCCGAATTCGGATCCGAAGTCTGGCCGATTTTGTTACTAAAAACATATCAAGTAGTTTAAATAATTCTCTTTCCGAACCGACCAAGTAAAATCGGATTTTTTGCTGATTTTTGACCGAACTCTGAGTTGAAATCTCTGAAATTTTAGTACGAGTACTTAATTTGAAATGTCGTTCAAAATTCTGACAGAAGTCTTAACTAATGTCTTGTGGAACTCGGAAGTGTTTGCCGACTCGTTGTACTGAATATAATCCTAAAGCGATTTCTTATGTGATTCTGACGTTTTAGCGGCTCTTCGCACATAATTCTGCCCGCACTCAGAATTGGTTTCTTGCGACATTCTGACGTTTTATAAAAATGAGCGAGCTACACTAAATGACCGCGAAAAAAACCTTTTCCAATTATAAATACGTATATATATATATAATATTTTTCAATCCCGATTCATTGAGAAATACTTTGGAGTCATGTGCCTTGCAACATTTGCCTATCAACTTATTTGGGTCTACATTCATATAAACACCTGCTAAGAAAACGGAATTATGGTCCCAAACACTCACCATTATAGGCCAAAGACATTTCTTAGATCTTTTAAAAATGAAAAGTCCTTCTATACCAAAATATGGTACTAATTTTCTAGTCTCACTTTCTAAGTTAGCTTGGAGCAAAAAATGATAGAAGGACCCCTTACGCATTTCTACGACAGTTGTGTATAAGTACTTTGGCGTTTTACGTAAAGTACGAACATCTCGCGGCAAACTACGTATAATCAAAAATGTGTAATCGATCTAGTCATTTTTAGATTACAAACCCAAAAACGATTTATGGTCTTCCCGATGATATCCATCTTTTCCACATTTATACTGCTATTACCAGAATCCTTTATTTCTTTATTGCCATTTAAAAAAACACCAACATTCTCATCGTCATTGGAATTATTTATTTCAAAACGTTTTTACGGCCTTAAACACTTTTTTAAAATTCATCCAATAAATCCTTTAACAATGTTTTGACCACCCTTTAAAAAGTTTTTCGAAATGCGCGACATGTTTAGATGTTAGTTTAGCATATTTTTTTAACTCTCAAATTACAAACCCATTTTACGCAAAACAAGTGCAAACGTGAAAGAAAAAATCACACCCTTCGGACACAAATGACATGGTTCTTTCATTCAGACATGTCTAAATAAAATACCTCTCGTCAACAGAGATCAGAAAACCTTCAGAATTTGTTTAGAAGTGTCTGAACATATTTCATAAGACACGTAGTTCCGAATTTGTCGCTCAGACTCTGAAAAAATATCCCTCAGAAACAGAGATCACAAATCGCTTAGACGTGTCTGAACATATTCAAAAAATGTCCTTCAAAATGTGGTTTTAAATTCCTTCAGAATTTGTTAAGACCTGTCGGAATAATTACGTTCAGAAAAGTCGAACAGAAATCGGAACGAACTCGGTAAGACTTAAGACATTTTTCAGACGTGTCGGATATCCGACAGTTAGTTTGCTGGGTTGTACGTTCCTACATGAATTTGTACAAGAGTGACACGCCAACATGATAAAATACTCCTCTAAGCTTAACATTTTCAAGAAAAGTTATTGGTTCGAATATTACATTAAATGAAAGATTCAACTTTTTTTAGGCCTTAACGTGTGGGTCTTAAATCACTAGATCTCCAAAAAACAAAGTTCTTTCGAACTTGGGAATATGAGTACAGAGCAACTCCTGAAGGAATACAACTATTTGAAACAGGCTTAACTCAGGTTGGCGGACTATATAATGCGTTGTACAACCGATAACAAACGGAGGGCCATAAGCCGCTCCTAAACAACTATCGTAAATTTAACCAAGGTGGAATTTATACGTAGCTTCTCGAGCGGAAGGCCCTTTAATTGGAAAGATCCTTTGCTGATAAGTCCCAAAAATTGACATGTCGCTCTGCAATGCTTACTTTGAGGACTGTCCATTTCTTTTGACTTGACAACACTCATTGATTGGCCCCTATACATGTAAAACATTGCGCTGGTGAGTGCAAAGTAAGACGTCGGAAGGGGGAAAGAGGGAATAGTGATTATTAATACTTGCTTTAAAATACTGGATGTCGTAACTAATACGTTCGCTGGAAGTCGATTCTACATAAGGACTGTACGGACTAAAAAGGAATTCAATCTAAAGTGCATAGTACGGTCGACCGGTTAATCGATAACAGACGTCTGAGAATTCCTGTATCCCTGCCAAGCATCCTAACGTTAGGAATAACAAGACGGATGGCGGTAAAACACACTCATTGAAAGTAACGTCACGCAACCCACATTCCGACGATGCTCAGAGAAAATAATAGAGTTGGATATCCTGTTGTCGCCTATCAGCACCATAGCTCTCTTTTGAACACAGTCCAGTAACTCCATATATGCCGATATATGAAAGCTGTATTTCATTTTCGATGGATATTGAAAGTATCAGAAGGAGTGAAATATTTCTTGCACTGCTTTTTTCACACTTCGAATACATGTCTCGCCCATCGAATTGCTTGTGAGACAACAGCAGAAATGTGGCAGACGCGCATTAAAATCTACTCTATTCACTCGACCCCATTCAAAAATGGCCTGTTAATCCCGATTACGTGTCACAACTAGGATTTGTCTTTTGTCTACAATTTTTTGACAAATTGTCGAATTAATATGAATGGCAAAGATTGTCGTCATCTGCAAATGAGTAGATTGGATTAATGGTCTGACCCAAAAGATCGTCAATGAAAATACGAAAAAGAGAGGGAGAAAGGACAGATCCCTGTGGTACACCTGCGGTCAGCCCATGTTTGCTGGATAAGAACCCATCTTTAACAACTCGTATAGTGCGATTTCGAAGAAAGTTCGATATAATTGAAACAAAGGTATAACCGACTCCAAATGCGATTAGCTTATATGAGTGCACCGTGCCAGATTTTATCAAAGACCTTGGAGATATCTAGAGCCACGACCTTACTCTCGCCAAACTTCAACGCTCCGACAAAGACACCATCAGGTCTCCAGTAGAGCGATTTATATGGAAAACATACTGTCGATCACTCAGCCGGTCAATGGGCTTTAAATAACTCGCAATATGGTGGTTCACCATGCCCTCCATTGCCTTGGATCGCTAAGCAAATCGCATTTGGGCAATAATTCGCAGGATTATTAGCTGCACCCTTTTTTGGGATCGGCTGAAAGCTAGCAACAAGCTGGCAATACTCACACACGATAAGCAAGGTTAAAAAAGTTGCGTAATGGAAGATCACTTACCAGGACAATTGCCGAAATATCATCTATATCTGAACCGGGTTTCTTTAGTTTCTATTAAGCCCTTCCTTTGTCCAAAAAATTAACGTGAATCAAATTTCCTCAATATTGGATGTAATAATCCAGCGCTTAAGACATAAAATCGGATGAACATATATGTATGGGAGATATATATCTAAATCTCAACCGATTTTCGACAATGTCAAGAAAGTCCTTCCTTACTTGTGCTAAATTTCATCATTATTGGATAAAACATGTGGCTTCTGGAGCTAAAAACATAAAATCGGATAACATGTATGTATGGGAGCTATATCTAAATCCAAACCGATTTTCTTCAGTTCCAATAATGAAAACTAATGTGTGTTAAATTTCACCAAGATTTGATGAAAAAATTGGCTAATAGAGCTGAAACATTTGCATGAACATTTATGTTGGAGCTGTATTTAAATCTTAACCGATTTTCTTAGGTTTATATAAAGTCCTACCTGATTCCGAAAATCTTACTTGTGCATATATGTGTGGGACCTATATATAAATATATATATAAATCCCAACTACTTTTCTTCAAAGTCAATAAAGTTCTTCCTTTGCCAAAAAAACTCACTTCTGCCACATTCTATCAAGATTGGATGAAATATGAGCTCCCTAGCGACTGAAAGCATAAAATCGGATAAACAAATGTGTGTGGGAGCTATATCTATGTCTGAACCGATTTTCTTTAGTTTCAATAACGTCCTTCCGTGACCAACAAAACAAAAATGTGCCAAATTTCATTAAGATTGGGTGTAATTTGTGGCATCTAGGGCTGAAAACATAAAATTTCATTAGGATTGGACAACACTTGCGACCAGTAGTTTAATTGCAACCGTTAGATGGACGGACTGATGGACAGACATCGTTAAGTCGAACCAACAAGTGATTCTGAGTCGATCGGTACACTTATAGGTGGTTCTAGCTCAAATATTTTTGATAATTACAAAACTAACTTATAATACCCTGTGCCACAACTGGTGTACGGTATAAAGATCGAAGCTATTTGATAACATGGCTGACTTTCGTATCTTGCCGAATTTCAAAATTATATATCCATGTGTGAATTGGACAAACATCCCTTTGTTTGCATATTAAATTGAGTTCTTGTCCTACTCTTTATTCGCCAGTGTATCTGTTTAAATAAACAAAATGACATTAAATGCGGGCATTTCAGCCAAGTCAATTATAGCACCGCATTTCAACGACTTTTTTTTGTTTGGCTATAAAAACATGCTCCATATTCATTGGAAATGTTTCAATCAGTTCCCACCTACTTATCAACTTGAAAAAATGTACTGTCATGCAAATAAATAGCTGCCCTTTTTTACTAGCCCAGCGACAAATAAAGTGTTTCTTTGGTATTTTGTTGAAATATTTTAACCACATGCAGATAGACGTGTGAGCATGTGTGCGTGTTTCAACACACATATGCAAAGTCAATTCATTCTCAATGATGAGTATGTGTGTGCCGAGCCAGGATCATGTTGACATTCTGTAATAAATGTCTGACATGAAAATTTATTACTCTCCCCCTCTCTTCATTAAACATACGCGCACCACACGCCCAGGCCCACACATGCATATTTATGTCTGCATGTGTATAGAGCGAGCATTGAGCAGCTTTTTTCGGGTGTTTTCCTAATTTTTTATATAGCACAATGTTGTTCTCTTTGCTGCTGTTCTTTCAATTTCATCTAATGGTATGTTAATGTTAATTTTTTTACGACAACTCTCAGATCCTAACTTGCGAAAACACTACTACAACTACAGCCATACTGTACAAGCGTATGTATGCGTGTATATGTGATTTTGTATAAATGTTAACTAATTAGACATTTATGGGGCATTATAAAGAAAAGAAATAAAATGGCAAAAAAATAAATACAGCGTACAGGAAATAGTTGAGAATGGCACAGGACAACCCGCAAAAAGACCACTGGGAAATTAATGAGTGCGCTATGTCCGGCAGCATTGAAACTTCGAATATCAATATATCGTATGAACAATCTAGAGGTACTTTTTTCAAAATAAAAAAATATTATGCCATTTATTTTTTAAATATGTGACGCGCAAAATAGAAAGGAACCTAAGGGTAAGAACCAGTTTTGTTCAGGAGAGCCATTTTAAAGATTTAAATACGTGTATCTTTGGTGTACCATCACTTTCATAAAACGCGCATATCTCTGGGAGGGAACAATTTTGGGCATGATTCATGGCTGTCACATATACTAAAGTAATTTGCTTTAAAGTATGACCACAACAACGGCCCAGGCTGTCTATTCTGAGGGTCGAACTTTGAATGAATCATTCGAGCATTTTGACCGGTATGGCGTTAATGACACGCGTAATGTTGGCTTCCAAAACCTGAATCGTAGCTCGTTTGCCAGCATAGTCTTTGGACTTTACATAGCCCCAAAGAAAAAAGTTTAAAGGTGTGCTATCACACGATCTAGGCGGCCAACAGATACATTGTTTGAGCAGCTGTATGGCAACTGGCACTCTTATGTTGAAATCAACTTTCGTCAAGATTACGAGCTTCAATTTGAGGTAGCAAAAAGTCCGATATCATGGCGCGAGTAGCGATATCACGTTTACGTTACGGCCATCATCTTTTTGGAAAAATATGGACCGATGATTCTACTAGGTCATAAACTACACTAAACCGTGGTTGCTCTGGGTATAATGACACCTCTTGGACCTCTTCTGGTTGCTCTTCGTCCCAAATGTGGCAATTTTGTTTATTGACGTTGCTGTTGAGGCAGAAAAGGCCTCATCACTGAACAAAATTTTGGCCGAAGCCAGTTTCTTACCTGTATTAAAAAATTACTTTCAAACTAATGGTTCTTTAACGCAAACTGTAAGCAATTTACGTGGACAATTTTTAAGAAGAGATCGGTTGTTAATTCAGTTTGAGCGACAATTTGTGAAGCGAGTTCATGAAAATGGATCGTTATTGGACAAACTAACATGAGTACGTTCTCTTCCAGTGCGTTCAATTGAAATCATTACAGCTGTGGCTAAGAATGTCAAAAAAAACATCCATCAACATCAGCTCTTCATCGCTCTCAGGAAGTGAACATTTCTCGCACTTCTTTGAGAAGAATTTTGCATAAAGACCTCAGTCTGAAGGCTTGCAAAGTTCAATTGGTTCAAAGACTGTATCTTCATGACCATCCGATGCGTTTTCGCTTCGCCCAATGGGATGAAGATTGTTTAGCAGGAGTTGAAGAATTTAGCCGAAACATAGTTTTTTCGAATGTAGCCCATTTTCATCACGGTGGCTATGTCAATAAGCAAAATTTCCGCATATGTGACGCGCAAAATAGAAAGGGACCTAAGGGTAAAACCCAGTTTTGTTCAGGTGAGCCATTTTAAAGATTTAAATACGTGTATCTTTGGTGTACCATCACTTTCATAAAACGAGCATATCTCTGGGAGGGAACACTTTTGGGGCATGGGATCGGTCTCATTCGATTCTCAAAGTGAAAATTGTTTTTTTTACCCTTAGGTCCCTTTCTCTATGCGCTGTCACATATGGGGTTCTGAGAACTCACACACGTGACTATTGAGAAGCCAATGCATTCACGATGAGTCGAGGTTTGGAATGGATTTTGGGCTGGCGGCCTCATTGAGCTATTTTTCTTCAAAAAACGAGCAAGGAGCCGCCGTTAACGTCAACGGTAAGCGTTATCGCGCCATGCCTAACGAATGTTTGGCAAATTCCAGAGAATGGCAACGTAATCATAGATATTTTACGCAATGTTTTTGAAAATCAAATAATCAGCCGAAATTGTGATACCAATTGGCCGCCTTGGAGCTGTGGGGAGCCAGAAAAATTAAAGCGTTGAAGCATGAAATCGAAGTTGCCACTGAAGAGATTCGAGCCGAAACAATCGAAAATGTAATAAAAAATTGGGTTGATCGGATGAGGTACTGTCGAGCCTGCAGTGGTAGTCATCTGAATGATATTGTGTTCCATAATTAAATGACAAAGTTTAACATTTCCAATAAAATCAGAAATTTGAAAAAATTTTATTACTTTTTTTACGGCTGATTCAAATTTAAAATTTTAAATCATCCACCCTGTACAAATATGTATTTAGGCTGGTGGTTACGTGCGTTCGTGTTTGTTAGGAAATGATTCTATAATGATCAATAGGTTTCCAACGGAGTAGTTTCTTCAAATTTTATGGGGTTGAATAGAAATTTGCATAAATGCAACTTGAAACTTGACTACAATTGTGATGTTGTTGCTGGTGTAAGTGTCGTATATGCGCAATTTGCGCGTGAGTGGGCGTATTTTGCAATACCAAAATGCAACAATTCCAATAACAACCACATTTGCCATTTGAAGCAAGATACCAATTAAAGTTAACGAGTTCACTAAAAGCATACCTTTTACGCGCATACCCACAATCTACAGGGCATATGGGTGCAAATCACTTGGTCTGAGCAAGAAGTTTAAAGCATCGGAAAAGTGAGCCATCCATCTATATTATTTTGATAGAAATACAGGTCGGAAATAACGGGTGATCAGTCTAGAGGTATTTTTTTTAAAAGAGTTTTTTTTTTACCGATTACGCGTGAGTTGTGTTAAACTTTATTTTTGTTTCTTTTCAGTATTGTTTGCCATTTCATCATGGAAAGACTTACACCGCAAAAAGGTCTCCAATTTGTGCAAATGTATTATGGAAATGAACGTTTGGTAAGCAACGTTTTTCGACCAAAATTTTGTTCAGTGATGAGGCCTATTTCTGGCTCAACGGCAAAGTCAATAAACCAAACCATTATGCCCAGAAAAACCACTGTTTGGTAAGGTTTATAAGCTGGTGGAATCATCGGTGCATATTTTTTCAAAAATGATGATGGCCGAAACGTAACCGTGAATGGTGCTAGCTATCGCGCAATGATATCGAAAAAAAACCCATACCTTGGATCTGCTCGATTTTTCAGAACCTTGTACAAGATCATGATACGTATGTAAGCTGTAATCGTAGATAAGAGTGGGCAGGGCACCCACCTAATATCAGTTCAGGTCTAAAACACATCAGGAAGTATAGCGAAACGGACTTTGTGGCCTCGTGCTGTACCAACGTGGTTCGCAGTGGGTCTTTGGATTTGGTGTCATCATCGCCGTCCACACAATTCTCCTGCAGTCTCCCCCACAGCAGCAACATCAAATACAGCACCTAACACCACAGATTAGTGTTGCCACCCCCGACAATGCAGCTATTTTGCAATTTAACTTTAATGGCCTACGCAACAAAATCAGTGAGGTAATCAGTGAGGTAATAGGAATCGGAGAAATAGCCTAGTCGTTGACTGCACAGTTGTGACGTATACACCGATCAAAGATTCGCACGAGAAGTGGAGGTAGGGGACTCAATTTTTTGTTACACCATTCTGTGCAGTACATACCTATTTCGCCTGAGTTTGACTCTAGAATGTATGGGGGTAGCAGTCAAGTCTGGGAATGCCGAAATAGACCTGTTTAACGTATACATCCTGCCGGTTGGTAGCTGCGCCCCGCGTTATTTCTCGGATATTATCAACTTGCTACAAGGCAATAACCGGTTGGTTCTAGAAGACTCTTTTCACCCACCACTAACTGCGGCATTATCTTCTAGGTAACGATCTGAAGGGCATAGCTTTGTTATAGGAAAGAAAGCTCTACGCCCTGCACAGTGAAAAGGATGCCCCCACGCGATTGCGATAGCTCGTCTGTCCTGATCAACGACGACACCTGGCAACCCGTCATCTCGTTAGGATTGGTCCACCTTCCCATAATACTATGCATCAACAGACCATCCGACTTTATTATCTCTGAACGCCGTACGTATCTCTATCTAAAAAAGGCTAATTAGGATGTCTTAGAAAAGCCACCAACTGCAGCTTAAGTGATCTACCCATTCCCCGGAATGTTCAGGTAGCCAAAAAGAAGTTCCGGGACATAATCAACACAGCAGCCGCTCGTTATATTTCTTCTGGTTGAATGCCCGAGAAATTTCCGTGATGACATTCGTAGCTCCAATCCTGTTGACCCTAGAATTTGGGATCTCAACTCTGAGATCTGTAGGTTGGTCAACGAATATAAGCGAGGTTGGTCAACGAAATAAAGCAGTGCAAATTAAGTTCCGGAATTGGAAAATTGTGGACAAGGGTCAAATTGCTCTCTAAGTCTGGAAGAAAGTATGGTCGGACAGACGTCACGCTTGGTGACAGAACAGAAGCAGATCCGAAGCGGTGCGCTAGTTATTTTAAACGACTTTTAATTGAACACCCAGAGAGCAGGACGGCAAAAAGGAGAGTATTGCGTCGTATCCGTGCTTTCCGAGTCGAAGAGGCACCAATACAGATTACTGTTGGCGAAGAGCCCATGTCATCCGCAGCGCAAAGTCATCAAAAGCGCTGGGTCCCGACGGAATCTCAAGGCTGATATTGAAGCACTTGGATACCCCGGAAAAAGATTATGCTGTGATCAATCAAGAGGTATTTAATAGCGTTTTTTCACAGATTACGCGTGAATTGTTTTCAACTTTATATTTTTTTCTTTTTTATATTGTTTGGTAAAGCCACGGTTTGGTGAGGTTTTTGAGCTGATGGAATCATCGGTCCATATTTCTTCAAATTTGTGACGGGTAATCAATCTAGAGGAGGTTTTTTCAATAGGGTTTCTTACAGATTAAGCGTGAGATGTGTTAAAGTTTATTTTTTTCTGTATTGTTTGACATTTCATCATGGAAAGACTTACACCGCAAAAACCACGGTGTGTGTCATTAACGCCATACCGGTCGAAATGCTCGAACTAGTCATCCAAAATTGGACCCTCAGAAAGGACATCCTGAGGCGTTGTTGCGGCCAATATTTAAAGGAAATTATATTTAAAAATTAAATGGCATAAAATGTCCTTTCAAACGAACAATGAAGATTCATTTGAATTTTTGTATTTTTTTATTATAAAAAATTCCTCTAGATTGATCACCCTATATATAACCAAAGCTACTCACTTAGTTCCCGATGCTTGGAAAATGGGCAGAGTAGTACTGCTACTAAAACCAGGCATGGATTTAAGCAAAGGATAATCGTACAGGCCGATCTCCTTGCTTTAGCCAGTAAAAAAAGACGCTTGAAGCACTGCACCTCCCCAGCCTGACCGAACATCTTTCATGTGCTGATGACATAGCACAACAACAGCTTTACACGTCATGTTACATTGCAATAATATTAATATTGCCATTATCATAATATGGTCAATATAAAATTCAAAAAGAAACCTTACAATGGTTGCGACAAACATGCTTTTAGTGCGCAACATATCATTGTGACCGTGAGCATAGAGTCACTGGATCTTTTCTTTGCGTGTACTAGACAGACAAATCGCAACGACTTCAACACTTCGCCTTAGATAGACTGTAAGACTGCTGTCGAATCTCAGCAGTCCTTGTTAATGAATCCAAGGACCGCTTACGATTGTCGCGAACCTTTTAACGAGATGGCTAAGTAGTTCGATATCCTATGGGACCCAGGCATTCGAGGAAATGATATGGCGGATGAGCTGCTAGAAATGGGATAACCCTACACGCTTTAAGCCTCTATACATTCAAGCTCTATCTCAAATTAGAAGCTCTTAGATTAGCGAATGAATGGTGGGTCGGACTACTGGACGAATTTGGGATTGCTACGATAAAAATCGCTCTAAGTTCTTAAGATGCACCTCTAGAGTTATCCGAATGTAAGAAAGTTACTATGCAGGCGATACCTGAACTACTCCTGGAGTTCTGCATCTTCTTACGAGTAAGATAATGGATAAGTAAGTTAATCTTCGGGGTTTGTCAAGTAAGAACCTCTCAGACCGTTGCTTTGTATCCAATATTTTCAACGTCATTATCAATATCCTTAATTGAGATAAATCAAAGTCAAAACTAATAATACCAATACCTTTTGGGAATATAAGTCTACTTTCGTTTTATTTCTTTGTATGTCTAATTTTATATTGCTTGGCGTACGTACGTACATATGTATTGATGATGGCAAATAAAAAAAGGAAACAAGATAAATTAACAAACAATGTGAAGGAATTTATGCCGGCTCTTTTTCTGCTTTCTCTTGTTGATGTTATAAATTTAACGACGTGATGGTATGTTTTCTTTTTCCATGTTATTGTGTGTTTTTTGTCGCTTTTGAGGGGGCATTTTAGACCCGGATTAACAACAACAAAGTGTTCTATTAAACATACGAATTTTTACACAGACCTCGACAAAAAAAGGAAGAAGCCTCAAGCACGTTTATATCTTACGGACATGTTTTTGTTTTTCTTATCCATTACAATCTTAATGTTAAATTTAACAGACAATTAATAAAGTTTCTGTCCTTTGTTTTCTTCTCTTAGCTTCAATATTTGTTTTCTCTATGTCCGGCGCTGCGTGTTTTCCAAAATATGTTGACACGTCCAAAAAAAAGGCCAAACGAAATGGAAAAGATCAACAGCAACAGGGAGCAACAACTACAAAGCACAAAAACTCGAGCGAGAGTCCTGGCAGAAACAATGTGGTCACTAACTAATCAACGAACCATGGCACCACTTCATCTATTTTAATTTCCGTTTTTCACAATGTTCATGTACTGCCAACTACGGCAATTGCAGGACCACCGCCAGCAGTAGCAGCCAAACGGACAACAATGTGTGTAGGTATGTGTGTTTTTGTATTTTTATTGCGAAGGATGGACAAAGTCTTAAATGTCCTCAAAAACCAAAACATAATCCCTCCACCCGCTCTGCTAAATCAAAACAAGGAAAAAAGACAGCACAAAAACTATTAAAGATACCATGTAACAACAAGGATGTTACAAAAGGACAGTGCGTTTGCAAAAGTTGTTAACGTTTAGTGAAATTACTCAAATTGAATTCATGCTATTTCAATTCACACTGAGGTACTAATTATTAAGACTTCATATAGGGTGGGCCATCTAAAATTTTAAATTTGTATCAACTATAAAAAAGTACTGATCATTTTTTTTAAATTTCTGGTTTTATTGAAAAGGTTGTAACGCGTGATCCATTTCGAGGTTCCCTACTCTTTTTTAAGAAAAAAACGCAGAAAATTGAAAATGAATTTAAAATTTTAATTATCATTTGTAAGAACTTTATTTAGCATTTTTTTTTGAAGATTATGTCTCTCAAATGTTGGCCGCGGGTACGTCTCAGATGGTCCATCCGTTGAGTTCAATTTTCGACGACTCGTTCGAGCATTTCGAACGACCGACACGCGTGATGTTTTGCTCCAAAGCCTGAATCGAAGCGGGTTTGTCCGCATAAACTTATGACTTAACATATCCCCACAGGAAAAAGTCTATGATTGTGATAACACCCAATCTTGGTGGCCAATCGACCGGCCCAAAACGGGAAATTATCTGCTTACCGAAGTGTTCATTCAATAAATACATTGATTGATGCGATGTGTGGGAAGTGGCGCAGTCTTGTTGAAACCAAATGTCGCCGAGATCACGAGCTTCAATTTCAGGCATCAAATAGTTGGTTATCATGGCACGATAACGGCCGCCATTGACGGTTACGTTCTCACTGGCATTATTTTTAAAACTATGGACCGATGATTCCACCACAAACCGTTGTTTTTTCTGGATAAAATGGCAGATCTTGAAGCTCTTCTGGTTGCTCTTCGAAATGGGCGTCATCGCTGAACAAAATTTGGCTCGAAAACGTCGGATCTTTTTGGAACTTTTCAAGAGCCAATAGATCGAAGTGATGTCGCTTGGGAATGTCGGGCGGCTTCAGTTCTTGCACAAGCTGTATTTTGAAGATCTCGACGTATAATGCGCCAAGTCCTTCCATACGTCAGCCCGAGTAGCTGCCAGCGGCGCCGAATCGACTCTCCACGGTCTTGGTGTACACTCTCAGCTACGGCCGCTACATTTTCTTCACTAGGTGCTTCGGTCGAATATTATCTAATTATGAATGCTGGGTCTCAAGATGGGTGACGGTGTTGCGAATATTACGCTCAGTAGGCAGATTATGTTGACCATAAGTTGAACGAAGTGCACGAAACACATTCCTCACAGAACGTGAATTTTCGTAATAAAGTTGAACGATTTGTAAACGTTGTTCAGGCGTAAGTCTTTCCATGATGAAATGCCAAACAATACTAAACAAAAATAACATGACAGCATGACACGACTCACCCGTGATCTGTCAAAAAAAAAAACTATTGAAAAAAGGAGATCTTCTTGGATCACGCATTACTTTGTCATTTAATAATGGAACACCATCCGATGCGTTTTTGTTTCGCCCAATGGGCTAAAGATTGTTTGGCAGGAGATGATGAATTTGACCGAAAAATCGTGTTTTCTGATGAATTTCATTTTTATTTGGAGGCTCTGTCAATATGGAAAATTGTCGCACATGGAGTTCAAAGAACCCACACGTGACTACTGAGAAGCCAATGCATCCACAACGAGTCACTGTTTGGTGTGCATTTTGGGCTGGCGGCATCTTTAGGCCATTTTTCTTAGAAAATGCGCAAGGGGGCGCCTTTACTATCAACGGTGAGCTTAACGACTACATTCTCAACAATTTTTTTGTTTCAAAAACTGAAGAGAATGACTTGGACGAAATATGTTTTAAACAACATGGGGTCACATCGAATAATCAGCCGAAATTGTGATGTCTATTGGCCGCCAGGTCGATTTTAGCACTTTGGATCATTTTCTGCAGCGTCCAGAGACAATTGAAGCATTTAAACATGAATCGAAGTTCATGTTTCAATGCGAAGAATCAAAGTTGCCATTGAAGAGATTTAACCCGAAACAATCGAAAATGTACTGAAAAATTGGGATGAGCCATTATTAAATGACAAAGTTTAACCTTTCCAATAAAAACAGAAATTTAAAAGAATTCTCAGTACTAATTTTAGCTGATTAAAATTTTAAATCACCCACCCTGCATATTGATCCAAATTAGCACTTTTCCTTACGGAAAACTTAAAACCCCAAAAGTATTTCCCTCAACACCCTTTGAGAAACAAACAGATAACCTCTCTTAAGAAAGTGACCTGTGCACGGTATAGATATTTTACTCCCTAACAAATACCTCCTGTTAAATTCCGAACAGCTCATACATTTATAGAGAAAATTGCATAAATTATAGTTCTTTTGCATGCTTATTTTCTAGTTGGAAATCCCAACGCTAAAGAAAGTTGAAACCTGAGCTGACTTGCGTTATACTCGTGCACATCAACGATCAAACCACAACAGCCTGACATTTGCGAAGGGAAAAAACCAAAAATATAACTTTTGATATTTTTACCTGACTTTGAGTATGGACTATCTGTGTATAGTTGCGTACATTAACATTCGTCTTAATCCATGAGATATGCTGCCAATTTTACAAATACAGGGTGGAGCGCGGCTATGACGGACGGAAACTATTGTAAATTGGGTAACTTCATTGAGAACAGTAGCGAATGTGACATGTGTACGAAGGGGACCTGAGTGAAGGATTAGAGCAGCAGTACTGCATTCTCCGAAGCGCTCTGCTCAGAAGCAATCACTGGCTCTTGGCATTTTCAGACTTTTTTTTTGCAACTACACACAAAGCGAGTGCTAACATGAATTGTTTAAGGAAAATGTTTCCTGGACGGCTTATCTCTTTGAGGGGTGATGTAAACTGGCTGACACGCACACCAAACTTGGCCCCATACTATTTTTTCCTTTGGGGTTACCTGAAGTCGAAGGTGTATATCAACCGTCCCAACACCTTGGAAAACCTAATCAACAATATTGGAGCGAAATTGGTAGAATACCAGTCGACATGCTCCATGAAAACTTTAGAAAACGTAGCATCAGTGTGTGGATAGCGTTATTCAAAAATAGAGATTTTACGAGTATCAAACAAGCTATTTAAAATTACATTACAATTAGTTCATAGCCGAATTTGAGGACATGTTTTTATTAACAATTTTATTCAAGAAACAAAAACATATACATATTCCAACGGCAGTCGAAAACACTTTAAGTTGCCAGCAGGGGTGAATGCTACTTCACCATCCGTAGACCCCAAGTACCGAATGTGATTAAACCATGATCAATGGCTATATACTTAAGTGCAGTCAGATTTTAAATAAACGAGAACCAGTTGGCAGTAGAGTATTCCACCGAACAAAGTTAATACAATAAAATACCTTCCGATTGTTGTTGTTTTTTAAAATGGACAACAACCATACCAAAAAATACATACGCACACAATTAGTTGTATGTACATGTATGCTCTATAAAACCTGTTTTGTTATGTTCATAGTCGCAACCATACGGTATGATTGCCTTAATCACATTAGTGTTAACGTAAATTTTAAACAACAATACTTTTGTTGCACCAACCATGTTTTTATGGTTGCTACAACCATATTTTCATTTCTAAATTTGGTATATATACTATTGTCACATTTCAACAATATTAATATTGCGATAATAAAAATTAAATTCAGAAAACAATAGTGTTATTGTCGTGACCATATGTGACAGCGCATAGAGAAAGGGACCTAAGGGTAAAAAATAAACTTTCACTTTTTTTTTGATGTTAACAACATCTGAGCATCGAATGAGACCGATCCCATGTCCCAAAAGTGTTCCCTCCCAAAGTGATGGTAAACCAAAGATACACGTATTTAAATCTTTAAAATGGCTCTCCTGAACAAAACTGGTTTTTACCCTTAGTTCCCTTTCTATCATATACTAACCATATTTTTCTCTGCGTGTAACCCAATTCATGCAATTTTGCCATTAAAACTGCTTTAGTGTACTCGTGCATTATTTTGATAAAAAATACCTTTTTCTTGGTTGGGGTCGTTTTTTTAATTCTCTTTAAATCGCTCCAATAAGTTGGCATAATATTCGCCGTTTATTGTTTATCCCTGTTGAAGGTAATCGATGTGGATTATCCCGCGTGCATTCCTAAAAACTGTTGCCATCACCTTATTGGCCGAAAATGTCACCTTGACCTTCTTCAGAGCCGGTTCACCCCAAAAAACACATTGTTTAGGTCTCCGGAGTGTTGTAATGGATCCATGTTTCACCACAGTTACAAAACGCCGCAAAAACTTTTTCGTATTGCGGTTAAACAGCTCCAAACAATCCTTTGAAGTTGTCACACGATTACGTTTATGGTCAATTGAGAGCAAACGCTGCAGACATCTTGCAGACAGATTTCTTAAAGCCAACTTGCCATGTAAAATAAAAATCACACTGCCAAATGAAATGCGTTTGGTATCAACAATCTCACGCACTTTTACTCTTCGATCGGCCATATTGTGGATTTTTTCGTCATTTTCGGGTGTAATGACCTCAATTGGCCCTCCAGAACGTTCAGCGTCATTAAGCCAATTTTTACCATTGTAATCGATGTTGCATAGTTCCCAAAGTATTTCTCAAGCTGTTTCTTAATTTGATTGAATGGGTTTTTCGCAAAAAATAATGTTTATTGAGCACTCGAAATTTGCTTTTTCTAATTTTTACAAAATTCACGAGGTTGTATGTTTTGAACAGCTGTTAAACACAAACTAAATGATGGAACTCTCTCAAAATTTGACAGTAGTCTGCTAACAGATGATACTTGACGGAGGCAGTGTTGCATTTCATGTAACTGCACACAGAGAACTGTTTTTTTGCCAACCGAATGTTGGTGGTTGCACCAACTATTCATGTATTCCATTGTTTCAACCGAATGTTGATTGGGTACACAGCAATTTTCAGTAGAAGGAACGGACACTTTCGGTTGAAGAAAGCAAGTATTGGTTATCCTGACACTAGTGTAAGGTGATTATTGAAACTAAATTTGTACAGGTATTGGTTGTTATTATAGATTGTTGGTTCTAAGTAGTTTTTGAAAAAATGTAATATTTAACAGTCTTGCAATAGGTCAACTGATCAGTAAAATTAATACGTCTTGGGATTAATGTTTTGATAAGCATTGTAATGATGCCCTAGTCGAATAATAATTAATTAATCATTATTACAATATTTATTGTCAAGCTTAAGGTGGCCGTAACTAGGGAAAAAAGCCAAAAATAAATTAAGTTGTCGCCACCAATAGTTAAACTGAATTTCGTTAGTATAACTGTGTTATTGGCTGTAAATACCGTGATATCTCTAATTTGTGTCTTTTACATAAGACTGATAAATCAATTTAATAAAAAAAACCGTGATACAGTTGTAGTAACCATCATATGATATCTAGAATCATGATACCATCAATACTTTGGAATGTTGGGAATTGCAACATAAATTCGGTTTATCCAACCGAATTTGTGTAGTTCGGACCAATTTCCAACTGATTTTTTCTCTTTGTGTACGAGGGAAGTTGGAATTATTGACATGATCTCGTAGTTTAGGGTTTGTGCTCAAGTATACCTACGCATTTTTCTCAAAATAACTTTAAGAAACGAGAAATACATAGAGAATTAAACAGAATCTTTTACAAGCCTAAACCCCGATTTTCAGTGACAGTAAAAATGTACGCTTTACCTTAAGCTGAGTTTATAATTGAAAAGTTTGTCCATACATAAATAAATTTATACCTGATACTTCTCTTAAGTTTATGTTTCTCTGAAAACTCCAGCATTTGCGAGAGGGAAACCTCCATTGAAAAGTCTCAGATGGGATTACCTTACTTTGAACCTTTATTTTCTTGTGTAATAGTTAGGCACACTAACGTGCGTTAATCGTGCCAACAAACTGTTTAGCCTATAAATTCCAAGAACTAATAAAGTTTATGGGTTTGAATATAAGAGTGCCCGTGAAATACATACTCGTAGAAAAATGGAAAAGTGTAATTCTTTCTGTTCCCCGCTCATTTTCTAGTATATTGGGCATCAAAAATAATCATCAATATGTGACCGCAAAATAGAAAGGGACCTAAGGGTAAAAACCAGTTTTGTTCAGGAGAGCCATTTTAAAGATTTAAATGCGTGTATCTTTGGTGTACCATCACTTTCATAAAACGCGCATATCTCTGGGAGGGAACACTTTTGGGGCATGGGATCGGTCTCATTCGATGCTCAGATGTTGTCCACATCAAAAAAAGTGATAATTGATTTTTTTACCCTTAGGCCCCATTCTCTATGCGCTGTCACATATATAAAAGCAAGAGACCAAAATAAAACAAACACACCTTAAAAATTTAAATTAAAATCGTTTTGCATTAGAACGATTGCTTCCACATGGAACCACATACAGCTTATGTCACTTACCGAAGTTCTGGGACGAATTTAAGGATCTTCAATCCTTGAAACCATTGCTTTGAACTTAGATGTGTAAGTTTCTTGGTAACCCTTTGTAACGATATGAACAGAGACTTTGCTAATCAATGCAATACAAGGATGCTACCAACTTTCAAGTTCGAAAAATAAAGTAATTTCCGAGAAGCTAGCATCTGTTGCTAATACGCCTTCGGAACATTCCGTTTGAATGTCACTGAACAACTATAAAAAGTTTACAGCTGTTGGTTTTTTACATGGAGTCAACTTTAGATTCCAGGCGTTTGCAGTTATTTTCCTGTTGTTACTTTTGTATGGGTGACCATGTTTAACGAAGTGTAAGATCTCAGCGTATGTGTGTGTTTAGGTGAAGGTATGTACATGTAATGTGGGGACAAGAAAGATAGTCGTAACTCCATACATGCCTACATTAAGGCGAGTCTATTTTTAAGTGCAACATTTTTGTCAGGAAATCCGACCTACGAACTTTTATCCTCATTCTGTCAAAATGAAAGATTTGTATTTAATGAATCTAAAGGGGTACTATTGTCGATGTGCAGATTTCCGATACCGAATAAATTAAGCAATTGTGGCGGCCGTGGAAACGGAAACAAGAAACATAGACTTCAAGAATAAGAGATAAACCTTTAAGCCATCTAAAAGCTCGTCTAAAAAAACCATTATCTATTCGGTGCCGGCATTAAATAGTAAGTTCCAGTCAGTAGATGACTAGGACAGCCTACAAAAGATTGGACAGATATCTTAATATGAAATCTGCTGTTGACACTGAAGTGATTCGATATATTGAAGTGGGTGTAGCTTAAATAATTTATTTTCTAATTTTAATTTATAACTTATTTTTTGTTGACATTGAAATTAAACAATAACCTTTTTTCTCAATCTGATAATGTTACATACCTTGGAATCCACCTGGATAGCCGATTCACCTGGAGCAGTCATAAGTGGGCTGCTATATATATTTCTGGCCTAATAATGAAAATGCGAATATTTACCATAAAAAAAGGTTTTATTGTTTTTCTAAGTATTCTCCAGCATGATTTATATGCTTTTGCATGCTCTCAAACCAATTGTCGAAGCACTTTTTCCACTCCGATTGAGACACCTCTAAAACATGGTTTTAAACGCTTAAACAGCGTCTTCTGACGATGAAAATCGTTGACCACGCATTTCTTGAAGTGCGGGAATAAAAAGAAGTCATTGGGTGCCAAGTCAGGGCTGTACGGCGGATGACCCATCAATTCGACGTTTTGGCCGCTCAAAAAGGCGATGGTTTGAGCCTATGTGTGAGAGCTCGCATTGTCATGGTGCACAGTGATTGATCTTCTCTTGTTCGTTTTTCGAATTTTAGTGAAGACTTCAGGCAAACAAATTGTGTTCTACCATTCAGAATTGACCGTCCTACGTTGCTCAAGCGGAACAGTCGCCACATGACCAGTTTTTCCGAAAAAACAGGCGACCATTTGCTTCGAAGTGCTTCTTCCACGAACAACTTTTGTTGGATTTGGCACGTCTTCGAAGATCCACACAGTCGATTGCTGTTTCGATTCGGTCTCATACGCATGGATCCATGATTCGTCACCTGTGACGACCTTATAAACGTCTTTTGAAGCGCCGCGATCGTATTTTTTCAAAATTTCTTTGCACCAATCGACACGAACCTTCTTTTGAGCGAATGTCAAATTGTGCGGGATGCAACGAGTAGAAACCTTTTTTATGGCCAGGTATTCATGCAATATCGAATGTATGCTGGTGGAAAAAATGCCCAAAGATGCCTCTATCTCACGGTATGCCACATGACGATCTTGCATTATCAGTTTACGCACGGCATCAATGTCCTCTGGCACAACGGCCGTTTTTGGACGACCTTCGTCTTTGAGCGAGCGTCGGCCACGATTAAATTCATTTAACCAGTTTTTCACAGTGCTATAGGATGGTGCTCTATAGCCATACAAAGATTTAAGTTCATCGATGTAGTCTTGTCGCGATAATCCACGTAGAAATTTGTGAAAAATGATCGCACGAAAATGTTCACGGGTAATTCCATTTTTTTGTGCCAAATTGATTTTTTCAAGTCACTGTAAACAACACAAATGATGGTCCTACGTCAAAATGTTCTGAGTACGTTTATGTTAAAATAGCAACGAAGCCAAGAAGACTCAAGTGACACTAAAGTCAATCAACTTCTCTGGCTCGTTAACACGAACTCCAAACTAAGCTTCGAATATAAGGTCCTGCTGTACAAAAGCGCAATCAAACCTTTCTGGTTATATGGTGCTCACCTATGGGGCAAAGCAAGCTCGATCAATCTCAAAAAAATCCAAAGAGTCCAATTGAAGACATTGAGGCTGATTACCGGTGCCCCTTGGAGTCTGAGAAACGAAAACATCCACCGAGATCTGAAAACACCCTTCGTTCAAGGTATGAAGATGATGCACAAACAGAAGCTCGAACGATACGCTAACTTATAAGCTAGACAATTGCTTTATAATCCAAGCACGTCACGACTTTGGAGAAATGAACGCCAGCCATTCTGACCTATACTTGCGAGTCTATCGTCACAGCTTATCGCGAACACTCGCGCGCAAATGACTGTGTAGAATCCTTATTTCTACTTCACGAGGTTTAAACGAAACTAGGTTTAAATGCTCTGACAAGTAATCCTTATTTCAATCAAAACACAACACGGAAATGTCTGGCTATAGAGGGCTCAACCTCTATTTTACAAGGCTTTAATCAAATCTGGTTTCAAACTCTCTCTCATGTGAAGGTTCAAAGGCCTACAGTAGTACATATAATAAAATCAATTCAACCAATCAGTTTTATAAAACTAGAGTTTGTCACCCTTCAAGCCTACAGTTTTTACTCTACGGTCAAAAATATCAAACTAATACAGTTGAAATGCCACTATGACTAAATTAATGCAAATACTGCCAAAAAGACGCAGAGAACCACAGAAATCCATGTCAGGATTTCCTATTAAATTTTACAATAAGATTCGTTTACCTATTGTCAGTCTCCTCTGGAGCAGATCCAATAATACCAAATAAAGCATTAATAAAAATAAATAAATTAATACAAACATTCCGTTTTCCCTTCTCTACATATCGGGTATAATTAGTGGATTTCTTGTTCCTTCTTTACAACCCACCCTATTACACATCAATATATGGGTGTTTGTATAGCGTATGTAATGAAACAATAAAAGTTATGCTTAGAAACAGTAACACCAACAACGACAAAGACCACACACATGCTCCAATTGTAGCACGCCAAGGGAATAAAAAAAACGTGAAACAGAATTGTTCAACTTTTTAAGTCAGTCGTCATTGCCGTTCAAAAGGATCAGAGACAGGAAGTTACACTGACTACACCGTAGCATGGTGATGTTGCTGATGGTGACACAGTGGGCAATTTGAGCACAGTTTAGAGTTACTCATGTTTGGGAGATCTGATGTAGCAAATAAGATAAAGTACCTATTGTATTACATAAGGTGCGATCCTTGTTGACAGGATCTCTATTCTTCACACAAAACTCCGCGCGTTAACCCATGAGCAACTTAGAGCTCATTAAATCCTCGTTGACTATACTTAGAGGGTTGCTATTTATATTTCGGGTCCGGCAATAAAAACACAATAATTTATAATTGGAAATGGTTTTATTGTTTTTTAAAATATTCTCCTTTAATAAACTTTAGCATTCGCACTTACCAATTTTCGAAGCACTTGTTCCACTCCGATTGAGACACCTCCAAAACATGATTTTTGAACGCTTCAACTTCTTCTTGTTGTTTCTTGATGCTAGGCAATAAGAAGAAGTCATTGGGTGCCAACTCAGGGCTGTGCAGTAGGGTGGAGTGAATTTTTTTTTTTTTTTTAATTTTAAGTTTCCTGCCTTCTCAAACATTGATCCATAGTAATGGAAATGTGCATGCAAAATTACAGCTTCCTAACTCAATATCTTGAGGTGGCGCATTAGGTATGAAGGTTGATAAATAAGAAAAAAATAGACTTACAAATAAACATTTTTTTTTGACATTATAATCGTATATTTTACTGAATTTATACATAAAACTACAAGTCCAATGAATTATAATATGAAATTACCATAAAAATAAAAGTTTAATGCTCAGTATAAGAAGTCCGAGTATCTTATTTTTGACGGAAATACTGAGATTTGGTGTCAAAAACAGGTATTTCTTGCCTGGATTTTATTCTAGTACGAATGAAACCATCTCTAGCAACGGGCCCACAAGCAGATGCCGAAGCCTCAGTTACAAGTTTGACACACCTTTCGACTGCTTGAGTGTGGCAAGGGTACTTTTCAATATCCAACAATTTACCTCCAGATGCAATTTTTGAAGTAATTTCCGAGTCGCTGTATTTCATTGTTACAGGAGGTTCTGTTATATTCTCTTTCGACCATTCTATCAAATCATAATAATTTGTCGCATCTGTTTTAAGTTCTGGCAATTGGAATTCACGTACTTCCTTGCCTTTGGACTCTGTTCTTGCCTTTAAAACTCTCCGAAGAGCCAGCTCTCGTACATGCTGAACATCATCTTGCAACATAGCCAGCAATAGATTTTCTGGGTGTATGAAGAAAGCATTTCTTTGAATAGTATTTAAGACAATACTTTTTAAGTCATCTCGCAAATACAAGCATCTTTTGACCATATTAAAGATGTGAATCGGACCAAACTTACATGAGGATTTTGGTCCGTAACCTTTCATGATAAAAGTGGCTTGTTCTTTCAAATTGTTAGTCGGTTTAGCTGTACCAATATACAACCCAAGAATTCTGTTAGCGCAAGTTAACCATCGAGAATGTGCTAGTTTTCCTGGGTCTCTGTAAGCTAAGTTTGGTGGAACTGTACCAGAAGAAATAGCAGAACACATCTGATAAAGGTATATTTGTTCGGTGCTCAACAAATCAATATTCAAATCCGGCAATTCGGAGGAGATGGGTTCGAATGCTTCTATTTTGAAGTCAAGACAATTATCAAGCTGTTTTCCTAACAAGCCAGAAAAAGTATTGGGGCCTGTAGTAGTACCGTCGATACTGGAGAACAAATGGCGAAGTGGTAATTCATTTGGATGCAACAAGCACACAAACCATTGCAAAGGGCGCTGCAGATGTTTTTCTAATAAAACAATGACTCCATTTTTCCGACCAGTATTAACTGCAGTACCATCGCATCCAATTGCCGCCAAAGAAAAACGAAAGTCATATTTATTTTCAAGAAACTTGAAAATACTTTTCTCAATATCAGCCGCTTTACCCGAACCAATAGAAAGATGACCGATGTATTCAGAATTGGGTTCTGATATGATTGAGATATGTTCTTCAACTCTAATCTTCCTTTGGGATATATTATCAGCCTTAGTTATAGTCAAAGTTTTGTCCTTACGACCATCAAAATAAATAGCCGTTAAAGGTTCATGTTCTTCTGCCGTTCTCTGCGTATTTTGCTTCTGTCTATTACTTTCACTGAGTCCTCAGTACTGATAAAATTTAAGTCATGTAAAGCAGCATTTACAATTAATGCTGCAGATCGATCAGAAACACCAGTTCTATCACACGTTGTAGCAAGATTTTTCAGCTTATCTCTCATCTGTTGAGTTTTTGTAAGGGATGGTTTAGATACTACTACTTCTGCAGTGCGAAATTCATCGTCCTCATTTGATGTTTCAGCAGAAGAACTGTCAGAGGTCCAAACTATAGCTGGGGCAGATGATGATGTACTTGGAATATCGTTACATTTTGCAGCAAACTCTTCATATTTTCGCTTCCTGATTTCACGACGTCGCATAGATTGAGTTGTCACCTTATCCATAGAACCAATATACATTTTGCGCTCATTTCGTTGATCTTTTAAGAATTTTTCCTCAGCAGCAGGTACTTTAGTCACACATTTGCATAGTTCTCGGGATATACATTTACATGTTGCGATATCAAACAGTTTATTTATTGAATCTTGGTAGAATATCTTGGTAGAATATCGGCAAAGTATGTAAGGATAACTATTTTATGAGGGTAAGCGTATAAGTAAAAATATTAGTTTTTTAGAAACAATTTTCTCGATGCGCCACCTGAAGATAAAGTCGTAAGGCTTTGATATTTTGCATGAATTAAGCTTTTTATAGGGTCATCGATTGGCAATACAGGAGATTTAAAAAAATTAAAAAATTTTTTTTTTGCCATTTTCACTCCACCCTACTGTGCAGTGGATGGCCCATCAATTCGATATTTTAAGTGGTAAAATAGCTCGTCGTTTCAGCTGATGTGTAAGAGCTCGCATTGTCGTGATGCAAAATGATCTGTCTTCTCTTATTATCTTTCCTAATTTTTTCGAACACTGTTCGCATACAGATGGTTGTACACCACTCAGATTTGACCTCCTACGTTCCACTCACTAAAGGCTCTGTGGCAACATGGCCGGTTATACCGAAAAAAAATGCAATCATTTGCTTTGATGTACTTCATGCACGAACAACTTTTGTTGGTTTTGCCTCGCCTTAAAAGACCCATACGGTCGATTGATGTTTTGTTTCGGGTTTATATGCATAGATCCATGATTTGTTACCTGTGATAATGTTATACGAGGGCGGTTCTTAGCCTAGCACAAAAAGCGCGGTATAAACAGAAAAAAGTTAAGTGTTTTGGAAACTTCCATCTCTGCTATGGACACATGTTACATTTTGTTTCGATCTGGCAACACCTTCATATAGAAACAGGTGTTCACAAAAGACGCATCCGCGATTTTTTTACAATGGAAAAATTAGAAATGCGTGGTGTCATTAAATATTTACATAAAAAAGGTTTATCGGGACAAGAAATTCATAATGATATGGTGAATGCGTTAGGTGAAAGTGCTCCTTCATATGCAACAGTAAAAAATTGTGTTGCTGAATTTAAACGTGGTCGTACAAGCATTGAAGATGAACCACGTAGTGGACGTCCAAAAACAGCAACAACAACAGAAATTGTAGCCAAAGTGCATGATATGGTATTAAATGATCGACGAATAAAAGTGCTTGAAATAGCTAATATCATGGGCATCTCAAATGATCGAGTCCATTTAATTTTGCATGAAGAACTATAGATGAAAAAGCTTTCTGCAAGATGGGTGCTGCACTTGTTAACAGTCGACCAAAAACGCATAAGAATGAACATTTCTCAAGCTTGTTTGGATCGGTTTTGGTTTTCAGCGAAATAAAATGGATTTTAAGCGTCGTTTCATAACTGTTGATGAGACATGGATCCACCACTATACTCCAGAGACAAAAGAACAATCCGAGCAATGGACTGAAGCTGGAGGAAGTGCCCCAAAGAAGGCAAAAACAATACAATCGGCTGGTTAGGTTATGGCAACGGTTTTTTGGGACTTCAAAGGTATTTTATTGATTGACTATCTGCAAAAGGGTAAAACAAAAAATTCAGTAAAACAATAAACTCGTACACTGCCTTTCGAGCTGCCGCAGTTAAACTTTTTCAACATCTCTATGCACACAAGATCGATGGTTTCTGGCAAAGTGACCGAAGTTGGACGTCCTTCACGAAATTCATCCTCTTGGTACTAGCGATTAACAGCGGTTTTTGATGGTGCTTCATCGCCAAAAGTCGATACAATTTGATTTAAAGACTCTTGTCTCGATAACCCACGCCGAAAATCGTAAAAAATCATCGTACGAAAATGTTCACGGGATAATTCCATTTTTTGACTAAGGTAAAATTTTCAACACACTTTAAACATAACCATTCGCTTTCAAATGACAAAACGTTATGCTAAAAATGTCAAAGTTTCCAAGGAAAGTTTTCATCTGGGAACACTTAGTAGTATTGTCAGGTCCCGAAATTTAAATAGCAACCCTCGTATATTGACTACCGAGCTTCACTCCAACGAACGAAATAAATTTAGCAAAATGTAAAAATTAAACTGCACTTTTTTTAGTCCATGGTTTACTATAGCCCCCTTTCAAAGGTCACTCCAGATTTTAGACACTGCCGCTTTAAAAGTCAAATTTTCAAGCTGATCAAATTCAAACATCGCATACAACATAAATCTATATTGTTACGTAATTTCTTGTAGACGTCATTCAAGGGTCCTTTCCCATTTTAGGCCCTGCTGACCTAGAAGCTCTAAACAGAATGTGCTTAAATACCGTTGATACATAAGCTTTAACTTAATCTGTTAAAATTGGCCCGCATGTTTACTATAGCCCCTATGCAAGTGTCTCTTCCAATTTGGGGTCCTGCTACTCTACTCTGCAAAGTCACATTTTACTTACGAGCTCGAACCAAACAAAGTGCATTGTAGGTGATCTTTAATAAAGGCTGGTTAATTGTGTCATAAAGATCGGTGATTTCATTTAGCCCTCGGTCAAACTTCCTACTCCATCTTAGACATTGCCATTTGACAAGCCACATTTAATTTTTGATCTTTCTCAAGTTCTGTACAGTGCATTTAGGGAGATCTTTATACACTGCTTTAATTGGACCATATTGGTCAGTGCTTTTACATATTTTAAATTCGATCTTGCTGAAATTTAGCACCATTGTAAAACACTAATCTTTTGTCACGTAGCCTTTGCAATGCGAGGCCCAGCTCCTAGCTCTTGTAACCTCATAAGAAATAAAATTTTACTGTGCGTATCAGCGAGTTTTAACCAACCATGCCAAAGTGGACTATATCGGTCCTTCTAATGATATAGATTCCCAAACAAAAGTCCTTTCCGTCAGAATATCCAAATTCTTGTTTCAGTGTCCCAGTTATCCATTTTTGTAAATCTAAAAATCAATCTGCAAAGTTTTGGTATCGGCTTTCATCAGCCTCCCTTAATTAGAGTTCCGGTTCCACTTGGTTTTATTAAGGACATGTCCTTTCCATCGTTCTTGATGGCAAGATATAAATTTTTTTTTAAGAAGAGTGGTCGCCTTGGGATTAGTCTTGCATACCAAGTTTTTCTGATCGCACGCCATAGTCCATAATGATTCTATATTAATGGAAGCCCACACGCAGAGAAAAAACATGATTACTATATGGTCAAGGCAATATGAGTATATTCTCTGCAATAAAAGTATGTTCATCACAACCATAGTATTGTTTTTTGAATTTCATTTTGATAAAAGTATGATTGCCGCAATATTAATATTGTTGAAATTTAAAAATAGTATTATTGCCAAATTTAAAACTAAAAATATGGTTTTAGCAACAATACAAATATTGTTGGTTGCGACAAAAGTATTGTTTTTTGGGTTTTATGTGAACAATAATATGATTACGGCAATAATATGATAATGCAATATAATTCTTTTAATATGGAAATTAAAATTTTTCAAACAAACTGCTTTTGTTTTGTTTAACTTAAATATTTGTAATAAAAACGCTTACGTTTTTTAACTGATTTTTTCTACTGTTAAATAATCCCTACTATTATTTTGATGTATTTTTAAATTGTTTTCATAATTCAAATTTATTGTTGACAACTTAACCCGCCTCTAATAATTAATATTAAGGATCACAGTATAATTGTGTGTGATCCTACTATAGTTGTAGTGATCATAACATGGTTGTGTGTGAGTCACACTATGGTTGTGAGGATCATACTATGGTTGTTTGTGAAACCCACTATGGTTGTGAGGATCATAATATGGTTTTGGAGATAATAATATGGTTGCGTTTGAATCATACTATGGTTGTTAGGTTCATAATATTGTTGTGCCACAACCATATACCCAACGATATTATGATGCTCTTCGAATATTGTTATCCCAAACATACTTTTTTTCTACGTGCGTTTATATTGATTTCTTGTAGTTATCAATAACAACTTCAAACTCTTTGACTTGAGCCGGTTTTCGCTACTCACTCGTTACCCTTGTATTGGCGGGTGCTAAAATAGCTTGATAGGGAATTTGTTGCGAACCTGGGAGACATGAGATTGTTATGTTAGTTTATCATATCTGTAAATATGCAATGCCCGGATAAGTCAACTCCTATTATTTTTTTACCTTTTGTGAAAACAGGCCACTGTGCACCATTGTCTCGCTATGTCTCTTGCAGAGCAGGATGTGTAGAGAAACAGAAATGACTGTGGCAACATTTGGCCTTTAAGCCAAATGACATTGTTGACAATGAGTTCCATTCTCGGGCTGCTCTCTCCTGTAGCCTGTCGTTGCCACTCCTCGTCGTTGAATGTTTTTAATAGCATTTCACCATTTCTTAGCAACAATAGACGTTGCGGTGCGCTCGGTTCACATGGGGGCTGCGACTGCGAACACCAGAAGGCGAAAAAATGTCAGTGTTAAGCTTTTGCGATTTCAGACTTTGGTTCAATTGCTGGAGGATGTTGAGGGAGTTGGCGGAATGTAAAGGAAAAACGAAAGTTCATTAATTAATTGTTAATTATTAATTTCAATCATGTCCAACATTGATTTGGTCATGTACTTGAAATGGTTGGTTTCTCTCCACATCGGATTAGGCTGCAAAGTTGGAAAGTAGAGCTCATCCATATAATTTAATTAATTACATACACAATTTAGTTTAAACATTCCATTGTTGGCATACAACACACACACACAAACACTCATTGTGCGATGGCTGTCGAGTATTGCTGTGACCATCAAATCATTTGGGGGATTAGGGACAGCGGTGAAAATGCCACTAACTGAACGCCGTATAGCGGTTGGGTTTTGAAAGGATTGTTGTTGTATGATTACTTCAAGGATAAGCTTTTGATGCCATTGGGACAGGCACTGTTGAAGACAGGCACTGCAATGACATTAATTAGGATTGTTTTCAGGTCATTTGTTGGACGTGTCTCAGCAGGTAACATGAACTTAACGCTTCAGTTAGTGCGAATTGGCTCGAAAGAGCAGATAAGCTGTAAATATCAGATGCTGAAGAGAAATGAAATTACGTGCAGCAATAAGCTTCAGCGAGTTTAATTATCGTAAGGCGATTACCACTAAACTTGTGGTGGCAGGTATCCAGGATATTAGGTGGTACGTAAATGTTTGCGACGATGGCAGTTGCATTTGATTTTCATATTATGAATACATTTTCTGTTTTTATACCCTTCATCATAGGATGAAGTGTGTAATTACTTTTACATTCGCCTTGAAAACTTCTTTAAATGTTAATCAGAGACCCTTTAAGTAAAGATGATTGTAAAATACTAAGAAATCTACCTATGTCCTTCCATCTGTGCGTACATTTGAATCACTTCAGTCAAAAAAAAATAATCTAGAACCAAAGATTTTTCCACCATGATGTATTATAACCAAAAGCGGATCAATTTAGCTGAAAGTGAAATAGTTTAAACGTATAGGGTGGGCCATTTAAAATTTGAGTCTGCTGTTCAAAAAAGTACTGATAACACAGCGCAACAATTAAAATGCGAATAGGATGAGACCAATTGCAAATGAAAGTTGACATTATCCATAACAAAACCTTCAAGGGTTTTCTTTAGTTCAGTGCGAGATTTATTTTTATACGCATTTGAAGTTGATGATTTTGGAACGCTGTCTAACAAGAAAAGATCATTAAAAATTTGATAAAAATAATGCTTATTTATTTTTATTATCCTAGAAAGTTGTGGTATCTTACTGTCTTGGGGTCGAGGAATTCATTTTTGACATCTATTTTTACCAAAAGCTCACGCTAGATGGCGCTGTCATGCAAATGGTGCTATTTCTTGTAGATTTTCATAGATAAAACGGTCTATTTACATTTAAGGCTGATAATCCATTTTTGACGTTGGCTTCATTGTAAAACATATTTCTAATGATATTACGTAGTACATTTTATTACTCTCTATTATAAGTATTATTTTATCAAATGCAGCGTTCCACCAACATCAACATCAAATGCGTGTAAAAAAAATCTCGCACTGAACTAAAGAAAACCCATGAAGGTTTTGTTATGGATAATGTGGACTATTATTTGCAATTGGTCTCATTCCATTAGCATTCGGAAAGTTTGATTTTGTATCACTGTGTAATTTGCTAAAAATTTCTCTTTTTACCGGAAAGTTTGAACTATTTCATTTAAAAGTAGAAGTCAATATCATTCATAGAGTATTTATACCACTGCGGTCCCGGCAGTACCTCATTCGATCAACCCAATTTTTCAGTACATTTGCGATTGTTTCGGGTCGAATCCTTTTTATGGCAACTTCGATTTCATGTTTCAACGCTTCAATTGTCTCTGGATGCTTTGCATAACATTTATCAGTACTGGCTTTCCACAGAAAATAATCCAAAGGTCTCAAATCATAACGTCTAGGCGGCCAAATGACATCACAATTTCGGCCGGTTGTTTGATTTTCAAAAACAGTCCGTAAAATATCAATGGTTGAGTTGGCTGTGCAGCACGCGGTCCTGTTGTTCTCTTGGATTTTTGAAAACAAAACTGTGTTGAGCATGGCTCGGTAACGCTCACCGTTGACGGTAACGGCGACTACTTGCTCATTTTCGAAGAAAAATGGAACAATGCCCAAATTTCACAGCAAATAATGACTCGTAGTAGATGCATTGTCTTCTCAATAGTCACGTGTGGGTGCTACATTTGCTACAATTTTCATCTGAAAACACGATTTTTCGGTAAAATTCTTCATCTTCTGCCAAACAATCTTCAGCCCATTGGGCGAAGGGAAAACGCATCGGATGGTATTCCATTATTACAGGACAAAGTTCAACCTCTTTAATAAAACCCAAAATTTTATAAAATTATCAGTGTTTTTTTTGCAGCCGATTTAAATTTAAAATGTAGAATCGCCCACCCTGTACGTCTTAAACAAGTAAAAACGTCGTTGAGGTTGGCCATGCCGAATATACCCTTAACTAGTCTACCATACCGTACACGCAGAAAAAAAGTATGGTTGGGGTGACAATATTCGAAGAGTATCATTCTATGGTTGGGTATATAGTTGTGGCACAACAACATTATGATCATCACAACAATACTATGATTCACACATAACCATACTATGATCCCCACAACCATAGTATGATTCACACTCAACCATACTATGATCTCAACAACCATACTATGATCCTCACAGCAATAGTATGATTCACACTCAACCAAACTATTATCTTCACAACCATATTATGGTCCTCACAACTATAGTGCTTTTCTCATACAACCATAGTATGATCTTCACTTCCACACACGCAACCATGTTATTATCTCTACAACCATAGTATGATTCCCAAAGTTATATATTAGGATTGGGTAATGTTGTTATTCATAAATAGATATTTTTATCAAGAAAGTTATATTAAATGACATTACAATAAGTAAAAGCAAGAATTGAGGCCATGTTTTGACTGAACATTTCTTTCAAGAAACAAAAATATATATTCCAACGACAGTCTTAAATACATTGAGTTCTCAGCATTGGGAAATGCTACTTCACCATCCGTAGACCCTAAGAAACGAATGTGATTAAACCGTGATCAATGGCTATATACTTATGTGCAGGCAGATTTTAAATAAACGAGAACCAGTCGGTATTAGAGTATTTCACCGAACAAAGTAAACACAATAAAAATCCCTCGAACTACCTTCCGATTGTTGTTGTTTTTTTTCAATGGACAACAGCCATTCACTGTATCGTGTGTATGTTTTTTTGTATTTATGTTTATATGGTTGCTACAACCATAATTTCACTTCTAAATTTGGCAATAATACTATTGTTACATTTCAACAATAGTAATATTGCCGCAATCATACTGTTGTCAAAATGAAATTCAAAAGACAATACTATGGTTGAGACGAACATGCTTTTATTGAAGAGAACATATTATTATTGCTGTGACCATAGTGTAACCATATCTTTTGTCTGTGTGTAGGGACGGTTATGAGCTGTTGAGCAAATATTTTTCCGATTAATCGTTAGTCCCTTAAAGGAAAACTAGTCTACCAGTGCCTATTTCGCCTATATAAAAACCCAAACAGCTTATGACCATAATGCATTAAATGCTTTCAACACCCACACGTACGAGCGAATGGACTAACGGACTTGGCTAGGTCGCAAATATTGTACTAAAATTGTACTAAAAAATTAGACAATTGTACTTGCAAACTCATTTTGAGCAAAAAGTCGAAATAAAATTGAATATAGAAACTCCAAATGTACTCGATTTTAGTTCACTTCTGCTTGAATTTAGTACTTTTTTTTTAATGGTAACATGGTTCATGTAATCACATGATGGTTGCTACAACCATATTACGGTATTCGCAGCCAATACCACAGTTATACCAACTGAATAAAGTTTAACTATTAGCTGCGACAACGGGCGGTTATGGCAACCAGCCAATTGTGACGTACATGTTACTTTGCCACCAATATTTGGTGGTGACAACAGATTAGTTCTTTGTAGTCACCACATATTGGTTATTACAACATCAACTTATAAACCCTTTAAAATTTTATCGGTTCTAATCAAAACAAAATCTTTGTTTAAGAGAAAACATATTTCAGAATCTTCAAAAAATTGATAAAAACAAAAAAAATGTGTTAGACAGTAAAAGTTTCTTGGGTTAGACGGCTAATGCTTCCAAACTATACTGCCATACTCGTATAAATAGACGAGCTATAAATAAAAAATATTTTCCAGAATATAGAAACGGGCTGAACTGAAATTAAGCGACATTAAATTGATCAGAATTTTCACAATAGATACCTCTTTATTTTTAAAACAACAACCAATTTTTTTTTGGTGCCGATCCATTTTTTTCCCGATTTACGGCCACTCAAGCCTTAATAAAAAATATTGTTTTATACCTTAATTCATTCTTTTCCTTTTATCTTTTTTATCAAAATATCTATGCAAAGACGTATTTATTTTACTGATCATTTGACCCATTGTATGGCGTTAAAATATGAAAATTTTAAATTAGTACTTATAACAAACAATCTATAACAACAACCCACAAATGTACAAATTCATTTCCAATCATCAATTTAATCTGTTAGGTATACCCGTACTTGTTTTGTACAACCGATAGTGTCAGTTCACTTTACTGAAAATTGCTGTGTACGCAATCAACATTCGGTTGTAATGATGGAATGCATGCATAGTACGTGCAACTACCAACATTTGGTTGCCAAAAAATTAGGTTGTGAAAAACAACTCTGTTGTCTGTGTATATATGCATGAGATTTATATCTAAATCTGAATCGGTTTTTGAATACGGTAGTTATTCTGAGTCTATCGGTGTATTTAAGGGGGTTCTAGCTCAACTTTTTTTTGGTAGTTACAAACATTTACCATGAAACTTTCTTATAATACCTTGTTCCACGGCATGTTAAGGGTATAATGAAGTATAAAATTAAGGACTTTAGTTTGCCTCCAGCAGTCACAGGCAAACTAGCCAATAAAAGTAGACTGCTACAAGAAAAAATGCCCACTTGCCATTTTCTCCCTGATTTACCTTCTATATTATCGTCAAAAGGCAAAAAGCCTGGATCTGTACTTTATGCCATTCCATGCCACTATAACGACTGAATTTAAATATAAGAGCACAACGATTTTCTTGGTTTTTTTTTCAAAACCCAGAAGGTTTAATTAAAAATATTTCATTTATTTTATTTGTCAACACCCGCCCCAAACCAAAGTTTCCGCAGTGAATTCTCCACTATTAAGGACAACGCCATTGGCACATCATGACTTAATGCCAGATAACCAATTTGTTTTGTAAACAGCACTAGCTCTGATATTTGTCAACTCAACTTTTCTTCTTCTTCTTCTTCGTCTTCTTGTCGCATCTTATTTTGTTATTCTTTTTTATGGCAAAAAAAAAGGAAAACAGCGAAAATAATTTTCCTCTTGTTGGTATTAAAAATGATCCCCCTCCCAACTGTCACACTGAACTTTTTACTTTTCAACAAAATGTGTATGCTCGAAGTAGAAGTGGGGCATCAACTAGCCGATATAACATATTTTATACAACATGAACAGATGAGCTGAGGAGCCACTACCAGACCACATCAGCAGCACGGCTGGCAAAAGTCACACTGACACTGTGACACCGACATTGACTCACTGATGTTCACTTCCACAAAATCACCCACAAACTTGGGTAACAGAGTGAAGTTGTGGTCATACAAAATTGCTGGAAAATGCGTTGCACGGGGGTGGGTAAGTGTGTGTGCCCATATATAATATATCTCTGTACATAAAATGTGCATATAGTTTATACTATAATATGTATTAAACCTACATATACAAATAAAAATATATAATGTGATAAGCCATAAATGCATGGCGGCCAAGAGGGAAGTATCAGCAATCCTACTTTCGGTGTCTTCAATCGGTTCGGTCTAAATATACCTTCCGATGCCTCTGTCTAGACGGACCTTAGACTTGCCTGGATATTTTGTTCGTGAGCTGCCATGGTGTGTTGTAAGTGTAAGAGTGTTCAAAAAAACCGGTGTTTCCAGAAAACTGGCATTTCGCGTTTTTTCAAAACCGTGATTTAAAAAAAACGACTGTTGCTATGTATTAGCCGACATAAAAACCATTTACCAAAATAAATGAAAGAAAATCGAAGGTACGTCTTTTCAAAATCGGGGCATTTTTTTAAATAAAAATTTATTTACGGTTTTTCAAAAAAGCCATGTCTTATATTCCGCTATGACCAATGCAAACCTTACCCTTCCATCTGTGGGTGAACCTAAGTCGGTTCAACTTACTACTACTTTTCACTTCTCTTTATGCTTATACGAGGGTTGCTATATATATTTCTTGCCTAGGCAACACTAAGTGTTGCCTGGTGCCATCTGATATTTCCACTGGAAAGTTTGACATTTTTTAGCATAAACATACTCAGAACGTTTTGACGTACGACCATCATTTGTGTTGTTTACAGTGATTTGAAAAAATTAATTTGGCAAAAAAATGGTATTAACTCGTGAACATTTTCGTGCCATCATTTTTCACAAATTTCGAAGTGGATAATCACGACAAGAGTGCATCAAAGAAATTTAATCTTTATATGGCGATGAAGCACCATCCTATAGCATTGTGAAAAACTGATTTAATGAATTCAATCGTGGCCGACGCTCGCTCAAAGACGAAGGTCGTGAAGGTCGTCCAAAAACGTCCGTTGTGCCAGAGAACATTGATGCCGTGCGTGAACTGATAATGCAAGATCGTCATGTGACATATAGTGAGATAGAGGCATCATTCGGCATTTTATCCACCAGCATACATTCGATATTGCATGAACACCTGGCCGTAAAAAAGGTTTGTTCTCGTTGGATGCCGCACAATTCAATCGCTCAAAAAAAGCCTCGTGTCGATTGGTACAAAAAAATTTTGAAAAAATACGATCGCGGTGCTTCTAAAGACTTTTATAAGATCGTCACAGGTGACGAATCATGAATCTATGCGTATGAGCTCGAAACAAACCATCAATCGACCGCGTGGGTTTTCGAAGACGAGCCAAATCCAACAAAAGTTATTTGTGGAAGAAGCCCTTCGAAGCAAATGGTCGCCTGTTTCTTCGGCAAAACTGGCAATGTGGCGACTGTTCCGCTTGAGCAACGCAGGACTGTCAGTTCTGAGTGGTACGCCATAATGTGTTTGCCTGAAGTTTTCGGAGAAATTCGAAAAACGAACAAGAGAAGACGAATTATTGTGCACAATGACAATGCGAGCTCTCACACGTCGGCTCAAACCAGCGCCTTTTTGACTGGCCAAAACGTCGAATTGATGGGACTTTCGCCGTACAGCCCTTACTTGGCACCGAATGACTTCTTTTTACTCGCGCACATCAAGAAAAAAATTCGTGGTCAACGATTTTTGTCGTCAGAAGATGCTGTTGAAGCGTTCAAAAACCATGTTCTGGAGGTATCTCAATCGGTGTGGAAAAAGTGCTTCGACAAATGGTTTGAGCGCATGCAAAAGTGTATAAATCATGCTGGAGAATACTTTAAAAAACAATAAAACCATTTTTGATGATAACTGTTCGCATTTACATTATTAGGCACGAAATATATATAGCAGCCCTCGTATATGGTCCTTTGTAGCGATTTGTAATGGAAATAAAAAATTCCTCATACATGAAAAATAGAAAATAATATGGAGACCGAGATACATTTTAAATTTTAACACTAAAAGTAGTGGCACAAAAAAAGATTTGGGTGGCTTACCCAAATCTTTTTTTGTGCCATTAGCCAAAATAATAACCATTTACAAAATTTTTGTTAAAAAAAATCAAAGGCACATTTTTTCCAAAATCAGAGAAAAAAAATTATTTTCCAAAATATAAAAAAGTTTTTAAAAAAATTTATTTTGTAAACCTCCACTCAATTCTGACTGTTAAAAAAATAAATATTACTGCAAGTATAAATTTCGACGTTTTAGCCGGTCAAAAAGGCGCTGGTTTGAGCCGATATGTGAGAGCTCGCATTGTCATGGTGCACAATGATTTGTCTTCTCCTGTTCGTTTTTCGAATTTCTCCGAAGACTTCAGGCAAACAAACTGTGAGGTACCACTCAGAATTGCCTATAACGTTGCTGAAGCGGAACAGTCGCCACATGACCAAATTTGAAGAAGAAACAGGCGACCATTTGCTTCGAAGTGCTTCTTTAACAAACAACTTTCGTTGGATTTGGCTCGTCTTCGAAGACCCGCACGGTCGACTGCAGTTTTGTTAACACACATAGGTCCATGATTCGTCAACTGTGACGATTAATAAACGTTTTTTGAAGCACCGCGTTCGTATTTTTTCAAAATTTCTTTACACCAATCGACACGAGTCTTTTTTTGAGCGATTGTCAAATTGTTCGGGATCCAACGAGAACAAACCTTTTTTACGGCCAGGTGTTCATGCAATATCGAATGTATGCTGGTGGAAGAAATGCCCAAGGATGCCTCAATCTCAAGGTATGTCACATGACGCTCTTGCATTATCAGTTCATGCATTGCATTTATGTTCTCTGGCACAACGGCCGTTTTTGGACGACCTTCGCAATCTTTGTCTTTGAGCGAGCGTCGACCACGATTGAATTCATTGAACCAGTCACAGTGCTATAGGATGGTGCTTCATCGGTGTACAAAGATTTAAGTTCATCGATGCACTCTTGTCGTGATAATCCACGTCGAAAGTTGTAAAAAATTATCGCACGAAAATGTTCACGAGTTAATTCCATTTTTTTTCCAAATTGATTTTTTCAAGTCACTGTAAACCACACAAATGATGGTCGTACGTCAAAACGTCGTGAGTATGTTTATGCTAATGAATGTCGAACTTTCCAATGGAAATGTCAGATGGCGCCAGACAACACTCAGAGTTGCCTATGCCAGAAATATATAGCAACCCTCGTACTCTGAAAAACAGCAAAATGAAAAACAAATTCTGTTTTAACAACATCTAAGTATGGAACAACATCTAAGTATGAAAGACCATTAAAGGAATATTCAGATGAAGACGGAAGAGCAAAGCAGATGTAAGTAGGGCTTTTATAGAAGTGCTGGTCACCAGTAAAATTTACCTTTGCTGCTGAAACAAGTGTGGGATGAGAGATGCTGCAATCATTGACAAATCTTTGGTTTCTTCTCCCATCATTCCATTGGAAACTTTGGCATAACTTCACTCAGAACGTTTTGTCGTTAGAGGGCGAACTGTTTTGTTTACGATGTGTTGAAAAATTCATCTCAGTCAAAAAATGTAATTATACCGTGAACATTTTCGTGCGATGATTTTTTACGATTTTCGGCGTGGGTTATCGATACAAGAGTGCTAAAATCAACTTGTTTCGACTTTTGACGTTGTAGGAAGCAACATCAAAGACCACTGTTAATCGCTGGCACCAAGAGTTCAATCTAGGACGCAGTTCGCGCTAGGATGAATTTCGTGAAGGACGACCAACTTCGGTCAATTTGCCAGAAACCATCGATGCTGTGCATGAACTGATTAAGTAAGACGACATGTGACATACCGTGAGATTGGCGCATCCTTGGTCATTAGTATGACAAGCATCAATTATATATTGCATGTTCATTTGGCCGTGAAAAAAAAATGTTCTCGTTGGACTCCATTTAATTTGTTTAACTGCGGTAGCTCAAACACAGGTAACGAATCATGGTTCCATGCATATGAATCCGAAACAAAACAGCAATCGACCGTATGGGTCTTTCAACATGAGCCAAATCCAACAAAAGTTGTTCGTGGAAGAAGTTCATCGAAGCAAATAATTGCGTTTTTTTCGGTATAACCGGCCACAGTGCCTTGAGTGGAACGTAGGAGGTCAATTCTGAGCGGGATGCAATTACGAAATGAGGAAAGATAATAAGAGAAGGCAGATCATTTTGCATCACGACAATGCAAGCTCTCACACATCAGCTGAAAGATGAGCTATTTGACCACTCAAGATGTCGAATTACCCTGATTTGGCGTACAGCCCTGATTTGGCACTCAATAACTCTTTCTTATTCCCTAGCATTCAGAAAAAAATGGTTGGTCAACGTTTTTTATCGCCCAAAGCAGTTGTTGAAGCATTCAAAAGTCAAGTTTTGGAGGTGATTCAATCGAAGTCGAAAAAGTGCTTCGAAAGTTGGTTTTTGCGCATTTAAAAGTGTATTCATCTTAAAGTAGAATACTTTGAAAAGCAATAAAACCATTTCCAATGACAAATTATTGTGTTTTTATTGCTGGACTCGAAATAATGGGTGATCGATCTAGAGGTATTTTTTTCAGAACAAAATAAATATATAAAAATTCAAATCAAGTGTGGATTCATTATTGGTAATTTGAAAGGACATATTATGGCATTTGTTTTTTGAAAATAATTACCTTCAAATGTTGGCAACTGTATTATGGAAATGAGCGTTCGGTGAGAAACGGGTAGATCCGCAGTTTTCGACCAAAATTTTGTTCAGTGGTGAGGCCCATTTCGGGCTGAACGGCAAAGTCAATAAACAAAATTGCCGCATTTGGGCTGAATAGCAACAAGAAGAGGTTCAAGAGGTGTCATTATACCCAGAGAAAACCACGGTTGGTGCGGTTTATGGGCTGGTGGAATCATCGGTACATATTTTTTTTCAAAAATAATGATGGCTGGAAGGTAACCGTGAATGGTGCTCACTATCGCGGTGAAATATCGGACTCTTTGCTGTCTTATATTGAATCACGTAACCTTGACAATATTAGGTTTCAGCAGAGCGGTGCCACTAGCCATGCAGCTGCTCAAACAAATGGACGTAGTTACGGCCTACATTTGAAGAAAATTATATTCAAAAAATGAATGACAGGAAATAAATAAAGGAAATTTCCTTTCGAATAAACAATAAAAATTCCCCAATTGATTTAAATTTTTGTATTTTTTTTAGTTGGAAAAAAATACCTCTACATTGATCACCCGATATGAAACCATACGATCTTATTTATCTGAACATTGTAATGAATCTTCGGTAATGCACTTTGATAATTATTAGCATGATCGGATTCAAACTGTGGCTTGCGAAGTGGTTGGACCTGTAAACGGGAAAACCTTAACATCTGGCTACATTAAAACATGGACCAATATGATGAAATTGCTTGGGTAACTAACATTTCCACATTTGGGGAAGATCGGATTTAATTTGATTTTTCTAACAGGTAGGACCTAAAGTCGATGTGTGAGGGCTATATAAAAATGCGGATCAATAAAGTCCAATATCCCCAAAGCAGGTTTTTGTTTTATTGATAAAATAAAGGATCAGTTCTTGTCCCAATCCTGAAGACAAGTTTAAAGTTTTATACACATAGATTGGTTCATTATTGCGACCAGTAAAGGGGGGTTCAAACATAATGCAGGATATCAATTGTGAGTCACATTTTAACGTCAAGTTGTTTGCACTACGAGTACTTCATTTGATATTTTTTTTTTCAGGGTTTTAGCAGCCCGCTAAGATTGTTACAACCTATTCGAAAAAGGGCGTTCAAATCAAATGCATTTTGGGCACTTCATGATTTTTTTGGTCAGCATAATCGTCGAAATTTGTCCACAATCGGCAGAATTGTGAGCAAATTTCAGCAAACTCCCCGAGTTTGTTCTGCCATCGTTCTGTCATGGAGCCGTAGTTCTTTGAAAATGAGGTCGGCCAAGCAGTTATCGTGAACGGTGTTAGCTATCGCAAGATGATAACGGACTACTTGTGGCCAAATCCTGAGGATATGGACCTAGACGATATGTGGTTCCAATGTGGATGGTGCCATTTGCCACACAGCCTACGAAACATTGGCTCTTTTGAGCGAGAAACTCAATGGCCGTGTTATCTCACTTCGTGCACTTAGAGAAAAGATATGGTTACTATATGGTCACCGCAACAATAGTATGTTCTCTACAATAAAAGCATGTTCGTCGCAACCATAGTATTGTTTTTTGAATTTCATTTTGACAACAGTATGATTGCGGCAATATTGATATTGTTGAAATGTAACAATAGTATTATTGCCAAATTTAGAAATGAAACTATGGTTGTAGCAAGCATATATACATGGTTGGTATAACAAAAGTATTGTTGTTTAAAATTTTCGTTAACAATAATATGATTGCGGCAATCATACCGTATGGTTGCGACTATGAACATTACAAAACAGGTTTTATATGTATGTGTGTGCGTATTTTTTTTACCAAAATAACGCATACACACGATACAGTCCATGGTTCTTGTCCAGTATAAAAACAACAACAATCGGAAGGTTTTTCGATGGATTTTTATTGTGTTTACTTTGTTCGGTGAAATACTCTACTACCGACTGGCTCTCGTTTATTTAAAATCTGCCAGCACCTAAGTTACTTGGGGTCTACGGATGGTGAAGTAGCATTTACCCCTGCTGTCAACTAAAAGTATTTTCAACTGCCGTTGGAATGAAATGTTCAATAAAAATGAAATGTTCAATAAAAACATGGCCTCAAATCTGGCTATCAACTAAGTGTAATGCGATTTAAAATAACTTCTTCGGAGATATTTAAAATAAAGAGTGTACGCTAATAAGCCGAGAAAATTTCAAGAGCTAAAGGATGAGATAATTTGGCACATTACCGACACTGAACCGCCATTTTATCTCGGATTTATTGAAAATATGATACCGAAGCCTTCACTAGCATTTGGACGATATTTTACTTTAAACATAATTGTCAAAGATCCTGCTATCAAAATAAAAAATATTAAGATAGCCCTTCGAAAATTTTTGTTTTATTTATAATTCACATCGTGCGTTTAGTAAGACAGTCAGACATAATTTAACGAAATCTGACAGAAATTCTTAGTGGATCGGCATAATAAGCATGGCACATATCTCCTTCCGCTTTGGGTGTTAAAAAAATCGGTGATCCACCATAGGTTTATGGTACAAAAAATGTAAATTGTTCGCGGCCTTTATAGAAGACGAACCATTGGGATTTTGCAATAACTTCCACAACAGCCCTCCTAACCATAACAAATGGTGGGAGTTCCACTTAAAATGGGAGCAAACAGACGGAACAAATTGCATGAGAGCACCACAGGACAAAGTGAAATAAAGAACCGAATATCAGAATGAGTTTTTGATATATATTCTCACACACTTGTCCAGCCACATGCGAACTCATCAGATATGGTGACGATGACGGCAATGCCGTGGATAACCATGCATTTCAAAATTTAAAATCAGCAAAAAAAAAAGATATAAACTATATTTGGAAGCAGGCGACGTACTTTATGGCATACGCCAGTAATAGTTGGCTTTGAATACATTCATGGCTCTTGAGTGCTAAGGGGGGGTGGCAGGATCAAAAAAATGCTGCATATTAAAAGCAAATGAATGGGATTTTAAAAACTGAGCTGAAAAATAACATCCAACAACAAACAAGGAAAAAAGAAAATGTAAAATTTTTGTTTACTCAATTACAGAGGAAAATAGGATGGAATTTGCAGCTTGAGCTGCATTTAAGTCAATAATAACAAAAGTTTTGTTTTATTATTTTTGAGTTGGTGTATCTCTTGACATGGAAGAGTTTAATTAAAATGTTCAACAACAGAGTTGGCACTGGAGACTGCTAGCCAAACAACACAAGCCGTATCAAAAGTTGGAAACAGCTTAAGAGTAATTGTTGGTAAATATATAAGTAAATAAGGGGGAAATTTCGGGCTAGTTTCGTTGCAGTGATTACCACAGCCGATTGGTGGTTGTATTTGAGATCTGAGAATTTCCAGTCACTTTTCGGGGGGACTTAACTTAAAGGAGGCTAAATTATGTAAGAAGAGTAGTGATATACTTAGAATGTCTAAGGATTTGGAAACTAATTTATGCCATGCCTACAGAGATGCCTGGCGAGTGAAGACCAGAAGATTCATTTGTTGCATCCACTATTTTGGGAGATGAAACATCTCAGACTCGTCTTCAGAATATGCTATGACGACTATGTCACATTGCAGTAACATATTAAGTGATACACTGATTACCCTACTGTACATCAAAACAACTTTTGCAGATGTTCCAAACCGGTAGCTCATGACTGCAGCCATTTATCCTATCACAAAGTCCTTTGATTGTTCTAGGAAGAATTCTCTATAAATTTGGCGGGTTTAGGGGGAGCAGCAAATAGGTTGGTAAAGCTCTTAAAGGAGATACGTATACTTAAGGCAGGCTAGACTATGCCTTGCACTGACTTTATTCTGCTGCACTAATTCCTACTCCTCTACTTCTAAACAGCTTCTACAGAAGACCTCAAACGGCATGCGTGTGCCCAAAGCGTGAGGTCATTTGGCCTAATACGCTGTGACTGTTAAACATTGAGTGTGCTCTTTGAGGGTAAGCAGCACCTCGATGACCGGCCGTAGAGATCAAACAACTCTGAAATTCTCGACCTGATTTCTGGTGCTCCTTGTTCTTCAACATGTTTTTTAAGTTTCACAAAAGTAATGCGCTTATCCCAAGGAAGCTGTGTGCACCCAATTCGGAAAAAATGCAGAAGCTTGCACATGTCCCAAGGGAGCTGTAATCACCTGGTCTTCAAAAACGAAAAAGCTTCTGAAGCAGCGTGAACAGCTTGTCTATTTCGACTTCAGTGTGGCTTTTATAGTACATGGTGGCTGATGCAAGGCGTAGAAGACCCAACAGAAAAAACATCATGGCGAAAAATAGGGAGCAGGCCTTTTATAGAATCTGGCACGGTGCACTTATATCAAAGCTGATAGCTTTTGGCATCGGTAATACCTTTGCTCGATTTATTTCGCACTATACGAGTTGTTGTAAATGGGTTTTCATTCAGAGAACATAGGCTGACCGCAGGTGTACCACAGGGTTCTGTCCATTCTCCTTCACTTTTTCTTATTTTAATTGACGATATTTTGGGTCAGACCATGAGTTCAATCTACTCATTTGCAGACATTAACCTCTGTCATTCATATTAATTCGACCGTAGGCCGAGTCTTCAATATATGGAAGATAAAAGGCTCATCATGGAAGAAGTAATTGGATTTACTGGCCATTTCCGAATGGGGTCGAGTGAATCGAGTAGATTTTTGTGCGCGTCTGACACAGTGCTGCTTGTTGTCTCACAAGTGCTTCGCTGACAAAACAATGTCGTCAATTTCTATCCATTGCACGGTATGGAACAATCTGAAGCTCTTGATGTTCTAGGCATTAAAATACAATATGCCGATCGATGGTCGAGACATGTATTTGAAGTGTCAAAATAAGCACTCAAGTGCATAGGCTTTTTAAAGCAGTGCGAGAAATATTTCACTCCGTCTGATCTTTTCAGTATCTATACAACTTACATCAGGCCAAAGATGGAATACAACTCCCACATATGGGCAGGTGCTCCAAAATCATCCTTGGAGCTACTTGACCGTGTTCAAAGGAGAACGATGGTGCTGATAGGCGAAAGCAGGGTATCCAACTATAGTGTTTCCCTTGAACATCGTCGAAATGTGGGTTGCGTAAAGCTGTTTTATCGTTACTTTCATGGTGTGTCTTCGTCAGACCGTTTGTGAAATCGACTTCCGGCAAATGTACTTCCCACTAATTGCGACATCCAGAAGTTCAAGGTAAAGGTCAATGAACATTACTACCTTCCCCCACTCCGATCCTTTTCTTTCCACTCGCCAACGCAATGCACCGAATGTATACGGGGGCATCCCCTGAAAGTTGGTTATGTGCTGGCTGCAGAGGGGGTGCAAGCAGGACACCAGCCGGTGCCACTAAGAAAAACAATTATACGAGAAAAACTAAACCAAGGGATGTAGTGTAACATCGATTAAAAAAGCCTTTTGAAGGAAGTAGGACTCTTGAAAGGTCTCCAGCGACACACAATGGAGTAAAAACTCTAGTGATCCTTTAGCTGTTACGGATATACAGTAAATGGACAAAACAGATTCCTTTTTAATACTGGGTGGTGTAATTGTGAACTTGATGAATTTGTTGAAAATAAAATTTTCATGATGATATTACGCATGTGGACCTGGGTTACACCATAAGGGCCACAAGCAACATGCCCTTAGAAGAAATGCCGGAGACTGAAGAGACAAACTTTAATCCAAATGTCGCCCATAGAGACGTACTACAAGAAGAAGAGAACGAGACACCTAGTCGGAGAATCTTTAAGAAGTGATACCCCAAAGCGTCATAAATGTGAAGCGCCCCAAAGCGTAAAGGAAAAACAGGCAGGCTTGATTCTACAGCCAGAAACTTCTAGCCAACAGAATCGTCCTGCAAAAAAAGTAGTTACGGTATGTGGTAAACCGCAGAAATAAGTCGAGACCAGATACCGCAATCATAACAGCAAAATATGAAACCTTCTACGCAGACAATCTATGTCGAATTCTGGCCTTCAAAACATTGAGAAGAGCATATCACAAATAAGAAACCTACAAAGAAAAACTGCTGTTGGAAATGAACACCCTTGACGTTGGTCTAGTTTACGAAGTCAACGAACAAGCTAAGCAAGCTATGGCCCAACAAGTGGATTCAAAACGCGACGAAACGAAGTCCTTTGAGAGTGTATGGACCCCGATGACTCTACGAAGCCACATATACTCGTATATCTTTATATAGTAAAGCAGATACTTATATATGGTCTTATATGTTTCAAAGCCATTATCTCTACGTGAAAGACAAAACGTTTTTCTGCTAGTAAGAAGGGGTCCTGAGATGCAAGGTATCTGCCAGTCTGGAGGTAAGTATAAGTTTAATCACCACCACGCCTTCATTTGTCAGTCTTTGTTAAAGATTAGGATTTCATTAGCTTCTCTGGCACTTTTTGAAGCAAAATTTTCGATTTTAGGTAGTCGCCTTAAAATGTACTGATTTTATTTTGATGCCTTTTAGACCTTGAGTCTGTTTATTTTTTCCATGGTGTCCATTTAGTTCAGCACTGAACCATTTCTAAGCATAATGTTGAATGGTTTTTTTTTATATCCTCAGGGCCACAATCGCTGTGGTTCACCTGACAATGACATAAAAAGAAACTATACGTGATAGGCCAAAACGAACATTCAATTTGGATTAAGGAGATCATTTTACATTAGGATCAGTTGGATTCGTCCAAAGAAGGATTTTGTTACAGAACAGTGTTATTGGTCGCTCATATCGCATCATGCTTCATTTGCGCATGATCGGGGTTTTTTTTTACTTGTAGAGCTGCATGACCTTAAATTGGGAGGGGCCTTTGTGTGGTACATGGGCCGACCTAGTGCACTTTTACCAGAGATAGGTGTGGCTTGCTCGCAATGATTTGTGTGATACTTGTTCAAAATCGGATCGGATATCTAGAAGTAAAAGCTGAAGATCTAAAGTCCATAAAAATTATGTATGGCATCAAAGGGATGTGAAACAATTTCAATTGGCGGTTTGGCCTAAATTTGAAAAATGTTACAAGTTTCACCGAATACGGTTAATAATCGGTTTTTTTAAGATCTAAAATCCGTAAAAACTTATGTATGACAATGTGAATCAATTTCAATTGGGGGTTTGGCCAAAATTTGAAAAATTTTACAAGTTTCACCGAATACGGTTAATAATCGGTTTTGCCCAACGAAAGTTTGAATGATGGCCAGAAGGACTGACATCGCTTAATGGAATCAGATAGAATTTCTAAATCGATCAGTGTTCCTAACATGGGTTCTATCTCCATTTCTTTAAGATGTTACAAATATCAGCAATAAGGCATGGGGAATAGAAACTCTCAAAACGACTACTAATATAGAAAGTTTTTTAGAAGAAAACTTAGTCTTTATGTGGGAAAAATGTGTATCTCTTGACCGGTCCACTTTTAATACCAAGTAATCAGACCATCACTACAAATTTCTGCATAATTTCAGCTACCTAGTTTCACTAGAGCGACCTGGACTTTGCGTGCCACAGACAGATAGTCTTGGCTAGAGCATCTTAGTTTTTACGATGATTCAGAATAACACAGGGTGGGCCAAAAGTTACCTTATGTTTACAAATTTAATAACTTTTTCCTTTATATATATATATATATATATATATATATATATATATATATATATATATATATATATATATATATATATATATATATATATATATATATATACATATATATATATATATATTTTTTCAGATAATATAAATAACACTTCAAATAATGGAGAGATTCACAGCCGAACAAAGAACCAGAATGATATAATTTTATTATTTAAATCAGCGATCAATTATTTTAATGCAAACGCATGGGTGATGAAGCTTATTTTCATTTCAATAAGCCATTCAAATGTTAATAAGCAGAATTGTAGGTTCTGGGGTTCTGAAAATCCAAGATCCAATCATCAACGCCAATTGCATCCTATTAGGTGTACAGTGTGGTGTGGGATTACATCTGCATATATCAATTGGCCTTACTTCTTCGAGAATGTAGATCGAAGTACTGTAACCGTAAATGGTGTGCGGTTTCGGTTTATTATAGAACATTTTTGACGTCCTGCTCTTGAAAACAGACCTGATATGTGGTATCAGCAGGACGGAGCCAATGTCCAAACTGTCCGAGACGCAATGGCACTTTTAAGTCAATTTTATGGAGAGCGAATAATTTCCAGGAATTCGAAAATTATTTGGCCAGCGCGATCGCCAGATGTGTCAGCACCCGATTATTATTTTGGGGTTATTTGAAGGAGCATGTACTCGTATATGTGAACAGACCCGAGAAAATCCATTAACTCAAGATCAACATTGTTGCACAAATTCGAACGCTACATTCACATCTGAGAAAAAAAAATTAACAAACGAAAACGTTTTTAACCACTTGGTAACTTTTGGCCCACCCTGTATATGCTTTATAAGATGTCCGACCATTATTTTGAGGTGTCGCAAACGGAACGACAAACTCAACATACACTTCATCCCATAATGGAAGTTACAACAGCAAAACTTTTTAATTATGAATTTATGTCGTCTCATTTTCAGATTTATAGCAAAACAACATTATGTCTTACAGATGTCATTTAAGTAATTTTATTTGCGTTTCTTTCGAGCATATTTCATATCCGCAGTTCCCCTCGGATTCCATTAAATTGATATCATGTTCGCAGTCTCCAATCTCGACAGTGTCTTTTGACTACCTGCGGCGTTATTCGGATTTAACCAAGTGTTGAACTGATTTATGTGAAATGCTTTTGTTTTCTTATTACTTCTTCGGAACGGAAAAGTCAGCAAATAAATTTCATTATTTTCCATTTCTATTGTTTTTAAAGACTCTATCCGAATATCTCTGGGCTTTCGTTTGTTCATGGGTTTTCCAAGTGGCAGGTTATTTCGGCTAAATGGAGATTGGGGTTGCAAGTGTCGGTAGCGGTAACCATGCCGCTGGTGGCAAAAAAAAACGAATTCTTTTATTTCGCTTAAAATTATTATTGCTTAGAATTATAAAGATTTAATGGGATTTATTCAGTTTTTGAGCTTTGTTTTGTTTTCACTTTCTGTTTGCAGCATTCCAATGAAGAGCAAACAAACAACGGAGAATTTTTTATTAAGAACAATAAATCAAATATGTAACAATGTTCAAATGCTGGCAAAGAAAAGCGTAGAGGAAGAGAGTAAAGCGAATTTTGAAGGGAAACATTATCACGTACACAGGGTCGTTGCCCCAAAAGGGGTCTGAACTTGAGGGTATGCAACAAAGTTAGTAGAAATTAAATATTTACCAAAGGTCTCAGACGAATTATGAAATTACATACAGGTCATAAATTCGGAAATAGAACATACGAGTAAACATCGGTATTAAAAAATTGTATTTCTTGTTTCTCCCATATTTAATGCCGCCTTTGTTGGCGTTACCCACTCACCCATCGAGAAACGTTCCAGGAATAAACAGCGAAAACAAAAAGTTTTTGTTTCCGTCGAAATTGTGCACAATAAATAATTTAATTTCGTAATAATCGAAAAACGTAAATAAAATCCTCGGGCTACAAACAAAAAGAAGTGTTATAATTTCCTGTACTCTTGCTTTAGAAGGGGTCGGAAGTCTGAAGCTCAAGGCAATACCGAAAATGCTCAAGGCAATACCGAAAATGAAAAATGTTGCTTAAACAACCAATTTAACTCTACCTAAAATCCAATAATCGGTTTGTGTAGAAAATTATTTATGTTTGTACGAGTATTCGTTGGTCTACAAAACGTTTATGCCTGTGAATTAGTACTCATTGAAACTGAGCAGTCATCCCTTCTTGCAACTTAAAAGTTTTTTGGCTGGGTTCATACAATTTTAGTTTCTATTGAAGAATCGTACAAAGGAATGTTTACTTAATTTGTCAATTGGTTCGCAAGAATGCAGAATATTGATCAGAGACAATAAAAGTATGAAAAGGGTGGATGATAAAAGCCGCTACAAAAAAATTTAATAACTGTTTATCTATTAAATGAATCTTGTTAATTTTTATTTCATTTTGCAACTTGATTTTTAGATTAAATAAAAATGGATATCTGGGACACTGAAAAAGGAATTTGGATTATCCGCCGTTATCACGCACTGGAGTTCGTAGTTTCGGTATAAAGAGAGTATATGCGCACGTTTGGCGGCAATCCTCCTAGCATATGTGACAGAGCATAGAGAAAGGGACCTAAGGGTACACGCAGAAAAAAAGTATGGTTGTGGTGACAAAATTCGAAGAGGACAAAACTATTGTTGGGTGTATGGTTTTAAAACAATAATATTATGATCCTCACAATAATATTATGATTCAAATACAACCATACTATAATCCTCACAACCATACTTTAATCCTCACAACAATAGTATGATTCACACATAACCATACTATGATCCCCACAACCATAGTATAATTCATACTCAACCATACTATGATCTCCACAACCATATTATGATCCTCAATACAATAGTATGTTTCACATACAACAATAGTATGATGCTCACAAACATGGTATAATTCACACGCAAACATGTTATGATCCCTACAACCATAGTATGATCACACAGAAATTTACTATTATCCACAATATTATTTATTAGAAATGGGTTAAGTTATCAATTTTTATTATTTAAAAATACATTAAATTGAAGTTAACATAAGTGATTTATTTAACAGTAGAAAAAATCAGTTTAAAAAAAACGTAATTTGTAATTTCCATATAAAAAGTACTATTATTGCATTAGATCCGTAACAATAACATTGTTCTAAAAAACATTTTTAAATGAGGAAAAATTACAATTATACAGTATGTTTGCCGTAATCATTTAAGTATTAAATTAAAACCCAAAAAAACAATACTTTTGTCGCACCAACCATATTTATATTGTTGCTACAACCATATTTTCATTATTAAAATTGACAATAATATTATTGTTACATTTCAACAATATTAATATAGCGGCAATCATACTATTGTCAAAATTAAATTCCGTAAACAATACTATGGTTGCGACGAACATGCTTTTATTGCGGAGAACATATTGTTATTGCCGTGACCATATAGTAACCACGTTTTTCCTCTGCGTGTAAAAAAATCAATTTTCATTTTTTTTTCTTTTTTTTGATGTGGACAACATCTAAGCATCGAATGAGACCGATCCCATGCCCCAAAAGTGTTCCCTACCAGAGATATGCTCCTTTTATGAAAGTGAAGTCGATGATTCTAAGCGCAAATAGAAAGGGACTTAATCTTTAAAATGGCTCTCCTGACCAAAACTGGGTTTTAACCTTAGGTCCCTTCCTATTTTGCGCGTCACTTATGGACCATAATGAGACTTGTAAACAATTTTGCCGAGCATGGGACAGTCAACAGAAGACCTTTTCATCGAAACCCTTCAGTTCGGACGGAGGAAACAATCACTGCTGCCATACAAAACAATCCAAGACTTTCGACAAAAAGCTAGCTCATCTGCTCAAATGGGTATAAGCAGATAGTCATTGCAGTCAATTATGCACAAAAATTTTGACTTATTCCCAAATATAAAATTCAAATAGCCAACAAAACAGTCTTCCCGATTCGCTTGGAATTTTGCCAGAAGATGCTTCAAATGGTGGAAGAGGACGGTTAATGTTGTAATGTCCTTTTCTGTCTGACGAGGCCCATAAACAAACAAAATTGTCGAATATGGACATGAGAAGGCATCCACTTCGTGTTACAGTGTGGAGTGCAGTTTCATCACGCTGCATTGTCGGGCCCTACTTCTTTGAAGAAAAAAGTCAAACCGTTACGGTTACTGGAGACCGTTACTTGATCATGTCGAGAGAGTTTTCCTATCAAGAATTATGCCGAATGAGAATTCGTTCAACTCTGTATGGTTTTAGCAAGATGGTGCAAATCCTCATATAGCCCGGCCTGTTATGAGAGAATTGCGATGGAAATTTCCCAATAAGCTTATATCTATATCAGGTCGCCTGATCTCGCACCTGACTTCTTCTTGTGGGGTTATTGCAAACATGATACGATCTTCACGATCTTGGTGGCCAATCGACCGGCCCAAAACGTGAAATTATCTGCTCACCGAAGTGTTCTCTCATAAATCCATTGATTGATGCGATGTGTGGGAAGTGGGGCCGTCTTGTTGAAACCAAATGCCGCCGAGATCTCAAGCTTCAATTTCAGACATCAAATAGTCGGTTATCATAGCACGGTCGCCATTGAAGGTTACGTTCTCACCGGCATCATTTTTGAAGCTATATGGACCGATGATTCTACCGGCCCACAAACCACACCAAACCGTCGTCTTTTCTGGATGAAGTGGCAGCTCTTGAACCTCTTCTGATTGCTCTTCGTCCCAAATGCGGCAATTTTGCTTGTTTACATACCAATTGAGCCAGAAATGGGCCTCATCGCTGAACAAAATTTGACTCGAAAACGTCGGATCTTCTTACAACTTTTCAATAGCCCATAGAGCGAAGCGATGTCGCTTGGGAACGTCGGGCGGCTTCAGTTCTTGCACACATAAATTTGGAACGCTTTCAATTTAAGATCACGACGTAAAATGCCCCAAGTCGTTCCCGAGTTGCTGCCATCGGCGCCGAATCGACTCTCCACGGTCCTGGTGTACACTCTCAGCTACAGCCGCTACATTTTCTTCACTGCCTGCTGGACGTGGTCTATTCGGTTGAATATTATCCAATAATTAATGCTGGGTCTCAAGATGGGTGATGGTGTTGCGAATAGTACGCTCAGAAGGCCGATTATGTTGACCATAAGTTGAACGAAGTGCACGAAACACATTCCCCACAGAACGTGAAGTTTCGCAATAAAGTTGAACGATTTGTAAACGTTGTTCAGGCGTAAGTCTTTCCACGATGAAATGCCAAACAATACAAAACAAAAATAACATGACACGACTCATAAATGATCTGTGCAAAAACGGCTATTAAAAAAGTATCTCTACTTGGATCAACCATTATTTAGTTAAAAAAACTAAAAAAATCGTCAACAAAAACATCTTTAAGCCGGGCTTACATTGGTTTTAAATTTGCCCAGTAGTTTCCGATAAATCCCTGAAAAAAATCCAAAAATAAAATTTTCTTCTTTAGAAGTTTGTAAAAAATTAAAAAATCGCAGTTCAGGTCAAGAAACATTTTTTCCAATATATTTCAAATAAAATGAGCTTTATTTCATTGAAATTAATGCACAACTTCTGATTTTGTTCACAATTTACTGAGAAAATGAATTGAGTGTAGTTGAAGTGCCTTCTTTGTTGACACAACGGTATATCTCAAAAAGTCAACTAATAGAGAAAAATGGAGATTGGATTTTAGATCAGGGAGTTAAAATTAGTAAATACAAATAAGTTCTGTTTTGTTCTCTTGTGTTATATATCGCCGCACAGTGGTCCAGAATTTATTTCCATCGGCTATAATTCTATAACTTTTGATTAGTTCTACAAATTTTTGACTTTTAAAACAAAAGAACACTTGTGCATTGACAATTTTAGAAATTAATTCAAAGTAAATAACTTTTCATATTTGCGATTTTAAAGAAAATAATCAACAATTTTGGGCCTCGGTGTCATTTTTGAGAAAAAGTGATTATTTTCTCAGGCTTATATCTTGCAAAACTTTCGGAATTTTGATTTACTCTCTGAGGCAAAGTAGTTGCTCTTGTCATAAAGAACAGAAATGTTTTTGATGATTGAAATACTGCAAGACGTCTCCAATGAAAATGACCACAATTTTTGATACCAACTAAATACTGTGCTTTTGCTATCGAGTCGTAAATATATCGAAGAAACACTACTCAAAACTTAATTGATATTTAGATTTGAATTTAAAAAAGAAATGATAAGATAAAAACGGTTTAAAAACAGTCAACTCACTTTTCTTATAACTAACATACCAGAGTTAAATGTCAAAACAATTGGTTTAAATAGCTGAAGTATTAATAATAGTTGGTCGTTTATCCTGTGTTTTTTTTTTGTTAATACGATTGTTACCTAAAATCACAAACTTTAGGTAAAATATGGCTACTTTTTTCACACCATTGCCAAAAAAATAAGTGTCGCCTGGCGCCATCTAACATTTCCTTTGGAAAGTTTGAAATATTTTAGCATAAACGTACTCAGAACGTTTTGGCATACGACCATCATTTGTGTTGTTTATAGTAACTTGCAAAAATTAATTTGGCAAAAAAATGGAATTGACTCGTGAACATTTTCGTGGATCATTATTCACAACTCTCGACGTGGATTATCACGACAAGAGTGCATCGATAAACTAAAATCTTTGTATGGCGATGAAGCACCGTCCTATGCACTGTATAAAACGGGTTAAATGAATTAAATCGTGGCCGACGCTAGCTCAAAGAAAAAGGTCGTGAAGCTCGTCCAAAAACGACCGTTATGCCAGAGAACATTGATGCCGTGGGTAAACTGATAATGTAAAATCGTCCCGTGACATACCGTGAGATAGAGGCATCCTTGGGCATTTCTACCACCAGCATACATTCGATATTGCATGAACACCTGGCCGTAAAAAAGGTTTTTTTTCTCGTTGGATCCCGCACAGTTTGACAATCGCTCAAAAAAAAGCTCGTATCGATTCGTGCAAAAAATTTTTGACATAATAAGATCGCGGTGCTTCCAAAGACGTTTATAAGATCGTCACAGGTGATGAATCATGGATCTATGCCTATGAACCCGAAACAAAACAGCAATCGACCGTGCGGATCTTCGAAGGCGAGCCAAATCCAATGAAAGTTGTTCGTTTAAGAAGCACTTCGAAGCAAATGGTCGCCTGTTTCTTCGGCAAAACTAGTCTTGTGGCAACTGTTCCGCTTAAACAACGTAGGACGGTCAATTCTGAGTGGTACATCACAATTTTTTAGCCTGAAATCTTCGAAGAAATTCGAAAAACGAACAAGGGAAGGACGAATCATTGTGCACCATGACATGCTCTCACACATCGGCTCAAACCAGCGCCTTTTTGACCGGCCAAAACGTCGAATTGATGAGTCATCTGCCGTACAGCCCTGACTTGGCACCCAATGACTTCTTTTTATTCCCTTATATCAAGAAACAAGTAAAAAAATGTTAAGTTTGGCTGTGCCGAACTTTGGATACCCTTCACCAGATTCCCAAATAAAAACAAATTTAGTGCGGAAGTGTGTTCTATATAGAAATCTTTATTTGCAAAATTTCATTTCGATAGGTCAAGCTTGTGGTGAGTTATCGTCATATTATTTCTCAAAGCCCATGAGACCGTTTGTGTGGGAGGTACCAGTAGGACTTTTCCGATCTCAACAGAATTTGGCGCAGAGGTGTGTTCTATATAAAAATTTTTATGTAGAAAATTTCATCTCGATAGGTCAAGTTTGTAGTTAGTTATTGTCATATTATCTTTCAAAGCCCATGAGAACGTTTGTGTGTGAGGTACCAGTAGGGCCTTTCCGATCTTAGCCAAATTAAGTGCAAAAGTCTGTTCTATATATTAATCTTTATGCCGAAAATTTCGTCTCGTTAGATCAAGTGTATGGTGAGTTATTGTTATATTATTTTTCTAGGCCCATGAGACCGTTAGTGTGGGAGGTACCAGTAGGACTTTTCCGATCTCAACTAAATTCAGCGTAGAAGTGTGTTGTTTATAGAAATCTTGATGTGTAAAATTTCATTTCAATAGGTCAAGTTTGTGGTGAGTTATAGTCATATTATTTCTCAAGGCCCATATGGCCGTTTGCATGGGAGGTACAAGAAATGGTGACCCAATCTAAACCACTTTTACATGGATGATTGCGCCTATATAGAGATTATTATTTGCAAAATTTCAGAAGAACATGCTGTTGAAGCGTTCAAAAACCATGTTTTGGGGGTGTCTCAATCGGAGTGGAAAAGTGCCTCGACAACTGTTTGAACGCAAACAAAAGTTTATAAATCATGCTGAAGAATACTTTGAAAAACAATAAAACCATTTTTGATGATCAATATTCGCATTTTAATTATGAGGCTCGTATAAGTTAGTTTCATGGCAAATGTTTGTAACTGCCAAAAGTATTTGAGCTAGACCCACCTTTAAGAACACCGATCTACCTGCTGATTTCATTTAACGATGTATGGCTGTCCTCGCGTCCGTCCATCTAAAGCTTGTAATCAAACTACAGGTCGCAATTGTTGTACGATTTTCAGGAAATTTGTCAGAAGTAAGTTTCTTGGACCATGGACGGACGCTATTGATAATATAAGTATAATTGGTTTAGATAAATCTCCAATCTATTTGTTCATCCAATTTTTATGTTTTTAGCTCCAGCAGCCACATCTTGCATCCAACCCTGATGAAACTTAGCACGAGTAAGCTTTGCGGACCAAGGAAGGAAGTTATTAAAATTAAAGAAACCCTGTTCAGACTTAGATATATAAAGCTTCCACTTATATGTAAGTTAATTCTATTTTTATGTTTTTAGCTCTAACAGCTACATCTAACATACAATCTTGATGAAGCTTAGCATAAATAAAGTTTATGGGCCAAGGAACTACGTTATTGAAATTAAAAAAAACCGGCGCAGATATGGGCCATTTAAAATTTTAAATTTGAATTGGCTGTAAAAAAAGAACTGATAATTTTGACAAATTTCTGGTTTTATTTAAAAGGTGGAACGTTGTCATTTTTGTGAGGCGTTGGCTTTCTCGTGTGGGTTCTTTGAATCCCATATGTGGCAATTTTGCTTATTGACATAGCCTCAGAGATAGAAATGTGGCAATTTTGCTTATTGACATAGCCTCAGAGATAGAAATGAGCTTTATCTGAAAACACGATTTTTCAAATTTCAAATTGTCTGAGGCTTCAGTTCTTGCACCAATTGAACTTTGTTAGCCTTCACACCGAGGTCTCTATGCAAAAGTCTTCTCAAATAAGTGCGAGAAATGTTCACTTCATGAAAACGTGGACGAGTTGATGTTGGACATTCTCAGTCGAAGCAGCAATGTTTTCGATTAGATGCATTGGACGAAAACGTAAACGTACTTCAATGACGATCGATTTTCATGAACTAGCTTCACAAATTGTCGCATAAACTGAACTGACGGCTCTTCTCGAAATTGTTTAAAGACTCACTACTTTGCATGTAAGTTTTTTTTATATTTCCCAATTGTGTTCGAGCGTAAGCGTTCTATTTTGCAAATGTCAAACATAATCCTGAAAATCAAAATAAAAATGAATGTTATTCTACCTTTCAAAGTCAAAGTAATATAAACGCTCTCTTTCACCGACAGCACAAGACTGCCTCTACTTTATTCTTTTCATTCTTAGCATACCAAGAGATATCTTCTAATACTCGGGTTGCCAGATGACACAAAAGGTGTAGCATACAATTAGATCTATTACAATACAGGGTTGCGAGATAAGTAATTGGTAGAACAGTAAATAATTGATTATGCATTAACTTAACTTATGTGGTAATGGGTATGTAAAATATTATATAATACAAATGCTTACAGTAATATATTTAAATTCAAATTTGCCAGTAATTTTAAAATCTGGGAAAATTGGGTCCAAAAACATATTTTCATTTGGCTTTTCTAAATATCTTGGAGTGCTGGGTATAAATAAGTTGGTCACTCCCAACTTTCGCTTGTTTACTAGTTTTTATAAAATCGATTTGATATCTTTATTCTAAGGTCAACATTTTTGTGTACCCATTGATTTTTTTTCCAAAAATATCAATTTTGACTTTGTCCTACATATGACTTTTTTCTTCAAAAGCCTTTTAATGGTTGAATGTTTGAAAAAGGTTTCTCATTTTTTCAGGGAAACTTTGAACCTCCTGAAATTGCACTTTTGGAAGTCACGCTTTTTATACCCTCCACAGAAGAGTGGCTGGTATAATAAATTTGTCATTCCGCAACAATATTTCGTATATTCAGCAAAAATTAAAAAAAAAATGGGAGACTTCAAACATATAACAAAAAATTATAAATTAAAATTTGACTATGTAATATAGATCGAAGTGTTTTCTTTTGATATTTCATAGAACTCTGCGAACCCGTTCTAAAACTGTTTTTTACTAAAACCAAAAATTAATATTTTGCATGTGTCTTACTTTATTCATTATTCTGACCCATCTATGAAAACAACAACACCTCTAAATGAAACACTCTGTATTTGGATCGCCCTGTACATGCCGGTGCCCATACAAAAGCCTCTCAAACATAAGTTTTGAGCTTTTGCATGAAAACCGTAAATAAAGATCAACCCAGCCACTCCTGTAGCATCCTAAAAGTATGCACTATATGGCAAACCTAAGGCATGCCTTAAAGTAGGCAATAATTCGCTGATACAAGTGCTTAATAAATAGGTAGACAGTAAATGTTCACAAGAGAGTGGGGCAAAATAAATGAGTATTCCGCCAAAAGTGCAAAAGGAAACCATAAATATCTGCGATATCGAAGAAATTCACATCAGCAACAACAACAAAGAGGACAAACATTTGTATACGAGTCTTCAGTTCGGCGACTGACGCTGGTGGCTGTGGCATAAGCGGCATCGGTGCAAAAAATATTCACATGCCAATGAGCCCTTCACCCCCGCCCACGATACGGAAAATATGCAAAAGAAGTTTTTCCAACTAACACCATTTGTTTTTGAAGTGTTTGTTTCGCTTGTGTGGTTGTTTCCGTTGTTGTTGCTGATGTTTTTGATGTTGCTGCTGTTGTTGATATTAAAGTCCTTCAAGTGTAACAAACTGTGGCAAAAGCAATTCACATTCGTAAGTACTCTAAGCCTGTGAGTGGTGTGCGAGTGAGTGCCGCTGTTGCTCCCTTTACAATTTCTTCCTGTTGGCTGTTACTGTTTTTGATTTCTAGGCATGTGATGGGGCAGAGGACGAGGAGGACGCGTAGGTGTAGTGTGGGTTGGTCGGCAGTTTAAAGTGGTATTAGTCACAAGTATTTGGCCTGAATGAACACAGACGATTTGATATACATTTGCGTGTGCTCGCTTGTCAAAAGTACAAAATATATTTTCAAAATAGAGCGAAAAAGCAAAAGTCGTGTATTTATGGGAACAGCCACTTCAACAGTGTATAGCCGAAATATCATATTAAGTTATGGGCTGATATATTTCAATTTTAACTTCGCCCATTTGTCGACTCCAAAAGAAGCATTTTAAACGTTTTTATGCACTACAGCGAAGAGTGTATGGTACTAAATTTGTTATTTCATTGGCAACACCACGAAATATTGATTGGATACCCTTTAAAGTCTATACACAGGGTGCGCGATTAAACATTTTACATTGGAATCGGCTGCAAAAAAAGTACTGATAATTTTTGGAAATTCTGGTTTTATTAGAAAGGTTAAACTTTGTCATTTAAAAGTTAAACAATAAGCAAATTTTGAAATCAAAGTTTAAGCCAGGGAGTTCAACACATGTGGAATTTAAATGTTTCTTCCATTCGTCATCCACTGCTTGAAAAGTATCGATTTTGTCGAAATCTCGTAAATGGTCGACTGTGTGAAAGCTGCTAGAATGGGGCGTGGCGTCCACTTTTTTGTATAGGTATGCAAAGATAAAATGAGTATATTGCAGGAAACAAAATTAATGCCAAAATGTATGCAATGGGAAAAAGATATGTGGTTTCCAATGTAGTACGGTGTGTGGAAGGTTTTTGAACTAAATATTTTTTAATATATTTATTGTTGTATATTGATTCCAAAAAGAATCTACTTATTCGAAATGTCGCCTTTTGCCTTTACAAACGCCTTAAGTCGCACTGGCCAATCGTCAATAGCTGCACGAACCTCGTCCATTGGAAAATTGGCCACAGCTCGAACCAAAGCAGTCTTAAGAGATCCAATGTTGGGGTATATTTTGTGACAAACCTTGTCCTCTATGAATTTGGGTTCAAATCTGGACTGCCTGAGGACCATTCTTCAGAGGAAATGAACGCTGGCAAATTGCTTCGAAGCCAGACCTAGGATGTTTAAGCCTTATGGGCGAGCGAAGATTCCTGCTGGAAAGTCCATGGCTGGTTTTGGAACAGGGAACTGGTAAGAGGCTTCACAACAGCATCCATAACGTTTTCTAGGTACACTTTGGCCGATGTTTTGACTCCTTGTTCGCAGAAATGCAGGTCAGTGACCCCATCGTAAGAGACACCCCACCAAACCATGGCTGAAGCTGGCTGATGACCCTTCTCCACCCTTGGGATCAGTTCAGATGCTTCCTTAGAATACCGCGCATACACTCTATTATTTTGCTTGCTAAATTTTTCCTGAACGGTAAAAATTTTTTCATCGGTGAACAAAATTTTTCTGTGCAAGTTATTAGGGTGCTTCACCAAAAGACGTTTGCATTTTTCAATCCTATTTTTTTTGAAGCTGCAGTCAATAAATGTCCGGCACGTCGTTTGAAAACCCCAAGTCCCAAGTCTTTTTTAATGATCCGACTCATGGACTTTTGCGTGATATTCATCTCACGGGCCATGATTTTCTGTTTGCGGAGCGGATTTCTGTGAATTCTTGATTTAACGGCTTTGAAGACATGTGGTGTTCGAACAGAGCGGGAGCGGCCCGACCGGTAGCGGTCTTTTACATCTCCAGTCTCCTCAAACAGTTTTATGCATCGGTAGACGAACATGCGGCTAACCACTAGTGGCCAGAGCATTTTGATAATATCGCTTTTTCATTTCACACTTGAAAAGCGCTATTACAGCGATACGGTTCTCATTATCTAACCACTCCTTGGTGAAAGTTGAAACAATTTTAAAATCCTGTGACAGAATAACGCTATTAAGGTTAGCTTTCAAACCCCATATGACATTAACGGGGTATGTTAAGTTCTACTACTGAAATGGGTATGTTCAATGTTGTAACAGTATTTATGACCCTACAAAGTAGAATTAAAAATAAATAAAGGGGTTTGGCAGCCCTATTTTTGATATGCAAGTACAAAGCCGATATAAAATATTACGCTGTTTATAATTTTATATAGTTTTAAGCTCTTATCTGCACAGAACAAAAGTCATTTTTGTGGGAGGTACCAGAAGTGGTGTGGCTAGGAATGAAATTATTTGTCACTACTTATACGTATTAATTTTGGATTAGATCTTTTGAATAGGATTAAAGATATTTCAAGAATAAAAATAACAGAAGGGTGTCTGTCAAGAAGGCCCATTTTAAATCCGATTTAAAAATTTAAAACCCATTGCTAGCTCCTTTCGACTTGGCGCAAACAATCCAAGAAACGTATGTAGAGTCTAAAGTACGTTTTTCTATGAGTTACCCTTTTTGGCCGTACCAATGATGCATAAGTATACCCTCTTAACCATTAGCGTGAAAAACAGTCTTTAGTATGCCCGGGCCTTTAAGAAAAGAATCAGTGGAACAATGTGCACAGATTGTACGTTTACTGCTGAAGTAGGCCAAATATAGCACGGAGATTACCTGAACATCGATGAGAAGCAGAATGGCTAAGGTTTCCATAAATATAATCGCTGACAGCCCAGCTGACATCATGTATTTGCAGTTTGTCCTTAATCAATGGCTCACAATCACCTTATTTGGGTTTCGCTAAGAGGGACATATCACCTTTTTTGGGATTCGGTCAGAGGGACATACTAGGGACTGGTACAGCAGTCTAGAGATTATAAAGGGTGGCCCAACCAAAACGCACGATGTAAATTGTAAAAAAAAAAAAAAAAAAAACGTTTTCAGAGAATTATCTTAATATTTTGTATTACGATAAAAGGATCTATTATTATGCGCGAGGTGAAAACGGACTTCATGTGACCAGAAATTGAGGATATGAACTTGGACAATATGTAGTTCCAACAGGATGGTGCCACTCGCCACACTCCCAAGCGAAAAATAGATCTTTTGTGAGAAAAATTCAATAATCGTGTTATCTCTCGATGTTAATTGGCCGCTACGATCACATGTTGCTGACACATTTAATGTAACCAATGAAAAAGTGTACTTCAATAAGCCAAGAACAATTCAAGAGCAGGCGAGGGTATATAATTTGGCACATTAACGATATTGATACCCCATTATGTCTTAGAGTAATGGAAAATATCGACCATCGGGTAGAGGTATGGCCCAGAAGCCGTATGAAATTAAAAAATATAAGTATTTAGATAATTTTCTGATTTTTTTTTGCTTTATTTACACCTAACATCGTACGTTTTAGTTGGACCACCCTCTATAATATCTAAAGTAAAAAAACTAAATTTGATGCCTCCTTTCGGCCCATACGACCACCCTTATCTAAACCAAAAGTATTCTATTTCGTAGCAAAATTAACTTTCATTTGAGTGCCAATATTGGCTATTGATCGATCGCCCGTTTTGACAATGCGGGACGTTTTTGGGTCACATGTGCCAAAACGTTAAACGCAACATGCTCTTTGTCTGCACGAGCTAACAACAATTGGAGCTTGAATCACGTCCTTTCTTGTACATATATCACAAATGATACTATCCGAGCTCAGGTTGAAACCGACATACCATTTCCCCGAATTTTAGACTTTCGTTTAAATTTTGTACTCTTAAACAGGATTCTTTTCATCATTGTACGTACTCATAGCATAGAAGTAGTCGCCACGACCAGTTGTAGTATCTCACACACCCAGGACACTTTTCTAAATTGCATAAAATGAGTGGTTTTAAATATTGATATTAGATTTTCCTAAAAACGGAAAATTAAAATTCAAGCCATCTATCTAACACTTTGTTTAAGTTCGTTTAAAAGAAAAGAATATTACACGTCTATGGGCGATGTTAGACGGATCAACCGACTGAAACTTTTTTACCGGCTGAAAAGGGTTCACAGACCTCTGGTTCTGGCATCCCCTCAAAGTGTATGACTGCTTACTCTGCAAGGATCTGCGCCTGCTTTAGCGACAAGGATGTGACCCATTATCCAGAATTTTCAACATCATGATGTTAAATATGTAAGCGATAAGCACTTTCACTCTCTCAGACTTTTATTCCACATGTGTTGGTTATTGGTTGCTTATAAAGTTTAATTCGAATTTTGAACAGAATCAGATTTCTTATGCTTATTCTGCAGCTGCCCTTTGCGTTTTATTAAAACATTAACCGACGTAGATTCCAAAACTCAAGAATGACCTTATTTTTAAAATCTGCAAAAATTAAGAGCTGTTCCAGAGCACTGTTACTTTACTTTTGATTTGGAAACAAGTAAAAAATGTTAAGTTTGGCTGTGCCGAACTTTGGATACCCTCCACCAGATTCCCAAATAAAAAACAATTTTTTTAATTTTTGTAATTTAGGTCAAGTAAGTGATGAGTTATCTTCATATTCTTTCCCAAGGCCCTTAAGACAGTTTCTATGGGAGGTATGAAAAACGGCTACCCAATATTAACTCAATTTGGTGCAGAAGTGTACTCTATATAGAAATGTTTATGTGTAAAATTTCATATCGATAGGTCAAGTTTGTGGTGAGTTTTTGTCATATTATTTCTCAAGGCCCATGAGACGTTTGTGTCTGAGGTATCAGTAGGACTTTTCCGATCTCAACAGAATTTGGCGCAGAGGTGTGCTCTATAAAAAAATCTTTATGCAGAAAATTTTATATCGATAGGTCAAGTTTGTAGTTAGTTATTGTCATATTATTTTTCAAGGCCCATAAGACCGTTTGTATGGGAGATTCCAAAAGCCAACCAAATTTGGTGTGGAAGTGTGTTTTATATAGAAATCTTTATGTGCAAAATTTCATTTCGATAGGTCAAGCTTGTGGTGAGTTATCGTCATATTATTTCTCAAAGCCCATTAGACCGTATGTGTGGGAGGTACCAGTAGGACTTTTCCGATCTCAACAGAATTTGGCGCAGAGGTGTGCTCTATATAAAAATTTCATCTCGATTGGTCAAGTTTTTAGTTAGTTATTGTCATATTATTTTTCAAGGCCCATGAGACCGTTTGTGTGGGAGGTACCAGTAGGGCCTTTTCGATCTTAGCCAAATTTAGCGTAAAAGTCTGTTCTTTATATTAATCTTTATGCCGAAAATTTCGCCTCGATAGGTCAAGTGTGTGGTGAGTTATTGTCATATTATTTTTCAAGGCCCATGAGACCGTTAGTGTGGGAGGACCAGTAGGACTTTTCCGATCTCAACCGAATTCAGCGTAGAAGTGTGTTGTATACAGAAATCTTGATCTGTAAAAATTCATTTCGATAGGTCAAGTTTGTGGTCATATTATTTCTAAGGCCGTTTGTATGGGAGGTACAAGAAATGGTGGCCCACTCTAAACCATTTTTACATAGATGATTGCGCCTATATAGAGATTATTATTTGCAAAATTTAAGTGATTTTGCTCATGAAACTGGGCGGATATTTCCAAATAAAAAACTAATTTTTATGAGGTAATGACGGTTGAGGGTCTCCAACACCAACTTCCCGTAGAGCTATATAGCCCATTTTCAATAACAACCATGCTAGGTGACCTACACATATTTGTGCAATATTGCATTTCCCTAGCTGTTTTTATGCAGGCTCTATCTTGTTTTCAACAGACGGACAGCCGGACAACATGGCTAGATCATCTTAGAATTTTACGAGGATCAAGAATATATATACTTTGTTGGGTCTCCGATGATTATTTCAAGGTGTTACAGACAGAATGACAAAACTAATATACCCTCCATTGTATGGTGGAGGGTACAAAAAATGTCTATTCTTAGGCGAAAGGCAAAAACCGGAAGGTCGATTAATGCTGGTTACTTTTATAAATCCCGACAGTCGTTTTTTCCAAAACACGCTTTCTGAAAAACCCGAAATCTCGGGCCCAATTTTTGGACACTGTAGTCCATAGCCAAACAAAAACAATGTGCAAAGCGTTTTAGAGATCGGTTTATATTCGCTACCAGTTTTTTGGTATCAATCATAGATGGACAGACGGATGAAAGGACGTACGAGTACATGAAATCAGATATTGATTCTAAATAGGTTAGCCATAAAATATTTAAATATATAGGCACGAAGTCTTGTTGCAATATGTGCTGCATTTTGTGCCGACATAATTATTTGACAGCGCACTGTAACAACGCCCCTACACACAACCCCAGACCCATAGAAACCATTTTGCCGCATACTCTGGCAGTCGGCAGTAACCCGTACAAAAGGCGAAACATTTAACGGGCAACAACAACGACAAAAATATGGGTAAGAAAGTCAAGTGCCTTTAACACCAAAAATTTGTTTTGTTGTGCGCGTGCATGTGTGTCTGTCTACGATTGTGTTAGTGCCGATTTTCATGTAGTGGTTTTTGAACTCTGAGTGTGTGAGTGAGAGTATTTGTGTTATCCACAATTGAAGAGCGGGGGAGGGGCACTCAGCGTTCATTTCTGCTGCTGGATGTGGTGTTAACTTCAGTGATTTATTTGTTTTGTTTGCCGAACAACTTTTGCCATTTTGGCTGTATTTTATTTGAAAAGCTCTCCGCTCCACGGTCCAACAGCAGCAGCACCACACTGTGTACGTCGAAAGAGGCGCAATTATTAACTTTGTTTTGAAATTGTTTGCACTTACCGAGTGTCCCATCAAAGCAAAAAGTAAAACAGAAATTTTGAGCTCATCTGAAATGTAAAATACAATTGGCCAACAAACCATTTGGTACGAATGACCATCTATCTGTAATTTTTTTCGCTTTGTGTGTTGGTCTGTTGTATGTCTGTACATATTGTGGTCAGTGATGGTAAATCGAATTTTTAAAGGCAATTTATCCATTATTCAGAAAAGTACTTCTTTATTTTGCACAATTAATCATAAACTTTTAAAGGACAAAAACCACTTTCCAAAATACAGTTGCCAACATTTAAAGGTAATTATTTTCAAAAAAATAAATGCCATAAAATGTCCTTTCAAATTACCAATACAGATTCCACACTTGATTCGAATTTATATATTTTTTTGTTCTGAAAAAATACCTCTAGATGGATCACCCTATATTTATTCCCGTCGTTCCAGTGTGTAATAAATAGGGATTAGGTTAAGGTCTCGAATTGGAGAGTATCTACGAAGTGTTCATTTTATCCAGAAATCACTTCAATGTGGAGGACGAGACAAGTTCAGAGATCTTATACAGCCACCGACACATCCAGCAAGGGAGCAGTCAGACGTATAGCACCTGCAAGTCGCAATAGATCGCGTGACAAAACTCTGACGGATGACTTTAACAAATCTTGTCCAGATCGTATATCCTCCGAAAATCCAACCAAATGTGGTGGACACCGGATCTCAGGGTAATTAATTAGGAAGAATAAAAGGAGACTCTTCAACAGGACAAAGAAGGAGAATGCAGCTGCCAACTGGAAATATCTAAAATTCTTCAAATAAAAAAGCCGAAACGGAGATCCTAGTCACTTTTCTGTGAAGAATTAGAAAGCACGAGCGAAGTAGCAAGTCTACGCTAGGTGCTATCGAAGGAGGCCAGCAAACTAGGACTTCTGATGAAACCCGAAGGAAAATTTACAGAGAATAAGAAAGGCTTCTAATGAAACCCGAATAAAAATCTACGAGGAATACGAAAGAGACGATTGATTTTCTAAACTCTTTTCCCGGGCTTGCAGAACGAACAACGCGATGCGGTTAATTTGAGCGCTTCTCTCACATCTTGCACGAAAAAGTTCATAGGGAAAGTCGTTGACGAAGACGAGATAATGTGGGCAGTATGTTCGTTTCAACTATACAAATCGGCAGGGCCGGACGGCATTATCCGGGCGCAATTTCTGAAATCTTTAGAAGTCTGCTTACCATGGCTACAGGAAATCTTCACCAGAAGCCTTAGGCGGCCATATAAGTATACCGAAGGCAAAGCGGGAAAAATAAACTACAACACGACAAAGGATTACAGGCCAATTTGTCTCTCGTCGTTTATTCTGAAACCCTTGGAAAGACTCTTGGACCTTCATGTTAGAGAACTTTAACACCCAACAATTTCAGCGGAGCACAACAGATCTACCTCAAAGGTAGGTAAGTGGAAACATCCCTCCATAAAGTAGTAAGCTTCGTAGAAGACTATCTACACCCCAAGGCATACACGATGACAGCCTTTCTAGACATCGAGTGCACCTTCAACAACGTGATTCGATTCTTGAAGCTCTTAACCACTTTGGGGTACAACCAGACATAATTCTATAGAGAGCCAACATGCTAAGGGGCAGAATCATAAACTCATCCCTGGAGGAAAGAGCTGCATGGAAAAGAGTTATTAGGGGAACGCCGCAGGGTGGAGTGATGTCACCATTACTGCAGAATCTATGCATAAACGAAATTCTTCAACAGAGAAGGCAACAAACTGACAGCGTATGCCGACGAAGTGGTGCTGCTGGTCCGAAGCAAAGTTCTTTCAACGATTAGGGATTATACTCTCACGTTGGGAGAGAACTTGACTTCAATACAAGTCAAACAGAGCTAGTTCTGTTCACAATGAAATACATGATTCCGAACTTTTAAATCCCAACATTAAACCGGAAAACGCTGCAACTATCGAAGGGAGCAAAATAGCTGGGCGCAATCCCAGACTCTAAACTTTCCTGGAAGCGAAATGTGTATGAGCGAGAAAGGAGGCTCTTTATACACTTAGAGAACGATGTTCACTGCTAGATCGTCTTAAAATTTTACGACGAATTATAATACGAGTACATATACATCACAAGGTATTGTAAATGGAACGACAAATTTAGGATACACTGCGTCGTATAGCGGAGGGTATAAAAAATAAATGTGGCAGGTTCGAATACCTATAGAAAATCTTTAAAGGCCTCGGATAAGTTTGTCGTTATACAGGGTGATCTGGTGGGATTTTAAAAACAGACGGTTCGGCTTTTTAAGACAGAGAAACCGGCGGTTTCTCAAAAATTGTCATTATTCGGTTTTAGAATAATCCGGTTTTGTTTTTGAATCGAACTACCGGTTTCTTTTAATTCTTCTATAATTTATTTTAGATAATTGATATACTCGTATTATAAATATATGGCAACTCCTGTCAAAACCTGTGTACACCTGAGTGGCTTGACTTGTGTGGAGCTAATGAAGGATGATCAATCTAAAAGTATTTTTTTCAATAGGGTTTTTTTCACAGTGTCGGTAGTATGTTTGCTCGATTTATATCGAGCTTTCTTAGAGATCGCACTATTAGAGTTGTTGTAGATGGGTTCTTATCCAACACACATAGGCTGACCGCAGGTGTACCACAGGGCTCTGTCCTTCCTTCCTTATTTTTTTTTTTATTTTCATTGACGATCTATTGGGTCAGACCGTAAATCCAATCTACTCTTTCACAGATGATAGTAACCTCTGTCATTCATATTCATTCGACAGTAGGCCGAGTCTTCAAGATATTGAAGACAAAAAGCGAATTATGGATGAGTTTTCGGTCTTCCAGAGCGTTGTTCATCTTCCGTACTTGAACGACCCATTTTAAATTGTTGAACCCAGGATTTCACGGTGGAGTATGATTGTGCATTATCACCATGAACAGAATCCAATTCATCTTTGATTAATTGTGACGCATAACCTTTCATATAAAAGTGTTCAATTACCGCACGAAACTCTTTATTTTCCATTTGTCAAAAATTATAAAAAATTATATCAATCACCTGTAACAAAGAAAATAATCATTAAATATTTCGGAAATTTTGACAGATGGCTTATAAAAGATTGCTTTTAAAAAACAAAAAAAACAAAAGTTGCTAGTAAAACAGAAAATGTGCCAGGCCGGTTAGTTTTGCGGTCGCCCTCGTATGATCTTATACATAAACTTATATAATGTTATCTACATACATATAACATCATATTTTTTTTAATAAAATTTATAAGTTATTAAAAAAATAAAAAATAATTTAAACTGTAAATACGTTAATAGTAATTTACTATATTCTTTTAGCAGCATTTTTTTTCGTGTACGAGTAGTTTCGTAAAAAAATCAAAATTTGAACCCGGTTTCTTAAAATTTTTCATATTTCGGTTTTCTACAACTATAGGTCCAATAGTTATATGAGGTTTTCGACCTCCGCCGCTGGCAGCACACAGACTCTGTTTCATTTAATTGTTCAAGTGTTAACTACAAAGTTCTTTGGATAAAGTTTTCAATATATTTTATAGCGTGTTATGCCAAAAACAACAACTACAAGCAAAACAATGCCAATTGTACTCCAAATTGTCCTACATTCACATGCACCAAGAAACGAAGTTGACAGCACCTAGGAAGGAGCAAATAACAAAACAAAGTCAAACACGCCGAAAAGCACACGGAACGAACGAACGAAAGAGGGCACAATGACAAATTGCGCTTATTCCGAAGGAACTAATTGTGGAATTAAAACGTAAATCAAATTAAAAGGAATAAATGCGAAACAAACAAACAAAGCAGACCAACTCAACTTAACTTCTCTTGCTTTTTTTTCCTCCCCGACTCCAACTTCTTTGCTCATCTACACCACCTCCTGCCATTTTACCATTGCTTGCTTGGGCTTTCAGAGAAATATGTGACAGCATGACATAATTGACGAGAGGGGGGAATGAGTAAAGTTTTGTAACTTCCTGGCAGGAACAACAACAACAAAGCTAAAGACTTTGCCAACATATTTGAGAAGTTTCAATGGGGCTGTGATTTTAAGTTGGCTGCGAAGCAGTAGGAGTAGCGTAGTTTATTAGCTCCTCAGGAAAAATGAGCGAGTGGATTTTCTTGAAGTATGAAGCAATTTAAATGAGTAATCAGTTATTCAATCGATTGAGATAATTGGAAACGATACAACAATAGGAGTTTTACATCCCGCACAGCACTTTGGTAAAGGCTTAGTGTTGATGTTTGTTAACAGCGAAAATTATGGGAGATTGACCCAAGAAGCGTTAAAAAGGGTGGTCCGAAAATAATTCACGATGTCAGTTTTAAGTCACACCTTAACTTTAAGCTTTTTGCCCAACGTAATTTTACATTTCATTGTTTCAGTGTTTGACAAATTTAACCATGGAAAAGTACACAATTGAACAGCGCATTTAGTTTTTTGAAGTCTTGGACGTTCAAATCAAAATGCATTTCCTGCACTTCGTAATTTTTGTGGTCAGCATTGTGGAGAATTGTGCTCAAATTTTAGCAAAGCGGGTCTGTAGGAAATTGTGAAACACCTGTGCATGCTCTCCCAGTTCGTTCTGCCATCGGGCTGTACTTCTTCGAAAATAAAGTCTGCCAAGCAGCTCGCTATCTATCGTAAGATGATAACGAACTGCTAGTTTAAAGAAATTAAGGAAATGGACCTGGAAGATATGTGGTTCCAACAGGATGGTGCCACTTGTCACACAGCCAACGAAACAACGGCTCTTTTGCGCCAGAAATTAAATGACCGTGTTTTATTACGTCGTGGCGATTAATTCGCCGCCACGATCATGTGATTTGTTGGATGTTGGACTTCTTTCCTTGTGGGTATTTTAATGAAAAAGTTTACGCCAATAAGCCAAGAAGAGATCAAGAGCTAAAATATGATATAATTCGGTACATTAACAACATTGAACCTTCATTTTGTCCCAGAGTCATTAAAAATAAGAACCATCGGATAGATATATGTGACGCGCAAAATAGAAAGCAACCTAAGGTTAAAAACCAGTTTTGTTCAGGAGAGTCATTTTAAAGATTAGGTCCTTTTCTATTTGCGCTTTGAATCGTCGACTTCACTTTCATAAAACGCGCATATCTCTGGGTGCGAACACTTTTGGGGCATGGGAGATTGGTCTCATTCTATGCTCAGATGTTGTCCACATCAAAAAAAAGGTGAAAAGTTGATGAAAAGTTTTGTTCAGGAGAGCCATTTTAAAGATTAGGTCTCTTTCTATTTGCGCTTAGAATCGTCGACTTCACTTTCATAAAACGCGCATATCTCTGGGATTGGACACTTTTGGGGCATGGGATCGGTCTCATTCGATGCTCAGATGTTGTCCACATCAAAAAAAGAAAAAAAAATTAAAATTGATTTGTTTACCCTTAGTTCCCTTTCTCTTTGCGCTGTCACATACATATGTCATCGAAGCAATGGCGAGCATTTGGCTGATATGTTTTTCACTCATTATTGACATAGATATTTCTACCATAATCAAAAATATTAAAATAATTCTCACACATCGGCTCAAACCAGCGCTTTTTTGACCGGCCAGAACGTCGAATTGATGGGTCATTCGCCGTACAGCCCTGACTTGGCACCCAATGACTTCTTTTTATTCAAGCACATCAAGAAAAAAATGCGTGGTCAACGATTTTCGTAGCCAGAAGATGCTGTTGAATCATTCAAAAGCCATGTTTTGCACGCAGAGAAAAAATTTGGTTAGTATATGGTCACGGCAATAATAATATGTTCTCCGCAATAAAAGTATGTTCGTCGCAACCATAATATTGTTTTCTTAATTTAATTTTGACAATAGTATGATTGTCGCAATAGTAATATTGTTAAAATGTAACAATAGTATTACTGGCAAATTTAAAAATAATAATATGGTTGTAGCAACCATACTAACATGGTTGGTGCAACAAAAGTATTGTTGTTTTAAATTTACGTTAACAATAATATGATTGCGGCAATCATACCGTATGGTTGCAACTATGAACATAACAAAACAGGTTTTATAGAACATACATATATGATACATTGCATGGTTGTTGTCCATTTTAAAAAACAACAACAATCGGAAGGTATTTCGAGGGATTTCTATTGTGTTTACTTTGTTCGGTGAAATACTCTACTGCCGACTGGTTCTCGTTTATTAAAAATCTGCCTGCACTTAAGTATATAAACATTGATCATGGTTTAATCACATGCGGTACTTGGGGTCTACGGAGTGTGAAGTAGCATTCACCCCTGCTGACAACTAAAACTGCTTTCGGCTGCCGTTGGAATATGTATATATTTTTCTTTCTTGATCAAAATGTTCAATAAAAACATGTCCTCAAATTTCGCTATGAACTAATTGTAATGCAATTTTAAATGACTTGCTTGATAAAAATCTCTATTTTTGAATAACAACATTACCCAATCCTAATAAAAAATTTTAGGGATCACAGTATGGTTGAGTGAATCATACTATGGTTGTAGGGATAATAGAATGGTTGCATGTGAATCATACTATGGTTGTAAGGATCATACTGTGGTTGTACTAGAAAAATACTATGGTTGTGAGGTTCAAAATATGGTTTTGGGGATCTTAGTATGGTTGAGTGTGAATCATACTATTGTTGTGGAGATCATAGTATGGTTGAGTGTGAATCATACTATGGTTGTGGGGATCATAGTATGGTTGCGTGTGAATTATACTATGGTTGTGAGGATCATACTATGGCTGTATGAGAAACATACTATGGTTGTGAGGATCATAATATGGTTGTGGAGATAATAGTATGGTTGAGTGAGAAACTTACTATTGTTGTGAGGAACATAGTATGGTTGTGGAGATCATAGTATGGTTGAGTGTGAATCATACTATTGTTGTGAGGATCATACTATTGCTGTGCCACAATCATATACGCAACAATAGTATGATCCTCTTCGAATATTGTCACTCCAACCTTACTTTTTTCTGCGTGTGGTGGGGTCTCAATCGGAGTGATTTGTTTAGCGCGTACAGTAGTGTATAAATCATGCTGGAGAGAATACTTTGAAAAACAATAAAATCATTTTTGATGATAAATATTCGCATTTTCATTATTAGGACAGAAATATATATAGCAGCCCTCGTAGTTGTATTTTTTTATTTTGAAAAAATATCTCTAGATTGATCACCCGATATTTGTCACAAAGTTAGGATTGTAAAATTGATTATAAGTATTGATTTTGAGTTAAAGCGTATGAATAGGATTAAAGGTATTTTAAGAATAACAAAGGCGGGCATAAATGTACCTGTGTGTGGGAGGTAACAGACGAAGTGTGTCTATATGGCCCATTTTCCATCCCATTGGCAGATTTTTAAAGATATTACGAAGTGCAAAATATAAAAACGCTAGTTGTCGTGAGAACCAGCCTCACAGACAGACATGGTTCAAATGATTTTAAAAGTCGTGAAACGTATTTGGTCAAACATGTGTAGGGTCTCCAATGCTTTTTGATACTTTACATTTTTTGTCCATACTTAATGATATACAGGGGGTCCGCCGGGTAGGTATACTACTTAGTTTGTTTATAATTTTGTAATAAATAAAAGGAAATGGAACTTATATTGATAAATGTTTTATTTAATGTCGGCAATTATGTATGGAATACAATATTAGATAAATGTCCGCTTCTGTTAGCCTCACAAATGTGAGCCCTTTTGACCACATTTTTCATTAAATTCATCACGGCGTCAAATAGAGGTTGATGGATTGTTTTGATTGAACACTTTCTCGAGCAGCAGTTATGTTTTCGGCCGATCTTGCAGTACGTTGTGGTCCATGCTTGGTCATATCAGCTAAAGACGCTCTTTCTTCGAAATCATTCACTACACTATAAATAGTGCTTTTTTTGCGCACGTTGTGTCGCCCCAAAATTTCACGCTACTTTCTCATCGTTACAGTAATCGATGATTGATTTTGATAAAATGTTGAACGATTTATCGAATATATTTCATAATAAATTTGTCACGTCTCTACTTCACGATTGCCAAATATGAACTGTCAAAACTTATGTTTACCAAATGTATGTAACTTCCCGGCGAACGCCCTGTATAACCAGTACGGTTAGGGTAAAAAAGTTAATGCTACGTCCTATTCTAGTACCTTCCACACAAACGACGCTTTACGAGATTTCAATTAAATCTGTACGCTTTAGGCAATGGATGGCGGAACTTCGGTATAATCAAAATTCATGGATAATGGGATATGTATGTCGACTAAAACTTGCTTACTTGTTTTAACAGTTTTTCCTAGCATTCTTACTAAGTTTATTTTTAAGCGACACACTCTTTAAAGAAAGCCGAAACTCTGATGTCATTAAAGTGACGCGGAATGACTCATATGTTGCAAAATGATGTCTAAACTCTACTTTACATGTTAAGTGATGCCAAGTGGTTTTTCTAATAGCTACCCTAATGGCCCCACTATATCTTAAAAATCAGTTTTTTTTTCATTTTAAATGAAAGGTTATACATCTAATTTATGCCACCCATTGTTACCCATTTGGAAAACAAACACAACCAGATCTCATTCAGGCGTTACACTCCGATTTCCCTAATGTGCTGTTGAAGATTTTAAAGCCAAACGGATGTGCCTAAGCTAACATCCTAACGGATGTCAATTGCCTATCGCCCTGCCATGATCGAGTTAAATGGACTTCAATTTGGCCAATCGAAGTCTATTCCTTGTCATCGCTTCCTTTCAGCCTTTCAGGCAAAATCAGTATGCACCCACTGAAGAGAAAAATCAAATATTTATTTTAAATTTTATGATTTCTTCCTGAGCATCCTGTCCACATGCATGGGCAAGCAGCTGCTGTGCTCATTCGAAACGGATGTCCATAAACAGGACACGTAAATGTTGGTGTTTATTTTTAGGTTTCGATTTTATTTACCTGCATTTGTTAAATCGCACACACAAACACAGCGAGAGATAGAGAGAGACCGGTGCACCTAACGCCCCCTACACCACGTTCGCAGCATGCAAACTGTCAATACAACAACAACCACAACAACAGTACCAGCGTCGAAGAATTCGCTTAAAGGAAAGAACAAAAAGCGGATATGTATTCATGGAATGGCTTGCACATAAACTGCAATCTGCAACCTGCAATCAGCAACCGAGGGACCACGACACACCGCCTGCATGGATACTCCGCCTGAAGAAACAACGCCTGTACACCAACTCACACACACGCGCATGTACAACGACTTTGTATCCTTGCGATGATGGCAGTTCGTATGGTTGTCTTCATGCCCGTTAATAATTCAGAAAATACTGAAAGAAAACAAACAGGGATTTCCCCACCTGCGGAGATTGGTTCGTCTTTTTTGTTTGTATTTATCGGCAGTAGATATTCATATCCTTTATTTTTTGAACGAAATGTCCAAATTGTGGCACGAACATACTTTTTTCAACATTTAATTAAGGAACAAATGAACAGCCTTTCGGATTGGGTTGAATTCCTCAGAAAAAAATGCAGGCTAGGACAGTGGGCCTCATACACTCCGCGATAGACACCGATGGAGTTTCTGAAAATTTAAACAAACCAAACCTGCTAGGCTAAGATTATTAATTGAAGATTCTTGGCTGACGAATTCTAGGTCGCATCCTTTAGAATATTATGAAGGGTTAAGTCCATGGACAAACACTGCCCAAGGCGCAATTATTATTGACTTTCCAAAGAAGATACCAATTAAATTCCTGAAATTGACTTTAAACCAAATCGGCTATGCGGATATTTTCCTTTGTTGGCGGACCAATGCTAGGTCCCCTGTAGGGTTGTACCGAATGTTCGCATATGCGTATTATTCGCATCGTATTGAACAATCGCATTCGCGATAAGCAATTTTAGAATATTCGCTGTTGCATTCGCATTCCAAAAAATCAATTTTGAAATATTCGCATCAGCAAAAAGATATTTTAGTTAACGATGCAGTTACCTCCGAATTAAATCTGTTGTGAATTATTTTTTAATAATTTTTTCCTTGAGTCATTTAAATTAACTAAATGATTGCTTTATATGAAAATGTGTCTGGCACACTGCAAACAATTGCATTTTTTTAATTGCCCTGGAAAATGTTATTTTCCTTTATTTCATATAAAATAATCTTCAAAATCACAAAATGATTATTCGTTTTGAAATTTGCGTTTGGAAAAATAGACTTAGGAATATTCGCAAAAATGTATATCTCAATATCTGCTTTCGCAGAAAATTCATTTCATTATTCGCTTACGCTTAACACACTTTCGTTACATCCCTACTGCCCTCCTCTAAAACATTATGTAGGGCGGAGTCCATAGACAAAATTACCCAGATGGAACAGATAATAGGTTTTTCGCACAAAACGCCGTATGAATTTTTAAAATTGTACGCAAACCAAACCTTCTAAGCAGAGATTCCTGACAGAAGATTATTGGCCCGGGAGGGAGTGGAAAAAATTACATGAGTTCTGATCCAAACTTCCATTGAATTCCTGCACTTAAAACTAGATAATCGTAAATACCTGAAAAAAGATTCTTCGCCTACGGATTCTTGCTCCCCTTCCCGAGACTTACTCTAGAGAGATAGATTCTTGATTCTCATTCCTGAAACTGAATGTACGTTGGAGATGTGACCTGTGGCCAACAATTGTACACTTTTCGATCAAGACACCGATTGTATTCTTAATTATTATTTAAATGTCCGACAAAACATTCTTATCTGACAATTTCTTGGGTCCCTCCTTTAGCATATGTGACGCGCAAAATAGGTTAAAAACCAGTTTTGTTCAGGAGAACCATTTTAAAGATTAGGTCCATTTCTATTTGCGCTTAGAATCATCGACTTCACTTTCATAAAACGCGCATATCTCTGGAAGGGAACACTTTTGGTGTATGGGATCCTTCTCATTCGGTGAAAATTGATTTGTTAAATTGATTTTTTTTTACCCTTAGGTCCCTTTCTCTATGCGCTGTCACATATTACGTACGGCGGATTATAGGAGTTCTGGAAAAAACTTCGATTGAATTCCTGCAAATTTAAGCAATCCAAATCGGCTATGCGGAGATTCTCGGCGGAAGATTCTTGGTCCGCTTCGTTGAAATATTTTGACTAGGGTGATCCATCCAGAGGTATTTTTTCAGAACAAAAAAAAAACATAAAAATACAAATCAAGTGTAGAATCTTTATTGGTAATTTGAAAGGATATTTTATGGCATTTATTTTTTGAATAACATTTCCTTCAAATGTTGGCCGCAACTACGCCTCAGGGTTTCTATTCTTAGGGTAAAATTTTGGATGACTCGTTCGAGCATTTCGACCGGTATGGCTTTATTGATATGCGTAATGTTGGTTTCCAAAACCTGAATCGTAGCTGGTTTGTCAGCATAGACTTTGGAATTTACGTTACCCCAAAGAAAAATGTCTAAAGGTGTGAAATCACTTGATCTAGGCGGCCAACTCACCTGTCCAAAACGTGAAATTAGCTGCTTTTCGAAATGACCTCTCAATAGATCGATCCATTGTTTGAGCAGCTGTATGGCAAGTGGCAATGTCCTGTTGAAACCAAGTGTCGTCAAGATTACGGGCTTCAATTTCAGGTGCGATATCATGGCGCGATAGCAAGCACCATTTACGATTACCTTCCGGCCATCATAATTTTTTAAAAAAATATGCACCGATGATTCCACCAGCTTATAAACCGCACCAAATCGTGGTTTTCCCTGGGTATAATGGCTCCTCTTGAACCTTGAACCTCTTCTTGTTGCTCTTCAGCCCAATTGCGGCAATTTTGTTAATTGACTTTGCCCTTGAGCAAGAAATGGGCCTCATCTCACCACTGAACAAAATTTTGGTCGAAAACAGCGGATCTTCCCATTTCTCACCGAACGCTCATTTCCATAATACAGTTGCCAACATTTGAAGTAAATTATATTCAAAAACTAAATGCCATAAAATGATTTTAGTTTTTGTATTTTTTTGTTCTGAAAAAATACCTCTAGATGGATCGCCCTATACAACGGAGTCGCTTGGGTAACACTGCCCTTTATAGGCTTTCCGAACAAGAATAAGGTAAAATTTCTGTCAATGCAAATGAACAATAAAAACCAAAGCGGCTTGAAAAAAGAACATTACTACTCGGGGAACAGAGATTATAGGTTTTAGAGACTTTTGAAAATAATTCTGTACTTTTGCTTGTGTTTATCGCAGATTCACGTAATTCGAATAGCTACTTAAGGTGTACTTCATTTTGAAAAATATCTTAAGACCTCTAGACCTAATAGAATAGATGTCGTGTAGCACGGCTTCGAAGGTGGCTACTTTAAGTGTGAAAACATTGTAATGGTCGCCAAACCACTGCTTGTATGCGATTTGAATGGTATTTGACTTTCTGGAAAGCGCTAATCACTACCCAAATAAGTATAAATATAACCTGTCCAAGCATTTCTTTGATTCCTATGAAATTAAACAAATTAATGTCATTCAAATTGGAGATTTCTACTTAAAACAGACTTAAATTTGGAGTAAAAATATTAAAACTGGATCCCTCGAAAAGTTTCTGAAATTTTTTTGTTTTTGTTTGGGAATATTTAAAATGTCCGGAAGATGCATTTTTGGGCTTTTTAAAAGATCTTGATGTTCTGGAACGGAATTTGTACAAAATTTGGGTCATATGAAATAGAACACTAAGATCTTCATGGTGACCGCCGGGAAGGTATACTACTTTGTTTTGCCGCCATTTTAGTAAACATTAGTCTTGACAGTTCTTCTTTGGCAGTCGTGAAGTAGAGACGTGGCAAATTTATTATAAAAAAATATTCGATAAACCAACGTGATTTAATCGTTAAAACATTTTATCAAAATCAATCATCGTTTACTGTGGCGATGAGAAAGTTACTCGAAATTTTTGGGAGAAACAACGAGTCAACAAAACGCACTATTGACCGTGTAGTGAATGATTTCGAAGCCCTCTGTAGCTGATAAATAGGCCCAAGCATAGACCACAACGTACAGCAAGATCGGCAAAAAACATTACTGCTGCTCAAGAAAGTGTTCAAAACAATCCATCAACCCCAATTATACGCCGAGCTCAGCAGCTAGGCCTTCAACAACAACTTATGTCACAATTTTGCACAAGGATTTGCATTTGTTTCCATTTAAGATATAGTTGACACAATAGATTCCTCCACAAGACCATTTACGCCGCCGTACTTATGCCAATATGATGTTACAGCTTGCCAATGACAACCCCGATTTTCATGAATCGCAATGAGTAACGAGGCACGTTTTCATATAAATGCATATGTGAATAAAGAGAATAGTCAGTTCTGGGCAATGGAAAACCTTCAACTTATTCATCAGTCACCTTTGCATTCACTATAAGTGACAGTCTGGTGTGAAGTTTGTTCAGTAGGAATCATTGGACCTTACTTCTGTGTAAATTAAAGCGGCGTAATGGCAACTGTCAATGGGGAGCATAATCGTGATATGATTCAAAACTATTTAACGCCAGAACTGCATGTTTTGGGCTTGATCAACATGTAGTTTTCACAAGACGGTGCCACATCGCATACAGCCAGGATTACAATGGAATCACTATGAGACCTCTTTCCGCAACTAGTTATTTCAAGAAATGGTAATGTTGATTGGCCAACACGGTCGCCAGATTTGACTGCCCCAGACTTCTTTTTGTGGGGATATCTAAAGAGCAAGTTTTATGCAAACAAGCCAGAAACGCTTGAGCAACTCAAATAAAATAAAATCGGGATGAAATTAATGAAATACCGCGTGAAATGTGTGAGAGTAGTGAAAAATTTGCTCAAAAAGTCTCGAATTTGTGAGGCTAACAGAGGCGGACATTTATCTTCTATTTTATCCATACATAATTGCCGACATTAAATAAAATATTTATCAGTATAAGATCCATTCTCTTTCATTTAATCAAAAATTATAACAAACAAAGTAGTTACCTTCCCGACCGACACCCTAAGATACGTATTCCCTAGATGAAATTGTGAATTTTCTCTGATTTTACATTTAACAACAAAAACCCGAAAATACCAACAGCAATATAGCAATTCGGGTTTTAGCTATTTTTAAAAGTTTTTTTTTCTTTTTTTTTGTTATTTATTCGGTCTATTATCATTATTATGACTTGAACCGTTTTTTATTCTGGTTCGTTTTTTCTTTTTCAGAATCAACCTAAAAAGATGAAATTGGTGAAATGTATTTGCTACGGTTGCCAGACAGACTGTGCAGCTGTTTCAAAACCCACCAAGGTTTTTCAGCACTCTTTGGCAAGATTTCTTCGGCCACAAATCAAATAACTTATACGGGAGACTAATTTTTATTAATGAGAATTAACCTTTGCGCATAGTCTTCGAATTAAATGTCAGGTTTAGACCTAAAATCCGGAATATCGAGTTGGGACGCTCTTTATAATAACCTTTTTACATGTTTTTTTCATTTTTATCTGGTCACCCCATGTAACAACTTTCTTTTGTCGCACATGAAGTTAAATTCAAAGCCATTCAATTTGTTCACCCGTGTATTGTAGTTTGGACATCTCGGCGCAATAAACAAAAATTTTCGTTCGTCTGTCCCATTGGCATGTTGCAGACATCACAAAACTCCATGTGATCAATTTTTGCGTATTTTGATTAAAAAAGTACAGCTGCATAAAATCAGGCAAGGAGTCTCAATGCATTTGCTAGGCGAAAAAAACCCCGGACAGGCACTCAACGCAAAATGTCCGTCAATAGGATATGACAGAGTTTAGCGATCGTATAAAAATGATGCGGCGTTTAAAGACAAACCGGAGATTTTTTTCGAGCGTGCCCTGCAGCCTATCACAGAGTTCTGTTAAGCTGATGAATGATTTTTAATTTTCTTGCTCCAGTTGTGTTGTGTCTGGCCAAACTCCATTCACACACAGATACTCGCACACTTATACATTTGCATACATTCATTTACCCCAGAGCGTTTTGAGTTTTTCGGTAACATTTCTCGTGAAATGCCATGACGACAGAGGGGGATAACCACACTACAAATGAACACCGAGCATATGCCGTTGCGGGCAAACAGTAATAACCTCTGTTTACCGGAAGTCCTTTGACATGAACACCACCCTGTCAGATTTCTTCTGACTTCTTGCGAAATCGAAAATCTATAAACGCAATGTTCAGTTTGCAAAATCGTTTTAGTTACTGGGACCACCCGACGAGAAGATGGCATCATGACATGTTCATGGAGCGTTTGATTCAGAATAAGGCACCTTAAGTGAAGAAGGCTATATTGGAAAAATTAACGTTAGCTACTACCGCTCTTTTTAAGTGAATACTGACCAACGATATTAGACTGGGTATATGCACCAAGATCGTATGAATGTTGGTAAATATATTACAACATCCCATCAGTCATATTATTACACATTAATAGTGACAAACTATCTAAGGTGGCGCCTATCACAGTCGTCCTGGAGGTACCACGGAGAGGCGACGTAATTTTGCGATGTATACTGGGTGCCGCAAAAGTAATATCAGAATGTGAATTGCCTACCATTTTGAAAATAATGAGTTCTGTTTCCAGGAATAGTTATTTTGGATGTAAAATTTAAAGACATTGTGACGTTACCTTTTCTCCACCCTGTATTACAGATGCAATCCCACGACAGCCGGTTCTATGTACCAGATTGACCCGAAGCAGCAATCTTCTGCCAAGGGCTGTCACCCCGGCACTACTTGTGTCCTACAACAACAGTTGACATGACAAGAAACACGAACTATGTTAAAGAGCCTTCAACATCTTGTCTCCCGGTTCCGCTTTAGCTTAACTGGTACACACGCTTTATAGGAAGCGAAAGGCGATGATGGCAAAAAATAGTTCAGACTTTGAGGTGAGACCTTCACCCTATCTAAGACATTAACATTTTTCTCCACCGTTGGTACAATACTTAAGAAGTGTACTTTTCTAAGGTGCATTTAGTCCCTTAAAGGGATTTTGTCCCCTTGACTAATTTCGCCCATTTGCAATTCCACACAGCCTATAATCATAAGGCATTATCATACAAAATTTTCGGATCCTTGATTAATTCGTTTGGACACTCTCGTGCTTCCACAGACACACAGACGGACATGGCTAAATCGGCTTGGCATTTTGCATTTTTAATAATACAAGGTGGCCCAAAATTAATCACCCTATGTTATGGATGTTATAATTTTTGTAAATGACGTCTAATATCAATTATGTTTGTCATTTATGAACTTGACAGCTGCGGAGCACAAACAGATAACAAATGGAGCTCTATACTTAGCAAGATCGAGGTATAATTGTATTGAAGCTTTTCCTGGTCGCGTAATATCCCGTTTTGGCGAATTCTATCTTTGGAGCTACAAACACAGGGTGGAGCGCGAAATTTTGCTTACTTGGGAATGAAATGAATAAATTATGAATATAAGAAAAAATTATTTTATATTTTAATTATATTTAACAGTAAGGGAATTTTTAAATAACATGGTTTCAAATAGTGTGTGTCGGTCAAGTGTCGACCTTCGCTATCCACACACAGCTGCATACGTTTTCTGAAGTTTTCATGAACTCTAACAAGCATGTCGACTGGTATTCTGCCAATTTCTGCCTCAATATTGTTAATTAGGTCTTCCAAGGTGTAAGGGCGGTTGAAATACACCTTCGACTTCAGGTAACCCCAAAGGAAAACATCGCATGGGGCTAAGTCTGGTGAACGTGCCAACCAGTTCACATCACCCCCTAAAGAAATAAGCCATCCAGGAAACATTTGCCTCAAACAATTCATGGTAACCCTTGCTATGTGTGGCACCATCCTGTTGAAACCATGTATCCTCTAATAGCATTGCCTCAAGAGCTAGCTGAAAAAATCTAGGATATGCCAAGTGCAAGTGATTGCTTCCGAGTAGAGCGTTTCGAAGATTGCAGTACAGCTGCTCGAACTCTCTCATGAACTCTAACAGGTCCCCTTCGTACACATGACACATGCCCTGCTGTTCTCAATGAAGTTACCCAATTTACAATTAGTTGCCGTCCAGAAACACGTTCGCGTGGGGGAACAGCGAATCGTAAACGAAGAGCACGCTGCACTGCGATGATCGAGTGCGCATTTAAAAAATACGCTTCAACACAAAATGCTCCCGTCACGTGTCCAATATATGATGGCAACTGAAGGGCAGACGAATACAAATCTCCCGTTAGCCACTATAAGCCACGTACACTTTGTACACACGTACTTCTTCGACCAACAGTGCCGCCACGGCCTGCAGTGCAAAAAAGCAAAATACCAGACGATCGCAAACCTCAAGAAGAATAGCGAACAGTTTTGGGAAATTTCTGCCTGTTTCATGAAAAATTCGATAAATGGGCACGTTTGAAGGATGTCATCTGTTCCACTTAATTTTTTTCAGGGGGAGTGGAGCTGCCCACTTTTTTTTCCTGGATATGTTCCGATCCATGCTAACAGAATATGTTTTAAATTCCATGTCACTAATAGTGCATGAGATATTGTGTTTTTATGTTATTAGGTTGAACAGTTTTTATTCTGGTTCGAGACCTTTGTTGTTTCTTCTTCGTGATAAACGTTAAAATTGGTGCAGTGTATTGACTCGTAGGTTGTTGGGCAGACTGTATAGCTGTTTCTTAACGCGCCAAAATATTTCTTCAGCAGTCATTGGCAAGAATTACTTCGGCTATAAATCAACTATCTAATGCGGGGGTCTCATTTTAATTACTAAGAATTTCACTTTGCGTATAATCTTCAAACTGTGCGTAGGGCATCAAAAAAACGTTTTTAAGTTCAGAGTTCAGGGTATCGTCACACCTCTCGTCAGTTATTTATCTTCTTCACGAAAAGACAGTATTTGTAGACTTGCCCTTTACTTCATCCAAGACTAACTGGTTAATTTACAGGAAGCACAATAGCAGTCATTTATATTCAAATCATCTAATTTCTAATGCGACAGAGAACGCTAACAGCGCATCCAACTTGAACATGCTACTGGAACAAGCGTCAATTTGCATTTGAATACTTATACTAAGCAAAAAACAAAGCACCTTTTAAGTGAAAAAAGGAGGTTCTGTCGCTAATGGGAGCGAAATAGGTCACCAGCGGTCCTACTCAGACTGACTGACGCTACTAAAAGGTTGCAAAGCACACTACAACATCTTAGTTAACGACGAAAAACATAAACCCAAAAAATGTAGAAAAAACAAAAAACAAAATGGTCAGATACTTTAAGTTTTTTGGGTTAGACAGGTTAGCCAAACAAAAAGAAAAACTTAGTTGGAAGTCGGTTGGAACTACAATGATATGGTTGCAAAAGAGAAGTTTCGGTTGCAATCATCAAATGTTTATAATCGTAATGGATATTCAGTTTAAAATATCACAAGATGATAAATATGATCATCTTACTAAATATGATCATTACTGTACTCACAACTTATTGATCCAAAGGAACTGGTGGTTGTGCCAACTAATAATTTTTTTAAGCACAAGATTAGAATGAACGAAATGTTGCGATTCCAATGAGGTAAATGTTTTAAAAATCCGACGAAAATTGCCTTTGTTTTAGCAGTTTTTGTAAAAATAGGATTTTTCTTCTGGCGGTACCTTCCACAACCTTTATAAATTTTAATTTACATACGAGGGTTTCTATATACATTTCTGGCCTAGGCAACACTAAATGCTTTCTGGTGCCATCTGGCATTTCCGTTGGAAACTTTGACATTTTTTGGCATAAACTTACTCAAAACGTTTTGACGTACGACCATCATTTGTGTTGTTTACAGTGACTTGAACATATTAATTTGGCAAAAAAAATGGAATAAACTCGTGAACTTTTTTGTACGATCATTTTTCACAACTTTCTACGTAGATTATGACGACAAGACTACATCGATGAACTTAAATCTTTGTATGAAGCACCATCCTATAGCACTGTGAAAAACTGGTTTCCAAACTGGTCGTCCAAAAACGGCCATTGTGTCAGAGAACATGAATGCCGTGCGTGAACTGATAATGCAAGATCGTCATGTGACATACCGTGAAATAGAGGCATCCTTGGGCATATCTTCCACCAGCATACATTCGATATTACATGAACACCTGGCCGGAAAAAAGGTTTGTTCTCGTTGGATACCGCAAAATTTGACAATCGCTCAAAAAAAAGGCTCGTGTCGATTGGTGCAAACAAATTGTGAAAAATACGATCGCGGTGCTTCAAAAGACGTTTATAAGATTGTCACAGGTGACGAATCATGGATCTATGCGTTTGAGCCCGAAACAAAACAGCAATCGACCGTGTTAGTCTTCGAAGACGAGCCAAATCCAACGAAAGTTGTTCGGTGAAGAAGCACTTCGAAGCAAATGGTCGCCTGTTTCTTCGGCAAAACTGGTCATATGGCGACTGTTCCGCTTGAGCAACGTAGGACGTTCAACTCTGAGTAGTACACCACAATTTGTTTGCCTGAAGTCTTCGTTGAAATTCGAAAAACGAACAAGTGAAGACGACTCATTGTGTACCATGACAATGCGAGCTCTCACACATCGGCTCAAACCAGCGCCTTTTTGACCGGTCAAAACGTCAAATTGATGGATCATCCGCCGTACAGCCCTGACTTGGCACCCAATGACTTCTTTTTATTCCCTCACATCAAGAACAAAATGCGTGGTCAACGATTTTCGCCGCCAGAAGTTGCTGTTGAAGCGTTTAAAAACCATGTTTTGGGGGTGTCTCAATCGGAGTGGAAGAAGTGTTTCGAAAATTGGTTTGAGCGCATGCAAAAGTGTATAAATTATGCTGGAGAATACCTTGAAAAAAATAAAACCATTATAGATGATAAATATTCGTATTTTCATTATTAGGCCAGAAATATATAAAGCCCTCGTAAAGATACATTTCATACCATATATTACTCATTTTTAAGTGAATCGGATAAGAATTGCTTAAGTTTTAGGCAGATTAATGGATAATGTCAGAAAAATTGCATGTTCACGATATCTCGAAAGCTATATGTGATAGGGACATTCGATTCGAATTCAGGAGATCATATTGCATAAGGATAAGTTGTTTTTTTGAAAGGAGGGCTCAGAAATTAGTTTTTGCAGAACATTGTAATCATCCTAATTAGTTAGGTTTACCGATACCTTTTCTCTTTAGTTCCACCTGAACCCAATCAACGTTCGGTTAGCGTTGGAATATATAGGGATATTACCTGCAACGACCAAAAAATTCCGTTGTAACAACAAATCTGTTCTCTGTTTGTACCAGATCATTGATTGGTTATAACTTTTTGGATTGTATCATTAATTTCAATTGATGTGTCCTAAATTTCAAATGGAATGTAGAAACTTCTTAATTGTTATTAAGACTTTTGGAACTACAATTGAAAAAGTTGTAGTTCTAACTGAATCACCCTTTAAACCATCTCTTTGTTGAACTATAGCATTTAATGGTAGTGCCCTTTAACTTCGTTTATTAATTATTTGGGTTTTTGGTTTTGTTATAATAATTTGTTGTAATGTAAAATCTTTAAAAGATTGAATTACTTAATTTTTATAATTCTAATTGCTAAAAATATATAAATAAATAAATAAATTAAAAAAACTTTTGTTTTTATAAATCATTAATCTTTTTTTATTTATACGGAAAATTGTTTAGTTATTTTATAGCTGGGCAAAAAACATACGGTAAATAGTGTCCCTTGACATTTAATTGTCTTTAATGGAGTAATTTGTCGTCGTTGTGTAACCACTTCAATCCATTTTCAAATTAGGGATACACATCCACATTTGGGGAGGTTAACAAATCCTATTTTTGGATTTTTACTTTTATTGTTTCGTTTGGCCCTCCTTTATGAAGTTTGAACACAACACGAGGGTAGAGTAAACATTTTCCTGGCAATGGCATGGAAGTACACATATGGACGAATGTGAATAATGTTCGTCGTTGGTTTAAACTAGCAAAAAACTCCAAAGTGTCCTCCAGATCAGATCGAATTTAAAACCTTTAGGAAAAAAATAGTAGCTTTCGTGATCGTTTTCTCCATAACAAAAATATAAGAGTTACCAACGATTTGTTGAATACGTTTGGATAACGATCTAAACACTTATAGTTTTGTCAATCTTATTGGGCCTTTACTTAGATGAAAATGATTGGAATGTTAAAGATGCGCATGTATGGATGAATATCGCACAGTGGGGAGAGATTAAAAAATTGAAAAATTTCAGCCGTTTCTAAACCAACAGCTTCCAAGAGACGGCCAGCGCCCTTAATGCCAATACCGCCGGCACCAATTCGAAGCGTGCTATATGGACACAAATGCTTCCTTAGTAAAGGGCTGCAGCCTATATAAAAACTCTGCTGCTCAATGCGTCATAGCACCCGGTTGCTATACACCGAGATTTAGTTTTTTTTTTAAAGGTTCCTTTAAAAAACACAATATGAAGAAGTTTACTTTCATTTTGAAAATTGCTACCTGATATCCAATGGAGCCGTTATCTTCTAAAAAACAAAAAAGGAGTTGTCCAAAGTATTACATTATTAAATACTTGTCAGGTGGTAAAAATGGGGTTTTCCAAAAAGGAAAAAAATAATTCCGCCTTAAAATGTTTAATAATGAATATATAACAATGAAACTTTGCAGTTAGGTAGATAAATAAAATTATATATTTCTATAAGACAAAAAATATTTAAAAAATCCCAAAATTTGGATTTTTTGTTTTCGTGCTATATTTGCCACATTATTGGCCAAAAATTCGAATTCTTTTATGATTGATTTACACTACATAAGTCCATCTAGGAATGCAATACATTTGTTGATCCCAGTTTTGCGATTGAATAACCTAGAGCTAACTTTTGGACTTTTTATAAAAAATGCGGTATTTCAGGTGGCAAATCACCAACAACAAAAATAATTTTGGACTTTTTATTCTTTGAGTATCTTTTCCATAAAAATATTTAAGATTAGTATATATAATTTTTATATTTTCTTTACAAGTTTCTGCAATAATTCCAAAATAAAATAAGTAGTTCTTTTAACGAAAAAATTGGCAAAAAATCTACATTTTCAAAATTTTAAATGCTTCTTACTTTTTACTCGAAAAGTATATCAAAGCAATTTTTTTCCTTTATACAGCAATTATACGATTATCTTTTTTAAAACAAAATTCAAATGAAAAGAATCGGTTGATATTTTGCTCAGTTATTACAAAAATTCTACACCAAGATACGGCAGTTATTTTTTTTAAAATTTCAAACACGTATATCTCAGAAACTGCATAAGACAATGCAAAAGTGTAACAAACTTGTTGTAGGTCTCGACTAATAGATTCTCGAAAACACCTTTTATTTAAGTGTGTATAATTTCACCAAAATCCGACCACGGGTGACTGGGACTTATGGGGTTTTCTCAAGACTCCACCTAGTCATTATAGGCCCTCTGGCCTTGTGTGGGATTCTGTCGGGCGTAGCCTTAATGCTTTGGTGCCGTTCACCGACGTCGAAAAACGACTACATTTAAGATCATTAACTAATACAATTTTAGTAAAAAAAAACACACGTACCAACATAAATAAATTGGACAAAATGAACATCAGAATACTCAAACTTCCGTTAAAAAAGCATTTTTTAACTTTTCTTCTTTTTCCAAAAAAATGTCGAAAAGGACACTCCAATCTTAGAGATATGATGTTAAAATGTTCTACGAAAATAAAAAGCAATACGATTTCGGTAAAGACCTCGCAACATGATAATTAGCTAAAACCCAGGAATATTTAATATTTTTAACTTATTTCATGCGGTTTAGCGTGGCAAAATAAAAAATTCCGTAGCTTATAAAAATAACTGACACCTACCAGGTCCTTCTTTTTGGGAATTCTTTCATTTCCAGAAGAAATTATCACACCCTGAGAAGTCCAAAATGTTGTTGCATAGTGTAATATGATCCAACAGTGAGGTTTTGTTACCATAAAAAAATTATTTGTTGCCACCATCAATTATTGGTACCAAAGTAACATGTCCTTCATAATTGGTTGCTTGTCAAAACCATCAGTTGAAGCAGTCAAAATTTTAGATGAATTCGGTAATAATAACTTACTTTTTGGCTGTAATAATGGTAATATTTGTGTGGCTACTTTCTTATGGTAAGTCGAACCATATTTCCATCTATACTATGGAATATTGGTGATTGCAAGAGGGTTTTGTTACTACAAAAAATTTATTTGTTGCCACCACTAATTATATGTACCAAAGCAACATACTTCATAATTGGATGGTTCTCAAAACCATCAGTTGAAGCAACCAATAGTTTAACTAAATAAGGTAAGTATAACCTACTTTTTAACTATAATAATGGTAATATATTCGTAGCTACTTTCTTATGGTAAGTCGCACCATGTCATCATCTATACCATGGAGTGTTGGTAATTGCAACAGAAAGTCTGTTAATCCAACCGAATATTTGTAGTTCGGACCGATTTTCAACTGAATTTTTTTATGTGTGAACGTATGTTATTCACAGTCTTTAAAATTTTTAACAGAGGTATAGTGAGAAAAGCTAAACATTAACGCGATAACATGAAAATAATGAAAACATAAATATGAATATGTGACAGCGCATAGAGAAAGGGACCTAATGGTAAAAAAAATCAATTTTTACTTTTTTTTAATGTGGACAGCATCAGTTCATTGAATGAGACCGATCCCATGCCCTGAAAGTGTTCCCTCCCAGAGATATGCGCGTTTTATGAAAGTAAAGTCGACGATTCTACACCAAAGATACACGTATTTAAATATTTAAAATGGCTCTCCTGAACAAAAATGGTTTTTACCCGTAGGTCCCTTTCTATTTTGCCCGTCACATATGCTAATCATTTTTACACAACAGAATATAATATTGGTGAAAAAAGTAAATAAATTGATAGTTGGAGTGAACATAATATTAAAACTTATTAAGTAATAAGACCTAGAAATCTATTAGTGTTCTCAGTCTGAAAAGGCATTTATCGACATTTTTTCATTGAATGCAGATAAAAATCACTTCCCAGCATACCCTCGTACAACTCCGCCGGTGTCCTGTATTGCAGTGTCCATTCATTTCATTGAGGCTTGCGGAGGTTTTTGCCTGCCAGAGTTCCTTCCGTAACCTAATCTGCCTATAAAGTTCAGAGATTTCATTTGGACGTTAAACCAGCGTGTAAGCGAATGAGCACAAGTCCTTGATTTATGTTCTGTGCCGGGTTTACGTGTGCTCTGTGACGTGGCAAATTGTTGTGAAATTTTTTGTGTTGCGGTTTCGGTGGGAGTTTTGCAACACTTTGTATTAAAGCTTTAAACAATCGTGGATCCAAATTTGGAAAGTGTCATCCCACATTGAATTATGACCTCATCTACAACTTGAAGCCAATCAACGCTTTGTAGTCCTCTTGGCCAACTTTCAATGTGGAAAACATAAGAGTCCAATCAGATTCATGAGAACTAGTGGTTTTCCTAGTATTTTTTCTATACAATTTCGACTACATTTGTCAGTCGGAAAAGGTCATCGGAGTGATGTCGTCAACTTTTAAATTTTGCTTTAGCGAGATTTTAAAGTCATCCTGGAAATGGCTCTTAATTACGTTTCTGGCAGCTTTAGCATGACAGTCGTTTCGTTTAAGGCTCGTGGTTGCGTTTTCGGTGATTGCATAATGTTCTACGCGTATGTCGTTTTGGCGTTTCTTTATTCTCTCCGTTGCTGCAGGATGCTGCTGATGCGGTTGCTACAGATACAGTTGTTATGGTATGCCTGTGGCATTTTGCTGTTTTGAATGAATTTTTGGAAATTCGTTAAATGTGAGGATGACTCAGTAGTACTTGCACCAGTGGCATAGTTGCATTAGTAACAGTTGCGATTTACGAGTATGTGTCCTTTGTACGCACAAGGCCACTAGGAGGCAGAGTTGTACTTGAGTTACAGTTGGCGGCATAGCTTTAGCTTTTTTTTTGATTTCAATATTGAAATGGTTTCTGGAATTCGAATGAGATTTCACAAGATGTACAATGCCAGCTAGGGAGAGAGATTGATTGGATAGTAATGATAGTTTCTGCAATTGTTATATTTTAGGTGCTGTCAAAGTGGCCAATGACATACAGTTTTTAAAATACTCATAAAGGTTTGCCATTTCGTCATGCTTTGTTTCACGCCTGTCAAGTTATTAAATACCTTAGATCGTCCGTAGTCTTGGCTACACTGGGCAGGCAATTCGTCGCGCTGAATAACTTTGAAAGTAACTTGTAGTTTTAGTTTTGAAATAGACCTTAGTGTGATTGAGAGTTATGAAAACTTGAAGTTTTCCGGGTTATTATTTGATAGAAATTCGTTAAATGGTTGCCAACTCTAATTTTTTTATGCATAGAAAATGATCACGAAAACTACTAGCTTTGACATTAGGCGGTTGCCTACAGCAGAATAAGTTTGTGCTTACATAAGAATCATAAAGCCGTAGGTTCGCTAATTTATAGATGTTGTCGAAATTTTGGCCAAAAAAACTTCTGCTCTGACTGGGTTCTGCCGTTATTGAAAAGAACGTAATCCACAAAAATAGTGATTGGAAAGAAACATTTAGGAAATAAGTCTTTAATTTCTATTGTGTTTGTCGGCGATCCATAAAAATACAAGCACTTATATTTAGGTCTATACGGCAACAATAATATGTTCTCTAAACATATGTTTGTCGCAACCATAGTATTGCTTTTTTAATTTCATTTTGACAATAGTATGATTGCAGCAATATTTATATTGTTGAAATGTAACAATAGTATTATTGTCAAATTTAGAAAGGAAAATGTGTGTGTAGAAACAATATAAATAGGTTTGGTATGACAAAAGTATTATTGTTTTCGTTAATAATAATAAGATTACGGCAATCATACTACATGTTCGAATCCGGCGTTCAACAGTAGGTCCCGGTCAGTGAGTACACGTAATGAATAGTGCACAGCTCACTGATTTGAGAGAAGTTCGCCCTTGTTCCTTAATGGGATGTTGTGGGTGGGACCTAAGTAAGTAAGTATTGCATAGCGTGATCCATCTAGAGGTGTTTTTAAAGAACAAAAATTAATATGAAAATTCAAATCAAGTGTGGAATCTTTATTGGTAATTTAAAGGACATTTTATGGCATTTATATTTTGAAACTAATTACCTTCAAATGTTGGCAACTGTATTATGGAAATGAGCGTTCGACCAAAATGTTGTTCAGCGATGAGGCCCATTTCTGGCTCAACGGCAAAGTCTATAAACATTTTGGCTAAAGAACAACAAGAAGAGGTTCAAGAGGTGTCATTATACCCAGAGAAAACCACAGTTTAGTGCGATTTATAAGCTGGTGGAATCATCGGTGGATATTTTTTCAAAAATGATGATGGTCGGAACGTAACCGCGAATTGTGCTCGCTATTGCGCCATTTTATTGATCTTTAAAGCTACCTGAAGTTGAAGCCCGTAATCTTGACGACACTTGGTTTTAACAGGACGTTGCCATTTGCAATACAGCTGCTCAAACAATGGAGGTCATTTAAAAACAGCTAATTTTACATTTTGGACAGGTGAGCTGGCCGCCTAGATCGAGTAATATCACACCTTTAGACATTTTTCTTTAGGATTACGTAAAGTCCAAAGTCTATGCTGAGGAACCAACTACGATTCAGGTTTTGAAAACCGACATTACGCGTGTCATTCAAGCCATACCGGTCGAAAAGCTCGAACGAGTCCTCAAAAATTGGACCCTCAGAATTTAAACCCTGAGGCGTAATTTATTTTTTGAAATTATATTCAAAAAATAAATGCCATAAAATGTCCTTTCAAATTTCCAATAAAGATTTCACACTTGATTTAAATTTTTATATTTTTTTGTACTGAAAAAATACCTCTAGATGTATATAATATATAATTTTGAGGATCTTAGTACAGTGTTTTCCATTAAGGACATAACAATTTAGTATATTAATAAAACACAGAATATTTTAGATATAGAGTTCATATTTATTCCAGGTGTAGTAAAAATGTTACATTTTAAAAATGAATTTCGATTTCGGTCATATGATCACACGAGCCCGTGTACAGCTATCTAATCTTTGGACTCAATTTTCCACCACTCTTACACTCATTTCGACCGGAACGTTGGCAATTTTGCTTTAAATTTGTCTCTGAGCTAGTCTAAAGTTGTTGGCTTGTTGGCAAAGATTAATGAATTGATGTGGCCACATAAAAAGTAATTCAAAGGCGTTTAATCGTATGAACAAGGTGGCCATTCGATCGGACAATTTCTCGAGAGTTCGTCGAATTTGCCTTTCAATAAATCGATTGTAAAGTGAACTGTGGGGCTAGTTGCACCATCTTGTTGAAATCACATATCGGCGATATCAAGCTCTTCCAATTCTGGACAAAAATAATTTTCTACCATGACACAATAGCGCTCTCCATTGACGGTAACATGACGATTGTTTTCATCCATGAAAAATACGGCCTAATCACACCTCCGGCATGAAAACCACACGGTAATCTTTTGCGGATGCAATTGTGTCTCTTGAAGCACATGTGGGTTTGTTGCTGGTCAATAACGCATATTTTGTTTATTGACAAAATCACTCAGCCAGAATTGAGCTTCATCGCTGAATATGATTTTTTGGCAGAGCCCAATCGGACAAGTTTCGGTGTTTCAAATGATCAATGGCTTAAGTCCTTTACTAAGGTTGATCTTATAAGGATGAAGGCCAAGTTATTTTCGCAAAACACGCCACAGTGTGTTTTGAGCGATGCCCAATTCCTAAGAACGACGTGGAATCAACTGATTTGGCTCATTTTGAACGGATACACTTACGGCTGCGATATTTTTGTAGCTGAAAATTTGGATCCAAATTTATCCACAGCCTGTCGGGTGGGATGATTGTTATGCCCGAAAATTGGAGTAAGCGCTATTAAAGTTCCGACCACCGACTAAGAATATTGGCAGTAATTTTTAATGGTTTTTCAAACGTTGCTCGTAAGTGAACTTTACCATGATGAAAATTTTGACTTCGACTAACGTTTTGACACCAAAAGTTCAGTAAAAATGTTTGAGGGTGAGTTAACATAAAGATACGAACTGATATATTTTTTTTCATTGGTGTAAACAATTTTGAAACGTAACTCTAACCGTTCATGGGAGCGGTAATTATCCATTTCATTGTTTGCAAACGTTTTGTAGGAGCAAATCTATATAGGCCAAAAGCAGCGACAAATATTTGAAGTGAAGTTTTTACACTAGTTGAATTTTCTTTGTGGACATATAATATTGTTTGCCAAATATCAGCTGCTTTTTTGTTTGAGCCTATGAAATATTTGGTGTTCAGATTGTGACGAGCGAGAAATTGACACCATTTGTCAAATCGAGCCCTTACTGCGAAGAAGACGTTAGCGCCATTTTTTAAATGAAATTCGATAGAAAATTGTACAACGCTCATAATCGTAAAATATTAAATATTTATATTTAAAAAGCAATAGCAAATTTAGTTGTATCGGAATTATCCAGATGATTTAGATGAAAAACCCTCTTCTGTAAAATTTTCTTTTTGATGCTTACATCTTATTCGCGGTTATGGCTCGAAATATTTGACAAATCTAAACGTAGCTTTAAATAACTGGTATTATACAAATAGAAATGGTTTCATAAAAATACAGTAATTTTTTCAGAAATACGTTTGGATATTTTTCACCAAAACTCCCACTTTGGGCTGAAAAACTTGTCTCAATATCAGAGGATGGTATAGTTCAAATTTTTGTTTACATTTGAAATGTTAAATAGTTTCAAAATAATGCTAAAAATTGGAACTTGTTTTACAATTTTTTAATATTTTTAAATCTGTTCCCCATCTGTTGAGTGAAATAACGAGTTCACAAGCTGCCTTCTCAACAATAATTCCACTTACCTTGAACAAATTTATTGATATCGCAGTGAGACCCCTATCGCTTCGAGAGAAGTAATAATTTTATTATTAAGAGGTATATTCGATACTTCCTTTAAGAGCCAATGAAACTTTGTTACAAAAAATCGAAATTCCAAATAGCGAAAACCTAATAAAATAACAGAAACAAATTCCTTTATACGATTATTTCTTTGACTTTACGCTTATAGTCGCAATCATTCCATGATTATATAGGGTGAGCCAAGTGTATTTTTTCAGAACAAAAAAAACATTTAAAAATTCAAAGCAAGTGTGGAATCTTTATTGGTAATTTGAAATGACATTTTATAGCATTTATTTTTTGAATATAATTTCCTTCAAATGTTGGCCGCAACTAGGCCTCAGGGTTTCCATCCTGAGGGTCCAATTTTGGATGACTCGTTCGAGTTTTTCGACCGGTATGGCTTTAATGACACGCGTAATGTTGGCTTCTAAAACCTGAATCGTAGCTGATTTGTCATCATAGACTTTGGACTTTACGTAACCCCAAAGAAAAATGTCTGAAGGTGTGATATCACTCGATCTAAGCTGCACTACAATATATTGTGCTATGCACTACAATAAATAGAATTCTATAGTAAATTTACGCTGGATTAAAACCCGATTAAGTGTGCTTAACGTTGTGTGAATATTTCCCATATTTTGCATATGTGACAGCGCATAGAGAAAGGGATATAAGGGTAAAAAAAATCAATTTTTTTTTTTTTTCTTTTTTTGATGTGGATAGCATCTGAGCATCGAATGAGACCGATCACATGCCCCAAAAGTGTTCACTCCCAGAGATATGCGCGTTTTATGAAAGTTAAGTCGACGATTCTTTCTACTTTGCGCGTCACGTATACTTATATTATGTATATTTTTAATAAGTATTCAAATTTGTATTATTTGAACTATGAAACGTCTAAATATCAAACTTAGTTTCAATTTGATAAAAAAAATATGCAAAGTCCGAGATACAGAAATCACTTACGAGGATTGCCATATATATTTCTGACATAGGCAACACTAAGTGTTGCCTGGCGCCATCTTATATTTCCATTAGAAAGTTTGACATTTTCAGCATAAACGTACGAAGAACGTTTTGAAGTACGACCATCATTTGTGTTGTTTACAGTGACTTGAAAAAATCAATTTGGCAATAAAATGGAATTAACTCGTGAACATTTTTCGTGCGATAATTTTTCACAACTTTCGACGTGGATTATCATGACAAGAGTGCATCGATGAACTTAAATCTTTGTATGGCGATGAAGCACCTATAGCACTGTGAACAACTGGTTTAATGAATTCAATCGAAACTGTCACTCTCTCAAAGACAAAGGTCGTCCAAAAACGGCCGTTTTGCCAGAGAACATTGATGCCGTGCGTGAGCTGATAATGCAAGATCGTTATGTGACATAGAGACATCCTTGGACATTTATGAAACTAGCATACATTCCATATTGCATGAACACCTGGCCGTAAAAAAGGTTTGTTCTCGTTGGATCCCGCACAATTCGACAATCGCTCAAAAAAGGCTCGTGTCGATTGGTGCAAAATTTTTTTTAACAAATATACGATCGTGGTGTTTCAAAAGAAGTTTGTAAGATCGCCACAGGTGACGAATCATCGATATATGCGTTTGAGACCAAAACAAAATAGAAATCGACCGTGTGGGTCTTCGGAGACAAGCCAAATCCAACGAAAGTTGTTCGAGGAAGAAGCAATTCGAAGCAAATGGTCGCCTGTTCCTTCGGCAAAACTGGTCATATGGCGATTGTTCCGCTTGAGCATCGTAGTAGGTTAAGTATGAGTGGTACACTACAATTTGTTTGCCAAAAGTCTTTGCAGACATTCCAAAAACGAACAATAGAAGACGAATTATGCGCACCATGGCAATGCGAGCTCTCACACATCGGCTCAAACCAGCGCCTTTTTGACTGGCCAAAACGTCGAATTGATGGGTCATTCGCCGTACAGCCCTTACTTGGCACCCAATGACTTCTTTTTATTCCCGCCCATCAAGAAAAAAATGTGTGGTGGTCAACGTTTTTTCGTCTCCAGAAGATGTTGTTGAAGCGTTCAAAAACCATGTTTTGGAGGTGTCTCAATCGGAGTGGAAAAAGTGCTTCGAAAATTGGTTTGAACGCATACAAAAGTGTATAAATCATGCTGGAGAATACTTTGAAAAACAATAAAACCATTTTCATGATAAATATTCGTATTTTAATTATTAGGCCAGAAATACTTAGTAGGGACATAAATACTGTTACAACATTGAACACGCCCCTTTCAATAGTAGAACTGAACATACCTCGTTAATGTCATATGGGTTTTGAAAGCTAACCTCAATAGCGTTAGTCTGTAACGGGATTTTAAACTTGTTTCAATTTTCATCATGGAGTGATCAGATAATGAGATCCGTATCGCTGTAATAGCGCTTTTCAAGTGTGAAATTAAAAAAAAACGATATTTTCAAAACGCTCCGGCCACTAGGGATTAGCCGCATGTTCGTCTACCGATGCATAAAACTGTTTAAGGAGACTTGGGATGTAAAAGACTGCCACCGGTCGGGCCGTCCACGCTCTGTTCAAACACCGCATGTCATCTAAGCCGTTAATCAAAAATTCACAGAAATCCGCTCCGAAAACAGAAAATCATGGCTCGTGAGATAAATATCACGCAAAAGTCCATGAGTTGAATCATTAAAAAAGACTTGGGACTTAGGGCTTTCAAACGAAGTAACGGACATTTATTGACTGCAGCTATAAAAAAAATAGGATTGAAAAATGCAAACGTCTTTTGGTGAAGCACGCTGATAACTTGCACAGAAAAATTTTTGTTCTCCGATGAAAAATTTTTTAGCGTTCAGGAAAAATGTAACAAAGAAAGGAAGCATCTGAACTAATTCCAAGGATGGAAAAGGGTCATCACTCAACTTCAGTCATGGTTTAGTGGGGTGTCTCTTACGATGGGGTCACTGACCTGCATTTCTGCGAACAAACGGTCAAACATCGGCCCAAAGTTTACCAAGAAACCGTTTCGAAGCTGTTGTCAATTCCCTGTTCCAAAACCAGCCATGGACTTTCCAGCAGGATTCTGCGCCGGCCCATAAGGCTAAAACGTCCCAGCCTGGCTTCGAAACAATTTGCCAGCGTTCATTTCCTCTGAAGAATGGCCCTCAGGCAGTCCAGATTTGAACCCATTGGATTACAAATTGTGGACGGTTTTAGAGGACAAGGTTTGTCACAAAACATACCCCAACATTGGATCTCTTAAGCCTGCTTTAGTTCGAGCTGTGGCCATTTTTCCAATGGACGAGGTTCGTGCAGCTATTGACGATTGGCCAGTGCGACTTAAGGCGTGTGTAAAGGCAAAAAGGCGGACATTTCGAATAATTAGATTCTTTTTGGATACAATGTAGATTAATAAATATATTAAAAAATATTTGGTCCAAAAACATTTAGTACTTTTTTATTTACAGCATAAAACGTGTGTAACAGTATTTATGTCCCTACTGAGTATTTTACAGCATAAAACGTGTGTATCAGTATTTATGTCCCTACTAAGAATATATAGCAGCCTTCGTATAACCTTCTTCACTACATTTTATCAGAATTCGGGTTTAATATACAGCTTTCTACAGTCCCTGGAATAATCTTGAATAATTTGTAAAGTTACGTCAAGATCGCATTACATTTCTGACCTGACTTTCAAATACAGGCAAAAGCAAGAAAATGACGGCTTTCCAACTTGTAAATAGTCGTACTAGCGTTTTTAAGAATGTATGTATTCTCTAAGCCGCTCAAAAGGGTTATATTTTAGCTAATTTGCCATTTTACTTACACGGTAGTAAACCATATCTCCACAGTCTTGTTGCAATTAGACCCAGCTGGCATTTTACAAAAACGCTTTTTAAATTATTTCATATGGTCGGTGCTCCTCAACGGTGGATTTTTTCGGGTTATAAACTCTTGCACGGTGGAATATAAAGCACCTAAAAAGGTGGTAGTCACTACATACATACCTACATAGCTAGTATTTTATGCTAGTAATTCATGGCAGCATTCCTGAAGTAGTCAACCCACTGAAATGCAACGCGCTGTTCTGAGTGAGTGATAAATTGCAAGGACATCAATCTTTCCAGGAGCAGCTCTCTCAACTTAATTGTTTTCTATGCCGTGGTTCCCGGGTTGTTTATCGCATTTTTAGACGCGTTTTTGTGCTCCTTTTTGTTTTTGTGTTTCGAGTTTAGTTTTTTTCTTCCCTCCCCGTACCTTGCCATGCCTTGCAAGAAGTATTTGTATTTTTAGGATTTTCGTGTTGTTTTTCAGTTTTTCTCTTTTCCTTTTTTCCACATTTGTGAATGAAACTACAGCATAAACGTGTGTGTGAGTGGCTGCTGCACATAAGCACGAACGAACAAACGAATGAGGAGTGCGGCAAAACTTTGAAACACCTGCTCCTCAGCCGCATTAAAGGGTTTACGTTAAGAACTTTAATGTCTTGGCAACTCGGTGCACTGGTGCGCAATAGTGTGATGCGGTTTTGGAGTGAAACCGACCGACCGAGCACAGCACAAACACCGTCAACGCAAAATGCCACAGCACAGAGCACAACGCGACGCTGTGAAAGCCAACCAACAAAACATGGTTAACATGCTCGACTTAAGACTGAAACAGCTGTTTATTGTTTTCCTTCTTCGTTCGTACTTTGGTTGGTTTGTATTTCTGTTTTGCAGTTTAAATCCCTAATAATCTCATGATTTTTTTTACGTTTCTTTGCTACGCGTTGTACGCACCACGTAGGAGAAGGAGGGCAAACACAGAAATTCAGCTGTTGACTAATTATTTTTAAAACCACAATGGGATTATTTCCAGTTTGGTTTCGCTACTCGTTTAACTAAATTTGCGTAATCTTGATATGTTTTGACAGTTGTTCCTTTCATATGCCAAAGTTCATAACTGTGTGTGTATTCAAAAGATAATGTGACCTAGAACTACAGTGTCCAAAGATGTACAGTTTGTCAAACAACTCTTTGGAATAAAATAATTGTTTGAATATGTTCACTTAAATTGTTAATAATAACAAAGTATCCACGTTTTACATAATTTTCTTGCAAAATATATTTGTTTAATCATTTTAAACTATGAATTCATAAAAAAAATTATGTTTTTTTGTTACATTAGTAAAAATATTGAACAAATGTCCAATTTTTATGCTGTCAAAAAAATATTTAGAAAATGTTTTGAATTCGCGGGAAAATTTGAAAACCATAGTAGGCGATGCAATAGATGTCAGAAACGTAATCGACAGCGTAGTACTACATACCACTTAACGTTCAAAGTAAAAATATCATTTAGAAACGACAGTAGGAAGGGCAGTTTCATCACTTAAAAATGCCGGGCTAAAGAACGAGTGATAATGATATTCAATTGGTTTATTTCAACTTCCACAAAGGAAAATCAGCCAAGGAATTAAACGAAATGTTTTCGTTGAAACTGGCAATGGTATATAACATAATAAACCGCGCAGAAAAGGAAGGTAGGCTTGAGCTGAAGCAGTCGCCTGGGAGACCAAAAAAAATTACAAGAAGAGATGAACGAAAAATAGTAAAAACTATTGAAGATAACCCTTACGCCAGCACAAAATCTTTGGCTCTCGACCTAAAAAATGACTGCTGAGTTGAGGTCTTACATAAAACTGTTCGCAAAGTACTCATCGAAAACACATATTCATCACGTGTAGCCAGAAAAAAACCTCTACTTTCACACGCGAATATTGAAAAAGGTAATCTTTTGCAAATAGCCACGTTTCCCTCCCTAGAGAGTATTGGGATGGTGTTATTTTTTGTGGCGAAAAGAAAAAAATGTTATATTATCATGACGGACCACAAAAAGTTGGGAGGAAACCATTTACTGCATTAGAAACAAAGAACATTATACCCACTGTTAAATTTGGAAAATTATCCGTAATGGTATGGGGTGGTATATCGAGCAAAGGAGTTGGAAAAATCCAAATATTAAATGAAGTAATGACGAAGGAAGTTTACCTTGCCATTTTAAAGAATGATTTAGTTTCCAGTGTTGCCAAGTTTGGATTTGTTGACCCAGATAATAACCAATGTTATATATATAAACTGTATCAGGACAAAGAGCCGAAAACATAAATCCTATTTATGCCAGTCTTGGCTCTTGCATAATTGTTTAAAATTTATAGACACGCCCGCCCAAAGTCCCGACTTAAATCCTATTGAAAATTTGTGGTAGAAGAGGCCCAAAAAAAAAAGAATCAATTAATTAAATATCAAGAGGAAGAGTGGAAAAAACTTCCACTAGAATACGATTTCAAAAAATTAATTGGATCTATGGAAAGAAGACCGCAAGCAGCAATTTTTGCTAACGGGAAACACACCAAATATTGATCAATTTATAGCTTATATGTGAACCAAAAGCATTTTCTAAAGAATAATTTGACATAATTTAAAATGAATTTTTAGTTTCTTTTTAGTTTTTACATATATTACTGAATTAATATTTACTTTTTTTGTTTGCATACTGTTCAAAATCATATAAATACAATGATTACCTCAAAAATATAATATATTTTTTACTATATTTCCATTATGCCTTGTTAAACTGATTTTTTTCGAATAAAATTAGTTGTCTAAAGAATTGTTTGACATACTGTAGGTAATCTAAAATCTACTCTCGATTTCATATTGAAATATAAACGAAACATTTATTTTTACTCGTAAAATTAAACAATTTTTGAAATTTATCAGTATACCAAAATACACAATTATTTCAACAATTCTTTCAAGCAGTCCTTAAATCGGTAGGAACTGCACCATTTACTTCCTTTGCGCATTGAGCAGGACCTGCTACTTAATGCTGGCTCCACACAGCTAACGCGTTTAATACAGGGTATGCTGATTAAAATTTTAAATTTGAATCGGCTGTAAAAAAAAGTACTGAGAATTGTTTTTCTGGTTTTATTGGAAAGGCTGAAATTTGAATGAAACACCATCCGATGCGTTTTCGCTTCGCCTAATGGGCTGAAGATTGCTTGGCAGGAGATGAAGATTTTGACCGAAAGTTCGTGTTTTCAGATGAAGATAACTTCCATCTCTGCGGCTATGTCAATAATCAAAATTGCAGCATATGGGGTTGAGGGAACCCACACGTGACTATTGAGAAACCAATGCATCCACAACGAGTCATTGTTTGGTGTGGATTTTGGGCTGGCGGCATCATTGGGCCATTTTTCTTCGAAAATGAGCAAGGAGTCGCCGTGACCGGTGAGCGTTATCGCGCCAAGGCAACTTGGGGTTTTCAAAAAATCAAGAGAATGACATGGACGACATTTGGTTTCAACAAGACTGGGTCACAGGTGGATAACATATGCAAGAAAATCAACTGTTACCTCTCAGAACGCTTTTTCACTGCGAATACTATGAAAATATCCACCTCCAAATCATCAGTCACACTGTTTACTGCATGGACTGCGATTGGTCACTCAATCTGAAAGTCGATGAAGTCGAAATCCCGACCGCCAGCTACCCCAAACAACTTGGGGTAACATTGGACAGCCTTTTTCGATCCTATGTATATGCTACAGCTATCTGCGATAGTCTCAAAAGTAGGAACAAGGTCCTCAAGTCACTTGCCAGCAGTACTTGGGATGCCGAGAAAGAAACCTTGTTGACCTCTTACAAAGCGATAGGTCGATCTGTAGCGAACTACGCAGCGACGCTACGACGCTGTCCAAGAAAATTCAGACTTGCCAGTAAGCCGCTTTTAGAACATCAACAGGGTGTCCCCTTATGTCTTCTGAGGATTATCTACATGAGGAGACGAAGGTCTTTACAGTGCGCAGACACAATTTCCTGTTGTCTTAGCAATACCTGCTTCGCAGTAGTCATGCCAACCACCATCTCTTGGACTGGATGCCTCTGCCAGGCAGATCAGGTACGATCTAGAAAGAAATGTACAGCGGGTAGAGTGTATTAATAAGTTTTTAAGTCCGATTGTAACATCGCGAAATATTGAGCGAGGTTCCGATTAAAGATTATTATTATATATCGCCTTGCCTAACAGTTCGTCTGTTGAAAACAGGTTTCAATCGAAAATAGTAAGCTAGAATTTTCTTCCTTGGTTCATTCTTTAAGTATTGGCCAAGGACGAACCCCATTGAAATTTCCTAAATCCGTCTATATCTATGAGTATTTATCTTTTTTTTTATTTCAGAACCTACAGCCACACATTACATTCGATTTCAAACCAATATCGCACAGAGCATTTTGAGTGACCAAATTTTTCCATATCGGTTTAAGATTTTGAATAGCTCACTCACAAAGGTCCCTCCTGAGTTAAGGTAATGTAGCTCTAGAATTCAGGAGTTACAAACGATCACGCCCAAATTTCGAATGGTACGTTCTGAGCGACCACTCATTAACTGTTGTGAAACTGGGCCCCATAGGTCCATGTTTTTGTATAGCGCCAGGGTACATTCGATTTCAACCAAATTTCACACAGAGCATTTTGAGAGAAGTACAGTTTCAAAAAGCTCTCACATTTAGGTCTCTCCAGCCTTCAGGTCCCGCTGCTGTAGAGGCCACCAATTACACCCTAGGAAGCCCAAATTACGTCCAGTACGTAATGAACGACCATTTATAACCTCTGGTAAAACTGGACTACATAGGTTCATATTTACGTAATATAGTCCCTATATAAAGGTCCTTCCTGATTTTAAAACCTACAACTCTTAAACATATTACATCCGATTTCAACCAAATTTCGCAAAGATCATGATGAGTGGCCAAATTTAAGTGATTTTTGTTTATATCGGTCCAAGTTTTCTAATAGCGCCCACACAAAGGCCACAAACTTACCCGCTCGTGCTGAAGTTCTGCATGGTGTGTTATGAACGTCCAATAATTAACTCTGACAAAACTGAAGCATACAGGTCCATATTTTCGTACAGCATCCATACGAATGTCATTCCTGATTTCAGAGCCTACAGCTTTGGCAACCACATGTTATATGTTTAAGTTTAATATTTGATAAAATCTGGGTTTCGAGATGCTCTAAACCTTTCTCCGAGATAAGCGGATATTCGAAATAAGGAGACAAAAGAAACTTTCCTGCGTGAAAATTTGGATACGTTCGTATAGTTTGGTCCCAAAAAAGCAACATACCTATAAACACATTCCCTGTATCGCCCTGTCATGTAGGCACCAGCCCATGTCGGCCCTTTCAAATGTTACCGATGAATGGTTCCCTTGAATATCCACATTTTGGCATTTCGCCAAAGTCCTGTCAGTATACCTCTCGCTGCAAGAACAGGAATGTGTTTATTTTCTATAGATATTATTGAATTTTTGGACCACAGTGTGTTATTGTGAGTGTAAGAAGCATTTCATAAATTCAAGATCTTAAACAACATTTTTAAAAAATCTTTAAACTATTTGATTGTTTGCAATTTTATTTTCTATTCTAACGCAATTCCTTTGTGAAACTCCACATTTCGCAAGTTTTTGTTTGGCACTGCGACAAAAACAAATTTTCATAAATTGTGGAATTTTACACGCGGTGAATTCCACAGCACACTATCATTGCCTTCAATATTTGCATTCGTGAGTTTTTTGTTCAGCTGGATTCCTACCACTGAAATATTGTTAACATGATGTGAATTGTGCATTGTTGTTGTGTTTGCTTTGTTTACATAGCCATTCTTTTCTTCCTCTGCATGGCGAGGTGGACCTGTTGTGAAGGGACCGAAACCCATCGCACCTTATGTGATCAAGTAATTTTAAATGTGACTTTATTGTAATATGTGACGAGCAAAATAGAAAGGGACCTAAGGTTAAAAACCAGTTTTGTTCAGGAGAGCCATTTTAAAGATAAGGTCCCTTTCTATTTGCGCTTATAATCGTCGACTTCACTTTCATAAAACGCGCATATCTCTGGGAGGGAACACTTTTGGGGAATGGGATCGGTCTCATTCGATGCTCAGATGTTGTCCACATCAAAAAAAGAAAAAAATTAAAATTGATTTTGTTACCCTTAGGTCAATTCCTCTTTGCGCTGTCACATATTGTGAATCCATTGTGTATCCGTGTTCAACATGTATTTATAGTGGTGCATAAAGACGGGAATTTTAGTTCCCGGGAAAGTCATGGAAAGTCGATTCTGATTAAATTTTCCATCGAAGGTTATATGCGACCGCTCTCCTAATAAGAGATCTTGTCGTTCTAGAGGACACTAAATTATTCAGGTTTTGATAACATTTGACATGGTACTTTACAAACAACCGGTAACCAATCATGGTGAAATTAGCCAATATTTGCAGTTGATCTCCTACACGCAGAAAAAAAGTATGGTTAGGGTAACAATACTCGAAGAGCATCATACTATTGTTGGTTATATGGTTGTGGCACAACAATATTATGATTATCTCAACAATAGTATGGTTTACACACAACCGTACTATGATCCCCATAACAATATTATGGTCCTCGCAACAATATAATTATGCACACACAACCATACTATGATCCCCACAACCATATTATTATTCACACTCAACCATACTATGATCCCCACGACCATACTATAATTCTCACAACCAAAGAATGTTTCACATACAACCATAGCATGAACCTCACAACCATAGTATGACTTACACACAACTATGCTATGATCACAAAATTTTTTTGTAAAGATTTGTTAAGTTGTTATTCTGCAATAGAGATTTTTATATGGTAAGTTATGTAAAAATACATAAAACTCTTTATAAAAGGAGTGATTTATTTAACAGGAGAAAAAATTTATTTAGTAAAATATTTCAGTTATAATAATCCGTAGTTTGTTTTCAAAAAATTTAATTTATATATAGAAAGTACTATTATTGCGTAAGAATCGTGAAAATAACATTGTCAAATTAAAAATAAATTACGATTTTGCCTGTATGATTGCCGTAATCTAATTATTGTTAACATAAAACCCATGAAAACAATACTTTTGTCCCACCAACCATGTTTATATTGTTGCTTTAACCATATTTTAATTTTTTTATTTGGCAACAATCCTATTGTTACATTCCAACAATATTAATATTGTCAAAATAAAATTCAAAAAACAATACTATGGTTGCGACGACCATACTTTTATTGCAGAGAACATACTGTTGTTGCCGTGATCATATAGTAACCATATTTTTTTTCTGCGTGTATGGTGCCGATGTCAAGGACAATGCGACTTGAGGCTCTGTCGAGCTAGAACATATTTAATTCGATCAGAATTTTATGCAAATTCATAGTCATGACATTACTATGTTGAATTAATGGCACCAATGTTGGAAAAGTATTTACGTTTAAAAAATTTTTTAAAAAGCTCTTAAAGAGTTATAACTAATTGGACTTTGTATTGGAGATAATGTAAACATACTCGTAGATCTATTCAATATTTTAAAATCAATTAAATTATTATGAAAGCGCTTTGCCGACGAAATATGATTTTATTAACCGCGCATGCGATTTATTCGACTTTATGTCAACAAATTTCTCACATTTATAAAAAAAGAATTGAACGAATTTTTTCTTTACTAAAGTATATTAAAGATCCAACAATATTTAATCACAATAATAAAAAATTATTACAAGACGCTTTAAAAGAAATTGTACTGGCTGGTAAAATTTACTCTCGGATTTTAAAGAAGACGATGCTGCGGAATTATACGATATTTCTATAAGTGGAATTACTCATGTATTAAAAAATAAATAAATTTATAGTTACTGCAAAAGTTACCTAGTTTGAAAAAATCTTTTCCGGGAAAAGAGAAACTGTATTATAATACAGCGATATTGATCAGACTTTCGCCATAGATAGACCACCTTATAATTCAAAACAAACAATTTATTTTGGTGTCGATCTATTTTTCCCGAGTTACGGCCACACAGCTTGGCAAAAAATTATTGTATACCTTTATTAATTCTTTCCAGATTGGGACATCACTTATCAAAAATCTTTCCACGGACGTATTTAGTTTACTGATTAGTTGACCCATTGCGAGTATTCTTACCAACAATCTATAACAAAGACCAATACATGAACAAGTTCAATTCCAATAATCATCTTAATTTGTTAAGATTACCGATACCTGTTTTCTTCAACTGAAAGTGTTAGTTCCCTCCACTGAAAAGTGATGTGTACCCAATCTACATTCGGTTGTCACGATAACATGGAAAGCACGTGCAACAACCAACATTCGGTTGGCGAAAAATTCGGTTGTGACAACAAATCTGTTCTCTGTGTAAAAGTCGTGTCAAAACTTCGTTGTAAAAAGCCTTACCGTTAAGAGAATTATATCGTGCACAGCTCACTGAATTGAAAGATGCTTTTCCGTGTTTCATAATGGGTTGTTGTGGGAATTAAGTAAGTCTTTCGGTTTGGGCCTCTATAGTTCTTTTAAAAAATTTAGCAAAGCGCACGTTAGAGATCTAGAACTTACATGATTGAGGTCCATAGCGATGTGGAGACCTTTCGCTCTAGAAGTCACTAGTTGTGCTTATAGCCAGTGGAATATTGGACCATCTGGTTTAAGTTCAAGTCGCATTTTGATTAAGATATTTCTTAAATTTCGTATAGTGTGTTATGTAAAATCTAGAGGAATCGGACCAAATTGGCCAATGCTTAATGAAATCCCTCTACGAGACCCACGGGTTTGTGGACCTGCCTTTTAACAAGCTTCATATAATATCCAGTATTGCTCAAATTCAATAGAATGTGTTATAGGCAAAGATGTACCAGAATTTAAGTTGGTTGGGATCAGTGGTGTAGAGCAAGTCTGAAAAATATTTTTTACACACAGAGAAAAATTCAGTTGGAAATCGGTCCGAACTACAAATATTCGGCTGGATAAACCAACTCACCTACATTCCATATTATTGATGGTTGCGACAACTGTTTAGTTAGCTGTTCTAAAAAGAAATAGGGTATTCCAACATCATAAACCTAGAATATTTTATCGATTGTGGTCACTAAAAAATCATTCATTACGACCTAATAAAAAAAAGTTTAAGAAAAAAGTTAAAATTTCTTTGGTTAGACGCTTATTGCTTGCAAACGATACAGCAATAAAAATAAACGAACTTTAAAAAATAAATACTTATAGAAACAGGCTTATCTGTAATTAGCGACATTACTCAGACTTGGTCGGATTTTTCGCCATAGATACCCCTCCTTATTATTCAAAACAACAACCAATTTTTTCGGTGGCAACTCATTTTTCTCGAGTTGCGGCCACCCAAAGATTGACAATTAATATTGTTATATAAGTATACCTTGATTCATTCTTTTCAGATTGGGGCATCATTACAATGCTTGACAAAACATCTTTCGAAAGACGTATATATTTTACTAATCAGTTGGCCCATTGCAAGGCGGTAAAATATTAAATTTGTTTAAAGGAAACTTATGACTTACAATCTATAACATCAATCAACATATTCACAAATTCAGTTCTTATAACAATTCTAATTAGTTAGGGTTACCGATACTTTGTCCCTTCAACCGATACTGTCAGTTTAAACTTCTGAAAATTGCCGTGTACCCAATCAATATTTGGTTGTAGCTATAGAATACATGGATAGACGAAGCAACAACCAACATTATGTTGACAAGTTTGGTTGTGGTAACTAATCTGTCCTCTGTGTGAAGAAACTCTTGAGACGCGGTTCTGTTTCGGTTCAGTGGTTCAAAATTGGTGCAAAAATCATAGGAAAAAAAATACTTTTTGTGCAATTTACTTAAAAAAAAAACAAAAAGTGAAATTTATACTAAGATGTGTATATAAAAACTATAAATAATTTAGATACATTTATAAACTAATACGTAAAATGACAGATGCGAAACTTATATACAAAAAATGCTTTCATGTATCGACTTCTTTGTTGTGAACTGAATTACTAAACCGAAACATTTTTCAATTTAATCTTTTTTTAAATTGAGTACATGGTTTCTGAACGCTTCAACAGCATCTTCTGGCGACGAAAATCGTTGAACACGCATTTTTTTCTTGATGTGCGGGAATAAAAAGAAGTCATTAGGTGCCAAGTCAGGGCTGTACGGCGGATGCCCCATCAATTCGACGTTTTGGGCGGTCAAAACGCTCTTGTTTGAGCCGATGTGTGAGAGCTCGCATTGTCATGGTGCACAATGATTCGTCTTTCTTCGAAGACTTCAGGCAAACAAATTGTGGTGTACCACTCAGAATTGACCATCCTACGTTGCTCAAGCGGAACAGTCGCCACATGACCAGTTTTGCCGACGAAACAGGCGACCATTTGCTTCGAAGTTCTTCTTCAACGAACAACTTTCGTTGGATTTGGCTCGTCTTCGAAGACCCACATGGTCGATTGCTGTTTTGTTTTGGGCTCATACGCATAGATCCATGATTCGTCACCTGTGACGATCCTATAAAAAACGCGATCGTATTTTTTCAAAATTTCTTTGCACCAATCGACACGAGCTTTTTTTTTGAGCGATTGTCGAATTGTTAGGGATCCAACGAGAACAAACCTTTTTTACTACCAGGTGTTCATGCAATATCGAATGTATGCTGGTGGAAGAAATGCCCAAGGATGTCTCTTTCTTACGGAATGTCACATGGCGATCTTGCATTATCAGTTCGCTCACGGCATCAAAGTTCTCTGGCACAACGTCCGTTTTTGGACGCCCTTCGTCTTTGAGCGAGCGTCGGCAACGATTGAATTCATTAAACCAGTTTTTCACAGTGCTATAGGATGGTGCTTCATCGCCATACAAAGATTTAAGTTTATCGATGCACTCTTGTCGTGATAATCCACGTAGAAAGTTGTTAAAAATGATCGCACGAAAATGTTCACCAGTTAATTCCATTTTTTTTGCTAAATTGATTTTTTCAAGTCACTGTAAACAACACAAATGATGGTCGTACGTCAAAACCTTCTAAGTACGTTTATGCTAAAAAATGTCAACTTTTCAATGGAAATGTCAGATGAAAATGTATATAAGCGAGGCCCTTTACAGCAGTAGACTTTTTCACGAAATAGTAGAGCAATATCTATAAACTTTAATAAAATAAAATTCTTGAAGTGCTAACTTTTATAGTCATTATAATTAGCTGTTTTAGTTTATTTTCAGATGATTAAAGGAAGAGCCGACAGCAATTCTTTGGAACGCAATCTTTAATGGAAGAATTAAAAGAAATAATACTAACCCCCTTGACGTAGGTGCCAAAATCTTTGTGATATCTAAACGTTTTGTTGGGTTGCCGTTCGCTCTTATTTACATCCGTATTATTTCATGCGCAGAAATTTTCATCACCAGGCCCCCCAACCTACATTTCACAGAACAAAAAGTGACTTTAGTTAACAACAAAAGCAATTTTTTGCTTTTTTCTTTCATACGTTCGAATGTACGTCAGTATGTGCTCGTATATTCCACATTTTTGATTAAATGCAATTTTTCGTATATGGGTCAGCAATCCCTGGGAACGAAAACAATTCGTCACTGCAAATTAAAATGTTAAGTTAACAGGAAAAATATATATAATGTCGTATCTCAGAATGAAACTAATTCAACGGTTCCATACTTGAACACACTCGCATACCGGGCATTTGCCAGAAGATTAAAATTGATGCACATGTGTAGGTAGTGTCAAATGTATTTTCGATCGATTGACAGATAGTCGTGTTTTGTATGGCGTTAAGTTTTTAAAGCACCGAACCCAATAGATTTGGAGGAAATCTTTTTATATATTTAAGCACAATACACTTGTTTTTTTTAGCAATATTCAAGAGATTTAGTAAGATTTAAGAACCAATTCAGAATACACCTTTTTATTTAAAGAATTAACAAGTAAAAAAGTTGTTTAGTTCGGCCAGAAACTAATGTATCACCGCTCCTACGCTTCAAAACCACAATAAAGTGGTCCGTTTAATGGGCCCTTTCAGTCCTAATTCTAATTCCTCAACACAAACATCAAAATACAATATTTGTTATCGTATTCGTAGCAAAATCTGCTTTAATTTGAATACCCACCTGTCCATTTTGACTATCGATCGCCCGTTTTGACTATGCGGGACGTTGTTTTTGGCCACATAAGCCGAAAAGTCAAGCAACTATTCCCTTTTTCGAGGTTTAGTCCCTAAAAGGGAACGTTTTTTCCCCCTGGCCTATTGCGCCAATTTTCAATCCCACACAACTAATGCGCCATCAGGATCCTATGGAGATTCGTTTGACAGCTCGTTGCTCTTATGCTACTTTGATCCAAACGCCATTTTCAACTTTTTATACCCTGCATTACTCTGTGAACACGTTATTATAAGTTAGTTTAATGGTAAGCTGGAGCCACCATTAAATAGACCGATTGACGTATAAACCTGCTGATTTCATTTATCGCCCATCCGCCCATCTAAAGCTTGTAATTAAACGAAAGTTTGCAATTGTTGTCCGATTTCCCTAAAATTTGGCCGAAGTAAGTATTTTGGACCAAGGACGGACGCTATGAAATCTAAACAAATAGGTTCAGATTTGAATTATTTTTATTTTTTTTTAGCTCTAGCAGCCACACCTTACATCCAATCTTGATGAAATTAAGCAAAAGAAAGTTTTTTGGACCAACGAAGATATTTATCCGATTTTTATGTTTTTTTTTATTATTTTTTTTATTAATCCAAAGAATACATGTCAATCTTACGTAGGATATGTTACAGTAGTTTGAGTTTTATCACAAGAATATTTCAGCAATTGGAGACATGATTCTGTATTTTTCTACTTTAAGGGTCAACCATAAGAAAAAAAATATTGAAAATAGGGTCATTATTGTGACAAATAATTTTCTACTCGTATATAAACAATATTTTTGGTTTGTTAATTTTTTTTTTTGCAAAATACAAAGATTTATAATAATTTGTTACATTCTCTTAATATTTCATAAGGAGAGTCTGCAGTTTTTCGGAAATGATTTTCATTTATGCGTTCTAATAACTGCAAAATACAGAGCACCTTTTAAATTCGGTTGTACTGAATACTCGAAGTGCACGTAACCTCCGTCAATCGGTTGGCAAAAAAATTTGGTCGTGGCAACGAATCTGTTCTCTGTGTGTCTAATAGAGAATATATTCAATTTGCCTTTCCGTTTGCAACGCCTCGAAATACTGCTCGAAGACATCATAAAGTATATATTTTCTGAATCGTTGTAAAACTTTTAGATAATCTAGCAATGCCTATCAGCATGTCTATGAAAATCAAACTACCGATCTCTCTATTAAATCTAGGTGACTGAAATTTATCGTCATAAATGTATTAAAATGGTTTGAAAAGGGGTCAGATCGGTCAAGAGGTAAACACTTTCCGCTTAAGTTTTGTAGTATTTTTGGGTTTTATTTTCATATAACCACCGATATTACCACTAGATTTTTATGTTTTGTGCTCTACATCCACATCTTAATAGGCAAAAGCAGATCGGTATTGAAAGACGATTTTAGCAATAAAAAGTTAAAATAACACGAAAGTTAAAATAACACTAGGTTTAAAATCTGGGCAGATTGAGTCGAAAAAACATACTTTCAGTTGGCTTTTCTGATAAACCAGGAGTGCAGGTTATAATGTAGTCGACTACGGCCGACTTTACCTTTTTTTTACTAGTATGTACGAGGGTTGCTATATATATTTCTGGCCTAGGCAACACCAAGTGTTACCTGGCGCCATCTGACTTTCCATTGGAAATTTTGAATTTTTTTTAGCACAAACGTACTTAGAACGTTTTGACGTACGACCATCATTTGTGTTGTTTACAGTGACTTGAATAAATCAATTTGTCAAAAAAATGGAATTAACTCGTGAACATTTTCGTGCGATCATTTTTCACAACTTCGACGAGGATTATCACGACAAGAGTGCATCGATGAACCTAAACTTTGTATGGCTATGAAGCACCATCCCATAGAACTGTGAAAAACGGGTTTAATGAATTCAATCGCGGCCGACGCACGCTCAAAGACGACGCTCGCTCAAAGAGACGCTCGCTCCAAAAACGGTAGTTTTGCCAGAGAACATTGATGCCGCGCTTGAACTGATAATGCAAGATCGTCATGTGACATACCGTGAAATAGAGGCATCCTTGGCCATTTCTTCCACCAGCATACATTCGATATTGCATGAACACCTGGCAGTAAAAAAGGTTTGTTCTGGTTGGATCTTGCATAATTTGACAAGTGTTCAAAAAAAGGCTTGTGTCGCTTGGTGCAAAGAAATTTTAAAAAAATACGATCGTGGTGCTTCAAAAGACGTTTATAAGATTGTCACAGGCGACGAATCATGAATCTTTGCGTATGAGCCTGAAACAAAACGGCAATCGACCGTGTGGGTCTTCGAAGACGAGCCAAATCCAACGAAAGTTGTTCGTGGAACAAGCACTTCGAAGCAAATGGTCGCCTGTTTCTTCGGCAAAACTGGTCATGGGGCGACTGCTACGCTTGAACAACGTAGGTCGGTCAATTCTCAGTGGTACACCTTAATTTTTTGCCTGAAGTCTTCGGAAAAATTCGAAAAAACGAACAGGAGAAGACGAATCATTATGCACCATGACAATGCGAGCTCTCACACATCGGCTCAAACCAGCGCCTTTTTGATCGGCCACAACGTCGAATTGATGTGTCATCCGCCGTACAGCCCTGACTTGGAACCCAATGACTTCTTTTTATTTCCCCACATATAGAAAAAATGCGTGGTCAACGATTTTTGTCGCCAGAAGATGTTTTGGAGTTGTCTCAATCGGAGTGGAAAAGGTGCTTCGACAATTGGTTTGAGCGCATGCAAAAGTGTACAAATCATGCTGGAAAATACTTTGGAAAAACAATAAAACCATTTTTGACGATAAATATTCGCATTTTCATTATTAGGCTAGAAATATAGCAGCCCTCGTATTAGCAGTGTATTTACATAGTATTCGACCTGCTCGTTCTTAATTTGAAATTTGTTTCATCTTTCTCGTATGGTTATTGATAAGCGGTGATACTTTTTTGATCCATATCCTTTTTAATTTAAGTTTTTTTTACAATTTCTGATCCATATTCAAAGATACTGCATTTGGATCAGGATTACGTTGTGAAAAACCAAAATAAATTTGTTCTGCTATTTTGATCCATGCGCATAATTTATCCTTAATTCTGAAATGAATGTGAAAATATTTCCGAAACCATAGCTTTTTTCTAACAAAAGGGTGGTCCAGCTAAAACGAGCGGTGTTAATTGTAAATAAAACAAAAGGTTTTCAGAGAATTACCCTAAAATTGTTATTATGAGATGGGTCTTTGGCAATTATGTATTATCGAAACGATAAGACTTAGTTCTATTCTAACTAAAGGGCGGTCCAATTAAGATGCACGATTTAAATTGTAAATTAAGCAAAACGATTTCAGGGAATTTTCTTAATATTTTTTGCTATGGCAATTATGTATGAAGCAAAAAAACGTCTAAATGCTCGCCAAGGCTTCGTTAGCAAACTTGTATACGCTGGTGCATCTTTTCTTTGGCTCATAATAGAGGTTCATTGTCCTTTATGTGTCGAATAAGCTTGTTTTGTGGCTCTTTAATTGTTCTTGGCTTGTTGATGTACACTTTTTCTATTTAGCTCGTTTGTTTTAAATCGGTCTGTTGCTTTTACACATTGAACGGAGATTAAGCGGCTTCTATATTTAATAGAAGACACGTTTTTAACAAAATGGCAAAGTGACATTGAAAAAAATGTTTTTGTTTTTTTTTAAATATTCCCAAAGAAAGAAGTCCAACGATGTTAAATTATATAAGCGTGTCGGCCAATTAACATCGCTCCGGCGTAAGATAACATGGCCATTGAATTTCTCTAGCAAAGAAGCCATTGCTTCGTTGGTTGTGTGACAACTGGCACCGTCCTGTGGGAACCACATATTGTCCAGGTCCATATCCATAATTTCAATTACGTTATCATCTCGCGATAGGGAACACTATTCAAGAGTCAAGGTTGACGCCTCTTCTGCCACACTATCGAGAACAACATCAATGCTTTTCGCAGAAGGAACTGGGCGAGCATGTACAGGTGATTTCAATTTTCCTACAGACCGGTTTGTTAAATTTGCTCACAATTCTTTCCATTGATCGATTCCAAATTTGATCGATTATTCTGACAAAAAAAATCACGAAGTGTATACAATGCATTTTGATTTGAATGTCCATTTTCGTAAAAGGCCTCAACAATCTTAGCGAGCTGCTCAATTGTGTACCTCTCCATGGTTGAACTTGTCAAACACAAAAGCAAAGAAATGTCAATTTAAGATAGGCAAAAAACTTGACGCTAAAGTGAGACTCACAATTAACATCGTGCATTTATAATGCAATGTTAATTTTTTTATTTTACTTCGTCATTCTCTTACCCATGGCCTGGCTTCAGTATCGATCTTTACATGGCTCTTTTTCCAATTCTTGTCTAATTCTGAAAAAACAAGTTAAAACTTCGCTGAGTTCGGAGAGTACGAATATTATATCCCCTTTCTAGTCAAGCCCTAAGTTCGACCAAATATGCTTACTAATTTAAGCCTTTGTTCGTCCACCAAAAAATTGGTATTTGTTCAGCAAATACTCAAAAAAAAGTGTAAATTTTTTGAGCTACCTTTAAAGGGCAACCCGATTTTGCCCAGTTACAAACCCAAACAGTTTAGGACCACAAGCCATCATTAAAGAAAATTTCCCAGCATTTTTTGTTTGCCCTGTATCGTAAATAAGTCAAGATCGTCTTACGACGATGATAATTTTTTTATATACCTAATAGGCTCTTCGATAAATACTATAGGGTGTTGCATGCGGAATGACAAAGAATACATTGGAGGTTTCTGAGAAAATTACCAACCAATGGATATATGTAGCTTCTAGCTGGTAATTTTTGACAAACTTTGTAAGTGATTCCAAGATCAACTCCAGCCACTGAACTAAATGCATGGTTTAAATCATCATATCAAACAACCGTCAAAAAACGTTTGAAAACGGGCGATGGAAAACTTCCTTTTGATTCGACTACGCAAAACAACATTTCCACCAAAATTTTGTCAAATGTAATCTGTCATCTTTTCAAAATATTCTTCACATTGTTGTCCCGATAATTCAAAATATTTCAAAAATAAAAATTGATTTTCCGAAAGACCTGATTGGCTCTGGTATAGAAGAGAAACAAGCGGTATCCAATAGAGTTTCTTAATTGTCTGGAACTCTCGAATGTCTCCACTCAAATTAGCATTAAATGTTGGTCCACTGTAACTTATATCAACACACAGTGAAAAAAACTGTTGGAAATCGGTCCGAACTACAAAAATTCGTTTGGCTACACCAACATTCGGTTGCAATAACAAACATTTCGTAGTATTGGTGGTAACATGTTTCGAGACATCGTACAAGGGCAAATCAATAAATTTCTAATAAAACACAGTTTATTTGCATAAAAAAACATTTTTTCAATATAATCTCCATTTAGCTCAATACACTTAGTCCAACGCTTAATTTAATTTTTGTAACCCTTCCAAAAACTAGGGGTTTTCGACGTTCATAATAAAGGCATTTGTTTGATCAACAATTTCATTGTTGGAACTGAATCTCTTTTCACCGAGTCATTTCTATAGGTTTGGAAATAGGAAATAGCTACTGAGGGCTTAATCTTGAGAATATTGGTAGCCCAATTCATGCAATTTCGCCATTGAGACTGCACACGCGAGCACTCGCGCATTGTCTTGATGAAATGCTAATCGCGGCACGCATCTTGCAGACAGCTTTCTTAAACCTAACTGATCGAGTAGCATCGAAACCACAATGCCATATAAAATGCGTATGGCATCAACAATCTCACGCACTTTTACTCTTCGATCGGCCAACATAGTATCGTGGATTTTTGGAAAAATGGCCGTGAAAAAATTATTAAAAATGAACGGCTTATCTTGAAAATATTCTGACTTTAGTTTAGACGAACTAATCTAACATGATTATACTTAGTAGGGACATAAATACTGTTACACACGTTTTATGCTGTAAAATAAAATGTACTAAATGTTTTTGGACCAAATATTTTTTAATATATTTATTAATGTACATTGTATCCAAAAAGAATGTACTTATTCGAAATGTTCGCCTTTTGCCTTTACACACGCCTTAAGTCGCACTGGCCAATCGTCAATAGCTGCAGGAACATCGCCCATTGCAAAATTGGCCACAGCTCGAACCAAAGCAGTCTTAAGACATCCAATGTTGGGGTATCTTTTGTGACAAGCCTTGTCCTCTAAAACCGTCCACAAATTGTAATCCAATGGGTTCTAATCTGGACTGCCTGAGGTCCATTCTTCAGAGGAAATGAACGCTGGCAAATTGTTTAGAAGCCAGGCCTGGGACGTTTTAGCCTTATGGGCCGGCGCAGAATCCTGCTGGAAAGTCCATGGCTGGTTTTGGAACAGGGAATTGTTAAGAGGCTTCACAACAGCTTCCAAAACGGTTTCATGGTTTCATGCTTCCTTAGATGGCCGCGCATACACTCTATCATTTTGCTTGTTAAATTTTTCCTGAACGGTAAAAATGTTTTCATCGGTCAACAAAATTTTTCTGTGCAAGTTATCAGCGTGCTTCACCAAAAGACGTTTTCATTTTTCAATCCTATTTTTTTTAAAGCTGCAGTCAATAAATGTCCGGTAGGTCGTTTGAAAGCCCCAAGTCCCAAGTCTTTTTTAATGATTCGACTCAAAGACTTTTGCGTGATATTCCACTCACGGGCCATGATTTTCGGTTCTCGGAGCGGATTTCTGTGAATTATTGATTTAACGGCTTTGATGACATGCGGTGTGCGAACAGAGCGTGGGCGGCCGGACCGGTGACGGTCTTTTACATCTCCAGTCTCCTCAAACAGTTTTATGCATCGGTAGGCGAACATGCGGCTAATCCCTAGTGGCCGGAGCGTTTTGAAAATGTCACTTTTTTCATTTCACACTTAAAAAGCGCTATTACACCGATACGGTTCTCATTATCTGACCACTCCATGATGAAAGTTGAAACAATTTTAAAATGCCGTTACAGACTAACACTATTGAGGTTAGCTTTCAAAACCCATATGACATTAATGGGGTATGTTCAGTTCTACTATTGAAAGGGGTGTGTTCAATGTTGTAACAGTATTTATGTCCCTACTAAGTAGTAAAGGGTGGTTAAATTTTAAGCGCCGTTGTTGATTTTGAATAAAACACAAATTATTTAAAAAATTAGTGTCATTTCTTTTTATTATGATATAATTGGTATGGTTCAATTATGCGTAGAACAAAATATCGGCCAAATGGCCTCCGTGACCTCGGCGGCACAACTCCATCCGGTGGTCCAAATTTTCGATGACGCTGAGGTATAATTGAGGTTCTATGCCGTTAATGTGCTGAATTATGTCATCCTTTAGCTCTTTAATTGTTGCTGGCTTACAGACGTACACCATTTCTTTCAAAAAACCCGAAAGAAAGAAGTCCAACGGTGTCAAATCACTTGAACTTGGCGGCCAATTAACATCACCACGACGTGAGATAACACAATGCCATGGAATTTGTCGCGCAATAGAGTCATTGTTTCATTAGCTGTGTGGCACCGTCCTTTTAAAACCACATATGGGCCACATTCATATCTTGCAATTCGGGCCATACATAGTTCGTTATTATCTCGCGATAGCAAACACCATTCAAAGTAACTGCCTGACCAGCCTCATTCTGGAAAAATACGGCCCGATGATGCCGCCAGCCCATAAACCTCGCCAAACAGTCACTCTTTGGGTGCATTGTTTTTGCGACAATCGCTTTTAGATTATCACTCGCCCAAATGCGGCAATTCTGCTTATTAAAGAATCCACTGAGGAGAAACTGAAGATGATTATCTTCGAAAATTGATCATAATCAGCCTGAATAACTTTAACGCTTTACTCGCTTGTGTATCTTTCCATCGTTCAAATTGAATTAGTCTAAAATTGAGAAATATCAAATGAAATGCAGAAAAAAGCTTGACGTTTAGGTGTGGTTCATATTCAACATCGGGCCTTAAAATTAGAAGAATGTAGTAAAAAATTTTAACACAAAAACGATTTTTAAAAACATTTCTTCAATTGAATTAAAAACAAGTAAAAAATGTTAAGTTTGGCTGTGCCGAACTTTGGATACCCTCCACCAGATTCCCAAAATAAAATCAAATTTGGTGCGGAAGTGTGTTCTATATAACAATCTTTATGTAGAAAATTTCATCTCGATAGGTCAAGTTTGTAGTGAGTTATTGCTATATTATTTTTCAAAGTCCATGAGACCGTTTGTGTGGGAGGCACCAGTAGCACTCTTCCGATCTCAACATAATTTGGCGCAGAGGTGTGTTCTATATAACAATCTTTATGCCGAAAATTTCGTCTCGATAGGTCAAGTGTGTGGTGAGTTATTGTCATATTATTTTTCAAAGCCCATGAAACCGTTAGTGTGGAAGGTACCAGTAGGACTTTTCCGATCTCAACCGAATTCAGCGTAGAAGTGTTTTGTATATAGAAATCTTGATGTCTAAAATTTCATTTCGATAGGTCAAGTTTGTCGTGAGTTATTGTCATATTATTTTTCAAGGCCCACGAGACCGTTAGCGTGGGAGGCACCAGTAATACTTTTCCGATCTCAACCAAATTCAGCGTAGAAGTGTGTTGTATATAAATCTTGATGTGTAAAATTTCATTTCGGTAGGTCAAGTTTGTGGTGAGGTATAGTCATATTATTTCTCAAGGCCCATAAGGCCGTTTGTATGGGAGGTACAAGAAATAGTGGCCCAATCTAAACCATTTTTACATAGATGATTGCACCTATATAGAGATTATTATTATAAAATTTCAGTTATTTTGCTCAAGAAACTGGACGGATACTTCCAAATAAAAAACTAATTTTAATGAGGTAGTGTCGGTTGAGGGTCTCCAACACCAACTTCCCGTAGAGCTATATAGCCCATTTTCAATACCAACCATGCTAGGTTACCTACACAAATTTCAGCTCCCTAGCTGTTTTCGTGCAGACTTTATCTTGTTTTCAACAGACGGACAGCCGGACAACATGGCTAGAATTTTACGAGGATCAAGAAGATATATACTTTGTTGGGTCTCCGATGATTATTTCAAGGTGTTATAGACAGAATGACAAAACTAATATACCCTCCATTGTATGGTGGAGGGCATAAAAAACACGCCCCAAATGAAATGGATTTTTTCACTTTTTTGAAAAAAGGACACTCCAATCTCATACGCAGGATAATAAAATGTTCTACGAAAATGAACTCCATACGATGTCACTGAAGACATCTCAACACGAAAAATCGGTAAGCCGAAGAAATATTTACTTCTTCTTAGCTTATTTCCTATTGCATTGCGTTGAAAAATGAAACTTTCCTTAGCCCATTAAAAATAACTATATCTTACGAGGGCCGTCCTTTGGAAATTATATAATCACCTAAGTCCTTCCTTTCTAGAAGAAATCATTCACCCCCGAGAAAGTCAGAACTTTTGTATCATCGTGAAATGTGTTACAACAGCGAACTAAACGGGGTTCAGTTACTATAAAAAATTTATTTGTTGTCACCACCAATAACTAATACCAAAGTAACATGTACTTGGTTGTCACAACCAAGTACTTGTGGCAATCAACCGTTTAATTGAAGTTCGGACCGGTTTCCAACTGATTTTTCGCTGCGTGTGGCTTTTGTTCTCGCTCAACAGGGCTAGCTAAGTGTTGCGGGTTTGAAAAATTCCTGTTTTCCCAAGGCCAGTTAAAATCTTCAGAGTTGGATCGCCGAAAAATCGTTATGTTTATACAAATGTTAATAAAGAAACAAAACGTTATTTTTTTAACGCAGTGGAAAGCCAGAGTGTGCCAGCCAGGTTTCCTCTGCGCTAGTTTCTAAAAAAAGTCCCAATCTTTAATTCTTCCTTGTGCGATACACTAAAATCAAGAATAAGGGAGAGCATTTAGTTTTTATTCCCAAGCTTTCTTTTCTTTTAATATTCCATATTAAAATCTTATTTAACGTTATGGAAATGACGTTATGCATTACACCTGTACCCGTATAATACCTTCAGTAAGTTCCATGTTCTTATTTTAAATATCCCGCATCACAGATCCAATCAAGTATTCATTTATTCAATCCGTAGTTCACATCGACATGCATGTTTCAAAAAAGTATTCCCGGATATTTAGGTGTTATTATTGAAATGGCTGAATGACAGAATGATTATACTTTACCTTATTTCGAAGCGAAAAGAGAAAGAATGAAAAAGGTAAAAAAGAAAATAACGAATCGAAATTTGGCACTCATTGATACCCTTGCCATGAACTCAATCAGTCATCATTGCTAACTGACATGCCGGTGTCAGTGGCTCATATGAATGCATGCTGCTGGAAACACGAGCATCCCGATGATGATGACGAGAGCGCACAGGAAGATGCTGATGATATCTTTTGTATTTACAACAGGTAAGTACAGCAGTATGAGCAGGTATTATTATGAATCGAACGAAATACATAAAAAACACACACACACACACAAACGTTTACACTCACGACAAGTCAGTCCCCCCTTATTTTTGGCACAGAAACGAATTCACCGTGAATGGAAATGAGAAGAATCAGAGAATGGCAATGCGAAGAAATAAACCGATTTAGGACATAAATCCTTCGTTTTTGTTTCCAGTTTCTGTTTAAATGCATTCAACACCGCCGCCCAGCAACAGCTCAAATAATATGAGCAACTGTAGCAACAAAAGCAGCAGGATTGTTAAGGTTTTGACAGAAAGGGTCCATTGCGAGAGACTAGCCCGAAGGACAGATGCAACTTGTCTTTGAGTCGTTGCTGCATTTGCTGTGTGCGGCCTGGAACAAGTAACAGCTGTAGCCATGCCGCATGCATCGAAAATCTTTAATTGTCTGCTGGCACACTCACGCGCACATATGACGTAGGATACTCAATGAGATTAAGCCGCAGGACAACAATTAGATTTCCTTAGAAAAGGACATGCAAGAAAACCTTGTGCGAAGGGCTCGGTGCACAGTGCATGGGAACTTGATTTTTTTTTTTAAAAAGAAGTAAATCGGTATTTGAAGTATACCGGGCCGTATTTAATAAATGAATAAAATTATTCATAGACGACTGGACTAACTTCAACAGCGTATTCCTCGTTCAGAATTGATCTATTTTACCCCTCGTACTCCCGACCACCAATCCGAAATTTTTCAAACCGCAGCCAATTTTCAGTCCCTTGCATTTTTAGGCATGGTTGAGATGTACATATTTTCATGAAATGTACTGAGTAGGGAAATAAATACTGTTACAACATTAAACACACCCATTTCAATAGTATAACTGAACATACCCCGTTAATGTCATATGGGTTTTGAAAGCTAACCTCTATGGCATTAGTCTGTAACGGGATTTTAAAATTGTTTCAACTTTCATCATGGAGTGGTCCAATAATGAGAACCGTATCGCTGTAATAGCGCTTTTCAAGTGTGAAATGAAAAAAAACGATATTTTCAAAACGCTCCGGCCACTAGGCATTAGCCGCATGTTCGTCTACCGATGCCTAAAACTGTTTGAGGAGAACTGAAGCGTAGGCGGCCCGCCACCGGTCGGGCCGCCCACGCTCTTTTCGATCACCGCATGTCATCAAAGCCGTTAAATAAAGAATTCACAGAAATTCGCTCCGAAAACAGAATATCATGGTCCGTGAGATGAATATCACGCAAAAGTCCATGTGTTGAATCATTGAAAAAGACTTGGGACTTTCAAACGACGTACCGGACATTTATTGACTGCAGCTTTAAAAAAGTAGGATTGAAAAATGCAAACGTCTTTTGGTAAAGCACGCTGATAACTTGCACAGAAAAATTTATGATAGAGTGTATGCGCGGTCATCTAAGGAAGCATCTGAACTGATCCCAAGGTTGGAAAAGGGTCATCAACCAGCTTCAGTCATGGTTTGGTGGGGTGTCTCTTACGATGGGGTCACTGAACTGCATTTCTGCGAACAAGAGATCAAAACATCGGCAAAGTTTCCCAAGAAACCGTTTTGGAAGCTGTTGTGAAGCCTCTTAACAATTCCCTGTTCCAAAACCAGCCATAGACTTTCCAGCAGTATTCTGCGCCGGCCCATAAGGCTAAAACGCCCCAGGCCTGGCTTCGAAACAATTTGGCAGCGTTCATTTCCTCTGAAGAATGGCCCTCAGACAGTCCAGATTTGAACCTATTGTATTACAAATTGTGAACGGTTTTAGAGGACAAGGCTTGTCACAAAAGATACCCCAACATTGGATCTCTTAAGACTGCTTTGGTTCGAGCTGTGGCCAATTTTCCAATGGACGATGTTCGTGCAGCTATTGACGATTGGCCAGTGCGACTTAAGGCGTGTGTAAAGGCAAAAGGTGGACATTTCGAATAAGTACATTCTTTTTGGATACAATGTACATTAATAAATATATTTAAAAAATATTTGGTCCGAAAACATTGAGTACTTTTTATTTTATTTGTGTAACAGCATTTATGCCCCTACCAAGTCGACCATCGGCCTGAGGTGTAACACACATCGTATACAGTTGTGCCACATCCTTCTATCACAATAATTACCGTAAATTGTGTTCGCTATCGTGAGATGATAAATGACTTTTTGTGGCCAGAAAGTGAGGATGTGGACCTGGACAATATATGTTTTTAACAGAACTTGCCACACATCCAACTAAGCAATGGCTCTTTTGATTTTTGGACCTATACGTTTTTTTTATTTGTTTTAGATCTTTCACATTGCACTTTGCTAAATCTGAGCACGATCGGTTCTAATATGTGTTTAAAGGGGTCTATATGAAACTTGAGCCTATATAGTCCACTTTTATTACGCTTGCCACACATCCAACTAAACAATGGCTTTTTTGATTTTTGGACCGATATGTTTTTTTTTTTGTTTTAGATCTTTCACATTGAACTATGCTTAATCTGAGCAGGATCGGTATTAATATGTGGCTTAAGGGGGCTATATGAAAACTTGGGCCAACATAGTCCACTTTTATTAGGCTTGGCTATAGATCTCGTAAAAAATGAAGTAAAAATGTACATTGCTTAATGGAGTTTCAGGACTTAAAATACGAGACCGATGTACTTTCATGCGAAGTTTGAACATATTGCGAGAGCTATTTCAATCCATCAATCCGAGCGATCGGTATAATTCATATACTGGCTGACCAAATCATTAACCAGCTATGATTCAAATCTTTGAAGCCAAAAGTACTAGTGTAAGTCACGAAAAACCGGTGGCAATGCTAGAATGTGTGATCAACAAATTTACCTATCAAAAAAACGACATTCGGCATAGAGTGACCGAATCCGACGTTTCGGTTTTTATGTCCAAACCCGACAGCAAGTTTCTCAATATAGTTTTAAGCCTCATGTAGGCTTATTCGGTTTCTTGCTGTTTTGGTTTTCGGTTTTGGTTGTTCTATAAAATAGCTAAGAAAATTCTGAACTTTCAATTACGAAATACGTAGCTTCCAAAAATATTTGAGTTGGTCCTTCCTATAAGTGTACCGATCGATTCGGATACACCATTTGATTCGATTTAACAATGTCTGGCTTACCGTCAGTTTTTTCGTACATCTTGAGCTTGCAATCAAACTTTAAGTCGCATATGTTTTTTAATCTTAATGAAATTTGCCAGAAGTAAGTTTTTTGTACAAAGGACTGAGGATGTTGACTTTTAAGAAAATCGGTGAAAGTGTTGATACAGCTTCCCACATACATTTTAGATATGCCTTTGCCTAGAAGCCACATATTACATCCAACCTTGATGAAATTTGGCAAAGTTCATTACGATCAGTACGAAGTTTAGATCAAAAAATGTTCATAGCGTTTTGATATATCCCCAGTAAAAAAATCCTCTCGATACATACAACCGCTCTAGAACAACCATATTTAAAACGATTTCGATCAAATTTGGTATAGTATATTGCGATAGAGAAACAACAAGTCTTGGACCGATTTGGATCATATACCCGCTTCACATATATGTACATGGACATATTGCTTTAAACAAAACAAAAACATAAGTAAACAAAACAAAAAACTTTAAAACAATTATGAAGTTTTTTAATTGGTTTTTCTGTGCATCGAGAAGTGGAGGTTACAATACTAGGGCGACCGCAAAACTAACTGGCCTGGCACATTTTCGGTTTTGTTTTTGTTTTTTAAAAGCAATCTTTTATAAGCCATCTGTCAAAATATCCGAAATATTTAATGATTATTTTCTTTGTTACATGTGATTGAAGTAAACAAGTTTTATAATTTTTGAAAAATGGAAAATAAAGAGTTTCGGGCGGTAATTAAACACTTTTATATGAAAGGTTATGCGCCACAATTAATCAAAGATGAATTGGATTCTGTTCATGGTGATAATGCACTATCATACTCCACCGTGAAATCCTGGGTTCAAACGGAAGATGAACAACGCTCTGGAAGACCGAAAACTCCTACTACTATTGAAAACATTAGAAAAATATTTAATGAAGTGACTAAAGATAGACGAATAAAGCTCAGAGAACTTGCTGATATTGTTAAAATACACGAAAAACAAGTTTGGAGTATTTTACATAATGAACTCCACATGAAAAAGCTATCCGCAAGATGGGTGCCGCGTTTGTTGACTTTGCCCCAAAAAAACGTCCGTTGGACCAATTCCGAGGAGCTTTTAGCGATTTATCAGCGTAATCCAATAGAGTTATTGCGCCGATTCATAACTGTTGATGAAACATGGATCCATCACTACATCCCAGAATGCAAAGAACAGTCAAAACAATGGATAGAAGCTGGTAAAAGTGGTCCCAAGAAGGCGAAAACTGTTAAGTCAGCAGGAAAAGTAATGGCCACAGTATTTTGGGATGCAAGGGGTATAATATTTATTGATTATCTTGAGAAAGGAAAAACTATAAATAGTGAATATTATTGTGCATTACGAGTATTGGATCGGTTGAGTGAAGAAATCAAGATAAAACGACCGCATTTAGAAAAAAAGGTCTTTTTCATCAAGATAATGCTCCTTCACACACTGCATTTTTAACTCAACAAAAATTGGCCGAATTAAGATTTGAAATTGCTCCGCATCCACCATATAGTCTGGATTTCGCTCCCTCTGATTATTTCTTGTTTCCAAATTTAAAAAAAAGTTCTCGGTAGCAAAAAATTTTCGTCCAATAGCGAGGTTATTGTTGAAACTGAGGCATATTTTGAAGGTCTTGAAAAATCTTGAAAAACGTTTGATGAAATGTATTGAGTTGGAAGGAGATTATGTTGAAAATTAAATAATAATAATTCCAAAAAAAACCGTTCTTTTTATGTTAGGCCAGTTACTTTTGCGGTCGCCCTCGTATAGTTGGTCACGCCAGACTTTAGCTTTTTTACTACTTTTTATTTTAAGTTAGAACCAATCCTTTGTTCGAAGCAATTGATTATTGTTTTTATTTAAACCGCAATGCTGGTTTTTTACTTTTAAAAAAACTCGACTGTCGGTTTTTCAGGTTTGAAAAACACGAGCAATGCCGTATTTCTGAAAACCCCTGTTTTTGACCACTCTGGTTATGCACGACGAATATTTCAAAGAAATTCATCTTTAAACATAAAAAGTCAAATTATTCTTTTGGGTCATAATGTAATGCATTCCATTTTATTCGTTATATGCTCTTAATGAATAACCCGGTTTTAACAATAATGTAAAGTTTCCACTTTATAAAGAAAATATATGAATAGAGACTTGGTACCTTAAAATAAGATTAAACATGATTTCTAGCCACTGTGCATCGCAAAGGATACAACACAAAGCACGCCCAGCAGGCAGATGGATTTATGAATTTTCATTAAGATTTCGAAAATAAATACACCATAAACAATATCGGAACATTAGGTGTATTTTTATGTTCATAAATACCAATTGAACCGACCATCTGTCTGTCAGTTTGTCCGTCCGTTCGGCCGTCCATTCATTCGTACCCATAGAATTGCTAAGTATTTATATCTGTGCTCAGTGTGATTTCAGGCTTCACCATAATCGTTCTTAGAAATCTCGCAAGGAATTTCTTTTGTGGGTGTCCCTGCCGGCTTCTTCGCTTACCTGCTGCTAGAAGCGACGACCTTGTCTTACATATCGTTCGGTGTGGTGTGCCTGTCAATGAGTTTCCTCGAAGTGGCATTTCCCATAATTATCCATTGAGAGATACGTATAAGATTCAATTTCAGCAATCTGTCGGAGGGCACATGTGTAGAGCATGCTCGAAGGACAATTGCTTGGTATGGCTTCGACGGTGTTTGGTATGTCTAGACTTTATCGAATAGTTAAACTTTAAAATGTTCTTAAAGTGCGGCATCAATTAAAGGTCATATTGATTTTATTGGGCTGATGTGGAAGAGACACGTGTTATTTTGAAACAACTAATATTGTCATAATCATTAAAATTGTCAAGGTGTATGAGTAAATGTTGTATGTTGCGTTGTATGTTTTTCTGCCAATAAAGAGAGTAGAATTTACATTTGTTTTTTCCTGCAATCCTGGGGTTATGACTTAGTTACCAATATTTAGGCAAATAATTTGATCACCTAGTGTGTCCTTTATGTTTTTTTTTTACATTTTTGTATAACCCATCACCGACTTCATATCTGGAGACCACCGCGATGTAACGGCTAGTGTAAGTGACTGTGAAGTACTCAATGCTCTAACATTTGTCAGTGGAGCTATTTTTGAGTAAGAGATTAGTCTCTATGCCTTGCTAAAGCTTCTCCATAAAATCCAAAGGTTTACGAGTAAGTAACGAGAATTATGCCTTGCAATCTTGAATTACGCCTTGAAATCGTTTCTTTTAGAAAAGTTCCCCCAGTAATCTAACAAGTAAAATAAGTAGGAGGCCTTAAGTCGGGCGAGGTCGACCTTGAAATATCCTACACCACTCCGCTATTCAGAAGACTGATGCCCCTCCGCTGTTACTTCTTGATCGGGAACCATGCTAATTATATGTGTATATTTAATTATTTTTTAATACTTGAGATCAAATATAGAACAACCTTCAGCTAAAACAAAAACATAATATAGTAAACATAAACAGGGATGTAAAAGAGGTTATTTTATTTTTTTCCAAATACGTTCTTTTTTAATTCCGATGGAACCAAAACCAAAAATATATATTTATTTTTCAAAATCAATTTTTTTGACATTAAAGTTGGATGGGGCTTTTTAACCATTTTGCTATTCAAATAATTCACGTCTCTCTGGAGTTTTAGCATGGTTGGACTTTATACTTCCAGCGCGGAAGCCATTTTTTTGGGGCTACTCGTATATGGTCAAAAATAGTTAAAAGTCGCACTTAACGCTCTATGCTTTGTTTAAGTTAGTTCGAATTTAAAATGTTTTCTGTATAAAGGCAGAAATTCTAAGTGGAAAGGGAATTTGTATGGGGGCTATGTCAAAAGATGGACTTACATATATGGCCAAGTTTCGGTTGAACTGGCTGTACGTCGCTCAAAACGCACTATTTAAACACCAGAAACTTACATCGGGAGGGACCTTTGTGTTGGGTCATGATCATGGACTATTCGAAAACATGGACCAGTATGGTCTAATTTATTTCGTTTACTTACAGGCCTCGTAGGGATGAATATGGTTCCGTTCTACTGAAGATAACGTACTATCCATATTTGAGCCCTATCGTGTTTAGTTTGAGTTTTCTAGAGCTGCAGGACTTCAAATAAAGAAAAACCTTTGAGAGATATCAAAGCATGCACCGATTTGGACTAACTTTAAAAGTCGTCCTTTGATCATACCTTGTTGTTGATGTTGTAACAACAACATATTTTGTTTTGAAGTCCTGTACGTGTATAAGGGATCTGCTTCGATATACAGGTGGAGGAAACGCGACTTAAATCTCAGCTGAGCCAGAAACACGCGTGTCTGCCAAAGTGGCAACTTTTCCTATCCCGCGACTGCCGGTTCTATGTAGCGGATTGACCCAAAGCAAACACTCTTCAGCCAGGGCCAGTCACCTCAACAATATGTGTTATTTGTTCGTCCTGAACAATGTAACAAGTTTTGTCGATAACAGTTCATAATTTCGACCTGTTTTTAAATAACAAGGAATGACATTGGACGGACATTGCTCACTAAAATCATAAATCATTTATTATTCTAACATTCCTTTAAGGTGCTACAAACATGTAACAGCTCGTACTGTTTCTAATTTTAACTGCAGAGCATTAAATAAATTGGTGACGTTTTCTGTTGATTTTCCACTTGACTCATTCCCTAATTCACTTAAAATATCATAAAATGATCTATCTGCAGAAATGCCACTAAAAGAAATATCGTGCAATTCGCAACTTCTTTGACACCTCTGTCTTCTTTTGAAATCAAAGAGTACATTTTTTCCGTGTACGCCAGCACATTTTGTTTTGAAGCGTTTTGAAAAATAGTTTTCATTGTGATTGAATATTGTTAGATCTTGTCCCTTATTTAAAGCTTCTCAAATTTTTTCACCCATAGGTGTATGCTTGTGAGAATTTTGTTGACATACGAGTAAAGTTGTTAATATTACATCTGCGCCTTATAAATTCACATTTCGTCGTCAAAGCGCTTTTACAACTAATTAAATTGGTTTCAAAATATTTAATAGATCTACGATTATATTTACATTATCTTCAATCAAAAGCTGAATAAATAAAAGGTTTTTTAAATTTTTTTTAAACGTTAAAACTTTGGCTCCGTCGAGTTCCACTAGGTCCACGCAGAGAAAAGAAATGGTTACTTTATGGTCACGGCAACAATAGTATGCTCTCTGCAATAAAAGTATGGTCGCCGCAACCAATACTGTGGTTTTTCGAATTTAATTTTGACAATAGCATGATTGCAAAAATTTAATATTGATTAAAAGTAACAATAGTAATATCACCATGTTTACAAATGAAAATATGGATGTAGCAAAAATAGAAATATGGTTGGTGCGACAAAAGTATTGTTTTTTACGGTTTCGTCTTAACAATTATATGATGACGGCAATCATTCTGGCAAAGTATTTTTTTTTAATTTGACAATGTTATAGTTACCAATCTTACGCAAGAATAATACTTTTTATATGTAAATTAAATTTTTGTAAAACAAACTACTTTGGATTAGTATAACTAAAATATTTGTAATACGAGTAAATTAAATTTTTCTGCTGTTGAATACGTAAATTATTCTTATTATTTATAGTTTAGTGTATTTTTAATTTAATTTACCCTATAAAAATATCTTTTGATGAATAACAACTTAATCAAACTTTTTGGGTTTCATAGTATGGTTGTATGTTCAACATAGTATGGTTGTGAAGTTCATATCATGGTTGTGGGATCATAGTATGCTTGAGTGTAAATAATAATATGGTTGTGGGGATCATAGTATGGTTGTGAGTGAAAAATATTATTGTTGTGAGGACCATAATATTGTTGTGGTGGTCATAGTATTGTTGTGCGTGAACCATATTATTGTTGTGATGATCACAATATTATTGTTGTGATCATAGAACCATATTATTGTTGTGATGATCATCAACAGTACTATGATGCTCTTCGAATTTTGTTACCCCAACCATACTTTTTTTCAGCGTGTAGTATCATGGCTGTGGTAGTAGAAAATAACGAAGTGCCGGGAATTCCCGGATAAATTCCCCGGGAGAGAAAGTCTATTTAGCCAATACATAAACGAGATTTCATTACAATCAGTGCGTTGATTAACTAAACGACTGAAAATTAAAAATCTACACGCAGAGAACAAATATGGTTACTATATGGCCACGGCAACTATAATATGTTCTCTGTTCTCATTTTAACAATAGTTTGATTGCGTAAATTTTAATATTGCTGTAATGTAACAATAGTATTATCAGAAAATTTAAAAAAAATATGGTTGCAGCAACAATATAAAGATGGTAGGTGCGACAAAAGTATTGTTGTGGGTTTTACGTTAACAGTAATATGATTGCGGTAATCATACTGATGATTGTAAGTTTTCTTAATTTGAATACGGTTTTTAGAACAATGTTATTGTTACGAATCGTATGCAATAATAGCACTTTTTTATGTAAATTAACATATTTCAAAGAAACTGCTTTGGATTTGGTTACCTAAATATTTTTAATAAATAAAACGTTTACGTTTTTTAAAGGTGATTTTTTCTACTGTTGAATAAATCAAACTTGTGTTTTTGAAATTAATGTATTTTAAAAAAAATCTCTATTGTTGACAACATAACATAATCCCTAAACATAATTTTTGGGTTATATTGTGGTTAAGTGGGATCATACTATAGTTGTAGGGATCATTACATATTTGCGTGAGTCATACTATGGTTGCGAGGATCATACTATGGCTGTATGTGAAAAATTTTGTGGTGATCATAGGTTTAGTGTGAATCTTACTATGGCTGTGAGGATCATAGTATTCTTGTGCCACAACCACATGCCCAACCATAGTATGATTCTCCTCGAATATTGTTATCCAAAGCATACTTTCTACGTGTAATAACGCTCTTTTTAGCTATATACGAGTACGTATGGGTTATGGTATATTTTAGGCGGATCATCCAACTGAAACAAGCTTACTTGTTTGAAACTTCAACTAGTAGGCTATTAGTATCTATGATACTTTGATTACAAATTATGATAAAGCTGTATACTTGTACATTTTTAAACCCCTTGCTTTACTTGATACCACTTTTGAGGATTTTTAGGAATGCCAAATCATGGTTTGTACAAATCAAATTGGTAACTCTTTTTTGTCGCATGTACCTTAAAACCCTTGGCTCCATGAGTTTTTTTGCACACAAAATAATTTTAATTTTATATCCCTGTCTTGTCAAATGTTGTCTGTAGATTCATTCGAATGCCGATCAAGACAATATGATTGTAAACATAACACTTTTCCATTAATTTGGGTAAAAGTTAATAATTTTTAAGTATTATTTTAAAAACATATCGTCTAATTTATGAAATTCTCATTAAAAATATGTAAAAAGAAATTGACGTTTGCTCAACCTGTTACTACCGGAACGCTTGCAAAAATTTATGACTGTATACAGAATCAGGCCTCAAAATGTTAGTGGCTAATTTTCGCTGCGGCCGATGTCCCAACATATTTATTTTCATACTGCTCTAATTCGTTCATAATCCATTTAAGCCAAAAGACGCTAATTAAGTTGGTGTTCGTAAAAATTAATACGCTGTTTGCTGGTGGAAACAAACAAAAACAAAAGGGAAAAATAATTAAAACCAAACCCAGAAGAAGTAATAATGCGATTTAATTGTCAAAAACACTTAAATCGTAAAACAAAGGCACTCAACATAATTGAACATTAACAGCCACTTTGCGAATATTTTTTTGACGATTTTCTGTAAGTGTGTCTGTCGGTTGTTTTTTTTTGGTCAATTGTCTCGATTACAGTGTGTTTTTTAATTCTACTATATGAGGAAATAACAGCCAGCATATTTGGCACTTTATTAATTTCAAACTAAAAGGATATGAAAATTAAAGTGGCATCATTAGGTTTATGGGCAACAATATTGTCATGCAAAAAGTTGAGAGCGAAAATAATTATTATGCAAAAGGTATTATCGAAAGTATGTACTTGCGTATAGTCTTTTTTCGTTCAGTTTTAAATGTACAGCATTAAATGCTGGTCAACAGGTTTGCAATATGTTAAACCTTTCGGTGCATCGGTGACGCTTGGGTTCTTTAATTTTTAGCAATTCTTAAAAAAAAACATATAAATTAAAATTTCTTTAAAGTTTTCATAGGTTGAACTATTATTAAGAACAAAAGTATAACAACGCAAACATAGTTGGGCCACCTAGAGATATTTTTTGGGATAATACGAGTATGCATTTTCGATCTCATTTCCCCTCGAAAAATGGAAAAAGTATTGACATGGAATTACCAAGTTTTTGCAGGGCATAAATACAAACACTCATCATTACAATGCCAGACATGTAATTAGTTCAAAGTTTTACATAACATTAAGCTGATGCTTTGCACATGCTAGCTAACTAGACCATTGGCCAATATAGACCTTAAAGACTTTTAGAAAGACCGGAGCTGTTGTGAAACCGACTCTTCAGTCACAAAAAAAAACAGAGAAAAACTAAAACCTTATATCGATTACAGGTTAGGAGGAAAAAAAATATTATTGCAGGGGCTCAAACGTATTCGAGACTAGGGTTCGACCTATTGAAAACTTGATGTAATCCTTCACGTAGAAATTAAATTATTGATTTAAGTAGCAATTAGTGATATCTGCACATATTGATTGAGCATCATGAATTTGAAGCATACAAGAATAACTCTGCAGGCTATAAAAGGAATCTCAAAAATGTTTCCTAAAAAAATTGTTGATATAAAAGATCACTTGTGTGTTTCCAGATTTCGTATCTATTCGGTCTTAGTTTTTAAAAGTCACTATACACTACTTTCCAGTAAAACCCTTGCAAAGGCTAGAGGAAACCCGTAAAAATCAATTAAAACCATTTGATTCAATAAAATAAAGCATCATGTTAAATCCACCTAGTTGAAGAGTAGTTACACAAATGTAACTGAAATTGTGAATATTATCTGAAGGCGAACCCGCAATGTTATATCGTGCCATAGACTGGAGATTTTAAAGCTAAGGAAGATGCAAGGAAAAGCTACAAAACATTTAGATTAAGCCGTACTGGATATGCAATGTACACTACACCCACTTCATGTTTAGAAAATTCCGCACATCTGTCTGTCGTTTGAGCAAATGTGGCCGTAATATTTAACTTCTAGAGAGGGAGGTAAATATTTTTTTGGGGTACCGAAGAATGGTATACTTTATTCAAGAACTATTAATCTCAGACGCCATAAAGTAATTGCGATACCAACTATGCTAATTTAGGTTTGCCATTTCAGGAGTAATGAAAACTACTAGCTATTGTTGGGACGCCGTTACATTCTCAAAAAGTCACAGTTTGGTATGCTCTATGGGCAGAGGGAGTCACTAGTCCATACTTCTTCAAAAATGAAGCATACCATAATGTTACTATCAATGGGAAACGCTACAGAGCCAGGATTAATGATTTTTTAGTGCCTAAATTAAAGGATGTTGATGTGAACGACCTTTGGTTCCAACAAGATGGCGCTGAATGCTATACAACCAACGAAACAATCAATTTACTGAAGGAAAGTTTTGGTGAGCGCATTATCTCGCGTCGCGGAGCTGTCGCGTAACCTCCAAAATCGTGAAATTTAACACCGCTGGACTATTTTTTGTGGGGTTTTGTAGAGTTGCTTGTATACGCAGATATGCCCGACACTATTGACGCCTTGGAAGAGAATATTCGGCGCGTTATTGCCGACATTTGGCCCCAAATTCTGCAAAAGGTGGTCGAAAATTAGGCATATTGCTGGAATTCATAAGAGCCAGCCGCGGCGGTCACTTGCCCGAAAACAATGGCAAATCCTTTTTTTCATAATAAAGCTAAATTGTTGGCCATAACATTTTATTTCTTCTTGAAAACCACACGTCTAAAAAAAACCACCTATGCTTATTTATTTTTATGATTGGTTCACGCAGAGAAAAGATATGGTTACTATATGGTCACCGCAACAATAATCTGTTCTCTACAATAATAGCATGTTCGTCTTAACCATAGTATTGTTTTTTTAATTTAATTTTAACAACAGTACGATTGCGGCAATATTAATATTGTTGAAATGTAACAATAGTATTATTGACAAATTAAGAAATCAAAATATGGCAACCATATAAACATGGTTGGTGCAACAAAAGTATTGTTGTTTAAAATTTACGTTAATAATAATATGATTGCTGCAATCATACGGTATGGTTGAGAATATTTTTGTGTATACCAAAGAATATATACCAAAGAAAAACACATACACGCGATACAGACATGGTTGTTGTCCATTATAAAAACAACACCAATAGGAAGGTAGTTCGAGGTATTTTTATTGTGTTTATTTTGTTTGGTGAAATACTCTCCTACCGACTGGTTCTCGTTTATTTAAAATATGCCTGCACTTAAGTATATAGCCATTGATCATGGTTTAATCACGTTCGTTACTTGGTGTCTATGGATGGTGAAGTAGTATTCACCCCTGCTGGCAACTAAAAGTATTTTCGACCGTTGGAATATATATTTTTGTTTATTGAATGAAATGTTTAATAAAAACATGGCGTCTTACTATGGTTGTGGGAATCAAAGTATGGCTATATGTGAATCATACTATTGTTGTGAGGATCATAATATTGTTGTGCCTCAACCATATACCCAACAATAGTATGATCCTCTTCGAATATTGTCACCCCACCCATAGTTTTTTTCTGCGTGTAGAATAGAAACAATAAAATCTGGCTTACAATATTCCAATAGTTTAATAAAATTCGATCGTTTGACTAAATGCATAGTTCAATTTTGCAACTGAATAATATTTTTGCGATATCTTTTTTAACTTTTCTTTTGATTTTTGATGTAGCAACCACGCCCACATTGGCAATTACTGCCAATTATTACTAATATACTACAAATGTTGAAATTAGGCTACTTCGATTTTTAATATCCGAAGAGGGCAGTGCCACGTTCCACAAAAACTATAGGAGCTACGAACATAGTATATTACGAAAAAAAGTCGTGGCGAAAAGTAGGCGGTGCCTCGCTTCTTTTTTCCAAAAGCGCTGCAACGGTAAAAATCATAGGCCGATCGTCTTGAAATTTTAACAGTATGCTAATGGGGGCCAGATAATTGTTGCACACAACACTGCAAAAACTTTAAACGACCAGAATTCATAAACAAAAATTTAGAAAATCTGATTTAAAACAAATACCACAGGGTGGAGCACCATTTGTGCTGCAATAAGAAATTCGAATAACATTTGTTTAATCAATGTAATTTATTTATTATTTTTTATTGTATAGAAAGAAAATTCAATTCAATTTTATATGGCTAATTGGGTTTGAAGATGATAGACCGTAAATAACCTCCATGCTCTCCCACGCATATGTGACACCAGATCAGAAATTTTTTATTGCGTTCTGCAGGGTTGAAGTTAGAATCGCTTCAAGACGATAGACCGTAAATGAGCTCATCCACGACACCTGTTCAGAAAAGTATTCATTCAACAGTTGAAGTTGGGATCACTTCATTTTTTGTTGCCAGCCAACTTCCATGGTTTCGTTGTCTACAGCTCTTGCTTGAGATAACCCCATAAAAAAGTCTGGTGCAGTCAATTTCCGACAAACCTTCAAAAGAAATCAATTGTTTGTTTAATACTCGTAGTAAAACCGGCTTGAATTCTAGAACATACCAAACAATATTTACCGCTGGACCCTTTTTTATATAGGGGCCTTTTTGGGCCTCTGACCATGACTGTCAATAATTTTACCACAATTAGCCCATATTTGGATTCGTAGCAAAATTTTCACAAATTTGCCCGTATTTGCCGGAGTTCCCTTAAAACAAATCCGTTATTGGATTCGTAGTTAACTTTACTTCAATTAGAGTACTTATATGTCCATATTGTCGCACGTTTTGAAAATGCCGGCCGTATTTAGGGCCTCATAAACCAAAACTTTCAACAATAATTCCTTGTTTGAGGTAACAGAAACTATTTCAACAATTGCTCTACGAAAAACTTAAGATTTATTTGTCAAATTCCTAAAAAAGTATAATTTTTTCCGCTTTCAAAATGTCTTCCCCGCGCTGTTTTAGACCATTTATAATCCCAACCAGCGCATGACATACACGCAGAGAAACGATATGGTTACTACATGGTCCAGGCAACACTAATATTTTCTCTACAATAAAATCATGTTCGTCGCAACCATAGTATTGTTTATTGAATTTCATTTTGACAACAGTATGATTGCCACAATATTAATATTGTTGAAATGTAACAATAGTATTATTGCCAAATTTAGAAATGAAAATATGGTTGTAGCAACCATATAAACATGATTGGTGCAACAAAAGTATTGTTGGTTAAAATTTAAATTTAAACAATAACATGAATACGGCAATCATACAGTTTGGTTGCGACATAACAAAACAGGTTTTATAGAGCATCCATGTGTGTGTGCGCGTACGATTTTTTCATATACCAAAAAAAATCATACACACGTTACAGTGCATGGTCGTTGTCCATTATAAAAAACAACAACAATCGGAAGGTAGTTTGAAGGATTTTTATTGTGTTTACTTTGTTCGGTGAAATACTCGACTACCGACTGGTTCTCGTTTATTTTAAATCTGCCTGTACTTAAGTATATATCCATTGATCATTGTTTAATCACATTCGTTACTTGGTGTCTACGTATGGTGAAGTAGCATTCACCCCTGTTGGCAACTAAAAGTATTTTCGACCGTTGGATTATATATTTTGTTTTTTGAATAAAATATTTAATAAAAACGGCCTCAAGTATGGCTATGAACTAATTGTAATGCAATTTAAAATAACTTGCTTAATAAAAATCTCTATTTTTGAATAACAACACCCAATGATAATAAATAATTTTGAGCCTCATAGTATTGTTGATTGAATCATACTATGCTTGTACGGATAATAGTATGGTTGCGTGTGAATCATACTTTGGTTGTAAAAATCATACTACGTTTGTATGAGAAAAATACTATGGTTGTGAGGATCATAATATGGTTGTGAAGATAATAGTATGGTTGAATGTATGGTTGTGAAGATCATAGTATGGTTGAGTGTAAATCATACTATTGTTGTGGAGATAGTATGGTTGAGTGTGAATCATACTATGGTTGTGGGGATCATAGTATGGTTGCGTCTGAATCATGCTATGGATGTGAGGATCATACTATGGTTGTGGAGATAATAGTATGATTGAGTGTGAATCATACTATTGTTGTGGATATCATAGTATGGTTGAGTGTTCCACAACCATATACCCAATAATAGTATGATCCTCTTCGAATATTGGCACCCTAACCATACTTCTTTCTGCGTGTAGGTCATCATTCACAATTTTAGGATGGTATGTAATCATGGAAATCAGACGGATTTCGCCAGGTTGTGCAGAAAATGCTAACCGCAATTAATCTTCCATGGACCTCAGTGCGATCAAAAATGTCCTTTTGGTCATATCACGCTACTGCATCTGTATTTCGGAAGGAGATCATCTTTTTCTGGCTTTTGTGACTTTAGACGAGAACTGTTTGGTCTACAGAGACCAACAGACAGGACCTGTCGGTCCGTTGGTGTTTATGGCAAAAGACTGGCTCAAGGCTAAAACAGGCCGTGGCCTGGTATCTTAGAACAAAATACTCGTGACGAGTGAATGTTAACACAACGGGATCTATTTATGAAACCAAGTGAGCTATGCCTCAGATGGCTACCAAATTAACCTTATCTAGCCTACATTATAGCGGATGCAAAAACAGAAGCTATCTATGCTGAAATTGTTAAGCTTCCTGATCAATCCTTAATAGAAGTTCCCATAACCGCAATGACGAACCTCATGGGTTAAAACGCAAATGAATTCAAGTCAGAACAGAAAAACGAGAAAAAAAAACATTGAAATGATGCACCACAGACAAGCCCCGCCACAATCCTTGTTAGTCAGTTCCAGCATTGACAGAATAGCGGCTGTTAGTGCCACATCAACATGAAAACAACAGCCATGCCGCCGAGGCGGGCAAAAAAAGACTGACCCGTAACACATGGCAACCAGTGTCAGTTGTTCCAACAGAAAACAAGTAAAAACGTAGTTAAGTTCGTTGGTTAAGTAAAAACGTTAGTTAAGCCGAACAATTTATACCCTTCAACGCTACTAAAGCGCAACAACAATTTTTTGGTTTTTTTTGGGCCTTTTTGGCGTATGCGTCGAAAAGTTCAAAATTACCTATGTTTGGATAAGTAGCTAAATTTGCTTTAATTTGATATCTCCACATTGACTTTTATTCTTCCATTCTTCCATAAGCCAAAAAGTCCGGCAACTATGCCCTTGCCCTTGTTTGTCCACAAAACATTGTGACTTGTTAAGCAAATACTCAAAATGTATACTTTTTACCGCGGTATATTTAGACCTTTAAAGGGATACTTTTCCCACTAGGCCGATTCTGCCCGTTTACGTTCCCAAAGAGCTTATGACCAAAAGCCATCATAGAGCAAATTTTCAGGATCCTAGATTGATCCATTTGACCGATATCGTGCTTTCAATAGCCAGACTGACATGGCTATTTCGTCTTAGAGTTTTTTTAAAATAAGGATATTTATACTTATGGGGTCTCCGATCACTATTTCGTGGTGTTGCAAACGCAATGACAAATTTAATACACCATCCACCCTTGGGTGTAGGGTATAAAAACACGATCCAGGCGAAACTCGACTCGCAATAAAAGACGAAAGAATAAAAACAATGCACAAAACGAATCCTGAAGTTTAGCAAACGAAAAAAAATACTAGTCGAAAACAAAAGAAGGTGTAAACAGAACCAAAAAAAGCAAAAAACATGCGAATCAAGGTTTTGCAGCAAGCGGGAGGGGTAGAGACTCGGTAACTCAGCGATGTTTCAGCAGACCAAATTAAAGGTAGCAGCAACAACAAACAATTTGGCAATAAATGGGCCAAAACGTGTTTTTACGTTTTTTTTTCTCCCTCGATTTTCCTGTTCATTTCAAAGAACTGCAAGAAGAGCGCCAATTGCCCAACGGACTGACATAGTGGAGTCCACTGAATGGAAGACACAGCACAAAAAGACCAGGAAATAAAACTACGTACGACCCCATTTGTTGAACAACACGCTAATCACATGACCAACAGGCAACTAAAACTACACCGACAGTGGCTGTGGCTGTGGCAAGGTAGCAGGCAGCAGCATATGTTTCCTTTCAAAATGTCCGTTTGCCATAAGATAGCGAGCACTCCACTCCTTCGTTGAAAAGAAACAGAAAACTTGGAAAAATAAAATGCAATGGATGAAGGCACTGAACAAACGACGACACGCTAGACTAGGGCGTCAGTCAGTGAGTCATATTAAGGCCACAGACTGACCTACACTCTTATTTTGGTTCTTATCAAAGACAGTGGTGAAAATGATCACATCTACCGTTTCTTTGTTAAAAGCTTTAGCTACAATACAGCTTCCTACTTTATTTAAGCGACTTCGGCCTGCTGAGGATGCCAATTTCATAGTTCGTTTCTGCTTACAAGAGGAAAACTAAAAGGTCATCTCAACTCAAAAATGTAGGTTTGAAACGAAATCGAAGTTCCTGTCAATTATATGACACATAGGAGCCATTTGTGATACCATGGTTTTCTGTGTTCTAGTCCCACTGTGCAATCTATACAGACGTTTCAGATAAAGGGACGATATGCTTAGATAAGTCGAGTTGTAGTTCGAAACCTTTGGTTCCAACAAGATGTCGCTACATGCCGTACAGAAAACGAAACAATTAATTTATTGAAGGAAACTTTTGGTGAGCGCACTATCTCACGTCGTGGGTCTGTGGAGTGGCCTTCAAGATCATGTGATTTAACACCGCTGGACAATTTTTTGTGGGTTTATGTAAAGTCGCTTATCTGTGCAGATAAGCCCGACACAATTGACGCCTTGAAAGAGAATATTCCACACGTTATTGCTGACATACGGCCCTAAATGCTGCACAAAGTGGTCGAAAGTTGGGCCTCTCGGCTGGAATTTATTCAAGCCGCCGCGTCTGGCCACTTGCCCGAGATGATTTTTAAAACATAATGGCAAACCCTTATCTTTATAGTAAAGCTAAATTCTTGGCCATAACATTAAATCATATGCGTTTTATTTCTTCTGGGAAACCACGCGAAAAACACCCTTTATATGCCATATGCCGAGGTTAAAACCGTCTGCCTTCAAAAATGTTCTAGATTCATCTAGAGCAATTAATTAAGTCAGTCAGTAACTAACACTCTATAAGTATAATATAGTATAACAAGTTTATTTTTTATGTTTTAAGATAAACAATAAAAACACCTACATTAGAAGATCTCGAATTACTATTGATATCCATCTACCCATGTTGATGTGTACGAAGAGATTGTGGATTTCAAGGCAAACGAATAGGATTGCGTATGGCAAGAGTGTAAGCAATATTCGCGAAAAGGTCCATAATGATGGCAGTGGTGTTCCAACACAATAGAAGTGCTATACCTTCAATCGTTACCCGTGTGCAGTACATACTCGTATTGTTACTCAAATTTGGAGCCGAATTTCTCCAAAAAGCTTTAATATGATTGATTACTCTTTTTAAATCAATTGATAGGGAGATGTGTTTTTAGGTAGATTAATCGACTGCTTTAAAAAATGAAATTTGTATTTAAAGTTCTAAAAACTTGAATTTCAATAATGTACAAACCAAAGACGATAAACTACAGAAGATGGACGAAATATTTCTTCTTTGCAATATCGTAAAAAATTACTTCAACTTCAGTAACGTAAAAATTATCCGTTGTTTTGTGCACTTTCGTTTTTACACATTCCCAAAAACGCTACAAAGTAAAAACTGAAACACAAGAAACACAAGAAACTCTAAACTCATATTTTTAAACACAAAAACAGCTATCCCAAAATGTTTGATACTCATCTTGTGTTTTGGAACTTTCCGTAACAGATCATTTCGCCTATCTTGAACAGTTTATCGACTTTGGTACAAACTACTTGACATTGGTTTAATCTACTTAAGTTTGTCAGTAGTATCTGAGATCGCCAAGCAATTCCAGCTAATTTCACTACGAATCCAAATATGGATATTTTTTTAAGATTAAGCTGAGATTTGGGCTATGACTCATAGACCGTATGAATACAAACAACAGGCCGCTTGGTCAAAACGCGCAATTTCTATAACAACGGGTAGATCATTAGAGTACCCTGATAAAACTTAATTTTTTGTCGAGATTTTTACACATAATTTGTATTCTGATAGCCATGATTCTATTCATTTTAGATGAACATCAAGATTCGTGGATGCTATATCGTATTTTTTGTGTAAGCTCATTACAGCAGTATGATCTGCAAAAATGGATGGAAGTACGTTTGGTAGGTAGATCTGCGGTGAATAGAAGATAAAGGGTGGGCCCCAGAACACTGCCCCGTGGTACACCATCTAGTATTTCGTGATCATCGGTTATGTGTTGCCCACAATCTTGGACCGATTGGGATATATAAGGTAATTTTTTTACTATAGTAAAAATAAATAAAATAAATATATAAATTGTCTAGGGGCCCAAAAAAACGGCTTCCAATATATAAGTATATGTACATAGCTTTTAAATAACTTTAAAATTTCCTCGCACCAAAAAATAAAATTATGTTGGCCGTTTGACTAAATTTTAGAGACGAACCCTTAGCCTAAAAATCTAATCGATTTAAACATGGGCATATGGCAAAAATAAATAAGTTTGCTGACAAATTTAAATATGACCTTATATTCAAATCTGGAGAAGGGTTTTCAAACCTTCTTTTTCATTATCTATTTTTGCAGATACAGAAGTGTAGGATATAATAAAGTCGGTTATGGCAGACTTAAGCGATTTTCCTATTTTATTAAGTAATAAAAAAACCTCTAATCGCAGCAAGAGCTTTTATTCCATTCTAGAGTCTAGAAATGGAGACAATTCACTTTTTATCAAGGGAAATATTTTTTATTCATTGGTAAAATAAAAAAAACGGAATGTCGCTTAATACCGGTTTTTTACTTTAAAAAACCCGCGATAGTCAGTTTTTTCAGAACATGGTTTTGAAATAAGCCCGAAATTCCGGTTTTCTAATAACCCCGGAAAACATTGGCCGATAAGGTCGAATTTTATCATTATTGGTGATGGCTTATGCGAGGATTACTTTATATATATGGCCGACGCTCGCTAAAAGACGAAGGTCGTCCAAAAACGTGCCAGAGTGCGTGAACTGATAATGTAAGATCGTCATGTGACATTCCGTGAGATAGAGGCATCCTTGGGCATTTATTCCACCAGCATACATTCGGTATTGCATGAACACCTTGCCCTAAGAAATGTTTGTTCTCGTTGGATCCCGCACAATTTGACAATCGCTCAAAAAAAGCCTAGTGTCAATCGGTGCAAAACAAATTTTGAAAAAATACGATCGCGATGCTTCAAAAGACGTTTATATTATCGTAGCAGGTGACGAATCATGGATCTATGCGTATGATTCCGAAACAAAACAGCAATCGATCGTGTGGGTCGTCTAAGACGAGCCAAATCTAGGGAAAGTTGTTGCACTTCGAAGCAAATGGTCGCCTGTTTCTTCGGCAAAACTTGTCATGTGGCGACTGTTCCGCTTGAGCAACGTAGGACGGCCAATTCTGAGTGGTACACCACAATTTGTTGAAATCTTCGGAGAATTCGAAAAACGAACAAGCGAAGACGAGTTATTGTGCACCATGACAATGCGAGCTCTCACACATCGGCTCAAACCAGCGCCTTTTTGACCGGCCAAAACGTCGAATTGATGGGTCATCCGCCGTACAGCTCTGACTTGCAGCCAATAACTTCTTTTTATTGCCCCGCATCAAAAAAAATGCGTGGTCAACGATTTTCGTCACCAGAAGATGCTGTTGAGGCGTTCAAAAACCATGTTTTGGAGGTGTCTCAATCGGAGTGGAAAAAGTGCTTTGACAATTGGTTTGAAATATATATATAGCAGCCCGTAGCGGGTGATCAATCAAGAGATATTTTTTCAAGAGGGTTGATTTTTACAGGTTACGTGTTAGTTGTGTTGTACTCTTTTTTTTCCAGTATTGTTTGCCATTTGATCATGGAAAGACTTGCACCGCAACAACGTCTCCAAGTTTTGCAACTGTATTATGGAAATGAGCGTTCGATGAGAAACGTTTTTCGACCAAAACTATTTCAGTTATGAGGCCCATTTCTGGCTTAAAATAAACAAAATTGCCGCATTTGGGCTATACAGCCGCTCAAATAATGGATCTATTGAGAGGTCATTTCGAAAAGCAGCTAATTTCACGTTTTGGACAGGTGAGTTGCCGCCTAGATCGTGTAATATCACACTTGTAAACTATTTTGTTTGGAGCTAAGTAAAGTCCAAAGTCTATTCCGACAAACCAGAAACGATTCAGGATTTAAACATTACGCGTGCGATTAACGCCATACCGGTTGAAATGCTGGAACAAGTCATACAAAATTAGACCCTCAGCATGGACACCCTGAGGCGTAGATGCAGCCCACATTTGAAGGTAAATTCATTCAAATAATAAATGACACAAAATGTCCTTTCAAATGAATAATAAAGATTCCACACTTGATTTCAATTTTTTTATTTTGTTTTTTATTTTGAAAAAATACCTCTAGTTTGATCACCCATTAGTATTCTGTAAAATATTAAAGCAGAACTGCATTTAGTATGTGGCTAAAGTATCGTGAAAGCATTTGCAATATATCGAAGACTGGACAGATTTGAACCAATTACATTAAGCTTAAATTTACACCATATACAAGGTGTTCGCCGGGAAGGTATACTACGTTGTTTGTATAATTTTTGATTAAACGAAAAAGAATGGTTCTTATATTAATAAATCTTTTATTTAATGTAGGCAATTATGTATGGAATACAATACGTATAAGATAAATGCCCGCCTCTGTTAGCCTCTCAAATGCAAGCCCTTTTGACCATATATTTCATTACATTCAGCACGGCGTCGAATTGTAGTTGATGGATTGTTTTGAACACTTTCTGGAGCAGCAGTAATATTTTTAGCTGATCTTGCAGTACGCTGTAGTCCATGCTTAGGCCTATCAACTACAGACCTTCTCTTTTCGAAATCATTCTCTACACGATAAATAGTGCGTTTTGTTGGCACATTTTTTCTCCCAAAACTTTCACGTAACATTCTCATCTTCACAGTAATAAAATGTTTAAGGATTTATTGGATATATTTCCAAAAATCACCTCGTCTCTACTTCACAACTGCCAAATATGAACTGTCAATACTAATGTTATCAAAAATGGCGGCAAAAAAAATAATATACTTCCCGGCGGACACCCTGTACAAAGTTGCGTTGTACATTTGTAAAGTTGTTTTGATTAGAATAACTCCCGCACACTTCAAAGTGAGATTATGCGAGAATGGCGAGCAAAAACTTTGCAAAATATTATGTCCAGTATAACTATAAGATACGTTGCGGAATAAAAGTTTTTTCTTTTTAGATATATTTAATAATTCATTATTTTTTTTAATGTGTTCGAATAAATCATTACTCTGTGAAAAATTTTTCAGCTCAAATTCTCCTGCCGCACTCTACAGTCCAGACGGTTCATTTTTTTTCGCTTAACTTAATATTGGCAACCACAGTAATTGCTGCCAAGAGTCACGGCCGCAGCCGCTCGGATACAGCAGCGGCGATGGCCACAGTAACATTGGCGGCAATGACAACAACATCACTTTATCGCGAAAAAAGAAGCAGGTGCAAAATCATTTTTTGTTTTTTACGTTTTTTCATTTTATCTTTTATTTTGTTGTTGTTCTTAATTTTGTTTAAGAGCTCATTTCAGATGGTTCGTCTTCTACGTGATGGTGGTGGCTGTTGCTGCCACTCCAACGTAAACCTTTTGCTACCAACTTTACCTGATTTAATCTTTGCTCCTTCGCTACTTCATTCAGACAGAGCCTTGTGTTTCTACTTGTGCGCTGCCGTGTGTTTTTCAAAAGATTCGTGTAGAAAAAGAAGAAAACATCTGATAAAAAATTAAAGCTGCAATATCTCTGTCTATGCTTCAATGGCCAGCGAATGGCATATGCTTCATGTTAAGTGATTTCAGTGCATGATTCTAAGGGAGGTATCTAACAAACATGAAAAAAACTTAAAAATCCTCACAAAAACACACTTTCAACCTTTAAAAGCGGCGGGCACAGTGGGCGATTTCCTAACATTCGTTATAGAAGCTAGAAGGGCGGAGACGAGTTAAAGATTTCTTTACTTGGGTTAAGATATTCTTTAATCCTCTACATTGGAACGTTGCTTTCTTAATAGAATTTTGCAAGCAATAGTTCTTAAATTTCTATGTTCTTTATAAAAAATGACCTAAGTGCAACTTCATTATTTAGCGACGGACTACAAACAGATGTCGTATTTGCTTTTCGCCTTAGAAAACAATAGCGACTTGATGAACAAACAGAGGGTACTTCTATTCTCGTAGAACACAAAACTAAGACTTTGAAAATCGACTATCTGAAAAGTCAATTGTCCCTAAGTGTCATTTCAGTCAGTGTTCTACACCCACACCATCACTCTTCTGCGCACAGTGTTTCGAAGAATTAAATTTTTAGTCGAATTATGGCCGAAATGTCATGATCTTTTTTATCGTATTTTATCGTATATATCCGTAGATAAAGGAGAAGATTTTCCGGTCTGTATGTCCCATATGGGGCCGTATGTACGAGAGTTTCTACTGAAGCCTATTTCAGCTCACAGACCAAAACGCAGGAGGACGCTTTGGTTTGTAGGAAACAACACTAAAGTGGGCACTTGTCGGCAGCTGACTATAAACAGATTACAATCTCAATACTTTGACTAATATATAAAAACAAATCCCATTGGATCCCATAACTAAAACATTACCTGTAGTTGAACTACATGGGCGATATAAAACTAAAAATGGTGCTCGGAGAACCTTCATTTTAAACAAAGAACCAAACAAGTTAAGAACATTCAAATTGTCCAGAAATTCAGATAATTCCTTTATTTTCCATAATCATTATGATTTATTAAAATACAGAATGGATTTATATTGTTTTTTATATTTTAAAGTGGCAGTTATCTTCTTTACAGAACACACTTCAAACAACAAACTAGTTACACGTTATCTCTTTCGAAGCTTTTCTTATGTGGGTCGCTATTTATACTTCGGGTCCTGACAATACTAGTGTTCCCAGATGCAAACTGGAACTTTCATTGGAAACTTTGACATTTTATAGCATAACTTCACTCAGAACATTTTGTCATTTGAGGGCGAATTGTTTTGTTTATAGTGTTTTGAAAAATTCATCTCAGTCAAAAAATGGAATTATCCCGTGAACATTTTCGTGCGATGATTTTTTACGATTTTCGACGTGCGTATTCGAGACAATAGTGTTTAAATCAACTTGTTTCGACTTTTGGCGATGAAGCACCATCAAAAACCACTGTTAATCGCTGGTACGAAGAGTTCAGTCTCGGACGCCGTTCGCTCCAGAATGAATTTTATGAAGGACGTCCAACCTCGGTCAATTTTCCAGAAACCATTGATGCTATGCGTGAACTGATTAAGTAAGACCGACATGTGACATGCCGTGAGATTTAGGCATCCATGGGCATTAGTATGACAAGTATCAATAAGTTATAGCAAGTTGGTCGTGAAAAAAATTTGTTCTCGTTGGATCCCACATAATTTGAGGAATGCTCAAAAAAAGGCTCGTATGGATTGGTGCAAAGAGATGTTTAAAAAGTATAGCTGCGGTAGCTCAAAGACAGTGTGTAACATTGTCACAGGTGACGAATCATGGATCTATGCATAGGAACCCGAAACAAAACAGCAATCGACCGTATGGGTCTTTCAAGGTGAGCAAAATCCAACAAAAGTTGTTCGTGGAAGTAGTACATCGAAGCAAATGATTGCGTTTTTTTCTGTATAACCGGCCATGTTGCCACAGTGCCTGTAGTCGAACGTAGGACGGTCAATTCGGAGTGGTATACAACCATATGTTGGCCAACAGTGTTTGAAGAAATTAGTAAAGATAATAAGAGAAGACGGATCATTTTGCATCACGACAATGCGAGCTGAAATCACACATGAGCTGAAACAATGAGCTATTTGACCACTAAAGAATTTAGTTTTATGGTTTATGGGCCATCCACCGTACAGCCCTTATTTGACACCTTATGACTTCTTCTTATTTTCTAGCATCAAGAAAAAATGCGTGGTCAACGTTTTTCATCGACCGAAGCAGCTGCTAAAGCGGCCAAAAGTCATGTTTTGGTGGTATCTTTATCGGAGTGGAAAAATTGCTTCGAAAATTGGTTTCTACGCATGTAAAAGTGTATTGATCTTAAAGGAGAATATTTTTAAAAACAATAAAACCATTTCCAATGATAAATTATTGTTTTTTTTTTCTTACCGGAGTAACAGCTCTTGGCCGAAGAATTGCGGGTCAATCCAGTCAATAGAGCCCACTGTCGTGGGATTGAATTACTTGAACTCGTTTTCGAACTTGACCTTACCTTCTCAGCAAGACATCTTTCTGTAAAATGTCAGCTCTCTAGCATTATTATTGTGGACTATAGCGTGTTTTCCACAGACGGAAAGACGGACGAAAACTTTCTCGTTAAAAATCGGAAGCTCGATTTTGATTTTAGACACATGGTTTCTTTGGAATATTTTCTTAGAATTCATCGTAGATTACGATTTTGACAACCGCTTTGTCGAGAAAAAAATTGACCCTACCTAGTGTACACGTATTTAAACACTGGTAAAAATATCCAGAGAAAGAATATGTAGTACTTCTTCAGAGTCACCCGCATGACAAAGAACGTATAGAATTTATTGACAAAACTACTAATTACCTGCCATGTTGCGATGGCCACGTTATAGTGTCCAAGCTCGTGGGATTTCTATTTTTAATGTGAGTATTAAAACTCGTATGTCCTTTTTCTTTTGTGCAATGACTCGAAAAACAAAGCTGACTTGTTTTGGTATCCGTTTAATTCACTTTAGAAATAACACGTCGACTGCGGAATTATTGCCAACACCTTCGTCATAAACCCCCCACTGTGGCTTAGTTTTTTGTTTGCTTTTGTGTATTATATTAAGTCTGGCGTTGTTTGTCGGACGCCAGCCTACCTGGATAATGTGTTATCACCTTTCAAGGTTGCGTGTGGCTATAGGCCACAAACCGAAGGTCCATTCTGCCTGCTGTCGAATTCAATGGGGCATCACGCGTCTCTGACCAGAAAAAAAAGGTGGGATGTTTCTTTTGTGTGCTAACTATTTACTCAGATAGTTAAACGATTTTTACGCTTCATTGATTTAACATGAATTTGGCATGAATTCGATTATAGGACACTTGCCATGCAGTCATTGAGAAAAAGTCTGTCCCAGCGCGGGGGGTCAATTATTGTGTCCGTAGTTTGGTAGCAACAATTGTTAAGGGAAAACATTTTAGTTTGAAGGCAGACTTTGTGGATATGGGATGCTTAGAAACTGTTGGCTTTTGTGGTGGCCAACTTATCTTGGTCATACCTCATGTCATTTTAATACTGACCTACGAAATTAGCTCAGGTGCCACCAGCGTAGCAACTTTCAACAGCCGTTGGGGTAGAAAGGTAGAACGTATATGCGACGTGCAAACTAGAAAGAGACCTAAGGTTAAAAACCAGTTTTGTTCAAGAGAGCCATTTTAAAGATTAGGTCCCTTTCTATTTGCGCTTAGAATCGTCGACTTGACTTTCATAAAACGCGCATATCTCTGGGAGGGAACACTTTTGGGGCATGTGATCGGTCTCATTCGATGCTCAGATGTTGTCCACATCAAAAAAAAAAGAAAAGTTGATGAAAAGGTTTGTTCAGGAGAGCCATTTTAAAGATTAGGTCCCTTTCTATTTGCGCTTAGAATCGTCGACTTCACTTTCATAAAACGCGCATATTCTGGGAGGGAACACTTTTGGGGCATGGAATCGGTCTCATTCGATGCTCAGATGTTGTCCACACCAAAAAAAGAAAAAAAAAGAAAATTGATTTTTTTACCCTTAGGTCCCTTTCTCTATGCACACATATGCAGAATTTACCCTACGGAAAATAATGAGTTAATTATCCTGGTTGTGTGATGGGTACAACTTAGAGGAATTCTATTGTGGGTACATAATGATATGTATAGGGTGATCCATCTAGAGGTATTTTTTCAGAACAAAAAATATATTAAAATCTTTATTGGTAATTTGAAAGGACATTTTATGACATTTATTTTTTGAATATAATTTCCTTTAAATGTTGGCCGCAACTACGCCTCAGGATGTCCATTCTGAGGGTCCAATTATCGATGACTGGTTCGAGCATTTCGACCGGTATGGCAATGACACGCGTAATGTTGGCTTCTAAAACCTGAATCGTAGCTGGTTTGTCCTGGACTTTGCGTAACCCCAAAGAAAAGGGTCTAAAGGTGTGATATCACTCGATCTAGGCGGCCAACTCACCTGTCCAAAACGTCACTTCCTGCAGATCAATATACTTTATAGTATCTTTTATGCTCCAAGAGATATATACAATCAACATTTTTTTTTATTTTACTTTCAACTGCCATCTTTAATTGATATTTTTTAAGTATCATTTAGCGGCATGTAAATTAGGGTAGGTCGATTGGTAAGGACAACAATTTGTCAATATTGTGCTATCGATTTTTCGATAGCTTTTGGCATGAGAAAAAAAAGTTCCACTGAGACGACTTATCAAAAAATCATTTCCAAAGGGCCCACATTTTAATTTCATGAGTTTTTCTCAGCTTTTATTTTTCAGGTTTTGTTAGTAGGTAATAAAAAAAATATTTTGTTTTTAAATATTATTTTTTCAAAATGACATACAAATATACAATATAACACATATGATAGTACTTATAGAAATACGACTGAGAGAATCGAATCAGTAAAAATAAATGTTGAGAAAAAATCCAAATGTTAAATTTGGGCTCCACGAAAATGATTTTTTGATATGTCGTACGAGTAGTAGAATTTTTGTTCCCCACGCCAAAAGCTATCAAAAAATCGATGACACAATATCTAACGCTAAATGGACTCACCGTAATTTATATCTAACAGTTTTCTAATTAATCGTATTTGTAGGAGAATTCTAAATGATTCAGGTTCAAGTTTAGAGTTTTGAAAACAGTATTAATCTAGTCAAAACATATAACCGTTTGTATGTATATAAAATTTGAAAAAAGTAAACTTATTTCCAAAGCCAGTATAAAAAGCCAAAGTCAGGTGTTGCCGACTATATTATACGCTGCACTTCTGGATGTTTAGAAAAGCCAACTAAAATACGTTTTTGGACCCCCTTAGTAAGAGCCTGTCCAAGATTATAAAACTAATTACATATTTGAACTTGTATGAACATTTTATTGTTTTTGTACCCTCCACCATACAATGGAGGGTATATAAGTTTTGACATTCTGTCTGTAACACCTTGAAATAATCATCGGAGACCCAACAAAGTATATATATTCTTGATCCTCGTAAAATTCTAAGCCGTGTTGTCCGGCTGTCCGTCTGTTGAAAACAAGATGAAATTTGGCACAAACATGTGTAGTTAACCTAGCATGATTGGTATTGAAAATGGGCTATATACCTCTACGGGAAGATGGTGTTGGAGACCCTTTACCGACACTACCTCATAAAAATTAGTTTTTTATTTGGAAATAGCCGTCCAGTTTCTTGAGAAAAATCACTGAAATTTTGCAAATAATAATCTCTATGTAGCCGCAATCATCTGTGTAAAAATGGTTTAGATTGGTCCACCATTTCTCGTACCTCCCATACAAACGGCCTTATGGGCTTTGAGAAATATTACGACTATACCTCACCACAAACTTGAACTATCGAAATGAAATTTTACACATCAAGATTTCTATATACAACACACTTCTACGCTGAATTCGATTGAGATCGGAAAAGTCCTACTGGTACCTCTCACACTGACGACCTCATGGGCCTTGAAAACTAATATGACAATAACTCACCACACACTTGACCAATCGAGACGAAATTTTCGGCATAAAGATTAATATATAAAACAGACTTTTGCGCTAAATTTGGCTAAGATCGGAAAGGCCCTACTGGTACCTCCCACACAAACGGTCTCATGGGCCTTGAAAAATAATATGACAATAACTCACTACAAACTTGACCTATCGAGATGAAATTTTCTAATAAAGATTTTTATATAAAACACACTTCTGCGCCAAATTCCGTTGAGATCGGAAAAGTCCTACTGGTACCTCCCACACAAACGGTCTCATGGGCTTTGAGAAAAAATATAACGATAACTCACCACAAACTTGACCTATCGATATGAAATTTTCCACATAAAGATTTATATATAGAACATACTTCTGCACCAAATTGAGTTGATATTGGGTAACCTCTTTTGATACCCCCCCATACAAACGCTCTCAAGGGCCTTGAAAAATAATATGACGATAACTCAGCACTAACTGGACCTACCGTGACCTAAATTACAAAAATTAAAAAAATTGTTTTTTATTTGGGAATCTGGTGGAGGGCATCCAAAGTTCGGCACAGCCAAACTTAACATTTCTTACTTTTTTAAATCAGTTATATATACTTGGAAAATTTAACTAAATCCGAACCGATTATCTTTAATATCAAAAGCGCAAGAAACTTACTTATGACAAATTTGATCATGTTTGAATATAATATGCTCATTAGACATTATTTTTTGCCGAAAAAACCAAGGAAAAGCTTGAGAAATACTATGGGGACTCTGGCACCATCGATTTCAATGGTAAAAAAGTGGTTTACTGACTTTCGTTGAGATCGTACAAGTATACTTATATATGATGCTGAACGGCCAATTGAGGTCAATACACCCGAAAATGTCGGAAACATCCACGATATGGTGTTAGTTAAGCGAAGAATAAAAGTGCAAGCCATACGCATTTCATATGGTAGGGTGGTTTCGATTTTACATGATCAGTTGGGTTTAAGAAAGCTGTCTGCAAAAGCTGTGCCGTGTTTGCTCTCAATTGACCATGAACGTAATCGAGTGACAACTTGTTTAAACTTAGGTATGTTGCATTTTAAGATATTTATATTGAATTTTGATAAAACTTTGCCCCATCGGCCCAGCTTTTCATGTCGCCACCAAGTTTAAACTGACTGGAACTACCCGAAAATTACACTAGTTTGAATGATTGCAAATTGCAATTTTCCTTCTCGATCTGCCCTCATACCGGATGCATCAATAATGCATGTTCTTTTCCACGAGAACCACATACAAGTGCATACATGCGTGGTTGAGCGCACCCTTGCTTCAGAAGAGATCACATTAAAGTTCATATCCTCTAATAGAACATTTTAACATATAAATTAAAAATTCACACACGACTTGCCATAAGTAGCTTATACATGAATTTGTTATATCAGGTATATATCATTTGCCACTTTGTGTATAAAAAGTACACTAGGGTGAGGTTTTTTCAAGTTACTCGAAATTGGTAACAGGTAGGTTATATTGCAAAATTTGTTTCCCAACAATACACAATTGTACGAGGGTTTTATAACTTACAGCTAATGTTTGCAACGCTAAACAAGCACGGATATAAACCGATGCATATTAAGCCGATCGACTCAAAACTACGATACTATAAGTATATGATTTAATCGAGCGATGTCTGCCCGCCTGTCTGTCCAGCTGAGGAACAATGTAGATGAATGTGAGGTTTGGCCGAGCGCAATTAAAATTTTGCCATATGAGCCTAAATTTTGATATAGTTTAAATATCCTTACCAATTTCAGACCATACAGCTCTTGGAGCTACAAGTTTCATTAATTATGGATTTCCCATAGAACGTTATAAGCGACCAATAATCAACTCTGATGAAGTTAGATGCTATCGGGTCATGCACCCCTCATATAAAATCCCTTTCTAATTTGAAACCGTACCGCACAAGAAACAACATTTTGAATGAATCGTTTTCATTTTATAACCAACCTTGGAAAACTTTGACTATAGTGGTCCATTTTTTCCTATAGTCACCATACAAACGTCCCTTAAACACCCTTTACACATCTATATGTGACGCGCAAAATAGAAAGGGACCTAAGGTTAAAAACCAGTTTTGTTCAGGAGAGCCATTTTAAAGATTAAGTCCCTTTCTATTTGCGCTTAGAATCGTCGACTTCACTTTCATAAAACGCGCATATCTCTGGGAGGTAACACTTTTGGGGCATGGGGTCGGCCTCATTCGATGCTCAGATGTTGTTCACATCAAAAAAAAAGTGAAAAGTTGATGAAAAGTTTTGTTCAGGAGAGCCATTTTAAAGATTAGGTCCCTTTCTATTTGCGCTTAGAATCGTCGACTTCACTTTCATAAAACGCGCATATCTCTGGTAGGGAACACTTTTGGGGCATGGGGTCGGTCTCATTCGATGCTCAGATGTTGTCCACATCAAAAAAAGAAAAAAAATGGAAATTGATTTTTTACCCTTAGGTCCCTTTCTCTATGCGCTGTCAGATATATTTTGTTAGACTTCGGGTTTTCAATCTGGCCTCACTTTTTTTGGAGTTGGCCTTTTTGAAAGCTGTCAGTTTGGTTTGCCATTTCACAATAAATAGACCTACTACGGAACAATGTTTGCAAATCGTAGTGAATGGGCCCAAAACGAGATCGCCACCGATCCAAGAAAATTTTGTTCAGCGATGAAGCTCACTTTTGGTTGAATCGAAAACGCTATAGAGCCATGGTAATTGACTTTTTTGTGCCTGATTTGGAGGATGTTGATGTAGACGACCTTTGGTTCCAACAAGACGGCGATACATGTCATACAGCCAACAAACAATCAATTTATTGAAGGAAACTTTTGGTGAGCGCTTTATCTCGCATCGTGGGCCTGCAGCGTAGCCTCCAAGATCGTGCGACTTAATACCGCTTAACTATTTTTTGTGCGGTTTTGTGAAGTCGTTTTTTAACACAGATATGTCCGACACTATAGACGCCTTGAAAGAGAAAATTCGGAGAGTTATTGCTGACATACGGCCCTAAATGCTGCAAAAAGTGGTCGAATATTGGACCTCTAGGCTGAAATTTATTCGAGCCAGCTGCGGCGGCCACTTTCGCGAAACCATTTTAAAACATAATGGCAAACTTAACAAGGAAAAATTATTGGCCATAACATTTAATTATGCTTTTTATTTCTTCTTGAAAACCACACATCTGAAAAAACACCCTTGATAATTTAGTATAGTGCGTTCTGGGTAACCTTTAAACAAACCAGGTAAAGTTGATCTATAACAGTCCATATTTTCATATAGCCTCCATGCAATGTCCCCCTCTATATGTGTAGTTCGTATGTCGATCTTGCATAAATACTGTAAGAGAAAGCTTTTGCTGTACCAGATTGATGCTGATATACTGCGATAATTTTGCGCCGAGAGCTGGATATAGTCAACGATATCTAAACAGCTGCAGCCTTTTTAACTTTCTTTTTATAGAATTGCAGAAATTCTTAATTTAAAGACGTATTTAATTTTTAATAGCGTTTTTGTTTTTCTTGAAAAAAACTGGGGTTTTTCTACAATTTGTCATAAAACTTCCCACAAAAATCACTAAAGTCTAAGAAAGTGTTTACTTTTTACTATATGTGACGCGCAGAATAGAAAGGGACCTAAGGTTAAAAACCAGTTTTGTTCAGAAGAGCCATTTAAAAGATTAGGTCCCTCTCTATTTGCGCTTAGAATCGTCGACTTCACTTTCACAAAAACGCGCACATCTCTGGGAGGGAACACTTTTGGGGCTTGGGATCGGTCTCATTCGATGCTCAGATGTTGTCCACATAAAAAAGTGAAAAGTTTATGAAATGTTTTGTGCAGGAGAGCCATTTTTAAGATTAGGTCCTTTTCTATTTGCGCTTAGAATCGTCGACGTCACTTTCATGGGATCGGTCTGCTGGGATCGGTCTCATTCGATGCTCAGATATTGTCCTCATCAAAAAAGAAAAAAAATGCAAATTGATTTTTTTACCCTTAGGTCCCTTTCTCTATGCGTTGTCACATACTCGTATAAGTATACTAGTCAGTATACTTATAGACGTTTAGTATCTGGTAAGCCCTTCTTTTTTTTCCTCTATCGACATGGTGAAAAACTCACCCCATTGTACAGACTTACCTAAAGTACAGCGAATGTTTCGACTATTATAAAGTCAAAGTTCATACGCATGTTATGCGATAAATATAACGACGCGATGCATCGTTACGGCCACGATACAAGTATCTATGCACACAATTTTAAGCTCAAATGCAATATGACGTAAGTTTAACGTAGGTTTAAAGAAGACATGTTGCTTTTGTAGAGAAATTAACAAGGATGTGATTTTAAATGTGACTTCTTGAGCGGCAGGTCTTTAAACTGGAGAGCCATATGAAAGCACAAACCGATAAAGTTCCATTTCACAAGGGTTGGCTATAAGTCGATTATTATGCACCATACTTAATTTGACCAGGATAGGATTAAATATGAGGCTTCTAGAGCGATCGGCATCAAAAAGGAGAGGGCGATGTATGATGGTTATGTAAAAACATATATGGGTATGATTTAAATACAACGTGCTTGGTTATAGATCTATCATAGTTTGAACAATTGCTTGCTTCTGTGACATTTGACACGTAGAGGGGCAGGACCTCAAATTGGGAGGGTCCTTAACAAGGTGGATACAAAGAGGCTAGCCATAAAATCGATATGGGTCTTTGGAGGAATTTACACAAAACCATAACGTACCATATGAAATTTTATTTAATGTGAGGGGCCTCAAATTGGAATGGGCCTTTGTATCGGCGCAATTCGACAACACAAGCCCGTAAGGTTCAATTTCAAAAGATTTGGTTAGAGGTCGTTTTAGCAATCGCTTCTATATTTGGTATACATAATATAAAGTATACGGAGCGCCGCGGCGTCTAGAGCTGCGGGTTGTAAAATAGTTTAAGGTCTTCGTATTACATTAAAACATTAAATAGTTCGTCCCTTTGGGGCCGATTTGGGTGCTAAACTAAGTAAAAGTGATACATTTCACTTGATGTCGACTAAATTTGTCATTTATGAAAAGTTTGTTGAATGAACTATGCAAAGAGGGGGTAATAATGTCGAGTTTTAACTTTGGAATGATACGAGGGCAGATAAAATATTCCGTATCTTTTCCAATTTCCCTAGTAGTTATATAAAATGTAACACAGCTCCCATCAAGTACCATCTGGCTGCTGTCAAATTTTGAGAGAGTTTCGTCACTTAGTTTGTGCTTAGCAGCTGTTTACAACATACAACCTCGAGGAAATGGTTAAAAATTTAAAAAAGTGAATTTCGAGTGTATTTTAAACATTATTTTTTGCGAAAAAATTCCGTCAATCAAACCAAGAAACCAAATCTATGGGGACTCTGCACCATCGATTTCAATGGTAAAAATGTGGTTTACTGACTCTCATTGTGGTCGCACAAGTACAAATGACGCTGTACGTTTTGGACGGCCAATTGAAAATGTCGAAAAAATACACGATATGGTGTTGACCGATCAAAGAGTAAAAGTTCCTGAGATTGTTGATGCCACATAGGTGGCATTTCGTATGGTAGCGTGGTTTCGATTTTACATGATCTGTTGTGTTTAAGAAAGCTGTCTGCAAATTGCGTGTCGCGATTACCATTTTATCAAAATAATGCACGGGTACACACGAGTGTAGTCTCAATGGCAAAATTGTTTGAATTGGGTTATTAATTGGTACATCATCCGCCATATTCTCCCGATTTATTCCCCAATGACTATTTCCTGTTTCCAAAACTTAAGAAAATGGTCCGTGGCAAGAGATTTAGCTCCAACAATAAAATTATTGATCAAACCAATGCTTATTTTATGGACCTAGACTAAGGTTATGGAGCTAAAAGGAAAATACTTGTATTTTTCGGAATATTTTTTTTTGCAATAAACTGTTTTTTATTCGAAAAGTCACGGATAACTGATCGCTTCTATGCCAGCACTTTCTTGGTAAGTGCGCATTTGAAATTCAACAAAACCAGTGCTGATTTATGTATAGCTATCATACAACTTTTAGTTACGAGTATTTACGATTCCTGATTTCCACATATCGATTTTAGTTATTGTCACACAGAGAACGGATTCTTTGCTACAACCGAATATTTTCCCAAACGAATTATTCGTTGTTGTGTAATTTCCAGTAAGAGGAACTTAGGTATCTGCGGAAAACACATTCCGCACTTCTTAAACATTTGGTGACTGCAACTGACATTCGTTATTTGCAACAGAATAACTGTAGCCGATAGCTAATTTATTTTCCTAATTAACTTTTACAGGTTATATTCATCTTATCAGATAATTACGTGCTTCTAGCATATCATAGTATCTATCTAGAATTTGTATCGATTTAACTTAAGTTTAAATGCCCTGAGGCCAGCCCATTTTAAATTTTATTTTATTTATGAACTAAGTTCACTATTAACTGTATGTTTGCCGCAAAAAAAGGATGAAAAGGGGAATTTGAAAGAAAACTAAACTAACCTAAAAACTAACTTAAATCTACTATTTACAATATGTACAAAAAGACAAATAAAAGGTGAAATTATAATTAAAGTAAACAAAACATAACGAAAATAATAAAGTTGGAATCCATACTAATATATATATACTCGTACATATATACAAAATTACTGGGTGTATTGTACACTAGATCATCTAGATTAAAATTTCTGTACCGCCTATGATACAGAACTGTATTTCCATCATGATCGTAGATCATGTTTTTATTTTTAAGATTAAGAAGGCACGTGAGTGTTAAAAATCCATCTGAAGTAATAATTGTTTCGGACTCTTCTTGAGATATAATGCTTCGATTAATTAGTTCATTTTCTGAGACAGAAATTCCTTCAAGGAGACCAATGGCTGATCCAACCATAAAATTATCAATGCCGGATACGCCACTTTTATCGTAAACGAGCCTGCACGAAGGGATGGTGTAGTAACCCCACTCGTTCCATTTGCCTCTTAACCGAGTGCAATACCGTAGTATCCTTCGCTCTGCAACGCGGAGCCTTTCCATCTGGTTGGGCGAGATGCTACTCCAGATGGCAAAATCGTAAGCTATTCTAGGTCTTATGATACACTTGTAAATTGCTATTCGGACCCTCTCAGATAGGCCTCTCCTGTTCTTCATTACTCTGCCATACATACTGAAGGCGGCTTTGCATCTCCCAATAACATAGTCAATATGTCCAGTAGATTTCATGTTTTTCTGAAACACTACTCCTAGATATTTAAGGCTGTCTTTGTTGCCTACCATTTCACTACCTATCCTAACTGTGGGTATATATGCCCTCGCATTCTTATATAGCCTACCCCGCATGCCCTTGAAAATAGTGACGCAACATTTAGGTATATTCAGACGCAATCTCCATTTTGAGAAGTTATCTGCCAGAGTTCCTTAGAACTGGTTCAGATTCCTATCTGTGGACGTCAGTAAGATGTCGTCTGCATATACAATCATTTGCACACCATTCGGGGGTTCAGGGAGGTCAGCGAGGAAGAGATTATATAGCACTGGACCATGAATGGATCCCTGAGGGACTCCAGCTGAAATGTTGTGGGGAGAAGATCTCTGCTGTTCGACCACAACAGATAAAGACCTGTTTCTTAAAAAGCTAAGCACCACCCGCTTAAGAGGTTCATCAAATCCCAGGTTATGACAGAATAACTGTAGTTCAAACCGATTTCAAACTAGTTTGTTCTCTTTGTGTACGATTCCCTGGGAAATTTTTACCAGTATCCTGGAAATTTTAACAAAATCTACTTACTTAGGCTGGATGCATTACAAAACCTACAAAGCCTATTTTATTTAAATTTTTAGTAGACAAACATAAAATTAAGTGAATATTATTAACACGCAGAGAACAGATTCGTTGCCACAACGATAATAACGTTTTCTCGATGAAAAAAAGAGGAGGAAAGCTTTAACAGAGAAAATTGAATTTCATGGAAAACACAAATTTTAAGTAGGTTTCGGTCAGTAAGTACTTAGTAGGGACATAAATACTGTTACCGACGTTTTATGCTATTAAATAAAAAGTACTGAATGTTTTTAGACCAAATATTTTTCAATATATTTATTGACGTATGTTGTATCCAAAAAGAATCTATTTATTCGAAATGTCCGCCTTTTGCCTTTACACACGCCTTAAGTCGCACTGGCCAATCGTCAATAGCTGCACGTCGTCCATTGGAAAATTGGCCACAGCTCGAACCAAAGCAGTCTTAAGAGATCCAATGTTGGGGTATTTTTTGTGACCAACCTTGTTCTCTAAAACCGTCCACAATTTGTAATCCAATGGGTTAAAATCTGGACTGTCTGAGGGCCATTTTTCAGAGGAAATAAACGCTGGCAAATTGTTTCGAAGCCAGGCCTGGAACGTTTTAGCTTTATGGGCCGGCGCAGAATCATGCTGGAAAGTCCATGGCTGGTTTTGGAACAGGGAATTGCTAAGAGGTTTCACAACAGCTTCGAAACGGTTTCTTGGTAAACTTTGGCCGATGTTTTGACTCCTTGTTCGCAGAAATGCAGGTCAGTGACCCCCTCGTAAGAGATACCCACCATGACCATGACTGAAGCTGGGTGATGACCCTTTTCCACCCTTCGGAACAGTTCAGATGCTTCCTTAGATGACCGCGCCATTACTCTATCATTTTGCTTGTTGAAATTTTTCTGAATGATACAATTTTTTTCATCCTTGAACAAAATTTTTCTGTGCTTCACCAAAAGACGTTTGCATTTTTCAGTCCTATTTTTTTTAAAGCTGCAGTCAATAAATGTCCGGTACGTCGTTTGAAAGCCCCAAGTCGCAAGTCTTTTTTAATGATTCGACTCATGGACTTTTGCGTGATATTCATCTCACGGGCCATGATTTTCTATTTTCGGAGCGGATTTCTGTGAATTCTTGATTTAACGGCTTTGAAGACATGCGGTGGAAAGTCCATGGCTGGTTTTAGAACAGGGAATTGTTAAGAGGCTTCACAACAGCTTCCAAAACGGTTTCTTGGTAAACTTTGGCCGATGTTTTGACTCCTTGTTCGCAGAAATGCCCCCCTCGTAAGAAACACCCCACCAAACCATGACTGAAGCTGGATGATGACCCTTTTTCACCCTTCGGAACAGTTCAAATGGTTCCTTAGATGACCTTAGATACACTCTATCATTTTGCTTGTTAAATTTTTCCTGAATGGCAAAAATTTTTCATCGGTGAACAAAATTTTTCTGTGCAAGTTATCAGCGTGCTTCACCAAAAGATATTTGCATTTTTCAATCTTTTTTTTTCTAAAGCTGCAGTCAATAAATGTCCGGTACGTCGTTTGAAAGCCCCAAGTCCCAAGTCTTTTTTAATGATTCGACTCATAGACTTTTGCGTGTTATTCATCTCACGGGCCATGATTTTCTGTTTTCGGAGCGGATTTCTGTGAATTCTTGATTTAACGGCTTTGAGGACTTGCGGTGTTCGAACAGAGCTTGGGCGGCCCGACCGGTGGCGGTCTTTTTCGTCTCCAGTCTCCTCAAACAGTTTTATGCATCGGTAGACGAACATGCGTTTAGTCCCTAGTGGCCGGAGCGTTTGAAAATATCGCTTTTTTCATTTCACACTTGAAAAGCGCTATTACAGCGATACGGCTCTCATTATCTTACCACTCCATGATGAAGGTTGAAACAAATTTTAAATCCCGTTACAGACTAACGCTATTGAGGTTGGCTTTCAAAACCCATATGACATTAACGGGCTATGTTCAGTTCTACTATTGAAATGGGTGTGTTCAATGTTGTAACAGTATTTATGTCCCTAATAAGTATAATAATTAAATCGTTCACAGCTCACTAAATTTAGATAGGCTCCCCTCGTTCCTTAATGGCATGTTCTGGGACTAAGGTAAATAAGTCTAGACTTTCCCAAAATGATAAGTTAAAAAATAAACACAGTTACGCAACTTTGCATTTCAGCCAAATGCGTATTCATATATGCATTTTAATGAGAGGTTATTGTTGCATGCCAAAAAAAAGACGAGCGAATTTTAAGGATATTAATTATTTTAAATACCTCCCCATAGACATTCTCGAACGGATAGAATGATATACTGCGTGCTGCACAAACCGAGAGCCGAAACAAATGCAACCACAACATACTTAATAGACAACAGCAACAAAGCCTATAATTAAAAGTATGAATAAGAATTATACATCTACCCCCTCAGAAACTCACCAGTAGAGAAAAAATGAAGGCTGACGAAAAAAGTTCCGGAAAAGGCAACAAAACAGAGCGGAATAATAAACATAAATGTAACGTATTTTTTATGCAGCAGCGACTGCAAAAGGTTGCAACCGTTGCAATGTAGGGGCTGTGCTGCAGACAAGTCCATTCATGCAACAAGATTCATGCGTTGATAAATTTAAGTCCATGTGGGGTAATCCTGGCCCTGTGCGATTGAGTGTGTGTATGGATCTGTTTGTTCGCTTTTCCAAAAGGGTGAAAGAAAGACATGCGGCCGGGCCAGACCAGACCACAACAATACGAGTAGTAACAATTTTCCCTGCTGCATATTTTCCTGTGCAGCAAATTTGCAACTTAATCGCTGACATGGTGTTCCACACCATTACCTTCACACACACACACACACAGAGACACTCTGACCATAATGTGGAGGGTGTCCACAGACATACACTCACAAATATTTGCATGTGTGACTGGATAACTTGCCACGTGATAGCAGGGCATGTTTATATGTGTGGGTCAGGAATATAATAAAATTTAACTGACATTAATACGGAGAAACGAACCGTAGAGTTGGTCAACGGCAACCACATGTGGGCTACTTTTAAACGTCCACTTTTTTCACCCACTTGCCACATAGCCAAGAAGTAGAAGTTGATATATTGCCGCGTGCACCGTTGTGTTGGTTACTTTTCGGCATATAATTCTGATGGCGGCGAAAGGTAAGAAATTGTTTAATAAAGGCATGCCCCACAACAAAAGCTAGTTTGGAAAACTTGCATATAAAATAATTTTAGAAATAAGTACATATATATAGCTTAAGGTCGGCAGGGGCCGGCGATATGATACTCTTAATTTAATCTTTGGTCTTTATAGCCTTAATATATCGGAATTGTTGGGTTTCCCTATTTATGAAAAAAATATATATTTCCCTGTCTTAAAACCCTTCCGGTCAAATTGTTTATCATTTGTTAAAATAAAAATTTTCGTTCTAAGGTCGGTTGGAACTTAAAATTTAGAATAGCATTTATTTGTATGCGGCTAAATTGATGTCCGGAACAAATCCATTATAAGTTTATTAATTATTAAAGAATAAAAAACTGATCAAGTCATAATAATGATAAAAGACAGAATAAATAACAAAAAAACGAAAAAACTATTAAAAAGGATTGGTACGCCCTAATGTGCAACGCATGTATGAGTATATGTACGCACAAAAAACATGCACACTTTGATTGTGCTTTTTTGCATTTGTGGTTTTCAACGAAGACCCATGCGAAACGGAATTGGTGGAAATGATATTGCGCGTTGAAGATTGCTCTACGCACAGTTCGAAGACTATACACAAAGGGTAATTCTCATTAATAAAAATGAGTCTCCCGTATAAGTCATTTGATTTGTGGCCGAAGTAATCGTTGCCAAAGACTGCTGAAGAAAAACCTTGGCGGGTTTAGAAACAGCTGTACAGTCTGCCTGGCAACCGTAGCAAATACATTTCACCAATTTCTTCTTTTTAAGTTGATTCTGAAAAAGAAACAACATAAAGGTCTCGAACCAGAATAAAAAACTGCTCAAGTCATAATAATGATAAAAGACCGAATAAATAACAAAAAAACGAAAAAACTATTGTTCAAAAACTTTATGTGCCAATGTCGTTAATATCTAGTAAAATTTACCTCTCGTAGATCGACTAGGCACAATATTGACAATAGATAAGTAGGGGGTGGGGGGGGGGTCTATTTCTGAACATGGTCTGATCTCGTCGTTATTCAGTAATTTTTTCTTGTGTAAAACTACGCTACAAACCGAAACTGGTCGCAGTTAAGAACCGATTTCGATTTAAATTGATACATTCTTGACGTTTGAGCTATGGACGAACCATGTTAAAATTGGTCCACATCGTTCCATATTTCGGCAACATATATAAATGTGACGCGCAAAATAGAAAGGGACCTAAGGTTAAAACCCAGTTTTGTTCAAGAGAGTCATTTTAAAGATTAGGTCCCTTTCTATTTGCGCTAAGAATTGTCGACTTCACTTTCAAAAACAGCGCATATCTTTGGGAGGGAACACTTATGGGGCAGAGGATTGGTCTCATTCGATGCTCAGATGTTGTCCTCATCAAAAAAAAGTGAAAAGTTGATGAAAACTTTTGTTCAGGAGAGCCATTTTAAAGATTAGGTCCCTTTCTATTTGCGCTTAGAATCGTCGACTTCACTTTCATAAAATGCTCATATCTCTGTGAGGGAGCACTTTTGGGGCATGGTATCGGTCTCATTCGATGCTCAGTTGTTGTTCACATCAAAAAAAGAAGAAAAAAATGAAAATTGATTTGTTTACCCTTAGTTCCCCTTCTCTATGCGCTGTCACAAATAGGATTTTCCCGCTTTCAGAACCTACAGCTCTAAAAGCCACAATTTACATACGATTTTGACAGTATTTCACATTACGCCTTACCCGTAATCAACACCTATCTCTGGTTTAATTGGACCATACGTTTAAACTGGGCCACGTAGGTTCGTATTTTTGTATAGCCCCCAAACAAAGGACTTTCCTAGAGTGTAGCGAGCGACCAACATCCATTTCCTCTCACATTAGACCATATCGGTTCGTGTTTTCCAATAACCTTCAAACAAAAGTCGCTCTCGTTTTGTGGTCCTGTAGCTCTAGAAGCTACAAATTAAACCGATACGCTCAAATTTTGCGTTTTACGTTATAAGCTAACAATAATTAATAAGCTACTAATAAGCCGATAATTAACACCTAGATCAACTTTAGACAGAGGAACTTGTTCCTCTGAATAGCAGTGGTGTAGCGTATCACATAGTCAGCCACTCTCGCCTTCCCCTTTTATAACCTCCAGCACAAAATAAAGGGTATTTTCACCTTATTATTCGATTTGCAATACCTTGAAATACTGGTCGGAAACCCTATAAGGTATATTTATACTGGATCGTTTTAAAATACAAAGATGATCTAGCTTTGTTCGTCTGTCTGTGGAAAGAAAACTACTACAGGACGCACTATTAAAGGTAGGTGGCGAACATTTTGCAAATTGACAATGGACCAGATAGTCTTGGCCTATCTGCCCTCCTCCCCTCACAAGTACTAGGCCAACCTCTGGAAAAACCAACAAACCTAAACCCAACAACAGTGCGGCCGTGCCGAATCTAATATACCCTCTATCATGGATTAAATCAATATGAAAATGGACAAATTTCACCAGCGTATTCCTCGTTTCATTTCATGAAAATATGTCCAACTACGAAAATACAAGAAGGCGAAATGGCAGCGGTGGGAAAATTTTCGGCTTGGTGGTCGGAAGGTACTTCGATAAAATTGCTAAGTTCTGAACCATCACATTTACTGACAAATCTTAAGAAAAATTCTATATTTGGATTCTTTAATTTAAGTATTTTCTGGAGATCGATTTTCTAGAAACTTGTGTGTCTAAGCCAAATTTTAGAGAGATTCGTACCGTGCGTATGTGACGGCATAGACCGTGATCGTGGCCCACTGGCATGCCAGCCCTGAGAACATTTTGCACGAACTTGTGTTAAGCAGGAGCTGTGGATGCCTCAGTTCGGTCAACATTTCTTCTTTAATTTACGGCGATATTTGAGCCATACAGCCCTGACTTGTTGCCTTATTTCTGAACGTGGTTCAAGCGTCAAGCGATTCATTGCGTTGCACGAAGATATAATAGTGACTTTCTTTAAAAATGGCAAGCAGGAAAGATTTGTCATTGTGTTAGTAACATAGGAATTATGATAGATGCATGTTGCTCAGTTAGTGATGTCATACTGACCGATCGATTCAAACTCAGGAGCAAAAAATAAAAGAATTTTAAATCAAACCACTTTCTAGGCGACCTGGTACATATTAATTACTTCGGCTAGTTAAGTAGGGTCTATCTGCTTGGTTGTCATTATATGAGCGTGAGCTGTTCGAAGCTTTGACCGGTATATGTGACGAAAGAAAGGAACCTAAGGGTAAAAACCAGTTTTGTTCAGGAGAGCCATTTTAAAGATTTAAATACGTGTATCTTATGTATATCTCTGGGAGGGAACGCTTTTGGGGCATGGGATCGGTCTCATTCGATGCTCAGATGTTGTCCACATCAAAAAAAGTGAAAATTTATTGATTTTACCCTTAGATCCCTTTCTCTATGCGCTGTCACATATGTATATCTTGTGTGTGCTCTAAAATATATTTAATCCTCTCTAATCATCCCTGCATATCTCTAATCATTCTGACCCACCAAGAGTTTATGGTCTCGCGCTCGCCATGCATTTTATAAACAAACACAGTCTTTCAGAAATCATCACCTAAATGTAAATTTGTCGACTTACGATGCAGTTACCAATAAAAGCACTTACTTGGCCAGGTTGTAGCGATCAGTAGCTGGTGACTTCCACCTCATTCGCACAACTTGCCGCGCTTTAATTAATCTGCCACAGTCTACGAGTATTTTAGTGTGTGGGGCGCTGGAAAACTGCGAATATGCCACAAGTAAATTATGTCCTTTTAATAACAGAACAGGGCAAAGGGCAGAGATACAGACACGAACTCCGATAACTGCAACCCCAGGCATCAACTGAAGAAGACACACTTCCATGGTATGTAAGCAAAAATGCAACTCTATTCATGCATTTTTTTCTCGTTTACATGCAACATGATGTGGCATGAACAAGGAAAACACACAACCGTACACGGGTTTATAGCATAAAACTATTTGTACAATATTCCGACTAGTGGCGTGTTTGTGCATAAACCTTTTTCCAGTACATTTATGTACCTACATGCGTGTGTAAACGTACATCAGACTGGGTAACGTTCAATGGGATGGAAAAAATAAAGTGAAGAATTCGCCACGATCGGTCGGCCCGGTTGTTAATATCAAGGAGCTCGTTGGCAGAAATAATGATTGGTAACAAAAGTTGATTTTGAGCAATCGTTCAACTAATTTTTATTGTCTGGCATGGACACAAATATGTACCGTGCGTTTCGTTCAGCAACGAACAAATACAGGGCGGGCCAAAAGTTTCCATGGGGTTAAATACTTTAATAACTTTTTCGTTTATTAATTTTTTTATTTTTATTCTCAGATTATATAAGTATAATACTTAAAATACAAAATGGATTTTTTTTTACTTTAAGTATCAACAATAATGTCACTTAAATGACCCCGTTTTTAGCTTCAAAATAATGCGCTCGTTTTATAGCATTTTCCATAACATCTTTCAAAATTTGTGGCTGTAGCGTTCAAATTTCTGCAACAATGTGGGCCTTGAGTTGAGGGATTGTCTCGGGTTTGTTCGCATATATGTATATCGCTCCTTCAAGAAACCACATCTCAGGTCTGTTTTCAAGAGCAGGACGTGAAAATGTTCTATCATGAACCGATACCGCTCTTCATTTACGGTTACAGCTCTATCATTGAGCTTATACATTGAAACACGAACTAAAACTATATTAAAGTACCTTTTAAACAAGTTTGGATATCTTGACTAACGTATTCGTGTTATTTACATTAACCCTAATTGATTTCCGATTATATATCGACAGTTCGTTACAGTCTAATATGTTTTCTTAATCGATTAATCAGACGTATTCATCGAATTAATTCTAATATGTGATAAATCCCGTTAATATAAGAAAACATTTTGTTTATATATTTATTTTGATTTTTTTCAAAATAAAAAAAAAAACAAAAAATTAAATCAAGTGTGGAATTTTTATTATTTATTCGAAAGGACATTTTATGCTATTTATTTTTTGAATATAATTTCCTTCAAATGTTACCTACAGCTATGCCCTAGGGTGTCCATTCTGATGGTCCAATATTGTATGACTCGATGAAACGACGATAGCTTAAATGCTAACCAGACCCCGCGAAGTAATACCTTACGGCAGTCCCGCGGGGGAGATTGGTTGAAGTGTGGGGGGTGTGGCTTAGTACGTAGGCGCCAAAGATAGCGAATCGTGCATGCTTGTAGTGCGGGCTACTTGTATCGAGGAAGATTCCACAGCTCCGGTTCGTAACAAAAAAAATCAGTTTCTTGTGCCACGGACGGACGCTGTTGAAAAGAGGGAAAATTGTTTCAGACTTAGATACAACTCCTATATATTTGTTTAACCGATTTTAGGTTTTTTTTTCTCTGAAAGCCAAATACTACTTTAAATTTAATCTGGATGAATTTTGCAGTATTTAAATTTATAAACAAAGGATGGACGATATTCAAATTGAAAAACCTCGGCTCAAATTTAGACATAGCTCTCTCACATGTATATGTTCAACCAATTCTATGTTTTTGGCTCTAGCAGCCACAGACAACAACCAAACTTAATGAATGATAACTATAGAACAACTACCAACTCATAAAAATTAGTCTTATCAGTCCACGTTTTGCACTAATATCAACCCCATTAAAAAAGTCCCTCTATATTTTACATTAAACCACTCTAGAAGAAAAAATTTCAATTCCGATTTTAATCAAATTTGGTATAGCGTACACGATGTGCAAATTACCGGCTACAAGTATGTATCGACAAATGGCTACTAAATAACCATACAATATTTTCAAGAAGCCAACAAATAAAATTAGTTTCACAATTTGGCTAAATCTGGGTGACGGGTATATGGGCACCAGAAAACAATGAAATTTTCTCACAAATTTAAATATGACATTAGTTTGAAAATCTAGGTAAATTAAGGGATGGGTCCTTAGGGAACAAAAAATCTAGTTTAAATTGGCTTTTCTGAACATCCAAAAGTGCTGGGTATTGTAAAGTCGATCTTGTACGACTTCAGCTCTAGTGCATTGTCACAAAAACACCGATGTCTTGCCAGAATATCCACGACATTTTATCATATCTTTCAACACGAATTTTGTAATTTGTTACCATTAAACTGAGCCCAAGTAGATGTTGGTGTTCAGTGCTGCAATACTATCATTAAGACCCACTCTAATAAATATCTGAACTTATGGTTCAGGACTATATATATTTAATCCTTACACATATATTATATACATATATATTATATGTGCTTGTAGCTACACATTTGGTTGCACATAATGTACTACTACAAATAATAAATTTTAAAATGTATGCAAATGTCATAAAATAAAACCAACTTAACCGAAAACGTAACACCAACCAAACCGAACTACCCGTTTTCCCGCCATACTTACCCGCTGTCATGAGGTTGATGTTGCTGCCGGAGTTGTTTCGTTATTCCTTGCTGCTGCTTTTGTCGCTTATTGTGGTGCAATTGTTGCCGCCTGGAAAAGGGTGTTGCGCACGAGTGCCATGTATAACGTACGTGTTTGTCACAACATCCCATTAAGCAAAAAACGAGGATCATTTCTCCAATCAGCTAATGTATTTGTCTGAAGAAGTTTTATAGATAAAATTCCAACTCGTACAATTGTCGACATGTTCAAGTTGGTAAAGAATTATTAAAAACTTGAACTTAGGTTTGTTGTGTGACTGTCGTACACTCTGCCAAATACACTGGTTCTATGTAGCAGATTGACCCGAAACAAACACTTTCCATGTTTTGTCAATGAAGCAGCACTTCCTGGAAAAACAGCGTGCTACGTCTGTAAGGTGTAATCGTTGCACGGAGTGGGTTACCTTCAGGAGCTGATCAGGTCTGAATCATATCTGGGATATAGCGAAACGGACTTTGTAGCCTTATGCTGTATCACCACAGTTCCCATTGGGTCACTGGATTTAGTCATCATCGCCTTCTACACTTTCGTCGTCATCATCATCCAACTATGAGACTCTCCCGCAGTCTCCCTCGATTAAGCATCAACATATACAGTATCTTACACCACAGATTGCTGTTGCTTCACTGATAGTGCTTCAATTTTGCAATTTAATTGCAATGACCTACGCAACTGAATCAGTGAGGTAATAGAATTTATAAGTCGGAGAAACATCATGGTCGCTGCGATGGACAGATGTGGCGGACTCAACGTGCTACGTTAGAATCGCACGAGTAGTGGAGGTGGGGGACTTGCTTTCCTTTTACACCATTCTGTGCAGTACATACTGATTTCGACTGAGCTTGACCCTAGAGACCCCTACATGGAATGTATGCGGGAAGCAGTGAGAGCTAGGTCTACCGATATCGATCTCTAAACGTATAAATCTCGTCGGTTCGTAGCTGTGCTCCGCGTCCAAATATAAGCAACCTGATACAAGACAATAACCGCTTGGTGCTAGGAGCCTTTTATGCCCACCAAGAATTGTGGCATTCTCTCCTAAACAACGACCAGAGGGGCATAGCTGTGGCAAAGGAAATTGATAGCTCTACGTTCTACACAGTGAATAAGGAAGCCTCACGTAGATTATGGGCGATTGCCATAGCTCGCCAGATATAACTATGGCGTGGTGTAGACTAATCAACGACGTCATCTGACAACCCGTCATCTCGTAAGAATCGGACCCCCTTCCCCTAATCCTCCCCATCAACGACCATCTGACTTCATAATCTCTGAACGCCGGACGTGTCTCAATCAAAAGAAGGCTGATAAGGATGCCCTTAGAGAAGACCCTATTCGCAGCTTTAGTAATCTACTCATTCCCTCGAGTGATTAGGTAGACGGGAAGAAGTTCCGGGCCATCATTAATGCAGCAGCCGATCGCAATATTTCTATTTTTGCGGGAAAATGAAACAAATTGTGACTCATTCCCTCGAGTGTTTAGGTAGACGGGAAGAAGTTCCGGGCCATCATTAAAGCAGCAGCCGATCGCAATATTTCTATTTTTGCGGGAAAATGAAACAAATTGTGACTATGTTCAAATTAAATAATAATCGTTAGGTGAGCTGGCCCAGGACATTTTTTTATAAAAATAAAAAATCTATAAAAATGCTATGTATAAGTATATTAGAAAAACCTAGCATACGATAGACCTAAAATCTGTAAAACAAAATTCTTATAGAAAATAAACAAGCTGTAGCTCGCATTATTCCTGCTGGTCGAATACCCGAGAATATACCAAATTTCTCAGCAGAAGCAGCAGGAATTGCAGTTGAGCATTATGGCATTCGTCGCTTCAAACCTGCTTACCCAAGAATTAGGGTCTCAACTCTGAGGTCAATGAGTATAACGCTCAACAAATGGTTAGATGACTTAAAGCAGTGCAACTTAAGTGCCGGAATTGGTATATTGTGGACAACGGTCAAATTGCTCTTTAACGCTAAAAGAAAGGAATATATGACAGCCTTCAAATTCGGTGACAGAATAGTGACAGATCCAAAGCGGTGCTCGAGTTATTCTAACAAAAGTTATTCGCGGAAGAAGTACATCGAAGCATATGATTGTTTTTTTTGGTATAACCTACCATGTTGCCACAGTGCCTTTAGTGCAACGTAGTATGGTCAATTCTGAGTGGTATCGAACATCTGTTTGCCAAAAGTGTTCGAAGAAATGAAAGATAATAAGAGAAGACGAATCATTTTGCATCACGACAATGCCAGCTCTCACACATCAGCTGAAACGATGAGCTATTAGGCCACTCTAGATGTCGAATTGATGGGCGATCCGCCGTACAGCTCTGATGTGGCACCCAATGACTTCTTCTTATTCCCTAGCATCAAGAAAAAATGGTCAACGATTTTCATCGCCCGAAGCAGCTGTTGAAGCGTTCAGAAATCATGTTTTGGTGGTGTGTCAAGTAGCTGTTGGAGCGTTCAAAAATCATGTTTGGGAGGTGTCATAATCAGAGTGGAAAAAGTGCTTCGAAAATTGGTTTGTGCGCATGCAAACGTGTATTGATCTTAAAGGAGAATATTGTGAAAAACAAGAAAACCATTTCCAATGGTAAATTATTGTGTTTTTATTGCCGGACCCGAAATATAAATAGCAACCCTCGTAGTATAGGACAACAGCTGCTTTTAATGCCATCGCCACATATAAGTCGCGGCCTTTACTAAAACAAGCCCCACAGGACGATACTCATGGATCTTGATCTTACCATGGCCTTCAACACTGTTAGGCATGCCACTCTGTTCGAGGACAATGCTGTGACGTCCCTTCCGCCTAGATTAAAACGTAGGCTCTTAAACTACTTATATATAAATGTGGGCGACAGTCATATGTAGAGTTTAGAGATAGAAAGTCGAAAATCCGTAGAGTTAAACAGGTAGACTTAAACAGGGAGCACCACGAGACAGCGTTGAAATTGTGTCGTACCCGGAAGATTGCACAATTTTGACGTCTGGACCTAAAGTGGATGACATATGCGAGAAAATCAACTGTTATCAATGAGTTAGCACGCTTTTTCACTGCAAGGAATAAGAAAATATCCGCCTTCAAATCATTAGCCAAGCTGGTTACTGCTTGAACCGCAAAGGCGAGTTTGCAACAAAGAACCCTGGCTAACCTCTTACAAAACGATAGTTCAGTCTGCGCACAACGCTGCGCTGGTGTGCTGTGCTTAATGTCTCCTTATGTATTCTGAGGACCTTCTACATAAGACGGAGGGCCTTACAATGCGCAGATAAAATGTATTTTTTTCTATGCAGTATCTGCTTTTGAGACTTCGATGTACTCATGCCAACCACCATCACATGGATGCAATGCCTACGCCTAGGCGGATCAAATACGATCTTTATGATCGAAAGAGAGAGGTCCAGGGGTACAAGAGAGAACCTTTAGATCAGTTAAACTATCAGGCAGGTCGGAACGACATTCACGCTAATAAAGTTGCAGCAGTAGTATTCATCTATAGTGTTAATGTATTGTTAGGGAAACATTCCCCGGAGATTTCACCAGAGGCGAAGATGCTACCTCTGCAGACGCGCGTGTTTCTGGCTCAGCTGAGATCTGTATGGTGCAGCCGCCTGAATTCATATTGGACGCGAATTTATGATAACGTTTCGGACGTTTGACCCGCCTGTCATCAGGGACCATATGCCTTACTGTACCCCTTCAATTGCATGAATTGTCCGTTCAAGCCCACTTATCTCAGGTCTCTTTTAACACATCCAGTTCACATATAGTGCTTTCTTTACCTGGATATCATAGCAGATTCTCTAGAACAGGACTTACAAAGTAACAAAAAATAATTTTTTAAGAAGGAAATGCCGATTTACTCTATATATAGGGTGATTCATCTAGAGGTATTTTTTCAGACACTTGGTTTCAACACGACGGTGCCATCTGTCGAGAGGTCATTTCGAAAAGTAGCTAATTTCACGTTTTGGACAGGTGAGTTGGCCGCCTAGATCGAGTGATATCACACCTTTACATATTTTTCTTTGGGGTTACATAAAGCCCAAAGTCTATGCTGACAAACCAGCTACGATATAGGTTTTGGAAGCCAACATTACGCGTGTCATTAAAGCCATACCGGTCGAAATGCTCGAACGAGTCATCCAATGGAAGTCATCACAGAATGGAAACCCTGAGGTGTAGTTGAGGCCAACATTTGAAGGAAATTATATTCAAAATATAAATGCCATAAAATGTCCTTTCAAATTACCAAAAATATTCCACACGTGATTTGAATTTTTAAAATTTGTTGTTTGTTCTGAAAAAATACCTCTAGATGGATCACCTATTATATCGATGTCTACGAACATTTAAAAAAATATTTTTAAAAAAAATGTAAAACTTAAAAAAAAACAGAATTATAAATTAAAAGTTAAGTACCTTATACGAGTATAGACCTTTCTCTTTCATATGACTCAAATGTCATACAGGGTAGCCCAAATAAGGCTGACGGGTTAACCAAAAAGTTAACAAAGGAGTTTTATCGTGGCTGTTGTCATCTTGCTGGAACCATATGTGACGCGCAAAATAGAAAGGGACCTAAGGGTAAAAACCAGTTTTGTTCAGGAGAGCCATTTTAAAGATTTAAATACGTGTATCTTTGGTGTACCATCACTTTCATAAAACGCGCATATCTCTGGGAGGGAACACTTTTGGGGCATGGGATCGGTCTCATTCGATGCTCAGATGTTGTCCGCATCAAAAAAAAAAGTGAAAAATAATTTTTTTTACCCTTAGGTCCCTTTCTCTATGCGCTGTCACATATGTTAATTATTCTTAACTTGCTGAAGAAAAAAAAAATAAAATTATAAACAGCTAATGGTTTCTAGTTGATCCTCCACTTTTTCGAAAAAATATGGACCGATAGTTTATCAACTATAACACCGCTCCAAACAGTAAATCTGTAGGTGTGTAATTGACGCATTACTTTGCACCAAACACTTAATATTTCAAAAGGCTGAACTCATGCTCAAACTTTAAATGGTGCCACGAAATTGACTTAACTCTGAAGCCAATATTATACACCTTACGACGAAATTTACGTTGCCTAATTACATAAAAGCCAAAATCTTGTTTGATGAAATGGCAAACCTTACTTAATATTCTGGCAGTTGGAAGGCATTTGTAACTTAGAAAACTTCCGAACATACCATTAGGAAAAACTATCATTACTATCTGGTCACCCTGTACCATGGGTTAACCAACTATTTTCAACTACGCGTATGTTTAAACGCAAACATTGTTCCCTCGATTTGCTTGTCCGACCTACCAACACCGCAATGTCAGTTGGTGCTAGCGCGTTTTTCAGCTTTCCCTGAATCCTAACAAAGAACATGTGCAGGGCGCGATAAAAACCATTTGTATGATATAAAAATGTAAAAAAAACAGCAGCAGTAGCAGCAGCAACAGCAATGACAATAGCAATAATAATGTTAGCAACACAACAGCAACAAGGCCAACGACAGCAACAACAACAACACAAATAAAGACATCAATGAAAATCCGCACATGTAACCAAGTATGAACGTTCGTCGGCAGGTAGGGGGGATTACAGATAATAACCCATTCATTCATGCAATATTTGCACAAACCAACACCACCACCATCACTACCACAGCCACCGCCATGCCAACCTAACGATCCCAAAGTCCAGAGCAGCTACACCAAGCCACAGCCCAGACCATAGACTTAGAGCCAAAGGCTAAAGAGACACCACATGCCACCTAACGACTGTGTCATACAATGCCACACACACGTAATCGAAGAACCAAAGAACCTGAGAGGGCAGAACCTAAGGTAGGGAGGAATATTGCAAACTTTAAGCGTTAAATTTGAGTTTGGCCTTTTTAAATTCTTACATTCTACCGACAGGAGAGCCGCACCGACAAGAAGACGGAGGAGGTTAATAAAAGGAGATATCATAAGGCCGGAGGGATCATAAAGTGCAGCCAAGCGCATTTAATAATTCAACGTCTAAACAAAGAGGCGCACAGCGCCTGAATAGGAACACTTCCACTCTCTCTAGAAGCACCCACCTGCATTTGTTTTTCAACGGCTAACAAGGCAGCAACAAAAAGAAATGTAACCGACTCGAGTGACGTGGAGCCAGTGTCGCTGGTCGAAAACAAAACCCATTTGCACAGAGAAAAACAAAAACACAAACAAACCAGCCTTGCTTGTCTGTCCGATTGATAGAGACACGGTCCGGTATATTCACCAAACAATTGGCCAAAACGAAGTGTAACCCACCCTCCCCTCGGCTTCAGCATGTACAATGACTAAAAGCGAATAGACCGACAAACACGCAAAAACACAAACTGTTGCGCGGGTGCATTTTAAACAAAACCATTTTTATATCTGCTGCGGCGGTTGTTGCTGTGGTAGCGCTAACTACCTGCCTAAATATGGCCAAAATCAGGCTAAATGTAAAACAGCACCGGCAGGAGTGGGAATACGAATACAAATACAAGGAAACGCATAATAAAAACTAAAAAAAAAACTGAAAAGAAAACAAGAACACCATCACTAAAAATTGTTTTCATGCTGGTGTTTTTGCTGCACAAAAACATCTGTCGTTCTACGAATTTCTCAGATACATGCAACTCGTACCAAATGGTCAACTTCGGAGATACTCCCTCTTTTGGTTTCAGTAACCGAGAGAAGAGCGTGTGTGAGTGCGTCTGAATCCAAAGAGAAGGGTACTAAAAATTTCTCTTAAAACGTTAAAGTTCGTATGGTCACTCTAAAATTATAAATTGTACAGAAATCGTCTGCCTTTTGGAAATCGAACTTGTTCAAATACAGAACAAACAGAAGTTTTTCGACTCAGTGCATCAAGCGTGGCATGGACAAAAGACTTAAAGCTTCACAGGATCAATGTTTGGTAAAAAAAAATATGTTGAAAGTAAAGGACGGTTAGATAATATTAAAAGTTTTTATACCCTCCAATATAGGATTGAGAATATATTTACTTTGTCATTCCGAAAGGCCAAATTCACTTTTTCTTTGAAATACTGTTCGGAGACCCCACAAAGTTTATATATTCTGAATCGTCGTCAAATTCTAACATGATCTAGATATGCCCATCCGGCTGTGGATAGCAAACTACAGGTCGCTCTATTGTCGCTAAGTGGCTGAAATTGTGCAGAAACATGAAGTGATAGACTAAACTGGCTGGTTTTTAAAATGGTGCAGATATGTTTACTTCCCCTCTCAAGGACTGGGTCTACCTCTGGAAAAATCAACAGCCCTGAACTTAAAAAAGCAATATCTCATAATCTATTAGAGATACGACTATGATATTTGGAACAAGCGGTGTCAACCCCCTATAAAAATCGCATTTATTTCCAAACTTATAAAGCTACCGTCATAAAATTTTCACAAAATGAAACCAACGGCTAGGAAATTACGACCGTGACACCGCCCACACAACCCTAAAATTAAAAAGTCAATAGCTCATGAACTAATAGAGATGTGACGACGATATTTGGCACATATGATATTGGCATGGATCGAAATACATCCTGGAATAAAAGAGTGCGGCGTAGCCCCCAATAAAAAATCTCATTTGTGGCCAAAACAATGCACCCATCGATATGGTATGGTAAAATTAGACTACAAAATTTAAAAAGAAAATATCTCATGAACTAATAGAGATGTGACGACGATATTTGGAACATGTGATGCTGGCATAAATAGAAACACATGCTGGAGGATGCCGCCGCGTCTAAAAAATTGCATTATTCGTCCGGGTAGTGGACAGATCGTTAAACAAATTTTAACAGAATAAAATCAATAACACAGTACAACACGAGAAAAAATTACAGGGTTCTGACAATTGATTCTGAAAGAGGAGACCAAAAAAAAAAAAAAAATAAACGTGTTTCTGCTTTTTGACAGATTATATCGGAATTTCATTTTAGAGACGGTTAAAGTTACTCAGCTCTGGCCTATGTTTTTGTTTACATCTAAGGTGTAGGGTATGTTCAGCAAATTGTATATAATGGGATGGCAAATATTTTTGTAGACAAACGAGCTAAACATTTTTGAAAATCATATTAACCCTCTAACATCCCCTCATGACGGCATTTTTTTAGCTTTATTCTAACAAATTGCAAAAAACACTCCGAGAAAGAGGAAGGGCGGGAATGAAATGTTTTAAAAAAATGTTGGCCATTAAATTTTACTACACTCGCATATGACAAAACACACCAAAACATCTAAAATGAAATTGCGATGTATATTTTTTGGTCTCCTGGTCTCAAAACATTGTCAAAACCAACTAATTTTGGAAAAAGTTTGAAATTGTTGTATAGTGTAATTAGCATATTATTATAGACTGTATTGCGCTAAGATTGAACAAAAGAGTGTGGCCCCTCCTATCCCATACAACCCTAAAATTTGAGGGGCTATATCTCGTAAACTTATACTTATATGACGATAGTAGTTGGTATGAAAAGAAACACACGAGTGGTGCAACGAGTAATCTTATTTTACGTTTTGGACCGGTGAGTTGGCCGCCTAGATCGTGTGATATCACAGCTTTAGACTTTTTCCTTTGGGACTACTTAAAGTCTAAAGTCCATGCTGATAAACAAGGTACGATTCAAGTTTTGAAAGCCAACATTACTTACGAGGGCGACCGCAAAAGTAACTGGCCTAACATAAAAAGAACCTTTTTTTTTGGAATTATTATTAGTTATTTTTCAACATAATCTCCTTCCAACTCAATACACTTCATCAAACGTTTTTCAAGTTTTTAAATTCCAGACCTTCAAAATATGCCTCAGTTTCAGCAATAACCTCGCAATTGGACGAACATTTTTTGCCACCGAGAATATTTTTTTAAATTTGGAAACAAGAAATAATGAGAAGGAGCTAAATCTGGACTATATGGTGGATGCGGAGCAATTTCAAATCGTAATTCGGCCAGTTTTTGTTGAGTTAAAATGCAGTGTGTGAAGCAGCATTATCTTGATGAAAAAGAACTGTTTTTTCTAAATGCGGTCGTTTTATCTGGATTTCTTCACTCAACCGATCCAATAATGCACAATAATATTCAATATTTATAGTTTTTCCTTTCTCAAGATAATCAATAAATATTATACCCCTTGCATCCCAAAATACTGTGGCCATTACTTTTCCTGCTGACTTAGCAGTTTTCGACTTCTTGGGACCACTTTTACCAGCTTCTATCCATTGTTTTGACTGTTCTTTGCATTCTGAGATGTAGTGATGGATCCATGTTTCATCAACAGTTATGAATCGGTGCATGCACTCTATTGGATTACGCTGATACATCGCTAAAAGCTCCTCGGAATTGGGCAAAGTCAACAAACACGGCGGATAGTTTTCGGATAGCTTTTTCATGTGGAGTTCATCATGTAAAATACTCCAAACTTATTTTTCGTGTATTTTAACAATATCAGCAAGTTCTCTGAGCTTTATTCGTCTATCTTTAGTCACTTCATTAAATATTTTTCTAATGTTTTCAATAGTAGTAGGAGTTTTCGGTCTTCCAGAGCGTTGTTCATCTTCCGTACTTGAAGGACCCATTTTAGATTGTTGAGCCCAGGATTTCACGGTGGTGTATGATGGTGCATTTTCACCATAAACAAAATCCAAATCATCTTTGATTAATTGTGGCGTATAACCTTTCATATAAAAGTGTTTAATTACCGCACGAAACTCTTTATATTATTATAAAACTTGTTTACTTCAATCACTTGTAACAAAGAAAATAATCATTAAATATTTCGGAAATTTTGACAGATGGCTTATAAAAGACTGCTTTAAAAAAAAAAAAGTTGCTAGAAAAACAGAAAATGTGCCAGGCCAGTTAGTTTTGCGGTCGCCCTCGTATACGCCCTCAGAATGGACACCTTGAGGCCAACATTTCAATGATCATAATGTTTATAATAATATTCAAAAAGTAAATAGCATAAAATCTCCTTACGAATGAAAAATAAAGATTCCACACTTGATTTGTATTTTTTTATTTTGAAAAAATACATCTAGATTGATCTCCCGTTACCATTGGGGTATTATAACCTTGTGCTTTTAATAATTTCACCGATGGACTTACTTATAGAATATATTTCTGAATAGATTTCTACATATCCGTTTGTCCATAGTTTTGTGTATCCTTTAGCGATTTGTCAGAATCCCAGTATTAATTAGAAAAATTCAACATTAAAAATTTTTCGGGTTGTCAAAGAGGGCAAACATTTCCACTAGTTGTTTAAAAAAAAATTCATTCACGTGGCTGCAAGCAAATTTGCTTAGAACTTAGTAAGGGTTTTTGGCTCTATCTCACAAATGGCATTCTGGATACTCTTCTTGTGGGCCTGAATCATTAAAAAATTGTTAGCATAATATTGGACTTTCGCCTATACCCCATAATGAGAAAACTCTAAAGGCGTCAAATCGTAACTTCGATCTTCTTGTGGGCTGAGGGCTGAGTGGCATGTCGCGCCATTTTACTGAAACTGAAATTACGAGTATATTAAAAAAAACGGTGGCACTATGCTTAATTTTAGCAACATCAGATTTAAAAAGTTGTTAGTACGGCTGCTATATATATTTCTGGCATAATAATGAAAATGTGAATATATATCATCAAAAATGGTTTTTATTGTTTTTCAAAGTATTCTCCGAAGCATTCGTCGAAGCACTTTTTCCACTCCGATTGAGACACCTCTAAATCATGGTTTTGAACGCCTCAACAGCATCTTCTGGTGACGAAAATCGTTGACCACGCATTTTTTCTTGATGTGCGGGAATAAAAAGAAGTAATTGGGGGCCAATTCAGGGCTGAACGGCGGATGACCCATCAATTCAACGTTTTGGTCGGTCAAAAAGGCGCTGGTTTAAGCCGATGTGTGAGAGCTCGCATTGTCATGTTGCACAATGATTTGTTTTCTCTTGTTCGTTTTAAGAATTTCTCCGAAGACTTCAGGCAAACAAATTGTGGTGTACCACTCAGAATTAACCGTCCTACGTTGCTCAAGCGGAACACACGCCACATGACCAGTTTTGCTGAAGAAACAGGCGACCATTTGCTTCGAAGTGCTTCTTCGACGAACAACTTTCGTGGGATTTGGCTCTTCTTCTAAGACCCACACGGTTTTGTTTCAGCTCATACACATAGATCCATGATTCCTCACATGTGACGATCTTATAAACGTCTTTTGAAGCTCCGCGATCGTATTTTTTTCAAAATTTCTTTGCACCAATCGACACGAGCCTTTTTTTGAGCGATTGTCAAATTGTGCGGGGTCCAACTAGAACTAACCTTTTTTACGGCAATACCGAATGCATGCGGGGGTAAGAAATGCCCAAGTATGCCTCTATCTCAGGGTATATCATATGACGATCTTGCATTATCAGTTCACGCACGGCATCAATGTTCTCCGCACAACGGCCGTTTTTGGACGACGTTCGTTTTGAGCAAGCGTCGGCCACTATTGAATTTATTAAAGCAGCTTTTCACAGTTCTATAGGATGATGCTTCATCGCCATGAATTGTCGAAAGTTGTGAAAATTGATCGCACGAAAATGTTCACGAGTTAATTCCATTTTTTTGTCAAATTGATTTGATGGTCGTACGTCATTCTGAGTACGTTTATGCTAGAAAATCTCAAACTTTCCAATAGAAATGTCAGATGGGGCCATTCATCACTAAGTGTTGCCTAGGCCAGAAATAAGTCGCACTGGATAATCGTCAATAGCTGCACGAACCTCGTCCATTGGAAATTGGCCACAGCTCGAATCAAAGCAGTGTTAAGAGATCCATCGTTGGGGTATCTTTTGTGCCAACCTTGTCCTATAAAACCGTCCACAATTTGAAATTCATGTCAGTGAACCCATTCTAAGAGACACCCCACCAAACCATGACTTATGCTGGCTGATGACCCTTTTCCACCCTTGGGATCAGTTCTGATACTTCCTAAGATGACCGCGCATACACTCTATCATTTTTTTTGTTTAATTTTTCCTGAACGGTAAACATTTTTCCATCGGTGAACAATATTTTCTGTGCAAGTTATCAGCGTGCTTCACCAAAAGACGTTTCCATTTTTCAATCCTATTTTTTTTAAAGCTGCAGTAAATAAATGTCCGGAACGTCGTTTGAAAGCCCCAAATCCTAAGTCTTTTTTAGTGATTCGACTCATGGACTTTTGCGTGATATTTAGCTCAGGGGCCATGATTTTCTGTTTTCGGAGCGGATTTCTGTGAATTTTTGATTTAACGGCTTTGATGACATGCGTGGCCGGCCCGACCGGTGGCGGTCTTTTACATCTCCAGTCTCCTCAAACAGTTGTATGCATCGGTAGACGAACATGCGGCTCATCCCTAGTGGCCGGAGCGTTTTGAAAATATCGCTTTTGTTCATTTCACACTTGAAAAGCGCCATTGCAGCGATGCGGTTTTCATTATCTGACCACTCCATGATGAAAGTTGAAACAATTTTTAAATCCCGTTACAGACTAACGCTATTGAGGTTAGCTTTCAAAACCCATATGACATTAAAGGGGGTATATTCAGTTCTACTATTGAAATGGGTGTGTTCAATTTTGTAACAGTATTTATGTCTCTACTAAGTAAATACTTATATAGCAACCCGTAGAGCGGCAGGCCAAATTGGGCTATATAAGATTCGTGAACGATATTGCTCAATTTAATAAATTCAATTTAATTTTAGCTTCTAGGCCGTTAGGGCCTCAACTCGGGAGAGAACTTTGTGAACGGGCTAAATGAAAACGTGGTCGGCTACAGTCATACTTTGACAAGCTTACTAATGGTAATCTTGTATAAAAAAAAAATCAATTTGAGCAAGATAGGAATAGGAATGCGGTTGTGGAGTAGCTGGACCTCATAGCGAGTCCCAACTTTTCATTGACTGATAAGAGTGGCATGTCGCACCATTCTACTAAAACTTAAGCCACAAAAAAGTTTAATCAAGTCTCGTGTAGTGCTCTCCGTTAATTAAAATGACGTATCCGGAAGAACTTCCCAAAGAAACATGTCAATGCTAGCAGCTCTATATAATTTTTACCAAAATGCCACACTCTGAGTATGCATTAGCTCTTGTGCCATCACCTTCGGTAGTTCCGATACCCAGACATGGCAGTTTTGCTTGTAACATAGCCGACAAGAAGCAAATGCCGTCAGAAACGATTCGAGAAAAATCGTTTTCTGACTCTAAAGCCCCAAATAAAAAGCCACAACAAAGCGAGTGGTCGTGGCCTTCCATTGCTGATTCAACTGATTTGGGCCTTATAAGCGAAAAATACAAAATTCGCATCAGCTTCCTATGTGAAATATTCAGTTGTTGTTTATGACTTCATATCAATCATTTTTAATATGACAATTATTTTAATTTTAGTACAATTTGAAAGCAATTAAATTAAGAGAATATTTTAAAACCAAATAGCAAATAAAAACATTTTCAAATCCTCTCAACTGGAGTTTAAAATATCTCTTACACTTGAAAACACTCTCTTAGAGAGCACTCTTCGCTGCTGATTTGTTTACACAAAACTCATTGGCCCTTTTGAAATAACAACCTGTTTGCATTAGTGCTACACTACTCAGCACTCAATTGCTCTATACAACATTTGTTGCTCTCTCTCTCTCTAGCTCTCCTTTGTATATCCCTCTCATGACATATGTGCGACGCACTGCACACGAATGTGGTATTCGTTCGCTTTGGTGTGGTATAAAAGGACGAAATAAGCAGTGAAACGAATTTAGTCCTAAATCAATTGTCGTTTAGAACGCAGCAAAGCGGACGGTAGAAAAATATCGAAGATTACATACAAGAAAATATTTCCTTAATTCACAAGGAAAGGTGAAAGTGAGTGTGTGCGCTTGAGAGAGAGTCTGAGTGTTCGTGCGACACATAGGCAGCAAAGATAACCGAAAAAATAGAGTGAGTGTGAATTTTTTGGGCAAAAGTTTGTTTCATGCCATAACAAAAAAATAAAAGAAGAATAAAAGTTATGTCTTAATAACGTAACAAAGCAAGTTTTGTTTTTTTGTAAAAAAATATTTTACGTTATAATATTTTGAAAAAATTAAATTAAAAAAAATAATAACTAAACGAGTGAATAAAAGACATGTGCAAAATGTTTACGTTTTACCGGTATCTCGGAGTAATTATATCCGTAATTACTTTACAACTCTTAATAACGTCCGGTTTGGCCGGCTTGTCGCAGGCCAGCATTATCGTCGACATGAATAACATGTTGCGCGACACCTCGACGGAAATGAACACAATGCCAACGATAACGACAGCCGCGTCGCAGTCTGTTGCCCATCGCCAGATGACAGAGAACATTTTGCGAAATGACAACAATGACAATGGCAACAATGATAAGGATACACTTTACAAAGGCAACAACTACAACGAGGCGCCCAGTGTGGAGCTGTTGCGTTTTGTCAACGATAACGATGCAGATAGCGATGCTGACGAGGATGTCGATGCGGATGATGGTGGCACTTCATTCGATGAGAACAATAATGACGATGCTGCTGACAATAATGACATTCATTTGACTTCAAGGCGGAGTCGCACGGCCAACTACAACAAGAACAATAACGCCAATGACGTCGATGAGGACAATGACAATAACAGCAATAACGATTACATGCAATCATTGTCGTTGAGAGATCAAGTCCGGCTACTGTCCAAACAATTGAATGTCTTAATGAATCGTCGCCGCGAGGATTACGAGTTATTGGAGCGTAATTTGCGTAAATCTCTAAGGATTACACAAAGGACGGCACAGGCCAAATCAAACCAACAACAACAACAGCAGGCACAGCAGACGCCCGAGCAATCACATTCCAATGATTTGGATTTACGTAATGAATTGGAAACACTGAGGTTAGTATCCCCCGGTCGACTAAGACAAACAAACAACAACAATAAGTAATTACAGTTTCATCCTGTAATGGGACTTTAATTCCCTTACAGTACATTGACGTTTAATTATGGGCTATTCCAACGTAAGGCAAATAAACGTTAGCTGTCTTGCGTTTTTTTTTTGTTTGTTCAAAGTTTGGTAGAAATTTAAGTTTTGCTAAACTTTAAGGCAACAAGGATTAAATTTACTAGTCTTGTAATCTAGGCACGCAGAAGTTAGTAGGAATGTTGTATCCAAGGGTTTCTTAACTGGTTTGGGGGAATACATACATATCATTGAAAAGCAGAAAAGACAAGCAGAAATATGAAAAACAAATAAAAATTAGTTAAGAAAGATTGTCAGGAACATATTAGTCTCTTACTAGGCAATTAGTTAAAAGCCTCTGTAGACTAACAAACTAAAAGGCTTTCGTAGTTGTTTTCTCGGTATGGAAAAAATAAAAGTTGCGAAACATTTGTGGGATTTTTATCAGATAACTCTACAAAATTTTGTAGATAAAACCTAATAAATCCCAAGATATGTAATAAGTTGTGTTTCAAAAAAACACATACAATTCGATATTTATGGTATTATAACATAATTTTTAAATCAGGGAAACTTAGTGGTTCTTTTCTTGACAATACTTGGAAATTGTTTCAATTTATTTATAAATTCTTTCAATTTTTAACAAGAAAAAATACAACAGTCAAACTAAGCCAACTATATAATACCCTTCACCACTATGACACACAGAAAACTCGTCGCATCTTCGCGATATTTACCTATGATCTGTTAAAAAATATGATTTCCAATGCGGCAGGACCCCAAATATGCAGAGAACTCTTTAATAGGGCTATATGGAAACATGTATCAATATTAGTCCCATTTCATCAGTTTTGGTTATAGGTCATACATTAAGCACTACGCAATGTTTTAGTGGGTAATTACTTAGAATTTGACTTCTAGAACGCCTGGGCTTCAAATCGGAAGTGCACACAAAGAAAAAAATAGTTAGAAATCGGTTGGAACTATTAAAACTCCGTTGCAAAAAATAATTTCGGTTGCCATTACCAAATGTTTGTTATAGTAATAGATATTTGGTTCGACATACCAAAAAATGATAGATATGATCTTATTGTAGACGCAACTAACTGATTGGCCATATCAATGAAATGTATAAAATATATTTACTTGTCATAACTGGAGGTTGTGGCAACATATAGTTTTGCCAACATGTTATTGTAATCGAATATTGGTAATGAAATCTAAACTTTCGATATAATCAAAATCGAAAATAATCCTATTATTATTGATTTAAGCAAATCGTTTTATCTAATTTATTCAGTGAAAATCTTTCCTTTTTCCCCCCCCCCCCCCCAATTTTTTCTCGACATGGCACTCCCTATGTTGAAGAAGTCTTTAAGTATTTAAGGAAACATTTTTTTGAAATGGAAACTACAACATGTTTTTGTTTAACAAGTGCGGTATGGGGACTTTAAGATCCAAAAGTTCTATGTTGGAGGTTCGAATTATTCAGAACATAAGCGACACTTCTGTTACAATTACTCAACGTAACATAGCACCAACTGACATTCGGATGTACTGATGGCATACTCGAGGTGCATGCAACCTCAATCATTCTGTTGGCAAAAAAAAATCGGTTGTGGCAACTTATCTGTTCTCTATGTGTATATTGAGAAGCAACGGTTGCATATCCCGCACTACTTTTAATTTTAGCATGATCGGATTTAAAATGTTGTTAATAGAACGATAGAGCTTAGGGCCTTATGAAATAAAACAAGCTACCAATATTGCACAGTTTAAAAAAAAATAATTTTGGCATCTAGACCGTAAGGGGCTCTAATCGGGATAGACCTTTGTGTACGGGATGCGGTCAAACTTTATCAGGCATAGGACTCCTGTATGTTAAAAAGCACATTTTGAGCAAGATAGGAAGTAAAGTGCGGCTTGTGGAGTGGCAGGACCTCATAGCGAGTGGGACCTGTAACTAATATTTTTCTTGGGTTAATTATTGGTGGTTTATATGGTACCATTCGCCTTAGTTAATAATTAATAGGGTTTTAACTATTTTTTTGTTTCTAGATCTTCAGGACCCCCTTTGTGAGAGAACAATACAGAACCAAAATTTCGTAGCTATTATTTATGACTTGGCCCAATATGTTTGGCGTTGCTCTCAAACAGGGGGCATTAATTCGTGCAAACGTGGCGGCTATTTTTTAAAAAAGAGAGATATTAATGCCAGGAGAAAAACAAAACCGTAGCGGGCAGTATCATAAAAGGACCAAAAATGTAGATTCGAAAGCAATCAACTAAATTGGGTCGGTACTTTCCACAATAAAGAAGCATCGCTCAAACTTCGAAAGAATACATTTTCCAATCGGGTCAACTTAAGAAAATAGTTGACCCGATTGGAAAATGTATTCTTTCGAAGTTTGAGCGATGCTTCTTTATTGTGGAAAGTACCGACCCAATTTAGTTGATTGCCTTCGAATCTACATTTTTGGTCCTTTTATGATACTGCCCGCTACGGTTTTGTTTTTCTCCTGGCATTAATATCTCTCTTGTTGGTATCTTAAGTTCCTAAAGAGTGTTTTAAAGCTCAAAATTTCCTACAGAGCAATGCCCTTTGCAACTAACCCGTAACTTTGTTAAGCTATTTAACAGGCGGGAAAAGATGGACGATGAAATGGCAAACCCTAGCGAATATTTTGACAACTGCTCGCGGTTTCAACTTTGACATACTCTGACATAACAATATTGAAATATTTAATATTGACTAAAAATGTTAAAATGTTGGCTACAATTCTACAATTCTTTCTGGCCTCCCTTTATAATTACGTACTATAGTATGCCGACTATATTATAAGTATATTCTACACCACTCTTGATATGCAGAAAAACCAACTGTAAATGTTTAAACTGATATAGTTGATCCGAATCAAGTCAGCACCGCAAGACATCAAAAATGATTTTAAGGGTTTTTTTTATTGTGTTTGGGTACCAGATATTCGGCCCTTCGGTCATCTGTCTAATTATGAAAGATAACATTTTTAAGTCCAAAAAATCATTGTCCTGCGAAATTTTACGAAAATCGCGTTTCTTATGTCAAGTTGAAAGGAAACGTTAGTGATATTGCGAACCATAAAAGTAGATGGCCGATTTTTTTGCCTAAAGAGATCTCGTCTTATAATTATAGAGATATGGTGTAGGGCCCAATAGGCCCTATTATAGGAAGGGACTTTAAGTTTACCCATATCTTAAAAATAATGCTAAGTGTGAGTATTCTCGTATGAGGAAATGTTATTGTTTTTTTGGTACACATATTGACACGTCTGTGTTGTATGATTTTGCGGCCCATGCACACAGAGCAATAAAATCGTAAAAAATCGGTTGAAACTACGATGATTTGGTTACAAAGGAGGAATCACAAAATATTTGTAATCGTACTGGATATTCGGTTCGAAATATCACAGGATAATACATATGACCACGGTACAGTACTAACAACTTATTGATCGGTCATGCCAATGCAACGCGAAAAAAGTATTAAGTTGCCACAACTAATGGTTGTGGTATTTTTTTTTTAAAATAAAATAAGTCAATTATTACTGACTCTAGGCCACTTGACTAAGCAATTTTTTTCCAGTACAATTTATCCATCATTTTTTCTACATTTTCCCGTTTTATGACCCTCCCTATGAGTACTTCAAGCACTTTTATTGTTACAGTTTTTACCACTGACTAAAATTCGATTTTTGTTTAATTCAAAAATTCTCTTCTATAAATGTTCGGATACTTGGTATGTTGCACCGTTACTACTGTGGCAATAACGAAAAATTAAAGATCACAAACTAACATTCGGCTGTACTGATGGAATACTTGAGGTGCATGTAACCTCAATCATTCGGTTGGCAAAGAATTCAGTAGTGGCAACGAATCTGTTCTCTGTGTTTGGGTCCAGCCTGTCATATTAAGGCAAACGTTCCGTGTGTCCAACATTTAAGCAGTATTTCGAAACACAATCGCAAATACGTGGAATTTCAAATATTGCTTTATCTCTACCTAAATCCGTTTTGAATGTTGGCCCAAATCCGTAGAATTTAATGCAGCCAGAGGAAACATTAGGAACAATTCTATACGTTTAGCCAAAATATGGATTGTAAAGTTTGGCTCCAAAGTTGAGCAACTTGGGTGTGATTTTTAAATCAGCCAGAGGAAAGGTGTATTAGAGTTACTACCACTTTGGGTGTGAAAACCTACTCGCCTAAACCTCAGTTTGTATACGACTTTAATGAAATTAGACTTTATGGAAAGCACTGGCAGCTACCGACATATACAGGGTGGAGCGCGGTAATTTGCTTATTTGACAATGAAATAAAAAAAATGATGAACAGGAACACGTCTGCGTGGTAAACGAAAAGCACGCTGCACTGCAATGATCGAGTGTGCATTTAGAAAATACGCTTCAACACAAAATGACCTCTTCGCACGTGTCTAACTCTTTATGACAACTGTAGGGTAGACGAATACAAATTTCCCGTCAGCCACCATAAGCCACGCACATTTATAACTCTCTTCGAACAACAGAGCCGCTACAGCCTGCAGTGCAAAATAGAAACTAACGCGCTCCACCCTGTATATGAGTTTTGTGGATTAAAATGATTGTTAATTTAATTTTTTTTTCGATTTTTAACTAGTATTTTTCATGCGTTTCTTTAATAAATCTTATTCGATTCGAAGGAGAGTTTTAAGATGAAACTTTTTTAAGCTAATCAAAAGGGAAACCCGTTTCAAATTTAAAAAAAAAAATATTTTTTTTGTAAAAATAGGTAGTCTAATAATATTTTGCTTATCAAAAATAAACTTTTTATAATACATGTGCAAACCTTATACCATTTGGAAAGAGGACTCTATAGACATAGTACTGAAAAAAAGATTTATAGGAATAAATACAAAAAAAAACATCTCTTAGGTTACCACAGTAATTCGATCGTCCTATATACTCAATATACTATTTGAAAAGTATAAATATTTTTTATAAAAGTATAAATAGTAAAATAAAAGAGAGCCTTTACTGGAACTTAAAAAAACAGGCGACGACTTTCCAAAAATGTAATTTTTGTGATATCTGCACACGACAATTTAAGAAATTGTTGGAGTTTTATAAGAAGTTTCAAAAAATGTGTTTTTTCCTTACATTTACAATTATAGGACGCTGGCACAATCATGACCGTACCCTCATTGCTGTATATTTGCATGGCTACTATATATAATTTCATGAATCTAGAACAAAATCAACAAAAATAAGAGACTTGTTTCTAAAATAGTCTTCAACCACTGTGCAGATGTTTCTTGAACACACGTTTAATTCTTCTTTTGAATGCTGCTTTAAAATTTGAAGTCCCCCAGAGGGTGTTTGTTCTTTACACATTTTAAATCATGCTTCACTTCACTATCCAATTCCAGACGTCATTTGAGTTATGAAATCTAAACAAAATCCTTGAAATTTAATTACATTTCAAACTTGAAGATTTGCTGCCACTCACTATTCGTATGACTTGCATCCAGAGACTGCAAAATACATGCCAGATATCCTCCAAGTGTGGAAGCGCCCATACCCAGCCACTTGATTGTTATTGATAAGTATCGGCTTATATTGTATACATATATACTCGTACATACATATGCATGCATGTGCACATATGTGTGAGTGCTACGCTTGAAATTGCTATTCTTTGTTTTTGTTTTTGGTTTTATTTCTCCGTTTTACTTTGATGGGGAAAAATTGTGGTATATTGACTTTGATGGACATTTATTGGGGATATGTTAAATCATGCATAATTGAATTAAAGCTTAAGCATCAGCTTCATAACACAGACGTACTAGTACATATGAATATATGTGTGCACATGCACACACGCACTCACATGCACATTCATATGTCGTATGAGTATAGCATGCTTTTAGGCCAACTCTGCATGTGTATGTATTATATGGCTATTGTATATGAAAATAGACTTCATGTCAGTCATACTCAATTGCCGAGAAACAATTTACGGAAAAGGCCGAAAGAGACCAGAACGGCAGCGAACAAAAAAAAGTACGTGTATTTAATAAACCGATATCCAGGCAAAATCAAGAGTGAAGTAAAGCAGCAACAAGGATAAGGTGGGGCCATGGTTTCACTGAAGGCGGCTGCAAACCGAAAAAAAGCAATGAAATTGATTTTCTGGTTATGACTTTCAATAACAGACCAGATGTGAATTATCGCTAGTAAATAAACAAAGAGGGAGGTGGTGCCTGGCAGGGGGGAACCGAAAGCCTTTGTCTACTTCGACTTCTGTGCGAGTGTTTTTGTTCGTTTTTGTTTCTTTTTACTTTTGTATTGACATTTCTGTTGGTTAAGCATTTTTGAGTGTTGGTTTCCCGTTGGGTTGTTCTTGATTGACCCCAACATGGATTGGTATGGGCTGGTTACGAAACATTAAGCAGCAGTCAAATGAAAGCTTGAAATGAATGTGGTATTTGCAAGTAAATGATGAAGCACACAAAGAGAATATGGTAACTCTCTTAGACCTAAGGTTTTTGAAGTAAAAATATACTCCCTATATCGGATGCTTTATCTAGTGGTGTCTTTTTAGAGTTTGACAGTGAAATATCGTTCCAGTTCGACATTTTTAAAACATTTTTGACTTGCTTACCGTTCGGGAGGACTCCAAGCGCTTTGGAAGGTTGCAAACGTTCAGTCGATCACCAAAAAGAGAGAAACCAACAATCCTGTGAATTGTTGGCCAACTACGATCTTTATGCACTCTCCAAGGTAATAGAGAGCGTGGTTAACCACCATCTTGTGAGGTTTTAGGTGTCCAACTACTTGCTGAGTGAACGACAGTATGGCTTCCATAGAAATTGCGTTGCTTTCAGAACGTTGGGGTTCGGTCTATACACCAGAATGTTAGGGTTAAGGTCAGGGCTTTAGATATCTTCTCGGCCTTTTTATATCCTTTCGGCCATATAAATCGATCTACAGGAGACATGTTGGCGTTTCTTTCCAAATGTTGGCGTCTACTAGATTGGCGAGGTGAGGGTTTAGCACTGTACAATCTCGTCAAAGGTTATAGCTTTTGGTGTCAATATCTTCGCTCTATTTATATCGAGACCTCTTCAAGATTGCACTATACGATTTTTTCCTCTCTTCTATCTTATCTTTTTAACTTTTTTTCTTTTTATTGACGATCCTTTGGGACTTACGGTCTGCCCCCAAATATCGGCAATACAAAAAGAAAAAAGAGAGGAACCTACACATTCTCGGATGACAGCAACCTCAGTCATCTATGGCCGGTTTTATGCAACGGATCGAACCGAAAAAGGAGTTCTTAGACCAATGGCAGTTTTCCCGACACTATGTTCCGCTACAACAACAACCTAAAGTCATTCGACCGTAGGCCGAGTCTTCAAGATATTGAAGATAAGATAATTGACCGGGACCTACTAACCTTCTCTAAATAAGGCCCAGTGAATAGCGTATATTCAAATGAACGTAAGATACAGTGCTTATTTTTGTGTCGGTAGAGATTCACTGCCGCATCTGGCGATCGAAAAACTCGCATGTGATCATCGAGAAGCCTATCCAACCTCAGAGAGTAACAGTTAAGAGCGGTTATTGGAGAGTTGACATCACTGTCAAGTTATTTATATGAAAATGATGCTAGAAACACTATTTAGGCTCATGCTGAGCAGAGCAGGTGCATGAAAAACCACTTTTTGTAGCCGTAGTTTATTGACATGAGCTAGAAGGATCTTTCTTTTCAGCGCTGGTCAGATCACACAGTCTACGGCACACATTTTTTTTAAAAAACGATAACCGTCCTTTTGCCGATTAAAATCGAAGCAGCGATTTGACTCCTTTAGGATTTTTTGTGGGATATTGTAAAGAACCGAATCAATTGAGCCATCCGTGAGAAAGAGCCAGTAACCTTTACCAAGGTTTCGAAAAATTATCTTAATACTTTCGGTTGAGAGAATGGGCTACTGCGATGCCACCTGAGTCAACCACATCAAAGAAAATTTGTTCAATAAATATTCGGAATGATGGCTTTTCGATAAAACCGATTGTATGAATATAATTTTTTTATATTAAAAAAAACAAGCTTTGATTTGGACTATCCGTTTATTTTGCATTTATTAGAAAACATAGCTTCAAGTTCTTATTAAAATATTTGTTAGATTGCAGATTCAGATAATTCAAAAGCAGATAAACGATCTTCTTATGGTAAAAGCGGCATGGAAATGAAAACGATAGTAATTAAAGGTGGCTCTAGCCTACAAGATAATTGTCATCTGAAGAGTGCTGTCTCTGATCCAAATTGCTACCTGTAGTTCGTTAGACCAAGGATTTTCTTTTAAGCTTCCACTTGAAGCTTTAAAGTCCTACTTTGCCTGCTTATTTCGTGGAACCTGTCACTTTACGTATTTCTAGCTCAATCATTAGAGTCCTTTCGATCAAAAGGTATTATTCTTATCGACTTTTAGGCTGTCATGCTAATTTTATCCATTTAAAAAAATACATCTGGCAGCTATTTGTCGCATTTGCTTGGGAAAACATCCTGGACCTTGTCGTAGTTTTCGCAGCTCTGAAAAGGCCCTTAAGTTACTGACAGGGAAGGTTTAAAAGAGGATACAAGTCGTTAATTCATTTTAATTCGAAGCTTTTTTATAAGTGTCTTACTTGAAAAGTCGCCGTCGTATTCGTCAAAGTTCCTACCCAGCTTGAAAGCTGGTTTACTAAAAGTTTAGCACTCTAACCATCATACCATGGCATCCCAAAAAGTTTTATTCTTCCCATGGCAAACTATTTTTTGAGATTTCGGTCTTATGGTGTACTCGTATGCCATAAGACAAGAGCTTTAAAAGTAACCTTACTGAATGGGTGTCACCCACATAAGAGCTGCTTCCATTCGAAAACCATGAATACCATCTAGAGTCAAAGATGCAAAATTTCCATCTCTATCAATTTAAATACATTTTGTATGACGCCATTGGCAAATAAGCTATTGCCATCACTTTATTATATATTGCCACAAATAATATTTACATTGCTAAATTTTTTTTTATTTCCCAGAATCAATCAAACAATTCTCTTCCTTACTTAAATTCCTTTCTAATAAATTTAAAATAAATTATGCAATTATTATTTGATTTAAACTGCAAGAGAAGTAGGGAGATTATTTATCAAGGTTTGAAGAATATTTGCTAAAATTTCCATAATAAATTGTTTATCTTAATACCAAGTGCAATTAAGAAAATCATCAGTCAAAAACGACTATTGCATACATTTTACCAAATGGATATATATAATAGACATAGTGAAGCTATGGTGATAATATACAGGGCGCTTAAACTATATTTTGGGCAGCCGAAGTAAGAGATTTATCCTACTTATAAAACTAGCAGTTCTCGGTTCGTTTTCCTCCTGTAAATAGTTAGAGTTGCCAACTACATGGTGGATTGCATTAAAAAAAATTGCCGGAAAACTACTATTTTACGTCAGTATGCATTGTCTTTAACCACATCTGCTGTAAATTACCTTAAGTTGAGGTCTTTAGTTCGAGTAGTTTGGCATGCTTTTAGCAGCAGTTTTCTGGCTTTGCCTCGCATTTTCTACTGGTTGTGCTATGCTACTCGCTGTGTCATCGAAGATTTTTTTATAAATTGCACAGAAACTCTTTGATTGAACCGCTATACGGGACAATCGTTTGTGCTGTAAATTGTTCGCTACATTCCAAAGGTTTAGTAAACCACGTTTTCTTTAAAAAAATTTATGAAAATTTATGTCTTTGAATGCTGCAGTGGCCCTTTGTTAGTTTACGTAGAAGTGACAGTATATACAAGCAGACTTAAGTTCGTTAGGATATTACTAAAGCTAGCAAAAAGATTATATCACAAATTCATTCCGCTAAACCATTTTAAGTGGCATACCTAGTCGTTAGGTTTGCCAGTTGTAGAATAATTTCCACCAGATCCCCCGAACATTCTGTCTGAATTAATCTTAGCTGACTGAGGGTACTTTTATTAGTTCCCTAAAGAATCTCTTCTGCAAAACCAGTTTTCCAGTGCTAGGGAGCAAACCCAAAGATTCAAGCTCCTTGGAATCTTTATGGAAGCACCGAGTCCAGGTAGCTCATCAGCTTTACAGATGCCTGGTGCATCACTGTAGCCTGGCACAGAAATAAGGCTGAACCTGTGATTGAAGCCCATCATTATAACGGTTCTAAACGGCTGAGCCTGTAAATGAATCCCACCTATTATAAATTTCTCTAAAGAATCTATTCAGCAGAATACTTTTTCAAATGTTAAGGGGCATGTCGACTGATTTAAGCTCATCTTAAAGCCATAAGGTAGTACTAAGTCTTGTTAGCTCATCTCCTCTCCACTTCTCTGGAAAGCATCTGGGATCCGTCACCACAAAAAAGATATATTTCAAAAGATATATATTCAGTTGCTTAGCCATCTCGGAAAGCTGTTTGTGGCTGTTAAGGTCAGATTAGAAATTTAGGAAGACAGAATCCATAAATTTGTATGAATGTATGTATGTATTTATTTTCTATCAATATTACAGAGTTTGAATCCATAAATTTAAGGTCAGCCTAACTCATAAAAAATATTTATTTTCACCGGGGGTGAGAACATTATTTCTCAACTTTTTCATTGACAGCTAAAATTTCAGCTAGATAAACACTGCAGTGATCAGCTAGTACAAATTTCAAAATATCGACAAAAGGAAAGTCCCAAAAAGGGTACATTTCGAAAGAAATTCTTGAAAGAAGAAGATTCGCAACTTTTAACATGCGTTCAATTTAAAAAGGGTATTGAAATGGGATTGAAGTTAAAACAATTTCATTCCCAGTGTAAACCAAAACATAAAATATTTACAAAAATTCATTTAATTCATTTGGAATTAATATCTATAATCATCCTAGTCATCAAGTTTAAAGCTGGTAGTCTAAAGAAATGCATTATTCACTAAACTATTAACTCAGTAATAACAACTTGGCAAAATTTTAAACTATTCAGAGTGCTTTGAGGTTTTAACCATTATAGTTCAGCTGTTGTTTACCCCACTAGGCTCATCTCACAGAGTTGATTTCGAAAGCACTTGAGTTGAGTTTGTGTTAAATTTCATTCAGATCGCTTGACGTAATTTGAAATACCAGATTTAATTGCAAAAAAAAAAGTTTCGAATCACCTACTATAATTTATACATAAATTCATTACTCTTAAACTATGGAAGTTACTAAAAAATATTTTCAGTAGGTAGTCACTGGCTCTTTTAAAAAATTCAAATGTCATTTAAATCGGGGAAACACATATGTTTTTTACACACGAGGTTGCCAATTTCAAAGTTGTGCTACACAACATCTTTTCTGGCTAGATGAGTAATGAACCTCACCTTCAGTTCAAAGTATTCGAAGTGCTTTCCGTATTCAGACTTTCATAGCTCTGCTGTCGTAAGCCCCAACTGATCCATTTTACAGAGAAAGCAGTTCAGCTAAATTTCTACTAAATTGTATTCCGATCGTTTACGCGGTTAGAAAGAATTTATATGCCCGAAAAAGTTGCGAGAATGCCCGCTGCAGCGTATACAAAAATTAATAACTCTTAAACTTTTGGAGTTATTTAAAAATATGTTATAAAAAATTGTTTGACAATAAAAATTTTTTTCCGAACAAGTAAACAGTAGGTGCTTAGCCAGATAGCCTTAGTTGAAGGTACTTTTCTAAATTATTTTTTCTTATAATTTTAATTGTACTAAAAAGAAACTAAATAAATAAAAAAAAAAATAAGTAAGTCCTTCGATTCAAAAAACTGTCAATAGGCGAGTTATATTGGTAATCGCTAAACAAGTTAGTAGTCGATAAGGCGATAATTTCAAAACTTTATATACAAGGACTGATTGTCTTTGTGCATCATAAACCGTTTGATTTGAAAATTTGTAATTTGTAGAAAAAAAGTTATTCATGAAATGCTATAAGCGAGTAATAACCGAAATCTCTTGAACTCGCTTAAGGTTATTCTTGAATAACTTTCTTATCAAAAATTTTAGTTATTTTAAACAAACGGCATCAAATTTTCTATAGTTTTTTGTAACAAAAATCGTTTTTATATTCTTTTAAATGGCGTGAACTTATCGCGTTAGCGACTTTCTAAGCGAGTTGCCTATAAAACACGGTCAATATATGAAAAATTAGTTATATCGACTATAGCGTTGTCGCTGGTGACTCTTAGAAATTGAAAGTTAATACCATTTAGCTTAAAAAGTGAGCCTTGTTCGGCGTAGTTATTCTTAGTACTACATCTAATAAATTAAGCAGTATCTTAAACATTTTATTTAACAACTGTTGTTTCCCCTCATTAAAACTTTTGTGGACATACTCTTGGTGAATATTGAATATTTTCAATATTAACTTAAAGAAATGGGTGCTTGTTTGTGCGTTTCTATAGGTGCTCGTTAAAAATCCTTTAAAAATTCATAAACAAATCAAAAGTAAATTTCCTCCCCTTTAATGGGAAAAATTCCCTCCTTTTGACAAAGTTCTTCGTCTATCGACTTGCGTTTGCCTTCGTTCGTTATGGCCCACAAAAAAGGTTCAACTTGAAAAATGGGTCAACTTACATTTCAGCAAGAGTAAGTGAAGATGACAGCAAATGTGGCCAAGAAACTTTTCCAAGAAACATTTTCATTAAAAGATTTAGCAGCTATTTCTCATAGTGCTAGTGCCAGTGCTCGACAAAAAACAAAAACAAAAAGGTCCTGCTATTGGTATAACAATAATTTTATGAACGGCATGACTTAATATACTGTGCAATCAATAAATATTTAAATATTTGCTCAAATTTTCTTTTCCGTTTTGTTTTGTTGGCACAACCTTTCGGTGTGCCGGTGCTCCGTTTTCAGCTCCAACTGTCCCCGTGGTATTGTATCCGGCCTTTCCGTTTTCCCCATTTGTTTAAATACAACTCAATAACATTTCGTTTATTGTTCTCCGTGTATTCATTATATCCGTTTCCTTTATTTATGCTACTGAGCTCGTATGTGTGTGAGTGTGATTGTATGTGCGTGCCTTTTATTGATTTTATTTCAGGTTTTCCCCAAAAATAAAAATTGTGTTCCACCCACTTAAGCTATGATGGATGCCTGCACCCCCACCCGAAAAATATATTAAAATGTTTCCAAATTTCGTGAAAGACGGCTGGAAAGGAGGGGCATTTTTTGCCTTCTTTATGAAAGATCAGAGAGCGTTGGTTTTTTTTTTGTTTGTTGCCGCTCAAAAGCATTTTCCTATGAAATTTCCACCGAGGAAACCCCTCGATTTTTAGGGGCTGCTGCATGTGTGGGTGTATGTGTTTGCGAGCAGTGTTTGCTTTGGATTTTTAATCTATAGTATGTTTAATAACTTTTTTGGAAAAGTTCAGAAACATTTACCTTTTGTTGGAACACAGCATAAAAGAAAACTTCTGCTGCATATTGTCGGGATATGAGATATTGTGAAATGAAAAATGGTTGAAAGCAAAGTTTCACAAAACCAAATCGAGAATATAAAAACGAACCATGTTGCCATCGCAACGTTAAGTGGTTTGGCAGTCAGCAACGACAACAACAACAGCAGCAACAACAACACAAAACAGGAATCCAAAATCCCGAGAAACCTTTTTCCTTTTCCAACTGAAGAGAACAAAAAAAAAAGTTAAATATATCGTATATTTTATAAAACAATTTAAAATGAAATTTCCAAAAAAAAAAAAGATTAGAAACTCTGCTAAGTAACTCCTAAAAGTGTGCTCTAAATTTGGCAAATGCCTGTGCTAGCTGCCAACAACTCTTGGGGCAGAAATTATTTCTTAAGTGCTTGATTGCGAAATGGTTGCCTTTTAATGCGGTCGGAAGACCGCACCACGACGATATTCCTGCTCCCACTTCCCCAAACCAACAAATCTTAAAAAATAGGAAAATCACATTGTTTGGCTATATTAAAATTTGTTACAAGGCTGGCCTCGTCAGATATATTTTCTCATGTGACAATAAGACATTCAGGGTTGTCACTACTGGTTTTGAAAACGATAAGAAAAAATGCTTTGCTGTCATGAAAACCAATGTTATCGGTGTTCGAACATTGGTTTTATTTACATTCAAATGGAAAAAACCAACTTGGTTTCATGACACCAAATGCTTAAACGACAATTAGCAAAACCGACATAGTTTCTATCACAGCCCTGATTGATGACATTAATGAATGTAGGATCTTTCCCAATTTGTGTGCAGTCAAATATTTCGTTAAAGCATATCCATCTATTTGGTGGGAGATGTTGCACAGTGCTTTGTTCTCATACAATGATGGGATAATTAAAGTAACTGTCCCAAAAAAATAATTTAAGGAATAAAACGATTTGGTTTACGTGTGCCTTTTATACAAATGGATCAATTGTTGTTTCCAGACTCCCATGCAAATAAATCTCTCTGTCACAACTAAATACGTTTATTTGGTTGACATCGAAACAGCCTTTTGGCACCCTTCACCCAACTTGAAAATATGCCTGGAAGTCTAACGAGTAAATAAAGTCTGGGCTGACCGACTACATGGGTTGTGCTGGTTAATGCCACACCTTAAATATTATTGGTATCTGATAAAATTTCCCGGTCTTAGTTCCGGTGGACCTCAACACGGAGTTATCGACAAGGTCGGTCTTAGTTTTCATATAGGCTCAATACAATAATGTAGCCTATCTGGAAACTTGAACCGACCTCGCCCATTGTTATAATGTTCTCCTAAGTGCAACTTGCATTGGAGTCTGATGAAAATTCCCGCTTTAAGGTTGGTTATAGCCCGAATCAGGATCTACATTTGTATAGATCCTAGATTTGTATAGATCAGGATGAACATTTGCATAGATCCTAGATCAGGATCTACATTTGTATAGATCCTAGATGTTGTGATGTATAGATGTTTGCTATATCAATATTTTAACCGATCTGGTCTGTTTTCAGCAATTTGAATACAAAATTATGCCACAAACCAAGTTTCGTTTAAATCGAATAATAATTTGCCGCTGTTAGATTAATTATACCCAAAATCGGAAGGGATTATATATAGATTTTGATTGAACTAATCTATTTTCAGCAATGCTTATCCTAGGTGCAACATTGCACCACAAAACAAATTTCGTTTAAATCCGATGAAATTTTTCGCTTTTTTCCCTTCCAAATCGGGAAGTACTTCTACAGTTGAATGGGGGCTTTATCAAGATTTTGACCGACCAAGTCTATTTTCAGCAATATTTGTCTTTTGTGTAAAATAGCGCCACAAACCAAATTTCTTTTAAATCTTATGATGTTTGCCGCTGTTAGCCGGTAGGACCCCGAATGGGGATGTACAGTTGTATGGAGGCTATATCAAAACTAGGCTGATTTTATCCAATATATTTTTTACTTATCTGACCACCTCAAGAATGTGATGTTCATCTTCACAGACCTGCGGGCATGGCATCAGTTCATGACAGCTTATTTAAAGACATGTTGAAAGTGTCCACCTTAAGTGTAGCTGAAGCGTCATTTAGAATCAGAGAGTTCTTTAAGGCTTTAAATTTTATATTAAGATTAGGTAATGTTTTCAATTTTTTTTTTGAATTGGAACCTTGGCTACCAACGTTTACTTTAAATATTCCAGAAGAAAACAAAATTTTCTGTCTGGCAAGGCAAGCAGTTTACGTGCAAGTTAATTAAAAAAATAGAGCAAACCATTTGATGAAATAGTAAAGAAAGCGACGTAGAAAACTTCTAGTTCTAGTCTTCTTCTAATCTGTGGTGAACCTTAACTTATCACATGTCGCCTTATTGCCATTTTATTCCAAGATCCTTCGGTATCAGGTAAAATTAGTTAAAAAAAAATTTGATTTTATTCATGAAGGAAGACTGACCAATCAGCCCAGTCAAAAACGACATAAACAAATAAAAAAAATAGTTTGGTTTTGCTTGCTTGCTATGGTCTTTATTCAGTTACAGGATGACCGATTTAAAGTATATTAATTTTGCTGACTGAAATTAGTTCAAAACTCAGAATAAAATTCAGACTGACAATACTAAAAGTGTCCGTAGCCTTTTCATCCATACATAAAAATGAGACTTGCCAACCATTTGTCGGATGTATATGAAAAAAGGATGAGGAACAGCATTAGTTTTCGTCAGTCTCAATTGGCTTATAGGTCCTATATCGTCCGATAAAACTGATAGTTTTCGTATTTTTTCCTCCATGCAACAACATTAAAATTGCCAACCATTTTTAGGATATGCTTGTTTTCAGAATTTAAAAAGGTAGAGTTACCAACCATTTGACTGCTTACATGGAAATCGGGCTAAAAAAAACACTGGTATCATTTCTGTGAAAAGCCTATCCAAAGCAGTGATGGCATTGCCAACTCTTTCATTGGTTTGAGCATTGGCATTGTCAATCGGTCTTAAACTCCAACGTTAAACTATAGATGACAATGCGGCTGCAGATCAGCTGTTCTTCGCTCTCCGTCAACACTATATCGCATCTAATAAAACTTATAGTACCTATAAAACAGCATACAACAATACTTATTTTTGACTATAAACGTATTTTTAAAGATGTATATTAAAGAGATAAGAACCAATAAAAAGCTTTAGTTGTACAAATTGGTGTTCAAAGACAAAAGCTCAGAATTTATGTGCTATAGGATCAATAAAAGATATTTTCTAAAGTACTCAAGCTTTCTTTATTATATAATTTATCCGAAAAAAGTATTTTTATTTTATTAGCAAGAAGTACCATTGAAAAGCTGGTGTATGGTGTGGCATGGTGTATGAAGACAGAAGCTTAACAATAGCCATTATTTTACTAGGGGAAGAATAAAGCTCTTTCATACTCTTTGCTAAATAAGTTCCCTCATATTACCAGATAAGTTATATCACAGAGAGAAGTATCATTAAAAAGCTCTGGTGTTAATGCATATAAAGGCAAAGCTTTATTTTTGGCATGTTATATGGAGACCATAGCTGGAAAAATGCAATTTCTTTACTATGAGAATAATTAGGCTTTTTCCTGATACGTCATAGCAACAAAGCTTTTTTATGGTTCTTCTCATTATTACGAGTATCTGCTATAACAATGTATGCTGAACAAAGCTTTCGTCATAGCCATATATTTATGACATTCGAAATCTGTAAAAGAACTAAATTGAGTATTCATTATTCCGCCATACCTCCCAAAACGGTGATACTGTCAAAATTACTACAATCTTCAAACCACACTCAACTGGGAGCTAAGTGGCGTAGGCTTATCCTGGCTATTGTTGTGCTGGCGAAATTTTCTTTCTCTTCTCTACATACAGTTGATTAATTCGACGTTTGATTGAAAAGGCCTTGTTAAGATATTCCTTAGCATTTATCTTCATTTTGTTGGCCACACCAAGATTGAGATATAACCGCTAGTGCGGCTGCTTCTCATTCTTGCATTCCCACGAGGCTTCTGACACTTCTGAGACTAGCACAGCCGTTGAAAAACATCCACTCGCACCATTTCTTTTAAAATTCAACCTTAAATCAATTTAAAATAAAACCCTCAACATTGTTTGGGGCAAAGTTTTCTTCGAATGCTGACGGTAATGCCCAAAAGTATGCTATGCTTACACAAAAGCAATTATCTACAGGAATAGAATTGTGGAGAGAAAAACTTCAGACACTGCATTCTATTGAATTCAAAGATTTCAGAGAGAAAACAAGTAGAGTACATTGAAAGAGATTTTTGGACAAGTACATAAAGACACGGAGCAAGGCATGTATAAATGTTGATTAATGGATATTTAATTGATTGATGGTATATTAATGGAGCTACAAATATAAACGGCACAGCAAAAAAAATACCTAGAATAGTATTCATATTGCGCATTTCGTTAAAGCAAAACTGGTTAGCTTAGCAAACAAAAGCTGTATGAAACTCAGAAAGTGTAGCATAGTTTGGGGCATTTGCAGATTAAAGAAATTAAAGACTACCAGGAGGCATTGATGGTAAATTAAGTTTACGTAAAGCTTTTTCGACTTCCATTCAAATGAATTATGAAAATCCTTTGAACGTTTTCGTTCGAGGAGGAAGAAAACTTTGAGCACAGCATACCTTGTAGGCGTGTTAGCCTGAAAGTTTGCTCGAAAAATAAACATTTCATTTGATTGCTTATATCTATATTTTTTATTTCTTTCTTTATTTAACTTTTAAACAAATATTTACCGACAAATTGTTTTACTACGCTCCGCCCCCCTCGACATAAGGCCAAAAGTCACATACACTTACCGGCTATTGAATTTTTTTCTCATTTCAGACAAGAAGTACAGGCCTTACGCAATGGCCAATTGATGGACACCGGCATTGGTAGTGACAGTAGTACCAGCAACAAGGAACGCCTTACCATCGAATGGCTGCAACAGTCTGTGGGTGAGCTGAGAAAGCAACTTGTGGAATTGCAACAAATTGCCAGCAATGCCATGCGGGATGTGACAACACGCACACAAAGCTGGGAGGATTTGACAACCATACGTAGTGATTTCCAACAACTTAAGCTCGAATTAGCCGCACTCAAAGAACGTCAACAGCAGACCGATGTCTATGTGCAAGAGTTGCGTGAAGAAACCCAACAGCAGGAGGAGGATTACAAACGCCTGGCCGTCATGCACAGTCGACAAATGCAAAATGCCGCCAATAATAAGGCCACCAGTGTTAGTGGCGAGGACAGCCAACAACAGAGTGGAGAGGTAAGTGTTCAGAAGATTGCCAAAAATTGCCAACACACTATACCGTAGAGAATTTAAGTTAAATTTAAAACGTTTCTAAAAGTGCTCCTTAAAATAGGCTTCAATTTACTATTAAAGTTTTAGCCTGAAAGTATGCTCTCTGAGGAATAGCTTTTTCCTCATAACAAACGTAAGCCAGGAGGTGTTTTATATTTGGGTATGGAATACATTAGCTCCTTGCCTTCCCATTGACAGTGGGCTGGCTTTGGTGTTATTTAAAATTTAAATTTGTTACTTAGGCCAAAAGTAGGATTTGCAAAAATGGAAATCTAACAAATATTGAATGATTGCCTAAACACTAGGAAAACAGCTTAAAAGCAAAGTATCGAAGTGGCCAGGGGTGGGATACAAAATAAGGGACCACTTAGAAACATTGTAAACAATTTTGGGCACTTGTCTGGTATGCCCTGAAAGCCAAAGTTAAGGAATAATTGTTGATATTTAAGGTCGATATGTCAAAATGTACAATACGATTGTTGTCTATGGTTGTAGCAGGCTGTCAACATAAAATCCTTGAAGTAAGCTTTATTTTTGGAATCATATTTTTTATAACAACACTTTGTGCCCTACTCCTACACTGTGGCTTAGGGCAATTATGAGCAAGCCCACATATTTGTTATCAATAACAGCTAAAAAAAAACCTTGGCCCATTGTGCTGCGGTACGTGGGTATTATAAAAGACCATCCAGTTTCTGGAAGCAACAATTTTTTTTTAGTAAAATTCAGTGAATAGCGTCTATAAAATAGCAAATCTATAAAAGGAGTCTTCTTGCATACATTTTATTTTTTACACAGCTAAATTGTTGGCGGTTGATTCTTTATAATTTGTTATGAGAAGAGAACTTTCGCTAAGCATCTGTTGTCAGGTTTCTAAGCATAACATTAGAAATCAAGAAAGGCATACAATTGTTTTGAATCTCACAGCTCGTATGATCACTTCCTACTCCTTCAAGAGCAACAGATACAGGAGCTTTGCAATTTTGGCATGGGTCACGAAATGGATAAAGTTGTCATGGCGTCGAAACCATAGTTTGCTCTGGAGATATTCAAAGAACGTTCAACAGACAATTATCTTAGAATTCGAGTCACAATAGTGAAGATGAGTGCATAATGCAATCGGAAGATTTCGGGTTCAGATCCACAAAACAACATCTAAAATTTGCAGATTTTATACGTTTGAGAAGTTTTTAGAAAGAAAATGTTCTTCTTTTTTTGGAAAAACAATCCAACAACAAAGTTGCAGCTACACCTAGCAGACTATATAAAAGAAAAATCCGTTATCAGTAATGAGCTTTATCTCCCAGTTCTCCGTATCAGGACTATTAGTACTTTTGCAAACTCCAAAAGTATCTTAGCTACAAGAAGTTGCTGTCATCTACAAGTGACTTAGACTGTCTGTTGCTTAGGATCTATCCTATCAGTGGTAGTTTAAACTACGCTTTATCTTAAACAGAGTTTGGACTTAAGCTTTTGCCTTAATGTGACACGTAACAACACCAGAAGTTCCTCTCTCATAATAAAACTTCTCTACTCTTCCCTACTTAAAGCTCTGCTTTTGCGGTATGGCTTAGAAAAGCAAAATATATTTTAAAGCTTTGCATCCAATTAAAATTGTAAAGCTTTTGGTCTAATGTGTCATGTCATAGACCAGAGCTTTTGCTAAAGCTTTTCTTTTAAATTTAATTTCTCTTTGTAATTTATTTTTCACACAGATGGCATCTACAGCTTCTGGTTAGCTTGGCAAACTCGTTTTGTAAAGAGGAGCTAGTAATATTTAGATTTTGTAGGCGTATTAATACTTTTGCGAGTTAGCTTAGCATGTCTGAACTTTATTTCGGTGTTTTTTTTCTGGAGGCCGCATAATTCACCTCTGATCGGTAAATAGTCTGGAGGCATGATTTTGCAGCATAATTAAAAAAAAATGTTCATTAGACTGAAGAAAGTGGGTTCTTTGTATGTTTATCCAAGAACAGTCTGTCAAAACCTTGTGTTACTTGTTTTTATTATTCGTATTGCAGAGAAATTCTCCATGTATTCTTTTCTAAAATGTTAAGGAAAATAAACCTGTGAGCTCTTCCGATCAGAATTTGCTACCTTTATTTTGCCATGAAAATAGGCTTGATTGAGTCATAGCCAGTGGCACACAAGAACTTTAAATGGTTTAGATTAGAATGGAATTGAAAGTTGAACTTCATTGGTCTTAAGTAGCCTTACTTCCTCGACGATGATACTATACTATAACTGTGTTAGCGAAACAATACATTTTATCTTTCCTGAGTAATCTGAGAACATTTTAAAATTTACAATAGACAATAGCTGATGTTAATACCATTTATTTTAAAAAACTTAATAACTTATCTTAGTTGCCTTACACCTAAAGAGCCTGCCTCCGGTTGTTTGGTTTTTCGCCTTAATACATAATTTCTTGTCCGCGGCCCAATAAATTGCCCTATTTAATAGGAATTAGGAAATGGGATTCCCATCTTCAGCTTTAAGCAAATCCCTCTTATGCAATACAAAAGGATTATAACAACATAGCGTAACGCCTAAAAGTAGGCTTTTTATTCTCAATAACACCATTTACCTTGAAATATATGTTTGTGTGCGTGTGTGCAGTTCAGTGTAAAACGCAATATGTTACCTTGTCATAATTTCGAAATCAGTGATTTGAAACAAATCCTTTAAGGAAATTATAAAAGGAAATTCATGTACACAATTTTGTTGTTTATAGCAAAGGCTCAATGGCTTCACAGCCATAAAGTATGCTACACTTTCAATATGATTCCTTTCCTGAAGCTGATGATGAAACCGATTGCGAGGCAATAAACGGCAACGAAAAGGTGTATGTATTGAAAATACTTTTCGCTAGTACGAGAATCTTGATAAGACTTACTTAGAGCGTTCCGTATATTTCAATTTCCAGAGAAATTTAAGAACCTACAGAAATATGCTCTTATGTAAAGTAAAAGAAAAAAAAACGAAATAGAAATCAAATGGAATTTTTATTTGACACTTGTTTTCATGTGGCTTTCAGAGCTAAAACGAAGGAATTTTTACATTTTTGCAGGGCGCGGGGTTTGGGGAAATCCGGTATTTTAGCAATTTGCACAGTATTACAGTAGAAAATACCATTTTTCAACATTTTTGAGACCAAGTTTAGCCACCTAAAAGTATGCTGTACAGAACAAAAGGAAATATACACACACACATACATAAATAAGTACAACAGCAACACTGAAGGCAACGACAGGAATCAGTTCGTAAACAAGATGTCAATGAGAACGAAAACAAGTTTATTGAAACATTTGGATTTTACTTGCTTTTGCTCTTTCTTCTTCTATAAAATCGTAAAGTATATTATTATACAACACTGGCTAACATACACACACATGCACATATGCGCACTCACATGGTATGGCTGGGAGAGAGTAAGGCACAGACTTTGTTATATACAAGCTGGAGGATAAAAAGGGGCCACTGAAAGCTAAAGGGCCTCTACAGGCATGCCAGTAGTAGACATGCCAGCAGTTGAGACCTTTACTATTAAATACAATCCTGGTTTAAGCATGTTCCCTTAGTGTAATTTAGGGCATTTTGACTTAATTCCGGTGATTGTGACAACAACAAAGAAGAGGTGAGTTTTAACCCATTGTTTTTAAAAATCGATCCGCTAGGAATCGGCGCTGAGCAGATTTTGATATGTATTTCCGCATATCCATCCAAAGCATTAATCGAAGATCTTGTGGCAAAGCTTCAGACTCAACATAGATTCGGACTTTTTAATGGACGTTCCCTATTACAGTCGGTCCACAACGGTCCTTGTTTTGTTTACAAATAGTTATTCTTTTCGGTTTCAAAACCTGCAGCTCTAGTAGACACATATTACATCCGATTCTGACGAATTTCTTAAAGAACGTTACAAAATCTACTAAAACTCGATTTAATTGGCCCATTATTACGACTTGGTCTAAAGGTGCAAAAGAGATCTTCAATAAAAGCAAGCCTTACAGGAAGAATTTTGCTGAAGCTTAAAATCAATATAGCCTGGATACCATAATTGATGTCCACCCGCGATTAAGCAGAGCAGCAGAAGAATGCCAGCTACCCAAGTAAACCGTAGAAATTTTAGGTTAGATTTAAAATGTTTTTAGCGGGGCTCCTTAAAATAGACTACAATTTATTATTGAAGCATAGCAGCAAAAGAATGCCAGCTGTCCAAACAAACCGTAGAAGTTGTAAGTTGGATTTAAAATGTTTTTACGGGGCTCCCCAAAATAGGCTACAATTTATTATTGAAGTTTCAGCCTGCTTGTATGATCTTTAAGAAGACAGTTTTGACACACAGCCAACGTCAACTTGTGTTTTAAATACGTTTGCAGACACTAGTGGCCCCAAGGTCGAGAAGACATATTTGAGGTCCCATTTTTATATTACATACGATTCTAAAGAATTTTTCATAGAACGTTACAAGAGACTAATGCCCATCTCTACTTAACTTGAACCCTAATTGGCCCATAATTACAACTAGGTCCAAAGGTATTAAAGGTGATTCTATTTCAGGCAGAATTTAGTGCTGCGAAAGCTTAAAATCAATATTGTGTGAATACCATTTCCAACCAGTCCACCCGCCAGCCAGCATAGCAACAGAAAAGTGCTAGCTTCCTGACAGACAGTAGAAATTAAAAGTTATATTTATTTTTTTTAAGGGCTCCCCAAAATAGGCTACAATTTATTATTAAAGATTCAGACTAAAGGTATGCCCCACAATGAAGAAGGCATATGCGAGGTCCGATATTCATCAAATTTGTAACAGTCTATTCAAATGGTTTAGTTAAGAACTGTAGACTTTCTGCTCCTCAGTAGTCATATAACTGTATGATCAGCTAGCATTGCACCGCGAGCCACAGTGAAGACCTTGTCGGTCAAGAGGACACGGCCATAAAACTGTCTAATCAGCTGGCATTGCTGTGTGAGCTACTGTAAAAGGTAGGACCTTTTCGGTTACGAGGACACGGTCTATTGTAATGGATCAGCTACAAACTTCTGGCGAATTTCTTTTTGACCATATATTCAAGTTTTCATACGGCTTCGTACAAATGTCTTTTTTGAAGCTCCACCAGCTCTTAAAGCCTCTTATTACATTCTATCTAGCCCCATCATACTTTAGAATTTTTACTCGCTGTTCATCGTTTCCTGTCTTATATTCTTCTACTCTTTTTGGCTAAGAGATATATAGGTCTAAGACCTATGACTACTTCGGCAGCCTACCCAAAAATCGTTTGAAATCCACTCATGGTTCTTAGTGTGACAAGTCTGCAAATCGACGTTAGATTTTTTCTCATGGATTTAATTTTAAAAACACCGCCAACACCAGGTAAATAACTAGAATCACCACGTTAACCATCACAGCAAGCAGGCGTCCTAGTGATGTTTAGGGCCCACAAATATTCTTTCCAACGATTGCACTCGTAGCAATTGCTAGGGGTAAAACAAAGCTTTTGTTTTTATGCGTCATATCACAAAATAAGAGCTTATTTCTGTATTTTAATTTCTCTGGTTGTATGGTCTAACATGTTTAGTAACAGGCTTGCGTAAAGAGCAGCATCAATGCGGCCTTCTCTTGGTAGGATTGGGAACATTTCTTCTAAATGTAAGGGAAGTGGACATATTTTTAGTATCTTTCAGTGTAGAAAGGAATAGCTAGAGGCAGGCAGGTTTCGGAAGAGAAACAAGGATGTCTAAAAGATCTTTTAAATCGAACCGTTCAAGGTCGGCTATATAAGCAACGTAAGCATACGACTAAACTACATCTGGCGAGAGAGTGGCTAGAGACAACGATAAGGAATGTGTATCAAGCGATCGAGTATGTGTCTTGAGCGATCCAGTAAGTGTCTTGAGCATTCGAGTTTCTTGAGCGATCAAATATCTGAATCAATCATCGAATTATTTGAAGTTCTATAAACAAGTTGCGCTTTTATGCCTGCTGCGGAAAAGTACACTTTTATTTAAAACCCTTTGCTCGAAAGGCCTCCTGATATACCATTTCCAAAGAAGGGCCATACATTGCCGCACCTTGGTAAGCCTGCTATTCACTGTACTGCTTTTATTCTAACACACACACTTGTACATAGTATCACAAACATCAACACATATTTTTTTGTTAAAAACTCTGCAGTGTGTGCGTGTTGTCTAAAGTCCTGGTAATACCACATATTGTGTTGGTGTATACTTATATATGTACCAACACATATGCATACGAACACTCACGTACTTGGGTGGTACGTATACATGTTAGGTGTCTTTCACAACAAGCTTAACAAATACATAAACATAACGCACGCACACACACATACTTAGATATCCTCATACCATCTACACTCCTACCAACACATGAGCCACAGAAATTTATGACAAGCTAATATTTATAGTTAAAAACGTGTCATAATGTTTCGGAGGGATTTTATTCCATTTGTGTCTAAAGATTTAATATTGCTTTTGTGGCTCGAATCTGGATTGAACGAGACATACGGCGTCGTACAGTTCTCAACGAAATGTGTTGTCAGCCGCACTTGAATGTGACAACATCAGTAGAGGAAGGCTTTGGGCGTAACCGGCCGACTGTGTGATATTTGAATTTACTTTTCCTCTTGAAGTTAGCAAAAATGGGGGTTTAACCCCATACACATAAGTGTATGGGTAATGTCATCTAGTAGATGTCTATCAATGCTTAAGGAGCATTTTCGAATAAGTAATATTTGGAGCTTAAGACTTGCATCACCTTAAAGTGTTCTTGTCCATACATTGACAAATGAGGTTAATTACGGTAGCTTGGTTCGACATGGCGATTTCTGTCGGCTTAGATTTTAGCTGCGAGCTTATAAATTTCACGGTTCTCCGAAAATTTTGGGTCGTCTGAACTCTCTGGTAGCCAAATTCTTTGTTTGACACGGATATTAGTCCTTATAATCTAACTTTAATATTTAATGACTTAATTTAAAAAAATAAACGTAAATTGAGAGTACATGAAATAAACCTTCGTGTCATGAAATCCCACATGCCCATTAGGCCAATCTTTTTGGGCCACGTTTATCGAGCTACGGTTCTAACATGATAGCATTCAAGCGAAGAGTCGTTTAATGTTTTTGTGGACGGTTTTTCCACTGGTCCTGCATATTTATCATAAGTCGTTTCTTCTGACCATAAGGGCCTTATTTTGGTCCCTTCGGTTCATGAGTCCGACGCCACTCTTAGGCAAATTTCCAAATTAATCCATCTTTGGATTCGCAACAAAGTTTGTTTCTGTTTTAGTATCCATTAGTCCAGATCATCGCTTGTTTTGACCATACGGACCGTTTTGAGGCTAAAAGAGACGAAAACCCCTTAGTTATGCCTTTTTCTGATTTGAGTGCATCTACGCCTTGGTTTGTTAAAAAAAATAAAGGATGGTTAAATTTTAACGGTCGATGTTAGTTTTGAATAAAACACAAATTATTTAGGAAATTATTATAATTTCTCTTAATTATGATAATATTGGTATAGTTCAATTATGTATCGAACAAAATATCGGCCAAATGACCTCCGCGACCTCGGCGGCACAAGTCCATCCGATGGTCCAAGGTTTTTGATGACGCTGAGGCATAATTGAGGCTCTATGCCGTTAATGTGCCGAACTATCTCATCCTTTAGCTCTTGAATTGTTGCTAGCTTATCGGCGTACCCCTAATCTTTCATATAAGCCCAAAGAAGAAATCCAACGGTGCCAAATCACATAATCTTAGCGGCCAATTAACATCGCATTTGACCGTTGTCGCGATTTTAACAGACACTCGGACGAAAGGACGGACGGGCAAGGCCAATTCGTCTAAGAATCCCACGAAAATCCATAATGTCATTGTAGGGTCTGTCAATATTTCGATGTGTTCGAAATGGAATGGAATGATGGTGGAGGGTATGAGAAATACAAAATCAATTTGATATCCCGCACCTATGCCCCTTTTCTGATTTAAGTCCATCTTAACTAAGGGTCCCTCTGTGTGCCTTGGTTATATAAAAACATTATTTTCGAGGTGTCGGGATTCAAAAGACACTTTGACGAAAGGACGTATAGTCGCGGCTAATTCCTTTTATGACCTCAAGCCTAAAACTGAAAAATAAACAGCAAAAGGTAAACTATACAAAAAGGCAATCAATTGTGTCATTATAAAGTCAGTATTTGTTGCAAACGGAATGGCCAAACTGTATCCTACGGTGGAGGGTATTATAAAGACAAAATCTATTTGATATCCCACACCGTTACTGTTTAATTTAATTTATTTCTATCATTCTTAGCTGTTTAACCTTTCCAGAATATGCTTTATTAAGAATGAGAATGATATTGCAGCAACTTTAAGTCATTTATACTCATTTTCTTTTTTCATACAAATTAATGAAAATCGTTTCCCCTTAAAGTAGGCAAATCCTAAGGTTAAGCTTTAAACTTTTAAGTTTTATCCAACAACGAATATCAGTTGGGCTTTCTCTTTGGACTTTCTTTTTTAACTTATATTCAACTTTCGCTTTTAAAAGTTAAATGTAAACATAGCAATATTCCTACCCCTTAAAGTAGGCAACAATATTTTGATTTAATAAAATCCTTAGGTTGTGCTTTACATTTCATTGTTATTTACAAAAGTCATATTTTTATATGTGGCCATTTACATAGAATCTTTTTGTCTTAAGAGCAAAACTGAAAATACAACAAATATTTCCTGGTCTTTTGTACCCACTCAAATAATATCCACAAGAGTGGACTGCAAAGACTTGGCTTATAAATAGATATCTGATGGTATATTGTCCAACTTTAAAGCAAATATTATAAAATATATTAATTGATAAAATATCAAGTATATGTTTAGGATTCAATATACAAAATCATGAAACACTTCAACATATTTTAAACATTTTAAACTCCATTTGCTTTAGCTTTTTGTTCTATAGAAATGAATAAATCCTGCAACAAAGCTATTGATCTACGATATTGTTTCCACCGGTGGAAAATATTTATATTGTAATTCAATTTAAGTCACCAGAAAATCCAAAGCTCAAACAATGTCACACTCAAACACCTACCAAAACAACGAAACACACATACTGTTGTTGTTGCATACATTTAGGCTGTCAATAATAAAATATTCTATGGCCTATTTCAAGGATAATTGAAAAATTAAATTTTAAGAATAAACCCAACAAACCCATAGTTAGTTGACACATACAGCTGCGGGACAGGAGGCAAATCATAAAACTAAGGCAAAAAGTACACAGGAATACAAAATATCTATAAATATTGATTATATCAAAAAGGCAAGAGCACCATTTCACCTTCCTTTTAACTTAAACAAATTTTGTTACGTTTTGTAAACTACTCTGCACTGTGGTATAGAAAGCTATGACTTTGTACGAAAGGACATAGCTTAAATTTTAGGATACTAGAGTCATCCGCCATACTACGAGTACTCTCTTCAGCAGCTAATATTTTTTTGGTATACGTGCAACGAATACAGTTTATGGTTAGTCGAATTAAAAGCTCGGATATATACAAGCATTAACCATGCCTTTAATGACTGACAAATATAACATCGCAAAGACAGATGACCAAAACTAAAAGCATATAGTCTTCCTCAGGGAAAGCCGACCTTTGGTATGTGTCCATCAATGGCAAACCAAAGAGTTTGAATAACCAAGTAATTCTGTATTGCTCCCACCTTGACCAAACTTCTGCTTCTCTCGGTTGGTCGACGTAATTTTTTAGATCGCGGAGCTGCGTGTTCCTCCCATGCACTATAGCCTAACCAGGCTATCTCAAATACAGCAATTAGAAAGCTTTTTATAACAACTGATCCATGCCGTAGCATACATTTTAAAATAAGTAAAACTAAAAATCTTTAGCCTCAATTTAAAGCTCAAATGCCGATTTCCACAACCTCTGGTAAAGAGTATTTTACTAGCTCCACAAAAATAATCAATCATCTTATGGTATGCCACTTTATATATCATTCGCTTTATAGATATTCTGTACTTTTAAAGGAAATTCTTCTTGTCCAACGGAAGTTTTAGGGTTCGAGCCAATTTCCAAACAATTCTTTTTTGCTTGTGTACACTTCAATCGCGTTAAATTCTAAAGCCTTAAACGGAAATTCATTTAGTTTTCCATTAAATTGTTCACTCATCCGGAGAGAAAAATTCCAACTACAAAATTTCGTGTTATTTTTGCCCAAAAGTATGCCATAAACATTTTTAATAAATATTTCATAAATCCACAATTCGGCACATGCTAACATGCCAAACAAAAGCTTAATTAATAAATAAAATAACAAAAAAACAACAAATATTCAGCAGGTTGTGTTGCCATAAAATACATATTCAATGGAAACATTTAAAAAGTGCTACTTAAACACCTGGCAACGTTAAAAGACTTGAAGTTGCTCCATCTTAAGTTTACCGAAAATATGCAAACCTTGAGTTTAGTGTTCGCAGGCACAAGGTTGACTTGCCAAAGACAAAATAAATTTTTAATATTTTGTTCAGACAACCGGTTTCATTTCCACTTGTTAGGGGTGGCAAACGAAACTGCGTTGAAGTGAAGCATATAAAAACCAAAAATGTATAGCATAACTTTAGGCTTAGTTGTATAATTTGCATAACATATATTTGCGGACGTTTAAAATCGCTTATTTGAATATTATGCCATAAATTGATTTATAATTTACATGTAAATTTATAAAATTTAATAATTTCTGCCCCAAAACCCTGCAATGTTCCGTTGCGATATTGAGCTTGCCTGTGGTTTCCTCTCTACTTATACTCGGGCTTTAATAGTTTTCAAAATTTAATTTTTCCATTAGTTGCAAACTAAGTAATAGCATTTTTAATATGTTTGTTTATGGCAGGGCCTTACACAATGTTCGGCGGGTGAGAAAGAGCAACATTTGCATTTTTAGTTTCCAATACACATTTTTAGTTTTCCTGAATTACACATTTAAGTATGCAATATATACTTGGCCTTTTTCGCCAGGGCGTACATGGCAGTTGATATTTCCCAACAGCAGCAAGGATTAAAGGTATACATATAATTTTGCATTTAACAAGAATTTTTGCTCTACCATTTATTTGGATATTATTTTGAAGTTTTGCATATAAGTTTTGCCTGGTTCCTAATCTTTATATTAAGGCTTTTGAATTTGGTATTTCTATGAACGTCAAACTCTTTCAGTATACGTTTGTCAATCAAACTTCTGATCATTTATTACATAGCTAGTGCCTGTACATAGGCACTGGATTATTTTATTTGTCATCGCCAGAAAGTATGCTAATTAATTGAAAATTTACATGACAGGCTTATCAATACGTCATATTTGGGTTTTCAACTATTTCCAACAGTTGTTTTTTTCTTCCGCTAAAAAAGTAACACATTCCATTTAGATAAAAGATTTTTTTTTGTTTTTTTTTATTCTGTGGCAGTACACCTGCCTACATTCTCTTTTTTTGCTGGGATATATTTTAACCTGTAGAATGGTGATTATTTGAAAGATCAGATATAAAGAATTTTTTCTACGATTGGTGGCAAAAACAATCCTTGTTTAAAGCTGATTTTTTTTTACAGCATTAGCCGATATATCCCCAACCTACAGTGTAACACATTTAGTCAGACAAAAATTTTTAACTAAATAAAGAAGAAATTTTAATTAAATCTACTGACCAAAAATTAATTATTAGAAAACAGCTGGTTGTCATACCTGAAAGGAAAGGAGATATTCGCTTTGTTTATTTACTGATCGATTCAGAATGACTATCGGATCTGATTGGGTGTTGTCTTTTCGCCTGTCATTCTATCGTTGCAGTGTAATCTAAGTAAAAATCACCAATATAACTGATTTCTACAAAACTTGTTTTGAGCAAGGTACACTGGCCTACGATTTGAGATTAAACAAAAGTTCTTCCCGATTTTAAAACTTGCAGCTCTAGAAGTCATACGCTATATCTAGTGCTGACCAACTTTGGCATAGTAAGTCATAAGCAACCATTAACTTACTCTAGTAAAAATTAACCTTATCGGCCCATGTATTTAAATAGCCCTCTCCCCAAGGATCCTCCTGATTTGAAGTCCTGCAAATCTGGAAGTCCGAAGTAATAATAGCGTGCTCGAATTTCGCAAGGTCCTTAATAAGTGGTCATTAATCTGGTGAAGTTGAACCATGTCGGTTCATATTTTTAATAGATCGCCCACAAAACTTCATCGCAATTGTAGCTCTTAAGCCTAATTTCACTTCCAATATTTCTCGAATTTATTAAAATATATTTTGAGAGACCTATTATAATGCCTGGTAAATCAGTGTTGTAACGTAAAAAGTTTCAACTGAGGTTATTTCCGATTTAAGGCCCTGTCAGTGCAGAGGTCAACAATAAAATACGAATTTGTTTTCTTGGTGAATTTGGTCCATATTGTACCATGTGTAGGTCCCTTTCGTAGTTAGGCCCTGTCACTTTAGAAGCCACATATCAAACCAGCAACTTTTACGAGCAACTTTTAACCAACCGCTTACAAAGCTCGACTATATTATTCCATGTTGTGTTATCGAACACGTACAAATTTCCTTGCCGATTAAAGGTCCAGCTCTCCAAAAATATGGCCTTTTAAATTCAATCTTGTTCGCATGAATCATAGGTTGTTATAAAGCAACTTTAACCAGAAAAATTATATCTCTGGAGTACTATTAAAAAGTTCTGATATTATGGCGTCGCGTTTGAAGGCAAAAGCTCTATTATAGCAACTGGTTTCCTATAGGAAGACTTAAGCTTTTTCCTTAAAATACTACGACTCATGAATGGAACATTTCAATGGTACTATTTCCTTTAATATAAATTCTCTAATGGGTTCATTTATACCATGTCAGTCTGTTTTTTCGTATAGAATTCTAGCTCCTATTATGTTTGATCTTGCTCTTTTCCATCTATGTGTGTGTTGAGCGCACTATGGTGGCAAACATAATTAATTTGGACACCGAAGTTCTGAACGATGATGGCTTATAGCAAAACTGGCCCGGAGGGAAAAGTTTTTCTTTAAGGGACAAACGATAGATTGAACAAATTTAATTTGGTTGAGTATTTGCTTCGCTTACCTTTATTTGTTCATGGGCTAACCATAATTTACATAGGGATTTTCTTTGAGTCGCTTGTAATACCTAAAAGCAGGGCATAGTCGCTGGGCGTTTCGGCACTTGTGGACCAAAAACGGCTTCCTTGTTTCTAGAAAACATTTAGAGTTAATCAAAGTTTATGTCTTTTCTATATATACATACGAGTATATTTCGAAAAACAGCTTAAGCTTTAAGTAAGTTCCTGTGGACCTTCAGTATTTGTGCGCGCTCCAATACATGCCAAATCATGGCGAGGTCAAACACAGATTTATTTCGAAGATTTGAACGAGATTGCGAATTGGACGCGGGCTCCCCAATAAACGGCCTGAAAGTCAACACAAGCGACCAAAAATAAATATGGTGCTGAGGGCACATAATTAATAAATAAATTCGTAACGGCTGCCAATAAGGATATATTTTTGTGATTTTGTTGAGATCGGGGCTCGCTATGCAAAGTCCTTAAGCACAAACTACCAATAGTAAAACAGAAGATATTGGTACTCAACTTAAAGCAAATTTCGTTATTAAAGCTTAAACAAAAAGGTCCGATTTTAGGACCTTTCGTCCCATACGTGTTCGTCCCTAATCTCAGAGAAAGTTTCATAGTTTCTCAATATTTCGATGGGTAGCAAGTTTTGAGTAACCATACCTACATTTGACTATAAATTGTCCGTTTTGACCATGCGGGACGTTTTTTTTTGGGCCCCTTGGTAGAAAAATTCTAGCACATTTGAGGTATTTAGTGCGTCTCAACTAACATTACCCATTTTCATTATTGCCGTCCACTAAAAACTATGATTTGTTTCTTTGTATAAAAGTGTTTTGTTTAAAAGTGTACTTTTTACCAAGGACCGATTTAGCCTATTTACAATCGCAAACAGCTAATGACCATAAGCCATCATAGTTTTTCAACAACATTTCAGGTTCCTAGGTTGATTCATTTGACCGCTAACGTACTTTCGACAGACACACGGACTGACATGGATAGCACGTCAACGAATTTTACGTCGATCAATACTTCGTGGAGCTGGAATACTTCTTGGAGCTAGAATTGCACATTTAGTATTACATACACCCTTCGGTGGAGGGCATAACAAATTTTGTTGTGGTAGCAAGGCACGGATTTAAGGACACGAGCTTATGGGTTATCCAATATTATCGAATTTCAGTACGTATCCAAATAGTATAAATTTATAAAATTTGGCTAGAATCGGGGCTGGAACTTAGGAATCCTATATTTAATATGAGCTAATGGGTTTTCGAATTATGGCAGTTTTACTTGTCAAATGTGAATTTTATTTTAAAATCAGGCTGAGTTAGTTCTTTAGAACCTCATAGCTCAATGATATGATAATTAGAAATCCGGATTTATTTTGGGCTTCGGAACCACATACCACAACGAAATGATAATTGCTATTTTACAAATGTAGATGCCTTTAGCTGGACTTAAACAAAATAACCTCCGGATAGAAAAAGTAAAAACCACACAAACCAAATTAACAGCACAAATACATTTCTGCGGCCAGTCGTGTGTAACTTTTTGCAGTGTTTTTTTCAAAACCATTTCGCTTCAAGTTGCACTCAATAAACAAGAACAATTTAATATTCTGGCCGGTCTATTTATAGGCCTGCCAAATGGCAGTTGATGGCCAAAACACCTGTTAGGATTTTGAGTATTTTCATGTACGTTACCATTTGTTTAGCATATATTTCAGGATTTGAGTTCACAGACAGTAACAAGAAGTGTGTCTTTAGGGGGCGAGGAGGACTGCAATAAACAAAAGCATAAATCATTTTTTCCAACCAGCAGCCGCCAAACCCCCTGACTTTTAGGCCATTTGTGCCCTCTGTCGCTGCCTCGGCCATGACCAATTTTTATACAGCCAAGCTGTTAGAGTCACTCCCATGCCAGACATTTGCGGAAATTTGCTATTAACCTTTATTGGGTTGATGTTTTTCTTTTTGACTTGCTTTTTGTTTTTTTTTTGTGGCTCGATTTCCTTTGCCATTGTTCTACGTTTAGTGGGGGGAGACACATTAAACCATTATAACGAAGCGTTACATTATGGTACTTATAACAGTAATAATCATAATAATAAAAGTATCTAAGTGTGTGTACATGTGTGTTAGTGTATGTGTAAATGTATACTTCTGAGTGTATGTCAGCATATCTAAGCGTGTGTGAAAGTGAGTGAGTGTTAGTCATTTGCACATTTCCTCCTTTTTCACACACACAGTACGAGTGAGTTGTGGTATATATGTGTGGGTACAAGCGGAAATGGATGTGGAGAAACAAATCTTACCTCCATCTTAACAACAATCATTTTTCCTTATACGAGTATGGTCGGAAAGCCAGAAAGTTTAGCATTTACTTTGCCGCTTTTCCTTTTGATGACTTCTTTCGGGGTTTTAAGCAAGCGAAACGTAGAAAACACTTAGGAAGAGAGAGGGGCAGAGAGTTGGGCGTCACAGGAACCCGGAAACAGCAGAATTTTATTGTTCCATAATGAGTTGAGTTTTTCTTTGGCTCTAAGTGCAATAAAAATTCCTTTTTGTAAGACATACAATATGTCTAAAGGGTGGTTCAATATGAAAGAAGATTTTCTTTTAAAAATAAAACACACAGCAAATTTTTGAAAGGACATGTTTCTTACCTTCCTTCCTTATAGGATAGAGTGTATACCAAATTTTTCAATCTTAATTTGTCATCAACAATGTTTCAGGCTTTTAAGGCGCAAAGCTACACAAAAACGAGTTTTAACCAGGTTTCAAGATTTTTAAGGCGTTTGAGAAATTTCACAAACCGATTCAGTTTGAACTCGACAAGACATAAAAGAAAAAAAAATTATTAAATTCTTAAGGTCCTGCAACCAGCATTATTGTTCCACACCAGCAATATTTGTCATCAAAAATGTTACAGGCACTCAAAGGTGGGTACTAAAATGGTCTGGGTCTTAATTAAGTTTCAAGATTTTTGGGCTGTTTGGAAAATTTCACAAACCGATTGTTCTTGAACTCCACAATATCTTTAAAAACAGTTCGCAAAAGGATGGCAAAACTGGATTTTAACCACGTTTCAAAATTTATAGGCAGTTTGAAAAATTTCACAAATGGATTCTTGTTGAACTCAACACAAGCAAAAAAGTATTACATCCTAAAAGTCCAGCAACCTTGTTGCGGCATCGTCCAAATTTTGTTCCACACCTGCCACATTTGTCATCAACAATGTAACAGGCAATCAAAGTTATGCAAAACCGGGTTTTAACCGGGACTCAAGATTTTAAAGCTGTTTGAAAATCGTCACAAACCGATTTTCGTTGAACTCGACAAGACCTAAAAGTACAAAATTATTACATCCAAAAGGTCCATCATCGTTATTGCGGTATAGTCCAAATTTTGTTCTACAGCATCAAACATTGTCATCAAACATGTTACAGACTTATAAGGGCGCAAAGGAACGCAAAACCGGGGTTTTACCAGATTTTTGGTCTGTTTGAGAAATCTCACAAATGAATTCTTGTTGAACTCGACACTAGCTATAGGAACAAAATATTACCTCCCAAAAATCCAGTAAACTTGTTGAGGCACAGTCTAAATTTTGTTCCACACCAGCAAAATTTGTCATCGAAAATGAAACAGGCTTTTAAGGGCGCAAAGGAACAAAAAAACGGGTTTTACTCGGGTTCAAGATTGGAAAGCTTCTTGAGAAATTTTACAAGCCGATGCATGTTGAACTCGATGAGACCTAGAAGAAAAATGATTACATCCAAAAGGTCCAGCAACCTTATTATGGAATAGTCCAAATTTTGTTCCACGCCTGCAAAATTTGTCATTAACATTCTTAAAGGCTTATAAGGGTACTAAGTTATGCAAGACCGGGTTTTAAGATTTGTTGGCTATTTGAGAAATTTCACTAAGCAAATTTTTGTTGAACACGATAAGACGTAGCAGAAAAAATTAAAATATCCAAAAGGTCCATCAACTTTTTTGTGCGCGTAGTCCAAATTTTGATCTACACCAGCAAACTGTACGGTCGAACGACCAGAACGAAGATAAGCAGGCGCACCTCCTGTTTTGTTTCAGATTCTGTTGACTCGGATGGCTGGTGGTGTTGATCAAAAACATCGCTAAGTGAGCGAAATGCACGAAAAGTTTCATAAAAACCCTTTTGGTCATCACTGTTACGAGCTGTTCCACAGGATATCTTTCCATGACTAAGTAGCCCAAGCCTGTAGTACCAAGTGTCTAGAAAAAATATAGATTAAAACTACAACATATCACAATCAATTGCTTATAAAGATATCCATTACGATTGCTTCACCCTGTAGTGGTTTACATTCATACATCATCAAAATTTGTTCATTAAAGTCGTTTCATTATCATTTTCATTCAAGCGTCTGTCCTTCCACCTACCGCCCCCGCTCCTCTTTCCCACCCACCCTCCTTCAGTTGCCATGAACAAAAAGTGAATGGCTGCTAAGCAAGCCACCCCGATAATGACTTGTACAAATGGCCATTTGAAGAAGAAAAAGTGATATTTTTATGTTTCTTTGGCATACCTAAAAGTATGCTGTACCATTTGAATACCCAAAGTATGCTTTATTTGGAGGAGAATACAAACATCAAAACCTTCAACTACAAAAGGTTTTCTAAAAATATGCTTTAATTATAATGAGTCAAAAAAATGTGTTATAATTACACAGAGCCGCAAAATTGGAATATTTTTCTCTTAAAGGCAGCAAACTAAACAAAATGTTGGGATTTGTTGCACGGAGTTGAAAACTGTTTTTGAAATTTTTTCAAAAATTATGATTTAATTAAGCTAAGCAAAACATTTACAACAATCTTTATTGACAAGAATAAAAGTACAGAAAACTGAAGGATTTCGAATTATATTGACAAGGTTAAAAATACACAAAACTTTAAGATTTCGAATTATATTGACAAGGATACAAATACACAAAACTTAAGGATTTCGAACCCATTAATTCGGGTTTCGAAATATGTAAATTACTTGCAAGCATTTTAAAAATCCCCGATGGAAATTTCGATTGAACTAAGGTATTGGTTTATACGTATTTTTTTTGGCAAACTCTTACCTCGTTTACTGATGTCACAGACTCCTTAAGTCCTGCCAAGCATTTTCTAAAGTAAATGTCGAGTAATTTTTTGGTACGTAGCTTTTTCAAAATCCTATTAAATAATTTTAAAGAACTGATATTCAGGAGCTTAATATCGATTCAACTGCCATAGAGGATTTCTTTGTTGAACAGTGTTATTTCAAAACGCAAAGCAAAAAAAACGTTTTAAAGATTATTTTTCTATTCCTCTTTCTTTGCATACAGAATTTTTTTTTAAATCAAGGTAACAACTGTAGTTAGTTAATGAAATGGTTTAAATTTTTTGTCGTTCATTAAGAGTCAAGTCGACAAACAGAACATGATATTTTTTTGTTTATTTGCCAGTAAAATAGTAACTCAAACTGAATAAAAGAGCACAAATGATTTACATGAAAGCCTTTACCTTAGATTTCGTAAAAACCCATCAACTTGCCGAAACGTTACTTCATTAGAAGGCAGAGTATGTGATATAAGAAAAACAATTCTAATATTTTTTCTAAATATTTGAATACATATTTTTTAAAATGTGTTAATAATAAAAAACACACCCGAAAAAGTGAAAATGGTGGCTATGAAATGTTCTATAAAGTTTTAGCCATACAAATTTACTATACTCGTATATCTCAGAATAAACCTAAACCCAAAACTTGACACAAACAACAAAAACACCAATCAAATTCAAGATTGTCCATACATTTATGCATTTACGCTCTATACAGAGTTTTCTTAGCGGCGCCATCTATATATGAACTACGATATTATTATGGTTAAACAAGTAAAAGTTTATTATCGGTTTATTCAATGAATTGCAAAGGTTAGCGGTGGGTTTATTGTTTGCGACGCCATCATAAAAAAAGTAGAATTATGCCGGAAATTATCAGATCATAATATAAAACTCACAATATAATCATTGTAAAAAACTATTGTTTTATACTATGAAACTATTGTTTAGAGCTTTTATACGTTTCACGGGTTTATAAAATTGTATTTCCATCTTTTGTCTCTCTGGAGAACTTCGGAATTTAAATCGCAACAAAAAAACTTCTTACGAAGTCAAAAAAAAACAACTTCAATAGAATAACACTTTATGTGATTTTTTGAAAACATCTTGGATGTAAATTAAAATAGATTTTTAGAAAGGGGCTTCTATTTATATGCTGTGTATTGTTAAGCGATCCATAGTAAATGATATATATATATATATATATATATATATATATATATATATATATATATATATATATATATATATATATATATATATATATATATATATATATATATATATATATATATATATATATATATATATATATATATATATATATATATATATATATATATATATATATATATATATATATATATATATATATATATATATATATATATATATATATATATATATATATATATATATATATATATATATATATATATATATATATATATATATATATATATATATATATATATATATATATATATATATATATATATATATATATATATATATATATATATATATATATATATATATATATATATATATATATATGACGCGCAAAATAGAAAGGGACCTAAGGGTAAAAACCAGTTTTGTTCAGGAGAGCCATTTTAAAGATTTAAATACGTGTATCTTTGGTGTACCATCACTTTCATAAAACGCCCATATCTCTGGGAGGGAACACTTTTGGGGCATGGGATCGGTCTCATTCGATGCTCAGATGTTGTCCACATCAAAAAAAAAAGTTAAAATTGATTTTTTTTACCCTTAGGTCTCTTTCTCTATGCGCTGTCACATATAGCGATCAGTAGTAATAATAGGTCATATGAGATTTTAAATAAAATAATTGTTTTTTTTTGAATTTAAATATGGAATAAATTTTAATATTTGCCCGTTAGTGTGGCTCGTTTCCCCGACTTCGGATCATAGGATCAAGTGAAACATACTTGAGATCAAAACAAGCGCCTAATAGTAAATACCTACTTACCAATTAAAATAAATTTCGCTATGGAACCAAACATGAATTTGTTATGGCAGACCATTGGGGCTATAAATATGGTAATTGCCATGAATTGCGGAGGATTTATTTCATTTGGCCAGGCCGAAAATAACCCGGTGTATGCCCTTTTTACTTCCTTTTGTCATACCACCACTTCCCTTGAGTCCATGAGCAGCGGAGCCTTACTTAAATTCTCCCAGCTATTAACTTAATTACATAATCTATCACTTTATGCTAAAGTATAAAACAATATCCATACATTAAAAATGTATAGCATATCCATAGAGGATAATGCAAATCATGAAAATTCACTGCATACTTTAGGGATTCAAAAAAAAAAACAACAGTACACAATACGACTCACACGACGACATGCAGCTATTTAACACTGCCATAAATAGAGCATGAAGTCAACCGAACTCAGGGGGTAGTAAGCCAGATTGTGGCCGGCCGACACAATCACAAATGGCAGGCGGTCGAACGGACAGACGGAGTGAAATTTAAATATAATTAAATAATAATAATGAAATGATTAAATTAATAAATAAATATTTGCATGGCAATTATCATTAAAATAATTAATACAATAAATCCTTGAATTGTATTTATAATATCCTGCATATGTTGCATTTCCATGTGTGTGTGAATGCAAACGTGCGTGAGGGTTCGCCACACCGATGAGCGTGTGAAAGTTCAGACATGTTGCACAATATGTTGCAGCAACTTTGTGCAGTTGTTACCTTAATCACACGGTCACTCCTTTCCCTGCTGCTGCTGCTGCTCACTACACTCCTTTGGCCACACCCTTCACTTGGCGCTGTGTCCACAGCTGACCTTATTCCGAGGGTGTCTCTATTGGCCATAATTTATAGTGGCTGGGTATTTTGTTTTTGTTCTGCTGCTTTCGGAAATTATTTATTAAACATCTGTTGGATATTTGTTGTATCATGTTCAATATTAAGTTCTGTTTGTGGGCTTCATGTTCTGCTTTTTTTCTTCTTCTGGTATTCCTTTTTGTATTTTTTTTTTGGTAGTGGTGGGACATTAAATTTTATTTACCTTTTAGCACTTTGTTAGGCTTTAAGACGAACGACGAGACGAATGAAACGGGGCAACAACAGACACAGAAAGCACATAAGTATAAACGATACTATCGCAAAAGGGAAGGTTTTGACATGATTTCAAAATTGTTATATGCCATGAAATGGTTATGACAACATGTTTGAGTTGGTATTTTTTTTCTCTTAGGTTTGTGTGCTGTCTCTGTGGTCAGTTTTGGCAAATTAAAAAAATATAATGGGATTTTTTCGTCTTCGTTTTTTCTCTCTAGGGGAGGGCATGAACAATACACACGTTTAAGAATGAGAACGGACTTCTGTGAAAGGTTTTTTTTTTAATTTCTCGTATAAAAGAAGCTTTATCGCTTTTCTCTGGTCGAAAATAATAATTAAAAGATCTGAGGATAAAATGGTTATGACAGAGTATCATACCAGAGATTGTTATACTTTCCTTTGTTATGCAATGTCAGTCGAAGTTTTTACGCTTCATTTGCTGGCCTGTCAATGACAGTGACAGTTGAAGATTGCTAGTAATATCATTAAAAAAGGGCATACCGCCCTTCCATTGCAACCAATGGAAGCACCAGGTTTTATGCAGAAAACGGATAATGACAGTTGTACTTAAGTTATTTTGATACTATTTGCCATTATAATACAAAAAAATAACATAAAGAATCAAGTAAAACTGCAAAAATTAGACGGAGCTTTTTAATATACAGAAAATTGGAATAACTTCAAATCAAAAAACATATTCAAATTGTGTAAATTTTTATACTAAAAAATTAAGAATGATTTTCGTTGACTGCTGCAATGGCAGAAACTCAAATCGGGGGAGATCTGATTTCTTCTGAAAATAAAAAAGGACATCGTAGTTCCTAGTTTTTGTTTTGATGAAGAAAATTTTTCATTTTGCAACGCTATACCTTATGAAATAAGTTAAAAAGTTGTAAATATTACTTCGTTTAAGCGAATGTGCGTGATGAGGTAGGTGTCTTTAGTGAAATCCTATAGAGTTTAAATTCGTAGAATATTTTAATGTCCCATCTGTAAGATAGGAGTGTCGTTTTCGTCCATTTTTGAAAATGGGTAGAAAAGTGAAAAAATGGTTCTTTAATAGGAGTAGAGTTTTTTATGATCTACAAAAACGTTGTGTAATTAATTTCAGTTTGCACGTGTCCTTTTTTTTAATGAAATTGCATAAAGATAAAAATTTGAAATAACTTTCGGTTCTACTATTTTTTTAATTAAATTACAAACTATGACCGATATTAAAATTTTATCTAAGCATTCATTTGAGGTATTTTGTGTCACATTAACTCGGAAATATCTAAATTTAAAAGTCCACTTTAATTCACTCTAAGATCCAAAATTTAATTTTGTCGACGTACTTTTCCAGTTTGATGCATAAAATTGTTCCACTTGTGCAGACAAACTTTATTAGATTGAATAGTAAACAGCAAGCTTTAAAACAAATCTGTTCATAATTCAAATGATAGAATAAATATTTTTAAATCATTAAATGTAAAAATTAAATAAAAAACTTTATAATTTCGTTCAGATAACCGAATACATAACATTTTATTATCAGTTGGTCTAGTTAACAAATGCTCGTAGTAATGACAATCGAATTTAAAGGAAACTTATAGCCAGTAATCAATAGCAACAACGATTACATGTACAAATTAAGTTCCAATAAAACTCCTTATTAGTTAGATAAATCAATATTTTGTCTCTTTAACCGATAATGTCAGTCAACACTACTAAAAATAGCGGTGTACCCAACCAACATTTAGTTGTAGCTTTGGAATATATGGATAGTACGAGCAAACTCCAATATTTTGTTGGCAAAACTCGCTTGTTAACCGAGAAACTTTAGTAGCCTGAAAAGAACACAGCTGTTGTTTCTTTTTGTATATATCAAAGAGAACTCAACTACAATCGGTTTTATCTGCGAATTGTAAAAGACCAAAAAAAAATGTAAATTGCTACACTTTCGCATTGTAAAAATGTTTAAACTGTTTTATTTTTTTTTTATTTTTTTTATACTTATTTTATTTTTTTATTTTATTATATATTTTATTTTATTTTATACTTATATAGCATGATGTGGGATGTTGAACTTTTTCTTAAAAAAAATATGTCTGGTAAATCTTACTAGTTTCTTTAGCGTCTTAAAGCTAACTTAAAAAATAAGCCTGGTAAATCTTACTAGTTTCTTTAGTGGCTTAAAGCAAACTCTAATTAAGTAACTACAAAGCTAGTTTATGCTTTTAATTCAAGCAGATCTTGTACTACGCTAAACTGTTTATATTTACTTAACTGCGGCCACGTAGATCTGCAGATTCCCATCCATCCTTTAAATTTTGTTATCACAGCCTGTATCGAAAAAAGTCGAACATTTTTGCCTAATTCCTAAGATGGCAGCATCTTCCACGAAAACAAAACGTAAAGCTGGTGCAGAGGTTGCCGCCACAGAACATGAATTTGGGCATTGTCCTTTTTATGTGTTTTTGTTGATTTTAATGTCCTTTCAATGCTTGTGGCAAAGAAACGTCCATACCATGAGAGTGTGTTTCAGCGTTTTTGCGAATTTTATAATTGTGTTTGTGTGTATGGAGTCTATGTGCTTGTATGCGAGTGTTTTCTGTCATTGTTATCAATTGACAACAGATTGATGTTCATTATTATTTTTATGTTGTTTATCTCCGTCTGACAATTGCAATAAAAACATTTCATTCCCCTTCAGTTGTTCGTTCGTTTAGTCATTCATTTCATTTTGGCTCTGCTCAGATTTCAGTCAGTCAGTCTTTCATTCATTTGTTCGATTGTTTGAATTGTTTGTTTTCGATACTGTCGTTGCTGTTGCTGTTTTTTTGCGTTCGATATTTGTACGTATGTTTTACGGTGAATGGGTTTATGGCTCGATGCCTTGTCTGGCGTTGCTTACATTTCAGTGCTCACATGAAATATTGATACAAATGACATACGAGTGTATGAGTTTTTGAGTTAATAAGATATATCCGAGGTTTGCGATCTTTTATTTCAGAATTTGAAATTTGTATGATATCAGTCGATTTTAATTTTGATTTAAGATCGTTGTTGTTTCTTCTTGAGAATCAACAATAAAAATTACAAAAAGGCAGACGGTACAGTTGTTTCTAAACCATCACAAATTTTTTCTTTAGCAATTTATTTAAGTGTATAGCCTCTACAAAGAATATACTTGTTTACTTAAGTCCCCTAACACCCCATAAAGGAACGAGGGCGAAATTCTCTCAAATCAGTGAGCTGTGTACGATTCAATTTTTATTCTCACTGACCGTTACCTACCTACAGTTTAACGCCGGCTCCGAACGTCCAATGCATTTTATGGAGAAGTTTTTACACGGCTTACAGATAAATCTCTTATTGGTAACGTCGCTGTCATCTACGAGGTCATCTACGAGGCCGCTAAACAATTGTTAGATGTTCTTACCAGGGTTTGAACCCGGGTTAACTGGCATGATTGTCGTGCACACTTCCACCATACCACGGCGGCCTACCTACGAGGCTGCAGTGCGTAATAAATTTTCTTTTTCGTTAGCAGCTCCTTAAAATATTGTTCGGAGATCAAATAAAATATGTATATTCTTGATCTTCACGATCAAGAAAACGATAGGGCCATGACTGCCCGTCCGTCATTTAGCATGTCCGCTGAATGCTTACTTGCTGCCAATAAAAAAATAAGGTAAACCCCCCATCGTTTTACGATGACAACTTCTAGACATGAACTGCTTTAGTTTTTTATAGGATTAAATCGGCTAATGGAAAAAATTTTGCCTTTAAGGTACTAAAACTACCTTAAAAAAACTTCAATATTTTTCGTACTAATAATTGCTCAATTAAGAATGTAGCTTCAACGTTTTTGACCAAGCTATAGCTTAACTTGGAGTAGTTGTTAGAGACGCTCTCTAAAGACCCGATATATGCATGTATCGCTACTCGTCAATTGATGCTGATACCGCTTTCACATGATACATAACTATACCGTTATTTTCCGTACTGAAATCCCCAACCTCACGATTGACAAGAATATCTTAATATCGTTAAATCGTCTGCCCTATTTTTGCGGTGCCTTGCAGTAATGGCATTTGCAACAAAATGACATGTGAGCGACGACGATGTGCTGATGGCTGATGATGCTATTGTTGCCCACTTCGATTTTGTTGTTAACATAAATGTTGTTGGTAGATTGTAGATGTTGTCGCCAGTGAGGTTATTGTAGCCGTTGTCTCTGCTTGTGTATGCATGTGTGTGTGCAAATTAATGGTATTCTATTGTATTGTCATTCGTTGACATATTCAGATCATTAATATCGTTTTTGTTGCTGGTGTTTGTTTCTCCCGTTGTTTGTTGCTCTTTCGCTTGGAGTGTCATTGTGTTGTCATTTTACGTCGCTGTGTTCCTTTTGTTGTTGGTGTTTGCGTAATGCATTTGCATTTTCTGTATTTCTCTGCCGCTCCCTCTTGCTCACTCTCTCTCACTCTATCACCACATGTGCCTGTCTATCACCGTTTGGATTCGTTGTTTATCAAGGGAATTAAATCAGTTGACAGTGATTACGAGTATGTGTGTATGCGTAAGCATATCTGAGTGTGTGAGCGTCTCTTGTGTTCTCCACTTGAAGAAGAGATTTGTTTTGTTAAATACAACTGCATAAATTGTCTTGGCCAAAATTGGTACAGGCATATTGATGTTTTTCTTAAATCTCTCTTTGCCATAAGTTATGCGAATTTATTCCAATTGCACAACATTACATTCGATTGTTTGGAATTGTTCAAGAGCCATTTTAGTATGTATGACGGTGTGTGGTGTATACATTAATCAACAGCCTCCTTAGAGTATGCAACAGAATAAATGATTACCCGTTGTTTAGTAAAATGGGAAAATTTGAGAAAATTTTTGTTTAGTATTTTAATGAAATTGTGGCAAAAGTGAACTTAATGGAAAGGACCAAAACAAAAAAAAATTTAGAAAATGTCAATAGCTGTTAAGATTTAAAAATGTGTTCCATATACCATGTTTTGTACCCAATGTGTACCCATATACTTAGTTAAGGTACTTAAATGGAAAAAAAATTGTCCACTGTTCAAAATACGCGTACATCTCTACTGCCCTCATAAAAAAGAAAGTCACCAGTCTCCATTATAGTAGTTGAGATATTTAGCTTTTTTGGCTACGAAACACACTAAAAGTGGTACATGTGACCACTTTGCTTAATGTTTTTCAGTCATTTACAATTAAAAATGGGTCTTTTACGTTAAACAAATAAATCAGAAACCCATTCAGGATTGCGAATCTGCCGTTAACTCTATTTTGGAGTTTTGACTCTTGTGACTTTCTTCCTTAGGACGGAATCTCTCCACGATTCCTAATACGCAACGACATTAAGTTACCCTTAGACCATGTATCCCTTGAAAAACGAAATCGAATTTTTATTAAACAAAAATATTTGTTTTTCCGACTTTTTATACTTTCCTCTCATTATGGGACTCGGCTTGGCCCGTTAGCTATAGGGTCCTTTAGTTCAGCAACAAGTAAAAAACAACACTTAACAACGTAGCTATGTACGGCTAGGCCAATTTTTTCATAATAAATAAAATGCAAAAACTCAAATCAAGTGTGGACACTTTGTTGTTCATTCGAAAGGGCATTGTATGTCATTTGCTCTTTGAATATAGATCCCTTCAAATGTTGGCAGCAACTACGTTTAGGATGTCCATTCAGTCCAATTTAAGATGACTCATTCGAGCATTTTGACCGGTATGATACTGTATGATGATAATGATACACGTAATGTTGCCTCCATAATCTGAATCGTAGTTGGTTTGTCGGCATAGACTTTGGACTTTACGTAGCCCCAAAGAAAAAAGTCTAAGGTTGTAATATCACATAATTTAGGCGGCCGACTCACCGGTCCAAAATGTGAAATTTGCTGCTCTTTGTAATGACCTCTCAATATATCCATTGTTTGAGCAGCTGTATGGCAAGTGGCACGGTGCTGTTGAAACCAAATGTCGTCAAGATTAGGGGGTTTCAATTTAACGTAGAAAAAAAGTTCGATTTTAGGCGCGATAGTAAGCACCATTCACGGTCACGTTGCAGCCATCATCAGTTTTGAAAAAATACTGACCGATGAATCCACCAGCTGGTTAGCCGCACCAAACCGTGGTTTTCGCGGTGTAAGTCTTTCCATGATGAAGTTTAACCCAATATAATCTGTGAAAAAAATCCTATTAAAAATACCTCTAGATTGATGACCCTAGACATTACCATAAGCCATCGGTCAGAAAAAATATCCTAGATTAATATTTTTCAACGCTATTGTCTCAAGTCTAAATTATCCTACATTAACAATATATGTATATATAATATACTTTATGTGGTTTCCTTTTAAAATATCGAGGTGTTGCAAACCGAATGACATATTTCATACCATTCTTCAGGGGAAATTTATCACTAACTCAAATATAACATTAAAGCTATGATTTTACTAAATTTGAAGGATTCCACCTATGTATTAAAGGTCACTAGGCCGAGGCAAATATAACATCAATTCTACGATTAGGCAAAATAAGAGGGAATTGGCCCAAGTATCACTAAGCTACACACAAATGTGGGATCTCCGAAACAGTAGAATTTCTTGTCTTATCTTAATAAACACAAACTAGTTCGATTTATCTTTTTTTTGGAAGAGGATTAACGGTACCTAGGGATCCAAAAATCTGCCAATTCAAAAATAGATGTTTAATTTTTTGGTTTGTTTAGAGCCCCAAAAATTAGATTCTTTATCCCCCAATACTACCTAAGCAATACAGGAACGTAATTTATAATGGAGAGTATAAAACTTTGATCCATTCGAACATACAAACCATATACTCAATTTTATTTTTTATAGATTTTCACGTTATATTTTTCAAAATATTTTTTCTATTAAGTTTTGTTTTTATTCGAAATTAGTTTTCTTAAAGCAAACGCTGTCTATACCGAATTTGATTAATACTCATTTCCACTTAAAAATAAAATTGTGAGTGTTTTAAACCTATTAACGCTAAATGTAGTCGTTCTTTAAACGCCTTGCTTTTCAATTAAAAACAAAATTCTATGAGCATACGTTTCAGGCTAAATAAATTAAGGCATACTTTTAGGCACTAACATAACAAAACCTACATTCAAACAATAGAAACATCCAGAAACTGTTCGTTGTAATGCTAACCTATTGTTCTCTGTTCTCCTTGTCTCATTTTTCAGTCTGCAGCACCATTGTCGTCGCCATCATCGTCCGTCGATCTTTTGGCCGACCACAAAAGACGTCACCTCCGCTTTCAGCGCCAGCAACTCCATGAGCTACAATTGTCGCAACGCCAGCTGCGACGTCAATTCAATGAATTGAAATATCATCGCATTGGCGAACGTGTGCGTAACATTGAAATTGAACAACATCGCATAGCGGATGCCAACTTCAATCTATCGCGGCAAATTGCTTCCTTGGATAAGTTACACTCCTCCATGCTGGAGCTGCTGGAAGACGTTGAGAACGTTCAAACGAAAGTTGATAAGAATCTACCCGAATTACGTCACGAAATTTCCAAATTGGAATTTTCCCATGCCCAGCTCATGTCCGAACAGAATCTGGTGCGTGAGGAGGGCAAGAATGTGGCACGTTCTCTGCAGGCAATGGCCGTCAGTGTCAGTACTTTGCAGGACGAACGTGACGGTGTGCGACGCATGCAATCAAATGTGGGCGTAATGCGTACCCAACTGGATCGTTTGCAAACAATGGTCGACGATGTACAAAGAGCTCTGCAGCATCGCCAGCATCGTGGTGCGGCTGCCAATAGGGATAATAAGGTAAGTGTGGCTTGTGAGTGTGGGGGCAAAGTAATGCCACTGTATTAGGTTGCTTGGCACAAGCACATGCATATCTAGAGCACGCTAGAAAGTGGGGGACAATGGCAGGCGGCAAAGGATTTCAATTAAACGAAAATGAAACATGATGGATGAAGCCCAGGCCAACAATACGTTTTTTGATTTTTCCTGCATCCTTCTTTGTATTTCGGGGTAATATTTTCTCTTGTCATGTGGTGTTGGTTGCCATTTATGGTTGTGTTTCCTGAGGTTTACCGAAAATTTGTTTGTCTAGTTTTAGCTCTGTTTTGTGCTCTAAACAATGCAAAATGTGCATGTTTTGTTTTGGCTTTCAGTCACATCCTAGAAAGGAAACAAAACAGAAAATAACGACATGGAATTCAAATCCATCACGTTGTGTCAACGTTTGCAAAACCATTGTCTGGAATATCGGGAAACAAAAAATGACACACATAGGAATGAATGAAGAGAAAAAAACAGAAAATATTTTTTCAGTTTTTAATTTAAATTTCAGTGTAACTCGCAGCGGTTTTGTTGTAAAGTTGCTAGAGAATAAAACCAAGTACAGTTTAGAAAGAAAGCAGCAAACTCTCTACAACAGAGTCTTAACAAGAACTTGGTCCATAAGGAATACTGTAAAACATTCACTCCATGTTGTTCCATGTAAGCCTAAACCAAAAAATTGAAAACTGATCGATTTGCCCCCATGATTTCGCACCTTAAAACAAAGAGCTTTATATTATCTACATCAAATCTAGTCCTTTTTTACAGCTTTTACCCTGTTTTGCCACAGGTCGAGAGCTCGTTCAAAGATCTTCTCTGCACCAGAGGTATTGAATTAAAAAGAGAATGCCAGCAGCTATTTTTTAAAATTTTGCATTTTTAAACCACTCGTTAATACATAGATTGTGAATCAGAGAAATTTAATAGTAGAGTGAGTGTCGCTTTAAAAACGTTGCTCAGATGGAGTAGCGCAAAAGGGACAAGATTCCTTGCGGTAAATGATTTTCGAAAATTGCCAGCAACGCATCTCTAAAAATCTTCAGCAGCAGTGGAACCCCTCAATAGATTCTTCGAGTCATAATTTTGCACCTGTTTAGTTTATCGACATCAGTTGTCCGCCATCTACAAAACTTTGACTTCAAGCTATTTAAATCTCTTTCCAAAATATTTAAACTCTATGACATTTAAAACTTTTCCACTTTTGTGGAGTTTTTCTCGCTTTAAATAACAAACTCATAGCCTATTTTAAAGCTTAACGTTGTAAATTACACTACCCCAATTAACCAAAGCCGAGCGTTTCTAAGAAAGGACGAAATTCGAAATGTTGCCAACTTTAAGACATTTCACCTGCTTCCAAGAATTTCATTACCAATTGTTATACAACTTTTTCCCTGTTGTAAGGCGCTAGGAACTGTTAACCTTAACCTTATTATGAAGAGTTTGAAAATTTCTCCGAATTCTCATATAACTTGAGGTATACCTTTCATTTGTTTTTCTTCATCTCTTCTCGTTCCTAGTATTTGTATAACGCACGCTTACAAAAGCTTTCATAAGCCAAAGAGATTAAGTGCAATTTAGTGGATATATTTTCTAAAGTCAGAGATTCGTTTTTGAAACTGAAGTTAAGTAAAGAAAAATATTTCTAGGAACAAGGAAGTTCAACTGTAAAAAATTAAATGAAAAATATGAAACATTGTTCTAATCGAAGCTGCAGTATGATAAATGACTTGATGTCCCTTTAAGAATATAAGTGAACTTATTACAAGTCCATTAGATGAACGCAATACAACTGTTGCACTCATTAATTGGAACATACATACTTTTCCCCAACATCTTATTAAGGAACAATCTTGGAATCAAGGGCATAATTCTGAAATTTACTAGTCGGTACCTCCTGTGTAATGCTTGCTCCGAACGGCTATTGTTGTTTAAAACAGAACAGCCTTTTCAGATTTTCAAAACCAGTAGTTTTCTTGCTTGTTTTCTCTATTAAAAAATATTAGAGTTGCCAACTACTTGTCAAGTCACTATGGAACAACTAATTGCTGCCAGCATGAATAAGTCCTCAACTTTTCGGGATTACTGTCATAATAATAAAGTGTATATAATTTCTGAGGCGTAAAATCCGACTAACTGTTAAATGCGTACCGAAATTATGGTAAATGCGTACCGAAATTATACCGGCATTTCGTTCTTTACGATGGGAACCCAAATTTTACTCAAAGTTTTGCCAGTAGTAAAATCCTGAGGTAGCATACAAAAACATTTATTTTGCACCATCCCCCAAAGGAAGGCCGTAAACTAAATTCATCATTTATTTTGTAACACTTTAAAATATGAATCGGATAAAGTAATGAGTGGTCCAACTAAAACGCACGATGTTTATTTCAAATAAAACAAAAGGTATTCAGATGGCAAAAGAGCAATTCTTTCGCTGTTGGTAGCACATTTCGTCCAGGTCCATATCCTCAATTTCTGGCCTTAAGATGCCCGCTATCATCCCGCGATAGAAAACACCATTCACGGTTATTGCTAGACCAACCTCATTTTGAAAGAAGTACGGCCCTATGACAAAACGATAGCAGAACGAACTGGGCGGGCATGATCAGGTGTTTACACATTTCCTACAGACCTAGCTTGCTGAAATTTGCGCATAATTCTGCCGATTGCAGACACATTTGGTCGATTACGCTGGTCAAAAAAATAACGAAAATTATTTTGATTTGATCGCCTACGAGTATTTTCGTAAAAGGCTCTAACATTTAACGAGCTGCTCAATTGTGTGCCTCTATTGTCATACACTGAAACAGAAAAATTTTAAATTAATTTGGGCAAAATACTTAAAGTTAATGTGTGACTCACAATTAAAATCGTGCATTATGGTTGGGCAAGCTTTTATATTCTGTTTCGTCGTTAAAGTCTAGAACGCTCTAACAATGTCTGCCTGTCTAATTGTGGAAAGCAAACCACAGGAGGCCCTACTGCAATTAGGTGGCTGAAATATTGCAGAAACATGTGTTGCTGCACTGAAGCGGATGGTATAGAAAATTGGTCAGATCGCTCAAGAGGTTAACATTTTCTCTACATAAGGACTGAGTCAACTGCTGGAAAATCAACAACCCTGAACTTAAAAACATAATATCTCATGAACTATTAGATGACATTTCGTACATATGATGTTGGCATAGAGCGAAACACTTCATGGAGGAAAAAAAGGGAGGTGCCACACCCCCTTTAAAAAAATGCATTTATGGCCAAAGTAATGGGCCAATCGTTATAAAAATTTTAACAGAAAGACAATTATGATATGGTAAATTATAGAAGGGGGCGTGGCACCCTAACAACCCTGAACTAGAAAACACAATATCTCTTGAAATATTTAAGATATCGCGGTCTAATTTGAAACATATGATGTTGACATGGATGGAACCCATCATGGACGGATAGTGGGCGGTGCCAAACCCCTTTTAACAAATCGAATTTATGGCCAAAGTAATGAAACGATCGTGATAAAATTTAAACAGAATAAAACCAACGAGTAGGAGATTATTTGAATTATGTTGCGAAGGGCGTGGCCCTGCCCATAAAACCCTGAACTTTGAAGTGAAAGATCTCTTAAACTATTACCGATATGATGATTGTAGTTAGTATATTTTATGTTGTTATAAAAATTATCTTAGAAAGAAGGCCGGTGCCATACAGGCAAAAAAAAAAGTTCATATTGGACCGAAATCCATGATGGAGGGTATATAAGCTTCAGCAAGGCCGAACTAAATTTGTCCACTTTTTTTGAATAGTTGCTAATAAATCCCACGTTTTTGTTTACGATAAATAAATAGAATGGGTACTGTTAGTTAGCGTGCATCTATAACCAAAAAGATGGCTTAGTTGCTGGACATTTTGGCTTATCTGGCCAAAAAAAAACTGGTCAGTCAATATGGTACACTAAAAAAAGTAATTTTTAAAACGAATCCAAATGTGAACCTATTATGAAGTTTTGGCTAGGGTCGTGCTCATGAACCGAGGGGGTTTAAATAACGGTTCTTGTTCACAAGAAGGGACCACCTTTATATATGGGTTTTCAAATTAATGTCCGTTTTATCTACCTCGAATCCAAATATTGATTTTTTTGTAGTTTTGGCTGGCATTTAGGTCATAATCGTGGAACAAAGGGCTCCAAAATGATTCCTATGTTTTTGAAGAAGGGATTGTCGTTAAATAATTGTACTCAAATTAATGCTGGCTTTAAACATAAACCAAAACCACACAGGTTTTTTAAAGATTCGGCTCAAAAAAAGCGGTCTAATTGAATTTACCTTGAAGGAGCACAAGTTTCGGCCTGGCCGACATTAACGACATTTTTAGTTTTTTTTTTCTTATTTTTATATCGAAACGTACTCTTTTTATCCAGTAAGCGTTAAACCGCCTTTTGCAAAATGCAACTAACAGACCAAATTGTATATTCGCCGACGGCACTGTTTATGTGATTCCTTAATGGACAGTCTGCGGCGAGAAACAAGTAAAAACGTTGTAAGTTTTGCAGAATGACAAAGAGCTCTCCACGGCGGCCCTAACCTCATTGAAGTCTTAAAATTTTGGAGCCGGCTCAGTACTGGGGTAGCATTGAAAATCAGTTGTTTTCCTTTTTATTTATTTCGTGACTTAGTCTCTTTGTCCCGCAAGCCATCTATTTTTTGTAAAGCTGTTATTGTAAGAATTTATTTACTTTCTCTTTGGTTTTCGTATTTTGCTATTTCACCTTAACCTTTAACCTTATACTTATTTTCCCTCTTCGTTTTTTTTTCTTTATTTTTAGAAATACCAACATCATCACGCTAGCGTCAGCGTTAATAACAATTCATCATTTTCCAACGCCCAAACAGAAACAGCTCAAAGTGCCGAAACATTGGTGGCTAAGTTGGAAAATGTCGAACAACAGTTCGAATCAATTATAGCCAAACTGCCCAAGGACTGCAGTGAGGTGACACCGTCCGAAACCACAACTAATGATGGACTCTATTTGATCGCACCGACCGGTGACCATCATCCGCTAATGGCTCACTGCACCGCCGACGGTTGGACCAGCATACAGAGACGCTACGATGGCAGTGCCGATTTCAATCGCTCGTGGGAAGACTACGCCAATGGCTTCGGTTCGCCGGCCGGCGAATTCTGGATGGGCAACGAGCAGCTGCACCATTTGACCCTAAATAATTGTACACAGTTGCGGGTACTCATGCAAGACATTTACGACAATGTCTGGCTGGCCGACTACAGTCAATTTTACATATCGTCGCGCTCCGATGGCTATCGTTTGCATATTGGCGGTTATAGTGGCAATGCCTCGGATGCATTGGACTATCAGCAGGGTATGCAATTCTCGGCCATCGATGTGGACCGCGACATATCACAAACGCACTGTGCCGCTAACTATGAGGGTGGGTGGTGGTTCTCCCATTGTCAGCATGCCAATCTCAATGGACGCTACAATCTCGGCTTGACATGGTTTGATGCGCAGCGCAACGAATGGATTGCCGTTAAGTCCAGTCAGATGATGCTCAAACGCCAATCGCACGAGACATGTAATTATATCAAAGAACTGGCGCAAAAAACCAAAGCCGCAGCGACGTCCGAAGACACGACGACCCATACGACGTCGACGACAACAACGGCGACAGCGACGGCGACAATAAATTCTAACAAGTCGATACCCTTGAATAACTTAAGACCGGGCAATGATCAGCACTCCTTTGCCTCGGTGTAGAAGAAGAATGTTCCTTTGGTCACAAACCCAAGACACTCCTCCCCCCCCACTACCTTTCCCCCATTCCCCAATTCCCACCTCGTCTTAAGTTATTAACGCATTAAGGGCATGTTTTTTTACACAGAAAAAAATGATAATTAGCCGTATAGTTGTCGTAAAACTTGTTAGAGTTAGAACCACCAAAGCCATACCTTACTATAGTTCGCAGTACAGTACGATTGTGTACATATGTATGTATGTACGTTGAGGCGGGCGGGAGGCTAGGATACCATCATCCTCGCCCCTCCCACCGCCTCCACCAAACACCCAGCTCTTTGTATATAATGAAACGTTTATGTTTTTGTTTTACTCTTTTTAATTCTATATTGTTTAATTTCCTTTAAAGTGAAAAACTAAAAAAGAAAAAACAAATATAAATGTATGGATATTTTTACATTTACATAAAACGAAAAAAACACAAAACAATAAGCAAACAATAAACCTAAGCGTCCATTAACAGTCAATATCATTAATATTATAACGAAACTGAAAAAAAAACAACCGGAAATATAAAACAAATGGGAAAAATCAGCTAAATTTAAATTCGTATAGTTACTATTGTAGTCATTACAGTCACCTCGCAGCGGAAGCAACAGTATTTGGCCGAGCACAGTGGGACATTTCAGCAAAATACTGAATCTGGATCACAGGATTCGTTGCAGTATTTTCCTAAAAAAAAATTAAATATTTTTTGAGCTTGAAGGGAATGCCGAAATTTGAAGGCCAACTCCTTCGCACCTTCGATTCAATTATGTCTAAGGTTTAAACGATTTTTGAATTATTCAATAACACCCTAAATCATACATTAGCCGTCGGCAGTGTTTATGTGATTTTTTAAGATAAACGATTAACGCACAGTCTGCAGCGAGAAATAAGTAAAGCAATTAATAACACCGTAAATTTCGGCCGAACCTTATATAGGGTAATCGATCTAGAGGTATTTTTTCAGAACAAAAAAAATATAAAAATTCAAATCAAGTGCGGAATCCTTATTAGTAATTTGAAAGGACATTTTATGGCATATATTTTTTCAATATAATTACCTTCAAATGTTGGCCGCAACTACGCCTCAGGGTTTCCATTCTGAGGGTCCAATTTTGGATGCCTCGTTCGAACATTGGCTTTAATGACACGCGTAATGTTGGCTTCCAAAACCTGATTCGTAGCTGGTTTGTCAGCATTGACTTTGGACTCTACGTAGTCTCAAAGAAAAGAGTCTAGAGGTGTGATATCTCACGATCTAGGCGGCCATGTCACGGCTTCATAACGTGAAATTAGCTGCTCTTCGAAATGACCTCTCAATAGATCCATTGTTTGAGTAGCTGTTTGGCAAGTGCCACCGTCCTGTTGAAACAAAGTGTCGTCAAGATTACGGGCTTTAATTTCAGGTAGCATAAAGATCGATATCATGGCGCGAAGTGAGCACCATTCACGCTTACGTTCCGGCCATCATCATTTTTGAAAACATATGCACCGATGATTCCACCAGCTTATTAACCGCATCAAACCATGGATTTCTCTGGGTATAATAGCACCTCTTGAACCTCTTCTTGTTGCTCTTCAGCCCAAATGCGGCAATTTTGTTTATTGACTTTGCCGTTAAGCCATAAATGGTCCTCATCACTAAACAAAATTTTGGTCGAAAACAGCGGAACTTCCCGTTTCTCACCGAACGCTCAATTCCATAATACAGTTGCCAACATTTGAAGTGTATTATTTTCAAAAAATAGCTTTCATAAAATGTACTTTAAAATTACCAAGAAAGATTCCACACTTGATTTGAATTTTTTATATTTTTTTTGGTCTGAAAAAAACCTCTAGATGGATCACCCTATATAACCTCCACCTACCTACTAAAGCCTACGCTACTAAAGCCCAAAAAATCGTCCGTTCGAAGTTGCTCCATATTTGGATTCGTAACAAAAATTGCTTGAGTACCCATTTATCCATACTGACTATTCATAGCCCGTTTTCAATATTTGGCAAGTTTTTTGAGACACATAGGCCATTTACCCATTTTCCGTCCACAAAAAAGAATATGATTTGTTAAGCAAATACTGAAAAAGTTTACATTTTACCAAGGTACCTTCAGATCCTCGAAAGGAAACTTGTTTTCCTCTAGGCCAATTTCGTTCAGTTACTATCCTAAACAGCTCATGACTATAAGCCATCAGCATACAAAATTTCAGGATCCTAGGTTGATTCCTTTGACCGATATTGTGCTTTCAACGGACACACCGTCGGAGGATACTAGGGTAAAATTGCTAAGTTCTGAACCAGTAGTCAGATTTTCTTGTTTCCTACCTTTAACCTTTCCAAAATTACCTAAATGAAGCTCAGACGTCCTACCGTTCCAAAGTTATGACTTTTTGACTTGAACGCAAAAATTGTTTTTGTGTTAATTTTCAAAAACAAATAAATACGTGAGCTGTTTTCTAAAAAAGAAAATGTTTGCATTTCAGTCAAATAGTCATAACTTTGTTCAGTCGTGAATGAATGACCCTGTATATATACTTTATAGGGTCTCCGTTCAATATTTCGTGGTATCGCAAACTAGTCGCCTTTTAATATTTCTTCAGTGGAGGTTATAAAAGGTCTGCAGAGAGCCGAGGCCGATTAGTTATTACCCTACACCAATCAGTTATTCAGAAGAGTCGTGGCGTCAGTATGGAATTTCCAGAGGCCTATTTTAAAACAGTCACCGATATGTTTCAATTTCCATGATTACTATAGAAACTCCATAACACACTAAACTGAAAAAATGTGCGCACGAGTATTAACTATAAAATGTTGCATTGATTTAAAAAAAATATTTTTTTTTATAAGTGTGAAATATTTCCGGCATTCTATGAATATTTCATAATAGAATGTAAAACATTTCCGACATTCTATGAATAGTTCATAATAAAAATGAAAAGTTTCATTTATATTATGCAATTCTTTCACATATTCAATGAAAAAAAATCTTTCGGAAAAAATTAATAAATATGTTTTGCTATTTTTTTTACCAGATATCAATTTAATAGAAAACTTCTATAGCGGACTTCAGTATCCGGATGGGGCTAGAATGTTGGTTGCAAGAAAACAGAGATCAAGATGTAAAAAAAATATTTGAGATAGTTATTGATCTCTCTAAACACACTATGCGGAATGTGAGCAAGATCGGAATTAGCATGTGGCTTCGAAATAGGCATTGCCTTAATATCGGAATGATGTTTGTTATAGGGGCTCTATGGAAACATGGACCGATATGGTTTAAATTAATCATAGATCACCAACCACGCCTAATTTGAGTCAGATTAGATTTAATATGTAAAAATATTTTCCGGGTTAGTTATAAATCCCTAAACCTCTTATATCGATTGTGATCTAGATAGGAATAAATATTTGGCTCCTAAAAAGGCATTGCCTTAATATCAGGATGAACTTTGATATGGAGGTTATATGGAAACATTGACCGGTATAGTTAATGATAGATCACTGACCACGCTCAATTTGAGCCAGATGAAATTTAAAATGTAAAAATATTTTCCCGGTTAGTTATAAATCCCTAAACCTCTTATACCGATTGTGATCAAGATAGGAATTAATATGTGGCTTCTAAAAAAAAAACAGGTCTCAATATCGGGATAAACATTCATATGGCGGCATTATGGAAACATGGACTTATATGGTTTAAATTAATCATGGATCTCTACGCTAAATCTGAGCCAGATGAGATTTAATATGTCGATTTTTGAGCGGTAGGATCTCATTGCGTGGAAGGACCCATCACTATGGGCCAAATGAAATCATGAACCAATATGGTTTTAATTCATCAAATCACTCATAACTCACTCTGCTAGATTTTACCAAGTTTGGATTTCATATGTGGCTTCTAGAGCAGAGATTCTATTTTTTTGAGGGGCAATATAAAAACATGCCTCGATAGGGTGCCATTTTGCCAAATATTATGCTAAACGTGAGCAAGTTCGATTTAACATGGGAGTCCCTATTAGTCCCTTTAAACGCACTATGCTAAATTTGAGCATCATTCCGGAGCGATAAGGACCCAGTATCATTACGGTCCTTTTTATTGGCGCTATACGAAAACCTGGCTAGATATAGTTCAATTTTACTAAAGTTATCCATAATTACGAACTATGCTAGATGTGTGTTAGGTAGGATTTAATATGAGGATTCAAAATTAGGAGGGACCGCATGCAAACGATCCATTAAGGAACATTCTGGAAAGATCTCCAAAAACGCACAAATGCGGAATTTTAGCAAGATTAGAAATTTTTGACTTTTATAGCGCCAGGACCCCGTAGTTGTACGAATTTATGTGTGAGGGACTTCGAAGTAGCAGGGATTTATGTGTGGTGGACCTCGTAGTATTAGGGATAAATATTGGAATACACGGGCCGAAAAAATCTAATTCAAGAGTTGGTTATTGGTCGCTCATAACGTTCTATTGGGTACGAGTGTGTAGGTTTTAGAGCAACAGAGTCTAAAATCCTTAAAGATCCAATTTATTTTCAAATCCTCACCACCCTGTGGTACAGAGACATTCTAAATCTGTAATAACTAAAAACATGTGTTATCTACCCATTTAAAATTACACCGATCGACTTAGAATTTGAGCCAATTGAGACATGTCCGTCTGTGCACCTAATGTTATAATCAAAGTGTGAGTCGAAAATATGAACCGATCTTGATAAAACTTTTAACATTATGTTGTATTTAGCTACTGACATCGCTGTTAATATAGGGTGAAAATGGATCAAGTTTTGACATAGCCCCCAAGCAAATGTACTCCACGATGTCTCGTCTTACCGGCAAATTTCAGCAGATTTCAAAGAAATTTGTCGTTATTATTCCCAGAGGATAAACATTATTAAAAATCTACTAGATCGGTCAGTGTTTTGTTATGCTTGTAAAATATCTTTATAAAAATATCTCCGTGTTGTGGTCCAGCAAACCTTAGACCAAATTTTGTTATTAGATTTCCAAAATATGTTAGTTGTGAAATTGGATTTTACGTAGGAAATAAGGCATTGAAATCTGACTGAGATCGGTCCATTTCATATAGCCCTCTCATATACCTTCTAGCTAGATTAAACAGAGAATGAATGTCACTCGATTTTAATGACATTTGGTTTGTGTCATTTGTGATTTGCTTCAGTATTGAGCTAAATGAACGATATCGCGCCCATTCCGCGAAAAGCCACTAGTTTTTTAATGAAATTCGATAGAATTGTACAACGCTCTTAAGCCTAAAAAATAAAAATTAAATATTTACATTTAGAAAGATTAAGAAAATTCTATTTTAACGGAATCCTTCAGATAAATTAGACCAAAACCAAAAAAACCCTTTCCTGTAATTTGTTTTTTGAGCTTACGTCCTTTTTTGCGTTTAGGTTTCGCTTATATATAGGGGAACCAACATTTGAGACATAACTTGTGGAAATATAGGTCAAAGACAGAGTCGCCGAGTTTTACGTCATTATCGGCACTCTGACAACGGTGCGCCATTGCACTGGGCCGTTATGACGCAATGGCCAGCACCCCATTTGATAAAGTTCGCCGGTACCAATTCGAAGCTTGGCAGGTATGGGTCATAACTTCCCTCTTGGTAAGGGTTCGAGGACTAGGTCATATACAATAGGGTCTAATGGTTGCGGTGAGGGTATCATGTAGTTGGTATTTTTGACCGACCTAAGTTCTGGGCACGACGCTCCTTTTCTCGCCGATAATAAGGCTTACAATTAACAATTTTTTTCTTAATTATTTCCAATCCAAAAATCGGTGCCAAAGACTGCTGAAGAAAAACCTTGGCGGGCTTAGAAACAGTAGTACAGTCTGCCTGACAACCGTAGCCAATACATTTCACCAATTTTTTAGTTGATTCCGGAAAAGAATAAACAGAAAGGCCTCGAACTAGATGAAAACTGTTCAATTCATAACAAAATTTTTTTTTAAAAAATATAACAGATTAAAAAAACGTTTTCAACCATTTTTGATCATTAAAGCTTCAGATATTCAGTAACATTTGCAGCGATCAAAACGATCCAAAAACTATTGATATTTTTAAAGTTTTCGAGCGAAAGACTGCTTTATTTTTTTATAGATTTTTGTTAGTTAAACCTTTTTTATGAAGCTTATTTAAAGCTCTTGTTCTAAGGCGAAACCGCCGCCCACGCTGCGATCTACAAATTTTTTTCTCTAGTACATTTTCTTAAAAAAGATTAATTGAATTTCTAGCTCGTTTTTTTTATATATTTTGGGAAAGTTTTTAATGATTTTCTAATATTTAGAGCTACAAACAGACCAAATCATATATTCGCACACGGCTGTGTTTATTTGACCGTTTGACCATTTGGGACGTTTTTTGGCAGTGGCCCATTTTGTCCATTTGAGACGGTTTTTGGACCACATGAGCCATTTAACTATTGTCCATCTACAAAAGATTATGATTTGTTAAGCAAATGCTCATATAATGTACTTATTATCGAGGTACCTTTAGTTCCCTTAAATGAACATTTTTTCGCCCTAAGCTGATTACGTACATTTACAATGCCAAATTAATTTTTTTTAAATGGGTTCAAAAATTTAAAGCTTTCGTTACGACGCATTTTCCGCAAAACTTCCTTTTAATCTAAAATTTTAAAAGCAATTATAATTAAGATATTTTAGATTGACATTTTTTACACAGAATTAAAGCAAAATTAATTTTTTTAAATGTTTTCAAAAATTTAAAGCATTTGTTACGAAGCGTTTTCCGCAAAACTTCCTTTTAATTTCAAATTTTAAAAAAATTCTTCTTAAAATATTTTAGATTGTTATTTTTTACAAAGATTTTAGTAATTTTAAAATTTTTTAAGACAAAAGCACTTGCCAATGCTGCGAACCTCAAACTTCTACCGCACATTTTTTCTCAATTTAGGCGAATATTTCGCCAAATGTCTGTTCCAAAGCGCCAATAACATTTATAAACTTTAATCGCCAGCTATTTTTGGGTCTGGAAGTCGCCGTCATTTTCATGGTAAATCAGCAGCTAAATAATGACAGATGCTCTCATTCGCGTTAGAACCGGGTTTTTAGTTCTAAAAGTCGATAAATAGCTCTTTTACTTTAGAATAGAGACATAATTTGAACATCAAAAATTATTTTCAATCTCAAACTGTGCAATGCTCATAAGCGTCAATGCCGCTGCGAAATAGAACTTGTAAAACAAACGCTCACGCTTCTAAAATTGAAGCGTGTAATGATCTTAATTTGTAGTTTTTAACTAGGAATGCCGAAAGGAAATGTAAATAATTATTAATAGTATTGTAGTTTAAGTTCGTATCTTTTTTCTTTTTGTATTCGTATTCTTATTATAATTATAATTAGTATGTAACGTTTAATTATGTGTAATTGTATTAAGAGAAAACTGAAAACAAATCAACACAAAACAAAACAAGAAAAACCGTGTAACGCTAAAATAATGACAAATGAAATAATAGTAATAACAACAACAATAATAAATAGTATTTATAATACAAAAAGAAATAACAAAAACAAAACAACAAAAAAACATGAACTTGAAAGCCAAATATTGAACAAAACATATGAAAAAAAGAAAAACTGAATTATACATTACATACAAAAAAAAAACTTGAAATTCTTTGTTTGTTTTCATTTCATTATTCTGATTTAAATGGCCCCTCTAGGTTTTAAAAAGCGGAAAAAACAACAGTAAAGAAGAAGCGGAAAGGAGGACCAGGGATATTAAAAAAAGGAATTATGTACAGACTTTACCCAACAACAAACTATGAGACAATCTTGTCAGAAAACATTGAACAGTGCATTAAATTCTTACACTCTCAATAACGGATGGGGAGCAGGGCTGATAACAATGTGGAACATTTTTGGGGTTATTGTCTGGGGGTGAGAAATTCTAAGTGAAGAAAGAAATTTTAAGTGAAGTTACTTAATTGTAAATAAAAGCAGAACGCGTTAATCGATTTCTATGATCTATGTCGCATTTTGTTTATAGGTTATGTGACTTTACGTGAAAGTTATAAGACTCTACACGTTTTTCCGTTTGGGATTTATACGTTTTAAAAGAAAAAAAAATTTTTTGGCAAAATTTTTTTCATAAATTTATTTCTAATTGCAAAAGTGTTGATTTGGTAGGGAAACAGTATATTAATGGATTAAAGAAAATGTAATTATTAATTTTTCTCAATTTATTTCAGCAAAATCGAACTAGTCGTTCTCGAGTTATGTCAAACTACGTTTTTGCCAACATTTTACAACTAAGCGAAAAAACATCAAGATAAGGAAAAAATGTAAAAGGTCATAAAAAATAACTGGCACATACGAACGCACAACCCTTTGAGGGTTTTAATATACTGACCTAGTACCATTACCCTGACTTGGAATTTCTCACCCCCCAGATTGGCTGTTGTACTGTGCAATGGAACCGAAACTATAGTTACATGTAAGAAGTATAAGTAAAAAAGGCTTAATAAAGACAGACTACGGACCACCTTAACTGCTGTTCAGAACACGCAGAGAAAAAATATGATTACTATATGGTCACGGCAATAATAATATGTTATTTGCAATAAAAGTATGTTCGTCGCAACCATGGTATTGTTTTTTGAATTCCATATTGACAATAGTATGATTGCCGCATTATAAATATTGTTGACATGTAACAATAGTATAATTGACAAATTTAAAAAAGACAATATGGTTGTAACAACAATAAAAATATGGTTGGTACGGCGACATAAGTATTGTTTTTTAGGTTTTATGTTAACAATAAAATGATTACGGCAATCATACTTATGATTGTAATTTTCTTTATTTGAATCTGCTTTTTGGAACTTTGTTATTGTTACGGATCTAATGCAATGATAGTACTTTTTAGTTACCATTCTTCAGAGAAAATGAACGGTGGAAAATTGCAGAAATGCAGGTCAGTGACCCCATCGTAAGAGACACCCCACCAAACCATGACTGCAGCTGGGTGTTGACCCATACACTCTCTAATTTTGCTTGTTAAATTTTTCCTGAACGGCAAACATTTTTTCATCTTTGAACAAAATTTTTCTGTACAAGTTATCAGCGTGCTTCACCAAAAGACGTTTGCATTTTTCAATCCTATTTTTTTAAAGCTGCAGTCAATAAATGTCCGGTACGTCATCTAAAAGCCCCAAGTCCCAAGTCTTTTTTAATGATTCAACTCACGGACTTTTGCGTGATATTCATCTCATGGGCCATGATTTTCTGTTTTCGGAGCGGATTTCTGTGAATTCTTGATTTAACGGCTTCGATGACATGCGGTGTTTGAACAGAGCGTGGGCGGCCCGACCGGTGGCGGTTTTTAACATCTCCAGTCTCCTCAAACTGATTTATGCATCAGTAGACGAACATGCGGCTAAGCCCTAGTGGCCGGAGCGTTTTGAAAATATCGCTTTATTTCATTTCACAATTGAAAAGCGCTATTACAGCGATACGGTTCTCATTATCTCCATGATGAGAGTGGAAACAATTTTAAAATCCCGTTACAGACTTACGCTATTGAGGTTAGCTTTCAAGACCCATATGACATTAACGGGGTATGTTCAGTTCTACTATTGAAATGGGTGTGTTCAATGTTGTAACAGTATTTATGTCCCTACTAAGTACATTTCGCTCAAAGCTGCAAATCAAAAAATTGGGATACGATAATAATGTTAAAAAATATTTAAAAGACTATGCTTAAATTATTATGCATGTTTTTTCTATGGGAGGTGGGCGTAAAAGTGGACGGATCAGGTATATATTTTCAGAAGCCCATTCTACTATTATTATATTTATTACTTTTAGCGTTGATTCATTAAAAATCAAAGGAGTTATGCCACTTTTTCAATTCAAGTTGTATGGGAAGTGGGCGTAAAAGTGGGCGGATGTTTTTCAAATTTCACACAAATGATTCTGAGTGTTTAAAAATGCTATATGCCTAAAAAATGCCGTAGGTCAAAATTTAATTTTCAGTTTGTATGGGAGTTGGGCGTAAAAGTGGGCGGATCATTTTGATTTTTCCATTTTTTTTTCTTGATTCTAAGAAAAAATGCCTATGAGCCAAGTTTCATTGTCCTTCGACAACTTCTTCTATATTTAGCCGCTCGTTCTATGAACCTAAACTAATATGCGGCGTCTCAACAATGGCTTGTGGATTTTCTTTACTCCAAATGTGATAATTTTGGTTATTAACGTACCCATTCATCCCAAATTAAGCTTTATCGCTGAACAAAATTATCTTGTAAAAATCAGGACCGGTGGCCATTTCGTTTAGGGCCCATTCACCTCGATTTGCAAACGTTTTTCCAGAGTAAATCTATTCATTATGAAATGGCAAACCAAACTAACCATAAATCCAACGTAAAAAGTGTGGCCAGATTGAAAGCCACACGTCTAAAAAACACAATTTAAAAATATCTCCTCCACTCCCCATATTATCTAATATGTTTCTACCGCCCTGCCGCATGTGTTAAGTCAGACGTAAATGTATGTCATTATGACATAATACAAACACGAAATGAAAAACAAATAAAAGGGAAAAATGTATTCGCTTTCTTTTCTTTCGCAAACCTTAATGAAAATACTTTTTGCTATCTCAGTATTGTTTCCGTTGCATGTTTGTCTTGTCGTCTGGTATTCCCGGAGACACTCTCCCCCTCCCCGCCAGCCATTGCCATGTTTCGCTGGAAATATTTATGCGAATAATCGTACTCGTATGTACGAGAGGACGTTTATAATGAAAATGGGATGATTACTTGTTTCTGTAGAAGTTCGCGACATTTCATTTAAAGCAAATACAAGTGGTTGCCAAAGAAAAGTACTCCAAAAGTGAAGACTGGGACAAAGTAAATTATATTTGTTTTCAAAGAACTCCTGAGGCATTTAGTCTTAATTATTTTTTTTTTTATTGTCATGAAGGGTATGTCTGTATTACAGACTCTGTAATGATAATAAAGTAATTATTTGCGCTTTTATTTTAACTAAAAAATTGTTTAAAGGTAATTTAATTTGAATAAAATTTTATTTTGTTTGTTTGATCCACCTTAATTTTTGAAGGCTAAAGCACGTTCAGGAATTTACAATCTACATCACCTCGTGAACGCGGTTTTAGTTTAATGACAAAAGTTTATAACTACCAAAGACGGTCGACTTAGAACCACTAAATGTTGTTGTAGTAACGAAAATATGTATTTGTTTTGAAGTCTTGTTCGTGTATGCACGCAGAGAAAAAACATGGTTACTACATGGTCACGGCAATAAAAGTATGATCTCCGCAATAAAAGTATGATCGTCGCAACCATAACATTGTTAACTAAATTTAATTTTGACAATAGTATAATTGCTGCAACATTAATATTGTAGAAATGTAACAATAGTATTATTGCAAAATTTAAAAATGAAAATATGGTTATAGCAACAACATAAATATGGTTGGTGCGACAAAGTAGTGTGTTTTGCGTTTTATATTAACAATAATATGGTTACGGCCATCATACTGTATGATTGTATTTTTTCTTCATTTAAATATTCTTTTAAGAACAAATGTTATTGGTACGGATCTAATGCAATAATAGTAATTTTTTTATCGAAATTACATTTTTTTAAACAAGCTGCTTTGGCTTTGTTTAAGTGAATTTTTTTAATAAAAACGCTTACGTTTGTTTAAACTTATTTTTCTACTGTGAAATAAATCACTCCTATTATTTTCAATTTAATGTTTTTTTTTTGAATAAATTTCTAATTCAAATCTATTGTCGACAACTTAAACAAATTATAAAAAATTATATTGGAGATCATAGTATAATGGTGTGTGATCATACTATGGTTGTAGGGATCATAACATGGTTGCGTGTGAATCATACTATGGTTGTGAGAATCATACTATGGTTGTATGTGAAACATACTATGGTTGTGAGGATCATACTATTGTTGTGGAGATCATAGTATGTTTAAGTGTGAGTCATACTATGGTTGTGGGGACCTTAGTATGGTTATGTATGAATCATACTATTGTTGTGAGAATCATAGTATGGTTGTATTTGAATCATACTATTGTTGTGAGGATCATAATATTGTTGTACCACAACCATATACCCAACGATAGTGTTATCCTCTTCAAATATTGTCACCACAACCATACTTTTTTCTGCGTGTGGGGGATCTGCTTCGATATCCAGGTGTATCAAACGCGATGCGTCCACAGAGACCTGGGGGTAAGCTGAGTGGGCTTGGCCGGACAATTAAAGATGTGCAGCACATCATGCGGCCCCTGATGGTTGGCCGGACATATGTCCGGAACGTTAGCATCGATTCGTGCCCAGTAAGAATTGAGGCGGCTGCACCATCCAAATCTCAGCTGCGCCAAAAACACGCGCGTCTGCCGAGGTAATACCTTCTACTCAGGTGATGCTGCGACATCATCGGCCTGAATGTTGTTCATACCTGCCTGATAGTTTCGATGATCTAAAAGTTTTCTCTTTTACCGCTGCACCTCTCTCTCTAGACATTGAAGATCGTACTTGATCTGCCTGGGCGGGGGCATTCTGTCCAAGAGATGGTTGTTAGGATGACTGCTGCCGAAACACCCTAGCCGGTATTGCTTAGACAGCAGGAAACTGTGTCTGCGCACCGTAAAGACCTTCGTGTCCTCATGCAGATGGTCCTCCAAAGACATAAGAAGACACCCTGTTGATGTTCTGAGGGCGGCATTCTGGTAAGTCTGAATATACTTCCACTACGTCGTACTCACGTTCGCCGACCATACAGGTGCTGCGTAGTTTGCTACAGAACGACCTATCGCTTTGTAAGAGGTCAACAAGGTTTCTTCGTCGGCTCCACAAGTACTGCCGACAGGTGACTTGAGGACCTTCTACCTACTTTTAAGCTTATCGCAGATAGCTGTAGCATGTGCAGAGGATCGCAAAAGGCTGTCCAATGTGACCCCAAGGATTTTGTGGTAGTTTGTAGTCGGGATGTTGACGTCATCGACTTTCACATTCAGTGACAACCGCACCTCTGCGGTCCATGCAGTAAACAGTGTGGCTGATGTTTTGGAGGCGGATATTTTCATATTCCTAGCAGTGGAAAAGCGTGCTAAGTCAGTGAGGTAAGAGTTTTTTTCTCGCATATGTCATCCACTTTAGGTCCTGACGCCAGAATTGTGCAATCATCAGCGTACGACACAATTACAACGCCGTCTGGTGGTGCAGGAATTTTAGAGAGGTAAAGGTTAAACAGAGCCCGGGAAATCACTCCACCCTGCGGAACTCCTTGTTTAACTCTACAGGGCTTCGACTTTCTGCCTCTAAATTCTACATATGTGACGTGCAAAATAGAAAGGGACCTAAGCGTAAAAACCAGTTTTGTTCAGGAGAGCCATTTTAAATATTTAAATACGTGTATCTTTGGTGTACCATCACTTTCATAAAACGCGCATATCTCTGGGAGGGAACACGTTTGGGGCTTGGGATTGGTCTCATTCGATGCTCAGATGTTGTCCACATCAAAAAAAGGTGAAAATAGATTTTTTTACCCTTAGGTCCCTTTTTCTATGCGCTGTCACATATGACTGGTGCCCACACATATAGTTTACGACCCAACGTTTCAATGTCCTCGAACAGAGCGGCATAATTGACCATGTCGAAGGCTTTTGTTAGGTCAAGAGCCGCGAGGACCGTCCTGTCGTTTGGTTTGTTCTGGTTATGGCCGCGACTTACGAGTATACGAGTGGTGATGGCGAGTAAAGCAGTTGTTGTGCTGTGCTGCTTGCGGAACCCATGCTGATGATCAGCACAAGGAAAGTGTTCAATCAGGCTGGCGAGGAGCAGTGCTTCAAGCGTCTTTGCTACTGGAGAAAGCAAGGAGATCGGCCTGTACGAATCTCCTTTACTTGCGTCTTTGCCTGGCTTCAGTAGCGGAACCACTCTGCCCATTATGCAGGCATCGGGAACTAAGTGAGTGGCTAGCGACAGATTGAGCACTTTGGTCATAAATGATTTGATTTAACGATGTCCATCCATTTGGCTTTTTAAAGCTTTTTATTATAAAACGATATGTCACAATTGTTTTCCGATCTTAGTGAAGTTTTTGCAGTTGCAATTTTTCGTTTTCCTGTTTTTAAACAACATGAGAACTAAAATCAATGTGGTGACAATTTTATTTCCACAAGTGTTCCTGTTCATCGGCCTTTAAAGGGGCTATGTGAAGTCTTTGGCCATTGCGGAAAAACCACACGAAGAAAAAAAGTATGGTTAGGGTGATAATATTCGAAGAGCATCATTATAAAGGGTGCTTAAATTTTAAGGGCCGATGTTGATTTTGAATAAAACACAAATTATTTAGGAAATTATTGTCATTTCTTTTTATAATGATAATATAAGTATGGTTCATTTATGTATGGAACAAAATATAGGTGAAATGGCCGCCGCGACCTGGGAGGCACACCTCCATCCGATGGTGTAAATTTTCGATGCACTGAGGCATAATTAAGGTTCTATGCCGTTAAAGCGTCCAATTATCTCATCCTTTAGCTTTTGAATTTTTGCTGGCTTTCGACGTAAACCTTTTCTTTCAAATAACCCCAAAGAAAGAAGTCCAACGGTGTCAAATCACATGATCTCGGCAGCCAATTAACATCGCCACCACGTGAGATAGCACGGCCATTGAATTTGTCGCGCCAAAAAGCCATTTTTTCGTAAGCTGTGTGGCAATTGGCACCGTCCTGTTGAAACCAAATATCGTCCACATCCATATCTTCCAATTCGGACCATAAAAACTTCGTTATCATCTCACGATAGCGAAAACCATTCACAGTAACTGCCTGACCAGCCTAATTTTGGAAAACGTACGGCGCGATGATGCCGCCAAACCATAAACCGCACCAAATAGTCACTCTTTGTGAGTGCATTGTTTTTTCGACAATCACTCTTGGATTATTATTCGCCCAAATGCGGCAATTCGGCTTATTGACGAATCAACTGAGGTGAAAATGTGCCTCATCACAGAAGATGATTTTGTTCGAAAATTGATCAGCCACTGTTGAATAACTTAAACGCTTTGGTTGCTTGTGTATCTTTCCAAGGTTCAAATTGAGTAAGTCTGAAATTGAAAAATATCGAAGGAAATGCAGAAAAAAAGCGTGTTGCTTAGGTGTGGTTCCATTTAACATCGACCCTAAATAGTTGAACCACCCTTTATTATTGGGTATATGGTTGTGACACAACAATATTGTGATCCTCACAACCATAGTATGATTCACACACAACCTTACTATGATACCCACAACCATGTTATGATTCAATCTCAATTATACTATAATCTCCACAATTATATTCTGATCCTTACAACCGTAGCATGATCCTCATAACGATAGTAAGTTTTTAAAGCGACCCTATTACCATCCCTATAACCGTAGTATTATCCCACTCAACCATACTATTTTCTTCCAAATTATTTGAAAGGATTGGGGAGGTCGTTATCATCTCGTGATATGGAACATCATTCACGGTCGACCTCATTTTCGAAGAAGTATGTCCCGATGATGCCACCAGCCCATAAATTGCACCATACAGTTACGCTTTGTGGATGCATCGGTTTTTCCAAAATCACTCGTGGACTCTTATCTGAGTTGAAAGTGTTCCTCGTCGCTGAAGATAATTTTCTTGTTTGTTTAGCTCCTTTGTTTTATTTCGATCTGTTGCTTTAACACATTGAACAGGGATTAAACCGGCTCAAAACCTCTTGCTTCTATATTTAAATAGAAGACATATTTTTTAACAAAATGGAAAAGTGACATTGATTTTCGTGGCTGCACACTACTTTTATCATGATTTCGGGTCCATGACAATTTTCTTTGTAATATCACCACTATTCATCGTATTGACTACGCTTGAAATGGTCAGTAGGCTTCAGCTTTTGAGTGTATTGAACCTTGTTAGCGTGTAAATTCAAATCTTTATTCAAAATTTGCATCAGTAATGTTTATGAGATGTTCAATTGTTGGGCACTACGACGGGTAGAGTTTGACGGTTCTTCTGCCACACTATCGCTAACAACATCTTTGTTGTCCGCAGAACAAACTGAGCTAGGGGGTGTTGTCAGATTTTCAACAGTTTTTCAAGTTTACTAAAATCTGCATATAATCCCCTGATTATGGACACATTTGGTCGATTTTGCTGACCAAACAAACTACGAAGTGCACGAAATGCATTTTGATTCGAACGCCCATTTTCGTAAAAGGCTTCAATAATCTTTGCGCGCTGCTCAATTGTGTACCTCTCTATGGTTGAATCTGTCAAACACTGAAACAAATAAATGACAAATTAAGTTCGGAAAAAAAACTTGAAGTAATGGTGTGACTTATAAATAACATCATGCATTATGGTTGGACTGTAAAGGGTTCCAATTAATGCACGATGTTTAGTATAAGTCACACCTTAACTTCAAGTTTTTTTTAATAGCTGCACGAACCTCGTCCATTTAAAACTTGGCCACAGCTCGAAACAAAGCAGTCTTAAGAGATCCAATGTTGGGGTATCTTTTATGACAAACCTTGTCTTTTAAAACCGTCCACAATTTGTAATCCAATGGGTTCAAATCTGGACTGCCTGAGGGCCATTCTTCAGAAGAAGGAAGCATCTAAACTGAACCCAAGGGTGGAAAAGGGTCATCAACCTGCTTCAGTCATGATTTGGTGGGGTGTCTCTTACGATGGGGTCACTGACCTGCATTTCTGCGTACAAGGAGTCAAAACATCGGCCAAAGTCTACCAAGAAACCGTTTTGGAAGCTGTTGTGAAGCCTCTTGACAATTCCCTGTTCCAAAACCAGCCATGGACTTTCCAGCAGGATTCTGCGCCGACCCATAAGGCTAAAACGTCGCAGGCCTGGCTTCGAAACAATTTGCCAACGTTCATTTCCTCCGAAGAATAGCCCTCAGGTAGTCCAGATTTGAGCCCATTGGAGTACAAATTGTGGACGGTTTAAGAGGACAAGCCTTGTCACAAAAGATACCCCAACATTGGATCTCTTAGGACTGCTTTGGTTCGAGCTGTGGCCAATTTTCCAATGGACGAGGTTCGTGCAGCTATTGACGATTGACCAGTGCGACTTAAGGCGTGTATAAAGGAAAAAGGCAGATATTTCGAATAAGTAGATTATTTTTAATAATATACATCAATAAATATATTAAAAATATTTGGTCCAAAAACATTCAGTACTTTTTTTTTTACAGCATAAAACGTGTGTAACAGTATTTATGTCCCTACTAAGTATATTCAAGGCTTAGTTTTGAGTTTACGTTTAGGAGCCAGTGAAGTTGATGAACCTTAAGTTTCAGTTGAGTTTTCTTGGCTTCGATATGACTTCTCCAGGTGAGTCGGCGATCCAGGTGGATTCCAAGGTATGAAACATGATCAGATAGAGAAAAAGGGATATTGTTTAATTTCAATGTCGGACAAGTGCTAAAATTCAGTGTGAAAGTTACCTGTGTGCATTTAGCCTCATTGACTTTTATTCTCCAGTCAGAGAGCCAAGATTCTACTCGTCTGAGATGTACACCTAGACTTATAGATGTAATATCCTGCTTTTTATGTGCGGTCATTATAGCGGTATCGTCGGCAAAAGTGGATGTTAGCACTTTTGGGCTGGTAGGCATATTTGCGGTAAACAGAAGGTAAAGGATAGGCCCCAGGACGCTTCCCTGGGACACACCTGCTAGTATATCGCGGTTATTGGTGACGTAATGCCCACATTTGACTCTGAATCTGCGGTTTTCTAAGTTAGACTTAAGAATTCGATGCGTATTTGCCGGTAAGTATTTGCAAATTTTGTAGGTCAAGTTAAAGTGCCAGACTTTGTCAAATGCTTAAGCAACGGCGCAGCCATATTCTCGCCGTTTAAATGATTTTTCAATTGTTTGGGTCAGACGGTTTACTTGTTCGATGGTGCTGTGACCTTCCCGGAATCCAAACTGATGGTTTGGTATTATGTTATTTGACACGAGGATCGGTTTTATTTTCGATAAAAAGAACTTTTTCAAATAGTTTTGATAAGCAGGGAAGCAAACTGATCGGCCTGTATGAGTAAGGTTTTGATTTTTCCTTTTCTGGCTTTAAAATCATTTGAATCAGAGAAATTTTCCATACTTTAGGAAAGTAATCAAAACTGAGTTAAATAATTTTGCCAGGAACTTCACAGCAATATAGGAAAGTTCAAAGATCATTTTAGGCGTGATAAGATCATATCCAGGTGCTTTACCTGGATTCACGGTTTCTTTAATGACATGCAGAACTTCATTGGCGTTAGTAAGCAATTGAATTACGGCAGACATTTTATCATCAGGTAGAAGGAGGTCGCTACTTGTAGGATTTGGGTGAAATACCTGGGACAGATGGCAAAAACATTGGCTTTTTCCTATACTGATATTGCCCACTTGCCATTTGCATCGCGTATTGGAAATTGAGTTTCGGTGGGCATACTAGTATTTAGTATTTAATGTTTTCCGTAATGAGAATTTGGTTGAAGCTGTCGGAGTTAAGCTTGCAACTATCATTCTGTCTACTGTCTTTATTTCTAAGTGCGCTTTGCAACCTTTAAGAAGCGTCAGTCAGTCTTTCTTAACATATTAGCACGATTAATTAGAGATATGAAGTGCGGATTCGCCACCAGCTAAAAAAGGGTTTTTATTAGAAGATTCACTTACTTTTGTGTAACTACTCTGCCCAACTTTTGTTTCCCAGGTTTTGACCAGGTTTTTGCTGGTTAGTATTATAAAGTAACTTTTAAAAACTAAGACCGAATTTTTACTCAACAATATTAAGGATACATTAAACAAACCTTAAACAAACCTGCAGAGTTATTCTTGTATGCTTTAAATTAGTAATGCTCAATTCATATGTACAAACATCTTGAATATTCTCCCACATCGATGACAATTGATTGTCCATAATTTATTATACAAAGTAGGGTTGTGGCGAATATTCGCTTTCGCTTATACGTTTATAAACATTCGCCTTCGCTTTGAAAAAAATAGTAAAATAAAAAACTAAACTTGGGCTTGGCAAAATATATTATACCCTGCAATTCTGGGTGTTCAGAAAAGCCAACTGAGAATAGGGTTTTGGACCCCCTTGGACGTGCTCTAAATTTACCCATGTTTTAAAACAAATGTCATATTTGAATTTGTGAGAAAATGTCATTGCTTTTGGTAAAATCGGTTTAACATAAATGTGGTAGCTGTATTTTAGTCTAAACCGATTTTTTACAATTTCAACGGCGTCATTCCTTAGCATCAGTTACTAACTTGAGTCAAATTTCATCAAAATTGGCCGTTTAAGAACATAAAATCGGATGGACATGTGTGTGGAAGCTATAAGTATATTTTAAACTGAACCTATTTCCTTTAATTTCCATAACATTTCCTTCAAATTCCATACCTTCGGTGCTAGGTTCAAAAAAACGTTATTGTTTCAAATTTCATCTAGATTGGTTGCAATACGTGACGCGCAAAATAGAAAGGGACCTAAGGGTAAAAAACAGTTTTGTCCAGGAGAGCCATTTTAAAGATTTAAATACGTGTATCTTTGGTGTAGAATCGTCGACTTCACTTTAATAAAACGCGCATATCTCTGGGAGGGAACACTTTTGGGGCATGGGATCGAACTCATTCGATGCTCAGATGTTGTCCACATAAAAAAAATGATTTTTTTACCCTTAGGTCCCTTTCTCTATGCGCTGTCACATATATGGCTTCAATATTTGTGAGCTATATCTACATCAATACGATTTTCCGACAGACGGGCGGACAGACAGACATGGTAAACTGAAATTAGTAGGTGGTTATACGTCGATCGGTAAACTTAGATTTGGGACTAGCTCAAATATTTTTGGTAGGTACAAATATTTGCCATGAAACTAACTTATACTACCGTGTTCCACTGAGCGGTGCAAGGTATGAAATCCAATTACAAAATACTCGCATTGGCGTGTATTTCAGTTAATATATGTGACCCGGCCTATGAAAAAGTGGCTTATGACTCAAAAAAGAAATTGCGAGAAACAGCTGTTAAAGATAAACAATGCATTTCTTCAGTTTCTTAGTAGTTTTTCTTTTGCACTATGAACAGTAATGCGCTCAGCTCCAAAACGGCCTAATCTTTATTTTCAAAAAAATCAAACTGACTATGCTGATCTAACCGGAACCTTTTGAAATAAATACTAAAAAACTTCCTATTGCATAGTATAACACTAGGTTATACTACCTGCTGAAAACTGCCTTTCCTCTATGCAAAGTTCAAAAAAATGTGGATGCCATAATGGTCTAAGCCGCTTAGGCCAAATCGAACCCTAGAAATAAAAAATATGTGTGGGTTAGGCCAAAAACGCACTTACTGTTTTGGCCAAGTGTATATTCGAAAAATAAATCATGTTAGTCATGGGTGTTCAAATATTTGCAAAATGCTTATTTAAGTGGATAAATTGCAGTAATTAAAACAAAAAGATCTTATAAGAAATCTATTGGCGAAAGCCGAAGATCTAGTACAATAATTTTCAAACTTCCTGTAGTAAATAATGTCGGAATGCATGTCTGCAAAAGATATTTTAAGCAGATCTTACAAATAACCGATGGTCGTATTGCACGTGCACTTAAGCATAAAGCACCTGGAAGTGGCACAACTACACCAAAATTGGACCAAAGAGGAAGACACTCACCTCATGATAAGACCAGCGTTTAAAGCTACAGAAATCGTGAAAGAATTTATCAATAAATTTTCGAGGTATAGCTACCACTATTCGAGAAATAAGAATATTCAAAGAGAGTTTCTCGCACCTACCTTAAAAATATCGATTATGTACGAGCTATGTGTTTGAATAATTTTATTGTTGTGAGGATCATAGTATGGTTGTGTGTGAATAATTTTATTGTTATGAGGACCATAATATTGTTATGGGGATCATAGTATGGTTGTGTGTGAACCATACTACTGTTGTGATGATCATAATATTGTTGTGCTACAACCATATAATCAACAATAGTATGATGCTCTTCGAATATTGTTACCACAACCATACTTTTTTTCTGCTTGCGGCAAAAAAGGGAACCATTTCACTTGGCAAAGATGACAGCAGATGATATTAAAAGCATATCCTTAATCGAGAAACTAGTGACAAGCAGAAAAACACCCATGACTAAAAGTTGAATGGCTTAAGATTTAGTGTCTTCGATTCCAAAATGTGAAGTCATTTATAATTCAATACAAATATTCAAATAACATACATGTTTTATTTCAATAAGTTTATATTTCAAAAAGGAAAGTTCGTAAATTTGGTATTGAAAACGCTTTATCCTGGAGGAAGATTTATTCAAGCTGCAAAGTTTAAGGATTTACAGGAACTCAAAGAGTTCAGACCTCCTATTAAGTATGCATTTTATAATAATTTAAAAACAAATTCGAGAGCCGAAGAAGATGATATTCAGAAAGAAGACGAATAATTATTATTATTAATTTGTATTATTTAAAACGATAAAAATTATTTTTATTATTTTTCTGAAGAAATTTGCATGTTTTAACAAATGGAGCCAAACTGGCCTAACCCTCGGTTCCAATCTATTTTTTTTAATGGATTCCAAAATGGACTAAGCCACTTTAATTTTTGTATTAAAACAGTCTTTATCTAAGGTTATTAAGACTTAATAATTACCCTAAAACAAATATTACAACTAATATTTATTTACGATTAATAGAAAAATATTTTAAAAACTTTTTTTCCTTTCACTTCGTTTTTCTCAGAACCATTTTTTGGGCTTAGGCCGTTTTGGCGCTCAGCGCCTTATATGTAGGTAATTCAGAACACTTTTTTGTGAATAACTTTTCGAAAATATGTGTTTTTTCTTAAGTCTTTCACTAACTACCTTTTTAAAGGACTTTTTAATTGTAATTTTTTGTAATATTCCGGGAAAGTGATATTCATTTCTAGTATTTCACATAAAATTATCTTCAAAATTAAAAAAAAAAAACATTTAATTGCTTTTCCATTCACAAAAATCAAATGTGGAATATTCGCTTTCAGCATTCACAACTTTCGTTACATCCCTTATAGAAATAGAAACTGCAGTTTTCCTCTTGAGCAAACTTCTTTAAATATTGAAGAAACAGGAGTTGAAGAACAAAATTGTTCCATTCATTTGTGTCCCCTACTTGTGCATACACTAAAGGAACAAAAGTATTGGCGGCGAATGGCAAGGAAATGGCTAAAGTGCCTCGAAGAAGTTTGTATTCGTAACAGACTGCAAATATGTTTCCGTTTCCGTTTAATAAAATCTTGTTACCGAAACTAAACTTTTGGCAACGACCGCTGCAAGACAAAGAAGTTTCTGAGCTGCTACTGTTTTTTGTTTTGTTCTACTTTTTCCTTGTTTCTTGTCCTGCCGTTGTTCATCTTCCTGTTCCATTTTTTTGCCCTGGCACTCTTTACCGAATAATGACAGTTCCAGTAGTAGACAGAAAACTCCATGAATATGGATGTGTCTGTGTTCGCTCCTAGAGCTTCTCGCCCAAACCCACACATCCAAGTTAAACTTCCGGCCATGCACGCACATGTGTTGCAAATAACACATAATAAATTGGTTAAGTAAATTCTGATAAAAGTGGCAAAACATTTTACAAAAACAAAAAAAAAACATTTTCTAGGGGAAACTTTAAAAAGTTGATGGCGTTCCTATTTGCGGAAAATATTGAAAATTTATTTGATTTGAGCCAAGGACACACATCGATTCGTTCAAACTGGGAATTCCTCGTTTGGTTTGGCTTAACTCCGGGGTGGCACGTTCCAAAACTTTGTAAACTTGTTGTCTATGAAAACATTATTTGGGAATTGATGAAACTTTTTTATGCTCCGTTCAAACATATTAAGAATTCATTGATATTCAAAAGAAAGCGTTTCGTTGTTAGTTTTATTGACCGTGTCCGCTAAAGGTATTTTTTGGAGGAACGATGATTTTAAGGGTAGGGTAGAGACGCTGGTGTTGCATTCTTTCACGAGTAGCATGAGCAGCTGAAAGAGTTACGAGTTTCTAAACTCAAATTAGGCAATTCAACCCGAAAAGCGTTGAACGTATGGCTTAAATGTTTGCTATACGCTACACCACACAGATACTTGTTGATGAAGTTTGTAACACACAAATGAAAGTAGATGGGCCTCATGCTTCTTATGTCGATCGGTTTAGAATCAATATTTGGTTCCATGGAGCCATGCTTGTTCGTATGTCCCTCTATTTGGCTATCTATCGGTGTAACCTAAGTAGTAACATTTCGACGAAACCTTTTCCAAGAAACCTCTGGCACTGATTGACCTTTACCTCTTGAAAATTCCTAATCTACATGACGGCTTTAAAGTTGTACCGAACGCTGATGACTGCACAATTTGGACGCCGGAGTCTTAAGAGGATGATATACGAGAGCTGCTATATATATTTCTGGCCTAATAATGAAAAGCGAATATATATCATCAATAATGGATTTATTGTTTTTCAAATTATTCTCCAACATGATTTATACACTTTTGCAGGCGGTCAAACCAATTCAACAGCATCTTCTGGCGACGAAAATCGTTGACCACGCATTTCTTTCTTGACGTGCGGGAATAAAAAGAAGTCATTGGGTGCCAAGTCAGGCCTGCAAGGTGGATGACCCATCAATTCGGAGTTTCGGCCGGTCAAAAAGGCGCTGGTTTGAGGCGATATGTGAGAGCACGCATTGTCATGGTGCACAATGATTCGTATTCTCTTGTTCATTTTTCGAATTTCTCCAAAGACTTAAGGAAAACAAATTGTGGTGTACCACTCAGATTTGACCTCCAACGTTGCTTCAGCGGAACAGTCACCACATGACCAGTTTTGCCGAAGAAACAGGCTTCGAAATGCTTCTTCCACGAACAACTTTCGTTGGATTTGGCTCGTCTTCGAAGATCCACACGGTCGTTTACTGTTTTGTTGCGGGATCATACACTTAGATGCATGATTCGACACCTGTGACGAACTTATAGAAGTCTTTTGAAGCACCGCGAAATTTCTTTGCACCAATCGACACGAGCCTTTTTTTGAGCGATTGTCAAATTGTGCGGGATCCGACGAGAACAAACCTGGTGCCCATGCAATGCCGAATGTATGCTAGTGGAAGAAATGCCCAAGGATGCCTCTTTCTCACGGTATGTCACATGTGATGATCATCAATGTTCTCTGGCACAACGACCGTTTTTGGACGACCTTCTCTTATGAGCGAGCGTCGGGCAAGATTGAAATCATTAAACCAGTTTTTCACAGTGCTATAGGATGGTGCTTCATCGCCATACAAAGATTTAAGTTCATCGATGCACTCTTGTCGGGATAATCCACGTCGAAAGTTGTGGAAAATGATCGCACGATTTAATTCCTTTTTTTTTGCCAAAATGATTTTTTTAAAGTCACTGTAAACAACACAAATGAAGGTCGTACGTCAAAACGTTCTGAGTACGTTTGTGTGAAAAAAATGTCAAACTTTTCAATATGGTTGCTATAAATATTTCTGGCCTAGGCCAAATATAAATATATGTATAAGTATCTGGCGTCCCTCGTATGCGAATTAATAAACTGTTACCCTACTGATTTATCACACTTCTTCACTGCGAGAAATATGAAAATATCCGCCTCAAAATCATCAACACTTTAATCGCTGTATAAAGCGGTCCAATTTCGGATGAGTCGTTCGAGCATTTCGACCGGTATGGCAAAATGCTCGAAAACCGTGGTTTTCGGGGTGTAAGTCTTTCCATGATAAAATGGCAAATAATCCTCAAAAGACAAAAAAAGATTAACACATTCCACGAGTAATTTGTGAAAAAACCCTATTGAAAAAAATACCTCTAGATCACCCGTTGCAAATTTGAAAAATATGGACCGATGGTTCCACCAGACCATAAACCGCGACAAACAGTGGAGTTCGCGCTGTAAGTTTTTTCATGATGAAATGGCAAACGATACAGAAAAGAAAAAAAATAAAGTGAAAAAACCCTATTAAAACAATGCCCCTAGATTGATCACCCGCTACTACCCCAAAAATCTTCCTGGTCACATTGGATAGCCTTTTTCTAGCACATGCACTTGCTCAAGCTACAGATATCTGAGATAAATTAAAAAGTAGAAACAAGGTGCTTAACTCGGTGGCAGTACTTGGCGAGCTGACCTCTTACAAAACGATAGGTTGGTGTAGTCGGCGAACGTGGTATTTTGCAGTGGAAGAAAATTATGAGCTGCTCTGGAAACTTTAACAGGTTGTCTCCTCATGTCTTCTGGGGACCATGTTGTATATGAGGCGAAGGTTCTAACCTTAAGTAGACACATTTTCCTGTTCTCTAATTAGTATCTAATTAGGTGTGTAAGCAGTTGTCATCCCAACCAGCATCTCATGGACAGGATGCCTCCGAACAGGCAGATTAGGTACGATCTTCATGACCTAGAGAGAAAAGCACAGCAAAACAAGAACAAGGGAGAGCCTTTAGATCATCGAAACTATCAGGCATGTCTCAACGACATTCTGGCTGATGAAGTTACAGTAGCAGTATCCTGCTATAGCGCGAGTGTAGTACTAGGGAACCTTCACCAGAGTCGCTATTTCGGCAGACGAGCATGGTTGTGGCTCATCTGAGATCTGGATGGTGCAGCTGCCTCTGTACGTTTTGCGCGCAAAATTATGGCAACTTCCCGGACGTTTATCGCGCTGGCCTTCAGCAGCCACATGACGTGATTCAACTCTTCAATCGTCGGCCAAGCCTACTCAGCTGACCCCTAGATTTCTTTGGACTCATCCCATTTAAATTACTCGTTTCCTTTACCTGTAAGTTGACTACAAATACCTAATATTTATTTGTTACAATAACAACAAAACTCGTTTTTTTTTTGGCTACCGACGAACATTGTTTAACTGGGTCCATATCGTTAAATGTTTAGATAAACTACAAAAATTCTTTACGATTTCAGAACCGTTGCTCTAGATCCCAAATATTTATGACAATACCGATTAATAGAGCGTTATAAAGGATCGATTGAAAAACTTGTTAGGAGAGAATTCTTACTTTTTGGTCTCTTCCGATTTGAGATCGCTTAAAAAGGAAAATTTTAAATTTGAATTCTCCAAGGTATCTACCAAGAAACCTCAGGTTCAAGTCCATAGTATCTAATATTTTTAAGGGGCGGGTTATCCACCTCGTTATTTTCCCCGACCTTACGATAAAGAGATGTATAAAAAATCTTTTGGGCGTTGTCAACACAATATCCAAATCTGCAATTTTCAGATGATTCCGCGCATTTGTCTGGTGCTTGAGTAAAGGCTAACTTAAAATACTACTTCTAGGGAGGAAAGGATATATTTGGTGGGTCTTATCTCCCAGGGATAATTGCACTGTGCAACACCTTTATTTGGAGGGTAGATTCCTTTGGAAAATGAAAGACTTAGGTGAGTATAGTAAATCCATAGAATGTCACAATCCTGGTAGGTCCCAGACGAAATATGAAGAACCGGATGAAATATAAAATAGTAAGGGTGCACGCAGAAAAAAAGTTTGGTTGGGGTGACAATATTCGAAGAGGATCATACAATTGTTGGGTACATGGTCGAGGCACAACATTATCATGATCCTCAATAGTATGATTCACAAACAACCAAAGTATGATCTCTACAACCATAGTATGATTCACACTAGTAGTATGATTCACATATTATGATCCTCACAATAATTGTTTGATTCACACACAACCATAGTATGATCTCCACAACCATAGTATGATTAACACTTAATCATACTATGATCCCCACAACAATATTATGATCCTCAAAATAATAGTGTGTGCAGGCAGATTTTAAATAAAGGAAAACCAGTCGATAGTAGAGTACGAGTATTCCACCAAACAAAGTAGACACAATAAAAATCCGTCGAATTGCCTCCCAATTGTTGTTGTTTAAAAAAATGCACTGTGTCGTATGTAAGTATGTTTTTTGGTTTACCAAAAAAAACACACACATACATGTATGAACGTTGGCCTATTAAACCTTATATGCTTAGTATACAGTCACAACCATGCGGTATGATTGCTGTAATCATTTTATTATTAACATAAATCTTAAACAACAATAATTTTGTCGCATCAACCATATTTTTATATGGTTGCTACAACCATATTTTCTTTTCTTAGATTAGTAACAATAGTATTGTTACATTTCACAAATATTAATATTGCCGCAATCATGCTATTGTCAAAATAAAATTCAAAAAGCAATACCATGATTGAGACGAACCTGCTTTTATTGTGAAGAACATATTATTGTTGCCGTGACCATAAAGTAACCATATCTTTTCTCTGCGTGTGGTTTTTTCAGACGCTTGGTTTTCAAGAAAAAATAAATCGCATATAAACAATTGTTATGGTCAAGAAATAATCTTTTTAATAAGACTAATGGCATACCCATTATTTTTAAAAAATGATTCCGGGCAAGTGGCTCAATTTTCGACCATTTTTTGCAGCCGTATGTCAGTAATAATGCGTGGAATATTCTCTTCCAAGGCGTCAATTGCGTCAGGCTTATCCGCTTAGACAAGCACTTCACATAACCCCATCAAAAAATAGTCCAGCGGTTTTAAATCTCACGATCTTAGAGGCCACGCCACAGGCCTACGACGCGAGATAATGCGCTCACCAAAAGATTCCTTCAATAAATTGATTCTTTCATTGACTGTATGGCAAGTAACGCCGTCTTGTTTGAACCAAAAGTTGTCCACATCAACATCCTCCAATTCATTAGTCATGGCTATATAAGTATAGCGTTCCCCATTGACTGTTAGATTATGGCTGGCTTTTTTTTGAAGAAATATCAATCAATGATTCCCTCTGCCCATAGAACACACCAAACAGTGACTTTTTGAGAATACAACGACGTCTCAGTAATAGCTTGTAGATTTGGTTAAGAAATTGCCCTTTCAACCAAAAGTGAGCTTCATCGTAAATATTAGCATCGGTGGCCATCTCGATTTGGGCCCGTTCACCACGACTTGCAAACGTTGCTCTGGAGTGAGTCTAAACATTATGAAATGGCAAACCAAACTGAGCAAAAAGCATGTGAGAGCAAGTCAAAAAGACCAACTCCGAAAAAGTGTGGACAGATTGAAAACCACACGTCTAAAAAAATCACCGTTATATGTTCTATCAATTTAGCGAATTTTCGCCATGAGACGTCTTTATTGAAATTGTAGGGCGTGTTTTCGTTAAACATCTCTAAGATTAATGTATTATTTTCTATTTTTTTTTTTTGAAAAAAGTGAGAAAGGAATTTTTTATGGAATTTTTAAGTTTTTTTATGTTCTACACAAATGTTGGCCAGTTAATTTCACTAGGGGTACCAAAGACGAAAAAACCATATCTATAGTTTAAGTGTGACCTTTTGGACATACTTTTAAAATTTTTTAGTAAATATGGGTAGAAATTGTAGGTTTTGGTTAAAAATGTTTCGCTAATGTACGACAAGTATCATTTGAGAAGAGGCCGCCTAAAATTAAGGCAGGATATCGCCATAAAAATTAATCAGTATTATCTTTTTCAATTTTTTTTTAATTTTTTAAAGGATCCGATTCTTTCTAAGGCGACAAATACTTAGTAGGGACATAAATACTGTAACAACATAGAACACTCCCATTTCAATAGTAGAAATGAACATACCCCGTTAATGTCATATGGGTTTTGAAAGCTAACCTCTATCGCATTAGTCTGTAACGCGATTTTAAATTTGTTTTAACTTTCATCATGGAGTGGTCAGATAATGAGAACCGTAACGCTGTAATAGCGCTTTTCAAGTGTGAAATGAAAAAGCGATTTTTTCAAAACGCTCCGGCCACTAGAGATTAGACGCATGTTCGTCTACCGATGCATAAAACTGTTTGAGGAGAGTGGAAATGTAAAAGACCGCCACTGGCCGGGCCGCCCACGCTCTGTTCGAACACGTCATTGTATCAAAGCCGTTAAATCAAGAATTCACAGAAATCCGCTCCGGAAACAGAAAATCTTGGCCCGTGAGATGAATATCACGCAGAAGTCCATGAGTCGAATCATTAAAAAAGACTTGGGACTTTAAAAAAAAATGGGATTGAAAAATGCAATAGTCTTTTGGTGAACAACTTCCAAAGAAAAAATTTGTTCACCGATGAAAAAATTTTTACCGTTCAGGAAAAATTTAACAAACAAAATGATAAAGTGTATGCGCGGTCATCTAAGGAAGCATCTAAACTGATCCCAAGGGTGGAAAAGGGTCATCACCCAGCTTCAGTCATGGTTTGCTGGGCTGTCTCTTACGATGGGTCACTGACCTGCATCTCTGCGAACAAGGAGCCAACACATCGGCCAAAGTTTACCAGGAAACCGTTTTGGAAGCTGTTGTGAAGCCTCTTAACAATTCCCTGTTCCAAAACCAGCCATGGACTTTCCAGCAGGATTCTGCGCCGGCCCATAAGGCTAAAACGTCGCATGCCTGGCCAGCATTCATTTCCTCTGAAGAATGAACCTCAGGCAGTTCAGATTTAAACCCATTGGATTACAAATTGTGGACGGTTTTGGAGGACAAGGTTTGTCACAAAAGATATTTGACCTTTTGATTTTTTTTTCTTATCTAGCAAAGTAATATGGGGTTCCATCTTCTTTAACACAGTAGTTCTCATTCGTTTGGGGAGAGCCTACTCTTAAAGAGTTCGGTTTTTCTTTCAACAATTGCCTGAAATCGCGACCGCCTGATTAATGACCGCCTCTGTTAGCCTCACAAATGCGAGCCCTTTTGAGCTCCTTTTTATTACATTTTTTATACATTTAACGCGGTATTTCATTAATTTCATCACGAATATTTTGTTGCTGGAGCGTTTCTGGGTTGTTTGCATAAACCTTGCTTTTCAGATATCTTCAGAAAATGAATTCCATAGCAGTCAAATCAGGCAACCGTGGAGGCCAATAAACATCACCATTTCTTGAAATAACTTGTTGTGGAAAGAGGTTTTGCAGTAATTCCATTGTAATCCTGGCTGTATGCGATGTGGCACCGTCTTGTTGATACCACCGTTACGCCGTTTTCATTCAAGGTCCACTGATACCTCCTGACCAATTTGCACACCAGACTTTAAACTTTAATGGATGCAAAGGTGACTATTGAATAATTTGAGGGGTTTCCATTGCCCAGAACCGATTATTCTGTTAATTCACATAATTATTCAAATGAAAATGTGCCTGGTCACTCATTATGATTTTTTCATGAAAATCAGGGTTGTCATGGGCGAACTGTAACATTTCATATAATGGTCTTGTGGATGAAGCTTTTAAATGGAAACAAATGCAAATCCTTGTGCAAAATTGTGGCCAAAGTTGTTCTTTAAAGACCAAGCTCCTCAGCACGGCGTCGAATTGAGGTTGATGGATTGTTTTGAACACTTTCTTGAGCAGCAGGAATATTTTCAGCCGATCTTGCAGTACGTTGTGGTCCATGCTTGGGCCTATCAGCTGCAGACCCTCTTTCTTCGAAATCATTTACTACACCATGAATAGTGCGTTTTGTTGGCACGTTGTTTCTCTCAAAAGTTTCGCGTAACTTTCTCATCGTCACAGTAATCGATGATTGATTTTGATAAAATGTTTTAACAATTAAAACACGTCGGTTTATCGAACATTTTTCCATAATAATTTTGCCACATCTCTACTTCACGACTGCCAAATATGAACTATCAAGACTAATGTTTACCAAAAAAGCGGTAAAACAAAGTGGTATACCTTTCCGGTGGAAACCCTGTAGATGCAAGATGTCTTTAGCTGGTTAATCCCTGTGCAATGTGTAAAAGAAGAAGACCCAAATAAAACAAACGAGCTACAGTATATGTTGTGCGACTAAAGTGGCAAAATTTAACATTAACTGGTCTAAAAGTCACTTCTTTCTATGATATCGCACATAATCAATGTGTCTTCTGTATACCGGAGCGGTGTGCGATAAGTACCATGTATGGCCCTTTCCGTCTCCAGACATTTTCTTTTTTAAATTAAATATTTGGAGTGACTACAAAATGCAACGCAAACAGTTTTCTGATTTTTAATGTCACCTTCTAATTTCCATTATGAGCTTTAAAAAATATTTAAAATCCTTTTTCCACACATGCATTTGTGTATGGATATTACCTTGTCATAAACTACTTTGTTTTTTTACTCTACATGGAAAAAACAAGTATACGCCGCTTTACCCACCCATACATACAGACCCATGGGACATCTTACCTTCTTTAAAAATCCATTATTTTTATGGCCGTAAAATTTGCTTCATTGTTTGCTTTTGTCCCACTTAGGAAATCCTTCAAGTCAATGAAAGAAACCCTTCCCGAGCTCACTCCGCCCGACACGGTGTCAGGGCAACTTGAGATTTTGATTGTTGCCGAGTGTATTTAATAGAAATCATTAAACATTTGGCTAAAATGGTTTTACGCAATTAACACCTTATTGTTGTTTCCACATCCTTTGGGTTTTTCTCTGCCCTTCGCTGCTCAAGCTCTCTCTCTCTCAAGTGTCTCAATTTTAAAAGCATTTTCGCACCCGGCGAGCTTGGGGGTTGAACCACTTGAGGTTGGGTGGGTTCATACAAATTATGTTCGTTTGCGTCGATTTGACGCAGGAGATGATGATGACGACGTTTGGGTTGATGATGTCTTTGCTGGTGGTGATGACAACGACGACGATGCTGCTGATGATGATGCCGGCAAAGACGATGATGATTTATCTGCATAAGAAATCTTTAAAATAATTACAATTTGAAAGCAAGCGTGTATCAACAGTTGTCTGGTGCAAGTAAGTGACGTGGAAAATATATTATTTTAATTAAAATTATTTTAAAATGTGTTAATTAATGCTAACTAATGAGAGAAATGTTTAGAATATTAAATGTCTGGAGAAATGCGCAAAAAACTGAGCTATACAATTAAAACGCATAATAGGCGGCAACAATGATTGTGCGGAATATGTTGTAAAAAGCCTTATAGGTTTTTATGTTGGAGTGATGACCATTTGATAAGGCTAGTGAGGCTGTTTTTATAAATGAGTGAAGCTGATATTTCAACAGGCATTGGTTTTTGGATGGTTTAGAATTTTCTAAACCGCGCGGCGAAACTTTATTTGCCCAGTTTTTTTTTCAGAATGTTCGTTTAGATGAAAGTGGATCTAACCAATCGTAGTATGAGGATATTTCAGTGGTACCGATATTTCCATGCTAATTTCATCAATGTATTCGAAATGTAAATTTTTTTTGGGTACCCATAAGTTCACTTGTAGAGGTAGCTAGTTTTTGGACCTTGCAACATTTGTATACGTGCTATTTCTCAATATCAATCTATATGGTCCAACTTTACCATGTTTGATAAAAATGTGTGCTTTTAAGAGGGGCTATAACTTACAAAAGGTACAAAACATGGACCGCTATGGTCTTATGTTATTACAGTTGGTGATTGGTCGAATGTAATGGATATTATGTGTGGCTTTTATAGCGGGGTAACTTAAAATCCTTAAGAAACTTATATCAGCCAAGGAGAGGTAAGAGAGGTATGAAAGGAAACCACTTGCGTAGAGACCATAAAGATCTGTAGCTCGTTTCTGTAACTCATACCGATCGCAGTTACCGATTGAAATAACCGATTTGACGTCACTCTGACGTCATTCTCACCTTCAATGTTTCTGTAAAAAAATTGCCGATTTTTATTCCATTCACTCGTTCCAAATCGGTAATATGACATTTGTTCCGATTCTACTTCAATAGAATCGCTTAAAGAAGTGTTTCTGTAAGAAAATCGACTCAAGTTGAAATCGGTAACTTTCTCACTGACTTTAAGCCAAGTGAGAACTCTGCCGATTGCTATAGTGCTGTTGCAAATATGAGAAATCAAGTAACCAAATATAACTTTTTACACCAAATACAATTTAATGGATGTCATTTTAGACAAATAAATATTTTTTTTAAAACGAAATGTTTTAATTGTGTTACAGCGGTTTAATTTTGTTTGAAAATAGGCAGCAAAATATTAACATTAAGGATGACAGTGTGTTGCAATTTACGACAATTTACGAACCGGTTTTAACGAAATCGGTATGGTAATGCAAAATAACCGAGTGCAAATGTTTGTTTACTTGCAATGTACGAGGGCGGTTCTTAGCCTAGCACAAAAAGCGCGGTATAAACAAAAAAAAGTTAAGTGTTTTGGAAACTTTCATCTCTGCTATGAACACATGTTACATTTTGTTTCGATCTGACAACTCCTTCATATAGAAACAGGTGTTCACAAAAGACGCATCCGTGATTTTTTTCAATGGAAAAATGCGTGGTGTCATTAATATTGACATAAAAAAGGTTTATCGGGACAAGAAATTCATAATGATATGGTGAATGTGTTAGGTGAAAGTGCTTCTTCATATGCAACAGTAAAAAATTGTGTTGCTGAATTTAAACGTTGTCGTACAAGCATTGAAGATGAACCATGTAGTGGACGTCCAAAAACAGCAACAACAACAGAAATTGTAGCCAAAGTGCATGATATGGTATTAAATGATCGACGAATAAAAGTGCGTGAAATAGCTAATATCATGGGCATCTCAAATGATCGAGTCCATTTAATTTTGCATGAAGAACTACAGATGAAAAAGCTTTCTGCAAGATGGGTGCCGCACTTGTTAACAGTCGACCAAAAACGCTTACGAATGAACATTTCTCAAGCTTGTTTGGATCGTTTTCAGCGAAATAAAATGGATTTTAAGCGTCGTTTCATAACTGTTGATGAGACATGGATCCACCATTATACTCCAGAGACAAAAGAACAATCCAAACAATGGACTGAAGCTGGAGGAAGTGCCCCAAAGAAGGCAAAAACAATTCAATCGGCTGGTAAGGTTATGGCAACTGTTTTTTGGGACTTCAAACGTATTTTATTGAATGACTATCTGCAAAAGGGTAAAACAATAAATTCAGAGTACTATTGCAACCTCTTAGATCAATTTAATGTACAAATTCGAGAAAAACGTCCTAGCTTACAACACAACAAAATATTTTTTCATCAAGACAACGCACCAGCGCACAAGAGTGTTTTAACAATGGCTAAAATCAACGAATTAAAGTACGAGTTGCTTGACCACCCACCTTATTCTCCTGATTTAGCTCCCAGTGACTTTTACCTGTTCCCAAATCTAAAAAAAATTCCTTGCTGGCAAGCGTTTTACCTCAAATGAAGATGCAATTACAGTTGTAAACCACTATTTTGAAGACCTTGAGGAAAACTATTTTAATCCAGGGATAGAATTGCTAGATAAGCGTTGGACTAAGTGTATTGAAGTTTCAGGAGATTATATTGAAAAAAAAAATATTTTTGAAAAACTAACTATTCTCTTTCATTGATAGACTAAGAACTTTCCGAACCGCCCTCGTACATCACCAACTGCCAGCTTATTTAATTCCTCGTTTTTTTATTTGTTGCATATTTTAAACAAAATTTATGTCGTTTAAATATATAAGTTTTATTAAAATAGCAGTGTTTTAATACAAAATATTTGTACATGAAAACAAATGCAAATAAAAAGCTGCGTGTCATCTGTTTCAATTCTTACCGTTTCTTTACGATTTGTGTTGCTTTCAGATATAATTTTTACCGATTTCAACGTACAGAAACAGCAGTTATCACGAAATCGCTAACTTTCAATCTAGTCGGTGTGACGTCACATAAATCGGTAACTTACCGATTTATTTACAGTAGAGAACAAGGACCGCGATTAATCTGCCAAGGATCCATCTAAGAAAACTCAACCGGCTTCTGGCCGTTGCACGTTGGGGTATTTGACCACTAAAACGGAGATTAATTGAAAAACGAAAATTGAGATATTCGATTTTATACTCGATAACACAGTACAACAGCCAATCTGGGGGGTGAGAAATTCCAAGTCAGGGTGATGGTACTAGGTCAGTATATTAAAAAAAATTACGCTTGTACAACTATTTTTAATCATTTATGGAAAATAGGTCTAAATTTTAGCCATTCTTGAGAAGTATGTATAGTTTTAAAATGGTACCGGTCAACTTCGTGTTCTGAAATTTATATTTTTTTAAAGCTTGCGAACTGTACTAATATAATAAATAAAAACATCTTACGCGTTTTTGCGCCAATTCGATTTTTAACAAAATTTGTAAAGGCAACATTTAAAATTTTACGAATACCATTGAGTTATGAAGCAAAAATTTTTAAAATTACAAAATAATTTACTTAGTACTGCTTTAAAAAAAATATGAAAAAATTATATTTTATAAAAATATAGCTATTATTACATTTGTTCATAACAGTATTACATAACACAAAGTTAGCAAGTTTATTTTCATGTTGATTCGAATTTAACATTAAGTTACGGGCAACATATAATAATTTTTCTGTTTAAATATCTGTAAGGCTTCAAGAAGCCGGTCAAATGTGTGTTACAGCCCCCATATTATATATCATGGTCGGTGCATTATATTTTTATCTGAGGGGTTTGCATTCACAGAGTTATATTGATATAGCCTTATGTCGGTTGAAAAGATTTTTTGTCGGTTTTTAATTAATTTTTACTTATTTCTCGGCCGATTTTAGTGCAAGTAGTGCAACGTTAAAAGATGGACCACTTTGAGGGCTCTTATACTGATATTTTAAGATATTCCGCGTGGGACGTACACATCGGAAGTTATAGCACAATATCGCATGTAAATATATATTTTTGAAATACTATAATCCGTATTGTCGCCAGTTTATAACCGAATTTAATGATATTAACTGCGATAGACAGATCTCAGTTAGGGTTATCAAATTAATCTCTAAAGGCTCCACGTGGGATATACAAATATATTCCGCGTGGGACGTACATATCGGATGTTATAGCACAATATCGGATGTAAATATATATTTTTGAAATACTATAATCCGTATTGTCGACAGTTGATCTCTGAAGGCTCCACGTGGGATATACATATCGGGAGTTATAGCCCGATATCAGCCGTAAATGTGTTTTTTCGACGTAATATCGCCGATAGTCAGGCCATTTGAATTGTGATTTTTATTAAATTAAGTGCAAAGGACGCAGATTGTTGAGAGCTATAATTTTATTATTTGAAGGAGCCCAATATACTTTAAAAAATTATATTTTTGGCATATCTTTTCCGATGTTTCGGCCATATCTAAGCCATTTTAAGGCCGATTTTGAAAAAATCAACTGGAATCCGCTAATAATCTCTGAAGTAGTAAATTTATATAAACATTACATCTCCGGAAAGCGTCCTTTAATTAATCTCCATTTTGGGGGTACAATGTGCGTTGGGCGTACAAGCTAGTAGACTGCGTCTGCCAACAATAAAGCGGAGCAGGGGTAGGTGCTGCAACAGTGAAGAGGAGAAGGAGACAACTCAACATCTTCTCTGCCACTGGCCGGCATTTCAGGACTTACTGTTTGGTCTACGGATACTTACAGACAAAGCCTGCCACTCCGATGGTGATTTGGGTATGATCCATTCATTCATCATGGCAAAAGGCTGGCTCAAGGATTACAGGTGCTGTGGCTAGGTGGCACATGACGTATTATTCGCAAGTACTCGGTATTACAAAGGCACCTACTCATGGTCCCAAGTAACCTATGCCTATATAACCAACTTATTTTTGCTATATTAAGATATAGTCCAACTTGAACTATTATCTACAGTGCTTATCCTGTATGCCGGCTATATAAGAATCTTTTCCCTTTCAATTTCATTACCAGCCTGCTATTAGCCAAAAACAAACTACTGTTTCATCAAGATCGGTTCATATTAGAGGCCTACATTTTGGTTATAGGAATAGTTGGACTGACGAACACATCCAAAACAACTCAAGATATAAATTGATAAATTGAGTTTATCCGGGCTGAAGTATATATAACAACATGGATTTTAGTGAATTTGAAAATTGTGTCAAGGTGGTCTCGCTCAAGCGTCTTTTCAATCGGGATGAGTTTTTTCCATACCAGTATCATATATGCCAACTGTTACCAACATGACGATGGTATTAGTCCACGCAATATAGTTATTCAAAGTTCAGGGTTTTTTGGCGTCGTCATGCCCTACGCAATATTTTTTACATTGAACAGGGATTAACCTTTTGCTTCTATATTTAAATAGAAGACAAGTTTTTAACAAAATGGGAAAGTGGCATTGATTTTCGTGGCTGCTGCTTTTATCATGATTTCGGGTCCGTGACAACCCTCTTCAGAGAGCTTTGCTGCAATTGTTGAAAGTAAAACCAAAATCTATAAGGCAAGGCTCTCCCCAAACGAAAAAATTGTAAAATTGTACCATTACTTTGTTAATACTAATTTCCTAGTCATTGATTTCTTTCCGTTAAAAATATGTCACCGATCAGTTTATTACTTTGGTCACCAATGCTTTTTTTTAAAGTGCATTGCCTTGGTGAATAAAAAGTAAGAGGTCGAAAGGGGGAAAAGAGAGTAGTGGTTATTGACACTTGCCTTTTACTTCCGGATGTCGTTACTAGTGGGATTACACATACGGAATATGAGGGCAAAAAATGGATTCGATCTGAAGTGCTAGTGCGGTCGACCGGCCAATCGATACGATGGCTGCTATATATATTTCAGGCCTAATAATGAAAATGCAAATATTTATCATCATAAATGGTTTTATTGTTTTTCAAGGTATTCTCCAGCATGATTTATACACTTTTGCATGCGCTCAAACCAATTGTCGAAGCACTTTTTCCACTCCGATTGAGAGAACTTCAAAACATGGTTTTTGAATGCTTTAAGTGCATCTTCTGGCGACGAAAATCGTTGTCCACTCAATTTTTTCTTGAGGTTCGGGAATAAAAAGCAGTCATTGGGTGCCAAGTTAGGACTGTACGGCGGATGACCCATCGATTCGACGTTTTGGACGGTAAAAAAGGCGCTGGTTTGAACCGATGTGTGAGAGTTGGCATTGTCATGGTGCACAATGAGTCGTCTTCTTTTCTTTGTTTTTCGAATTTCTCCGAAGACTTCAGGCAAACAAACTGTGGTTTACCACTCAGAATTGACCTCCTACCTTACTCAAGCAAAACAGTCGCCACATGACCAGTTTTGCCGAAGAAACAGGCGACCATTTGCTTCGAAGCGCTTCCTCCACGAACAACATTCGTTGGATTTGGCTCGTCTTTAAAGACCCACACGGTCGATTGCTGTTTTGTTTTGGGCTCATACGCATAGATCCATGATTCGTCACCTGTGACGATCTTATAAAAGTCTTTTGAAGCACCGCGATTGTATTTTTTTAAAAAAAATTTTGCATCAATCAACACAAGCCTTTTTGAGCTATTGCCAAATTGTGCGGGATCCAACGAGAACAAACCTATTTTACGGCCAGGCGTTCATGCAATATCGAATGTATGCTGGTGGAAGAAATGACCAAAGGTGCCTCTATCCCACGGTATGTTACATGACGATCTTGCATTATCAGTTTACGCACGGCTTCAATGTTCTCTGGCACAACGGCCGTTTTTGGACGACCTTCACGACCTTCGTCTTTGAGCGAGCGTCGGCCACGATTGAATTCATTAAACCAGTTTTTCACAGTGCTATAGTGCTTCATCGCCATACAAAGATTTAAGTTCATCGATGCACTCTCGTCGTAATAATTCATGTCGAAAGTTGTAAAAAATGATCGCACGAAAATGTTCACGAGTTAATTCCATTTTTTTGCCAAATAGATTTGTTCAAGTCACTGTTAACAACGCAAAACGTACGTACGTCAAAACGTTCTGGGAACGTTAGTGCTTAAAATGTCAATCTTTCCAATGGAAATGTCAGGCAAAACGTAGTGTTGCCTATGCCAGAAATATATCTAGCAACCCGTAACAAACAGGTGTGTATCCTTGAGGAGTCGTTTATCCCTGTCGAACATCCTCAAATCAGGAAAAGGAACCCGGATATCGGATGATTAGAAACCATAAAACGGACGATAGAACAGCGACATGCAAGGAAGACACAATATTTGGACACTCTACTGTCACCTATCACCACCATTGCTCTTCTTTGGCCACATTCAATTTTGGAGCACCTGCCATTAACATTTCATTCCATCAACATCAAGAGCATCTGGTTGTTCTATATTCATGCCATCGATAGAAATAGAAATTTTAGACACTGATGGCTCATTGAAACGGTTTTGATAGAACGAGCAACACTTTGTTGCGCGCGCATTAAAATCCACCCTATTCAATGGACCTTATTCGGAAATGGCCAGTAAATCTCGACCTAGTGTCTCATACATAATTTGCCTTTTGTCTACAATTTCTTAAAGACTCGGTCTATTTTCAAATGAATATGAAAGACACAAATTGCTGTCATCTGCAAATGAGTAGATTAGATTCATGGCCTGAGATAAAATATCGTTAATGAAAAAAGAAAAAGGGAGGGGGAAAGGACGGAACCCTTTGGTATACCTGCGGTCACTCAATGTTCGCTGTAGAATCTACAACTACTCGTAAAGTGGGTTTTCTAAGATCGATGTAAATCAAGCAAAGGTATTACCGACACCAAAGTGATCAGCTTTGAAATAAGTCCACCATGCATGGCTTTATCAAAGGCCTTGGAGATATCAAAAGCCACGATATTCCAGATTATTGTTAAAAAAAATATCTGTTTTACGCCTAGGTACACCAAATACATACCTGTTTACGCAGCAGTTAAGCATTCCAGTTTTTGTTTAAAAGCCAATTTTTAAACGCCTCGTCTTTAGATCTGACAGCATCCCTGCGTGCCTGTTTAAACCAACTGTTTTTGGCCGATTTAGCCGGCATAACTTTAGTTGGAATAAATGTCTTCATTCTAAATAAAATTATATTTTTGACCAGAGGTCGGGCTCAGCCCAACATGTATTTTCGTAGATAAAAACTTTCCGCTTTGGGCTGGTATTGAAGAGATACGAAGAGCGGAATACCAAAAAGATGCTGAAACAATGCAATATTCGGAATTACCAAGAGGAGGACACTTACTTCCTACCTGTCAGCGTACGAAGTTAATAAAGGGTCAAGAATATTATATTGGTGTTCTTCGACACACAGAATATGTGTTTTTTCATTCCGTAATTGCGTCAAATCGTTTTGCGCGACTAAGATCTCGGAGTTTTGGCCCTCCAGAGTGTTTTTTTTGACTTGAATGGGAATTATAGATACTAAAATCTGCAGCAACGACAATTTCATTGTCCGAGTAAAGCTTCAAAACTTTCGCTGTTAAGTCGAAAATTGCGCCGAAGCCATTTACGGAACCCACCCTTAACGAGTTTGGGCTTCTGTAAATAAACTCGAAATGCACTACGTGAGTTCCAGCCCGGGATTAAAAGCATATGGAGTTTAAATGTATATTCTAAGGAAACCATAGATTAAGGGGACACTCTTTCTTACTTTTCACTAGGTTGATGCATTTTTATACCCTTCACCTAATGCTAATGTGTGCAACACTTTTGAGTGATGGAGATAGACCCTATGTTACTGATCGACTCAGAATCACTATCTGATTCCATAGCTTGTCGTGCTCCTGTCGGTCGACGTGCTCCAGGTCGCAATTATGAACTGATTTCGATAAAACATTCATCGAGTTTGGATGAACGCTATTAAAATTGGTCACATTCGGTAAATCGGTACATATTTTGATATCATGCTTACAGTTTTTCCCGATTTGAGAACCTTAAGCTCAAAAAACCGCATATTAATTCGATTTCGACAAAATTTCGCACAGTAAATAACGAGTGACCAACACCCATCCCTGATGAAATTTTACCATTTCGGTCAATATTTTCCACACAAAGGACTCTCACGATTTCAGGTTCTGCAGCTCTTAAAGCCACTAAAAATACCCTATCATGGCTAAACTGTGCGTGGCACGTTTAAAGCAGCTATAAATTAGCTAGACCACATAAGTCCATCATTTTGTGTAGCTCCTATACAAAGGACCTTCCCGAATTCTGAATCAACAGCTCTTAAAGCCACATATTACACCCAATTGTGACCACATTTCGCACAGATCATTACGAGTGGCCAACACTTATCACTGGTAAAATAGAAACATGTCCATCCGTGTTTTCGATTTCAGAACGTGCCACTATTGACACCACATTTTACATCCGATTCATACCAAATTTCGCATAGAGTGTTGCGAGCGACCAACTCCCATGCTTTGTAACATTATAACACCCATATTATAACAGGTCCTAACATATCGGTCCATGTTTTCGAATAACTCCCACACAAAGGTCTCACCTGATTTGAGTTCATGCAGCTCTAGAAGCCCAGAAACATGTGTAGTTAACCTAGCATGGTTGGTATTTAAAATGGGCTGTATGACAATAACTCACCTCACACTTGACCTATTGAGAAATTTTCGGCATAAAGATTATTATATAGAACAGGCCTACTGGTAAATCCCACACAAACGGTCTCATGGGCTTTGAGAAATAATATGACGATAGCTCACCACAAGCTTGACCTATCGAAATGAAATTTTGCACCTAAAGATTCCTATATAGAACACACTTCCGCACCAAAGTTGGTTTTATTTGGGTATCTGGTGGAGGGTATCCAAAGTTCGGCACAACCAACCTAAACATTTTTTACTTGTTTTTGTTCTGAAAAATATCTCTAGACGGATTACCCTTTATATTAGATTTTGAAACCATACATTTTTTAAGACCCCAGACAATTTGTACGGGTACTGTATAAAAAAATTAACCTAAATAAATAAAATCGGTCTTTGGTTGTTTGTCTATCGTAATATACCATACCGAATTTGATTAAAATCGGAATTAATACGGATGTTCTAGAGCGGTTGTATGTAATATCGGGAGAGATCTTTAAACTGGGGCTTTATCGAAACTCGGAACGGTGTGACCCAAAAGAAAAATCGGAAAGCGAATAGTGAACTTTCGTTACATCCCTAATACTCATATACACAAGCACGCCCCAGCTTAACATGGGACGTTCTGAGCGATCCTTAAATGGCCGAGGTAAAACTGGACTACAAAAGTCTATCTTTTTGTGAAGCCCCCACTAAAGGCCCTTTCCAATTATCTACCTACCAGTTTAGAAGCCATATTTTACATCAGATTTCTATCAAGTTACGCATAGAGTAGTCAAGGCGACCAACACACATGTCCTGTAACTTTAAGATATATCGGTTAATATTTTCGTAATACGCCCACACCCCGATTTCAGGTCCTGCAGATCCAGAAGCCACGTGATCACCCCTAAAATTTGTATGGTGCGTTATCAGCGACAAACGAGTAACTTTCACATATTAAGTCCGTCATTGCTAAAGCTCCAGGCAGAGGTGCTTAATTCCCTTAATATCACATCGATGTAGGCTATCTATATATCATAGCCGGCCACGTATGACTTACGACTTTTCCTACAGGTTTTTTTTTTGCAAATCTTCAATTTCTATCACTCCAGCTAGAGCAGCATGTTATGCTGTTACTTAAAATTGGACAGAAACATGACTTTGTAATGCTCTCCGGCTGCCACGCAACTAAGACCTACTGCCAACTAAATGTGAACTCATACAAAAAAGAAAAATTATTAATAAACGTTTATATGTTGGGCCCCGTCCCTACTGCACTCCCCCAGAGGACCACTGTTTTCATCACAGGTTTAATAAGTATGTGCCATTAACATAAGTGTGTGTTTAGAAGTATGATATACTCTGTACCTAAGGGTGGCTCGAGAAATAAAAACATTTTGAAACATATTTGGTTGAGAAAAGGAAACAAGTGGACAAGTCAAATAGTAAATAGGGTGACATAGGAGTAAAGTGCGATTGGCAAGGTAGAGAACAAAATATTGAAAGGAAACGTTCATAGGAATGAAAGGCACTTGGCTACCTTAGGTAAAAGGTCTAGCGAGTGATTTTTGAGTATTAGTTTAGCTTAAGGTAGAATAAATCAACAATTTATCCAAAGATACACTAAGCCAATTTCTTAAAAAAGGAACACGAGGAGAAAACGTTCACATTGTTATTGGTTGTGAATACTAAAGCCTTCTGCGTATAAGATCCCTGGAAAGTTGATTGTTTTTGTAGAATCATACTGAGGTACTCTGTAATAAGTAAAAAAGTATATAGACGGACAGGAAAGACTACATTTAAGTATACCCAACACCCAACAGGTAGATGGTTGACTTCTTGCTTACGTCCGGAAGTGTTCTTGGCTTCGTGACTTCTTCAGCGGTACGGATACGATCGGGAGGAAACTTATTAAGGGTGGCCATATTAAAAAAAACTGATATAGTCCGATTTCAACGGTGTTATGATCGCACTGATATTAACTTGAAATAGATCGGATAAAATATGTGACTTTCAGGGCCACAGATTCGAAGAAAGCTTTGTAGCGGGACTACATCACACCAATCACACAATTTAGTACCAGTATTACATTGTCAGTCTAAGGAAAGGTAAATCATTTCAGGATCCTATGTGGTCCATAGGTCCATTTGTATGGAAGCTATATAAAAAGTGACTTTTTCCGTCGATTTTCAATAATGATTTCCCGTGTGCAACAAACAACACTACAAACCAAATGCATAGATATCTTAAGCAGCTGTTCGGTCTGTTAAGCCCAAAATTGGGACATACATTTGCATGCGGTCATATCATAATTTAGAGCGATTTGGTCCAATTTCAGCAATGTTTACAAAGTGTGCAAAATAACGACACAATCCAACTCTCGATGAAATCAGATGGAATTTTCAGCTCCTTAGTCGATTAGACCCAATATTGCAAGGAACTGTTCTAACGGGTTATCAGACTAGAGGTATTTTTTTAAATAATAAAAAATATAAAAATTTCAATCAAGTGTGGAATTTTTATTGTTTATTCAAAAGGAAATTTTATGCCATTTAGTATTTGAGTATAATTTCCTTGATATGTTGGCCGCAACTACGCCCCATTTTGAGGGTCCAATTTTGGATGACTCGTTCGAGCATTTCGACCGGTATGGCGATAATGACACGCTCAATGTTGGCTTCCAAAACCTGATTCATAGCTAGTTTGTCAGCAAAGACTTTGGACTTTATGTAGCCACAAAGAAAAAAGTCTAAAGGTGTGACATCACACGTTTTAAAGGGCCAACTCACTCCGATATCATGGCACGATAGAGAGCACCATTTATGGTTATGTTCCGGTTATCATTATTTTTGAAAAAATATGGAACAATAATTATTGGTAGAATTATAATTCTACCAGCCCATTAATCGCACCGAACCGTAGTTTTCTCGGTGTAAGTCTTTCCACGATGAAATGCCATACAAAACTGAAAAAAAACAAACACAATTTTACATAAGTCACACATAATCTGCACTATAGAAAAAAAAACCTCAAGATAGATCTCCCGTTATCAAGGCTACATTAAGATTTGGACCGTTTATTTTCAGGAATGTATATTCTGGGCGAAATATAACGACACCTGATAATTTCATTGAAATCTGATGAAATTATCCGCTGTTAGGTAGACCTAAACCCAAAATCGGGAGGTCCAAGTGAGTGGGGCAATATTAGAACGGAATTGGTGGAAATGATATTGCGCGTTGAAGATTGCTCTACGCACAGTTTGAAGACTATACACAAAGGGTAATTCTCATTAATAAAAATAAGTCTCCCGTATAAGTCATTTGATTTGTGGACGAAGTAATCGTTGCCAAAGACTGCTGAAGAAAAACCTTGGCGGGTTTAGAAACAGCTGTACAATCTGCCTGGCAACCGTAGCAAATACATTTCACCAATTTCTTCTTTTTAAGTTGATTCTGAAAAAGAAACAACATAAAGGTCTCGAACCAGAATAAAAAAACTGCTCAAGTCATAATAATGATAAAAGACCGAATAAATAACAAAAAAAACGGAAAAATTATTAAAAAGGATTGGTACGCTCTAATGTGCAACGCATGTATGAGTATATGTACGCACAAAAAACATGCACACTTTGATTGTGCTTTTTGCATTTGTGGTTTTCAACGAAGACCCATGCGAAACGGAATTGGTGAAAATGATATTGCGCGTTGAAGATTGCTCTACGCACAGTTCGAAGACTATACACAAAGGGTAATTCTCATTAATGAAAATGAGTCTCCCGTATAAGTCATTTGATTTGTGGCCGAAGTAATTGTTGCCAAAGACTGCTGAAGAAAAACCTTGGCGGGTTTAGAAACAGCTGTACAGTCTGCCTGGCAACCGTAGAAAATACATTTCACCAATTTCTTCTTTTTAAGTTGATTCTGAAAAAGAAACAACATAAAGGTCTCGAACCAGAATAAAAAACTGCTCAAGTCATAATAATGATAAAAGACCGAATAAATAACAAAAAAAAACGGAAAAACTATTAGAACTTTCTCCAAATTTTAATACTGAATGTCATTCGCAAAACACAAAATAATGTGGAATGTTTAATTAAGATCGGTTTTATATAGACAGACAACTCTAAACCGACTTATTCTGAGTCGATTGGTATAATTTATAATTTATAATCGATCTACAGAATTTTTTTCTGGTTTTCGATGAAGCACCATCCTATAGCATTGTGAAAAACTGGTTTAATGAATTCAATCGTGGCCGACGCTCGCTCAATGACGAAGGTCGTGAAGGTCGTCCAAAAACGGCCGTTGTGCCAGAGAACATTGATGCCGTCAGTGAACTGATAATGAATGATCGTCATGTGACTGACATACCGTGAGATAGAGGCATCCTTGGGTATTTCTTCCACCAGCATACATTCGATATTGCATGAATACCTGACTGTAAAAAACGTTTGTTCTTGTTAGATCCCGCACAGTTTGACAATCGCTCAAAAAAAGGCTCGTGTCGGTTGGTATAAAAAAATTTTAAAAAATACGACCGCAGTGCTTTAAAATACGTTTATAAGATCGTCACAGTTGACGTATCATGGATCTATGCGTATGAGCCTGAAACAAAACAGCAATCGACCGTGTGGGTCTTCGAAGACGAGCCAAATCCAACGAAAGTTGTTCGTGGAAGAAGCACTTCGAAGCAAGTGCTCGCCTGTTTCTTCGGTAAAACTGGTCATGTGGCGACAGTTTCGCTTGAGCAACGTAGGACGGCCAATTCTGAGTGGTAAACCACAGTTTGTTTGCCTGAAGTCTACGAAGAAATTCAAAAACGAACGAGGGAAGACGAATCATTGCGCACCATGACAATGAGAGCACTCGAATTGATGGGTCATCCGCCGTTCAGCCCTGACTTGGCCCCCAATGACTTATTTTATTCCCGAACATCAAGAAAAAATATGCTTGGTCAACGATTTTTGTCGCCAGAAGATGCTGTTGAAGCGTTCAAAAACCATGTTTTGAAGGTGGCTCAATCGGAGTGAAAAACGAGCGCATGCAAATTATGTAAGTATAAAGAAAGTATAAATCATGCTGGAGAATACTTTGAAAAACAATAAAACCATTTTTGATGATAAATATTCGCATTTTCATTATAAGGTCAGAAATGTATTGAGGCTGAAATTTGCAGAATACCATGATTGTCAGAGTTCATGAAAACTTCAGAAAACGTATGCAACAGTGTGTGGATAGCGAAGGTCGACATTTGCCAGATACAATATTTAAAACCTTGTAATTTAAAAATTCCCTTACTGTTAAATAAAATATAAAATAATTTTTTATAAGACTCATAATTTTTTAATTTTATTTCCAAATGAGCAAATTATCGTTCTCCATCCTGTATAATGCAATGTACTTTTATTATTGCACAACCTACAGCTCTATAAACCACTGAACTATATGTTCCTGACCAAATTTCGCATAGGATGTAACGATTGCTCTTACCTATCACGGGTGAAGTTGGACCGCATTGGTCTAAGTTTTCGAATAGAAACACTTGATTTGAAGTCCTGCCGCTCTAATTAAATCTGATCTTGCTTAAACTTCGCATGATGCTTTATGAGCGACCAGTTATTAACTCTGGTGTAATTGAATCATGCTCTTCTACAGGCTTTAGCGTACAAAGCTAACACCCTACCCCGTGTGAGGTCCTGCTGCCTCACAAGCCACGTTTTACATTCTGCATGAATTTAGTATAACAGACTATAGAAAATCTATATTCAAGCCTGCTTAAACTGGAGCATATGTGACAGCGCATATTGAAAGGGTCCTAAGGGTAAAAAAATCAATTTTCATTTTTTTTTTTTTGATGTGGACAACATCTGAGCATCGAATGAGACCTATACCATGCCCCAAAAGTGTTCCCTTCCAGAGATATGCGCGTTTTATGAAAGTGAAGTCGACGATTCTAAGCGCAAATAGAAAGGGACCTAGTCTTTAAAATGGCTCTCCTGAACAAAACTGGTTTTTAACCTTAGGTCCCTTCCTATTTTGCTCGTCAAATATAAGTCCAAGTTTTTATATACGAAGGTTCAGCACGATTTAAGGCCTCGTCGCAAGAAGTCTCACATTGTATCTAACCTTGATCAAAATTACCAAATCTATATACAACATTAGTTGGATCTAACTCATGCTTATAGGGTATTTTCAGCTATGTTTGACGATAGCCATTTTCCTGTTTTCACCCACGTATAAATTTGACTTTAACGATCCACCCTAATGTGAAAACATTTGTTTAAATACATGCATGTTGTATTGTTGCTAATGCTATTGTCCCTCATGTGCTGTAGATGTGATGCTATTATTTTCCAAGTTAATTAAAAAGTCTATTTGAAAAACCAACTGCTGACGTTACACCGGCTGCCTGTTGCCATAGCAAGTCAGTCCATGACAGCACTTGCTGTCACGTTAACTTTTAAAATGAAATATTTCATTTGTTCTCCCTCTTTTGCCTGCGAAACTCATTAGTGGCATATTTTGTTTCCTTTGTTCGCCGCCACATAATTTCAAGGAAGGAAAATGTACCAAAGTCAGATATATGAAATTTTCGAAACGAACTTAGCAGCATATTCAGATCCATCCGATTACGACAAACACAAAGACCAAATATGTATTTAAAAATTCTATTAATTCGCACTGAAATCAAAATCAGCAGACTCAGAGATTGTCTGGCGTTCGATGAAGTGCAAGTGATTTGTGGGCGGGCAAGCATGTTTTGGAATTCCCATGATTTTAAATGGAAAAAGCATCAATTGCATTTTCGTATTCTTTTGAAAAAGTAAATTAATTGGTGGAATGAAAAGCATAGTAATGCAATATCTAGTAAAAGCGTCGTTAAGTGTGGCTAGAACGAATCTTATATACACTCTACTATGGATTCGATTTGAAACTGGAAAATACATACGAGTACATGTAAAATAAAAGGTACTGAATGTTTTTGGACCAAATATTTTTTAATATATTTATTGATGTTTATTGTATCCAAAAATAGTCTACTTATTCGAAATGTCCGCCTTTTGCCTTTAAACACGCCTTAAGTCGCACAGGCCAATCGTCAATAGCTGCACGAACCTCGTCCATTAGAAAGTTGGCCACAGCTCGAAACAAAGCAGTCTTAAGAGATCCAATGTTGGGGTATCCTTTGTGACAAACCTTGTCCTCTAAAACCGTCCACAATTTGTAATCCAATGGGTTCAAATCTGGACTGCCTGAGGGCCATTCTTCAGAGGAAATGAACGCTGACAAATTGTTTCGAAGCCAAGCCTGCGACGTTTTAGCCTTATGGGCCGGCACAGAATCCTGCTGGAAAGTCCATGGCTGGTTTTGGAACAGTGAATTATTAAGAGGCTTCACAACAGCATCCATAACGTTTTCTTGGTACACTTTGGCAGATGTTTTGACTCCTTGTTCGCACCAAACCATGACTGAAGCTGGGTGATGACCCTTTTCCACCCTTAGGATCAGTTCAGATGCTTTCTTAGATGACCGTGCAAACACTCTGTCATTTTGCTTGTTAAAGTTTTCCAGAACGGTGGCGGTCTTTTACACCTGTAGTCTCCTTAAACAGTTTTAATCATCGGTAGACGAACATGCGGCTAATCCCTAGTGGTCGGAGCGTTTTGAAAATATAGCTTTTTTCATTTTACACTTGAAAAGCGCTATTACAGCGATACGGTTCTCATTATCTGACCACTCCATGATGAAAGTTGAAACAATTTTAAAATCCCGTTACAGACCAACGCTATTGAGGTGAGCTTTCAAAACCCATATGACATTAACGGGGTATGTTCAGTTTTACTATTGAAATGGGTGTGTTCAATGTTGTAACAGTATTTATGTCCCTACTAAAGATATTAATTATCATATCTATGGATGCTTAGGGCGTTTGTATCCTAATCTAAGCGAAAAAAACAACAGAAAAAGTTTTTGAATTTTAGTACGCGACCGTATTTATAACACTGTTCTGCAAACATTAACTGTTGAGACTTCCTTTAGACAAAACCAACTGATACGAGGGTTGCTTTTTATATTTCGGGTCCTAGTGTTCCCAGATGCAGCTGGAACTTCCATTGGAAACTTTGACATTTTTTAGCATAAATTCAATCAGAACGTTTTGTTATTTGAGGGCCAATTGTTTTTTTACAGCCTGTTGAAAAATTCGTCTCAGTCAGAAAATGGAATTATACCGTGAACATTTTTCGTCCTGGGTTATCAAGGCAAGAGTGTTTAAATCAACTTGTTTCGACTTTTGGCGATGAAGCACCATCAAAAACCACTGTTAATCGCTGATACCAAGAGTTCATTGTCTTACGCCGTTCGCACCAGGATGAATTTCGTGACGGACGTTCAACTTCGGCCACTTTGCCAGAAACCATCGATACTGTGCGAGAACTGATTAAGCAAGACCGACATGTGACATACCGTGAGATTGAGGCATCCAAGGACATTAGTAGTACAAGCATCAGTAAGATATTGCATGTTCATTCGGCCGTGAAAAAAATTTGTTCCCGTTGGATTCCACATAGTTTGACGAATGCTCAAAAAAGGCTCTCGAATAGTCTTGATCTCTCTATCGTAGTCAAAGTCTTCACTGTACCTTTTGTCTTTCAACCGACATGCCCTAATATTCGCAATCATCAGTATGCCCCTAAAGCAAATTAAAAAAAAGTAGCCAAATTAAGTTCTGTCAGCCGAACCGTATATGTGACGCGCAAAATAGAAAGGGACCTAAGGTTAAGAACCGGTTTTGTTCAGGAGAGCCATTTTAAAGATAAGGTCCCTTTCTATTTGCGCTTAGATTTCAATTTCATAAAACGCGCATATCTCTGGGAGGGAACAGATTTGGGGCATGGGATCGGTCTCATTCGATGCTAAGATGTTGTCCAAATCAAAAAAATGAAAAGTTGATGAAATGTTTTGTTCAAGAGAGCCATTTTAAAGATTAGGTCCCTTTCAATTTGCGCTTAGAATCGTCGGCTTCACTTTCATAAAACGCACATATCTCTGGGAGGGAACAGATTTGGGGCATGGGATCAGTCTCATTCGATGCTAAGATGTTGTCCAAATCAAAAAAAAGAAAAAAATGATGAAAAGTTTTGTTCAGGAGAGCCATTTTAAAGAATAGGTCCCTTTCTATTTGCGCTTAGAATCGTCGACTTCACTTTTATAAAACGCACATATCTCTGGGAGGGAACACTTTTGGGACATGGGATCGGTCTCATTCGATGCTCAGATGTTGTCCACATCAAAAAAAGAAAAAAAAGAAAATTAATTTTTTTACCCTTAGGTCCCTTTTTCTATGCGCTCTCATATATGTATACCCTCTATCGTGGATTCCGGGCCAATATGAAAATGTTATCTATGTTGTGTGTCACCGGCTTCTTTTCCATCAGCGTGTGTTTCTTTTCATACCAACTGCTATCGTGTTATTGGTCTTAGTTCAAGAAATACTTCATTTAATGTTCAGGGTTGTATAGGCATTACCACGCCTTTCGTTCAATTTAAACACAATATAAAAAATAATAAATAAAATTCAAGTCATTGATTTCAACCTGTCAAAATTTTTTAACGTTCGGTTCATGACATAGGCCAAGTTGCATTTTTTTAAAGGGCGATGTACCGTCCGCTATTTAGCCTGACATTTGTTTCAAATATCATCGTCATATCTTTAATTGATGAGACATTGTCTTTCTATTCTCAAGGTTTTGTGGGCGTTGCCACGCCCTCTGTGTAATCGTTACAAAATATACCTTACAAATATTACCTGGCCGAACGTAACTTTATGTGAAAATTTTGTAAAAGTTGGAACCGTTTTAGTCCATCAACGCACATTCTGCAAAGGTTCAGACACTTAGCTTCAATAGAGTGACCTGTAGATTGCTTTCCCCAGACGGACATATCGAGATCATCTTAGAATTTCAATCAAAAATAGTTAATTTTGCCCGGGGTACCTTTAGAAGAAACTCCCTTAAAAAGAAACTTTCTGCATCTTGGTCGATTTTTTGCCCATTTACGAACGGTACCATCCACGCATCGGTGGAGGGTAAAAAGGTGAAAACGGGGGTAGGGCACCATGTTGACATTCAATTTACTGAGATCAGCTTTCAATTGGGCAGGAAAACACAGACATTTGGTTATACCACACATAGTCAATGAAAATGGTTCAAATCACAATATGTGGATGTGATGAGTTTTTAAATTCGGAAACAGATATCATAGGGACTTCGTTGTCATCGTGTCTTTCGTCTATATTTTCAAACAATTGATGTACAGACAATGTAGCGGTTTAGGGGTTTACTACTGCGTAGGGTAAATTGGGAATATGTGCAATGGAATATGTGTTCATGATTCTGTCGGGATATTCTTCGCGAATTTTTAAAATAAGCAAGGCACCCAAGCTGAAGCCGGTACAAAAATCCAAAGAATTTGTTAAATAAAACAGTGTAGGCAATCGCAGAACTCCTTTTACAGAGTCCACTAATTCTTCTCCTTCTTTATTATGATGCTAAGTTTGGACGAAGAAGGGTTGTCCGAAATGAGCGAACAAATTTCTAAATCGGTTAAAACAGCTCTTGGAACATATTTTTCACAGAATAGCAGATATTAGCCGTGTTATTTAGATGTCACTAGCTTAGTCACCCAGTTAATATGCAATATGGTGATGCGGCAAATTGAGAGAAGTATGGCAACATTGTTTTGTGTATGCCAAAGATAACTGAACCAGAAGAGGGTTCATCGGCGAATTCGTCAATACAGACAATAAAAAAACTGTACATTTGTTTTTTTTTTTGTAAATATGTTTAAACTTTCTTTTAACTATAAGTTTGACTTCAGATTTACTTATGGTTGATTCTGAGATTATGGCCACTTTGTTGTCCTTGGTTGTTTCAAGCGTGAAAAATAAAATATATTATACTTTATTATTTACTATATAATAAATCTTTATAGGGTCTTTTAAGTCTTTAAAATTGTGTATTAAAAAAATTATTTGCTCTTCAAAAAATTTCCTACCAAAGTGTTCAAATATCATAACCTGGTTGTCCCTAGCATAAAGCCCAAGGATGCCTCAATCTCACGGTGTGTTACATGTCGGTCTAGCTTAATCGGTTCACGCACAGCACCGATGGTTTCAGGCAAAGTGACCGAAGTTGGACGTCCTTCACGAAATTCATCCTGGAGCGAACGGCGTCTGAGACTGAACTCTTGGTACCAGCGATTACTAGTGGTTTTTGAGGGTGCTTCATCGCCAAAAGTCGTAACAAGTTCATTTAAACACTCTTGTCTCGAAAACCCCCGCCGAAAATCGTAAAAAATCATCACACAAATATAAATAGCAACCCTCGCACGAGAATTGCAGATTATTTTCCTTAACTTAGCTCCAGTTTGCTTTCCATATTGACCGGCTTAAACGCTTAGAATTTCTCTCGGTTTGAGAGACATTTGGGTTTATTTAATTGTATAAATAATTTCTGTCCTGGCAGCCTTTTTGATATAGAACACTGAGGTTCCAATAATGGGCATGCTTTTGGCCTTCAAATATTGGGAGCTGATGCATGAACTTTATCAGATCTGTCGAATGCTGAGGTTTGGTTGTTCTCAGGGGCTATGGCTGTTTTGACCTCTTTCGGTGTCGCGGCTGGAATTTTTAGCCCATCGTCTGTGATGGGGATAACTGCGTGCGGCAGTTATCGGAATGGGGTTCTGCTGTAAATAAACTGAAAAAAAAATTCTTTCCAGATTCTCTGCACACTCGACGTATCAGTTACCAGAGAGAAAGCTTTTAAAAGCTGGCTTCAAAACGAAAACGTTACCACCGCTCTGCAATGCAAGCAGACAAGGGTTGCAAGTATTAGGACACTTAGACGCAAAAACAAAGTCCACTTGTCCAACTTATTCTCAGGGAGAGAAAAACATCTAGTCATTCTACCTACAATCTATCTTCCATCCCTTCCTTTTAAAAGATTACCAGTTCTTCACTGAGCCAGTTGACAATTTTATCCCTAGATTAACATCTTTGCAAGAACTCGTCCTTGTCAGATAGAAATCAACCACTCCCTGTGATAGAAAATGTAACTCATTCTATGCCACGGACATTTTTTGACCAAAACCATTCGGACTATACCAAGCTGTGAACTAATTCTCGGTTGTCGTGGGTTAACAAAGATAAGAGACTTATCAGTGAATCAAGTAAATACCTCCTTATCATCTCTCTGAAGGACAATAGGACATTTTGTATCAATAAATATTAAAATAAAAAAATACAAATAAATCATACAGGTCCATATCTCAAATACAGGTCCATATCTCAATATTTTACAAAAATCCTATGCCGTATACAAAAACAAATTAAAACATTTTTCATATCCCTGAAAAAACATTCATCAAAATTTTGATGTAATGAAAAAACTTAGCCACCAATCCTTTGAGGTTAACACAAACTTGCAAACGATGAAACAATTTGTCATCGAGTGTTTCAGTTCTTGCAACTTATGTTTGCTAAACTGCATCACCTCGTCGCATTGAGGTTGGTGGCGGGTGGAAACGCTTTGTCTTCGACTCCTCCATTGCTTAATGTGGTGCTTGATAAGTTCAGCATGAAACGTTGAACCTATCTGCTGGGGATTCCCCATGCTGGTTTCCTGAAACTTATTCATAAGCTTCCACACACACACACACACACACAGAGACGACATTTTACAAAGTTATTTGAACTTTGTTGCACTCATCTGCATCTTTATTAAAAAATTCTCACACACTCCTTGCTGCTGCTTAACATAAGTTAATAATAAATAAAGTTCTAAAGTCTGATGATAATACACGTTGCAGCAGTACCTGCCCTTTCTTCCACCAACCCTCTCTACTTTTATTAGCACACCTACCTTCCAACTCAACTTAAAGAATATTCAGATTTTTTTTATAGATGAAAAGTTTTTACTACTTATATTTTGTAAGCTTTCACTTATGCTCGGCATCGCTTTGGGAAATGGGCGAGATTTGAATCTATTGCCAACATTGTTCATCATCAGCGAACTTACACCCTACAAAGTGGTAATGTCGTAATGTTTTAATTACGCTTTTAAGTGGGCACACACCCCCTCACAACTTGATTGTTTTTTAATTTTGATAAGACTGAACGCACATATCTTAAATATGCTAATGTGACTTTTTAGATACATAATTAAGGGGAATGTGAGCTTAAGAGTTTCAAATAATAGCAATGATTTATTTAGCAAAATGTTCACAAAGAATCAAATGGACTTTTAGTTCTGCCGGGCTATAGTTTTTATACCCTTCGCAATGCACCGCGTTCCAGTGGGTTATTGGCAGTCTTAAGGGATACGAGTTGCTATTTATATTTTGGTTCCTGACAATACTAGTGTTTCCAGATGCAAACTGGAGCATCCATTGAAAACTTTGACATTTTTTTCGCATAACTTCACTCAGAACGTTTTTTCATTTGATGGCGATTTTGTTTTTTATACCCTCCACCATACAATGGAGGGTATATTAGTTTTGTCATTCTGACTGTAACACCTCGAAATAATCATCGGAGACCCAACAAAGTATATATATTCGTGATCCTAAAATTCTAAGACGATCTAGCCATGTTGTCCGGCTGTCCGTCTGTTGAAAACAAGATAGAGCCTGCATGAAAACAGCTAGGGAGCTGAAATTTGGCACAAACATGTGTAGTTAACCTAGCAATGGTGTTGGAGACCCTCAACCGACACTACCTCATAAAAATTAGTTTGTTATTTGGAAATATCCGTCCAGTTTCATGAGCAAAATCACTGAAATTTTGCAATGAATAATCTCTATATAGGCGCAATCATCTATGTAAAAATGGTTTAGATTGGGCCACCATTTCTTGTACCTCCCATACAAACGGCCTTATGGGCCTTGAGAAATAATATGACTATAACTCACCACAAACTTGACCTATCGCAATGAAACTTTACACATCAAGATTTCTTTATACAACACATTTCTAAGCTGAATTCGGTTGAGATCTGAAAAGTCCTACTGGTACCTCCCACACTAATGGTCTCATGGGCCTTGAAAATTAATATGACAATAACTCACCAGATACTAGACCTATCAAGAGGAAATTTTCGTCATAACGGTTAATATATAGAACAAACTTTTACGCTTAATTGGGCTAAGATCGGAAAGGCCGTACTGGTACCTCCCACACAAACGGTCTCATGGGCCTTGAAAAATAATATGACATTAACTCACTACAAACTTGACCTATCGAGATGAAATTTTCTACATAAAGATTTTTATATAGAACACACCTCTGCGCCAAATTCTGTTGAGATCAGAAAAATCCTACTGGTACCTCCCACACAAACGGTCTCATGGGAAATTATATGAAGATAACTCACCACAAGCTTGACCTATCGAAATGACATTTTGCACATAAAGATTTCTATATAGAACACACTTCCGCACCAAATTTGGTTGTATTTGGGAATCTGGTGGAGGGTATCCAAAGTTCGGCACAGCCAAACTTAACATTTTTTACTTGTTTTTTTTTACACTGTGTTGAAAAATTCATCTCAGTCAAAAAATGGAATTATCCCGTAAACATTTTCGTGCGATGATTTTTTACGTTTTTCGGCGTGGGTTATCGAGACAAGAGTATTTAAATCCACTTGTTCTGACTTTTGGCGATGAAGCGCCATCAAAAACCACTGGTTATCGCTGGTACCAAGAGTTTGGTCTCGGACGCCGTTTGCTCCAGGATGAATTTCTTGAAGGACGTCCAACTTCGGTCACTTTACCAGAAACCATCGATGCTGTGCGTGAACTGATTAGGATTGGGCAAAACATGTGACATACGTACCGTGAGATTGAGGAATCAATGGGCATTAGAATGGCAGTCATCAATAAGAAGTTGCATGTGCATTTGGCCGTGAAAAAAAATTTTTTCTCGTTGGATTCCACATAATTTGACGAATGCTCAAAAAAGGCTCGTATGGTGAAAAGAGATGTTGAAAAAGTATAACTGCGGTAGCTCAAATTCCGTGTGTAACATTATCACAGGTGACGAATCATGGATCTATGCATATGAGCTCGAAACAAAACAGCAATCAAGTGTATGGGTCATTCAAGACGAGCCAAATCCAACAAAAGTTGTTCGTGGAAGAAGTACATCGAAGCAAATGATTGCGTTTTTTTAGGTCAACCGGCCATGTTGCCACAATGCATTTAGTGGAACGTAGGAGGTCAATTCTGAGCGGTATACGACGATTTGTTTGCCAACAGTATTCGAAAACAAGCGTAAGATAGACAGTCGACGAACGAACGGACGGTTGTACAGACATATATCGTAAATTAAATCAACTGATTCTGAGTTGATCGGTACACTTAAAGGGGGGTCATGCTTGTTTTGGTGGTTACGAATTCCGTACTTAAGTTAATAGGTTAATAGGTATGGTGATCAAATGACTAAGTGTATCAAACAATTGGCATTCATTTCTACATCTCTACTGGTATACCATTTACTTAAGCAGGATAAATATCGCGAAAAGCACAATTCCTGTGAATTCCAAACAAATGAGATAGACCGTCCAAAATCTCCACATAAACACAAACAAAAATTTGATTTTTTATCGCTACAGCTTTAAAATTAAGCCCTGAAATATAATATATTTATTTATTTCGCTAAAGAAATGAGTATAATATACTCAAATAAATATTTCCCCCCTCGTAAACGAAGCTTAGAGAGAATTAAAGCAATTTGGAGCTTTCTAAAAAATTACTCGTACAATTTAAATTTTCAACATTTTCTCTCGCTTCAATTTTCAAAGCATAACAAATAAACAAAAATCGTTTCCAAAAATAATTACTCGAACTCATAACGATGCCACAAAGGTCACATGTACAAGTAAACAGGGAGCAAATAGAGACCACCACAAAAGTGGACAACAACGTTATTTTTTTGAATTTTTTTGTGTTGCTAAACAAAAAGGAGCTTAAAGAAACGTAATCATCTTTGTTTGGCTGTTAAAAACAAATTTGGAAAATTAAAAACAAACATTTGGTTAACGAAAGGTACACGAGAAAAAAAAACACAAATATATACTCGTACACTCACACTTATGGAAAATGCAGCGGCGGCAAGAGGTGTTTTCCAGGCCTTATATAGGTGCCAGCCGGCCAGTCTCGTTCGAAATATCATATTGTTTTAACATGTCAAGTCATCGGAAGACGAGGCCAGGAGTCTGTCGTCACTTGAAAGGACTACTCAAAAGAAATGGACAATTCATATGTTTGACCGGGCCGAAGCTTTTATACTTTCCACCCTGTATGACATGTTCAGTATTGGGAGATATGGTTGTTGGCACTGGACCCACGTTTGACTTGACATCATTCTCGGAACCTTGCTTCAGCCAAGTCGTAAATGTAATGTCATAAGCAAATTTGTATGATAATTTTATAATTATTAGTATGTTTCAAGTCCTCGAATTCAGCCCAATATTTAATTTCAGGAAATTTCATTGTTTTTGAGTTCCCATGTGTCCACTGTGAAAGGTGCGTAACTTTAAATCTTAGAGCCTGCAGAACTGGACCTAAAATAAACACAAGCCCTACTACTTAGTTGGGACATAAATACTGTTACACACGTTTTATGCTGTAAAATAAAAAGTACTGAATGTGATTGGACCAAATATTTTTAAAATATTTATTCGTGTATATTGCACCCAAAAAGAATCTACTTATTCGAAATGGCCGCCTTTTGCCTTTACACACGCCTTAAGTCGCACTGGCCAATCGTCAATAGCTGCACGAACCTCGCCCATTGGAAAATTGGCCACAGCTCGAACCAAATCAGTCTTAAGAGATCCAATGTTGGGATATCTTTTGTGACAAACCTTGTCCTCTTAAACCGTCCACAATTTGTAATCCAATGGTTTCAAATCTGGACTGCCTGAGGGCCATTCTTCAGAGGAAATGAAAGCTGGCAAATTGTTTCGAAGCCAGGCCTGTGACGTTTTAGCCTTATGGGCCGGCGCATAACCCTGCTCGAAAGTCCATGGCTGGTTTTGGAACAGGAAATTGTTAAGAGGCTTCACAACAGCTTCCAAAACGGTTTCTTGGTAAACTTTGGCCGATGTTTTGACTCCTTGTTAGCAGAAATGCAGGTCAGTGACCCCATCGTAAGAGACACCCCACCAAACCATTACTGAAGCTGGGGGATGACCCTTTTCCACCCTTGGGATCAGTTCAGATGCTTCCTTAGATGACCGCGCATACACTCTATCATTTTGCTTGTTAAATTTTTCTTGAACGGTAACAATTTTTTCATCGGTGAACAAAATTTTTCTGTACAAGTTATCAGCGTGCTTCACCAAAAGACGTTTGCATTTTTTAATCCTATTTTTTTTTAAAGCTGCAGGCAATAAATGTCCGGTACGTCGTTTGAAAGCCCCTAGTCACAAGTCGTTTTTAATGATTCGACTTATGGACTTTTGCGTGATATTCATCCATGATTTTCTGTTTTCGGAGCGGATTTCTGTGAATTCTTGATTTAACGGCTTTAATGGCATGGGGTGTTCGAACAGAGCGTGGGCGGCCCGACGGATGGCGGTCTTTTACATCTCGAGTCTCCTCAAACAGTTGTATGCATCGGTAGACGAACATGCGGCAAATCCGTAGTGGCCGGAGCGTTTTGAAAATATCGTTTTTTCATTTCACACTTGAAAAGCGTTAGTACAGCGATACGGTTCTCATTATCTGACCACTCCATGATGAAAGTTGAAATAATCTGAAAAAATATCGTTACAGACTAACGCTATTGAGGTTAGCTTTCAAAACCCATATGTGACGCGCAAAATAGAAAGGTACCTAAGGTTGATAACCAGTTTTGTTTAGGAGAGCCATTTTAAAGATTAGGTCCCTTTCTATTTGCGCTTAGAATCGTCGACTTCACTTTCATAAAACCCGCATATCTCTGGGAGGGAACACTTTTGGGGCATGGGATCGGTCTCATTCGATGCTCAGATGTCAAAAAAAGAAAAAAAATCAAAATTGATTTTTTTTACCCTTAGGTCCCTTTCTCTATGCGCTGTCATATATGCCTTTTAATAAAGAAATTGATTTTTGGGCCCCCAGGGCCTACTACACGTACTCTTATTTCTGAAATGAGTCCAAGGACTTTAAATCAATCAAGTTGTAAAATTTATATGATATTTGGATCACTGGCGAAATGATGAAGTTTTTGAATACCCATATGTCTATAGTTCAAGGAGGCCAAGTTTAAGGTCCTTGGGCCTATATGGGTCTATATTGTCCCGAATACCAAATTGCTCTAAATCTGAAATAAAGTTACATATTACGATTAGTGAGAAGATTTTACCATCCCTGGATACCCATATGTTTCCGAGCTTTAGGGGACTGCTTTTGGGACCCGGTTTTTAGGCCCCTGGGTCAAATGGCCTCGCCTATTTATGAAAAAAAACAGATTCTATGCCTACCTCTTCAAAAAAAAAAAAGATTTAAACTTTAATTAATAAAATTTCAAAGCAAAAATGTCAGTACTTAAAATTTGATCAGGACTTATTTTAGTCCCCTAAAAGGGGACCTTTATTTAAAAAATTATTTACAGCAAAATAAAATATATCTAAAGAAAATTTGAAACTAATGTTCTCCATACTAAGTCAAAAGCTTCAATTGCGTGTTACTCGTTCATAAACTAATCGACACGAAGTCAAGACATGAGTCGATTAAACTTTCTCCGTCTTTTCGTCTATTGCTGTTATGTGAGAAGACGTATTACCAACACTAATGAAGCTGGAGCATATAATTCGAAGTTTTGGTATAGCCCACATACAATCGACGCCTTCATGGGCTGTTAAGAGGAAATTAAAAAAATAATTAATCCGTCGCAATTCATCGCAATTAGTGGCAAAATTAGTTTAGGCCTGGAATCTTGACTCCATTCTTTACCAAGGTCTGTAAAAAAAACAGTGTGGTTCCAAAGGCCTTCTATCAGGCCCTAACGAAATGCGGCACTAACAACCAACTCTCAGCCATCACCATACACACACTCACACAGAGTTACTTAAAATTATATATACAAACACACATACACTTATACCCGCACACATACGCAAACAATGCACGGAATTATGATGACGTTATAGAACAACTTCCACTTCGACGAGGGTCGATGAACATTTTCTACTTTTAAGCTGCTCTAATGGTCTCACAGCGACGCGGTCGTCTCGTTTTGTAGGTGTAGCGCTGTGGGTGGTATTTGAATCTGTGCAAACATAAATATTAATTCAAAGTAACCGACACAAAACACAAACAATTCGGGGACCAACTCAAGGTTTATTTAGGTAAAAAATAAATTGGAAAAAATGAACAACGCTTTAAAGCGCACTGTGCTATGGAAGGAGGCCCAACGTTTGTTTGCTGATGACAACAGCAGTGATAACCTTGGGGTTGGGATGTTACGCACCCTAACTCAAAATCTGGTGTATTTATTTAACAAATAAACATGAAACTTATTATCTTAAATTTGAAAAAGAAAAAATCGAATTGTATGTAAATTCGAGGGCGGGTAATTAAGTAGCCGTCATGCTTTAAGCACAATTGAAAAACAGCGTTCTGATTAGGCAAAGGAAGCAAAACCTCTTGAAATGACCACAAATCCTAATTGGAGAAACCCATTAAAAAGCACACAGAGTAAATTATTTCTGTTGCTTGAATTTAAATTAATTTTTTAAGCCGATTTATAAGCGTCGACGGTCGTCTTGATAGAAAATGTACCTTAATGCTTATTTTAGCCAATTAAGGCAAATATGGTATAAGAGGGAGAAACCAAACGCAATGAAATGTTCAAACTAAGCATATATTTGGATTCAAATCCATATTGGAAGGTTTTACCTGCACCCTAGGGACCGATTAAAAATTACGACGAATCTTAATGCTCAGCATTTTTTCTTCCATGGCAGATCAATTACCAGTAAATTGGCAGTATTACCAAGCTATTGTATGGAAAATTTTGGAAGGTGTGTTCAAGTATTGAGATTTTTCTAAAGCATTTGAAAGAGTACCCCATAAAAGGCGTGTTCCACTGATACTCGCTTATTAAACGAGTAAGTGAACGCTAAGACGATAACTTCTTAATTTTACGAGATTTTTTTTTTAAATTTCAATTTCACAAGATCTGATTAGCTTTATGCATCAGAAATCGTTTGATTTTAAAATTTGCTATTTGTAGAAAAAAAAAAGTTATTCAAGTAAAACAATAAGCGAATAATTTCCGTGCTCGGTTAAACTCGCTAAGGGTAAATAACCTTAAAAACTTTCCTGCCAAAAATTTAATTTTAGCGACCTCCAAAACGAGTTGCCAATAGAACACGGACAACATTTTGTTATACAAACTAAAGAAGATGGTATTATAGGTAACAATTATGGATCTGCTAAGGGCATGCAGATGCAACGTACTTTCAAGAGACGTTTTCCTGCCGATGGACATGGTTAGTTCCTTATTGAGATCAAGAAATTAGTAAAAAAGCTTAAGCCGGAAATGACCGACTAAATTATATCCTTCACTTGTGTATGTTCAGAAAGAGATTTTAAAACAAATGCAATATTTTTGATTATTAAGAAAATGCCATTGTTTTTGGCAAAACCGACTGAATATATGTGCGAACTTTATGTTAATCTGACACAATTTCATCGGCTAATACCGTTCAGAGCACGCATTAAATAGTAGGTTTTGGTCAGAGAGTATAAGAGTTGAATAGCGCACAGCTCACTGTCCAGTGTGGTCCAAAGCCCTATTTTTAGTTGGCTTTTTGGTATCCCGAAGTGCAGGGTATAATATTGTCCGCCACGCCCGACTTTAGCTTTTTTACTAGTCTGAGCACCCAGAGGGTGTTATATAGTTAGTCGGCCGCCCAAATTTTACATTTTTCACTGGGTCCTTTATAAAATATAAATATTATATCGTGTCGTAAATGGTCTTCGGTAGAAACGATGCTGTACGATTTGTTATGGTCAGAGCTCTAAAACATGTTTATATTCGCTGCCAAAAAGACGCAGACGGAGCAACATATGGTGCAAGTCATATTCTTAGATTGCGCTATCAGCCCAACCACTTCGGGCCAGATGAAGAATAACACCCGAGATGCCAGCATAAGCTCCAACAATTAGGACTGAGCTTTTAAAACTTCGGACTGACCGCTTGAAGCACTGGTCGCTGCAGCTTTACAATCAGACAGCTCCATGCCAGATACCGTCAATGGGATGCCATGTCATGATAACGCCAGCAGTATACGAGCGTCTATGATTGAGAAATAAGATTGCAGGCGAAAAATTAATTTACACGGAACACGCCTACGGATATAAGCACCCCTATATTCAATTAGGTAGTAAAGAGTATTGCAGACTCACCTGGCCTTAAGTTCCCTGGTATGCCCCTATACTTAGGAACCCAAATAAGATGAAATTTGAACTGTTGGGGCATCTCATTAGGAGATTTGCAGCAGTTAAGGGGTAATGTTCAGTTCAAGAAGACGGAATCAAGGGATTTAATAGCAGTCTTACTATCGGAGAATATATTTATCTCCACAGTGGCGAGTATATTATTTCGAAGCTATTCGGCTACACACTTAATGGCTTAAATATCCGCTTGGTAGTCACTGATATCTCTTTCCCTAGGAGTAGTGTGATTGCGGTGCGGTTCTTGAGGATTGGTTGCATGTTCTCTGTGAATGTTCTCTTTATGAAAGTGTTAGGGATCTAGGTTGGTTAGGAATTGAAATGACGCACGGACAGTGGGATTTTAGAGGGATGGTTGCTTCACAAAGGGTTTTGGCTAGGGCGAATGAGTGCGCAAATAGGGTGTTCGCGATGCGGCGTGCTAGAGTGAGTTTGGCAGTTTTAGAGTAAAGGTTGATTGTTGGTTTTAGGATGTCGGTGGCTGTGGGTGACCAGTCCCATGTTGTATGGAACAAAAACCGGGAGTACCCTTTTGGTTACGGGGTCTGACCGTAGACTTAAAACTGGTACCGCAGGTAGTCAGGAGCCCCCAGAACTGTTGTTCTGGCCTGACTAGAAGTTGCGGCCCCTTGGGAAGTATCGTGGTGGCTGTGGTTTAAACCCAAATCGCGGGAGAGCTTCGGCTCGGTGTGAAGTTGCATTGTGACCGGGTACTGTGACCCATGGAACATCAGAGGTTTAGATAGTCCTCGACCTCTAAGCAAGAGGGAAGTTATGGCCCATAATTGTCATGCTTCAAATTGGTACAGGCGGGATTAACCCAATGGGGCATTGGCCGTGGCATTGTAACGGTCCCAGTGTAAAGGCGCACCGTGGTTTAGGCCGTAATGGCGATCACCACGCTAAATTCGACTTAATCTATCTCTTTCCCTAGGTCCTTAAATAAGACACCGCAACGAACTTGATTCTTTGACTTAGTGCCTAAGAGTAGAAGTCGACATAAGTCCTTTTACCCGGAGATCGGCAGTTACATGCGCCCCTGTCTGGTATAAGTGTACGATACTTCTAGTCAAAAAGCGTCGCAGGGTGGTCAACGTTGCTTGTTATGCCAGGCATCATATTTAGGATTACAATTTGGCCGTAACCGACCAATGTGACAGCTCTATTAATCTTACTGCTGTAGTTGCCACAGTTGGCTTACTTTTTAAGTCCAGGGGCAGCTAATGTAATGTAAAGCACAGACTGGCCTTCTTTGAACCCTATCTATAATCTTGCAGTTTGTCTACTAAAGAGCTGTAAAAGACTCCTATAACTTTATCTAGAATAATTAGTCTAACATCCTTTGAATACATCCAGTGAACAAGGTAAGGCTTGGGACCTTAATTCTTACTTATTAGTCACTTGCAAGCATATATTGCCATTGTAGCCTTTTTCGCTCTGTTTATAATGTTGAGCTTGAAATTGAACTTCCTCTCCAGTATAACACCGAGCTATTTTGCACTGTGAGTGAAGGGCATTTTACTGCCACCTAAGGAGATATTAGGTCTTTCTGAGAACCTGCAAATCTCGAAGCCATATGTTAAATCCAATTCCTCATAGAATGTAACGAGTGTTACAATAACCAATGGTTGCAGCCAATGGTTTTGAATAGCCAAAAAAAAAAAATAACAGCCAATAGTGCTCACATTCCGCATGGTACGCTATGAGAAATCAGTTTTCAAGCGGAGTAAAAGTGGCTTATACCGACCCATACCAACCCTACCGGAACTCGATCCTTATTGGTTCGCCTGTTGACATATCGCCAGTACATATACCTTTTTCTAAAATCTAATTCCCTGCACCACCGAGCAATTATGTGCTTGTGTAGAGGGTCACGTTACAAACGTTCAGAAAAAAGACCTATTATACCGATCGACTCAAAATTATTTTCTGGGTTGGTAATAGGGTAAATTGTATTTTTTCTAACTTCTGCCTATGGAATACAAAAACGATTAAATATTATTACTTTGTTTCCAACCTTAAAAGCATTAGTAAATTGGAAGCGACTTTAAACTGCAGGTGCCCCTTATTGAGTATCAATTGAAGTGTATACCACTTCAGTTGTTTCTCTGCATAACTTTGATAAACAATCTTCTAAAATGTTGTATTGAAGTTTTAAATTTTACCAATATTTTCTAATTGTTGTCCTGGAAATGCTTTGAAATTAATTTTTTTGAAATGCTTTGACTTCGAAATGCAAACAGTGGCATTTAAACTACTCGTCCGTTCACTTATCAATTGAAACGGTAACTGAAATATCTCGTAGCACCCACACATACACATCGATTAATATATTTCAGGTACTCGTACATATATTTCTAAGGCATTGGCATGGCACAGCCACTTCGACGCATCAAGTGATGCTTGTTGCACTTGAGAATGCTCCCAGAATTGGCTTCAGCTCCAAACGGATGCTACATACGAGTATTTGACCAACTCTACTCGTATACGTTTGTGTGTCTGTACGACATGTCGATATATGAATACACTTAAACAAACGGAAGGGAAAATCATACATATGGATGCACATTAGAGAGGGTCGACTAAAAAGTTATTTCAAACTGAATACTTTTTTCTCCCTACGATTCTCACACTGTTCCTTCGATCTGTCTGCATAAATTTAAGTTTAAATTGATCATAATGAATGTCCATTCTAGGCCCTCCTTTTGGAACCAAATGTCTACCGCATTCATACCATATGATTTTTTCATAAAACTTTACTATCATTGATTACAAGCGGTCGTTGATGGTACGAGTATTTGTCATGCCGTTACAGTTAAAGAAATGTGGATTAGTAAAGCCCCTGGTACGTCAACGCCACCATATACGAGTAATGATTTATTTTTAAGGCTGCATTACCAATTGGAAACTTTAACTTATTTACGTGTCCTTTAATATACAAAAAAGCCACGTAAAACAATATATTTTTTTTTGATATGGGGGTAGTTTTCAAATGCTACACACCAAAGTCAGCAAACAAAGTGTAGTGACTGCTGTCATTTGATGCGAGTTACCCTTTATTCAAAAATATGAAGTTGGGAAATTAACGCAAGAAGCCGCCAAAATATACCGTCCTTATTGAAAATTTTTGACTTAAAGTAGCAAGCTTTATTTTTTTAGATACTCGGATGTGTTATATGAACCACTCTAGTGTACCATGCAGACAAAGTATATGTCCAGCAAAACAATTGACTAAACATTTTTCTAATCTTCCAACTTTTGTTCTCCATTTTACTATTCTGTGGAATATGATATTACACTGTATAACAAATTTAAGCTTTTGGTTGCACACATGAAAAAAATTAGTATATTCTGAAAGAGGAGGAAAAAATAAAATACACGTGTATCCCACTTTTTCTGCATCAATTCGTATATTTGCAAAAAATTTATGGATATGGACTTGTATGTTAATACAAAATATGTCTATATAAGTGGTTTTTAACCAAATATATGTATATTCACATTTTTCGCGAAAATACGAATTGATCTAGAAAAACTGGGACACACGGGTAGTTTATTTTTCGACGTAGATTCCGAATATATAGGTCTTCTTCATGTGTGCAAAAGCGTGTTGAACGGTGTTATACGTCGATGTATGTGAGTCGATTATACGATATCCGTTGATGAGTGTGTCTGCTATTCACCCAGTGACTGGATGTAAGTTATGGACATTGAAAAAACAGTTTCAGATTTTAAATTATTGTTTTTAAATTTTGTTTGCTGGTGTCCCCCAAGGAAGCCAACCCTATTCTAAAGGGTTGCTATATATATTTCTGGCCTAGGCAACACTAAGTGTTGCCTAGCGCCATCTGTCATTTCCATTGGAAAGTTTGACATTTTTTAGCATAAACGTACTCAGAACGTTTTGACGTCCGACCATCATTTGTGTTGTGTACAGTGACTTGAAAAAATCAATTTGGCAAAAAAATGGATTTAAATCTATGTATGGCGATGAAGCACCATCCTAAAGCACTATGAAAATCTGGTTTAATGAATTCAATTCAAGGCGAAGGTCATCCATAAACGGCCGTTGTGCCAGAGAACATTGTTGGCGTGCGTGAACTGAAAATGCAAGATCGTCATGTGACATACCGTGAGATAGAGGCATCTTTGGGCATTTCTTCCACAAGCATACATTCGATATTGCATGAACACCTGGCTCTAAAAAAAGGTTTGTTCTCGTTGGATCCCGCACAAATTGACAATCGCTCAAAAAAGGCTCGTGTCGATTGGTGCAAAGAAATTTTGAAAAACTACGCGGTGCTCCAAAAGACGTTTAAAGGATTGTCACAGGTGACGAATCATGGATCTATGCGTATGAGCCCGAAATAAAACAGCAATCGACCGTGTGGGTCTTCGCAAACGATCCAAATCCAAGGAAAGTTGTTCGTGGAAGAAGCACTTCGAAGCATATGGATGACTATTTCTTCGGCAAAACTGGTCTTGTGGCGACTTTTCCGCTTGAGCAACGTAGAACGGTCAATTCTGAGTGGTACATTACAATTTATTTGTCTGAAGTCTTTGGAGAAATTCGAAAAACGAACAAGAGAAGACGAATCGTTGTGCACCATGACAATGCGAGCTCTCACACATCGTCTCAAACCAGTGCCTTTTTGACCGGTCAAAACTTCGAATTGATGGGTCATCCGCCGTACAGCCCTGACTTGGCACCCAATGACTTCTTTTTATTACTGCACATCAATTAAAAAATGCGTGGTCAACGATTTTCGTCGCCAGAAGATGCTGTTGAAGCGTTCAAAAACCATGTTGTGGAGGTGTCCCAATCGGAGTGGAAAAAGTTCTTCGACAATTGCTTTGAGCGCTTGCAAAAGTGTATAAATCATGCTGGAGAATACTTTTGAAAAACAATAAAACCATTTTTGATGATAAATATTCGCATTTTCATTATTATGCCAGAAATATATATAGCAGCCCTCGTAGCTATTCTTGACGACCATATTTAGCAGGTCTTTGTATAGAAGTGTTTGCGAAATTACTTGCTCTGGGTGAGAATTTAAAAAGGGTTTAAAATTTAGGATAGCTCCCTTTGTAGGTGGGCCTGAATAGACTGCTGGTTAGTTGATTTCGATTTAATTAATTTATATAAATAGCCTTCCTTTAACACTGCACCTCCCTTTAGTTAAATCATGTAATAAATTGCCACGAAATTTGTTATTGGGTTCGTGCATATATGAAACACTCGATTCAATATCTCTGTGTCTTTGCTCTCTTTTCAATGAATAAATATTTTTTTTTTGTTGGTAATCCTGAAAAAATAGAAGCATCGGAAAAATTGCAGCAATACAAAGCAAAAAATCTTACGCACACATCATTCGTGCAGAGATTTTTTGAAAATTGTTTGCTGTTTCGTTGCTCGTTTCTGCTGTGTGTAGGTAGCCTCGGTGCACTTTAAGTTTTCTAATGCAGAAATTGCTGAAATATTCATTTCAAATCCAAGTAGAACGAGTGAAGCTGCCGGTACAAATTAAGCTTAAACCCAACAAGTGTCTTGATGTGGACCAACGTGTAATCAACACGCAAACAAAATGATTTGCAGGTAAATTGAGAGTTTGCCAAGCAGCTGTGGCCGATTGACTCCATGTTAAGGAAGCAATGCATCCACAGGCATCGTCATATCAATGAGATTGGGAAATGCATATTTATCATGACTGCTGAGTTTCAATGGGGCTGACATATGGTTCGACAATACAGTGCTTTATAAAGATGTGCAGCAGACGTATTGGATGCCTTATTCCGGCCAAAACATATTTTCCATAAACGTGCTGTTTGGCCTGTACAGCATTTGCTTTCAGTATTTAAATGCAAACACACAAAGATTCCATTCTAATCCTAAGACGGATTAGGAATCAGTTCCTACACACAGTGAAAAAATAAGTTGGAAATCGGTTCGAACTACAAAGATGCGGTTGCAAGAGAGGAATTGCGGTTACAATCTTCAAATGTTTGTAATCGTAAAGGATATTCGGTTTGAAAAACCACAAGATGATAAATATGATCATCTTAATGTACTCACAGCTTATTGATCGGTCATACCAATGAAAAGCGAAAAAGGTGTTAAGTTGCCACAACTGACAGTTGTGGCAACCAATGGTTTTGAAAACATTTTGTTACCGTAACTGTTTAATGGTAGTTTTTTTTTTAAAAAATTAAAAATTCAATTATTACTGACTCTAAGCCAATCGATTACCTCAAGTTTTTTTTTAAAAAAAAATCATCTATAGTCTTTTCTTATATGAAACGCGAAAAAAGGTGTTAAGTTGCCACAACTGGTGGTTGTGGCAACCAATAGCTTTGGAAACATTTTGTTACCGTAATTATTTAATGGTGGTTTTTCAAATATAAAATAATTCAATTATTACTGACTCTAAGCCAATCGATTAACCCAACTTTTTTCAGTAAAACTCATCCATTGTCTTTTCTACTTTTCCTCGCCATGGCCCTCCCTATGAGTACTTCAACTACTACAATTGACAAAATTTTAATTTTTTGGTTCAAAAATTATCTTCTGAAGGTTTGGATTCTTGGTATGTTGCACCGATTCTACAGTTTTAATAACTTAAAATTACAGAGCACCGATGAAATGCTCGAGGTGAATGTAACCTCAACCATTCGGTTGGCAAAAAAATTCGGTTGTGGCAACGAATCTATTCTGTGTGTGCAAAGAAGCCGTAGGGAGAATTTATGCTAGTATAAAATATTAAGATAAATCTCTGATAACTTTTTGGTTTATTTAGAATTAAGGTCGTGCGTTCTAGGTAGACCACCCTTTATGTCGCATCAACCGATACTGTCAGTCTCCAAAGCTGAAAATAGCCGTGTAACCAATCAACATTTGGTTGTAGCGTGCAATCACCAATATTCCGTTGACAAAAACTTCGTTTGTGGCAACAAATCTTTTCTCTGTGTGTACATATACGAGGGCGACCGCAAAAGTAACTGGCCTAACATAAAAAGAACCATTTTTTTGGAATTATCACTATTTATTTTTCAACATAATCTCCTTCCAACTCAATACACTTCATCAAACGTTTTTCAAGTTTTTTAATTCCATCCGAAAAATAAGATTTTTCAAGACCTTCAAAATATGCCTCAGATTCAGCAATACACTCGGTATTGGACGAAAATTTTTTGCCACCGAGAATTTTCTTTAAATTTGGAAACAAGAAATAATCAGAAGGAGCTAAATCTGGACTATATAGTGGATGCGGAGCAATTTCAAATCGTAATTCGGCCAGTTTTTGTTGAGTTAAAAGTGCAGTGTGTGAAGGAGCATTATCTTGATGAAAAAGAACTTTTTTTTTCTAAATGCGGTCGTTTTATATTGATTTCTTCACTCAACCGATCCAATAATGCACAATAATATTCACTATTTATAGTTTTTCCTTTCTCAAGATAATCAATAAATATTATACCCCTTGCATCCCAAAATACTGTGGCCATTACTTTTCCTGCTGACTTAACAGTTTTCGCCTTCTTGGAACCACTTTTACCAGCTTCTATCCATTGTTTTGACTGTTCTTTGCATTCTGGGATGTAGTGATGGATCCATGTTTCATCAACAGTTATGAATCGGCGCAAGAACTCTATTGGATTACGCTGATAAATCGCTAAAAGCTCCTCGGAATTGGTCCAACGGACGATTTTTTGGGGCAAAGTCAACAAACGCGGCACCCATCTTACGGATAGCTTTTTCATGTGGAGTTCATCATGTAAAATACTCCAAACTTGTTTTTCATGTATTTTAACAATATCAGCAAGTTCTCTGAGCTTTATTCGTCTATCTTTAGTCACTTCATTAAATATTTTTCTAATGTTTTCAATAGTAGTAGCAGTTTTCGGTCTTCCAGAGCGTTGTTCATCTTCCGTACTTGAACGACCCATTTTAAATTGTTGAACCCAGTAGTTCACGGTGGAGTATGATGGTGCACTATCACCATGAACAGAATCCAATTCATCTTTGATTAATTGTGGCGTATAACCTTTCATATAAAAGTGTTTAATTACCGCACGAAACTCTTTATTTCCATTTTTCAAAAATTATAAAACTTGTTTACTTCAATCACCTGTAACAAAGAAAATAATCATTAAATATTTCGGAAATTTTGACAGATGGCTTATAAAAGATTGCTTTTAAAAAACAAAACAAAAAGTTGCTAGTAAAACAGAAAATGCGCCAGGCCAGTTAGTTTTGCGGTCGCCCTCGTAATAAGGATAGTTGTTGGAACTGAATTTGTACATGTATTGGTTATTGTTGTAGAGAAGGTAAAGAGTGAATTCGGTTGTCATTACCACGATCATTTGTTAACTTGACCAACTGATGGTTACATTTTATGTATTCGGTTATTTGACCAAAACACAAAAGTTTTTTATTTAATTTTTATAATATATAACGATTCTCCTCGTTTCAATGTGAAGCATAGAGCCATTTAATGATCGGTTTGAAAATATGTATTCTGTAATTGGGGTTATAAGCAGGTATTTTTAAAAATATGGTTTTTACTTTTACGAATCTAGTAAAAATTGTATGCACAAGTGGACCAATTCCGAGGAGCTTTTAACGATTTATCAGCGTAATCCTATAGAGTTCTTGCGCCGATTCATAACTGTCGATGAAACATGGATCCATCACTACATCCCAGAATGCAAAGAACAGTCTAAACAATGGATAGAAACTGGTAAAAGTGGTCCCAAGAAGGCGAAAACTGTTAAGTCAGCAGGAAAAGTAATGGCCACAGTATTTTGGGATGCAAGGGGTATAATATTTATTGATTATCTTGAGAAAGGAAAAACTATAAAAAATGAATATTATTCTGCATTATTGGATCGGTTGAGTGAAGAAATCAAGATAAAACGACCGCATTAAGAAAAAAAACTTATTTTTCATCAAGATAATGCACCTTCACACACTGCATTTTTAACTCAACAAAAACTGGCCGAATTACGATTTGTAATTGCTCCGCATCCACCATATAGTCCAGATTTAGCTCCTTCTGATTATTTCTTGTTTCCAAATTAAAAAAAAATTCTCGGTGGAAAAAATTTTCGTCCAATAGCGAGGTTATTGCTGGAACTGAGGCATATTTTGAAGGTCTTGAAAAATCTTATTTTTCGGATAGAATTAAAAAACTTGAAAAACGGTTGATGAAGTGTATTGAGTTGGAAGGAGATTATGTTGAAAAATAAATAATAATAATTCCAAAAAAAACGGTTCTTTTTATGTTAGGCCAGTTACTTTTGCGGTCGCCCTCGTACTTAGTGTTACCGATGCGTTGTCTCTTATACCAATACTGATTGTTACCACCACTGAAAATTGTTGTGTACCCAATCAACATTCGGTTGTAGCAATGGAATACATGGATAGTACGTGCAACCACCAACATTCGGTTGGCAAAATTTGCGTTGTGACAACAGATCAGTTCTCTGTGTGTATTAGCCTGCCGAAAACCGAAGTCTATTGTAGACAATTGCAATTGACAATTTAATTTAATTATTTTTGCTCACAAGTTTTGCTGCAATCGAATCCTACTCGAATTTTTACATTTTTAATTTCAATTTACAAACTATGACTATGCGTGAGGTCTGATGCGAGCCAAAATTCCGTCGACAAATAAATACCTCTAGCATGTGCATACGTCAATAACGAAAATTCTAAAAATTTCATAAAAATCATGCATGCAGTAATAGTCAGGTATTCGATATTAACTGTCACGTTTAATGTTACATTTTCTATTAGAGAAATTTCACGTTTATCCCATGCATACATTTTCCAACACACACACGCACAGATACGAGTACTTATTCCACTTTCTCTATAGGATTTGTTGAATGACACAGAGGCGGAATTGGCAATGCCTGCCAAATAGAAATGATTGGAAGGCATTGTAAGACCTTGTAAAATATTTCGAAACACACAACGGGTGATCAATCTGAAGAAAAACCTTAGCGGGTTTAGAAACAGCTGTACTATCTGCCAGGCAACAGTAAGAAATATATTTCACCAATTTCTTTTCACGTTGATTCTGAAAAAGCAACAAGGTCTCGAACCAGAATAAAAACTGTTCAAGTCAAAGGTATTTTTTCAAGATAAAAAATACCAAAATTAAATCAAATCAATATACGAAAGGACATTGTATGTCAATTAGTTTTTAAATACCTATATAATTGCCGTTAAATGTTGGACGAAACTACGCAGCAGGATGTCCATTCAGAGGGTACAATTTTCGATACTGGATTTTGGATTCGATCATTTTGACCGTTATGATGTTAATGACACACACCGTGGGGTCTTCGCGGTGTAAGTCTTTTCATGATGAAATAGCAAACAATACTGAAAGGAACAAAAATAAAGTTTAACACAACTCACACTCAATCTGTGAAAAAACCCCTATTGAAAAAAGTACCTCTAGATTAATCACCCGCGAACCTGGCCATGATATTAAAATTAAAAAACACGATTTTTAAAGGGGCGTGGCACGGTGCACTTTTTTTCCAGGCTGTGTTTCGAATCATTCCAACATCATATTTACCAAATATCATAGTCATAGTTCATGAGACATTATGTGTTTAATTAAAGGATTATAGATTTTCCAGAGTCTTGGCCGATCTGGCCCATTTTAACTACTAACCGCAAAATTTTTATCCAACCTAGCTTAAAAATTAGACCTATATATGTAGTTTGCTTTCCACAGACAGACAAATGGACATGGCAAGATAGATAATTCTAGAAAAAAATCTTAAATATATAACGATTTGTAAGAAAATGTCACTGTTTATTCAGGTTAGAGTTTCTTATTCAGCCAAAATGCAATTTCTTTAAAAAGTTCCACGGTTTCTGAGATCATATAAGTCCATGTTTGTAAGGACGTATTTTTCAGCACCATAGGGACCTTATACCCATGGATCATTGACTTATAGTTAATCGAATATTAAAATTAATATAATTTATTTTTACAAATACTAATAATTAATATAATTTTAGTATCCGTGACGACATTTATTTTTAATACCCATATGACGTAGTTTAAGGTGCCCTGTTTTTGAGCCCCTTACGACCATTTGGGCTAGTTAGAGTCCCAAATTAGCACAAATCTTAACTAAAGGTACATATTTCTCATATTACTCGGAACGTTACTCACACAGATTTTTTTTGGTTACTGCAATCATACTGTATAATTGTAAATTTTCTTCATTTAAATATGTGTTTTAGAACAAGTGTTATTGCTACGGATCTAATGCAATAAAATAGTACATTTTATATGGAAACTAAAATTTTTCGAACAAACTGCTTTGGCTGTGTTTAACTGAAATATTTTTAATAAAAACGCTTACGTTTATTTAAACTTATTTTTTCTACTGTTAAATAAATCACTTCTATTATTTTGAATTAAATGTATTTTTAAATAATTTTCGTAATTCAAATCCATTGTTGACTACTTAACCCAATTCTAACCAATAATATTGGGGATTATAGTATAATTGTGTACACGCAGAGAAAAGATATGGTTACACTATGGCCACCGCAACAATAATATGTTCTCTACAATAAAAGCATGTTTGTCGCAACCATAGTATTGTTTTTTGAATTTCATTTTGACAATAGTATGATAGCGACAATATTGCTATTGTTGAAATGTAACAATAGTATTATTGCCAAATTTAAAAATGAAAACATGGTTGTAGCAACCATATAAACATGGTTGGTGCAACAAAAGTATTGTTGTTTAAAATTAACGTTGACAATAATTTGATTACGGCAATCATACAGTATGGTTGCGACTATGAACATAACAAAACATGTTTTATAGAGCATACATGTATGTATGTGTGTGCGTATGAATTTTTGTTATACAAAAATACACATACACACGATACAGTGAATAGTTGCTGTTCATTAAAAAAACAAAAACAATCGGAAGGTAGTTCGATGGATTTTTATTGTGTTTACTTTGTTCGGTGAAATACTCAAATACCGACTGGTTCTCGTTTATTTAAAATCTGCCTGCACTTAAGTATATTGCCATTGATCATGGTTTAATCACATTCGTTACTTGGTGTCTACGGATGGTGAAGTATCATTCACCCCTGCTGGCAACTTAAAGTATTTTTGACCGTTGGGATATATATTTTTGTTTCTTGAATGAAATGTTTAATAAAACAATGGCCTCAAATCTGGCTATGAACTAATAGTAATACAATTTAAAATAACATACGAGTACTTAATAAAAATCTCTATTTTTGAATAACAACAATAACCAATCCTAATAAATAATTTTGGGGATCATAGTATGGTTGAGTGCGAATCATACTATGGTTGTGGGGATCATAGTATGGTTGCGTGTGAATCATACTATGGTTGTGGGGATTATAGTATGGTTGCGTGTGAATCATACTATGGTTGTGAGGATCATACTATGGTTGTATGAGGAACATACTATGGTTGTGAGGATCATAATATGGTTGTGGAGATAATAGTATGGTTGAGTGTGAATCATACTATTGTTGTGAGGATCATAGTATGGTTAAGTGTGAATCATACTATGGTTGTGGAGATCATAGTATGGTTATGTGTGAAACATACTATTGTTGTGAGGATCATAATATTGTTGTGTCACAACCATATACCCAACAATAGTATGATCCTCTTCGAATATTGTCACCCAACCATACTTTTTTTCTGCGTGTATGAATATACTATAGATGTATGTTAAACATACAATTGTTATGAGGATCATAATATGGTTGTGGAGATCATATAATGGTTGAGTGTGAATCAGACTATGGTTGTGGGGACCGTAGTATGGTTATGTGTGAATCATACTATTGTTGTGAGGAGCATAGTATGGCTGTGAGGATCATAGTATGGTTGTGAGGATCATAGTATCGTTGTGTTTGAATCATACTATTGTTGAACCACAACCATATACCCAACAATAGTATGATGCTCCTCGAATATTATTATCCCAACCATACTTTTTTTCTACGTGTGGGTTCGGTATGCAGCTTCTCTCGAAAGCCGAATACACCGATACTGTATTGGAAATTTTCAAGAGAAAAATCCTTAACAACCAAATGCTACAGCCAAAAAGTCGTTAGACGATAACTAAAACGACACGCGCACATACGAAGAACAGAAAGTCCGGTAGGGAGACTCAGTAGAGGATAAAAAGATAATTCTTGGTATTGCAAACTGAAGGAAGTACGTCCAAAACTCAAGTGATTATATATCATTTGATAAGCAGGCCGGCCTGCGTTCAAAGCACGATAGCAGTCAAATGTATAAAGCTAGCATCCTTCACTTGAAGGCTAAGGTCATAAGCTGTTTGTGATTTGAAAAGGGCGATGGAAATCTATCACTAAATGTACTTTGAACAAAAGTGAAAAAAGTATTCTAAAGGGTGGTTAGATTTTAAGGGCCGATGTTGTATGTAAACAGCACCTAAACCTCAAGTTTTTTTCTGCATTTCATTTGATATTCTCAATTTCAGACTTATTCAATTATGATCATGGAAGGTTATTGAGGCTTATTATGAAAATGTATATTGTGCACTTCGTGATTTTTTCGGTCAATTTAATTGTCCAAGTGTGCGTACAATCGGAAAAATCGTGCAAAAATTTTAGCAAACCGAGTCTGTAGGAGATGTGAAAACACCAGTGCATTCTCGTACATCACGTACTGCAGGAAAAATTGCTGCTGTTCGCGACAGTGTGGCTGATGAGCCGTCCACCTCAACTCGTCGTCGTACCCAACAATTGCACCTCTTACGCTCGTCGTTGATGATCTTTATGCAAAAAGACTTGTATTTACGCGATTACAAGATGCAATGGAGTCAAGAACTTAAGCCGCTTGACCATTTCAAACATCATCAACACGCAGAAAAAAAGTATGGTTGGGGTGACAAGATACGAAGAGAATCATACTATTGTTGGGTATATGGTTGTGGCACAACAATATTATGATCCTCAAAACAATAGTATGATTCACACGTAACCATACTATGATCCCCATAACCATAGTATGATTCACCCACAACCATACTATGATCCTCACAACAATAGTATGATTAACACTCAACCATACTATTATCTTAACAACAATATGATGATCCTCACAACCATAGTATGTTTCTCTTACAACCATAGAATGATTCACACGCAACCATAGTATGATTCACACTCAACCATACTATTATCTCCACAACCACATTATGATCCTCACAACCATAGTATTTTTCTCATACAACCATAGAATGATCTTCACAACCATAGTATGATTCACACGCAACCATGCTATGATCTTCACAACCATAGTATGATTCACTCAACCATGCTATGATGGCCAAAATTATTTATTAGGTTGTTATTCAAAAATAGAGATTTTTATCACGCAAGTTATATAAAATTGCATTACAATAAGTTAAAAGCCGGAATTGATGCCATGTTTTTGTTGAACATTCCATTCAAGAAACAAAAATATATATTCCAACGGCAGTCGAAAACACTTTAAGTTGCCAGCAGGGGTGAATGCTACTTCACCATTGGTGCAATCAGATTTAAAAAAAAAAAACGAGAACCAGTCAGCACTAGAGTATTTCACCCAACAAGTAATAAAATAAAAATCCCTCGAACTAACTTCCGATTGTTGTTGTTTTTTTTTAATGGACAACAACCATTCACTGTATCGTGTGTGTGTGTTTTTTCTTTGTATATCAAAAAAACATACGCACACACATGCAGGTATGCTCTATAAAACCTGTTTTGTTATGTTCATAGTCGCAACCATGCTGTATGATTGCCGTAATCATATAATTGTTAACGTAAATTTTAAACAGCAATACTTTTGTTGCACCAACCATGTTTATATGGTTGCTACAACCATATTTTCTTTTTTAAATTTGGCAATAATACTATTGTTACATTTCAACAAATGTTATATTGTCGCAATCTTACTGTTGTCAACATGAAATTTAAAAAACAATACTATGGTTGCGACGAACATGCTTTTATTGTAGAGAACATATTATTGTTGCGGTGACCATAGTGTAAGCATAGCTTTTCTCTGCGTAAATGGTCAGAATGGTGGCAAGAGATGGCATCGGCTCTTAAAATTTAACCACCCATTTGCATAATGGTAAATGGCATATTATATTCGGTCTAGCCTTTTGGCTCCCTTCAGTATATTAGGGAGCAGCAAGGCCTTTCCTCTCAATAGTTCGCAATTTCCAAAATTCAACGTAAGTGGAAACGAGGCGCTAAGGCCTACTGGATCCTAAGAAAGGCCTAGTAGCAGGCATTCAGACGACATAGTTGACATTACATTATGTCACATATTATAGATTTTGACATTAAATTGTCACATACGAACGTGTTGTGAATTAAATGGCGTGCAGTAGAAATTGTTCAGCGAGAAATATTATTTTAAAATTTTTGCACGATGTCGTTGTCCTCGCAGTTGGTGTTAGTATTGGGAAGTACACATCACCTATTGGAATTAGATGGCATTTTGACGTTATATTTGCATAATTGTAATAGCAGTAATAGTTGAAAAACTTCAAAGAGACTTAATGACGAACGTGGCTGATTTTGTGATAGAATATAGCAAATTAATAGCCGAGATTCAAAGAAATTTTATCAATAAAAAACAACTATAAACGTCATTTAGTTCGGCCAGTCGAATCTTATAACGGGTGATCAATCTAGAGTTATTTTTTAATATGGGTTTTTTCACAGATAACACGTGAGTTGTGTTAAACTTTATTTTTTTTTCTTTTCATTATTGTTTGATATTTCATCATAAAGAGACTTACACCGCAACAACGTCTCCAAATCGTGTAACTGTGTTATGGAAATAAGCTTTCGATGAGAAACGTTTTTCCACCAAAATTTTGTTCAATGATGATGCCCATTTCTGGCTCAACGACAACGTCAATAAACAAAATTGCCGCGTATTGGCTGAAGAGAAAACAGAAGAGGTTCAAGATGTGCCATTATACCCAGAGAAAACCACAGTTTGGTGGACTAAGTGGCTGGCGTTTGTTTTATTTCGGTATGTTTCTTTTACACATTGAACAGGGATTAACCGGCTCAAGACCTCTTGCTTCTATATTTCAATAGAAGACAAGTTTTTAACAAAATGGCAAAGTGACATTGATTTTCATTATTTCGAGTCCGTGACAACCCTCTTCAGAAAGCCTTGCTGCAATAGTTGAAAGTAAAACCGAACGCTATAAGGCCAGGCTCGCCCCAAACGAATGAGAACTACTGTTGTAAACCTTACTTTTCAAGTTTTCTTCACACAATTGCCCACGAAAATACAACTCACTCTTGCCACCTCTAAAAAGACTCCACATCGAGAGCCATCAATAGATTTCTTTTACAGCGTGTTAATATTATTTTTTTTTTTGTTTTTCAGCATTGCTTGCATTTCATCATGGAAAGACCTACACCGCATCAACGTCTCCAGTGATGATGCCCGTTTCTGGCTCAACGGCAACGCCAATAAACAAAATTGCCCCCTGTTGGCTGAAGAGAAACCAGAAGAGGTTCAAGATGTGTCATTATACCCAGAAAAAACTCGGCATGGTGTGGTTTATGGGCTGGTGGAATTTGGTTCATTTTTTTGTTCATTCCATTCACGGAAGGTAACCTTGAATGGTGCTCGCTATCGCGCCATGATATCGGGCCTTTTGATACCCGTAATTTTGACGACATTTGGTTTCAACAGGACCTACCATACAGCTGCTTAAACAATAGATCTTGATTGAGAGGTAATTTCGTAGAGCAGCTAATTTCACGTTTTGGACCGGTGATTTGGTTGATAACATCGTGTTATATCAAACCTTAAGACTTTTTTCTTTGCGGCTACCCAGCAAACAAAACCTTCAGAATTCGGCCACAATTCTGTACGACAATCGGCAACATGTTCCGATTTCGGATCAGAATTATGAGCGAGTTCGTAACAAAAAACATATGATAGGGTTGACACGAATTCTGAACTACGTCTCTGAGGGAATTCTGATGTTTTTGCAGACATTACGAACCGATTTCTGACCGAATTCGGAACTGTAGTCTTGGGAAATTCAAAAGGAAATTTCGATTTGTTGTACTACTTCTCTGAGGGAACTCTGATGTTTTTGCAGACATTTCGAACCGATTTCTGACCGAATTCTGAACTGTAGTCTTGGGAAATTCGAAAGGAAATTTCGATTTTGTTGTATCGAATTCTGAACGACTTCGGTCAGATTTCTGGCATTAAGTCTTAATAAATTCTGATGCTTTTACCGACATTACGAACCGAATTCTGAACGAATTCTGAGCTTATGTCATGGTAAATTCTGAATGTAAACAATCAAAAAGAAGAAAATATTTTTGTTCTAGAAAAAAATGTTGTAAAACATTTTCAAAAAGCGATCGGAAACACTTTTAGTTACAAGCAGGGGTGCCTGCAGTTTCGCAAGCAATAATTGTGCTGTAACTATGGTTAGTGGTTTAGTGGCTATACACTTAAGGGCAACCAGTTTTGCACTTAACGAGAACTGCCGTCAGTAGAGTTTTCCTTCGAACACAATAAAAATCCCTCGAACAGCTAAGCTAACCAAACGTTCAGAATTTGAATTTGAAATGTGAAAATACCTCTGACAAACAGTTAAGAATTCGTTCAGAATTAGTTCCGACATATCTGAACACAAGAACAACAACTGTAAAATATGAAGCAAATAACAAAAATGTTAAACGAATAGACTACCTCAGATAAATAGTTCAGAATTCGTTGCGAGTTCGATAAGAGAAGTCTGAACAAAAAATTAATAAAAATCCCACAGACAAGTCTAACAGAGTTCGGGCCGAATTCGTTCAGATATTTCTTAATATAATAAATAAAAAATCCTCAGACAAATCGAACAGAATTTGTAACGATTTCGGTAAGAATTCTCTATAGAGTTCAGATATTGTTCGGAATTGTCTGATATCAGACATTGTTGGCAAATTTGGTTTACTGGGTACTTAAAGTCCAAAGTCTATGATGACAAACCAGCTACAGTTTAGGTTTTGGAAGCCAACATTACGCCACACCGGTCAAAATGCTCGAACGAGTCTTCCAAAATTGAACCCTGAGAATAGGCAGCCAGAGCCGTAGTTGTGGCCAACATTTGAAGGAAATTATAGCCAAAAAATAAATGGCATGGTCTATCAAAGGAACAATTAAGATTTCAAGCTTGATTTGAATTTTTGTATTTTTTATATGAACAGGGATTAAGCGGCTTAAGACCTCTTGTACCGATATTTAAATAGAAGATAAGTTTCAACAAAATGGCAAAGTGACTTTGATTTTCGTGGCTGCACCCAGTTTTTATCGCCAATTTAGGTCCATCCCAAACCCTCTTCAGAAAGCTTTGCAGCAATTGTTGAACTCGAACTCTTTAAGACCAGGCTCTCACCAAACGAATTAAAACTACTGTTGTAAATCTTACTTTTCAAGTTTTCTTCAAACAACTGCCCAGGAAATTACAACTCACTTTGAACGCCTTTACAGAGACCCCACATTAAGAGCCATCAATAGATTTCTTTTACAACATGTGTGTGTGTGTGTTGTGAAAACAGTTTTGTTGGTTATGTCAACTGTTGTGCCGTGCCACGAAAACCAAAACTTTGCCATTTTGTTATAAACTTGTCTTCTTTTAAAATATACCTACAAGAGGTCTTGAGCCATTTAATCCCTGTTCAATGTGTAAAAGCAAAATACCAAAATAAAACAAACGAGCTTAAAATATTTTTATTTAAAAAAAAAATACCTCTAGATTGATCACCCGATATGTATACCCTGTACTGTTTAAAGGAAAAAACAAATTATCATATTTAGTTTTCTCTAGTTGGAATAACTTAAAAAAATAGAGATAGGAACCATGTAAAGTATGCCGATCGATTCAGAGACACTATCTGATTCCCTTAAGCGATGTCCCCTCGTCCGTCAATCTTTTGTTGTAAAGCGGTAGTAGTTATTTACCGATTTAAGTGAAACTTTTTTGTACATTGTTCAGGTTTTGGCCAAGGTCTATCCTTTAAATAATTGATCCATATCGATCCATGTTTTCAAATATCCCCCAATCAAATGTACTTCCCGATTTGTTGTCATGCAGCTTTAGAAAATACACATTAAACCTAGTCGGACTAAAATTTAGCATAATACGTTATGAGCGACCTATAATGAACTATGGTGATACTGGACTATATAGATCAATATTTTCGTACAACCCCTATTTTAAAGCCTTTCCCGATTTTAGCACCTGCAGCTATAGTAGTCACATATTACATGCGTTAAAATTTTGGAAAAAAAACTCTCCTCTGGTAAACTTGGATCATATCGGTCTAATTTTTTTAATGAGCTCCACACAAAGGTCCCTTCCCCTTTGAGATCCTTTTGCTTTAAATGCCATATGCTAACTTCAACCAAGCTCAACTGAAGCATAGTGCGTTATATTCGACCTTTAACTGGATCTGGTGAAATTGAGATCGCCTGTCTTTCATATAGCCCCTCGAATATATATCCCTCCCGTTCAAGAAGTAGCATATAAAGTCCAACCTTGTTCTAAATCCAAACAGAGGTGCGGAATCTTCTGCACCATATATTATTTGAGCTGGACCTTTACCTTTAAGTATACCGATCGACGTATAATCACCAGCTGATTTCATTTGACGATGTCCGTCGTCCGTCCGTCCATCTACAAACTATAGGTCGCAACTGTTGTATGATTTTCACTAAATTTGGCAGAAGTAAGTTGAAGAAAATCGGTTCAAATATAGATATAGCGCCTACATATACACTGAGCCGAAAATATAAGTACAATGATTTTTTTAACCATGTGTCTGGTTACATTTTTCATGGTAAATCTTTGATAACAAAGACAAAATAACGTTATATAAGGTCAAATATACATACAAAATAGTTGAGTTAACATTATATCAGGTTGGTTTTTTCAAGAGAGCGGCAAAAATATGTGCGACATAAACAAAAATTTAAAAATCATTCGACTCTGTTGTATCGAAGTTTTTGATCTGCTTTCTGTTATACGAAGTTTCGAATTATGTTACACGAAGTTGCAAAGATTGTGACTGTCTGATCCCCCACTCAGAAAGAGCTGTACAGTCTGCCTGGCAACAGTAGCCAATAAATTTCACCAATTTTTAAGTTGATTATGAAAAAGTAACAACAAAAAGTCTCGAACCAGAATAAAAACTGTTGAAGTCATAATAATGAAAAAGACCGGAAAAGTGTAAACAAAACAAAGACATTTATAGGTTAATTTAATATTAAAAATTGTAACAGTAACTATATTTCTGGCTAAAAGAGGTAACCAATAATTAGTTAACTTAACAATAAAAATGATTTCTATAACAATCTTCTTAGTTTATAATTTTAACAATTTCATTGTTTAATTGAACATGTATAGTTTCAAATTTACTATGAAGTTTTAATATTTACAATTTGCATAGTTAAAAACAATGCAATGTTAAAACAACAATAAATATTTTAATAATTACAATTTTAACAATGCATTGTTAAAGCAACAATAATTATTTTAAAATTAACAAATTTTATGGTTTAAAAATTCAACCATGGAATAGTTAAATTAACTATTATTATTTTTGTTAAATACCAGTCGAAAACAAAATGTTTAAATTACCCTTATATAACGTAGACCCAAATCATGTTTACTTATGGTTTAGTTAAGCTTATATAAGGTTATTTTTCTTCTCAGCGTATGTACATCCAGTTTGTATGTTTTTGGCTCAGCTCTTGATAAAACTTAGCACGAGTAAATTTTATTCGGAAAAGCAACAATGTTATTAAAATTAAAAAAAAAAAATGGTTCAGATATAGATGTAGATGGCATGTACCTATGTTAATCCCATTTAATGTCTTAATCTCTAGAACCCAAATATAACATCTAATCTTGATGAAGTTTGTCACACGTTAATTTTTCGGAACAAGGAAGGACGTTGTTAGAATTGAAGAAATCGGTTCAGATTTAGCTGTAGCTATCATAAATTAATGTATATTTGATTTTATACCATTAACTCTAGAAGACACTACAATCTTGATATAATTTGACTCACGTTGGTTTTTTTGGACCAAGAGCAGATGGTTTAAAAACTGATTAATTCGACGTTATTAAATTTGAAATAAATCTGTTCAAATTTAGGTAGAGCACCCACATATACATTTTGATGAAATTTAGAACGAAAAAATGTTGAGGCCATGGCCTCCATTTTCAACTGCTAACGTTGAAATTGAAGAGAATTGGTTGAGATTAGGATATGCTCGAATCTCCCACGCATATGTTGAAATTGAAGAAAATCGGTTGAGATTTGTGTATATCTCCAGCACACATGTTCATCCGATTTTATGTTCTTAGCTCTAGAAGACACATATTACAAATAATCTTATTGAATTTTAGTCCAAGTAAGTTCCTCTTGCCAAGGATGGGAGCTGTTGAAAATGAAGGAAATGATGATTTTAGATTAAGATTAAGCTCCCACAATATGTTTAACCGATTTTACCAAAAACAACCAAATTATCTCACAAATTGTAATATGACATAAGTTTAAAAATCTGGGTTAAAGGGGTCCAAAAAATAATTTTCGGTTGGCTTTTCTAAACATCTAGGAAGGCAGGATATAACAAAGTCGCCAACGTCCGACTTAGCTTTTTTATTAGTTTTTATATAATTAATGAAGGCTAGAATGCATTTTTAAAGAGCTTTGAATAGAAGTGTGCAAAAGAGTCTTTGCAATCTAACCCATTGTAAATTTGAAATGAGTCTGGAATAAAACACTATATGTGACAGCGCATATACCTAAGGGTAAAAAATCAATTTTCACTTTTTTTTTTTTTAATGTGGACAACATCTGAGCATCGAATGAGACCGATCCCATGCCCCAAAAGTGTTCCCTCCCAGAGACATGCGCGTTTTATGAAAGTGAAGTCGACGATTCTAAGCGCAAATAGAAAGGGACCTTATCTTTAAAATGGCTCTCCTGAACAAAACTTTTCATCAACTTTTCACTTTTTTTCGATGTGCACAACATCTGAGCATCGAATGAGACCGATCCCATGCCCCAAAAGTATACCCTCCCAGAGATATGGACGTTTTATGAAAGTGAAGTCGACGATTCTAAGCGCAAATAGAAAGGGACCTGATGTTTAAAATGGCTCTCCTGAACAAAACTGGTTTTTAACCTTAGGTCCCTTTCTATTTCGCACGTCACATATATAGAATAACTTACAGAGTCCCCCGATTACCGCTGGAATAATGTATTGGGTGTTCCATTTCGAGGTTCCCTACTTTAAAAAAAAAACACAGAAAATTCAAATTGAATGGGAATGTTTATTATTATTTGAAAGAACATTCTTTGGCATTTATTTTTTGAAGATTATGTCCATCAAATGATGGCACAACGTTGGCTTCCAAAACCTGAATCGTAGCTGATTTGTCAGCATAGTCTTTAAACATTACGTAGCCCCAAAGAAAAATGTCTAACGGTGTGATATCACACCAACTTTGTGGTCAATCGGCCGGCTCAAAACGTAAAATTATCCGCTCACCGAAACGTTCTCTCAATAAATCTATAAATTGATGCGATGTGTGAGAAGTGGCGCCGTCTTGTTGAAACCAAATGTCGCCGAGATCATGAACTTCAATTTCAGGCATCAAATAGTCGATTCGGTTACGTTCTCACCGGCATCATTTTTGAAGAAATATGGACCGATGATTCCACCGGTCTACATACCACATCAAACCGTTGTTTTTTTGGAAAGGGACCTAAGGGTATAAACCAGTTTTGTTCAGGAGAGCCATTTTAAAGTTTAGGTCCTTTTCTATTTGCGCTTAGAATCTTCGAATTCACTTTCATAAAATGCGCATATCTCTGGGATTGAACACTTTTGGGGATCGGTCTCATTCCATGCTCAGATGTTCTCCACATAAAAAAAAATGAAAATTGATTTTTTTACCCTTAGGTCCCTTTATCTATGCGCACATATGAAAGTAGTTTGAATTAGCTGCGAATTGCGAGTAGTGATAATTTTTGAATCTTTATTTTGCTTCACATCGTTTAACCCTCCATCATGCAAATGTATCTGGCCAGATATTTTACGAATTTAACTGTTATTTAAAAATATTTCTAATTTGGCTAGGAGTTTGAGTCTCCAGGTACCCTCTACAAATATCGTTAGGTATCGTTTTATGAAAAAAACATATTAAAAAAAACAACAAACAAAATTTATGTGGATTTTTTCATCCATACATCGTATACGTAGCGCATGTATCTGGCCAGATACACACACATTAGTGACCCACCCATTCGTGACGTTTGGAATTTTTTAAATGAAAATCTTGCCAAAAACTATAGTCCGCATGGCAGCATAACAATTGATGAACAACTGTTCCCATAACGTGGAAAAACTAAATTTACTCAGTACATACAATCAAAACCAGCAAAATATGGCATTAAAATTTGGTGGGCTTGCGTTTCCAAATCTAAATATCCACTGCAAGGAAAGCTCTATACCGGTCGACAAGAAGGAGAAGAACGGGAAGTGAATCAAGGTGAAAATGTAATGATGCAACTCGCAAAGCCGTACAGCAATACTGGCCGTACAATTGTAGCTGACAACTTTTTTACTACTTTAGAAGGAGTAAAGCGTTTGGCCAGAATTGGTCTGACATTTGTTGGTACCATTCGCCTCAATAAAATAGGTATTCCTAACGAATGAGAAAGGATCGTTCTCGTCCTGTTTTGTCATCGTTATTTGGATTCCACGAAAATTTGGTATCAATTTGCAGCTACGTGCCAAGAAAATAAATAAATGTGTGAACCTACTTTTGACCGTTCATTATACGAAACATTGTGAAGGTAAAGCAATGAAATCCGAAGCAATTTTGTTTTACAACAAGCGTAGATTGTATGGACTAAATGGTTACACATTTTACTACAAAGCAGTCAACAAGACGATGGACTTTTGCGTTTTTCTGCAACATGTTGGACGCCATGGCACTGGCTGTATTTTGTATTTGCAAAGAAGTTGATGGTCTCAATAAAAATAGTGCTAGAAGATAATTTCTCACTACGTTAGCTCATACATTGGTTCTTCCAAATATTGAAAACGAATGAACAACATTCACATCATCAAACAGTTCAACACTCGTTTGGCCATAGAATCGTATTTAGAAAGACCACAGTTCAACACTCGTTTGGCCATGGAATCGTATTTAGAAAGACCACTAAATTTTAGTTTGATTATTATAACATTTGCCCTTCATTACATCTCATTTCCTCGTTTTTCTTTTTCATTTCAGTTTCCAGTAGTAGTTCCTAGCTCAAGTGGTGCTGATACTCTACAAAAGAGAAAAAGTTGTCAGCTTTGTACACTGGGAGATGATAAAATTCGCCGACTAACTCGCTTTTTTGTTCCAAGTGCCGGTACGCCTACAACATTCGAAATCAGAGTATACATGTTTTAGTTGCTTACCTGAAGCTGTGTAAGACTAGTTTAATTTAGAATAAATTTAAACTTACTTTATAACTACTAAATTTAATTGAAATGAACTTTATAACAACTATTTTTTTGAAATTAAAAACAAAAATAAAATTTTTCTTGTTTTATTTCTTCTTTAATTTTTTTTTTTGCAAAAAATAGAAAATATATATCTGCCTGGCGTGATAACAATATAACAATGTAATATTATCACTATAATAGCATATTTTTTAAAGTATACGAGGGCGACCGCATAAGTAACTGGCCTATAACATAAGAAGAACCGTTTTTTTGGAATTATTATTATTTATTTTTCAACATAATCTCCTTCCAACTCAAAACACTTCATCAAACGTTTTTCAAGTTTTTTAATTCCATCCGAAAAATAAGATTTTTCAAGACCTTCAAAATATGCCTCAGTTTCAGCAATAACCTCGCTATTGGACGAACTTTTTTGCCACCGAGAATTTTTTTTATATTTGGAAACAAGAAATAATCACAAAGAGCTAAATCTAGACTATATGGTGGATGCGGAGCAATTTCAAATCGTAATTCGGCCAGTTTTTGTTGAGTTAAAAATGCAGTGTGTGAAGGACTTTGTGTGAAAAAGAACTTTTTTTTCTAAATGGGTCATTTTATCTTGATTTCTTCACTCAACCGATCCAATAATGCACAATAATAGTCACTTTTTATAGTTTTTCCTTTCTCAAGATAATCAATAAATATTATACCCCTTGCATCCGAAAATACTGTGGCCATTACTTTTCCTGCTGACTTAACAGTTTTCGACTTCTTGGGATCACTTTTACCAGCTTCTATCCATTGTTTTGACTGTTCTTTGCATTCTGGGATGTAGTGATGGATCCATGTTTCATCAACAGTTATAATTCGGCACAAGAACTCTATTGGATTACGCTGATAAATCGCTAAAAGCTACTCGAAATTAGTCCAACGGACGATTTTTTGGGGCAAAGTCAACAAACGCGGCACCCATCTTGCGGATAGCTTTTTCATGTGGAGTTCATCATGTAAAATACTCCAAACTTGTTTTTCGTGTATTTTAACAATATCAGCAAGTTCTCTGAGCTTTATTCGTCTATCTTTAGTCACTTTATTAAATATTTTTCTAATGTTTTCAATAGTAGTAGCAGTTTTCGGTCTTTCAGAGCGTTGTTCGTCTTCCGTACTTGAACGACCCATTTTAAATTGTTGAACCCAGGATTTCACGGTGGAGTATGATGGTGCATTATCACCATGAACAGAATCCAATTCATCTTTGATTAATTGTGGCGTATAACCTTTCATATAAAAGTGTTTAATTACCGCACGAAACTCTTTATTTTCCATTTTTCAAAAATTATAAAACTTGTTTACTTCAATCACCTGTAACAAAAAAAATAATCATTAAATATTTCGGAAATTTTGACAGATGGCTTATAAAAGATTGCTTTAAAAAAAAACAAAAAGAAAAAAGTTGCTAGTAAAACAGAAAATGTGCCAGGCCAGTTACTTTTGCGGTCGCCCTCGTAAATGTACATAGTGTATCTGGCCAGATACATGCGCTGCGTAAGTGACTATCGGAACATGTGCATGGCGGAGGGTTAAATGAAACGATTCCTTTTACTTCATTGATGCCTTTTAGACAACTTTCAGAATAGAAATTAAACTGTATGCCAGCAAAATAATTTAATAACCTACTTCGATAAAACCTTCTAAAGGGGAATTTCTCTGTTCACCAGCAAAATTGGAATTACCAAAAAGCACTAAAGAAAAGCTCCAAGTCATCAACCTGCTTACCAAAATCCAATATGTTTTTGGCAGAGTTAAGACAAAATCAATTAACCCTTCCTGTGGTTTGAACAGCAAATCATTTAGCCAAGACATGCTGCTTTATTGAATTCTCAGAACCTTCGATGAGGATAAATTTCGCAAATGCTTTGTCGCATCAGTTGGCTCAGCATATACGTACGTATCTCTTTATATGTGTGTGAGTGTGTGTATGTCTAAAATTTGTAACATCCATGGACAGAATGTTGCAAACACAGGCTTAATTAAATATTACCCATACATACATAGTGTAGGCGGATACGGAAATGATGTTAGCATTGACCTTTTACATGTGTGTGAGCGAGTTGGGACATCAATAATTCTTGTTCGACTTTGATAGTGAACGAATGAGAATGTGAAGGTCCGTAGGAAATAAATATGCGAATGTTGAATGACAACTAATGGCAAGGTTTCACTAGGCCATTACATGCTCATTTAGTTAACTTCAGTGGAAATTTAATAAACTGTCCTACGGATGTTGTTAACGGCATCGAAGGCAAATGCATATGTTCAATGTCATATTCTTGGAAATTCAAGGACAATTTTCTTTCCTGAAAGATGGGTTGTATTCAATTTAAATTAGCAGCACTTCGAAGTGGCTGGTTATTTATAATGAATATAAATATATGTGGCTGAAAGTAAAAAAGATTTATAGATACTCGTATCTTCGAAACACCAAAGATTAGTATTAAAGTTTAGTTTTAAGAGATGTCGGCTATTCTAACTTTGTTGCTAGCTACTGGGACAGTTGTCATGCCATTAATGTTTAGTTTAATAGACTGAACTGGACACTAAGTAAGCCCTTTAATGAAGTGTGGAAAAAGATACCAGATATGGACGTTACTGACTGAAACAGTAGGCACGGCATCATCCTAAAGGCTAAGTGAATTCATGTTCAATGCCTCAGTTTCCTTAGAGAGAAGCCACTCACATCACAAATCTGTAATGATACAGGGTGGCATCAGGGGGACAGCTGTCATGCGATTAATGTTTAACTAGTTTAATAGACTTAACAGGACACTAACTAAGCCTTTTAGTAAAGTGTGAAAAATGATTCAGATATGGACGTAATTGACAGAAACAGTAGGGACGTCATCATCCTAAAGGCTAAGTGAATTCATGTTCAATGGCTCACTTTCCTTAGAGAGAAGCCCCTCACATCACAACTCAGTAACGATACAGGGTGGCATCAGGGGAGAGTAAAGCTTATAGCATAGACCTAAGTAAAACTGCTTTGAGCAATCGGGTGGAAGGTCTGGCCGGGTGCCCATCTCGATTTTGTTGAGAAATGTGACATCGCCAGACACCCCAGATCCCTGAACTGTGTTACGGATGAACCATTCAATCTAACTGACATGGCCTATCCATAATTGAAGTATTGGCAAAATTAAAATGGATAGAACCATTTGATTTCCAATAAAGAGTTCCTCCCCCACATACTTATACAAAAGGCTAGTGCAACCCCGCGTTGTAGCTTCAGTAGAGTAGCTATAAAAGACTTAGCTTCCGCCCAACGTGTGAAAAATATCAAAAAACTCGCAAATAATCGTCCTCTCAATTAGTTTATCTTTTCTCAGAATTAGCTAAGTTGACCCTTTTTTATATAGAGGGGCTTTAAACAATGTTCACCCAGATGCGATAATTGCAGGGCTGTTGGAATTAAGGGGTCACCTAAGGGTAAAAAAATCAATTTTCTTTTTTTTTTATGTGGACAACATCTGAGCATCAAATGAGACCGATACCATACCCCAAAAGTGTTCCCTCCCAGAGATACGCGCGTTTTATGAAAGTGAAGTCGAAGATTCTAAGCGCAAATAGAAAGGGACCTAATCTTTAAAATGGCTCTCCTGAACAAAACTTTTCATCAACTGTTCACACTTTTTTTTTTGATGTGGACAACTTCTGAGCATCGAATGAGACCTTATCTTTAAAATGGCTCTCCTAACCAAAACTGTTTTTTATCCTTAGGTCCCTTTCTATTTTGCGCGTCACATATTGTGAGTTTTTTAGGAGTTGACCCAAATAAAAGACAATTGGTTCTATTTACTAGAAAGTACAAGGTTCCACATATGGATTCTCCTTTCCTAAGTGATACTATGTAGGTGGTTTATAAAAGTGAAAATTATTTAGGCATAATTATTGATACTATAGGGTGATCCATCTATAGGTGATTTTTTCAATAGGGTTAAACTGTACTTTTTCCTTTTCAGTATTGTTTGCCATTTCATTTCATTACTTATAAAGCCTTACGATGTTCCTGCGCTTAGCCGTTTCAGTGTTTGGGCTATTCAAAAGCTCGAAGATGATCCGCTGTTTTCGACCGAAATTTTGTTCAGTAATTAGGCCTATTTCTAGATCTACGGCAACGTCAATAAACAAAATTGGACTTTAAGAGCAACAAGAAGAGGCTCACAGAGTGCATTTTTAACCAGAGAAAACCACGGTTTGGTGCAGTTTATGGGCTGGTGGAATCATCCTTTCATATTTTTTCAAAAATGATGATGGCCCGAACGTAACTGTGAATGGTGCTCGCTATCGCTCAGTAATATCGGACTTTTGGCTACGCGAAAGTGAAGCCCGCAGTCTTGACATTATTTGGTTTCCACAGGACTGTGCCGCATGCCATACAGCTGTTCAAAAAATGGATCTATTGAGAGGTCATTTCAAAGAGCAGAGCACATTTTGGTCCAATGAGATCGTGTGAAATTACATGTTTATACTTTTTGTGTGAAGGCTTCGTAAAGTCCAAAATCTATGCTGACATACCAGCTACGATTCAGGTTTTGGAAGCCAACATTACGCGTATCATTAACGCGTAATGTCATAAAATTAATGTCATATTTAGATCTGTCAGGAAATTTTTGAATTTTGAGTACCCACATGTCTAGTATTGAAGAGACAGAGATCCGCATCTACAGACCTTAGCACAATTCCATTTGCTCATATTTAAAAGGAATACGTTTTCATGGCTCAAGGACTTGTGTCTCAAGGTCCTCAAATGTAGCCGAATCGTAAAACTAATGTTATATTCGTGCCGAAACTTCGTTGCTTTTAAATACCTTAGTAGTTTTATAGGGTCATCCATCTACAGGTATTTTTTTAGAACAAAAAAAATTATAAAAATTCAAATCAAGTGTCGAAATGCTCCCACGAGTTATCCAAAATTGGACCCTCAGAATGGACAGCCTGAGACATAGTTGCGGCCAACATTTGAAGAAAATTTTATTAAAAAAAAAATGCGATAAAATGTCCTTTCGAATGAAGAGTAAAGATTCCAAACTTGATTGGAATTTTTATATTTATTTTTTTTATTTTGAAAAAATACTTTAGAAAAATCACCCCACATAACGACCTTTTGACTCAATACAATCAGCAAATTGAGGAAATCCAACACCACCTTATAGACCTGACATTTCATACAAGAAACGAGGTTTGCCATATATATTTCTAGCCTAAACAGCACAAAGTGTTGCCTGGCGCCATCTGACATTTCCATTGGAAACTTTGATATTTTTTAGCATAAACGTACTCAGAACGTTTTGACGTACGACCATCGTTTGTGAAAAATAAATTTTGGCAAAAAATGGAATTAATTCGTGAACATTTTCGTGTGATCATTTTTCACAACTTCCGACGTGGATTATCACGACAAGAGTGCTTCGATGAACTAAAATCTTTGTATGGCGATAAAGCACTATCCTATAGCACTGTGAAAAACTGGTTAATTGAATTCAATCGTGGCCGAGTCTCGTTCAAAGACGTAGGTCGTCCAAAAACGGCCGTTGTGCCAGAGAACATTGATGCCGTGTGTGAACTGATAATGCAAGATCATCGTGTGACATACAGTGAGAAAGAGGCATCCTTGGGCAATTCTTCCACTAGCATACATTCGATATTGCATGAACACCTGGTGGTAAGAAAGGTTTGTTCTCGTTGGATCCCGCACAATTTGGCAATCGCTCAAAAAATGGCTCGTGTCGATTGGTGCAAAGAAATTATGAAAAAATCGATCGCAGTGCTTCAAAAGACGTTTAGAAGATCGTCACAGGTGGCGAATCATGGATCTATGATTAGGAGCTCGAAACAAAACAGCAATCGACCGTGTGGGTCTTCGAAGACGAGCCAAATCCAACGAAAGTTTTCCGTGGAAAAAGCACTTCGAAGCAAATGGTCGCCTGTTTCTTCGGCAAAACTGGTCATGTGGCGACTGTTTTGCTTGAGCAATGTAGGGCGGTCAATTCTGAGTGGTACACCACAATTTGTTTGTCTGAAGTCTTCGGAGAAATTCAAAAAACGAACAAGAGAAGACGAATCATTGTGCACCATGACAATGCGAGCTCTCACGCTTTTTTAACCGGACAAAACGTCACGTTGATGGGTCATCCGCCATACAGTCCTGACTTAGCACCCAATGACTTCTTTTTATTCCCGCACATCAAGAAAAAATGCGTGGTCAACGATTATCGTCTCCAGAAGATACTGTGGAAGCGTTCAAAACCCATGTTTTAGAGGTGTCTCAATCGGAAGGGAAAAAGTGCTTCGACAATTGGTTTGAGCGCATGCAAAAGTGTATAAACCATGCTGGAGAATACTTTGAAAAACAATAAAACCATTTTTCATGATAAATAGTCTCATCTTCATTATTAACGTTATTATTAATATGAACGTTTACATTAAACATATGAAGGAAAAATTACCACATTTTAAAGAAGCTTTTTTAAAAGGCCGGTTCGTAGTTTCGTAAAAACTTCTGTATAAAATACCTAAAATGTACGAAACACTTCATCAAAAATATGAAGAACGTAAGAAGAACATAAAAGGAATTTGATAGGGTCTCGCGTTCTCTCTCTCTCTCTCTCTCTCTCTCTCTCTCTCTCTCTCTCTCTCTCTCTCTTAAAATTTTCCATAAAACTGTAGGGCATCGTATTGTGCTGGACGAACAACTAAATAATGTTCAGAGATCTGCTTGCTTCGGAGCCATGAAAACTTCAGCGACCAAGTCTCAGAAAATCCTACTCCATCTTCTATATTATTACCTGCGTTAGCACTTTATTACTCGTACATTGTGATGAGGTTATAGATATGGCTATCGAACATATCGTTTTTATGGGACAAAAATGTTTGCACCCTCGTGTGTTGCAATCATTCAAAAATTCTTTAATTGAGAACTAAATTAATTGTATGCAATAATCAAATTTCCTATCAATACTCGAATATTCCCCAGTTACGAGTTGTTTAAATGTGATTGAAATGTCAATTCCAGAATGCGGGTTTTCAGCATTTTTTTTTTAATTTTCTACTTATTAGATTATTTTGAAAAGTTCTGCATTTCATTTTTGGCCGAGATAAAAATTTAATTATTTAAAAAATGCATTAAAACGTTTCTTTGTTTGACAATGAACACATAGAGACACGCACACGCTTACGATCATGGTCTTTACAGACAGATGTATTTACATAAGCTGGTCCATACGGGTCTGGTGTGACTTTCATAAGTACACCTTATACTGCTTGCCACATTCTATTTTTCTGGTTGTCTTTGACGTTGTTTCTGAACAGTCCAGTTAAAAACATAGTGTGGACACGATTTAAAAATAAGCAGGCAATTCGTAATTTCGGGTTGCGGAATCTTTCATACTCTCTACCATAGATGGCATTACATTGTCAGTATTGGAAGATTTGGGTATTGTTAGTGGGTCAATGTTGGGTGGGACCCTTTTTGAATGGCCCTATGGACTATTAATCAATTAGTAACGCATAAAACTCAGCCAAATCATAAAATTAATCTCATATTAAGATCTGTCAGGATTTTTTTTGGATTTTGAGTGCCTACATTTCTAGTGTTGAAGAGACCGAGATCAGGTCCACATCTACAGAGCTTAACACAATTCCATTTGCCCATGTTCGAAAGGAATAAGTTTTCATGGCCTTAGGACTCGTGCCTCAAGATCCTCAAATGTATTGAATCGTTAAACTAATGTTATATTCGTGCCGGAACTTCATTGTTTTTAAATACCTTAGTAGTTATAGTTAAATGGGCCAATTATTGGGTCATCTGGGCCCCTTTTGTGTGGACCGAGTCACATCTATATACGAGTATCTGAGTAGGGTCAATTGACTCTCTCCAATGACAAAGCCATGTAAAAGTTACCGGTTCTTTTCATATAGTTGAGTCGATACTGGAACCGGTCCGTATCCATGAGGGACCTATTACGTGACTGGTCCAATTTCTTGAAGGGACAGTTAACATATATTCCACTATGATCAAATTAATGCAAATCCTGCCCAAAGAAAGTAGAGAACCGCATAACACAGAAATCCATGTCAGCATTCACTATTGAATTTTACTTTAAGATGCGTATATTTATTGTAAGGCTCCTATGGAGCAGATCTAATAATACAAAATGAAGCATTTGTAAAAAAAAGTTCTGTAATCGTTTTATCAGCGGAGAAGTCAATTGGCTATTTAACGTAGTTACATCTTTGTAAAAAGGACTTGTGTTTTGTGAACAATACATTCCCTTAAGGCGAATATCGAGAAATTCGTGATATTGTGTCAGAAGCCTTCAAGACCTTGACATAGAGATTTGGGTGGTCAGGATGCACTACGAATCCTTCCGAGGTAGTCTTTTCAAATAAATCATTATAATGCCGAACCATATATTTTGTTTATTCTTTCTGAATTAATTTTAGAAACTTATCCTCAGACCAACCGGCCAGATATCGTACAACGTTCCTATTTTAACCAGTCCTTTTCAGAAGTGCCGTTTAGAGTCGTCTCTGTATATTCTATTTTGTGTCGGTGTTTTCGTTTCACCATCTGTGCACATTTAATAAATACTGAAATTAATACATATACATAAATTTGTATTAGAATTTTCATATGTGTGTAAAATATATATGAAGCTAGGGAAGTAAGGTAAGGCCTTTCGCGGCGGCCTTTCCTCTACATGGCGCATTTTTTTCATTCGAAAGTATGTCCTACCTCTTGGCATGCCCAACTTAAGCTTGACAAGTGCTGCTCTAAAATAAAATCCCTAATAAGGAGTGCTTCACTACTCACATGTAATAGTTTAAAATAAGTAAAAACGTCGACAATTTGATATTTTTTATATCCTTAACCCCTATTTAAAAGTCAGATATAACAATTATATTTCTAGTCCCAAAAATGACCTATTTTTGGGTCCTTAGTCTCAAAGGGTAAAACACACTTTTTAAAAAATTTTAGTAACAATACCATATTACCTTTTGTAACGAAATTGCCTTTTACTTGCTGGAAAAAGGACCTGAGAGTCAAACGTCTGCCTAAGAAATCAAATTGTCGGCATTTGTGCTCACACTTCTTATATTCGGCTAACAAATCAATGGTCTTACAGTGACACAATGAAAAAGTTTTTATAGACCACATCATAAATAGTTTGTCCAGTTAGTAGGTCAGCAAACAGTACTTATGAGTGGAGTGTGGTTGTCTAACGGACATTTTTGAAAGCCACACAAAAAAATACTAAAAATGTCGTTCCAAATGTTTTAGAAATATAGTCGGCTGTAAAGGTATTTTGCCGCTTTCCGTAAAAAGCTTGGCGGGGAAAAATTTGTATTGGCTGGCCTTAAGACATTTTCGCTGCCCTCTATTAGAAGGTCAGCAAAAAGTTGGCTTATCGAATGCCTGAAGATAAATATGGAGCAAATGTTAGAAATTTATTTCAAACTATTTTCTTTTCTTTAATTTCATGTGGTAGAGGGTATATACACTAGGGATACAACCAATTTTTTGGCATAGTACCATGAGGTCAACCATGTCCTAGTAACCACGAAAATCATAATCTTTTGTAATTTTTCTGGAAAAAGTTCACGCACCAATTGGTTTTTCTACCTGCGATAAATGTTGCAAGTGTTAGTAAACGAATTAACTATTAGCATTATGAGAGATTATTCGTTACACATTTTTATTTTTTTTCGTTAAAAAAGGTTAAAGATGCGTTTTGGTTTGCTGGAAAAATCTCTTACCATCTGTAAATATTAATGCAATTTCATACTTAAGTTTTTTTTTATTTTAAATAAACATATTATTAAGTTTTCTTAACCAAAAAGAAAATTAAAATTTTTCAAAACTTCATCGCGGTTGGTGCGTGAACTTTTTTGACCTTAGCGAAAAAATAAATATACGTTCCCTTATAGTTTTTTATGCTCTATTGGACTGTGCTATGCCAATTTTGATATTTTAAAAAATTGTTAAAAAGTTGTATCCCTAATATACACCTTTTCATTCTGTTTGTAGTACCAAGAAATTCTGGTCACATATACTCGCTCCTTCTAATAACCTCACAGAAAATAGTCGGGTGCTGAATAATTTGGACAAAATATTTTAAATTACTGGAAATTATTATTGACATGAACGGGGTCCCAACCAAATAAACTGTATTTAAAAAGAACCGTCAGACGGGGTTTTTAGTCAAAAATACCTGCATTAACCTACATTCCTGTTAAAGTCATTTGCCTTAAATGAAAATAATTTCCGAAAAGAAATTAAAAATTGTGTCTGCTTCAAGTCTATATGAATTAAATAAAACCAATTGCTACGTATGTAGGTTTGATATTTATACAATAATAAACTAGTAAAATAGCTACTGTCGAAAGTTGGGACTATATTATTCCCAGTTCTTCTGGATATGCAGAAAACCAAATTGAAAACAAGTTTTTGGATATCTTCAATGGGCTTTAACTTGACCCATATTTAAAAAATTAGATCATATTTGAATTTGTGTGAGAATTTGATTGGTTTTGGTACCCATATGTCCATATTTAAATGGGTCAGAATTGTGTACATATCGTAGGGTTCGTCACCAAATTTAACCAAACAGCTTAAATACATTTTTTTGCTTTGTGTGAAAATGTTATACTTATTTTAAAGCTATATGCTCAAATATATGGAAAGTTATTTTTATAGTCTGGGTTCTAAGACTATAAAAATTACTATCAAAAATGAGCCTCAATGATCCTAATGCGCCCAAGATTGGTATGTCCATCGAATATAATAAACCAAATTTGATCGAAAGCAGAATAAATGCGTTTATTCAAGAGAGGTTCTTTATAATAGTGAGATCTTTGTACTTAGGTTATATCAAAACGTGAATCGGTATGGCCTATATTTATATGAGTATGACATATTTTCCAAATATTTTTGGAATTTTCTTTGCTTTTACATAAAACAACCAAATAGCCGCAAACTGAAAGCATGTTACTAAAAAAAAAAACAAATTTCATTCGCATAGAATTGAAGTGAACCTTAACTTACCACATCTTGGCCCAGGCAGTTACTTTAGTAACAGGTAGTCAATCTACAGGTATTTTTTCAAAATAAAATACAAAAATTCAAATCAAGCGTGGAATCTTTATTGTTCTTTCGAAAGGACGTTTTGTGCCATTTATTTTTTGAATATAATTTCCTTATAACGTTGGCCGCAACTACGCCTCTGGGTGTCCATTCTGAGGTTCCAATTCTGGATGACTCGATCGAGCACTTTCACCGGTATGGCGTTAATGGCACTCGTAATGATAGCTTTCAAAACCTGAATCATAGCTTGTTCGTCAGCATAGACTTTTGACTTTACGTAGCCCCAAAGAAAATAGTGAAATGTGTGATTTCGCACAAATTAGCTGTTAGAGCAGCAGTTTAGCAAGTGGCACCTCCCCGTTGAAGCCAAATATCGTCAAGATTACGGGCTTCAAATACAGGTAGCAAAAATTCCGATTTCATAGCGCGTTAGCGATCACAATTCAAGGTTACGTTCCACCCCTCATCATTTTGGAAAAAATATAGACTGAAGATTTCACCATCGACCTCTTTAAAGATCCATTGTTTAAGCAGCCGTATGGCAAGTGGCTCAACAAAAGCTCTAACAAATGACTATACGAGGGCGGTTCGGAAACTTCTTAGCCTAGCACAAAGAGCGCGGTACAAACAGAAAAAAGTTAAGTGTTTTGGAAACTTCCATGCTCTGCTTTGAACACATGTTTAATTTTGTTTCGATCTGGCAACTTCTTCATATAGAAACAGGTGTTCACAAAAGACGCATCCGTGATTTTTTTCAATGAAAAAATTAAAAATGAGTGGTGTCATTAATATTGACATAAAAAAGGTTTATCGGGACAAGAAATTCATAATGATATGGTGAATGTGTTAGGTGAAAGTGCCACTTTAAATGCAGCAGTAAAAAATTGGGTTGCTGAATTTAAACGTGGTCGTACAAGCATTGAAGATGAACCACGTAGTGGACGTCCAAAAACAGCAACAACAACAGAAATTGTAGCCAAAGTGCCTGATATGGTATTAAATGATTGACGAATAAAAGTGCGTGAAATAGCTAATATCATGGGCATCTCAAATGATAGAGTCCATTTAATTTCGCATGAAGAACTACAGATGAAAAAGCTTTCTGCAAGATGGGTGCCGCACTTGTTAACAGTCGACCAAAAACGCATAAGAATGAACATTTCTCAAGCTTGTTTGGGTCGTTTTCAGCGAAATAAAATGGATTTTAAGCGTCGTTTCATAACTGTTGATGAGACATGGATCTACCACTATACTCCAGAGACAAAAGAACAATCCAAACAATGGACTGAAGCTGGAGGAAGTGCCCCAAAGAAGGCAAAAACAATTCAATCGGCTGGTAAGGTTATGGCAACGGTTTTTTGGGACTTCAATGGTGTTTTATTGATTGACTATCTGCAAAAGGGTAAAACAATAAATTCAGAGTACTATTGCAACCTTTTAGATCAATTAAATGTACAAATTCGAGAAAAACGTCCTGGCTTACAACACAAAAAAATAATTTTTTATCAAGACAACGCACCAGCGCACAAGAGTTTTTTAACAGTGGCTAAAATCAACGAATTAAAGTACGAGTTGCTTGACCACCCACCTTATTCTCCTGATTTAGCTCCCAGTGACTTTTACCTGTTCCCAAATCTAAAAAAATTCCTTGCTGGCAAGCGTTTTACCTCATATGAAGATGCAATTACAGTTGTAAACCACTATTTTGAAGACCTTGAGGAAACTATTTTAATCAAGGGATAGGATTGCTAGACAAGCGTTGGACTAAGTGCATTGAAGTTTCAGGAGATTATATTGAAAAATAAAAATATTTTTGAAAAACTAACTATTCTTTTTCATTGATAGGCTAAGAACTTTCCGAACCGCCCTTGAAAGATTAACAATAAGACCATCGAGAGAGCGTTCTTATAACAGCGATATAATAACAAGTGCGGGATCACTTCTAATGAATACAGAAGACCTTCTAGAATTTGTGATTTTAACGGCATTAACAATTGCGGAGTGCATTTTAAAAAAGGCCTCTTAGGGGATATTTTTGTGAAGGCCTTGAATATTTTCTTGCTGGGTTCCTAAATATTTCCGAGTGTGTATTGTCTAGTCCTTCGATATACTCGTAGATGTAGTGGTGGTGGTGGGTGTCTATGTACATTCAATTACTTAAAATAAACAGTTTTGTGGCCAAGGTGTTGAATTCTTGTTTTAGTGACTGTACTGCACGAGAAGTGTATTCCCAGACACATTCATCCGTTTACACATAGTGGAAGTTGTTGAACAGGTGTGTATGCAGATAGACAGCTAGACATATACAATATGGAAAATAGACGCACTAGCTTACGTTCTCCTACTGTTACACAGCCAGAGATTGAAAAACGGCCAATATGCGTTGGGAAATGTAAATCCTCGAAGAGTGGTTGTAATTGTTAAGTCCAATACACTGTTTCTGCAAACGAAATAATGAGGCAAGGTACTAATACGTAATATGTGTTCATATCCGGTACTCAATATGACAATTAAACTGGTATAACAGCACTTCAAGGTGTTTGTTCGTGATGACCTAGTTTATTTTGCCTATTTTTGGCTCACAACATCAGACTCGAAACACCAGAAACATCTGTTAGAAGGCGTTTTGCTCAGCTAGAAATGTGTCGTTCGTCACTACGGTGCATTTTAAAAAAGGTTTACTGTTAAGCCCAGGTTTTAATTCTTGCACCAATTGTACCTTATTGGTGCAAGAATTAAAACCCACAGATCATCGGCAACGTCTTAATTTTGCAGTTAAATTTCAACAGTTGGCCAGAAATGAAATCAAATTTATTGAAAATTTGATTATGACTGATGAAGCTCATTTTCTTTTGAATGGCTTTGTTAATAAGCAGAACTGTAGATTCTGGGGTTCTGAAAATCCAAGATTCATGCATCAACAACAATTGCACCCCATTATGGTGTGGGATCACATCTGCAAATATCTTCGGGCCTTACTTCTTCGAGAATGAAGTTGGAAATGCTGTAACCGTAAATGGACAGCGGTATCAGTTTAAGATAGAACATTTTTACGTCACTTTTAAGTCAAGTTTTTGGAGAGCGAATGATTTGCAGAAATTCGTAAATTATTTGTCCAGCGCGATCGCCAGATTTGTCAGCACCCGACTATTTTCTTTGGGGTTGTTTAAGGAGCGAGTATTTGTGAACAAGCCCGAGACAATCCTTCAACTCAAGGCCAACATTGTTGCAGAAGTTCGAACGCAACAGCCACAAATTTTGAAAGATGTGATCTAAAGCGAGCCCATCATTGTGATGGTACAAACAGGGGTCAAGCTATAAGCCTATGGATATACCTATGAATATTAAAGATATCATGGATGGATCGTATTACGAATAATGAAGTCTAAAATAAGATGAATTTAGATCGACAATTAATTAAAACTATCAAAAGTCGAAAAACCGCATAACTGAAACACATGGTGAGGAACGATAAATACCAATTCCTACAGGCTATTTACAAAGGAACAATTGAGGGAAGACCCGCAAGAGATAGAAAAGAAATTTCATGGTTGAGGAACATATAAGAATGGACTGGTTATCATGACGACCGGAACCTACTGAATGCTGCTAAACACAGAGAACTTTTAAATCTGTAATTCATATGTAAATATGTAATCCTAAATTAATACGTTTTGTTTGTAATGTAAGTTCAATGTATGATCGCTTGTAGCTAAATAACGAATAGGCAAATAAAAGAAGAAAAAATAACCCCACCCTGTACGAGGGCGACCGCAAAACTAACTGGCCTGGCACATTTTCTGTTTTACTAGCAACTTTTGTTTGTTTTTTAACAGCAATCTTTTATAAGCCATCTGTCAAAATTTTCGAAATATTTAATGATTATTTTCTTTGTTACAGGTGATTGAAGTAAACAAGTTTTATAATTTTTGAAAAATGGAAATTAAAGAGTTTCGTGCGGTAATTAAACACTTTTATATGAAAGGTTATACGCCACAATTAATCAAAGATAAATTGGATTATGTTCATGGTGATAATGCTCCATCTTACTCCACCGTGAAATCCTGGGTTCAACAATTTAAAATGGGTCGTTCAAGTACGGAAGATGAACAACGCTCTGGAAGACCGAAAACTGCTACTACGATTAAAAACATTAGAAAAATATTTAATGAAGTGGCAAAAGATAGACGAATAAAGCCCAAAGAACTTGCTGATATTGTTAAAATACACGAAAAACAAGTTTGGAGTATTTTACATGATGAACTCCACATGAAAAAGCTATCCGCAAGATGGGTGCCGCGTTTGTTGACTTTGCCCCAAAAAACCGTCCATTGGACCAATTCCGAGGAGCTTTTAGCGATTTATCAGCGTAATCCAATAGAGTTCTTGCGCCGATTCATAACTGTTGATGAAACATGGATCCATCACTACATCCCAGAATGCAAAGAACAGTCAATACAATGGATAGAAGCTGGTAAAAGTGGTCCCAAGAAGGCGAAAACTGTTAAGTCAGCAGGAAAAGTAATGGCCACAGTATTTTGGGATGCAAGGGGTATAATATTTATTGATTATCTTGAGAAAGGAAAAACTATAAATAGTAAATATTATTGTGCATTATTGGATCGGTTGAGTGAAGAAATCAAGATAAAACCACCGCATTTAGAAAAAAAAAGTTATTTTTCATCAAGATAATGCTCCTTCACACACTCATTTTTAACTCAACAAAACCTGGCCGAATTACGATTTGAAATTGTTCCGCATCCACCATATACTCCAGATTTAGCTCCACCTGATTATTTCTTGTTTCCAAATTTAAAAAAAATTCTCGGTGGCAAAAAATTTTCGTCCAATAGCGAGGTTATTGCTGAAACTGAGGCATATTTTGAAGGTCTTGGAAAATCTTATTTTTCGGATGGAATTAAAAAACTTGAAAAACGTTTGATGAAGTGTATTGAGTTGGAAGGAGATTATTTTGAAAAATAAATAATAATAATTCCAAAAAAAACGGTTCTTTTTATGTTGGGCCAGTTACTTTTGCGGTCGCCCTCGTATTAAGACGTAAATGGAGAACTTTCCTAAATAAGCAGACCGTGTATAAGATTAATATTATACTCACTGACCAGGAGCTATTATTTCTTTCTTTCGATGTGGGTATTTGAAATTCTAGTTCGATTTAAAAAAAATCTTTCGAAATTCACCGGCAGTTATGAACTAGTAATGAAGACCATGGTGGCACTGTATGCACGTAGAAAAGAAGCATGGTTGGGGTGACAATATTTGATGAGCATCATAATATTCCTGGGTATAATGTTGAGGCAGACCAAGATTAGGATCCCCACAACCATACTGTGATCCCGCCAACCATATACCCAATAATAACGGGTAATCAATCTAGAGGTATTTTTTCAATATAAATATAAAAAATAATTCAAAAAATCAAATAACATGTGGAATATTTGCGGTTCTTTCGAAAGGAAATTTTATGCCATTTATTTTTGGAATATAATTTCCTTTAAATGTTGGCCGCAACTACGCTTCAGGATGTCTGTTTTGAGTGTTCAATTTTGAATGACTCTTTCGAGAATTTCGCACGGTATGGCGTTAATGACATGGTGTAATGTTGGCTTCTAAAACCTGAAATGTAACTGTCTTGTCAGCATAGACTTTGAAGTTTAGGAAGAAAAGAAAAAAATCTAAAGGTGTGATATCACACGATCAAGGCGGCCAACTCACCGGCCCAAAGCGTGAAATTAGCACTTCTGTGAAATGACCTCTTTATAGATCCATTTTTTGAGCTGTATGGCAAGTGGCAACGTCCTGTGAAATCCAAATGTCCTCAATATAACGGGCTTCAATTTCAGGTATCAAAAAGTCCTATATCATGTCGCGATAGCGAGCAGCATTCACGGTTACGTTTCCCATCATCATTTTTGAAAATATAGGGACCGATGATTTCACCAGCCCATAAACCACACCAAACCATGGTCTCTGGGTATACTTAGTAGGGACATAAATACTGTTACACACGTTTTATGCTGTAAAATAAAAAGTACTGAATGTTTTTGGACCAAATATTTTTTAATATATTTATTGATGTATATTGTATCCAAAAAGAATCTACTTATTCGAAATGTCCGTCTTATGCCTTTACACACGCCTTAAGTTGCACTGGAAAATCGTCAATAGCGAACCTCGATCATTGGAAAATTGGTCACAGCTCGAACCAAAGCAGTCTTAACAGATCCAATGTTGGGGTATTTTTTGTAACAAACCTTGTCCTCTAGTTCCGTTTACAATTTGTAAGGTTAAAATCTGGACTGCCTGAGTTTTTTTTTTGTTTTTTTTTTGAGTTTTCTGTTAACAATAAAATGATTACGGCAATCATACCGACAAAATTTATTTTTGTCGGTTTGATTAATTTTTCTGAATTTAACAATGTTATTGTTACGAATCTTACGCAATAACAGGACTTTTTATATGAAAATTATTTTTTTTCAAAACAAACTACTTTGAATTAGTATAACTGAAATATTTTAAATAAATAATTTTTTTCTACTGTTTAATAAATTACATACTTCTGTTAATAAGAGTTAATGCATTTTTAAATAATTCACTTAATACAAATCTCTATTGTTAAATAACAACTTAACCCAATCCAATTTTTAACCCACTATTTTGGGGATCATAGTATGGTTACTTGTAAGTCAAACTATGGTTGTGAGGATCATACTATGGTTGTATGTGAAACATTCTATGGTTGTGAGGATAATAATATGGTTGTGGGGATCATAGTATGGTTGAGTGAGAATAATAATATGATTGTGGGGATCATAGTATGGTTGTGTGTGAATAATTCTATTGTTGTGAGGACCATACTATTGTTGTAGGGATCATAGTATGGTTGTGTGTGAACCATACTATTGTTGTGATGAGCATAATATTGTTGCGCCACAACCATATACCCAACAATAGCATTATGCTCTTCGAGTATTGTTAACCCAACCATACTTTTTTTCTGCGTGTGGAAAGTCCATGGATGGTTTTGGAACAGGGAATTGTTAAGAGGCTTCACCACAGCTTCCAAAACGGTTTCTTGTTAAATTTTGGCCGATGTTTTGACTCCTTGTTCGCAGAAACGCAGAGACACCCCACCAAACCATGACTGAAGCTGGATGATGACCCTTTTCCACCCTTGGGATCAGTTCAGATGCTTCCTTAGATGACCGCGCATACACTCTATCATTTTGCATGTTAAATTTTTGCAATAATCCCTTGTGGCCGGATTGTTTTGAAAATATCGCCTTTCTCCATTTCACTCTTGAAAAGCGCTAAAACAGCGATACGGTTCTCATTATCTGACCAATCCATGATGAAAGTTGAAACAATTTTAAAATCCCGTTACAGACTAACGCTATTGAGGTTAGCTTTTAAAACCCATACGACATTAACCGGGTATGTTCAGTTCCACTATGGTTGTGTTCAATGTTGTAACAGTATTTCCGTCCCAACTAAGTAATGACACCTCTCGAAACTCTTCTGGTTGCTCTTTAGCCCAAGTGTGGCAATTTAGTTTATTGACGTTGTCGTTAAGCCAGAAATAGACCTCTTCACTAACAAAATTTTGGTCGAAAACAGCGGATCTTCTTCGACTTTTTGAAGTGCCCAAATACTGAAACGGCGACGCTCAGGAAGATAGCGCGGGTCATTCTTGCAGGAATGGCAAACAATACTGAAAACAAAATAAAATAAAAGTTATCACAACTCACGCGTAATCTGTGAAAAACCCCTATTGAAAAAATACCTCTAGATTGTGCACCCTGTAGTCATCTTTAAGACTACAAATTTGTGTGCAGATTCGGAATTGTGTTCAGAAAAATCTCGTGCTCAAAACTACAATTATTTCGACTTTGTAACTTTTTTAGGTTTTTAATCCCATTCAGACACTTATTGTCTTAATATGACATTTAAAAATAGATGTCCGCTGTATCTCAGGATTGAGTGTGCAGGAAATGTCCAATAAACACCGAACACGTTTATTTACTCATGTTAATATTTTATGTACATACAAACGAACATACATACTCGTACAAACTCTCTAATATTTCGCAACATTCTCGCAGTGGTATAAAATATTTCGGCCTATATATCACGGATATCTTGCTTATTTCAAGCAAGAATGTCATAACTTAAAACACTACAGTTTTGGAAATAATTCCGTAAAATACTCTTCAGGTTGAACTGGTACTCGTATCGTGTTCGCAACTCAGTACTTCATTTGAGCATTTTTCTTTCAGTTTTCCATTGTGCTCTAAACAAAATAAAAACGTTTGAGGCATATTTTCCGAAAAAAGCTTTTTGTTGTTATGATGTTTTTGCATGAAATGAGCCACATCCATACATACGTACACGTGTGATATGTTGTATTGGTTTGGTGGACCAAAGAGGTAGTATGTATGTATGTCTCAATGCACGTACGTACATACATACATACGTAAAGTACAACACCGCATGCTATTCTCTTTGAGTACGCAAACTTTGATGAACGGGTGTGTGTACATTAAAATACTTTTTGTTGTTGTTGTTTTGGCATGTGTGCTCTTGTGTATGCGAATGTGTTGCACGAACATCAACCACATGCAGACAATTGTTTTTGGTTTGTACGTACGTACTTGTGAGTGTGTGATGTTGTACCTGTGATACACGTGCACACAGGCAAAACAGATACTGCACAGTGGACTGAACAGCCTATATCAATCGATTGTATGAAAACCAGGTTGGTGTGTAGCTTAAATCAAAGTTACGGATCGGTACAGATGTAGATCCCTGTTGTATTCTTATTTACTGCATCTAGAGTCGACTAAGAGACCTTTTTGTGAATGAAACAGGACAAAGGTATTTTGGCTAACGTTTAATAGACAGCAAATTATCTGCTTTTGAAAGTTGTTTTTTATATAAAGGATGGTCCAACCATAATGCACGTTGTTAATTTTAAGATACAACTTAACGTCGAGTTGATAGTCCAACTAAATTTAACATTTCTTTGTTTTAGTGTTTGACAAGATCACTGATCGAGAGGAACACAATTGAGCAGCGCATTAAAATTGTTGAAGCCATTTACAAAAATGCACGTTCAAAACAAAATGCTTTTCGTGCACTTGGTGATTTTTTTGGTCAGCATAATCGGCCAAATGTGTGCACAATCGGGAGCATTGTGAGCATGTTTCAGCTAACCGGGTGTGTAGGAAATGACAAAATACATCAGCAGGCTCGCAAAGTTGTTTCAGCCATTGTTCTGTCTTGGGACCGTACTTTTCGGAAATGAGGTCGCCCAAGGAGTTATCGTGAATGGTGTTCGCTATTTATTGTGGCCAGAAATTGAGAATATGTACCAAGATGATATGTGGCTGCAACAGGATAATGCCACTTGCCACACATCCAACGAAACAATGGCTCTTTTGCGAGAGAAATTTAATGGCACTGTTATCTCACGTCGTGCCTATGTTAATTGACCGCCACGATCTAGTGATTTGACACCGTTGGACTTTTTCTTTTGGAATATTTAAAAGAAAGGGCTGCGTCAATAAGCCGAGAATAATTTAATAGCTAGGGATAATATAACTCGGCACATTAACGACATTGAACCTTCATTATGCCTAAGAGTTATTGAAAATATGGGCCATCGGATAAAGGTATGCACCCGAAACCGTGCCTAGCATTTGGCTGACATATTATTTCGCTCGTAATTGTGGTCGATCTTTCTATCGCAATAAAAAATATAAAGATAATACTCAGAAAACGTTTTGTTTTATTTACAATTAACATCGGGCGTTTTATGTAGCCAACCCTTTATGTCAATTATGTGTCTTCATCTTGCGAATTGGCTTCATCGTAGGACATTAGGAGTGATACTGTGAAGAAGAAATAACAGTGTATTTGAGAGCGGGATAAATGACCGAAACTCTCTGTCGATAAATTTCGCTAAAGTAGGTCAGAGCATGCTAGATTTATGCTCAAAATTATTAAAAAAAAGACTTGGGACTTGATTCTTTTGAACGACGTACCGGACATTTATTGACTGCAGCTTTAAAAAAATAGAATTGAAAAATGCAAACGTCTTTTGGCGGAGCACGCTGATAGCTTGCACAGAAAAATTTTGTTCAGCAGTGAAAAAATTTTTACCGTTCAGCAAAAATTTAACAAGCAAAATGATAGAGTGTATGCGCGGTCATCTAAGGAAGCATCTGAACTGATCCCAAGGGTGGAAAAAGATCATCACCCAGCTTCAGTGATGGTTTGGTGGGGTGTCTCTTAAGATTGGAATATTTGGCAACGAAGAAGTTCTCTGTAAGTAGATTTGTAGCCAGAAACGATTTAATTTGAATACTCATAAGGCCAAATTAGGCATCGATTGTATTGCCATTTGTATTGCTGCTTGTTACGCTCTAGAGACCTTCTACATTTGGGCCATTTCATGCGTCCGTTCCTAATAACTGTCAAATATTCAAAATCACCCAATGTTTGCATTCATTCCAAAATTTTCATTCCTACCAAAATTTGCCTACTCATCCATATAGACTTCCTTTTGTGCATGCGGGGCGTTTTAGCCAAAACTGGCAGCAGCTAATTTTTTTGAAGTAACATTAGCTATATAAAATATAATTATTACACTGGCATAATTTCAAAATCACCCAATGTTTTCAATCATTCCAAAATTTACATTCCTACCAAAATTTGACTTCCTTTTGTGCATGGAAGGCGTTTTAGCCAAAACTGGCAGCAGCTACTTTTTTTTGAGGTAACATTAGCTATATAAAATATAATTATTTTCTGGCCACAAAAAGTTATGATTTGTAAAGAAATACTAAACAAGTGTAATTTTTACCGGGGTGCTTTTAGTCACTTGAAGGGGAAACTTTTTCCCACAGGCCCGATTTCGCCCAAACAGCTTAAGAACATGAGCCATCATCATGTAAAATTTCAGGATCCTCGCTTGATGCGTTTGACCGCTATTATGCTTTCAACAGACACACGGACGGACCTGGCTATTTGGTCTTAGAATTCTACGACGAGGATCTCCGATTAATATATGGTGGTGTTGCAAACGGAATAACAAATTTCATTTACCATTTGCTATTCGATGGAGGGTATTACAAGTATTGCTTTAAGAAGTTTCGAGTAAAAAAGTACGAGGGCAAATAAATAATTCAGTGACCTTTTGAATAAAACATGGTTTTTTTTTTTGCAACAAAAATAAATATTTTTCAACATAATCTTAGCTGTAATACACTAAGTCCATAAAAAGGATTTTACGAGGTCCATAATCATTAACTTCATCCTTGGAGTTGAATCTCTTTCCACCAAGCCATTTCTTTAGTTTTGGAAGTGACTAAATCCGGTGAATATGGCGGATGAGGTACCAATTCGTAATCCAATTCATGAAATTGAGCCGTTGAGACTGCACACTTGTGTACCCGTACATTATCTTGATGAAAAAGATTTTTTTTCTTGGCCATATGCGGTCGTTTTTTAAAGCCCCGTTAAATCGGTCCAATAAGTTGGCAGAATATTCTCCGTTTATTGCATTTCCCTTTTGAAGGTATTCGATGTGTATTATCCAGCGTGTATCCAAAAAAATGTAGCCATTGCCTTATTGGCCATAAAGTCAACCGGCTCCGAAGAAGGTGACTTTATGGGCCAAAAGTCACCTTCTTCGGAGCCGGTTCACCCGGAGAAACCCATTGTTTAAAGTGCTGCTTAGTCCCAGGAGTGTTGTAATTGATCCAGTTACAAAACGCCACAAATTCATTCGAATTGCAGTTAAACAACTCCAAAAAATCCTTTGAAGATGTCACACGATTACGTTTATGGTCATTACGTTTATGGTCAAACGCGGCACCCATCTTGCAGACAGCTTTCTTAAACCCAACTGATCATGTAAAATCGAAACCACACTGCCATATGAAATGCGTACGGCATCAATAAACTCACTCACTTTTACTCTTTGATCGGCCAACACTATATGTGACAGCGCATAGAAAAAGGGACCTAAGGGTAAAAAAATCAATTTTCACTTTTTTTTTTGATGTGGACAAAAGTGTTTCCTCCCAGAGATATGCGCGTTTTATGAAAGTGATGGTACACCAAAGATACACGTATTTAAATCTTTAAAATTACTCTCCTGAACAAAACCCTTAGGTCCCTTTTTTTGCGCGTCACATATGGTGGATTTTTCGACATTTTCGGGTGTACTAAACTTATCGTAATTGGCCGTCCAAAACCTTCAGTGTCATTTGAACTTGTGCGACCACAACTAAAATCAGTAAACTACTTTTTTAACATTAAAATCGATGGAACAAAGTCCTTATAGTATTTATCAAGCTTTTCCTTGGTTTTATCCGCAAAAAATAGTGTTTAAAGAGCACTCGAAATTCGTTTTTTTTTTTCATTTTTACTAAAATCCACGAGGTTGTATGTTTTGAACAGCTGTTAAACACAAACTAAATGACGGAACTCGCTTAAAATTTGACAGTAGTCTATTAACAGTAGGTAATTAATAGGATGGGAGCAGAGGTGGGAAAAGTCACGGACTTATTGATATGCCCTCGTATCAATATAATAGTATCGATGCATGAGTGTAACGACTCTTTTTCCTAATCCCTCTTGATAGCATCTTTTGCTCAGAAGGACCGTGTTTGTGCCCTTAACTGTCTAAAGAGTTCGATCCCTGGAAGTGATTCCTGACGTCTAGCTTACTTCTTTCATCTTTATAAACTCTATACATTTGTATTGTCACCAACATTCTAGTAAAACTAATCAACTAGGAATATATCAAAAGATTTTTGGAGATTTTGATTATTTAAGACATTGCAGTATGCTATAGAAAATTTCCCCAACAGAAATGATGCTCAGCAGATGTAAAATACAAATATTACAAAACCACGGTAAACCACAATGAAAGTACTATTTGAAAGGGTACATACAAGCGACGCCCCCCTACCTTTTGCAATATTTATTCGTAGAACTTGCAACATTCCAGAGTGCTTATGCCCGACTATGAGTGGCTTTAAGAAAAACGATGGTTTTCAATGCAGAGGCCGATAAATTTCAGCACTATTTTTTTGTTCGGTTTTAAACTCGTTAAACTGTTGTTTTCTGGTTAGTTTTATAAAGTGTTAAACCAAAAAGTACTTTTGTTATGGTGGCTGATTATTCGAGTAGGTAAACTCATTGGCCGCCCAACAGCTTTTTTGTGATGCACCTCTGGCCCTCTCGATAAGTGGCACGTAGGTATGGATGGACGAACACTTGCAGGTTGAGTGAAGTATGCAAACTGGAAGTGGTGATGAATTGCATGATAGTTTAGCCCTTTAGGGACATAAACCCCTCATCGTAATTGCCCGTAATGGTTGCAGGAGAACACTGGCATAATTTAAAATGAATTGTATGTCCCTCTACATATCGATGACCACTTGTTAAGGACCTCGGCCGTTATACAACTGTTTGATGTGGGCTTATTAACACCCCCAGATGGCCATCAAGTTCAAGGTTAATTACGGGGGTGAAATAGTAAATTTCTATAGAAAATTTCCTTTTATTGCATTTCTTTCTATCTCCAACAACTTTTTCTATTTCTTTCTTTTGTTCTGATACTCGTATACCAAAAAATCTTCTGTGTTCAGATTTATACAATTATTTACTAATTGAGTTAAATGCAAAGGGGCGTATACAATTTAATTAACAGCAAGTGAACAGTAGTTCAGTAAAAATATGTCTCAATTTGGCCTGGCCGAATCGTATGAATCCTTCCTTCACCGCGGGAGGTTAGTTTTTATGGTGTATGACAATGAATTGTAGACGCACGTTAGATTTATTATGGTGGACTGTCTAATGCTTGGGCAACTTAGAGATATCCTGCATGTAGCGAAACACTAAAAGCAACTAAAGGCTCGTGTAAGATATTTCCTTTAAAAGATGCAATAAAGGATAAATTAGCTTTATTTGGAAGGCTTAAGGTCCGCCAACCAAAAACATCGTAAAGTTCGCCGAAGACGAACGTAATATACCTGCCTCTGTAAATTAAAGTGGTTCCTTTTTGTGGATCGCTTAGGTCAATGAGTACCACCACAATCCCATCATTAACTTAAGTCCCAATTTCGATTGGTAGTAAAATTTGTTTTAATTTGAGTACGAGGGTTGCTATTTATATTTCGGGTCCTGACAACACTAGTGTTTCCAGATGCAAACTGGAACTTCCATTGGAAGCTTTGACGTTTCACTCAGAACGTTTTGTCATTTGAGGGCGAATTGTTTTGTTTGCAGTGTGTTGAAAAATTCATCTCAGTCAAAAAATGCAATTATTCCGTGAACATTTTCGTGCAATGATTTTTTACGATTTTCGAGACAAGAGTGTTAAAGATCAACTTGTTATGACTTTTGGCGATGAAGCACCATCAAAAACCACTGTTAATCGCTGGTACCAAGAGTTCAGACTCGGGCACCCTTCGCTCCTGAATGAATTTCGTGAAGGACGTCCAACTTCGATCACTTTGCCAGTAACCATCAATGCTGTGCGGGAACTGATTAAGCTAGACCGACATGTAACATAACGTGAGATTGAGGCATCTTTGGGCATTAGTATGACAAGCATCGATAAGATATTGCATGTTCATTTGGCCGTGAAAAAACTGTGTTCTCGTTGGATCCCACATAATTGCTTAAGAATGCTCAAGAAATGGCTAGTATGGATTAGTGCAAAGAGATGATGAAAAAGTATAACTCCGGTAGCTCAAAGACAGTATATAACATTGTCACAGGTGATGAATCATGGATCTGTGCAAATGAACCCGAAACAAAACATCAATCGACCGTATGGGTCTTTAAAGACGAGTCTAGTCCAACAAAAGTTGTTCGTGGAAGAAGTACATTGAAGCAAATGATTGCGTTTTTTTCGGTATAACCGGCCTTGTAGCCAAAGTGCCTTTAGTGAAACGTAGGACGGTCAATTCTGAGTGATATACAACCACCTGTTTGCCAACAGTGTTCGAAGAAATGAGGAAAGATAATAAGAGAAGATGGATCATTTTGCATCACGACAATGCGAACTCTAACACATCAGCTGAAACGACTAGCTTTTTGACCACATGAGATATCGAATTGCTGGGCCATCCACCGTACAAAATAAAAATGCGTGGTCAACGTTTTTTATCGCCCGAAGCAGCTGCTGAAGCGTTTAAAAACCATGTTTTGGAGGTGTCTCAATCGAAGTGAAAAAAGTGCTTCGACAATTGGTTTGAGCGCATGCAAAAATGTATAAATCATGCTTAAGAATACATTGAAAAACAATAAAATCATTTTTGTTGATAAATATTCGCATTTCATTATTAGGCCAGAAATATATATAGCAGCCCCGTATGTATATACATATATGTACCTTAAAGGGTCTTCATACTATATTTCAGCGGAATGACAAATACTTCAGCGGTGGATACTTATACGGCAGAAAATGGCAATGCTGTGGTGTGTGGCTGTAACTCGTAGCTACGAGTATGGGACATGTGGGGCTTCACATTAATTTTCAAGTAGGTCAAATATGTAAGACCAATATGAGTTTAGTCCAGGAATCAGCATTTCGTGTAGGTCTTAAAATCAGTATCAGGAAGACTAAATATTTACGCATAAACGCATCAGATACTGAAAGGATCCATATAGATAACGAGAAAATAGAGAAAATTGACTCGTTCTGCGGCAGGATCCAAATATTATATCCTCAACCGGATAAATAATGTCAGATAGGCATATGGCCTCTTATACTCTGTCTATCTTTAACTCTGTGTATCAAGTAGGAGAGAACTAAAAATATTCAACGCCAACTTAAAATCTGTCCTACTATACGGATGCGAATCATGGAATGCTGCATCAAGAGATATCAAAAATAGGCATATGCGTATATTTTGGCCCAGAAAATTGAGATGACCTCTGAATAAAATAAATTTACCACTGTAGTCACTTCGACTACGAGTATATCACTTCGGAAGTCTGAGATTTCACCGATACGAGTATAAGGAATGTGTAGGAGTCCATGATCCCAGGGTGGGTGATCCAGGTAGAGATACTTTTTTCAACAGCCTAAGAACATTTAATGTAAACTGTGAAAGTAATGCATAGGCTCGTTTAAAAAAAACACTTATTAATCACTGCAATAGTTTGGATACGTCTTTAAACGTTATAGTGCAAAACAGTCAAAACAGCTTGACTTTTTTTTATGACTTTTCAAAAGCGTTTGATTTAGTCGAGCATGATATCATGTTAATGAAGTTGAAAAACATTGGAGTCTCAGATGAAACATTGTTACTCTTTGGTGATTATCTTCGGAATAGATTTCAGTACGTACAAGTTGGTATAGAAAACAGTACAATGATGCCTGTGAAGCACGGTGTTCCGCAAGGGAGTGTGTTGGGCCCATTATTGTTCAAAATATATGTTAATGACTTGAAAAACATACCTTTTAATGGCAAATTAGTGATGTTTGCAGATGACATATGCCTGTTCTACAAACACAGATTTAAGGAAGTATTACAGTCGCAAATAGAATACGATGCGGCAATCTTGTCAGAGTTTGCTCGCATAAACAGACTAATACTCAACTCTGGGAAGACAAAATTTATTTGTTTCAAGCCGAACTCTAACAGTAATGATGGTGAAATGATTGTCCGGATAAATGGAACACCTATTACGGAATCCAAAAGTGTGAAGTATTTAGGAGTGGACTTAACTAGTAACCTGTCATGGAACACCCACATAGAAAGGGTTAAAGCTAAGATATCAGCAGCTAATGGTATACTGTATAAGTTTAAAAACAAGTTTAGTGCTGAGACAAAGATGTTGATATACCAATCACTAGTGCATTCGCACCTAACTTACCTCCCAATTTTATACGGCTGGAAAGGAAGTGGGGCACTCAAGTCGCTACAATCTGCTCAAAATAGAGCACTTAAATTAGTTTTTAATCTGCCATGGCGTTATAATACAATAAATCTATATAAATGTAAAGCAAAATCTATATTGCCAATTCGAGGGTTGTATAAACAACAGCTTCTATTGTATGTCTTTAAATCTATACGTGGTTTTGGATCAAGCTCAACTCAGTTCAATATAAATATTATTAGGACTGGGAGGCATACTAGACAAGCCAATAACCTGGATGTAACTAGATGTCGTATTGACCTAACGAAACAGCGCGTAAGTTTTTCTGGACCAAGTGAATTCAATAGCTTACCGACAATTCTGAAAAATATATCCACTATACCTGCTTTCAAACAACATTTAAAGCTATTTTTGTTTGGAAATATAGAGACACTTCTAATATAGAAAGGAACACTAATAATAATAAGTTGTAACATAAATTGTAAAGAAATACTAATATTGTTATTTATTATGTTGCCAGTTTTTGCCTCTAAAATGCCTATATGGCGCAGAGGCTTCTAATGAATTAATTATGTATAAAATTCTTTGCAATAAATATTAATAAAAAAAAAAAAAAAGTCGTGGAAATCAATAACACTTTTACCGACTCCTTCAAAATACAAGCAAATCTGACATTAATCTTAGCGTTCTCCCCTTGATGTATTTGTCATCTGCGTACGGGAGGAGCATGCAATATTTAACATGTAACCCGACAGAATATCACATTGTCTGAGGCCTCTTATTATATCCAACGGTTAAGAGAGATCCTTATCTATTTTAGGTACAGATTTTGTATGAGATTTACCAAGTTTAGTGCCACACAAATTAGGATCAATGATGTTGTTGATGTAAGGCTTCATTTGTTCAAAAAATACGCTCATGAGCGCAAACCGTACGATCTCCTTTTGTATGAAAAAGAAATAGTCCACAGAAATTAAATCATCTGGCATGATACTATTTAACCTAACTGTACACATAAGTTGGTGCGTTCTCTTCACCAAAGTTTCCCCTCTAGCCTTTCACTGCTAAACCGCTAAACCGGTAGCCTTATTATTTTTAGGGAACTTAATTCCTGTCTTTACTTCTTTTTTCAGTTTTAAAGTAACCGATTTGTGTAGGAGTTTTATAAGTTCCGAGATTCTGTACAAAAATACATAAAAGCGATAAGCTTTGAAGTTCTGAAAATACTTGGGGAAATTGAGATGACCACTGAATGAAAATAAATCACTCTTGTAGTCACTTAATTGCTGTCTTTACTTCTTTTATACATTGTAACCATTTTTTGTCATCAATGGTTAATACTGAGTCCTCTAATTTTACAGAATACGAGGGCTGTAATATATATTTTTGGCCTAATAATGAAAATGCAAATACTTTATTTATCATCAAAAATGGTTCATTGTTTTCCAAAGTATTCTCCAGCATGATTTATTGACTTTTGCATGCGCTCAAACCAATTGTCAAAGCACTTTTTCCACTCCGATTGAGACACCTCCAAAACATGGTTTTTGAACGCTTCAAGAGCATCTTTTGGCGACGAAAATTGCTGACCACGTTTTTTTTAATGTGCGGGAATAAAAAGAAGTCATTGGGTTCCAAGTCAGGGCTGTACGGCGGATGACCCATCAGTTCGACGTTTTGGCCGGTCAAAAAGGCGCTGGTTTGTGCCGATGTGTGAGATCTCGCATTGTCATGATGCACAATGATTCGTCTACTCTTGTTCGTTTTTCGAATTTCTCCGAAGACTTCAGCCAAACAAATTGTGGTGTACCACTCCTACGTTGCTCAAGCTGAAAAGTCATGTGGCGACTAGTTTTGCCGAAGGCATTTGCTTCGAAGTGCTTCTTCCAAGATTAATTTTCGTTGGATTTGGCTCGTCTTCGATGACCCACACGGCCGATTGCTGTTTCGTTTCGGGCTCATACGTGATCCATGATTCGTCACCTGTGACGATCTTAAAGTATAAACGACTTTGGAAGCACCGCGATTCTTTTTTTTTCAAAAATTTTTTGCACCAATCTACACGAGCCTTTTTTGAGCGATTGTCAAATTGTGCGGGATCCAACGAGAACATACCTTTTTTACGGCTAGGTGTTCATGCAATATCGAATGTACGCCGGTGGTAGAAATGACTCTATCTCACGGTATATCACATGACGATCTTGCATTATCAGTTCACGCACGGCATCAATGTTCTCTGGCACAACGGCCGTTTTTGGACGACCTTCGTCTTTGAGCGAGCGTCGGCCACGATTAAATTTATTAAACTAGTTTTTCAAAGTGCTATGCTGTTGGAAGAAATGCCCAAAAAAATACAAAGATTTAAGTTCATCGATGCACTCTTGTCGTGATAATCCACGTCGAATAAAGTGAATAAATTGATCAAATTGATTTTTTTCAAGTCACTGTAAACAACAGAACGTCAAAACGTTCTGAGTACGTTTATGCTAAAAATGTCAAACTTTGCAATGGAAATGTCAGGTGGCGACAGGCAACACTTGGTGTTGCCTATTCGGTCATCAAAAGGTTGGAAAAAGTCTTGTCTCCACACATTTAGTACACTTGCGGTATTCGTCACCAGATTTCCATTTCTCGTCTATAGGAGTTCATACCATTAATTGTGCCCTCAGTAGCATGTTTGACTTATTGTTAAAATGTTTGCTCATTGTTTGTACTCTGATATATCTCAGTCTCCTCACACTGACGAAATTCCATTTCTTCTTTTTCTTATCGGATTATGAACTTCTTCTCTCTTCTAAAGGTCTGATATCATTTAGATATATACCAGTATACCTTTAATATACTTTTTAGATTTCCTTTGTGGTTACTTTGAATTTTGTTGTATATCAATCCCTTCGCCGAACGATAAGTTGGCCAAACATATATATAATAGTCAAGCATGACCTTGAGTCTGATGCTAAGAATTATAAAACTGTGGTCTTTACAAGAATGGCCTTAAACTAGCACGTGCTGTACCTTTCCACTTGTTTCACAGGTTCATGTTAGCCACCAATAAATCATCAGATGCTTCTCACTGGACTTCAATTAATCTCTAGCAAAGTTTTGCCTCCTTTTTTCCCCTAACAGTAAATCGAACACAGCACGCCCTTATCTTTCATTTAGTCTTTAACGAACGAACTACGTTAAGTGAAAAATTAATTATAACAAAAAGAAGCAAAACATGCACCTTTCGTTTTCCTTTAGCTCTCCTCAAAAAAAAGTCAACAGGGCTTGCATCACTTTTCCACCTTTAAGCGACTAACAGCGCCAACAACACTAAAAGATACAAAGCGTCAAAGCGAAGAAAAGAAACCAAAACATTGCGAAGACTTAATCATGGTAAAGTCGTTGATGAAACGGGAAGTACACAAGAGCAGGAAAACAAACCGTGAAAAGAAAGAAAAAACTTGGAATATTTTTCCTTTACATTCCTTTCAGGCATTATTCTGTCTATTCGTTTTGCATAAACAGTTCTTCGCTGAAAGCGAAATCAGTAAAATTGAGAAGAAGAAAAAGATATAAATATTACTTTTATGAAATAAAACGAAACTTTTATTAATTTATAGTAGGGAAACTTTGTGCGACATGATTTTTGTTTTTCTCTGTTTCAACTACTCAGTCTGCTTTACTTTGCGAGTTGACAACGGAACGTATGAGTGATAAAAAAAAACAAAAATTAAAATCGCGTATACGCTAAGAGTATAGTATAATTATGTTGTTTTAGCCTAAAGTTCACCGGTACGTATGACTAATAAAAACTAAAATAAATAACACTTATACGCACCAAAACTCACGGTGCTTATTGTAAAAACAGGATATCCGCCGGAAAGGTATACTGCTTTGTTTTGGCGCCATTTTGGTAAATATAAGTCTTGACAGTTCATATTAGGCCGTCGTAAAGTCGAGCCGTGGCAAATTTATTATGGAAAAGTATTCGATAAACCAACGCGTTTTAATCGTTAAAACATTTGATCAAAATCAATCATCGTTTACTGTGACGATGAAAAGTTTCGTGAAGTTTTTGGGAGAAAAAACGTGACTATTTATAACAAAGCGCTCTATTTATCGTGTAGTGAACTATTTCGAAGAAAGAGGGTCTGCAGCTGATAGGCCCAAGCATGTAACACAACGTACTGCAAGATTGGCGCAAAACATTACTGCTGCTCAAGAAAGTGTTTAAAAAAACAACACATCAACCTCAATTCGAAGCCTTGGTCAGGATCTTGGTCTTCCAAGAACAGTTTTGGCCACAATTTTGCACAAGGATTTGCATTTCTTTCCATTTAAGATTCAGTTGACACAAGAGCTTCTTCCACTAGATCATTTAAGCCGCCGTACATATGCCAATATAATGTTGCAGCTCGCCCGTGACAACCCCGATTTTCATGAAAAATCATAATGAGTGACGAGGCATATTTTTATTTGAATGAATATGTGGAATGGTATACCCACAAATTATTCATCAGTCACCTTTGCATCTATTAAAAGTGACAGTCTGGTTTGTAGTTTGGTCAGGAGGAATCTTTGGACCTTATTTCTATGAGAATGAAAACGGTAACTGTCAATGGGGAGCGATATCGTCATATGACACCGGAAGTGCATGCTTTCGGCTTGATTTACATGTTCTGGTCAATAGAAAGCCCTCAACCCCCCTCCATTAAAAGTGACAGTCTGGTGTGCAATTCGGTCAGGAGGAATCATTGGACCTAAATTCTATGAAAATGAAAACGGCGTAACGGTAACTGTCAATTGGAAGCGATATCGTGATATCATTGATCACTTTCGAACGCCAGATCTGCACGTTTTGGATCTGATTAACAAGTGGTAAAGGGTGTTTTTTATTGAGGTATAGAACTTCGAATTGAAATAAAACACAAGAAAATCGTTTTAATGTCCATCAATTTGGCTTTATTGGAAGGATAATTTTATGTCATTAATGTTTTAATATGATTTCGGGCATGTGGCCGCCGCGGCTGGCTCGAATAAAGCCAATTCTACAGGTCCAATTTTCAACCACTTTTTCGAGCATATGGGGCCGTATGTTGGCAATAACGCCACGAATGTTGGCTTCCAAGTCCCCTAACGTTTCTGGTTTGTTGGCGTAGACGAGCGACTTCACATATCCCCAAAGAAAATAATCCAATGGTGTCAAATCACACGATCTTGGTGGCCAATTGACAGGTCCATTCCGCGAAATTATGCGCTCATCGAATGTTTCCTTCAATAATTCGATTGTGACGTGCGCTGTGTGGCATGTAGCGCCGTCTTGTTGGAACCACAACTCATCCACATTCATGCCATCCAATTCGGGAACAAAATAGTCGGTTATCATGGCTCTATACCGGTCTCCATTAACGGTAACTGACTCTCCAGCATTATTTCGGAAGAAGTATGGCCCAATGACTCCACCAGCCCATAGAGCACACCAAACAGTCAGTTTTTGTGGATGTAATGGCGTCTCAAGGGTCTCATGTGGATTCTCTTCACTCCAAATACGGCAATTTTGCTTGTTAACGTAGCCATTCAACCAAAAATGAGCCTCATCACTGAACAAAATTTTGTGATGAAAATCAGCATCGAGATGAATCTCATTTTCGGCCCATTTTGCAAGCGTTGTTCTTTTGTCAACCTGTTCATGATGAAATGGCAAACCAAACTAAATATTAATCACTTGACAGCTGACAAAATGGCCGCCAGTTAAAAAAGTGATGCCAACTTAAAGTTCTATACCCCAATAAAAAACACCCTTTATAAACAAGACGGTGCCACATCGCATACAGCCAGGATTACAATGGAATTACTGCAAGACCTCTGTTTACAAAAAGTTATTTCAAAAAATGGTGATATTGATTGTCCTCCACGGTCGCCTAATTTGACTGTTCCGCGCCTCTGTTTCTGGAAATATCTAAAAGGAAGATTTATGCAAACAAACCAGAAACGCTTCAGCAACTCAAACAAAATATAAGTGATGAAATTAATGAAATACCGCGTAAAATGTATAAATAATGTAATAAAAATGTGTTTAAAAGGGCTCGCATTTGTAAGGATAACAAAGGCGGACATTTATCTCCATACATAATTGCCGATATTAAATAACACATTTATCAATATAAGATCCATTCTCTTTCACTTAATCAAAAATTATAAACAAATAAAGTGGTATACCTTCCCGACGGCACCCTGTAAAATAATAAATTATGTATGAATAAGCTCATCCTATAGCTCTTGAATTGTTCTTGGTTTATTGACGTACACTTTTTTTGAATATCTCCAAAGCAAAAAGTCCAACGGTGTCAAACCACATGATCGTGGCGGCCAATTAACCTCGACACGACGCGAGATAACACGGCCATAGAATTTCTCGTACAGAAGCGCCATTGTTTTTTTTTTGGCTGAGTGGCAAGTGGCACTATCCTGTTAAAACCACATATCGTCCAGGTCCATATCCTTAATTTCTGGCCACAAGTTGTCCGCTATCATCTCGCGATAGTGAACACCATTCCTGGTTACTACTTGGACAACCTTACTTTCGAAGAAGTACGCCCCGATGATAGAACATTGGCAGAACGATATGGTGTTTTGAAACTGTTGTCTAGCGTATAAGTATCGGTGTTGATTACCTCAGTATAGCATTCCAAGTAGGGAGGGATTCAAGAACTAATCTCAAATAAATTTCCGAGTTTTGTTCTTACTAGAAATTACAACAAATTATTACGGAATCCTTCCGTTTGCAACATCTTTTGAAATATTGATAGAAAGCCCCAATTGTCGAACGTCCATTAATGGCTAGATCGTACTCTGACAATTTACCAATGTCTTTCGCTCTCTCTGTTAGTTGAAATCACGATAGAGAGCGGGCAAATGAAGTAAGCGATGCTGGCTAAGGCTCATATGATGTTCAACGGTTGTTAAGAGGCAAAATCATCCTAGAGGGGAAATAAAGTGCAGTTAACTCATAAAATTGGAGGGTTTTTTATCCAGTGGGATCTAGTGGAGCAAAGCCAGCCTCTGTGGACTCAATAACCGTTCACTAGGTGATCAACAGATATTAGAGCAAAGTGAAGAAACCATAGCTGCCGTGTTGGTCGGTATATACTACAAGGGTTGCTATTTATATTTCGGGTCCGGGAATAAAAGCACAATAATTAATCATTGGAAATGGTTTAATTGTTTTTCATAATATTCTCCTTAAAGATCAATACACTTTTGAATGCGAGCAAACCAAGTTTCGAAGCACTTTTTTCACTCCGATTGAGACACCCCCAAAACATGATTTTTGAAAGCTCCAACAGCTGCTTCAGGCGATGAAAACAGTTGACTACGCATTTCTTTCTTGATGCTTGGGTTCCAAATCCGGGTGCCAAATCAGGTCTGTACGGTAGATGGCACATCAATTCGACATCTTGAGTGGTCAAGTAGCTCATCGTTTGAGCTGAGGTGTGATACCTCACATTGTCGTGATGAAAAATGATCCGTCTACTCTTACCTCTTCTTATTTCTTCAAACATTCTTAGCAAACAGATGGTTGTATACCACTCAGAATTGACCGTCCTACGTTCCACTAAAGGCACTGTGGCAACATGGCCGGATATAACGAAAAAACCCAATCATTTGCTTCGATGTACTTCTTTCACGAATAACTTTTGTTGGATTTGGCTCGTCTTTAAAGAAACATGCGGTCGATTGCTGTTTTTTTCGGGTTCATATGCATAGATAGATGATTCGTGACCTGTAACAATGTTATACACTGCCTTTGAGCAACCACAGTTATACATTGTCAACATCTCTTTGCACCAATCCATACGAGCCTTTTCTTGAGCATTCGTCAAATTATGTGGGATCCAAGGAGAACAATTTTTTTTTTCACGGCCAAATGAACATGCAATATCTTATTGATGCTTGTCAAAATCATGCCCAAGGATGCCTCGAACTTGCTGAATCAGTTTACAGCATCAATGGTTTCTGGCAAAGTGACCGAAGTTGGACATCCTTCACGAAATTCATCCTGGAGCGAACGGCGTCAGAGACGGAACTCTTGGTACCTGCGATTAGCAGTTGTTTTTGAAGGTGCTTCATCGCCAAAAGTCGAAACAAGTTGACTTAAACACTCTTGCCTCGGTAGCCCACGCCGGAAATCTTAGAAAATCATCGCACGAAAATGTTCACGGGATAATTCCATTTTTAGACTGTGATGAATTTTTCAACACACAATTTGACCTCAAATGACAAAAAGTTCTGAATGGAGTTATACTAAAAAATGTAAAAGTTTCCAATGGAAGTTCCAATTTACATCTGGGAACACTAGTATTGTCAGGACCCGAAATATAAATAGCAACCCTAGTATATCCAGAGTTTTCCAGTTAAAAAGGGCATCGCCTTAAAGTTAATTCGTCCTATTTCTCAATTGGATTTGGGTACACAATCGTGTTCTATTATTTTGTCGCTAGAGTTGAACCTAGTTGTTTATGAGCTATACCCAATATTTTCTGGTGGATATAGTGACATTTGTCTCCTAAGGGGTTAAGCAGTTTGTATTACGGGAACTATATCTCATTATCAAGAAAAGGAACTCATTTGCGCAGAAAGATCCAAAAGATCTGGCCTTGAACAGACCCCGATTAATCTGCCAAGCTGCCATCTATGAAATCTTATTGCTTTCATCAAAGTCCTCAGAAGTATGGATGTAAACGTCGAAGTCTGGCGGCTGCCATACAATGACTTATGTGGGGGTCACATCAATAAAAATAAAAGACAAAGCGACTGAACATCTCCTCTGTCACAGCCCGGCTTTTGTGGACTTAAGACGGAAACTAAAAGGCCTACAGGTACTGAGAGATAAAACCTATCTCTCCAATCTTGATTTGGGTGGGAGCCAAAGTTTTATCATGGCTACCTGTTGTCTGTAGCATAGGAAGAATTTTTCTGATCGAGTATGCGGTATAACAACTGGACCTACTCATGGTCAGAATTGAGGTATATTTTGAGTAGCTCCTAATTAAACCAAATCTCATCTAACTTAATCGACATATTATATTCGGCACAAAATGTTCAACAGCTTCAGTACGTTCATGTCTGGATGGAACTCAAATAGCTGGGCCATGGCATGCCGTTTGGGCAAAAAAGATAACCTTTCCTTTTCATGTAATGTCCTTCCTTTGTGAAAAACAGTTGGCAAAACTCAATGACCCGAATCGCACATACAACTTTGTAGATAAATTATGAAATAGAAAAGACGAATGAAGGGAAGGGTGATTCGACTGAGTGTGGCTCTTAAATATTCTTATAGATTCTTTGAACAGGATAGACTTCTCTATGAATTTGGAAGGGTTTTTAGAGAAGTTTTGCTTGTCTAGCAATGTGAAAAAAGTCCTTTGTGGGGACATAGCAGGAGCTGCGCTGATTCTTCCTCTACATGTAAGACGCTTTTGCATAGGTCCTAAAACTGAAGCCTCATGAGCGCAGCAATTTGACAGATCATGTAGTGTTTTACGACTCCACCTGTAGAAAAACAGAGCATGCTCTTTCCCATGGAAAGCAGAGCTTTGATGTGAGTCACAATAATCACCGGTCAAAAAGATCGAGCAACTCTGTATAAATTCGTCGACATGATTAATAATTCAATAAATTGATGCGCAAGTCTAGGTCTGTGGTGTATTATTGCGCGAAGGAGCCTCACAGTGATTCGTTACTACCGGGGTGCTATAAATATTTCTGGCCTAATAATGAAAATGCGAATATTTATCATAAAAAAGGTTTTATTGTTTTTCGAAGCTTTCTCCAGATGATTTATACAATTTTGCATGCGCTCAAACCAATTGTCGAAGCACTTTTTCCACTCCGGTTGAGACACCCCCAAAACATGGTTTTAGAACGCTTCAACAGCATTTTCTGGCGACGAAAATCTTTGACCAAGCATTTTTTTCTTGATGTGTGGGAATAAAATTAGTCATTGGTGCCAAGTCAGCGCTGTACGGCGGATGACTCCTCACTTCGACGTTTTGGCCGGTCAAAAAGGCGCTAGTTTGATCCGATGAGTGAGAGCTCGCATTGTCATGGTGCACAATAATTCGTCTTCGCTTGTTTGTTTTCCGAATTTCTCCGAAGACTTCAGGCAAACAAATTGTGGTGTAGCACTCAGATTTGACCGTCATAGGTTGCTCAAGCGGAACAGTCGCCACATGATCAGTTTTGCCGAAGAAACAGGCGACCATTTGCTTCGATGTGCTTCTTCCACGAACAACTTTCATTGGGTTTGGCTCGTTGCTCAAGCGATACAGTCGCCACATGGCACAGTTTTGCCGAAGATACAGGCGACCATTTGCTTCGAAGTGCTTCTTCCACGAACAACTTTCGTTGGATTTGGCTCGTCTTCTAAGATCCACACGGTCGATTGCTGTTTTGTTTCGGACTCATACGCATAGATCCACGATTCGTCAACTGTGACGAACTTATAAACGTCTTTTGAAGCACCGCGAACGTATTTTTTCAAAAAAGTTTTGCACCTATCGACACGAGCCTTTTTTTGAGCGATTGTCAATTTGTGCCGGATCTAACAAGAACAATCCTTTTTTACGGCCAGGTGTTCATGCAATATCGAATGTATGCTGGTGATTGAAATGCCCAAGGATGCCTCTATCTCACGGTATATCACATGACGATCTTGCATTATCAGTTCATGCACGGCATCAATGTTTGCTGGCACAACGGCCGTTTCAAGATGACCTTCACGACCTTCGTCTTTAAGCGAGCGTCGGCTACGATTGAATGCATTTAACCAGTTTTCACAGTGCTATAGGATGTGAAGCACCATCAAAAATTTAAGTTCATCGATGCTCTCTTATTGTGATAATCCACGTCGAAGGTTGTGAAAATTGATAGCACGAAAATGTTTACGAGTTAATTCCATTTTTTTGCCAAATTGATTTTTTCAAGTCACTGTAAACAACACAAATGATGGTCGTACGTCAAAACGTTCTGAGTACGTTTATGCTAAAAAATGTCAAACTTTCCAATGGAAACGTCAGATGGTGCCAGAGATATATAAAGCAACCTTCGTATACACCCAGATGCGATATCGTGCGCCTTTATTTGTTCCAAGGATTGGAAGCAGTCTATGGTACAATATGGTTTTATGGTTCTTAAGCCTAAGGCCTTGATAGCTACCCAGCTCTTCCTCCATATTCCTCTTCCAGGATATATAGGTGTCTAAGATGATAACCAAGGACTTCGCTTCTTTCGGTAGTGGAAGTACAATCGCCTGTTTGTTTAAAACTTTGTAGTTTCCACTGTTATATCTTCTCATGGAATATGTCTGTCTTCGTTGGATTTACTCCTAGTCCGTTGTTTGCTGATGAACCCAATGATCGTTGGCATGACTTTGACTCTTACTAGAAGCACTACTCGTCTATATAAGCCGTAATTTTAATGCCTCCTTATCAAAATAAACAGGTACCTCAATATTATCGATGAGATCACACGCCCATATACTTATAGATTGCCTTTCTTAACTCGTTTCTGTACTTTGCCATTTACATATGCCGTCAAGAGTGTTAAGTATGGAAATTGGTGAAATGAGCTACTTGTGTGACAGTCGTTCACAATATCTTTATAACAAGACGGCCCACATATTAATAGGTTTTTAAGCAGAATTTGTTAACAAGCAACCAATTCATCACACTATAAAATACTCTGGAAAATATATACTCGTATGAGAAACAAAATGAGACATTCCAGGTGTTCATCAATTACAGGACTACCCTTGAATCTCCAATAAGAGAAAAACTGTTTGAAATCAGGTCCCTGCAAAACATATACGAGTACACCTTTGTATTGCTTTACCTTTCGTGAGAATAATTACGTAGCAACTGCTCCGCACTAGACATCGCTACAAGGCTTTCAATATTTATATTAAATAAAAGCCTGCTACCCACCTTTTCCAGAAAATTTCACCTTTCGTAATTTTAATCTGATATCAAACAAAAGCAACTCCTCACGCATAATAATTATGCGAAATCCGATTACTTTATTATCGCAATTAGTTCGGAGAAATTGATACAATCAAAGTTTTACCAACACAAGAATGTCTTGTGCTTTTATTCCATTCGAAAAATACTTCACGCGGAACCCTTGTGTTGCGAGATTTACGCAACTTCTTAACGTACGAATAATACAGTCATAAAGAAAATCCTTATCAGTTGCTGTCGGTTTCATTTGTTTTCGCCAGCCATACTCAACAGCTTTACAAATACCACATTTGGAAACAACACCAGGCCGACTTTTTCCTCGCAATCCTATAAAATTCAGCCAAAAAAGAGATCATGCCGCCTACCTTTAAACATGGCAAGTATAAACATGTGTAAGTTTTTTTTTTATTTTTTTAAGCATATTTACATAATAAACGTGTAAATCGAGAAAAGACAAAAACATGTAAATACAAACAGCATGGAATAGTTCGAAGGGCGTATAGGAATTTTGGTAGTCGCGACTATTTCCTCTTCAGAAAATTAATTCTTTATTTTTTTTGTGTACCAAACCAAAACTTTAAAATAAAAATTGTAATAAACTCACAATAAATATATTTACAGTAGCCACGTCCTATAATCGCCTGGCAACGACGGCAAAGGGGTGGGAAAAGTTCCCCTTGGGGGTCTCACAAAACACAGGATCAAAAAACTCAGAGCCAAAAAAAAACTCAACTTTTTGACATTTCTACAACATGATTTTTTCTTAAAAGCATTTAACATCTCATAAATTGGCGCAGTCATTGGGTCCTGGGCTTAGGGGAAAAGTTGCCCTTGAGGGACTTAAAAAACACATGACCAAAAAAACTCAACTTTTTTGACATTTTTACTGCATGATTTACTTTAAGAAACTTTAAACGTCACATAAATGGGCGCAGTCATTGGGCCCTGCCACCCTCAGGAAACGCCTTAAACTCACAAAAATTTAACAGTATTGCTAGTTTTAAGTTGTGTTTCAAATTGGGCCCTGCACTGGCCCATATCGAAAATAAGGGTCCGAAAAATCTGACACCTTTAACAATGAACATATACGTATATCCAAAGTTACATGGCATTAATTCCACGATTTGACTAGAGTGAACGCCTTGACCTATGGGACTAAAGATTCAAGAGCGGTCAAAAATAACTCCTTTCGAACATGGACAAATGGGTACATAAAAAGAGTAAAGTTTTCTTATCAAAATATTCACTAAATATTAAAATTTTTCTAAATACGAGTATTAGTTCATATTTAGACTCAAGAACATGCTTATTTTTTTTTAGCGGAACTGAAAATTTATTCAAAAAGCATTCGGAAAGACTTTTGTTTGCAGGCATGTTCCTGTTTTTTAGATTTGGTACTAATTGGCACCTTTAACAATGAACATATGGGTACGTATGTCCATAGTTACTAGGCATTAATTTCAAGAATTGACTAAAGCGAAACACCCAAGGGGGTAAGGTTGCAAAGGCGCCCAAGAATCACTCCTTCCGAAGCATAAGAAGTAAATTTTTTTAATCAAAATATATACCAAATTTTAAGATTTGTCTAAATACTTAGTTCATAGTCAGATTTCAGACCATGGTTTTTTGATCATTTAGTTCAAAAAGAAACTGAAAAGTTGTTCAGGTTATTCAAAAAGTAATTAGTTGCAGGCAGGGTTGACTGCAGTTTCGGAGAATGCTACTTCACCATCCTCAGACCCCAATTCACAAATATATTTTACAATTACCAAAGACTACACACTTAAGTGCAAGCAGATTTCAGGTCAATGAGAACAGATTTCAGGTCAATGAGAACAAAACATAATGAAAATCGCTCGCACTTGCTCTCTGATTCACAGAGGTCTGCAGCTCTAGTCATATACTGTGATGATTTCTCCAAATTTTGACTCCGAATATGCGTCTTAGGAGCACAAAAGTCTATTCAACAATAGATGTATATGGAGACTCAAAAACAATAAAAATTTCCCCTCGAATTTGAAAACGGAATTAATTTGACGATGTCGCGGAACGGGAGAACTTAACCTATAGACCTATGGGCTTTGAAAATTAGGTCCTGCCGAACATGCAGCCACCACCAATAACCATATCCAATGTCACACTAAGACGCAATCCACTGTGGAGAGTAAAAAAGCTTCGTCCAGGCCGAACTTACGAATTGTCCATTTCCATGTTTTGATATCATAAAAAGCTTCTTCGCAATCAGAAATCTATAAAAGTCACACGTTTAATCGGATTCAAATCAAATTGTACATGAATATAAATCTACTCTGGTGTAAACAGACCTTACCGAACTGTATTTTCGAAAAGGCCGCATATAATGGTTCCTAACACTTTGAGGTCTTGCCTATCTAGAATCCACAAGTTTAATCCGATCTGACTCAAATTTTTTCAAATGGTAAGTGATCTTTTTTTTTGTTAGTGACCAACACTCAGGGGTTTTCCTATATACATGCATTACGTTGGTGGGAGGAAAGTAAGGGAGCGGATGGTGAAAGAGTGAGTAATGTTTATTGACATTTGTCTTGAATATCTGGATGTCGTAATTGGTGGGAAATACATTTGCCGGAAGTCAATTCCACAGTGTATAAAGCTGTCACCCGGCCAATCGATAACAAATTGTTGTGAATTCCTGGAAAGTCGAGTATCCCTGCCGAACATCCTCACGTCAGGAATAAGACCACGAATGTATGATGAACACACAGCATGAAAGTAGCGATAGAACGCTACACACATCCCACACTCCGACGGTGTTCCAGGGAGACAATAGAGTTGGATAACCCACTGTCACCTATCAGCACCATCGCTCTACTCTGAACACTACGAAGTAGCTCCAAGGATGATTTTGGAGCAGCTACCCATATATGGGAGTTGTATTCCATCTTTGGCCTGATGTAGGTTGAATAGATAGAAAGATCAGAAGGAGTGAAATATTTTTTACACCGCTTTAGGAAGCCTATACACTTGAGTGCTTTTTTCGACACTTCGAAAACATGTCTCGCCCAATGAGCGTCACATTTTATTTTCATACCCAGAATATCAGGAGCGGCCGATTGTTCGATATCCTCACTATCGATACATAATAATGACGACTCTTTTGGGCCAATGGATCGCTAGTGAGACTGTTTCGCGCATTAAAATCCACTCTATTCATTCGACCCCATTCGGAAATGGCCAGTAAATCCCGACCAAGTGTCTCATTCGCCGTTTGTCTTCAATATCACGAAGACTCGGCCTACGGTCGGATCTTTATGAATGACAGTGGTTGCTGTCAGCCGCGAAAGAGTAGACAATGAAAATAAGAAATAAAAAGGGGAAAGAACAGAGCCTTGTCGTTCACCTGCGGTCAGTCTATGTTTGTTGGATGAGAACCCATCTACAACAACTCTAATAGTGTGATCTCTAAGAAAGCTCGATATAAAACGAGCGATAGTATTACCGACACCAAATGCGAACAGCTTTGATATGAGTGTATCGTGCCAGACTCTATCAAAGGCCTTGGAGATATCCAAAGCCACAACCTTACTCTCACCAAACTGGTGGTAGACCGACTTCAACGCTCCGATAAGAAAGCCATTAGGTCTCCCGTAGAGCGATTTCTATGGAAGCCATACTATCAATTACTAAGTAGTTAGTTGGGGTATCTGGAGCCCCACAAGATGGTGGCTGACCATGCTCTCAATTACCTTGGAGAGCGCAGAGCAAATCGCGCTTATAGTGCTAGATCCCATTTTAGGGATCTAGCACTATAAGCTAGGTTGAAAAGGTTGCGTAAGGGACGGGCTAGCATCGAAGAGCACTTACATAGGACAAGTGCCGAGATACCATCCGGGCCCGGGGACTTACTAACATCGAGATTCGCAAGAACCCGTTTAACACCACGAGTTCGAAAAAAATATCTGATTCATGGTGATAGATACGTTTTCGATAACGGAGAGTAGTTGATGGCTTTCCGACAGGGAATAATTTCCTGCAAATATTACAGCCAACAGGAAAGCTTTATCAACCGGGTCAGTGATTACCTTTTCACGCTTAAGCACTGTGGCACACGAAGTTCTTGCCTGTTTACTTAGCAGTTCATTATTGGTGTTTTTGTTAAAACGCCAATTCTGAACACCTCTTCTTTAGATCTGACAGCATCCCTGCATGCCTGATTTAACTCACTGTTCTGGGCTGGTTTAACTGACATAATTTTAGTTGGCATAAACGCCTTCATTTCAAAATTAAAAAAAAATATATATTTTCGATCATTTCAGCCGCTCCATTAATGTTATTATCGAGAAAGCATAGCTTCCCATTAAAATGCTGGAAAAATTCGTTGAGCTCAGCCCAACGCACATTTTCGTATATAAAAATTGTCCGCTTTGGGGCTGGTATCGAAGCGACACGAAGAGCGGAATACGAAAAAGATGCTGAAACAACGCAGTGATCGGAATTACCACGAGGTGCAAGGACATTAACTTCGTACTTTGTTGTTAAACATGGTGAAAAAGGACCACATTGGTCTATAATTACCTAAGGCCACAGATTTAGGTCCTAGCACTCAAAAAATGACACATTCCTTTCGCTCTTTCTCAAATTTAGCAAAGCACATTATGTAAGATCTGTAGCCAAGCCTACTAAAATTGTTTCATACCAATTTATGGTTTTATACTTATATAGCCTCTGATTGTAGGTACCTTCCACTTTAAGGCGCTGGTGCTTTGGAAGCCTCAAATCAAAGCCGATTTTTGTCAAATTTCACTTCGATACATAACCAAAAGATTTTTGAGTATTGTAGTCCAAGTTTTCTTATAGTTTTCTAGTAAGGAAACCTTCTGCTTTGGCGTCCACATTTTAAATGCGATTTTACTCAAAATATAAACAAACCAAATATAATTTGACAACATACATATATACAACGAAAAATATTACGAAGAATGATTTAAGGCAAATGGCTGCCGCGGCTGGCTCGAATAAGTTCCAGGCGAGTGCCCCAATTTTCGACCACTTGTTGCAGCATATAATGCCGTATGTCAGCAATAACGCTCCGAATATTTTCTTCCAAGGCATCAATCGTGTCGGGCTTATCTGCGCAGACATGAGACTTTACAAAAAATAGTACAGCGGTGTTAAATTGCACGATCTTGGAGGCCTCGCCACAGGCCCATGACTCGAGATAATGTGCTCACCAAAAGCTTCCTTCAATAAATGTATTGTTTCTGTGGCTGTATGTCATGTATCGCCGTCTTGTCGGAACCAAAGGTCGTCCACATCAATATCCTCCAATTCAGGCACGAAAAAGTATTTAGTCATGGCTCTATAGCGTTCCCCACTAACTGTAACATTATGTCCGGGTTAATTTTTTAAGAAGTATGGACCAATGAATCCCTCTGCGCATCGAGCACACCAAAAAGTGACTTTTTGAGGATGTAACGGTGTTTCAACAAAGTCTTGTGGATTTTCATTACTCCAAATTTTTGTTTTTAACGTACCCATTCAACCAAAAGTGAGCTTCATCGGTGAACACAAATCTTTTGTAAAAATCAGGATCGGTGGCCAATTATTAAATTATTTTATTAAAATATTTTATAAAAATAATAAAAAAAATTTCATAATTTAAATGCAAAATATTTACAAAAAATATAACATTCTTCATAAAACATTTTTGTTATATTAACATTTATTGTTTTATTAACATTTTTATTATTATGATTTGAACAGTTTTATTGCGACTCGACACATTTGTTATTTCTCTTTTGAATCAACGTAAACAAATTTGGTGAAATATATTGGTTATGGCTGCAAGGCAGAGTGACCAGTTGATTCTTCGCCCGCAAAAATTGTTTTCAGCAGTCTTTTTTGGCGATTACTTTAGGCACTAATCAAATGACTAATACAGCAATTTAAATACAATTAATGAGAAATACCCTTTATGCCTGCACAAAATTATGTTCTTCAAAATGAGGAATAATTTTCATATAAACTCTTTAATACCAACTATGAATATTTTAGCAAAACATACGAGTATAAAGCAAAAACTACGGAATTACCAGAAAAAATACGAGAATTATACGAAAATGTTCCTAAAAATTACGAACAAAACTTTTAAGATGACTTTCTATACAACGATTCCCAAAAACTTCTTCACAAAATATACGTGGTGTACGAAAAACTTCGTCAATAATACGAGGGTATATCAACAATTCCGTAATTTTTCCGCCTTCCCTCCTAGTTATATAAAAGGAAATAGTGATTTCATTAAGTACCATCTGTTATTAGCCTAGTGTCAAATTTCTCCGTTAGTTCCTTCATTTAGTTTATGTTAGACAGCTGTTCAAAACATACTTAATAGCGAAATAAATACTGTTACACACGTTTTATGCTGTAAAATAAAAAAAGTTCTGAATGTTTTGGACAAAATATTGTTTAATATATTTATCGATGTATATTGTATGCAAAAAGAATCTACTTATTCGAAATGTCCGCCTTTTGCCTAAAGTCGCAGTGGCCAATCGTCAATAGCTGCACGAACCTCGTCCATTGGAAAATTGGCCACAGCTCGAACGAAAACAGTCTTCAATGTTGAGGTCTCATTTGTGACAAACCTTGTCCTCTACAACCGTTCACAATTTGTAATCCAATGTGTTTAAATCTGGACTGCCTGAGGGCCATTCTTCAGAGGAAATGAAATGGGATATCTTTTGTGACAAACCTTGTCCTCTAAAACCGTCCACAATTTGAAATCCAATCGGTTCAAATCTGGGGGCCATTCTTCAGAGGAAATGAACGCTGGAAAATTGTCCATGGCTGGTTTTGGAACAGGGAATTGTTAAGAGGCTTCACAACAGCTTCCAAAACGGTTTCTTGGTAAACTTTGACCGATGTTTTGACTCCTTGTTCGCAGAAATGCAGGTCAGTGATCCCATCGTAAGAGACACCCCACCAAACCATGACTGAAGCTGGGTGATGACCCTTTTCCACCCTTGGGATCAGTTCAGATGCTTCCTTATCCGATCGCGCATACACGCTGTCATTTTGCTTGTTAAATTTTTCCTAAACAGTAAACATTTTTTCATCGGTGAACAAAATTTTTCTGTGCAAGTTATCAGCGTGCTTCACCAAAAGACGTATGCATTTTTCAATCCCCAAGTCCCAAGTATTTTTAAATGATTCAACTCATGGACTTTTGCGTTATATTCATCTCACGGGCCATGATTTTCTGTTTTCTGAGCAGATTTCTGTGAATTCTTGATTTAATGGCGTTGATGACATGCGGTGTTCTAACAGAGCGTGGGCGGCCCGACCGGTGGCGGTCTTTTACATCTCCATGCTCCTCAAACAGTTTAATGCATCGGTAGACGAACATGCGGCTAATCCCTAGGGGCCGGAGCGTTTTGATAATATCGCTTTTTTCATTTCACACTTGAAAAGCGTTATTACAGCGATACGGTTCTCATTATCTGACCACTCCATGATGAAAGTTTAAACAATTTCAAAATCCAAATCAGACTAACGCTATTGAAGTTAGCTTTCAAAACCCATATGACATTAACGGGGTGTGTTCAGTTCTGCTATTGAAATGGGGGTGTAACAGTATTTATGTCCCTACTAAGTACAACCTCGTGAGCCCGAAAATGTCGAAAAAATCTACGATGTGGTGTTGGCCTATCGAAGAGTAAGAGTGCGTGAGATTGTTGATTTCATATGGCAGTGTGGTTTCGATTTTACATGATCAGTTGGGTTAAAGAAAGCTGTCTGTCAATTGACACTAAACGTTATCGTGTGACAACTTTGAAGGATTGTTTGCAGTTGTTTAACCGCAAATCGAATGGGTTTTTTTTGGCGCGTTTTGTAACTGTGGATAAAACATTAAGATACTTCGCAGACCAAGCAGCAGTCTAAACAATGGGTTTCTCGGGTTGAACAGCCTCTGAAAAATGTCAAGGTGACTTTAATGGCCAATAAGGTGATGGTTTTTGGGTTGCACGCTGTCTCGTATAAGATATTTTATAGACATCGAAAAACCCTATTTTTTGAAAGGAATACAACAGACATTGGAGAAACGTTGAACTTAGTATATTGATCTAAAAGGAGATTCTCTTGAAAAAAGAAGTTTTTTCGCAAAAAAAAGTCTTTTATTTGAAAAGTTACGGAATTATTGATGTGCCCTCGTATTTTTTTAATTTTAGGATCATATTGTGCCTAACTCACTGATTTGAGAGAAGTTACTCCTTGTGGCCTTTTGAAAGGTTGAGGGACGCATTTGTCCTTTGGTTTATAGTAGTAATCCGAAGTAATCCTTGCAAAAGACTGGCGGCTTTAGAAACAGCTGTACAGTCTGCCTGGCAACCATAGACAATACATTTTACCAATTTTTTAGTTGATTCTTAAAAAGAAACAACAATAAAATCTAGAACCAGAATAAAAACTGTTCAAGTCATAGCAAGTACGTATATTTTACTTTCCTTTACATAAGTCGAAATTTATGAAAAAGCAGCCAAGATTATTTGTTGCAAAACTTAATCTAACAATCTTTATACCTCCCTCGTACACTCGCTTCAAAATAATGTTGTTTATTTCCCACAAACAACAAGAACGCGAAAAGACGAAGCAAAAAAAATTAGGTGCGTATGGATTTCCCGGAAAATATCCTAAGGCTATTTACATCTAAGATGGAAAGAAGACCCCCGAAACGGGATGGAAAAGACAAAGGGGAGGCCGAAGCATGCCTGTGTGAAAGCGTAAATTCATGAACACATTTTGTTTATTTACACACAGGCATACAAACAACAGAACCAACACACGCACACACTCACTCACATATTCACGTGTTTATCTTAACTTTTTAATAACAATCTTAATTTAACATATACCAGGACTCGTAATCACACACACACGCTCATTTGGACGCCAGATATACACACCCACTCAAAGATGTGGCCCCATGTTCAGTTCAGTGCGTTTCTTTGTAAAATATTGTGAGCGTGTGTGTCTCTGTGTGCGTTCGGTTTCTGCGTGTGATGTGTAACATGTCTTCTTCCCGGAATTCGAATTCCGGGATCCTTTCAGTGTTTAGTGGCCTACGAGTGTGTGTGCGTGTAAGTGCGAGCATTACGGAAATGTGTTTTTCCTGTATTTGTTCTGAAAATGTTGTGATGACTTTTCTTAGGTGTGGGAAATTGCTGGTGTACTCTTTTTTATGGGCTGTCCCTTAAAGGGTTTCAACTTAATATTTTTAAAACACACATAAACATTAATGGCCACTTGCAGATTTAGGGCTGCAGTCGTTAACATATATCTCCGCAACTTTTAAAAAAATGACTCAATAAAATTTTGAGTTTATCTGAAGGAAGGCTCGTATCGACTGCAGTTTGAAGATTTCTTGGAAAGGTAGGGAAGTTTTGTTATAAAGCGATATTTTCTGCACAAATCAAGGGCTTTGGATTTGTCTCTAAAGAATAGAATTCATACGGAGCCCTGTGGGGCTGCTGCGATAAATGTGACGCAAAATCCTGTTTCTGGTGAGCTTCAAAAACTTTAGCATGTCAACATGACGTAAGACCAGTCAAAATCTTCCACGAAGGGATGAGCTCCTTTTAAAAAACTGTGACTAAAGAATTTTTGAGTTCTTGGGCATACAGAATTTGATACGAGGGCTGCTATTTAGCCTATTAACTAAAATGCGAATATTTATCATCAAAAATGGTTTTATTGTTTTTCAAAGTATCCTCAAGCATGATTTATACACTTTTGCATGAGCTCAATCAAAACAATTGTCGAAGCACTTTTTCCACTCCGATTGAGACACCTTCAAAACATGGGTTTTGAGCTCTTCAACAGCATCTTCTGGCGACGAAAATCGTTGAACACGCATTTTTTTCTTGATGTGCGGGAATAAAAAGAAGTCATTGGGTGCCAAGTCAGGGCTGTACGGCGGATGACCCATCAATTCGACATTTTGGCCGGTCAAAAAGGCGCTGGTGAGAGCTCGCATTGTCATGGTGCACGAGGATTCGTCTTCTCTTGTTCGTTTTTCGAATTTCTCCGAAGACTTCAGGCAAACAAGTTGTGGTGTACCACTCAAAATTGATCGCCCTATGTTGCTCAAGTGAAAATTTCGCCACATGACCAGTTTTGCCGAAGAAACAGGCAACCATTTTCTTCGAAAAGTTCTTCCACGAACAACTTTCGTTGGATTTGGCTCGTCTTCGAAAACCCACACGGTCGATTGCTGTTTTGTTTTGGGCTTATATACATAGGCCCATAATTCGTCACCTGTGACGATCTTATAAAAGTCTTTTATAGCACCGCGATCGTATTTTTTCAAAATTTCTTTGCAGCAAATCGACACGATCCTTTTTTGAGCGATTGTCAAATTGTGCGGTATCTAACGAGAACACACCTTTTTTACGGCCAGGAGTTCATGCAATATCAAATGTATGCTGGTAAAAGAAATGCCTAAGGATGTATCTATCTTACGGTATATCACATAACGATCTTGAAATATCAGTTCACGCACGGCATCAATGTTCTCTGGCACAACGGCCGTTTTCGGACCACCTTCTTCCTTGAGGTAGCGTCGGCCACGATTGAATTCATTCAACCAGTTTTTAACAGTGCTATAGGATGGTGCTTCATCCCCATACAAAGATTTATGTTCATGGATGCACTCTTGTCGTGATAATCCACGTCGAAAGTTGTAAAAAATGATCACACGAAAATGTTCACTAGTTAATTCCATTTTTCCAATTGATTTTTCCAAGCCACTGTAAACAATACAAATTATGATCGTACGTCAAAACTTTTTGAGTACGTTTATGCTAAAAAATGTTAAACTTTCCAATGGAAATGTCAGATGACACCAGGCAACACTTAGTGTTGCCTAGGCCAGAAATATTAATAGCAACTCTCGTAGAATCTATGGGATGGACAATATGTTTACAAGCAGACTAATCAACGTAAACTAAAAAACTGATATGCAAGTATGAAGGGCGCAAAAGAAACTACACAGGGTGGTGACATTCCCTCCACTCACTAAAATTAAGTGATAACAAGAATACTTATAAGTAAATGTACAATTGCGCTATGGATTGATTCATCACTATAAAGAAGAACTTATTTCATTAACAGATACGAATAAGATACCAGCCCTTACACGTTCCATATTGAATTGAGTGACTCTGAAATTAATAAGGAAGCAAAATACAGGGTATTTGATGAAGGTTGCTACATTAAGAAACTCCAATTACTTTTTTCACGGTGTACAAAATTATTTTTTTTTATTCATGTTAAAGATCATTCAATTTTATTAAACAAAGCTTAATTAGTTTTAAAAATAATGGAATTTTTATGACCTTCTGCTCGTTGATGCATGTTCGCGATCTTACCAAAAAGTTAAAAAAGTAGCTTGAAGTGTTGAGACAGGAATAGCTACAATTTGTATTCGAATGAATTGCTTTATTTCACTCATATGTCAGATGCAGTAAGGTCAGGCGGCCTGGGGGGGCCTACTAAATGCGGCGTTTCCGGATATCAGCTTATTGGGAATTTTCGTCTCAATTCTGTCATAACAGGCCGGGCTATCTGAAGTGTTGCAACATCTAGCTGAAACCACACAGTTGAAAGAAATTCTCGTTCAGCATAATGCTGTATAGAGAAACTCTCTCAGCATGCTCAAGTAAAGGTCTCCAGTAACCTTAACGGTGTGGCCGTTTTCTTCAAAGAAGTAGGGCCCAACAATGCAGCGTGATGAAACTGCATACCACACTGTGACACAAAGTGGATGCAATTCAGGCTCATGGAGTATCTTTGGGTTGGAAGCACTCTATATTCAAAAATTTTATGTATATATGTGACAGCACATAGAGAAAGGGACCTAGGGGTAAAAAAAAATCAATTTTCATTTTTTTTTCTTTTTTTGATGTGGACAACATCTGAGCATCGAATGAGACCGATCCTGAGCCGCGAAAGTGTTCGCTCCCAGAGATATGTGCGTTTTATGAAAGTGAAGTCGACGATTCTGAGCGCAAATTGAAAGGGACCTTATCTTAAAATGGCTCTCCTGAACAAAACTTTTCATCAACTTTTCACTTTTTTTTGATGTGGACAACATCTGAGCATCGAATGAGACCGATTCCGTGCCCCAAAAGTGTTCCCTCCCAGATTTATGCGCGTTTAATGAAAGTGAAGTCGACGATTAAAAGCGCAAATAGAAAGGGACCTAATCTTTAAAATGGCTCTCCTGAACAAAACTGGTTTTTAACCTTAGGTCCCTTTCTATTTTGCGCGTCACATATGTTGCCGTTTAAATCGAAATGGGCCTCGTCAGGCATGAGAAGACAGATCAAAGTGTGTACGTCCTTTTCCACGTCCTTTTTCTTCTGGTATAATTCCAGGCGAATCAGGAAGTCTGCTGCGTTCAGTTTGTTTGCCATTTGAATTTGATCTGCTAATAAGTCAAAATTTTTGTGCATAATTGACTGCAATGACTGTCTGCTTATTTCCATTTGAACAGAGAACATTGATGCCGTGCGTAAACTAATAATGCAAGATCGCCATGAGACATACCGTAAAATAGAGGCATCCTTGGGCATTTCTTCCACCAGCATACATTCAATATTGCATTTTTTCACCTGTCCGTAAAAAGGTTTGTTCTCGTTGGATTCCGCACATTTTGACAATAGCACCAAAAAGGCTCGTGTCGATTGGTGCAAAGAAATTTTGAAAAAATGCGATCGCGGTGCTTTAAAAGGCGTTTATTACATCGTCAGAGGTGACGAATCATAGATCTATGCGTATGAGTCCGACACAAAACAGCAATCAACCGTGTGGGTCTTCGAAGACGAGCCAAATCCAACGAAAGTTGTTCGTGGAAGAAGCATTTCGAAGCAAATGGTCGCCTGTTTCTTCGGCAAAACTGGTCATGTGGCGTCTGTTCCGCTTAAGCAACGTAGGACGTTCAATTCTGAGTTGTACACCACAATTTGTGTGCCTGAGAAAACGAATCATATTGCACCCTTACAATGCGAGCTCTCACACATCGGCTCAAACCAGCGCCTTTTTGAACGGCCAAAACGTCGAATTGATGGGTCATCCGCTGTACAGCCCTGTCTTGGCACTCAATGACTTCTTTTTATTCCCGCACATGAAGAAAAACATGCGTGGTCAACGATTTTCCTCGCCAGAAGACGCTGTTGAAGCGTCCAAAAACCATGTTATGAAGGAGTCTCAATCGGAGTGCAAAAAGTGCTTCGACAATAGGTTTGAGCGCATGAAAAATTGTATAAATCATGCTGGAGCATAGTTTGAAAAACAAAAAAAACATTTTTGATGATAAATATTCGCATTTTCATTATTAGGCCAGAAATATATAAAGCAGCCCTCGTAATGATAAAAGGCCGAATAAATGTTAATAAAATAAAAATATTTTGTGAAAAATTTCATATTTTTTGTGAACATTTTGCATATAAATTATGAACAAATTTTGCCTTAAATATTAAAAAAAAAATATAAAACAAAAGTAAGTGTACGCTAAGGCGATAACATAAACATTTACGGACATTTTGAAAATAGTGTTGTATGCAAGAAGTGAAAAACATAAACCGTATGATTTAAAGATTTGCAATTTGTAGAAAATTGTTATTTAAGAAATACTATAAGCATTTCAGGTCCCGCAGCTCTTGTAGCCACAAATTATACCCGATCACGCCCAAATTGTGCATGGTACAGAGGTGCTTAATTTACTAAATATCGCAATGGTGTAGGGTATATCATATTCGGCAACGACCGACTTACGACTTTCCTTACTGCATTATTTTAAATGCATTATTTTTACTTTTTATTTGTACATTAATTGACAGGCAGAATATTTATTTAGAGGACATATGTACTTAGGGACATAAATAATGTTACACACGTTTTATGCTGTAACAAAAAGTACTGAATGTTTTTGGACCAAATATTTTTTAACATATTTATTGATGTATATTGTATCCAAAAATAATCAAAATAAAATAATAATCTGTCCGCCTTTTGCCTTTACAGACGCCTTAAGTCGCAATGGCCAATCGCTGCACGAACCTCGTCCATTGGAAAATTGGCCACAGCTCGAACCAAAGCAGTTTTATAAGATCCAATCTTGGGGTATCTTTTGTGACAAACCTTGTCCTCTTAAACCGTTAACAATTTGTAATCCAAATGGTTCAAATCTGGATTGTCTGAGGGTCATTCTTCAGAGGAAATGAACGCTGGCAAATTTTTTCGAAGCCAGGCCTCGGACGTTTTAGCCTTATGGGCCGGCGCACACGCAAAAAAAAAGTATGGTCGGGGTGACAATATTCAAAGAGGATCATACTATTGTTGGGTATATGGTTGTGACACAACAATATTATGATCCTCACAACTATATTATGACTCACACATAACCATACCATGATCCCCACAACCATAGTATGATTCACACTCGACCATACAATGATCCTTAACATTATTCATTAGGATTGGATAATGTTGTTATTCTAAAATAGAGATTTTTATCAAGCAAGCTATATTAAATTGCATTCCAATAAATTAATAGCCAGAATTGAGGCCATGTTTTTATTGAACATTTCATTCAAGAAACGAAAATATATATTCCAACGGCAGTCGAAAATACTTTTAGTTCCCGGCAGGGGTAAATCAATGGTTATATACTGAGTGCAGGCAGATTTTAAATAAACGAGAACCAGTCGGTATTTCACCGAACAAAGTAAACACAAATACCCTCGAACTACCTTCCGATGGTTTTTCTTCAACCATTCACTGTACCATGTGTGTTTTTTATGAGTATATCAAAAAATACATACGCACACACATACGAGTACATGTTTGCTCTATAAAACCTGTTTAGTTATGTTGATAGTCGCAACCAAACTGTATGATTGCAGTAATCATAATATTGTTAACGTAACGTAATTTTAAATAGCAATACTTTTGTTGCACCAACCACGTTTATATGGTTGCTACAACCATATTTTTATTTCTTAATTTGGTAATAATACTATTGTTACATTTCAACAATAGTAATATTGTCGCAATCTTACTGTTGTTAAAATGAAATTCAAAAAACAATATTATGGTTGTGACGAACATGCTTTTATTGTAGAGAACGTATTATTGTTGCGGTGACCATAGTGTAACCATATATTTTCTTTGCGTGCAGAATCCTGCTGGAAACTCCATGACTGGTTTTGGAACAGGGAATTGTTAAGAGGCTTCACAACAGCTTCCAAAACGGTTTCTTGGTAAACTTTGACCGATGTTTTGACTCCTTGTTCGCAGAAATGCAGGTCAGTGACACACCCACTCAAAGATGTGGCCCCATGTTCAGTTCAGTGCGTTTCTTTGTAAAATATTGTGAGCGTGTGTGTCTCTGTGTGCGTTCGGTTTCTGCGTGTGATGTGTAACATGTCTTCTTCCCGGAATTCGAATTCCGGGATCCTTTCAGTGTTTAGTGGCCTACGAGTGTGTGTGCGTGTAAGTGCGAGCATTACGGAAATGTGTTTTTCCTGTATTTGTTCTGAAAATGTTGTGATGACTTTTCTTAGGTGTGGGAAATTGCTGGTGTACTCTTTTTTATGGGCTGTCCCTTAAAGGGTTTCAACTTAATATTTTTAAAACACACATAAACATTAATGGCCACTTGCAGATTTAGGGCTGCAGTCGTTAACATATATCTCCGCAACTTTTAAAAAAATGACTCAATAAAATTTTGAGTTTATCTGAAGGAAGGCTCGTATCGACTGCAGTTTGAAGATTTCTTGGAAAGGTAGGGAAGTTTTGTTATAAAGCGATATTTTCTGCACAAATCAAGGGCTTTGGATTTGTCTCTAAAGAATAGAATTCATACGGAGCCCTGTGGGGCTGCTGCGATAAATGTGACGCAAAATCCTGTTTCTGGTGAGCTTCAAAAACTTTAGCATGTCAACATGACGTAAGACCAGTCAAAATCTTCCACGAAGGGATGAGCTCCTTTTAAAAAACTGTGACTAAAGAATTTTTGAGTTCTTGGGCATACAGAATTTGATACGAGGGCTGCTATTTAGCCTATTAACTAAAATGCGAATATTTATCATCAAAAATGGTTTTATTGTTTTTCAAAGTATCCTCAAGCATGATTTATACACTTTTGCATGAGCTCAATCAAAACAATTGTCGAAGCACTTTTTCCACTCCGATTGAGACACCTTCAAAACATGGGTTTTGAGCTCTTCAACAGCATCTTCTGGCGACGAAAATCGTTGAACACGCATTTTTTTCTTGATGTGCGGGAATAAAAAGAAGTCATTGGGTGCCAAGTCAGGGCTGTACGGCGGATGACCCATCAATTCGACATTTTGGCCGGTCAAAAAGGCGCTGGTGAGAGCTCGCATTGTCATGGTGCACGAGGATTCGTCTTCTCTTGTTCGTTTTTCGAATTTCTCCGAAGACTTCAGGCAAACAAGTTGTGGTGTACCACTCAAAATTGATCGCCCTATGTTGCTCAAGTGAAAATTTCGCCACATGACCAGTTTTGCCGAAGAAACAGGCAACCATTTTCTTCGAAAAGTTCTTCCACGAACAACTTTCGTTGGATTTGGCTCGTCTTCGAAAACCCACACGGTCGATTGCTGTTTTGTTTTGGGCTTATATACATAGGCCCATAATTCGTCACCTGTGACGATCTTATAAAAGTCTTTTATAGCACCGCGATCGTATTTTTTCAAAATTTCTTTGCAGCAAATCGACACGATCCTTTTTTGAGCGATTGTCAAATTGTGCGGTATCTAACGAGAACACACCTTTTTTACGGCCAGGAGTTCATGCAATATCAAATGTATGCTGGTAAAAGAAATGCCTAAGGATGTATCTATCTTACGGTATATCACATAACGATCTTGAAATATCAGTTCACGCACGGCATCAATGTTCTCTGGCACAACGGCCGTTTTCGGACCACCTTCTTCCTTGAGGTAGCGTCGGCCACGATTGAATTCATTCAACCAGTTTTTAACAGTGCTATAGGATGGTGCTTCATCCCCATACAAAGATTTATGTTCATGGATGCACTCTTGTCGTGATAATCCACGTCGAAAGTTGTAAAAAATGATCACACGAAAATGTTCACTAGTTAATTCCATTTTTCCAATTGATTTTTCCAAGCCACTGTAAACAATACAAATTATGATCGTACGTCAAAACTTTTTGAGTACGTTTATGCTAAAAAATGTTAAACTTTCCAATGGAAATGTCAGATGACACCAGGCAACACTTAGTGTTGCCTAGGCCAGAAATATTAATAGCAACTCTCGTAGAATCTATGGGATGGACAATATGTTTACAAGCAGACTAATCAACGTAAACTAAAAAACTGATATGCAAGTATGAAGGGCGCAAAAGAAACTACACAGGGTGGTGACATTCCCTCCACTCACTAAAATTAAGTGATAACAAGAATACTTATAAGTAAATGTACAATTGCGCTATGGATTGATTCATCACTATAAAGAAGAACTTATTTCATTAACAGATACGAATAAGATACCAGCCCTTACACGTTCCATATTGAATTGAGTGACTCTGAAATTAATAAGGAAGCAAAATACAGGGTATTTGATGAAGGTTGCTACATTAAGAAACTCCAATTACTTTTTTCACGGTGTACAAAATTATTTTTTTTTATTCATGTTAAAGATCATTCAATTTTATTAAACAAAGCTTAATTAGTTTTAAAAATAATGGAATTTTTATGACCTTCTGCTCGTTGATGCATGTTCGCGATCTTACCAAAAAGTTAAAAAAGTAGCTTGAAGTGTTGAGACAGGAATAGCTACAATTTGTATTCGAATGAATTGCTTTATTTCACTCATATGTCAGATGCAGTAAGGTCAGGCGGCCTGGGGGGGCCTACTAAATGCGGCGTTTCCGGATATCAGCTTATTGGGAATTTTCGTCTCAATTCTGTCATAACAGGCCGGGCTATCTGAAGTGTTGCAACATCTAGCTGAAACCACACAGTTGAAAGAAATTCTCGTTCAGCATAATGCTGTATAGAGAAACTCTCTCAGCATGCTCAAGTAAAGGTCTCCAGTAACCTTAACGGTGTGGCCGTTTTCTTCAAAGAAGTAGGGCCCAACAATGCAGCGTGATGAAACTGCATACCACACTGTGACACAAAGTGGATGCAATTCAGGCTCATGGAGTATCTTTGGGTTGGAAGCACTCTATATTCAAAAATTTTATGTATATATGTGACAGCACATAGAGAAAGGGACCTAGGGGTAAAAAAAAATCAATTTTCATTTTTTTTTCTTTTTTTGATGTGGACAACATCTGAGCATCGAATGAGACCGATCCTGAGCCGCGAAAGTGTTCGCTCCCAGAGATATGTGCGTTTTATGAAAGTGAAGTCGACGATTCTGAGCGCAAATTGAAAGGGACCTTATCTTAAAATGGCTCTCCTGAACAAAACTTTTCATCAACTTTTCACTTTTTTTTGATGTGGACAACATCTGAGCATCGAATGAGACCGATTCCGTGCCCCAAAAGTGTTCCCTCCCAGATTTATGCGCGTTTAATGAAAGTGAAGTCGACGATTAAAAGCGCAAATAGAAAGGGACCTAATCTTTAAAATGGCTCTCCTGAACAAAACTGGTTTTTAACCTTAGGTCCCTTTCTATTTTGCGCGTCACATATGTTGCCGTTTAAATCGAAATGGGCCTCGTCAGGCATGAGAAGACAGATCAAAGTGTGTACGTCCTTTTCCACGTCCTTTTTCTTCTGGTATAATTCCAGGCGAATCAGGAAGTCTGCTGCGTTCAGTTTGTTTGCCATTTGAATTTGATCTGCTAATAAGTCAAAATTTTTGTGCATAATTGACTGCAATGACTGTCTGCTTATTTCCATTTGAACAGAGAACATTGATGCCGTGCGTAAACTAATAATGCAAGATCGCCATGAGACATACCGTAAAATAGAGGCATCCTTGGGCATTTCTTCCACCAGCATACATTCAATATTGCATTTTTTCACCTGTCCGTAAAAAGGTTTGTTCTCGTTGGATTCCGCACATTTTGACAATAGCACCAAAAAGGCTCGTGTCGATTGGTGCAAAGAAATTTTGAAAAAATGCGATCGCGGTGCTTTAAAAGGCGTTTATTACATCGTCAGAGGTGACGAATCATAGATCTATGCGTATGAGTCCGACACAAAACAGCAATCAACCGTGTGGGTCTTCGAAGACGAGCCAAATCCAACGAAAGTTGTTCGTGGAAGAAGCATTTCGAAGCAAATGGTCGCCTGTTTCTTCGGCAAAACTGGTCATGTGGCGTCTGTTCCGCTTAAGCAACGTAGGACGTTCAATTCTGAGTTGTACACCACAATTTGTGTGCCTGAGAAAACGAATCATATTGCACCCTTACAATGCGAGCTCTCACACATCGGCTCAAACCAGCGCCTTTTTGAACGGCCAAAACGTCGAATTGATGGGTCATCCGCTGTACAGCCCTGTCTTGGCACTCAATGACTTCTTTTTATTCCCGCACATGAAGAAAAACATGCGTGGTCAACGATTTTCCTCGCCAGAAGACGCTGTTGAAGCGTCCAAAAACCATGTTATGAAGGAGTCTCAATCGGAGTGCAAAAAGTGCTTCGACAATAGGTTTGAGCGCATGAAAAATTGTATAAATCATGCTGGAGCATAGTTTGAAAAACAAAAAAAACATTTTTGATGATAAATATTCGCATTTTCATTATTAGGCCAGAAATATATAAAGCAGCCCTCGTAATGATAAAAGGCCGAATAAATGTTAATAAAATAAAAATATTTTGTGAAAAATTTCATATTTTTTGTGAACATTTTGCATATAAATTATGAACAAATTTTGCCTTAAATATTAAAAAAAAAATATAAAACAAAAGTAAGTGTACGCTAAGGCGATAACATAAACATTTACGGACATTTTGAAAATAGTGTTGTATGCAAGAAGTGAAAAACATAAACCGTATGATTTAAAGATTTGCAATTTGTAGAAAATTGTTATTTAAGAAATACTATAAGCATTTCAGGTCCCGCAGCTCTTGTAGCCACAAATTATACCCGATCACGCCCAAATTGTGCATGGTACAGAGGTGCTTAATTTACTAAATATCGCAATGGTGTAGGGTATATCATAGTCGGCAACGACCGACTTACGACTTTCCTTACTGCATTATTTTAAATGCATTATTTTTACTTTTTATTTGTACATTAATTGACAGGCAGAATATTTATTTAGAGGACATATGTACTTAGGGACATAAATAATGTTACACACGTTTTATGCTGTAACAAAAAGTACTGAATGTTTTTGGACCAAATATTTTTTAACATATTTATTGATGTATATTGTATCCAAAAATAATCAAAATAAAATAATAATCTGTCCGCCTTTTGCCTTTACAGACGCCTTAAGTCGCAATGGCCAATCGCTGCACGAACCTCGTCCATTGGAAAATTGGCCACAGCTCGAACCAAAGCAGTTTTATAAGATCCAATCTTGGGGTATCTTTTGTGACAAACCTTGTCCTCTTAAACCGTTAACAATTTGTAATCCAAATGGTTCAAATCTGGATTGTCTGAGGGTCATTCTTCAGAGGAAATGAACGCTGGCAAATTTTTTCGAAGCCAGGCCTCGGACGTTTTAGCCTTATGGGCCGGCGCACACGCAAAAAAAAAGTATGGTCGGGGTGACAATATTCAAAGAGGATCATACTATTGTTGGGTATATGGTTGTGACACAACAATATTATGATCCTCACAACTATATTATGACTCACACATAACCATACCATGATCCCCACAACCATAGTATGATTCACACTCGACCATACAATGATCCTTAACATTATTCATTAGGATTGGATAATGTTGTTATTCTAAAATAGAGATTTTTATCAAGCAAGCTATATTAAATTGCATTCCAATAAATTAATAGCCAGAATTGAGGCCATGTTTTTATTGAACATTTCATTCAAGAAACGAAAATATATATTCCAACGGCAGTCGAAAATACTTTTAGTTCCCGGCAGGGGTAAATCAATGGTTATATACTGAGTGCAGGCAGATTTTAAATAAACGAGAACCAGTCGGTATTAGAGTATTTCACCGAACAAAGTAAACACAAATACCCTCGAACTACCTTCCGATGGTTTTTCTTCAACCATTCACTGTACCATGTGTGTTTTTTATGAGTATATCAAAAAATACATACGCACACACATACGAGTACATGTTTGCTCTATAAAACCTGTTTAGTTATGTTGATAGTCGCAACCAAACTGTATGATTGCAGTAATCATAATATTGTTAACGTAACGTAATTTTAAATAGCAATACTTTTGTTGCACCAACCACGTTTATATGGTTGCTACAACCATATTTTTATTTCTTAATTTCGTAATAATACTATTGTTACATTTCAACAATAGTAATATTGTCGCAATCTTACTGTTGTTAAAATGAAATTCAAAAAACAATATTATGGTTGTGACGAACATGCTTTTATTGTAGAGAACGTATTATTGTTGCGGTGACCATAGTGTAACCATATATTTTCTTTGCGTGCAGAATCCTGCTGGAAACTCCATGACTGGTTTTGGAACAGGGAATTGTTAAGAGGCTTCACAACAGCTTCCAAAACGGTTTCTTGGTAAACTTTGACCGATGTTTTGACTCCTTGTTCGCAGAAATGCAGGTCAGTGACCCCATCGTAAGAGACACCCCACCTAACCATAACTGAAGCTGGGTGATGGCCCTTTTCCACCCTTGGGATCAGTTCAGATGCTTTCTTAGATGACCACGCATACACTCTATCATTTTGCTTGATAAATTTTTCCTGAACGGTAAAAATTTTTTCATCGGTGAACAAAATTTTTCTGTGCAAGTAATCAGGGTGCTTCACCAAATGACGTTTGCATTTTTCAATCCTATTTTTTTTAAAGCTGCAGTCAATACATGTCCGGTACGTCGTTTGAAAGCCCCAAGTCCCAAGTCATTTTTAATGATTCGACTCATGGACTTTTGCGTGATATTCATCTCACGGCTCATGATTTTCTGTTTTCGAAGCGGATTTCTGTGAATTCTTGATTAAGTTACTTTGATGACATGTGGTGTTCGAACAGAGCGTGGGCGGCCCGACCGGTGGCGGTCTTTTACATATCCAGTCTCCTCAAATAGTTTTATGCAGCGGTAGGCGAACATGCGGCTAATCCTTTGTGGCCGGAGCGTTTTGAAAATTTCGTTTTTTTTTTTATTTTACACTTGAAAAGCGCTATTACAGCGATACGGTTCTTATTATCTGACCACTCATGATGAAAGTTGAAAGAATTTTAAAATCCCGTTACAGACTAACGCTATTGAGGTTAACTTTCAAAATCCATATGACATTATGACGAGGTATTTTCAGTTCTACTATTTAAATGGGTGTGTTCAATGTTGTAACAGTATTTATGTCCCTACTAAGTATTTATCAGTAAATATGTCTCGGTGTTATTACATATCCATACCCCTAATACAGTCCATACGCCAAATATAGTCTGCCTGTCAGTTCGTATTAATGCGGAGAGGCACACGCACACACATATGCAAGTGTAAATATCGCGGAGCGCATAAAAAGCATAAGAATTAATCCTCAATTTTCTGTAAAATGAAAATATTTTGCCCGAGAATTTAAGAAATGAAAATGCTGCTATAAAAGTTTTCGACGCATTGCCGTTTTCATTTCAAGATCTTTCGCTTTTCCCCGCAAAGCAAAACTTTTCTTTTATCTCTTCATGCTGTCTGAAGTTGGCTGTGATAGTATTCTTGTTGTTACTGCCGCTGCTGTCGTTGTTGTTGTTGTTGTTATGCGAGATACGGGTGTAAAATGAAAATAAATTAACATAAAGTTTTTTTTTTCATTATTGCACAAAAAAAGCGAAAACAGCATCAATTGAACTGAACACAAAAGCAAACAGTCAGCGAAAGGCAAACGCACAGACCGTTAAAGGCGGGTCGGGGTCGGGCGGGGCGAAGAGACGATGGAAGATGTTTTAAAACAGATTTTTTCACAGATTTCATTTTTGCATTAAATTGATAATGATGTGTGGATAATGGTTGGAGGAAATTACTTTTACAGCGAAACAATTTTAAATAAAAACACATTTTTTTTCTTAAATTCTTTGTGAAAACGAAAAACCGCAGCGTAGTAAAGCACAATAAATGAAATTGGTATTTTGGTTCGACTCGCAATTTCAATTATAAATATTTGAAATTGAATTTCGGCGAATTTAAATATATTGCATATGTGGTAATGACAGAGAATGATAAAAATAGGGAAATCATCAAATTATTGCCGGCTGCTGCGAAGATTTCAACTTGCGCTTAAAAATAGAATTTGTTTTGGGAGTTAATATTTTTATACGGTAAATTAATCCCTATAACACAAATTCCCTAGAAATTGCTCAACGAGAACTACAAGAGATTCCATAGAATCGATGAACTGGAAGCTATTAGAGAAATGAATATTTTGAATTGTTTTCTTATGACAATTTGGTTCCACGAAACAGGTGCGTTTGTAAAGTAATTGAGGTGCAGGGGAGGGTGAGCCGAGAATTATGCATCAAAGTAAGTTGAGACAAGTCTATTCATGTAAAGGGCGATCCGAACATAAGTATTATTACACCCTCCAATAAAGCACAGTGCTCCGTTCCCTTTTGTCCATTGGAGAAAAAAAGAAGGAGTTTTCAGAATACAATGAAACTTCATTTCTTAATGGTTTCAAAAATGTTATCGGTTATATGTAACATTTGCGTTTTTTTTTTTTTTGTAAACTCGTCAAAGACACTTTATTTAAAATAATAATAAAGAGAATCGGACAAAATCGGAGAAGATTTCGTTTTTTTCTTATGGACAAAAGTCCAAACTAATTTATTGTGCCAAAAAAATTAAGCGAATTTTTTGTTTTTTGCTTTTTGGAATCAAAAATTGAGCAATTTTTTGAATAAAAAATTCGTCATAAACACTTTTAAAAAAAAAAAAAACAAAAGAGGTTCGTACAAAATCGGCGAAGATTTCGCTTTTTTATTATGGACGAAAGTCCAAACTAATTTTTTGTGCAAAGAATTGCAATGAATTTTTTGGTACTTTTGCTTTTTAAATTAATAATTGAGAACTTTTCAAAAAAAATTCATCGTAGACACTTTAAAAAAATGAATATCAAAAAGAATCGGAAAAAATAGGCGAAAATTCTATTATTTTCTAATAGACGAATGTGTAAACTATCATTATTTTAACATCAAACATTGGAATTTTTTTACATATTCATCTAATGAAAAAATAAATATTAAAAAATTAATTTAAAATAATATTTATAAGTTAAAAAAAATTAAAAAAGCTAAATTTGAACCACACCTTAACTATAAAAAAAATTATAAATATTAGCCAATTCAATTCCGTCTAAAAATGCGTCTTCGACCAATATTTTTGTTGAAAAACTCAGGAAACAAACTACAATATTAATTATTTTGGATACAAATCGAACACATTAAATGGTTTTGGAGCCCAAAAATTTTATTCTATGAAAAAAACATTTGCGGATTTTTTCTTACTTGGACTATTACCTTTAAAATGATACCAAAAAGCAGGTCAGTTTTCTGATCTTTTTCAATGAAACGGAGCACTACGTTCCCTTTAAAGTTCGATAGCGATCAAACTAATAGTAAACATTTTAATATTATAAATAGGCAAAATCGGCAAATGGGGAAAAAGTGTTTTTAAGGGGTTAAAGGTACCTCGGTAAAAAAAAATTTTAAGTTTGCTTACCAAATTATAAATTTTTGGGGAAAGGCAATGGCTACAATATGTATTATTAGTTGGGACGCACTAAGTACCTCGATAAAGAACATAGTTGCAGAATGTTTTGGCTCATGTAGCCCAAAAAACGAGAGATCAATCAACGATGTTGATATATCTAATTAAAGAAAATTTTGCTTCAAATCCAAATATGAAGTAATTTTGAAAATTTTGTTGATAAAAGGTACGTCCGCCGAACGGGCTCAAAATCTCACGATTCATCGTGCTTTAGTAGCTTAGGGACAGTAGTTTGAATTTAAGGCCTGGCCGAACAGGTAACTCAGTGGAACAAGGCATTATAAGTTAGTTAGATAGCAAATGTTTGTAACTACCAAAAATATTAAAGCTAGACCCACCTTTAAGTATAGCATATATATCGATAACTGATCGTCCGTCCAATCAAATTATAATCGAACTACGGGTCGCAAATGTTCTCCGATTTTCAGAAAATTTGGCAAAAGGAAGTATTAAGGCACAAGGACGGACGCTCATGAAATTGAAAAAAATCGAATAAGTTTTTTATATACTTAGTAGGGACATAAATACTCTTACAACATTGAACACACCCATTTCAATAGTAGAACTGAACATACCTCGGTTATGTCGCATGGGGTTTGAAAGCTTACCACAATAGCGTTAGTCTGTAACGGGATTTTAAAATTGTTTCAACTTTCATCATGGAGTGGTCCGATAATGAGAACCGTATCGCTGTAATAGCGCTTTTCAAGTGTGAAACGAAAAAAAGCGATATTTTCAAAACGCTCCGGCCACTAGGGATTAGCCGCATGTTCGTCTACCGATGCATAAAACTGTTTGAGGAGACCCACGCTCTGTTCGAACACCGCATGTCATCAAAGCCGTTAAATCAAGAATTCACAGAAATCCGCTTCGAAAAAAGAAAATCATGGCTCGTGAGATGAATTTCACGCAAAAGTCCCTGAGTCGAATCATTAAAAAAGACGTGAGACTTGGGGCTTTCAAACGACATACCGGACATTTATTGACTGCAGCTTTAAAAAATAGGATTAAAAAATGCAAACGTCTTTTGGTAAAGCACCCTGATAACTTGCATAGAAAAATTTTGTTCGCCGATCAAAATTTTTTTACCGTTCAAGCAAACTGATAGAGTGTATGCGCGGTCATCTAAGGAAGCATCTGAACTGATCCCAAGGGTGGAAAATGGTCATCCCCTAGCTTCAGTCATGGTTTGGTGGGGTGTCTCTTACGATGGGGTCACTGACCTGCATTTCTACGAACAAGGAGTCAAAACATCGGCCAAAGCTTACCAAGAAACCGTTTTGGAAGCAGTTGTCAAGCCTCTTAACATCACCCTGTTTCAAAACCAGCCATGGACTTTCCAGCAGGATTCTGCGCCGGGCCATAAGGCCAAAACAAGGCTTCGAAACAATTTGCCAGCGTTCATTTCCTCTCAAGAATGACCCTCAGGCAGTCCAGATTTAAACCCATTGGATTACAAATTGTGGACGGTTTTAAAGGACAAGGTTTGTCACAAAAGATACCCCAACATTGGATCTCTGAAGACTGCTTTGGTTAGAGCTGTGACCAATATTCCAATGGGCGAGGTTCGTGCAGCTATTGACGATTGGCCAGTGCGGCTTAAGGCACTTGTAATGGCAAAAGGCGGACATTTCGAAAAAGTCGATTCTTTTTGGATACAATATACATTAAAAAATATATTAAAATATATTTGGTCCAAAAACATTCAGTACTTTTTATTTTACAGCATAAAACGTGCGTAACAGTAATTATGTCCCTACTAAGTAGATCCTACATATATCTTTACCCGATTTTTTTAATTTTAGCTCTAGGAGCCACATCTTACATTCAATTTAGATGACATTTAGCACACGTTATATTTTCGGACCAGGGAATGATGTAGCAAAATTGAATTTGTCTTTAGCTCTAGAAGTCACAACTTACATCCAATTTTGATGAAATTTGGCACACGTTTGTTTTTGTTACCACGGTTCAGATTTTGATACAGCTACCACATACACGTTCATCTGATATTTCTCTTTTTAGCTCTAGAAATCATATCTTACATCTTGATGAAATGTAGCAGACCTTTGTTTTTGAGCCAAGGGCGGGCATTATTTTAATTAAAGAAAATCGGTTTAGATCAAGATATAGCTCCCACATATAACGGGGGATCGATCTAGAGATATTTTTTCAAAATAAAAAAATGCTCGTATTCAAATCGTTATTGTTCATTCAATTGGATATTTTATGTCATTAATTTTTTGAATATAATTTCCTTGAAATGTGGGTACCTACTATGCCTCAGGGTGTCCATTCTGAGGGCGTTTCAACAATTGCAGCAAGGCTTTCTGAAGAGAGTTGTCACGGACCCGAAATCATGATAAAAGTAGTGTACAGCCACGAAAATCAATGTCACTTTGCCATTTTGTTTAAAACTTGCCTTCTATTTAAATATAGAAGCAAGAGGTCTTGAGCCGGTTTAATCCCTGTTCAATGTGTAAAAGCAACAGACCGAAATAAAACAAACGAGCTAAACAATAAATATTAACACAAAGCGAGCGTAATGTGTGAATAAAACATTAGTGAAAAAATACCCCTAAATTGATCACCCGTTATGTTCAAACGATTCTACCAAAAACAATGAAATTTTCTCACTAATTTAAATTTTATATTGTCTTAAAATCTTGCTAAATTGTAGTCCAGGATAAAATATATTCGGCCACGTCCGACTTTAGCTTTTTTTACAATATTTTTAAATGGAATAAAGTGTGTTAGTTCTAGTCGGCTAACGTACGCACTACATCACAGTAGTACCTAGCGCTCATGTTTGTAACACCCTAAAGTAATCCTAAAGTAATGGAGGTAGACTCTTTATTAAGAATACAGATCGATTCAGAATCACTATATGATTCCATGGAGCGCTGGTCGTCCGTCCTTCCGTCCGTTCATCTATTGTTGTAATCAAAGTACAGTTCAATAAGAGAGATGCTATATATATTTCTGGCCTATTCCTGAAAACGCGAATAACTATCATCAAAAATGGTTTTATTGTTTTTCAAAGTATTATCCAGCATGATTTATACACCTCTGCATGCGCTCAAACTAATTGTCGAAGCTCCGATTTTACTTTATTGATTTTACTTTAGTAATTTTTACTCCGATTGAGACACCTCCAAAACATGGGGGTCGACCACTCATTTTTTTCTTGATGTGCGGGAATTAAAAGAAGTCATTGGGCGCCAAGTCAGGGCTGTATGGCTGATGACCCAACAATTCGACGTTTTGGCCGGTCAAAAAGGCGCTGGTTTGAGCCCCTGTGTGAGAGCTCCCGTTGTCATGGTGCACAATGATTCGTCTTATCTTGTTCGTTTTTCAAATTTTCTCTGCAGACTTTAGGCAAACAAATTGTGGTGTACCACTCAGAATTGACCTTCCTACGTTGCTCAAACGGAACAGTGGCTACATGACCAGTTTTTGGTCTTCGAAGACCCACACGGTCGATTGCTGTTTTTATTCGGGCTCATACGCATAGATCCATGATTCGTCACCTGTGACGATCTTGAATAGTTTAAAGCACCGTTATCGTATTTTTTCAAAATTTCTTTGCACCAATCGACACGAGCCTTTTTTTAACGACTGTCAAATTGTGCGGGATCCAACTAGAACAACCTTTTGTAACTGCCAGGTGTTCATGCAATATCAAATGTATGCTGGTGGAAAAATGTCCAACGATGCCTCTATCTCACGGTATGTCACATGACGATCTTGCATTATCAGTTCTCGCACGGCATCAATGTTCTAATATTCAACTTATGTTGAATATTAGTTGAATGTTAGAAGTACAACAGGACAGAGGAAAACAATTATTTAAATTGATTACCCCTGATGATGATCGATGAAGTCAGTTATATTGAGTTATTTAAAATTAAATAAATTAAAAAAACCCCAACATCTGTTTTTTGCTTATGACCTCAAGCCTAACAATAACTGAAAAATAAACAACAAAAAGTCAACTATACAAAATTTTAAATTTTAAAAAAATAAATTAAAGTTTTTTAAAGAAAAATATTTAAAAAATAATATTTGACCACGTTATTTAGATTGACCTTTTTCATTTCTTAAAAATCGGTCAATCCGTAATTTTTAGTAAGACCCAAAAAAAAAATTAAATTCTCGAAAAAGACGTTCCATTGAGGGACATACTGTTGTTGCTTCGGCAAAAAGTACACTTTTTTGGTTATTCCTTAACAAATTAAGTCATTACAAAAACGAACAAAATGGCCATATCTGTTTGACGTTTCGGTTCATGTGGCCCAAAAACATCCCGTACAATCAATAGTCAACGCTCCAGCCAGAATTGGCGATAGTAACCACGGAAACCGCATACAGGGAAGACCGAGTCTTCGGTTATTAAAGAATAATGCGAAGATCCTTAGGATTAGAAATTGGTAGAGGCTCATCCAAGACCAAAGTGCTTATAAATCATTTATTGAGCAGGCCAGAACCAACAAGAGGATGTGGATTCTTAAACAAAAAGTTTGGCAATCCTTATGAAACGGCCGACAAAATTTCAATTTATTGTCAGAATAAATAAATATAAATATCGAATTAGCTTCAAGCGTTTTAAAAACAGTTTCAACAATCGCTGTGTACATTTGGAAACATATATTGCTGTTTTAATACTAAAATTTTCGCTGGGTGTAATATATCTACAGGTAATTGTTATAACAATAGAACAGCTTATCTAGAAACTCGAAAAAAGCTTTAAATGATTGACATCAACACTGGAATGAAATAGAAATTGTAACAAGGGCACATATGAGAACCATTCTTGGAAATGACAGACGACCAGCCATGCCGACAAATAAGAAAACGACACATATTTACCCCAACTTAAGTAAACAGGATGTTTTTATGAATGGAAGTATTATACGTCTGTAAATGCGTAATAGCCCAGGAGCCAACAACGTAACTCGTTACACTTTAGGCAATCGGGCAATAACTTTTAGGATAAGTCTCTTGTTAGTATAAGCAAACAAATGGAGAGTCTGACAAAAGCGTAGGCGTTGGCTTTCGCTTACCTAGAAGTTTTAAGGACGAAGAAAAACAAAGCTTTATATGTTTTTACTCAGCCTGTTGAATTGAAATTTAAAATCTAGTAATGTTTTGAGTAACACAGAAGTATATATTTTGTCACAGCAGTGGACAGGAGGAATGTAGGTGTCGAATCTAGTCAAAACAATTCATAAGGCCCTTAGCACAAAAACAGGTTAGATTAATATTGATATAGTGGAACAAATGCCCAGAAATAAATACATTCTATACCAGAATGAAAAGTTTGTAGAAACGGTACTCTAGATCATAACAAGCAAAACAAGCAAAAACGCCGTAAAAATCAGTCAGGACGAATCTTCCCTACCTTCCACTGTCACTACTCTAGAAAAATGGTAAAAAGATCGTATACATTTTTCTTTATTAGGATTAGTGGCAAAATTTGCTTTAATTTGAGTACGCATATCTCCATATTGACTATTAATCGCCCCATTGACTTTTGAAGTGGCAAAAAATTTCAGCAACTATGCCCTTTTTAAAGGTATTTAGTGCGTCCCAACTAACAGTACCAATTTCAACCATTATCCTTATACCAAAAGTTATAATATGTCAAGCAATTACAACGTACTTCCAACTGTGCCAATTTCGGCCATTTACTTATACAATCCCCAACAGCTTATGACCATAAGCCATCATAATGACAAATGAATACGGACTGAGGGTCATGGGTAGTTTGTCTTTGAATTGTACGACGACCAATAATATATGCGCTAAATAGGGTCTCCGATCAAAATTTTGTGGCGTTGCATAGGGATAACAAATGTAATATTCCATCGATCCTTGGATGGATGGTAAAAAACCACCCAAGCATTTTTGATTTAGATGATCAAAACCTGTCTTTTTAAAAAACTCCGTTCTAATAAAAACTTTGATAACTCAGTCAGTTACTAACGATTTGTAAAACACCAAAAGGCTTTGTTTTCCTTATTAATGGTGGTCCAACCATAATAAACAATGCTAATCGTGAGTCAGATCTTAACGTCAAGTTTTTTGCCCAACCTTATTTAATGCTTTTTTGCTTAAGTGTTTAACAAATTCAGGGTTGCGAAAGTTGCCTTTTACAAAAGTAGGCGTTTAAATGATTTTTGTGTAAGCAAATCTGTCCACAGTGCATTCGTTAACAAGCAGAATTGCCGCATTTGGTTATATAAAAATCCACGAGTGGTTCTTAAAAAGTCGATGCATCTACAATGAGTGACTGTTTGATCCGGTTTATGGGCTGGCGGCGTCATGGGGCCGTACTTCATCGAAGTCCGCCAAGCAGTTACCGTGAACTGTGTTCCCTAACGCGAGATGTGTTCCCAACACGATAATGCCACTTGCCACACAGCCAACGAAACAATGGCTCTTTAGCGTAAGAAAGTCAATGGTCATGTTTTCTCATGTTGTGGGCCCACGTGTGATTTGACACCGTTGGATCTTTGTTCAGGGCTATTAAAAAGAAAAAATGTACGTCAATTAGCCAAGAATAATTTAAGAGCTTAAGGTTGAGATAGTTGGGCACCTTAACGACATTGAACCTCCATTATACAGGGTGGAGCGCGAAAATCTTTGCTTTTTTTGCACTGCTGGCTGTGTCGGCATAGTTGATCGAAGGGTGGGGAGTATACGTGGCTTCTAGTGGCTGACGGCAGATTTGTATTCGTTTGCATTTCAATTGCCATCATGCATTAAAAGAGGCAATTCAAAAAATCAATATAAAGCACAACGAAAAGCTCGAACGTCATTATAACATGCTTGCTAGACAATTATTGTGCAGTCCAAGCTCTTTAATACTTCGGAGAAACGAACGCCGTGTTTTCTAATCTACACTTGGGCTTCATCCGTAACCGTAATCGCGAACACACGCGCCCGAAAGACAGTGTAGAAATCTTTTTTCTACGTCACGTGGCTTAAATGCTCTTATACGTGATCATTAAAACAGTCAATATCAATCGCGAAAGAACACTCAAAAAATACTGTGTAGAATCATTTATTCTACGTCACGTGTCTTAAATGCTAACCTAAATTACGTCGTCCACTCTGCTATTCTAGAGTTATCCGTTATACATACATAACTAGAGTTCTTCACTCTACATAATATCGCGAACACTCTGTAAATGACTGCAAGGGTCCTCTGGCACTTTATCACAAGGTTTAAGCCAAACCAGGTTTAAAATTCTCAGACATGTGGTCCATACCTGCTATGTACTATTTTGACCAAATTAATGCAAATTCCTGCCAATAAGCAGAGATCCACATAAGAAATCCATACTAGGATTCATTATTAAAATATACTTACGATTCTTATACTTATTGTTAGGCTCCTTTGGAGTAGATTCAATTATTCAAATAAAGCATTATTACAAAAAAAATCATGCATTGGACACGTGAGGAGAGGTCATTTTGTGTTGAAGTGTATTTTTCAAATGCGCACTCGATCATTGCAGTACAGCGTGCTTTTCGATTACGATTCGCTGTTCCCCCACGCGGACGTGTTCCTGGACGGTAGCCATTGTAAATTGGGAAACTTCATTGAGAACAGCAGGGAATATCAGGATTATATCAACCTTCCCAACACCTAAATTAACAATATTGAGGCTGAATTGGAAGATAACCAAACGACATGCTTGTTAGAGTTCATGAAAACTATAGAAAACGTATGCAACACTGTGTGGATAGCGAAGGTCGAGATTTGTCAGAAACACTATTTAAAACCATCTAATTTAAAAATTCCTTTACTGTAAAATATTATTAAGATATAAAATAGATTTTTCTTAAGTTAATACATTATTGATTTCATTCCCAAATAAGCAAACTTCCGCGCTCCATCCTGTAGATGTATCATATATAAAATTCTGGCCATTGGACATTTCCATTAGAAAGTTTGAATTTTTTTTAGCATAAACGTACTCAGAACGTTTTAACGTACGACCATCATTTGTGTTGTTTACAGTGACTTGAAAAAATCAATTTGCAAAAAATGCAATTATTTAGTGAACATTTTCGTGGGATCATTTTTACAACTTTCGACGTGGATTATCACGACTAGAGTGCATCGATTAACTTAAATCTTTGTATGACGATGAAGCACCATCCTATAGCACCTTGTAAAACTGGTTTAATGAACTCAATCGTGGTCGACGCTCGCTCAAAGGCGAAGTTCGTGAAGGCCGTTGTGCCAGAGAACATTGATGCCGAACATTAATGCAAGATCGTAATGTGACATACCGTGAGATAGAAGCATCCTTGGGCATTTCTTTCACCAGCATACATTCGATATTGCATGAACACCTGGCCGTAAAAAAGATTTCTTCTCGTTGGATCCCGCACAATTTGACAATCGCTTAAAAAGGCTCGTGTCGATTGGTGCAAAGATATTTTAAAAAATACGATCGCGGTGCTTCAAAGGACGTTTAGAGGATCGTCCCAGGCAACGAATCATGGATCTATGCGTATATGCCCGAAACAAAACAGCAATCGACCGTGTGGGTCTTCGAAGACAAGCCAAATCGAACGAAAGTTGTTCGTAGAAGAAGCACTTCGAAGCAAATGGTCGCCTGTTTCTTCGGCAAAACTGGTCATGTGACGACTGTTCCGCTTAAGCAACGTAGGATGGTCAATTCTTGGAGGTACACCACAATTTGTTTGCCTGAAGTCTTCGGAGAAATTCGAAAAGCGAACAAGGAAGACGAATTATTGTGCATCATGACAATGCGAGCTCTCACACATTGGCTCAAACCAGTGCCTTTTTGACCGGCCAAAACGTCGAATTGATGGGTCATCCGCCGTACAGCCCTGACTTAACACCCAATGACTTCTTTTTATTCCCGCACATCAAGATAAAAATGTGTGGTCAACGCTTTTCTACGCCAGAAGATGCTGTCAAGCGTTTAAAAACCATGTTTTGGAGGTGTCTCAATTAGAATGGAAAACAATTGCTTTGACAATTGCTTTGAGCGTGTGCAAAAGTGTATAAATCATACTGGAGAATACTTTGAAAAACAATAAAACCATTTTTGAAGATAAATGTTCTCATTAATACTATTAGGCCAGAAATATATAAAGCAGCCCTCGTACTTTGTTTAAAGTTAAACGTGTTATAAATTGTGTGTTGGGTATTGTTGCATTCTTAAGTGCAGCCCATAAAATTGTTAGCTGTATACATTAGATAATATTTGTGCGCTCGCTCATGATCGTACTTTTCCACAGGGTGATAATGGCCAGTGGTAGGAGACTCGGAGTAAATATACTCACCACCTTAAGAATAAAAAATATTCTAAACAGAAAAAAAATTATCCTGCACTATCAAGATCTCTACGAATAAAATGGAGATGATGAAATAAGGCCATAGAAAGAAACACCATGGTCGACGAACGTAAACTTCAAGCAGTACCACTTCTCGGCGAAGAAAAAGAATTGAAGGATGTTCGACTACCCAACAAGAAAGGTAGACATCTGAGCTGGGATGCACTGCGGAAATCAACACGGTGTTTCGGACGGCACTCAACTCTATTGAAACCAGCACTATGATGCAGCTACAGTGGTTATATGTCGCTGATATAAATATGTATAGAAATGTGTTGTAATTAAATCTATTAAAAATTACAGAATAATTTAACTTATATCTACATACCGGTTGTAGATATAAGTTAAATACAGCCCACATTATGTTAAAAAAAGAACAATAGATTATTTTCCGCTGGCAGAATGTTCAAAGTTGAACACGTTTTAAGAAGAGAATAATAAAGAAAACCTTAAGAACTTTTTCCGCTGGCAGAATGTTTAAAGTTGAACATGTTTAAAACTATGTGTTGGGTATTGTTGCATTCTTAAGTGCAGCCCATAGATAATATTTGTACGCCCGCTCATGATTGTACTTTTCCACATGGTGATAATGGCCAGTTGTAGGAGACTCGGTGTAATAAATACTCACCAGGAGAACCCTTACAACTCTTCTCCAAATTGAGTCAGAATAATTCTACTCAATAACAAGTTTTGGTCCATTCGAGCCTTTAAAAACGAAGTGTTTTTCCCTACCAAAGGTAAGAGACTCTAAGTTAAAAAAAAATCGGATCTCACAAGAGCTAAAGAAATCATTTTTAGCGCCTGAGGTAAAATTGAAAAATCAAGGAGTTTCGCCCCACTTGTGGTATGAGACTCAGAGTACAAAATGCTCAGAAGTGAATGACGTGTCATTTGCTCAATTTTGGTCCTTCGAGCCTTAAAGACGAAGAGTTTTCCCCTACCAAAGGTAAGAGACTCTAAGTTAAAAAAAATTGGATCTTTAGCGCCAGAGCTATAGAAATCTATTTTACCGCTTGAGGTAAAATTGAAAAACCAACGAGTTTTCCCCCATCAGTGGTAAGAGACTCGGAGTATTTTACAAATACTCCAAATGGAATAACCTGTGTGTTTCACTTATACTTAAGCTTTTTTGCTTGTTTTATAATTACAGCGTCTAAAACTGATGATGTTGTATGCATAGGTGCTATATCTATATCTGAACCGATTTTCTTCCTGGGCCGAAATAACTTACTCGTGCTAAATATCAGTGAGACTGGATGTAAGATGTGTCTTCCAGAGCTAGAAACAGAATAACCGGATGAACATATATGTATAGGAGATATATCTAAATCTGAACCGATTTTCTACAATTATGACGGCGTCCTTCAAATTTGGGGAAATTAAATTTTCCTACAAATTTAAATATGGCATTAGTTTTAAAATATCGGTAAATTTAGAGCCCATCCAAGGTGTTGAAAACCACTATTTTGAGTTGGGTTTTCTGAACATCCAGAATGCAAGGTAGTCAGTCGCCGGACCCAAGCCTTTTTACTAGTTTTATGATTAAAGAGTCTAAAACTAATGATGTTTTAAAGTCGGTTTACACTATTTAAAGTCTATTACGGAGTTTAGAATGTTCAGTGCTATTATTGTATGCGGCTATCTTAAGCTCTGTAAAATTTTCAATTTAAAATTGCAAGAAGCTGGAAAGGTTTTGCCAAATTACCACCTACTTGTGGTGGTATTAAGAGGGTGCTAAGCACTTCAACCGCCTCATGTGAGAAGCCTGTCGTGAGATAACATGAAATTGTCGACACCATTCAAGGATATTATGTATGGCTAAAGCCGTGAGTATACAAGAAATTAGCCTGAGCGCATCTACTCATGTTTCATTTCATATTAAAAACAATTATAAGTCCTTTTAAGCAGCACGCAGACATCTGCGGGAAAGGCGGCGGGCATTTAATACGGACATCTGAACCCAAGGAAGGTCAACGCGGCCTCTGTGGTCTACACTGGCAACATTTCAATAAAAACACGTTCGTTTTCTGCAGAAAAGGTGTGTTTATTTCAAATTACAATGTCACCGCCCACCATACGCAAAGTTTAAGGCCGGTACTGGGTGGGATGAAAAACAGAAAGGTTGACGAAAGAAATAAAACACTGTCTGCGCCACGACAGCGTTATTTGTCACTTAAATTCTGGCATGAAAATAACATTTGAATTTAAATTTTCCCCGCGATTGCTGTTGTTTTTGGTGGCGTCTGCACGCACAGGACGAACGCGTAGAGCGAAGGCCCCAGGTTATATAGAACAATGACGGCAGCAACAACAACAACAGCAACCTACAAAGGCAATAACCAAATCAATGTCAGAACTGAGTGAAACACGTTGTGTACTCGTATGTATGTGTGGCTGAGAGACGTACGTTTGAAGGCGGGTTGACTGAAAGATGCCCTCCAAAAAATCAATTGTGTTTTAAAACATTTTAATATATTTCAATGTCAATGTCACGCAAAGGGGATTGGCTGGCCAACAATATCAATTTAGGCTGCATGGTGCTGCTGTTACACTTGTGACAGATTTGTTTGTGTAGAAAATTGAATTTTAATACAGGGTTACTAGGTAGAAACGATAAAGGAAAACAATTTTAGAGAATAACAACAGAGCTACTGCTCTATGGACTCCTGATTATCCGTACAAACAGACCAGAACTAGTAACCAAAGGATACTCTTAGATTTTTATAGAAACACTAGCTGACCCAGTAAAGGTTGTTTTGCCATATAGTTTATTATTTCTAGGAAATATTTTTTAGTATAATAAAAAATAGGTAGCACTATAAGTGCGTGGGGAAATAATTATAATTGAAACAGGAATTAAGCGTTGAAGGCAATTAAAGTAAAATTTATTTATGTTAATATTTTTTTTAAATAACCAACACTCAGGGGATGCCCCCTATACTTGCGGTGCATTGCGTTGGCGAGTGGAAAGTAAAGGATCGGACGGGGGGAAAGGATCGGACGGGGGAAAGAGGGAGTAATGGTTATTTAAGCTTGCCTTGAACTTCTGGATGTCGCAATTACTAGGAAATACATTTGCCGGAAGTCGATTCGACATACGGACTGTACGCTCGTACGCAAACGAGCAAAAACGAATTTGATCTGTAGTGTATAGTGCGGCCAACTGGCCAATCGATAACAAACGGGTGTGAATTCCTAGAAAGTCGCGTATCCCTGCCGAACATCCTCACGACAGGAATGAGAAGACGGATGTCTAATGAACACACACCATGAAAGAAACGATAGAACAGCGTCACGCAACCCACATTCCAACTATGTTCAAGGGAAACAATAGAGTTTGATACTGTCACCTATCAGCACCATCGCTCTCCTTTGATCACGGTCAAGTAGTTCCAAGGATGATTTTGGACCACCTGCCCATATATGGGAGTTGTATTCCATCTGTGGCCTGATGTAAGTTGTATAGATATTGGAAAGATCAGAGGGAGTGAAATATTTCTTGCACCGCTTTAAAAAGCCTATGCACTTGAGTGCTTTTTTCAACCGAATACAGGTCTCGCCCAACGAGCGTCATGGTACGGATATTGTACAATCGAGAGCTTCTGATTGTTCAATATCCGTACCATCGAGAGAAATTGACGATATGGTTAAGTCAGCGAATCGCTTGTGAGACAACAAGCAGCACTGTGTCTTACGTGCATTAAAATCTACTCTATTCACTCGACCCCATTCGTAAGTGACCAGTAGATCCCGGCCAAGTGCCTCATCCATAATTTGCCTTTTGCCTTCAATATCTTGAAGACTCGGCCAACGGTCGAATGAATATGAATGACAGAGGTTAATATCATCTGCGAAAGAGTAGATTGGATTCACGGTCTGACCCACAAGATCGTCAATGAAAATAAGAAATAAAGAGGGAGAAAGAACAGAGCCCTGTGGTTCACCTGCGGTCGGCCAATGTGTGTTGGATGAGAACCCATCTACAACAACTCTAATAATGCGATCTCTAATAAAGCTCGATATAAATCGAGCAAACGTATTACCGACACAAAAAGCGATCAGATTTGATATGAGTGCACTGTGCCAGACTCAAGCAAAGGCCTTGGATATATCTAGAGCCACGACGTTACTCTCACCAAACTGTTGGATAGACCGACTCCAACGCTCCGAAAAGAACGCCAACAGGTCTCCGGTAGAGCGATTTCTACGAAAGCCATACTGTCGATCACTTAGCAGGTCGTGGGTATCTAAATACCTCACAATGCTCTCCATTACCTTGGAGAGCGCCGAGCAAATTGCAATTGGCCGATAATTCGCAGGATTATAAGCTTCACACGTTTTAGGGTCGGCTGGACATTCGCAACCTTCCAACACGCTGGGAAAACTTCCGCACGGTAAGCAAGGTTGAAAAGGTTGCGTAATGGACGGTCTAGCGTCGACGAGCACTTACATAGGACAAGTGCCGAGATACCATCCGGGCCCGGGGATTTATTTACATCTAGGTTCGCAAGAACCCTTTTAACTCCACGCGTTCGAAAAATATCTGAGACATGGAACTTGATACGTTTTCGATCGTGGGGAGTGGTTGATTGCTTTCCGGCAAGGAATAATTTCCTGCAAAGTGAATGCCTGGTATATTAAACAGGAGTTGGGATAGATGAAGAACTATCCTTTACTCTTCTTACAAACGACCAAAAGCTCTTACTTCCCCTGGGAGAAGTAAGAACCTTTGTACGTAGAAGTTGCTTGTGCAGAAATTTTTCACGCCTAAGCTCTCTAGCATACGAAGCTCTTGCCTGTTTCGCAGCAGTTCAGTAATGGAGTTTTTGTTCAAACGCCAATTTCTGAACGCTTCCTCCTTTGATCTGACAGCATCCCTGCACGCCTGGTTAAACCAAAAGCGCTAAAACCAATTGTCGAAGCACTTCTTCCACTCCGATTGGGACACCTACAAAACATGGTTTTTGAACGCTTAAACAGCATCTTCTGGCGACGAAAATCGTTTTTTTTCTTGATGTGCGGGAGTAAAAAGAAGTCATTCGGTGCCAAGTAAGGGCTGTACGGCAGATGACCCATCAATTCAACGTTTTGGCTGGTCAAAAAGGCGCTGGTTAGAGCCGATGTGTGAGAGCTCGCACTGTCATGGTGCACAATGATTCACCTTCTCTTGTTCGTTTTTCGAATTTCTCCAAAGACTTCAGGCAAAAAATTGTGGTGTACCACTGAGAATTGGCCTCCTACGTTGCTCAAGCGAAACAGTCGCCACATGACCAGTTTTCCCGAAGAAACAGGCGACCATTTGCTTCGATGTGCCTTTTCCACGAACAATTGCTGTTTTGTGTCGGGCTCATACGCATAGATCCATGATTCGTCACCTGTAAATATCGTATAAAAGTCTTTTGAAGCACCGCGATCGTATTTTTTCAAAATTTTCTTGCACCAATCGACACGAGCCTTTTTTTGAGCGATTTTCAAATTGCGCGGGATCCAACGAGAAGAAACCTTTTTTTACGGCCACGTGTTCATGCAATATCGAATGTATGCTGGTGAAAGAAAAGCCCAAGGAGGCCTTTATCTCACCATTTGTCACATGACGTTCTTGTATTATCAGTTCACGCACGGCATCAATATTCTCTGGCACAACGGCCGTTTTTGGACGACCTTCGTCTTTGAGCGAGCGTCGGCAACGATTGAATTCATTAAACCAGGTTTTCACAGTGCTATAGGATAGTGCTTCATCTCCATACAAAGATTTAAGTTCACCGATGCACTCTTATCATAACTCACGTCCAAAGTTGTGAAAAATGATCGCACGAAAATGTTCACTCGTTAATTCTAGTTTTATGCCAAATTGATTTTTTCAAGTCACTGTAAACAACACAAATGATGGTTTTACGTCAAAAAGTTCTCAGTACGTTTATGCTAAAAAATTTCAAACTTCCGCATGGAAATGTGATTGCGCCAGGCGACACTTAATTTTGCCTTGGCGAGAAATATATATAGCAACCATCTTAATTAAAATTAAAAATAAACAAAGATTAATCTCTCAGCGCAATGGATTGTACAATATTTTTGGTCAGTCCGTCTTTAACCAATAATATTATAAACAAACTGGATAGTTTTCCCATGCCCGTTGGAAAAGCATGGGGTACCCAAATCTAAGCCACATACAGTCAACGTTTGGCCTTGTGACTTTTTGATCGCATTTCGAATGCCAATCTAATTGGGAATCATAGGGATTCGTGGCAGCAATACATTTTCGCCCTGGAACTACCATTCCATACCATTCAAATCCTGGCTTCGATAACGTTTTTCATTAATCTTTGAATGACTAATCGTGTGCCATTGCAAAGCCGTAGTGGGTTCGAATTCCGAAGCAATGTACGTAACTAGAGATCCAACCTTCAATTGTAAATGGTGCGGTGCCATGCTTGGCATATCCAATGAATACAAAAACACATTTAGATAATTCACAGCTTCGTTGGTATCGCTAACTTCATCGACAGATTTGTATGACACCAAGTCCACTGAAAACAACTGTTGTATCTTGAATTTAAACCTTGACGTCCATATCTTATGCTGCTAAAATTTCTCTTTCTGAAAGCTACTCCAGATTTTTATATTGTGTGTTTACATTGGGATATATGTGGTCGATGAGAGTATTTTGCGAGTAGATGCTTGTGCAGAAATCGGTTGATAGTTTTATGCACCCAGTATTTTCATGTACAGCAACTTTTCCATTGTCAATATCTTTTGAGAAAGTTTCCGCGGATTGATCCTGAAGCATTTGAACGCTCATGTTCACTGTCGGTTAATCTTCAACATTACGCCGCAGTCTCCATGATTTAAAGCTAGCGTTGATTTCATCAGCGTACGTTGGACATGGAATAACGGGAAGTGTCTGTCTGAAATCACCCGAAAGGAGTTACAGAGTGCCGCCAGATAGTTTGTCGTGGTTTTTTATATCTTTCAATGCCCTGTCCAATGCCTCATGCAAATGGCCATGGGCGGTTGTTTTTTAATGCTGCACACTGCATTTGGGTTGTTTTGAATGTTTAATGGCAGCTTAAATGCAGAATAAGCTTTTCTGCCTCCATCTAATAAAGTTGCTGCAATGCCATATGATGCAACGGCTAATGCGATGTCATTTTTTGATCGTATCGCGGCAAGAAGTAGCCAAATAAGGAATGTTTAGCAAGTTCCACTTGGTGCAGTCAAAAAAAAAGAGTCCCCTTAGTTATCTAACGTCGTGGCGATTTTAATTGGCAGCCACGATTGTAGCATTTTGACATCGGTGGATTTCTTTATTTTGGGATAATTAAAAAAAAGTGTACTTCAATAAGCCCATGAACAATTCATTTGGTCGATATTTTGTTTCGCACATTCTTGTTATGGATCCTTCCATCATAATAAAAAAGAATGTTTTGCCAGTTCCACCTGGTGCAGTCAAAAAGAAAGAATCCCCTTGCCTTCTCGAAACTGCCAGCATAACGCTACGAATTAAAAACACATGCATTTAAGGCAAATGGTAAATTATCCAAGTATTTATCATTCATCATAAGGCCAGGGGATAAACAACGTTTTTTTTGTTTGGAGTAAACCCGTACACATTTTTAGCGTTCCAAATCGGGAGCAATCTACCTACTGTAGTCCGTCTGAACAACAAATTTTTTCCAATGATCATTCGAACATAAATTTTGAATTTCACTTAAATTGGTCTGCTTAGTAGGGACATAAATACTGTTACAACATTGAACACACCAATTTCAACAGTAGAACTGAACATACCCCGTTAATGTCATATGGGTTTTGAAAGCTAACCTCAATAGCGTTAGTCTGTAAGGGGATTTTAAAATTGTTTCAACTTTCATCATGGAGTGGTCAGATAATGAGAACCGTATCGATGTAATAGCGCCTTTCAAGTGTGAAATGAAAAAAAAACGATATTTTCAAAACGCTCCGGCTACTAGGGATTAGCCGCATGTTCGTCTATTGATGCATAAAACTGTTTGAGGAGACTGGAGATGTAAAAGACCGCCACCGGTCGGGCCGCCCACGCTCTGTTCGAACACCGCATGTCAACAAAACCGTTAAATCAAGAATTCACAGAAATCCGCTCCGAAAACAGAAAATCATGGCCCGTGAGATGAATATCACGCAAAAGGCCATGAGTCGAATCATAAAAAAAGACCTGGGACTTGGGGCTTTCAGACGACGTACCGGACATTTATTGACTGCAGCTTTAAAAAAAAATAGGATTGAAAAATGCAAACGTCTTTTGGTGAATCACGCGGATAACTTGCACAGAAAAATTTTGTTCGCCGATAAAAAAAATGTTTACCATTTAGGAAAAATGTAATAAGCAAAATGATAGAGTGTATGCGCGGTCGTCTAAGGAAGCATCTGAACTGATCCCAAGGGTGGAAAAGCGTTATCACCCAGCTTCAGTCATGGTTTGGTGGAGTGTCTTTTACGATGGAATCACTGATCCGCATTTTTGCAAACAATGAGTCAAAACATCGGCCAAAGTTTACCAAGTAACCGTTTTAGAAGCTGTTGTAAGACTTAACGATTCCAGCAGCATTCTGCGCCGGCCCATAAGGCTAAAACGCCCTAGGCTTGGCTTCGAAACAATTTGCCAGCGTTCATTTCCTCTAAAGAATGACCCTCAGGCAGTCCAGATTTGAAACCATTGGATTACAAATTGTGGACGGTTTTAGAGGACAAGGTTTGTCACAAAAGATACCCCAACATTGAACCCCTCTTAAGACTGCTTTGGTTCGAGTTGTGGCCAATTTTCCAATAGACGAGGTTCGTGCAGCTATTGACGATTGGCCAGTGCGACTTAAGGCGTGTGTAAAGGCAAAAGGTGGGCATTTCGAATAAGTAGATTCTTTTTGGATACAATAAACATCAATAAATATATTTAAAAATATTTGGGGCAAAAACATTCAGTACTTTTTAGTTTACAGCATAAAACGTGTGTAACAGTATTTAAGTCCCTAATAAGTAAATATTTAGATTTTCGATATAAATCCACACTCGCGACAAAAATTAATTTAAAAAAAATTGCATGGGGAACACCCTAACATACATTCTGAATTTCACTTAAATTAGTCCACACATTTAAATTTTGATATAAAACCAAAACCGCGCCAAAAGTTAATAAAAAAATAAATTGTATGGGAAACACCCTAAGGGTTGATGATAGAGTTTAGATATGTTCTGGGAAAACATTGGGATTGCAAAAACATTGAGGATCGAGAGGCACACTTGTAATATTAAACGTTAAAATTATAAACTTCAACATCAGCGCCACCTATCGGGTCCATGAAAAATAGATGTTTCGCAGACCTACCCTAGATGCACACACAATTTCATACAAATCGTTCCAGCAGTTTCGGTGGAGTTTTGTAACAAACACCGCGGCACGAGAATTTTAATTTTGGCACAGTTTGTTAAAATGTTTTGATGTTGAAATGTTTTACATACAACCATCACAACTGTAGTATGATTCATACGCAGCCATGCCCTATACACAATTATTAAATCTGTTATCTTTCTTTCGCTTAAGTGAAACGAAATGTTCCAAAGTCGTACGCTTTAAAGTTGATAAAATTCGTTTAAGTTATTTTCCATGTCTTCAATACCCTGCTGGTGTAAGTTATCATATATTTGGTTGCACAGGACTTTAGCATTTTTAATGAACTCTAACCTGAAGCCTCATACATTTTTTTTCGTAACAGACGACTGTGACACATTTCAAAAATTTCATATGAAATGACACTGAGATAAGGTCAACGCAGTCCATACCAACGCCAAGCTTTTCTGCCAAGTACCTACCATTTTGCTGTCAACAAAAGTAATGGACAGAATAATCAATAAAAGTGGCCTAAATTGGTGAATTGGAGTTTCAATATTCTCTGGAACACTTAAATTTCTTTTAGAAAGGTCACAACCGTTCGTACGTTATAGGAACTTTTCGCTTCTTTTTCTTCGTATTTCAACTCATAATTTCGAAATTGTCATCATGGATATACAGACACAACATACTTTTGGGTTATAAAAATATCCATATGTCATAATACCTCATGATTATTAAAAAAGCATTTCAAATACTCGTACATTCACGTTCGTAACATCTGATAAACTTTCATGTCTGAGCGTTGTTGGGTGTGTGGAAGTTAAAACAAATGCTAGACAGAGGAAGTCAATAAAATTAATTTTATGTGTGTGTAGAAATCATAACATGCCCTTTGGGTACATTAGAGTGGCTTCCTGCAGGTTGTCCCTGAATATAGTGACACTAGACCTAAAATACAAATGAATGCTACAAAATGTGAGAAAATCGAATAATGCCATTTACAATTACTATTTTTAATTGTGCGTTTCGTCTACGTTTACAAGCTTTTGTCAGCTTACATTTACTTTCTCGTCCGTGTCGTTTTATTGTGCTGCGATATATGTGACAGCGCATAGAGAAAGGGACCTAAGGGTAAAAAATCAATTTTCACTTTTTTTTTTTGATGTGGACAACATCTGAGCATCGAATGAGACCGATCCCATGCCCCAAAAGTGTTCCCTCCCAGAGATATGCGCGTTTTATGAGTGTTAATTATACACCAAAGATACACGTATTTAAATCTTTAAAATGGCTCTCCTGAACAAAACTGGTTTTTACCCTTAGGTCCCCTTCTATTTTGCGCGTCACATATGCTAGCACAGTTGCATCTGTTTTGTAATTTAGTCTTTCCTCTGGTCGTAAATCGTTGATACTCGTATGTAGCATTTCTAACGTATATCTTCTCGCATAGTTTCTCTCCTCTGCTAATATAGGGTGATGCATCTAGAGGTATTTTTTCAGAACAAAAATATTTTAAAAATTTAAATCAAGTGTGGAATCCTTATTGGCAATTTAAAAGGACATTTTATGGCATTTATTTTTTGTATATAATTTCCTTCAAATGTCTTCAATACCCTGGGCCTCATCACTGACAAAATTTTTGTTGAAAACAGCAGAAATTTCCGTTTCTCACCGTTTCTCATTTCCATAATACAGTTGCCAACATTAGAAGGATATTACGAGGGCGACCGCAAAACTAACTGGCCTGGCACATTTTCTGCTTCACTTGCAACTTTTTTTTTGTTTTTTAAAAGCAATCTTTTATAAGCCATCTGTCAAAATTTCCGAAATATTTAATGATTATTTTCTTTGTCACAGGTGATTGAAGTAAACAAGTTTTATAATTTTTGAAAAATGGAAAATAAAGAGTTTCGTGCGGTAATTAAACACTTTTATATGAAAGGTTATACGCCACAATTAATCAAAGATAAATTGGATTCTGTTCATGGCGATAATGCACCATCATACTCCACCGTGAAATCCTGGGTTCAACAATTTAAAATGGGTCGTTCAAGTACGGAAGATGAACAACGCTCTGGAAGACCGAAAACTGCTACTACTATTGAAAACATTAGAAAAATATTTAATGAAGTAACTAAAGATAGACGAATAAAGCTCAGAGAACTTGCTGATATTGTTAAAATACACGAAAAACAAGTTTGGAGTATTTTTCATGATGAACTCCACATGAAAAAGCTATCCGCGAAAAAGGTGCCGCGTTTGTTGACTTTGCCCCAAAAAATCGTCCGTTGGACCAATTCCAAGTAGCTTTTAGCGATTTATGAGCGTAATCCAATAGAGTTCTTGCGCCGATTTATAACTGTAAATGAAACATGGATCCATCACTACATCCCAGAATGCAAAGAACAGTCAAAACAATGGATAGAAGCTGGTAAAAGTGGTCCCAAGAAGGCGAAAACTGTTAAGTCAGCAGGAAAAGTAATAGCCACAGTATTTTGGGATGCAAGGGGTATAATATTTATTGATTATCTTGAGAAAGGAAAAACTATAAATAGTGAATATTATTGTACATTATTGGATTGGTTGAGTGAAGAAATCAAGATAAAACGACCGCATTTAGAAAAAAAAAAGATTTCTTTTTCATCAAGATAATGCTCCTTCACACACTGCATTTTAACTCAACAAAAACTGGCCGAATTACGATTTGAGGTTATTGCTGAAACTGAGGCATATTTTGAAGGTCTTGAAAAATCTTATTTTTCGGATGGAATTAAAAAACTTGAAAAACGTTTGATCAAGTGTATTAAGTTGGAAGGAGATTATGTTAAAAAATAAATAATAATAATTCCAAAAAAACGATTCTTTTTATGTTAGGCCAGTTACTTTTGCGGTCGCCCTCGTATATTCAAAAAATTAATGGCATAAAATGTCATTTTAAATTACCAATAAATATTCAACACTTGATTTGAATCTTTATTTTTTTGTTCTAAATAAATCAACCGATATAATGGAGAGATTAACAGGAGAACAAAAAACCACAATAATAGAATTTAATTATTTAAATCAGCAATGTGATGAAGCTCATTTTTATTTGAATGGCTTTGTTAATAAGCAGAACTATAGGTTCTGGGGTTCTGAAAATCCAAGAACCATTCATCAACGCCAATTGCTCTCAATTAGGTAAGACACAATAGCACTTTTAAGTCAAATTTTTGCAGAGCGAATAAAATTTAGAAATTATTTGGCCAGCGCGATCGCCAGATATATCAGCTCCGAGTATATGTGAATAAGCCCGAGACAATCGTTTAACTCATGGCCCACATTGTTGCAGAAATTCGAATAAAACTAAATTTTGAAAGCTGTTATGGAAAATGCTCTACAACGAGTCACTTAAGTGACAAGAAAATTCCATTTTGTATATTAATAATATAACTTGAGAAAAAAATTAATAACCGAAAAAGTTATTAAAGTTTTTAACCCCATGGTAACTTTTGGCCCACCCTGTATAAGGGACAGATTTGGAACTAAAAAGTGTTAATGCTTAAGTTCGTAAAGCGTAAAAGTGTAAGTACTTAAGTACTTATCTAGATTACGGATTTTTTGTTTACTTTTTTAAATCCCTTAGTTATACATTTTTAATTTGGGTGGTATGACCATCAATGAAGCTAGAATCATAAAGTAAGAGAATTTTTGGCAATGAAGCAATTTTTTAGGGTAAAACGGGTTAATATTATACCTATTAGTTCGTAAGCATTTTTATGGTTCTTGGTAAACTCCAACATCGAATGTTTTATAAAATAATAATAATTATATTGCGGAATTTTACTAACCTAATTTGTCCACTTGTTTGAACTTATTTGGTTAAAGTGATCTTGGTAAATTTCAAATAGTTAATTTATAACTATTCATATAGCCATTGCCCGAAGCGTTCCGATTTTAATGAAATCTTGTTAAGGGTCGTGTTTATGGGATATACGCTCGCCTAGTGTCATTTGTGAGAAAGCGTTGTGATTGAGGATCAAATTTTTTTTTTTTTACCGCAGAATGGAGCCTACATGTAATTTTTCATTCATTCCGATCTCGAAATATCGAGATCGGTGTTGCGATGATTCCTAAACATCGCAACAATCAATGGATTTATTAAGAGTACACTTCGGTGAGCAGATAATTTCAAATTTTGGGCCGGTCGATTGGCCACCAATATCGTGTGATATCACGCCGTTAGACTTTTCCCTGTGGGGATATGTTAATCTAAAGTTTATGCGGACAACCCCGCTTCGTTTCAGGCTTTAGAGCAAAACATCACGCGTGTCATTCGTCAGTCGAAATGCTCGAACGAGTCATGGAAAATTGGACTCAACGGATGGACCATCTGAGACGTAGCCATGACCATCATTTGATAGACATAATCTTCAAAATATAAATGCCAAAGAATGTTCTTTCTAATGATAATAAACATTCCGTATTCAATTTAAATTTTCTGTGTTTTTTTTTAAAAAAGTAGGGAACCTCAATATGGATCACGCGTTATAACGGAAATATTCTAATAAAATCTTTTAATAAAACCGCTAACGTTTTTTTAAACGGATATGTTCTGCAGTTAAATAAATTTCACCTATTATTTTGAATTTAATGTATTTTAAACTAATTATTAACTTTATTTAAATCTCTATTGTCGACAACATACCCCAAATCTAATAAATAGTTTTGGGGATCATACTGTGGTTGTAGAGATCATAACATGATTGTGTGTGAACAATACTATGGTTATGAAGATCATAGTATGGTTGTATGTGAAACATACTATGGTTGTGAGCTTTATAATATGGTTATGGGGATACTAGTATGGTTGTATTTGAATCACACTATTGTTGTGGGAATCATAATATGGTTGTGGGGATCATAGTATGTTTGTATGTGAATCATACTTTTGTTATGAGGACTATAATATTGTTGTACCACAACATTAGTATGATGTTCTTCAAATATTGTTATTCCAACCATTCTTTTTTTCTTCGTGCGTAATGAGAGATCAATAGCAAATATATTTACATCGCTACTCATATTTAAATGTGATTTTATTTTGAATGCTTGAAGCGTTCATAATGGTCATGAGAAACTATTAAAAAAAAATTCGTTAAAAATCCATATATGTGACAGCGCATAGAGAAAGGGACCTAAGGGTAAAAAAAATCCATTTTCACTTTTTTTTGATGTGGACAAAATCTGAGCATCGAATGAGACCGATCCCATGCCCCAAAAGTGTTCCCTCCCAGAGATATGTGCGTTTTATGAAAGTGATGGTACACCAAAGATACACGTACTATTTAAATTTTTAAAATGGCTCTCCTAAACAAAACTGGTTTTTACCCTTAGGTCCCTTTCTATTTTGCGCGTCACATATGTAATTTATCTTAATATATGTCAGAAATTGTGCATATAACATTCTACCCTATGGACCCAAAAATACGTTACTCCACATGAAAACAATTGTCTTAACAGACTATAAAAGACGACGAATAATCGTCCCGGATACACAATATTCGTCCTGGTCGAACTTTACAATGTTTTTCTTTTTTTCGTTTACAATTTGAAAAATTATTTGCCAAAAATCTTTTTAAAACCATTAAGCATCATCCTACAATCACCCACATCCGTTGATTGGCTTATGTGTTATTCCTTTTGAATGTTTTGCAAAAACGCCATACAGTCCAATGTGTAATATATGAGGGTCATCATCATTCCCTGGGTGGCAGTCATCACTATCACCAGCGTTCTCATCAGCATCAACAGGCAACTAGCAGCATTAGCTATTATCTTAAGGATAAACGACAACACAATACCAGCAGGAGTTACATGTTTAATGAGTTATGTAAACAGGATATTTACTCGTACATGATGATGTCGCACATAAAACATTCTACAAATTACCAGCATTATTCTGCTGGTAAACCAAACAATTTGGGGCATTCAACAACAGCAACAATGGCGTTAACAGAAACAACAAGAAGATGCCATAGCCATAAGCCAAGTTTGTGTTAGCTTTGATGGACGATTAGGAAATATTTGGAAGAAATTTTTTATGGAACATATTTGAAAAAATCCTTAATAGGATTATATTCGAGAGGATATGTATGTGCAAAAAAGGGTAAATATTGTTTATGCAATAGTCAAGAGGGACTAGGCATACATGGTTCGTTCAGCCGCCTGTGACATTTACTACAGAATATTTTTGGAATAAATGGAACTTTAACAAGTAGACAAGCATCATCCTAAAGCACTGTGAAAAACTGGTTTAATGAATTCAATCGTGGTCGACACTCGCTTAAAGACGAAGGTCGTCCAAAAACGGCCGTTGTGCCAGAGAACATTGATGCCGTGCGTGAACTGATAATGCAACATCGTCATGTGACATACCGTGAGATAGAGGCATTATTGGGCATTTCTTCCACCAGCATACATTTGATATTGCAGGTACACCTGGCCGTAAAAAAGGTTTGTTCTCGTTGGATCCCCCACAAATTGACAATCGCTCAAAAAAAGGCTCCTGTCGCTTGGTGCAAAGAAATTTTCAAAATGCTTCAAAAGACGTTTATAAGATCGTCACAGGTGACGAATCATGGATCTATGCCTATGAGACCGAAACAAAACAGCAATCGACCGGGTCTTCAATGACGAGCCAAATTCAACGAAAGTTGTTCGTGGAAAAAGCACTTCGAAGCGAATGGCCGCCTGTTTTTTCGGCATAACTGGTCATGTGGCGACTGACCGCTTGATCAACGTAGGAGGTCAATTCTGAGTGGTACACCACAATTTGTTTGCCTGAAGTCTTTGGAGAAATTCGAAAAACGAACAAGAGAAGACGAATCATTGTGCACCATGACAATGTGAGCCCACACATCGGCTCAAACCAGCGCCTTTTTGACCGGCCAAAACGTCGAATTATTGGGTCATCAACCGTACAGCCCTGATTTGGCACCCAATGATGCGTGGTCAACGATTTTCGTCGCCAGAAGATGCTGTTGAAGCGTTTAAAAGCCATGTTTTGAATGTGTCTCAATCGGAGTGGAAAACGTGCTTCGACAATTGGTTTGAGCGCATGAAAAACAATAAAACCATCTTTGAAAAATAAAACCATTGGAAAATTGGCCACAGCTCGAACCAAAGCAGTCTTAAGAGATCCAATGTTGGGGTATCTTTTGTGACAAATCTTGTCCTCTAAAACAGTTCACATTTTGTAATCCAATGGTTTCAAATCTGGACTGCCTGAGGGCCATTCTTTAGAGAAAATGAACGCTGGCAAATTATTTCGAAGCCAGGCCTGGGACGTTTTAGCCTTATGGGCTGGCGCAGAATGCTGGAAAGTCCATGGCTGGTTTTGGAACAGGGAATTCTTAAGAGGCTTCACAACAGCTTCCAAAACGGTTTCTTGGTAATTTTTGGCCGATGTTTTGACTCCTTGTTCTCAGAAATGCAGGTCAGTGACCCCATCGTAAGAGTCACCCCACCAAACCATGACTGCAGCTGGGTGATGACCCTTTTGCATCCTTGGGATCAGTTCAGATGCTTCCTTAGATGACCGCGCGCGCATACACTATCGTTTTGCTTGTTAATTTTTTCCTGAACGGTAATAATTTTTCCACCGGTAAACAAAATTTTTCTGTGCAAGTTATCAGCGTGCTTCACCAAAAGACGTTTGCATTTTTCAATCCTATTTTTTTTAAAGATGCAGTCAACAAATGTCCGTTACGTCGTTTGATAGTCCCAAGTCCCAAGTCTTTTTTAATGATTCGACTCTTTGACTTTTGCCTGATATTCATCTCACGGGCCATGATTTTCTGTTTTCAGAGCGGATTTCTGTGAATTCTTGATTTAACGGCTTTGGTGACATGCGGTGTTCGAACAGAGCGTGGGCGGCCCGACCGGTGGCGTTCTTTTACATCTCCAGTCTCCTCAAACAGTTTTATGCATCGGTAGACGAACATGCGGCTAATCCCTAGTGGCCGGTGCGTTTTGAAAATATCGCTTTTTTCGTTTCACATTTGAAAAGCGCTATTACAGCGATACGGTTCTAATTATCTGACCACTCCATGATGAAAGTTAAAACAATTTTAAAATCCCGTTACAGACTTACGCTATTGAGGTTAGCTTGCAAAACCCATATGTGACATCGACAGAGAAAGGGACCTAAGGGTAAAAATATCAATTTTCATTTATTTTCTTTTTTTGATGTGGACAACATCTGAGCATCGAATGAGACCGATCCCATGCCCCAAAAGTGTTCCCTCCCAGAGATATACGCGTTTTATGAAAGTGAAGTCGACGATTCTAAGCGCAACTAGAAAGGGACCTAATCTTTAAAATGGCTCTCCTGAACAAAACTGGTTTTTAACCTTAGGTCCCTTTTTCTATGCACTGTCACATATGACATTAACGGGGTACGTTCAGTTCTACTATTGAAATGGATGTGTTTAATGTTGTAACAGTATTTATGTCCCTGCTAAATATTACATTTTGATTTAATTTGAGTTTTTGAGCTGATTATAGCCTTTCAAACTGGACATCTAAAACACTGTAGCCATATCTCTAATAAATTAAACTAATTAATAGCGGATGGATGAGTGAAGAACATCTAAGCCCCTCTGTTAAACAAATTAAATTTTGACGATGTTTCCAAAAACTGAGGTCTTATGTGTCTAGATTGTTGAAGGGGAGTGCAAAGTCGGTTTTGCTGCACTTTCGTTATAACAACTAACTAACAGCTTCTTAATCCTTTGAATATGCAATAACTGTCTGTATAAAGATCAAATTAATAAAATCTTTAAGACTTTAGTATTCAAATTATTTCAGGCTTTCTTTTTTGTGGCTTCAGAATTGTTCTCCTAGAAATGAAGATTTAAATGTTTGCCAAAGATATGCTGAGTGCCACAAATATATTCATATACGAGAAATTCCCACACAAATATGCAATAGTTTTGAAAATTTGAACACGATTTCATAAACTCTCTCCATGGAAATTTGCAGGGGTTTGCTTTACGTTTTAGTTCAGTTTTTCTTTCATTTGTGTTCTTTGCTGTTGGTGAAATCTCTGTTGTCACGTTAGTTAAATATTATTGCAGAACGTGATGGGGGGAAAACATTTAAAAGCCCTCTCACACACATGTACCGTAACCATTCACACGCACACACACGTAAATATACTTAAACGCATGTGTGTGTGTGTGAACAATTTTATTTGCGCGCCAGGGAGTTTTATTTTAAATTCGAATTCAAACAGCCATCGCCTTTCTTCCGACTCTGACAATCTGTTGCGACACACATGTAGGAAAAATTGAAAAATCTCAATTTCTGGTGACAGCATGAGAGGAAGGGTTGGCTGGATGAAGCCATCTATGACAATCCCAACATTTATGGGAAAAATGACGCTTCACGTTTTTCATACATATTTTGTCGTCTGCTGGTCTCCTTTATGCTTTTTTTGGAAACTAGGAAAAGGAGAGAGAAATATTTCTGTATATTATCGGGTGAAGCATTAACATCACACACACACACACAAATTCTCGAACCTCAACGTGTTTGCCAAAAAAATTGTTGATTTGACAATGCATACCCGTTCCTGTCGTTTAAAAGCTTCAGCGTAAGTTCGTATGAATAGATTTTTTTTTTATAGAATTATAGACATATTGTTCTGCTCCGAACCTTTTTTTATGTTTTAAAAATAAGACATATTTTTGGGTTAAAGCATGGAAAATAAATAATATTTGGAAATTTCAACTTAAGCGAGGGAAGCGTGAAAAGTCGTTTCACGGTTCTAAAAATCGAAATACGTTAAGTGTCGTTAGTCTGGATTTAGCTGGAAAATAACCGAGTGTAAGCGTACAATATTACAACAATATCCCTTTCACTACCGAATTAAAATGGATGCGGCTAAAATTTTTTTTTTTTGGTTTTTTTAATTAATATGGTAAAGACAAACATCCCGAAAAGAATTTTTTTTCCTACCTATGTGGGTGTGGCTGCTTTGTGATGTCCACCTGAGTGGACATGGGTAGTAATGGTAGTCAAATTGACTAAGCGTATGCAATGATTTACAATAGTAAAAATATAACTTTGCCTACGAAATAGGCACGATATCTCGTTTTTTTGTTTTATTATTTTATTATTGAATCAAAATAAGTACTGTACATGAAAATTACTAATTATTATTTTAGATGGTAGTTGTAGAAACAGTCCGATTTTCGGCGAATACATAGGTGTGCCTTACATTTTTCGCAATAAATGAATGTCTTCTGGTTGCATCCTTCAAATTTGCATCGCATTGCGTTTTGTGATTGGTCAAACTTCGGCAAATGACCAATTCCATCTAATCTAACATCAGTAGGTGGCTGAGCAAAATATTTGAACCTCTTTGATGTTTTGGCGAACTGCACACAATCTACATTCTCGTGAGGAGTGGAGTCTTGAAGAGGAGACTCAGGCCCACGTGAAGGACGACCTCGCTTGTTCCTATTTATGGCACTTGGTGAAATTGTCAGTAGTGTGTTGCCGATGATTTTTTTTGAAGGCTAGGAGGTCTAGCTGATTTTTGAGTGGTACTCCATTTTTTTCATTATCAGCTCGGTACTCGAGCCAGCTAGCCACTACCGCCATATCAAAAAAATGCATTACCACGCGAAGTGTCCACTTCTTCGATTTGATGAATATGCGATAATACTGAATCATTTGATCTAAAAGATCGACGCCTCCCATTCCTTTGTTATATAGTTTGACAACTTCTGGCCTCTCAACTTCAACAAACTGTTTGTCCTTTTTGTCATAGCGTTGAACCTTATCAGATATGCCTATACCAACAAAGTTTGAGGCTAAATATACCGATTTGTTGTCGAACCATTTGGTCACTATTATTTTTTCGTCTCGGCTTATGACTTGTTCGGCATATCCCCGCCTCTTTTTGCGCATGTCGGAATCTGCCGATAGTGGTGGATTTTTAAAACGGCTTACACGAATTGTGCCTGCCGCTAAAATTTTCCGTGATTGTAGAACTTCCAATAAAGAATATGTAGTAAAAAAATTGTCCGTAAACAATTTGTGACCAATTGCGTCACGTGGAACACGTTTCATCAGTTCTAGAACAACAGCAGCACTAAATCCAAATTTTTCCATTAGATTTGGCTCTTTTTCAGTGGTTGATCCTTGGTAAGCGATGAAATCATAAGGCATACCACTTTTACCGCATAGAACATATACCTTTATGCCCCATGGGCATGGTTTTCCACGAATGTATTGCTTGATCGAAAGACGCCCCTTAAATGGAATAATTTGCTCATCCACACACAACGATTCTTCTAACTTATGTTCCAATAAACGCTGTCTTACTGCATTCATTATAGGTCGTACTCGATAAAATTTATCGTTATTTTCTGGGGTCATCTGCGTGTCTATCAAATGTAGATGAGATCGAATAGCGTAAAACCGATTACGTGTCATGGTATCTGAAAACATTGGTAGAGCAAGACCTTTTTCCCAGAACATTGATATACGTGGAAATTTTAAAATACCCATCATACACTGCAAACCAAAAAACGCACGGATTTCTGCAGGATTGGTTGGCTGGAACTTTGACTGTTGTTGCGTACTATAAAGGTTAGTAAAATGAGCAACGTCTTGAAAAAATTGTGCCGGAAAATATGTTTCCAAGTACTGAAACGGAGTTCTGACCTCCTCAATCAAATCTTCAGATCTCTCAAATGCTAGGTTGAATATTCTGTCATTATTACGAGCTAGTCGCCACTTGATGGAGTTCTTGTCAGTTATATTATATTCTTCATGGGACTCATCCATTTCTTCATGTGTTTCGGATGACGTCTTTGCTGCGCCGGACGATCTTAGGACTCGCACCGGAAATAAGGTTCTTAAAGGGACATCGTCTTCGTCCAATCCGAATAATGTTTCACTCTCACCATCCTTTCAAGTTGAATGTGGGCTAAATATTCTGCTGGAAGTGCTATTATTTTGACCTAACGGTTCTCCGGAATCATCCTCAATGACATCGGATTCTCCGTCATAAGAATCTCCCCCAACTCGTTTAGTTATAGAATTTCCAAATAATTCAACTTCATCGTCGTCAAACTCATCTTCAATTTCAGATAAGTTATCCAAAAAGTCGCACAACTCTTGGTTAGTAAGTAATTTACGCTTTGCCATTGTAACCTGTACAAGCAAAAATTATAAACAATTTTACAACGTATGGCTACTGATGTCCATTACACGGGACATGCACATTTCCTATGCTGCTGCACTTACCTTTGGCTAAATCAATCTTATTTTTATTTTAATATATGAAAGAACTCTCGATTATGTTGGAAAAAAATCACCGATATTGTACTATGAACAGATCTTAAAAATTAAGCACTGTCAATTATATTGGAACGAAATTGTTTGATAGAAGCGTACCTTCTTCACAGAAATTAGCAAACAACTGCCTAGTTTCACACTGTTGAGTACGAATTATGCGTGGTAGCGATGCAAAAGTACCGTTTAACATATTTCAACAAAAAAAAAACATTTTTGTTGTTAGTAACAATGTTTAGTGGAGTCGCGAAGTTACGTCCACTACAGTGGACATCAGTAGTGAAAGGGATATTAGCAACAAGACTAAAATCAAATAAAATTCTGGATGCATTTTACATAGGTTGGGTTTTATATCTTTATAAATTCTTTTACAGCGACTTGTGTCTTTACAAATGTTTACTTATATATACAAAATTATGGTTAATAAAATCTGTGCAAACGTTTATTAAATTATAAGTATAATAAAATTGTTTTCTTCTTTTTCAAGTCTCGAATAGGTTTTTCTTTATTATTCGAGCAAATTCTGAATATATATATTGGTACATATATAAAATGTTCGTGTCACAATGTTACGAGTAGTTACCTTACTCCTCCGAAACGGCTTTACCGATTTTTACCAAATTTTATACGCATATTCAGTAGGTCTGAGAATCGGCTACTCTCTAATTTGTATGCCCCTAAGTGATAAGCGTTGTTCACCATTATTTTAATTTTTGGACAAAATTTTTTTTTTTATTTTTCTGTTTAGCTCGTTTGTTTTATTTCGGTCTGTTGCGTTTACACATTGAACAGGGATTAAAACGGCTCAAGACCTCTTGCTTCTATATTTAAATAGAAGACAAGTTTTTAACAAAATGACAAAGTGACATTGATTTTCGTGGCTGAACACTACTTTTATCATGATTTCGGGTCCGTGACAACCCTCTTCAGAAAGCCTTGCTGCAATTGTTGAAAGTAAAACCGAACTCTATAAGGCCAGGCTCTCCCCAAACGAACGAGAACTACTGTTGTAAACCTTACTTTTCAAGTTTTCTTCACACAATAGCCCACGAAAATACAACTCACTCTTGCCACCTCTAAAGACACTCCACATCGACATCGACTATAATGTGGCTTTAAAAAATGCATACATCTTCGGAGATATTCATCAAACGCTTTCCCGTCATTCCGAAATCTACTGCTGACGATAAACTTATTGCATGCCTGAAATTGTCATCTTGGTGGCGGCAAGTCAAGAAGTTGAAATTGACCCTGAACATGACAGTTGCGTTGCAGAACGACTCATCGACTCTTGAATTCTTGAGACAACTGCTAACGCTTGGTAATGGCCAAATTCCTGTTGATCTTTCCACTGGATTTATATCGTTCCCGCAACATTTTTTTAAGTTCACATCGTCGTAGGAGGAACTCATCACTAAAGTGTTACCGGCATTGCACAAAACTGTAAAAATCTCGAATGCATTATCGAACGGACAATAAAAGCAGCGTGACCTACGAGAGTGAAGCAACAAACTATCCGACGGAATTTCGGAATTTTTAAACTCGATTATTGTGCGGGGAATTCCGTCGCATAATTTACAACTGAAGGGCGGATCGATCATAATCATGATGTGATATCTGAATCATCCGACCGTTGCACAATTTACGCAGTTGACTGTCAAGAAACTGATGAAAAATGTTATTAAAGCGACGATCATTAAGGGCAAATCCAAAGGAGAGGAAGTCCTTACCCCACGAATTTCGATTATTCCAACAGATCTTCAATATTAATTCAAGCGGATTCAGTTCCCCGTTCATTTGGCTTTTGCGATGACAATCAATAGAATGCAAGGTCAATCGTTGGAAGTCCGTGGGATTAATCTCGAATTTCCCTGTTTTTTTGCACGATCAGCTGTACGTTGACTGTTCGCGGGTTGTTGTTTATTTTTGCGCCCTAAAAAAATCAAAAACAATGTTTTTTATACAGCTCTCTACTGATTTCGATTCCATTCAAATAAAGCGCATTGAAATTTGAACTATCTGTGTTTTATTATCACTCTGGAGTTTATCGGAAGGCGTTAAATTGAGGCGAGTCGAAGTTCGCCGGGTCCGCTAGTAGTTCCATAAAAACTTACTTTATTCTGGTTTGATAATCTTTGATTCTTATTATCATGTCCGATCTTTGTTAAATTTGATAGATAACCCACTCTAGTAAAATTAGTTATAAATAAATAAGTATTGGGTTTATGTTTTATTAAGCCTTTGACGAAAAGTACAGGGTGGAGCGCGAAAATTTGCTTTTATGCATTGCAGGCTGTGGCGGCACTGTTAGTCGCAGAGAGTGAAAAGTGTGTTTGGCATATAGTGGCTGGCTGAAGATTTGTATTTGTTTACCTTTTTATTGCCATCATACATTGGACACTTGAGGAGAGGCCATTTTGTGTTGAAGCGTATTTTTCAAATGCGCACTCGATTATTGCAGTGCAGCATGCTTTTCGTTAACGATTCGCTGTTCCCCCACGCGGACATGTTCGGCAATCATTTGTTAATTGGGTAACTTCATTGAGAACAGCAGGGAATGTGTAATGTGTACGAAGGGGACCTGAGAGAAGGATTAAAGCAACAACAAAAATCGAGAGAGTTAGAGCAGCAGAAATGCAATCTCCTCATTCTCTTCATCTCCTTCACTGAGAACAGCAGGGAATGTAGCATGTGTACGGAGAGGACCTGTAAGAAGGATTACAGCACCACAGAACAACGAGAGAATGAGAGCAGCAGTACTACAAACTCCGAAACGATCTGGTCGGAAGCAATCACTTGCTCTTGGCATTTGCAGACGTTCTCTCCACAAGTTTTGACTTAAGTTACATTAGAAAAAGATTTTCCTTTTGTATATATTTACGCATCCCAATGGGGAATGCAAAATTCCTGTTATGTACTAATATATGTTTTAGCTATTTTTCTTATTGTTAAAAGACAGATCGCAAATAAAGACAATTGAAAAAAAAATTCAACTAGTGGATACATGGTTACAACAGGATGGTGCCACTGCACACACAGCGAGGGTTACCAAGAATTGTTTGAGGTAAATGATTCCTGGATGGCTTATCTCTTTGAGGAATGATGTAGACTGGCCGGGACGCTCACCAGACATATCCCCATGCGACTTTTTCTTTTGGGCCTGAAGCCGAAGGTGTATACCAACCGTCTCAACACCATGGAAGATCTAATTAACAATATTGAGGCTTAAATTGGCAGAATACCAGTCGACATGCTTGTTAGAGTTGATGAAAACTTCAGAAAACGTATGCAGCAGTGTGTGGATAGCGAAGGTCGACATTTGCCAGATACACTATCTAAACCATGTAGTTTTAAAATTCCCTTACTCTTCAATATATTTAAAATATAAAATAAATTTTTCTAAGGTGGATAATTTTTTTATTTCATTCCCAAATAAGCAAAATACTGCGCCCTGTACTTCAAGCGATTTTATACTTAGTAGGCACACAACATACAATATTAAACACGCCCATTTCAAAAGTAGAACTGAACATACCCCGTTAATGTCATATGAGTTTTGACTGCAGCTTTAAAAAATAGGGTTGAAAAATGCAAACGTCTTTTGGTGAAGCACGCTGATAACATGCACAGAAAAATGTTGTTCACCGATGAAAAAATTTTTACCGTTCAGGAAAACTTTAACAATCAAAATGATAGTGTGTATGCGCGGTCATCTAAGGAAGCATCTGAACTGCTCACAAGGGTGCAAATGGGTCATCACCCAGCTTCAGTCATGGTTTGGTGGGGTGTCTCTTACGATGGGGTCACTGACCTGCATTTCTGCGAACAAGGAGTCAAAACATCGACTAAAGTTTACAAAGAAACCGTTTTGGAAGCTGTTGTGAAGCCTTTTAACAATTCCCTGTTCCAAAACCAGCCATGGACTTCCCAGAAGGATTCTGCGCCGGCCCATAAGGCTAAAACGTCCCAGGCCTGGCTTCGAAACAATTTGCCAGCGTTCATTTCCTCTGAAGAATGACACTCAGTCAGTCCAGATTTGAACCCATTGCATTATAAATTGTGGACGGATTTAGAGGACAAGGTTTGTCACAAAAGATACCCCGACATTGGATCTCTTAAGACTGCTTTGGTTCGAGCTGTGCCCAATTTTCCAATGGACGAGGTTCGTGCAGCTATTGACGATTGGCCAGTGCGACTTAAGGCGTATGTAAAGGCAAAAGGCGGACATTTCGAATAAGTAGATTCTTTTTGGATACAATATACATCAATAAAAATATTTGGTCCAAAAACATTCAGTACTTTTTGTTTTACAGCATAAAACGTGTGTACTAGTATTTATGTCCCTACTAAGTATTTACACGGAGAAAAAATATGTTAAAAATATGTTTGCATGCAATCATATATATGTTTGGGGACGGGCACAATCATATATATGTTTGTGTGTTAACATATTATGTTTGCCCACAATCATAATATATTAGGGGCACAATTCTAACATATCAAAAAAAGATATGATTGTGTCCTAACATATTTTTGTCAAAAAAATATGTTAGAACATATTTTTTTTAGAGAGTATTACTCTCAGAGAGCGTTATTGTATGACTCATCGTTTTGTGCAAAGGTAACCGTGTGTATGAGGAGGAGGAATGGGACCGACACCAAAGGGTATTATTATTTGATGCTGTTTACACGTCTGGCTAAGCTTAAGGTCGTTTTTTATTGAATATGTATTTGGTGAACGGTGAAAGAAATTTGTTGTTGTTTTACAACGTACAACGAATTCAAAATAAAAGAAGAAGATTATTAATTAAATATAAATTAAATATATCAAATCATTTTATTAACAAAACGTTCTGTAATACTGACGCCGTTTATTGCCCTACACAAATTATTTTGTCAACATACATATGTACATTAGACCGGTTCAAAAATGTATGGGAAAAATTATGTGTCTTATTTTCTTCGGTGCGCGTCCATTTTCTGAAAGTTCTACCCCTAACGAGATGAAAAATATTTCAAGACCCCAAAAATTTTGATCCCTAGGTACTCCACTCCGCAAATCGTTTAAAGGTCATTTTAGGGCTGTTTACGACTTAAAACCTTTTGAATAATGTGTTGTCCAAACCAAATGACATATGGATAATATTTTGATGGGAGATCTTTAATAATAATCCAGGCAAATTTTGAATTTTTAAATTTTTTAAAAAAACTCTGTCCGTTATTTTTGGCGGAATTTTTAATCTGCAATTTAACTCACAAACGAACATTATCGTTTTTCCACATCAAATATTTTTCTTATTTTGTTCTAGCAAAAAAAAGTTAGCATTTTTGTATTTTTGCGCCAAGATTGCCCTTTCCAACGCTGTATAATGTTGTACATTCTTTGGACCATAAAATAAAACAACAAAAAAAAAAAAAATTGTAAGAAGTTTATTTTTTGAAAAATTTTTGAAATTTTTTCTGTGGTTATCTACAACCTGCAGCAAATATTGTTTTTGCTCTTCATTCGATGTTATTGATTTATTAAAATCAGTTATTAATGCCACACTTCTTTCTGCTGAATCGTTAATAACGTTAAGCTGTGTGACAATTTGAAGACCACTAACATAAGCGCTGTTATTAGGCCACTCAGCAGGGTCAAGCATTAAAAAATCTGTAGATATTTTGAGTTTTTCAAAAAATAACTGCGTGTTGATGGTAACGAAATCATATAAATTGGCATTTAAATATGAAGCTTTGCAAGTAGCCTTTTTCAAGGTCTTTTCGGTTCCTGCATTGTTTTTAATTGACTCCACCATTTTTTTGTGAGTGTCAACACTTAGTGATCTATCGAAAAAGGATAGCCCCACAAGCTCTTCACCAAGATACCATAAGTGATTCTCAAATTTTTTTTTGCAATTTCTGCTATCTGAGGATTAATACGTTCGTACCTATATAAATAAATAAATTTGGCTTTAGGCAGTTAAATAACAAATTTAGTTGCGCTGTTTACTTTTCAAGACTCTGCAGAAACTCCAAATCGTTTTTAGGTGCCAATGCGGGAAGTGGAGACAAAAACCAATATTTTTGGTACACTCCAACAACAAATAAGCATACATCCTGTACTAGTTTCTTTTCTTGAGGAGACATAGGAAACTGATTTTGGAACATCCAAATTTTTAAGGAATAAATGGCTTTAGACATCCATCTTGCTCTGTGCATTGCTCCTGGATATCTAAAGCGTATATTTTTCTCTTTGTCCCCCCCAAGAAAGATTACAATAAGCTCCAATAATTCGGCATAATCATGTCTTGCGTGATGGATCTATAATTGCAAATAATTTTCTTTAAATTACGAAATAATTAGATGAAATATATACCAAAAGTTGTGTTTTAGCGAAATCCAAACTCTCTGCTATTAAGTCACCAATATTTTCAACAACGTAATCATCATCTATTCCTATCCGAAACTCAGATTGCTTAATGGTTTGCCATTGCTTTTGAAATTTTTTAAATAAAGAAATATCAGGACTGATCGTCGATCCTTCAGCACTTTTCATTACAGTGGACAAAATGAGTTCGAGAATGTGGTGTCTGCAAGCAAAGTGCAAGAAACTTGTGTCTAATTCCTTTTCTATTAAAGCGCAAGCACCATTTCTTTTCCCTTGAATTATAAAAAATAAGTTGTTATCAAAGCTATCAAATGTTATTGTGCATAAGAATAAAGCTACCTGTATTTGTAGCAGTAGTATCAAAGCAGAGACCACTAATTTTTTCTTTTATTTTCCACTCGTGAATCAACTGGCAAATGGCAGTAGCTTGGTTTTTACCAGTGCCACTTTGAAGACAGGGTACCCCTAGCAGTTGGGACTTCCCTCCTCCTGAAACCAGAACTGGTAGGCGATCAACAGTATCGTGTCCTGTTAAAGAGGGCAACAATTTTCCATCCCAATGAATTGTTAATTGGCTTTTGGTGTAAAACGCAGTCTTTATTTTTTCTGCCTCTTGCTTTCGCGATTTCATTCTCGTTCTCCTCGTGGTTGATGTACTTAAAATAACATTGTTACGTTTATAACCCATTTCAGATAGAACAGATCCGAGAACTAGAGTTGCGTTGGAGTTTGATATGTTCGCTCTATCCATAGAAGAACATATTGCTGAAGATAAAATATTTATTGGGGGACTTAAGTTTGGTTCCAAACGCTTTGGAATAAATGGGTGATAAGGCTCGTCGTCATCTACACTTATTTCGCTTTCATTATCAGATTCCATACATTCTTTCTTTTCGTCTTCGATAACTGTTTTTTTTTTAATTGACGTTCCGTTTTGTTTTTTAGATATGTCAAATATAAGACTTAGTTGTGAAATAAATAACGATTTCCTTTTTTCGTTTGGTTTCGATTTCAATCTTTTTTTATCTTTGTTTAATATTTTCCAACTATTTAATAACCTTTTTAGTTTCGCAACAGAATTTTTTCTTAATGTAATGCTTTTGTCAAGATTTTTCCACGATTCTTCACATTTTTCTATCACCTTATTTACACACATTTTTACACTCTTTTCCGATTTTTTTAAAAAAAAGTAAAAAGCTAATACGTCGCGATTTAATGGTAGTGAATCATATTTCAGTTTTTCGATCTCACTCCCAATTAAATATATTTTTTTATTGCAAGCTCTTATTTTGGACATTTTTTCAACACGTGTTTTAAATTACAAAATGACGAATGTCAGCAAAAAGGATAGAAACGAAAAACGTATTAAGCATACTCATAACGGGTCTGTTTTAAAATCAGCTGTTTTAGTGGTGTTTGAAATTAAAGTTGTGTTGTGCGAAAAATAAAAATACAAATCTTATACCTTCTTATAAATAAAGAAAAGTGCAAAACAATTATTTTATGAATTTATTTTAAGTTCAAAACGAATGTCCACACAATACAATGTGCAGGTTGTAGATAACCACAGAAAAAATTTCAAAAATTTTTCAAAAAATAAACTTCTTACAATTTATTTTTTTTGTTGTTTTATTTTATGGTCCAAAGAATGTACAACATTATACAGCGTTGGAAAGGGCAATCTTGGCGCAAAAATACAAAAATGCTAACTTTTTTTTGCTAGAACAAAATAAGAAAAATATTTGATGTAGAAAAACGATAATGTTCGTTTGTGAGTTAAATTGCAGATTAAAAATTCCGCCAAAAATAACGGACAGAGTTTTTTTAAAAAATTTAAAAATTCAAAATTTGCCTGGATTATTATTAAAGATCTCCCATCAAAATATTATCCATATGTCATTTGGTTTGGACAACACATTATTCAAAAGGTTTTAAGTCGTAAACAGCCCTAAAATGACCTTTAAACGATTTGCGGAGTACCTAGGGATCAAATTTTTTGGGGTCTTGAAATATTTTTCATCTCGTTAGGGGTAGAACTTTCAGAAAATGGACGCGCACCGAGGAATTTTAACAATTTTGAAATATGAACAGGTCTAATGTACATACTATGTGCGCTTATCATGTTCTTTGAACAAACACACTCACGCACTAACATTTTTTATCATCTGGAATGACTCCAGGTACAGTAGTAAAGAGTGCAATCTACTATTGAAGCTTTGACTTGCTCTGCATATCGCAAAAATTCTATTAAATTGGCACAACTCAAAATTTTGCAATTTTCAGAAAACTCAAAAAACTATTCTGCAGCTCGTAAACTACTTTTCAGAAAAAAGTGTGATTTGTTTAGAAGAAATTGGTAACAGAATATGACTATAAATTGATCTCTGATAGATATGTGTATGTTGAACCGCTTTAACAAGTAATCTCGAAAATTAATAATTTCGAGTTGTGTGACTTTAGTAGAATGTATGCGATATATTCTCATGTCTGGAATTCATTTGGGTCGATGTTTCTTTCTTGCAGAAGTTGCTGCCTAAAAATCAAAATGTTTGTTGTTATTGTATTTTTTTATTTGACGTAGAGTGTGGCGATGTACATGAGGCATACAATCATGTATATGTTTGCACACAATCATATATATGTTTGCACACAATCATATATATGTTTGCACACAATCATATATATGTTTGTACACAATCATATATATGTTTGCATACAATCATATACATGTTTACACACAATCATATATATGTTTGCATACAATCATATGTATGTTTGGGAAAATTGCTGCTAGCCCAAACATAATATGTTTGGGAGCTGCTCCAAACATATATATGTTGCCTGCAAAATATGTTTGGGACAATATGTTACAGAGGCCGTTTTTTTCCTCCGTGTAGGGAACCAATAATGGAATTCATGAAAGCGGATATAAAGGAAGGTCCAACAATAATACACGTTGTTAATTGTGAGTCCTACCTTAACGTCAAGTTTTTCAACCAAGAATTGCTACACAATTGAGCAGCGCTATAAGATAGCAATGGCTATTTTGCAAGAGCAATTCAATGGCCTTGTTATCGCACTCACTTCGTGGCGATTTTAATTAGCTGCCATGATCAAGTGAATTGACACTGTTGGACTTCTTTCTTTGTGATAATTTACAAGATTTAAAAAAGAAAATGTGTACGTCAATATGCCAAGAACAATTCTTAAGCTAAAGGATAAAATAATTCGGAATATTAACGACATTGAACCTACATTATGTCTCAGAGTCATTGAAAATAAAAACCATCGGATAGAGGTATGTACTGAAGCCGTGGTAAGCATTTGACAGATATTTTTTGTCATATATCCTTCTATCACAAAAAAAAATATTGCCGTAATTTTCTGAAAACTTTTTGATTTATTTATAATTAACATCGTGCGTTTTAGTTGGACATCCCTTTAGTTGACCACTGATCTCCATCACATGGCATTAAGCTCTTTTACTATTCAGTAAGGACTGCTGGACCATCATGCATCTTATCATGTCTGCCAAACGCGTGGAAGTCATTAAAAAATATTATCAAAAAATCAAATCAGCTATAAATATGCAACATGAAGTTTGTCAGGAGGTTGGTCGTTAGTGCTTAGTCTACCCGTCGAATTGGTCCGAAGATATCTTAATTGAGCATCGACGCTTGTATTTGACTCTACATGTGTATAATATTGGGTTCACGGAAGAATTGAAGATATACGAGTAAATACAACGCCATAAGTTTGCTAATTAAGGTTTGGTGAGGTTTAGAGCATGCGACATCAACTGACTCGTTTGTTGATAATTACGAAAGAGTTACCCTTAATGGCCCTCGGTGTAGTCCGATATAAACGGACTTTCTATGGTCAGATCTAGACTACTTCTATATTTTAGCAAGATTCAGCTACATGACAAATAAGTGAAGAAATGCTCGAAGTTGGGAAAAACAAATTTGGGGACAGGATAATCTCGCGGCTTTAAGAGTTTGGTCTACGATAGCATGCAAACTTCTTAGGAAGAGTACGAGGATGTTCTCCAAAAATACAGGGCGGACATCATGCCATCCAGGGTATAAGATGGGGAAAGCATGGCATAAATAAAATGAAAAATTGCGATACATGTAACAGCTGTAATGATAATATACACCAACTCGGAAGCGGATTTGTTGTAAAGAGGCGAATACGTCATCTTGTCGCCGGGTTTACCCCAGTAGATGAACGGTTGGCCACAATTTGAATCAAATCAAAATAATTCTGCAATGGGTGATCAAACTAAAGGTATTTCATAAGAGTGAGTTGTGTTAGATTTTCTTATTTTTCTTTTCAGCATTGTTTGCCATTTCATTCTGGAAAGTCCTAACGATGTTTCTGCGCTTTACCGTTTTAGTATTTGGGCTCTACAATAGCTCGAAGTAGATCCGCTGTTTTCGACCAAAATTTTATTCAGTGATGAGGCCCACTTCTGGCTCAATGGCAACGTCAATAAAGAAAATTGCAGCATTTGGGCTGAAGAGCAATCAGAAGAGGTTCAAGAGGTGCCATTATACTTACAGAAAATTAAGATTTAGTGCGGTTTATGGGCTGGTGGAATCTTCAGTATATATTTTATCAAAAATGATGATGGCCGGAACGTAACAGTTAATGGTGCTTGCTATCACGCCATGATATCGGACTTCTTGCTACCTGAAATTCAAACCCGTAATCTTGACGACATTTGGTATCAACAGGACGGCGCTACTTGCCTTGCAGCTGTTTAAACAATGAATCTGTTGAGAGGTAATTGCGAAAAGAATTTAATTTCAAGTTTTGTACCGGTAAGTTGGCCGCATAGATCGTGTGATATCACATCTTTACACTATTTTCTTTGGGGCTACGTAAAGTCCAAAGTCTATGCGGACAAACTAGCTACGATTCAGGTTTTGGAAGCCAACATTACACATTTCATTTTCACCATACCGGTCGAAATGCTCGAAGGAGTCATCCAAAATTGGACCCTTAAATGGATACACTGAGACATAGTTCCAGCCATCATTTGAAGAAAGTTATATCAAAAAAATAAATGGTATAAAATGTTAATTCGAATGAACAATAAAGATTCCACACTTGAATTTGAATTTTTGTATTTTTTTTTATTTAAAAAAAAATACCTCTAAATTGATCACTCGTTTAAAATGTAACTATCAATACTTTCGATAGTTTTACAGTTCTTCACCATTCATGAGAAATTTAGTGTGTCGTCCCCAAAATTCCCATGTGAAGAAATAGTTAGCTAAAAAATAATAAAATATTTTGAGAAAAAGGTGAAATATATATTTTTTTCTCCTTAAGCCGATGTTGCAAGAGCCAAGAACGTCGTCACTTGTAATGTTTCCTAGTAAAGCTCATGCTTGTTTTTTTTTCTACTTAATCTACAACAATAACCATTCGGCTACCGCAAGCTTACCGCGCCGGTCACATCATCCTCGTACTCGTTAGATCTTTCAATAAAAACCACTCCATATACCCAACATTAAATTTTATACGACAAATGATTTTCAATACGCAGACACATTTTGCTATTTCTGTTATTGCATTTCATTTATACGTAATCGATTACATGCCGTACAATAAAATCGTTTTTATGTTTTTCTCCTTCGTTTGGTTTTAAATAAATTTATAACAAATTCGTAGCCATACAACATTTTTTATGACCACTCGAAAGTGGGGAAATGGCGAAATATTTCAATTGCAAGTTTCGAATGGAACATAAAAATGTTCATATTTATGCCTAATGGCATTTGAGTGGATAAAGGACATTTTTAACTGTACGTATACTAACTCAATGGGAAATGTCAGAGCGGTACTGTAGCCGGTGGTACAAGGAAAAATCACTGATTTCCAAGGAGTTGACCTACAGGTTCAAGAAATAGTGAATTGTGAAATAGTTGCAGGTTAAGGAAATATTTTGTATTGGTATGAGGGAGGTAAACATCATGTGACTTGAGCTAAATCATCTCTAAATAAGACACACCCTGCTTAAACTCTATTCAGTTTGAAGGATACCAACTCTAGTCAGTTTGTTAGTAGGAGGAACTCCTTAGCCGCGGTATGAAATGTTGCATTAGAGAAGATTACTCCCGGAGAATATTACTCCCTCAAATGAGAAAACAGAAACGGAAATGGTTAAGAAACTGGATGAGGGGGGCTTTCCTAACAGCCTTTCAAGACCACGATGTAAGTGATGGGTCGGTCGCTGTGAATGTTCAATCGATCCAGCGCTATTGACGTATCTATTTCTAGACACAATACCGTAAAAACAAGTAATCCAAATAACTGGTGGACGCAAGAGAATATAAAATCAACGCCTTGCATGCCTCAGAACACGAAGGCATAGTCAGCTTTTTAGGAACAGACCACTATGGACGCAGGCATCTAGAGCATAAGCTGACAAGGAATGCCTCCCCAACAGGCAATCGAAAAGCTTGGGGGACGGCGTATAGGGTAGTAATGTCAAGTTTAAAGTTTAAGATTTCTGTCAAAAATACCTGCGCTTTTCTTGCCAGTCAAATTGTTTCAACACTGATTCCATACATACTCTTGATCTGGCAATAAAAAGCTTAACACACCTATTTTAAAAATATCTGGAAGAATAAATATTTCCAGACCCTTGGAAAAAATGAGGCCAGTATCTCGTTTCTGTAAATAAATCGGTAAGTTACCGATTTATATGACGTTACACCGACTAGATTACAACATTTGAACTCGGTTATTTTGCGTTACCATACCGATTTCGTTGCAACCGGTTCATAAATTGTCGTTATTTTCAACACACTGCCATCTTAAACGTTTATGCTTTGCTACCTATTTTCAAACACAATTAATCCGCGATAGCACAATCAAATCATATTTTTTTAATAAAATATTTATTTGTATAAAACAACATCAATAAAATTGTATTTGGTTCAAAAATTTACGTTTGGTTACTAGCTTTCTCATAATTGCAACAACACTATTACAATCGGAAGAGTTCTCACTTGGCTTAAAGTCAGCGAGGAAGTTACCGATTTTAAGTTGAGCCACTTTTCTTACAGAAAAACTTATTTACGCGATTCTATTGAAGTAGAATCGGAACAAATGTCATATTACCGATTTGGAACGAGTGAATGGAATAGGAGTCGGCAATTTTTTTTTTTACAGAAACTGTGAAGGTGAGATTGATGTCAAAGTGATGTCAAATCGGTAATTTCAGTCGGCAACTGCGATCGGTACGAGTTACAGAAACGGGCTACAACACTAATTCCATAGAATAGCAAATGTCTAGAAGATCCATCGGCTTATCGACCTATTGTCTCTAGGACACAAGGAGTAAGACCCTCAAACAGATTCTAAATACAAGTTTCTTTTTAAAAATGCAATACTATAACCTAAATAAAACTTATTTTTAATTATCGGGCAATCAATCTAGAGGATTTTTTTAAAAATAAATAAAAATGCAAAAATTTAAATTAAACGTGGAATCTTTATTGTTCATTCGAAAGAATATTTATGCCATTTATTTTATGAATATAATTTTCTTCAAATATTGGCCTCAACAATACATCAGAGTGTTCAATTTGAGGGTCAAATTTTGGATAACTCGTTCGACGTTAATGACACGCGTAATGTTGACTTCCAAAACCTGGTCAGCAAAGACTTTGGCCTTTACGTAGGCCCCAAGAAAAAAGTCTAAAGGTGTGATATCGCACGATCTAGGTGGCCAACTCACCGGTCCAAAATGTGAAATCAGCTGCTCTTTAAAATGACCTTTCAATAGATTTATTATTTGAGCAGGTGTATGGCAAGTGGCACCGTCCTGTTGAAACCAAATATCGTCCAGATTACGGTGTGATATCGCATGTTCTAGGCGGCGAACTCACCGGTCCAAAACGTGAAATTAGCTGCTCTTTAAAATGACCTTTCAATAGATTTATTATTTGAGCAGGTGTATGGCAAGTGGCACCGTCCTGTTGAAACCAAATATCGTCCAGATTACGGGCGTCAATTTCAGGTAGCAAATAGTCCGACATACTGGCGCGATAGCGAGCATCATTCGCGGTGACGTTCCGACCATCAGCATTAAAAAAAAAGAACCGACGATTCCAGCAGCCCATAAACCGCACCAAACCGTGGTTTCCTCTGAATAGAATGCTACCCCTTGAAAAACTTCTGGTGGCTTTTCAAACCAAATTCGGCAATTTTGTTTATTGACATTGCCGTTGAGCCAGAAATGGGCCTCATCACTGAACAAAATTTTGGTCAAAAACAGCGGATCATCTTCGAGCTTTTGAAGAGCCCAAACAATGAAACGCTTAGAAAGAAGTGTAAGTCTTTTCATGATGAAATGGAAAACATTACTGAAAAAAATGAAAATAAGGTTTAAAATAACTTTCGCGAACTCTGTGAAAAATCCCTATTAAAAAAAATGCCTCTAGATTGATCACCCGTTATTATGGCTTTATTAGTAAGAACAAACATTCCTATTAATTACGGAATACAACTTCGTTCAAGTGGCTGCCTCGGATGGATTCGCAGTAGCGTATTTCGTCACTCCCATTTCGTCAAACCATCTTGTTGATGGTTTCGGGCTGTAGTTCACGGGTTACTCGGATGATATGGCCCTTAAGCGCTGGAATAGTTTCTGGATTGTTGGCATAACATTGGTACTTTACCATTCCCCTCAAAAGAAGTCCAAAGGGCTAAAGTCAAAGTCCAAGATGACAGGTAGCACGATTTGGGATTTTGGTGGCAAAATGTTCTATTGTGACATGACATACAATCATGCCTGTACCAGAGGCCGTCCAAATCTATGTCTTCAATTTCAGTAGAAAAAGGAGTCGGATAACATGGATCTGTAACATGTCACAGCGTTGACGAAAGCGTTGTTCCCAGCGTTATTCTCGAAGAAAAATAGTCCAATCCTCACCAAACTGTCACTCTTCGTGGCATTTGAGTAGATTTTTTAAAGAGGAGACTCCAAGCTCCTACTTGAAAGCTCTACTCAAACCACGACGTTCTTTGAACCAAGCTCCTTCGTCGGGATATTGGTAATAAGGTGATTGCTTACGAAGACGACATGGTAATGGCATTCACGAAGACAATTTCTAATAAACTGTAGGTATTCTATCCCACTATGTGGACGGTCGAAAATGGATTTGTAGTAAACCCAAAAAAGATTGCATACATTTATATCGGGATTTTGTGTAGAGAAAGTCTCTTCAGACAATAAATGTAATATTACATTTACAGCTCCAGGACATCAAATGTAAGTAGACAAACTGCTACCTGCGTAGCAAGATTAAGAGGGTTGTCACAATGGTAAAATATGGCAACGACCACATTGGTTGACCTTATATAAATCCCACACTTGCTGGAACGATTTTAGATAAAAATTACCCGACAGGAACTGTCGAACTTCTGAAAGGTTGTCTTAATGCATGTTTACCTTACGACTGACGTCTCAAAATTTAATAATCAAATAGGTTCCGGAGTATATTCCAAGGACCTTGGCTTAGAGAAAGCACTGAGAAGTAGGTAAATGTCTGACCATTTTAGGTCAGACACCACAGTGGTTAAGATTATATTCTCAGACTTCCTGATCTCAAAAAAGATTGTTTGAGCTTACAATAATGATCCCTTAAAAATTCATATACGATAAAACATTGCACGTAAGCCAAATTCATTACTTCTATACTGTGATGTTATTGGAGGTAAGTACCCAATAAACAATTTTTCGAATCAGCTCTTTATTTTGACCTTTTTTATGTCTAATCGATTGAGATGATTTTTTTTTATTTTTTTTTGTATTTTTTTTTGGTTTTTAGTTTTCTAATAGTGATCGAAATGTTATTCTATTTCGATTCGATAGCAATGCAAATTTATATATTTTTCTGTTTCTTTTTTTTCATGGAGAAATTTTGAAGAGCTGAACTAATTTCGAATCATTTTACATGTAAATTTATTGAGTCTTTCTAATTTTGATTTCTTTACAAAACGATTCAATAGTATCCATTGAGTAATATAAAAGAATATCTTATATTGATGTTTTTCTTCCATTGTTGATATCAGAAATATCCAAATCTATTTTTCAGATCAACCGAAGAGAAGCAATCCTACGACAGCTGATTCTATGTACTGGATTTACTAGGGCTGTCACAGTGTACATTTACGGTAGCCATAGGAATGATATTGTGTTCCATTATTAAATGAAAGTTTAACCTTTCCAATAAAACCAGAAATTTGAAAAAATTATCAGTACTATTTCATTAACAGCCGATTCAAATTAAAATTTTTAAATGGCACACCCTATAGCTTTTCAACGTTCATAGTAGATCACACTTGATATCGTTGCAATACAGGTTACGATTTCAATATATTTTCGAGCTTTGGAGAGTTTTTGTTCTTATTGATTTTGACACATTTTGCTTACTTTGTAGTTTCCGTTGTGTATGTAAGAGCGAAATAAAGTTAAAAAAAATAATGCACGTATAAAGTCAACGGTAAGTCATGGTCGACTTACCGTTGACTTGCTATACAGAAGATTCCGCGCCTAAATTTCCAGAATTCAAAAACCGACAGAAATCATGTGCGGGGACTATTCAAAAACTAATGATTCAATTTCACTAGAGTATGGTGTTGGCAGCTCAAGACGCTGCCTGCGAAATTTGGTAGGAATCAAGTGAAGTATGTAGCTTATAAAACTGCAGACCCTTTAGGGGCTGTAACAAAGACCTATTGAACCACATAGGACCACATAGCTTCAGTAGAGATTATTACTGACAGTTCATTACATGCCATACAAAATTTGACTTTACTTTATGACTACAAGAGTGACCAGTATTGTGCAATTTCATGAGATGGTGTTGGTGACTTGTCACGCTTTGCGACAAATTTGGTTGGCATCGGAAGTAATATGTTCAAATTTAAATTAAAACATGGAGTGATGTGGAGAAATTTCTTGTTTCATTAAAATTGGTTTAGACCTGTACTTTTAACAAAACCATCTGGTGCAACTTCAGGGCTTTTCGTACTATGGTCTACAGCCGCACTTTAAATTTCATTGGAATTGTTATCAGATTTAGGATTCCTTAGGCGAATAGATACCAAGTCTTGAGGTACATTTGTACATTTGGACCGATCTGGCGCTTTTAAGCTTTGTTTGTTTAGTAAAGTTTTATTGAGATCGGATCCAATTTACGACCTACACTTTGATTGCAAAAACGATGGAGGTCTAAATCGACTACTGAGTCGATCGTTATAATTTTGTATGGTTCAGTCAAAATTTTTCTCTGGGTTATTATACATCAGCACAAACTTATTAAACCCCTGTACCAGAGTTGGTGAGGGTATAAAAAAGCATTACGTCGGCGAAAATTTCAACTAGAAACATTCTGTTATCATGGTGTAATACTAGACACGGTGTCACTGACCATGACAGACCTCCTTCAACACAATGTAATTAAACATACAAACAATTGTGAAACGAAGGTGAAAAAATGTTTACTCCTTTCGATCTATGAACTCATGCTGAAGGTAATGAGATGTCATTAATTAGAAATGCAAATGGTAATGAATTGTACTTACCATGTGTTTACGGGAAAAAATTAGTTCAATTTTGTTTATAATTTGCTAAAATGCTTGTGGCGAATACCTGGCTTCTCATAAACTTGAATTTGCAAATTTTTAAAACGATATAGTGTTTACCCACCTTCGTGTAAGATAGGCTAATCATTTACTGGCCTACTGGCTACTATGAGGTAATCAATTAGCTCTACAATTTTCCAAACACAATTCCTAGAATTTATATACACGCAGAGAACAAATTAGTAGGAAATCGGTTGCAAATACATCAATTCTGTTGCAAACAAAAAAGAATTTCGGTTGCAATCACCAAATGTTTGTAATCGTAATCGATTTTCAGTTCGACATACTACAAGATGACTAATATGACCAAGATGACTAATATGACCATCGTATTGTAGATGCAACTAATTGATCGGTCATACCCTTTGAAACGCATAAATTTAGCTGCAATAATTTCTGGTTGTTGCAAACAACAGTTTTGATAACAATTAATTGTTGTAATAGAATATTGGCAATGCTATCTAAACTTTTGTATTGTTTGGCATTTCATCATGGAAAGACTTACGCCTGAACAACGTTTACAAATCGTTCAACTTTATTACGAAACTTCACGTTCTGTGGGGAATGTGTTTCGTGCACTTCGTTCAACTTATGGTCAACATAATCGGCCTTCTGAGCGTACTATTCGCAACACCATCACCCATCTTGAGACCCAGCATTCATTATTGGATAATATTCGACCGAATAGACCACGTCCAGCAGGCAGTGAAGAAAATGTAGCGGCCGTAGCTGAGAGTGTACACCAGGACCGTGGAGAGTCGATTCGGCGCCGATGGCAGCAACTCGGGAACGACTTGGGGCATTTTACGTCGTGATCTTAAATTGAAAGCGTTCCAAATTTATGTGTGCAAGAACTGAAGCCGCCCGACGTTCCCAAGCGACATCGCTTCGCTCTATGGGCTATTGAAAAGTTGTAAGAAGATCCGACGTTTTCGAGTCAAATTTTGTTCAGCGATGAGGCCCATTTCTGGCTCAATGGGTATGTAAACAAGCAAAATTGCCGCATTTGGGACGAAGAGCAATCAGAAGAGGTTCAAGAGCTGCCACTTCATCCAGAAAAGACGACGGTTTGGTGTGGTTTGTGGGGCGGTAGAATCATCGGTCCATATATCTTCAAAAATGATGCCGGTGAGAACGTAACCTTCAATGGCGACCGTGCTATGATAACCGACTATTTGATGCCTGAAATTGAAGCTTGTGACCTCGGCGGCATTTGGTTTCAACAAGACGGCCCCACTTCCCACACATCGCATCAATCAATGGATTTATGAGAGAACACTTCGGTGAGCAGATAATTTCACGTTTTGGGCCGGTCGATAGGCCACTAAGATCGTGAAGATCGTATCATGTTTGCAATAACCCCACAAGAAGAAGTCAGGTGCGAGGTCAGGCGACCTGATATAGATATCAGCTTATTGGGAAATTTCCATCGCAATTCTCTCATAACAGGCCGGGCTATGTGAAGAGTGGCACCATCTTGCTAAAACCACACAGAGTTGAACGAATTCTCATACGGCATAATTCTTGATAGAATCATCACAAAAAGCGAAAATAATTATATTACAACTGCTTTAAGTAAATCGTTTAATCGAATTTATATAGTAAAAATCTTCCATCATATTTTCGTTTTTTCCTCGACATGACCCCCTCTATGTTAAGAGTACTTTAACTACATAAGGACACAGAGTCTGGACACAGTGCCTTTGCTATTTTTTTTTTTAAATTTTCCGTTGAACAAGTGCTGCATGTCGACGTTTCAGTCCAAATTTATTTTGTAGAGTTTCGGATTCTTCGTATTTTTTACCCATACTTCAGTTACAATTACTGAACTACTGGCAACGAATATGTTCTCTGTGTGTACTTTACACTGGTTTCCAATTCCCGGAAATCTCTGGGTCAACATTTTGAAGTTGTATTTATCTCACTGGGATGCTATAGTTAATATTAAGTGCGAGTATTGATGAAATATATACGTGAATAACATTAGTACATACATAGGAGTCATATATAGCGTAAACTCGTATGTATTCTTATACATAGTGATTTTGAAATACCAAATAACGAACATATAAATTCCGATTAGTACAACTGAAGTAAACGACAAATTATGTGTACTAAAATTTCTAAACCGTTTTTAAATTGTCATGATGTGCTATGAGTGTATTACATTTGCTGCCCCGTAAGTGATTGACAAACTGGCCTGCTAGTGGTATAACAACCTGCTTCTAAATGTTTATCCACTTTTTTGTAATCTGTTGTTACATTAAAAATATGCAACAAATTAAAAAAAACTTTTAGGGCATACAATCACTTAGCTGCAGTGGTATGAAGGTTTGTGTGCACGACCCTAACCTATGCCCAGGTTTAAATCCAGGTTAAAACATATAATATTTTTTGGAGAAAAATATTGTCATGGGTTCAAAAAAAGCGACAAATTTATCAAAAACAAGTAGCCAATTCGTTAAGATTGCGGAGCTTACGCTTACTAACTATTCAAATGGCAATGCGTAGCAATATGCATCCCCATGTTGCAAGTAGGATTCAAAACATGCTTTTTTTGAAAACAATTTCGCCGATAATACCTGCCCACACAGACGAAAATCGTTGACCACTCATTTTTTTCTTGATGTGCGGGAATAAAAAGAAGTCATTGGGTGCCGTAAGGCGAATGACATATCAATTCGACGTTTTGGCCGGTCGAAACGGCTCTGGTTTGAGCCGATGTGTGAGAGGTTGCATTGTCATGGTGCACAATTATTCGTCTTCTCTTGTTCGTTTTTCGAATTTCTCCGAAGACTTCAGCAAACAAATTGTGGTGTACCACTCAGAATTGACCGCCCTACGTTGCTCAAGCGGAACAGTCGCCACATGACCAGTTTTGCCGAAGAAACAGGCGACCTTTTTCTTCGAAGTGCCTCTTCCACGAACAACTTTCGTTGGATTTGGCTCGTCTTCGAAGACCCACACGGTAGATTGCTTTTTCATTTCGTTTGAAGCACCACGATCGTATTTTTTCAAAATTTCCTTGCACCACCCTTTTTCTTCGAAGTGCCTCTTCCACGAACAACTTTCGTTGGATTTGGCTCGTCTTCGAAGACCCACACGGTAGATTGCTTTTTCATTTCGTTTGAAGCACCACGATCGTATTTTTTCAAAATTTCCTTGCACCACTCGACACGAGCCTTTTTTTGAGCTATTGTCAAATTGGGCGGGATCTAACGAAAACAAACCTCTACGGCCAGGTGTTCATGCAATATCGAATGTATGCTGGTGAAAGAAATGCCCAAGGATGCCTCTATCTCACGGTATGTACCATGACGATCTTGCATTATCAGTTCACACACGGCTCAATGTTCTCTGGCACAACGGCCGTTTTTGGGCGACCTTCAAGACCATTAAAATCATGTAACCAGTTTTTCACAGTGCTATAGGATGATGCTTCATCGCCATGCAAAGATTTAGGTTCATCGACGCACGTTAGAGTCCACGTTGAAAGTTGTGAAAAATGATCGCACGAAAATGTTCACGAGTTAATTCTTTTTTTTTGCCAAATTGATTTTTTTAAGTCACTGTAAAAAACACAAATGATGATCGTACGTCAAAACATTCTGAGTACGTTTTTGCTAAAAAATGTCAAACTTTCCAATGGCAATGTCAGATGGCGCCAGGCACCACTTAGTGTTGCCTAGACCAGAAATATATATGTATAGCAATCTTCGTACCCTCCATCAAGGATGCTCTTTTGAAATAAGAGAACAAATAGTTATTAGGTTTATAGTCACATTATGCTGAGCCTCAGCTTGGTGCAAATCTAAGCCAATAATCTTTGCATTAGTAACTAAATTTTATTTTGATGCTGCATTTACTAGGATGTTTTTTTGGCTCTGTAGTTCCATCATAGTCATTTTTCGTTAAATACAAGTATCCCTATCTCCATACTTACTTGCTTTAGCTTGTTTTGATCATGAGGGCAGTTTTATAGGCACTACAAAAAAATATTTCAATATATATTGATTTGTCCAATCTCAGCCAAATCTAGCAAATAAAGGCATTTTTGAATTCTTTTTATTTCAGTTCCTACACAGCAAAAAAATTATTTGTTTAAAATTCAAATATTCAAACAAAAATATAATTAGACATGCTATGATTAAAATTTCACATATGAGCTAAAATATTTAAAACTTATTTATCGAAAATATTTCCGATTTTAAACGGTAAACAAATTCACATATATCCACAAAAAATGTATGCCGGTTATCGACCATTCTTTCGTTATGAGGTGACGAAAAATTCATATATTTACGAAGAAAGTTGTAAGTCGTTTTTCGAAAACAATTTCATATCAGGCGATGTAAAACTTCACATGTTTACAAAAAAGTGTCAAGACGTTTATTAAAAATATTTCGTTATAAGGCAATGAAAAATTCATATATTCACAAATAAAGTTGCAAAATTTTTTCAAAAAGCAGTCGGAAATACTTTTAGGTAAAAGCAGGGCTGTCTGCAGTTTCGGTGTGTGGCACTTCACCACCATAAGACACCCAGCAACGAATGTGCTGTAACTATGTTTAGCAGCTATACAAGGGTGCTGTTTTTAGACGTGTGGTTTTCAAGAAGAAAAAAACGCGTTATTTTAATATTACGCATGTCAGCAATAACGCGCCGAATATTCTCTTCTAAGCCGTCAATAGTGTTTGGTTATCTACGTAGACAAGCGACTTTACGTAACCACACAAAAAATAGTCCAGCGGTGTAAAATCGCACAATCTTGGAGGTCACGCCACAGGCCCATGTCGCGAGATAATGCGCTCACTAAAACATTTCTTCAATAAATTGATTGTTTCGTTGGCTACATGGCATGTATCGCCGTCTTGTTGGAACGAATGTCTTCAAGATTATGGGCTATAACTTCAGGTAACAAAAAGTCTGATATCATGGCGCTAACGAGAGCTACATTCAATGTTACGTTCCGGATATTATCATTTTTGAAAAATATAAACCGATTATTCCACCAGCCCATAAACCGCAACAAACCGTGGTTTTCCCTGACACCTCTTGAACGTCTTCCTGATGCTCTTTCGCCCAACCGCGAGAATTTTGTTTATTGACGTTGCCGTTGTGCCATAAATGGACCTCATCACTGAACAAAATTATGGTCAAAAAGAGCAGATCTTCTTCGAGCTTTTAAAGAGCTCAAACAATGAATCGGTGATTCGCAGGAACATCGTAAGGAGGAAATGGCAAAGAATTCTGAAAAGAAAAAAATAAAGCTTAACACAACTTACACGAACCTGAACTACAGTTTTAGGGTACCTAAAAAACATTTTTACGAGGGTTGTTATATATTTCTGGCCTAGGCAACACTAAGTGTTGCCTGGCACCGTCACACATTCCATTGGAAAATAATTATATTTTTTAGCATTACGTACTAAGAACGTTTTGACGAACGACCATCATTTGTGTAGTTTACAGTGACTTGAAAAAATCAATTTGGCCAAAAATGGAATTAACTCGTGAACATTTTCATGCGATCAATTTTCACAACTTTCGACAACTCATGGCGATGAAGCACCATCCTATAGAACTGTGAAAAGCTGCTTTAATAAATTCAATCGTGGCCGACGCTCGTTCAAAGACGAAGGTCGTCCAAAAACGGCCGTTGTGCGGAGAACGTTGATGCCGTGCTTGAACTGATAATGCAAGATCGTCATACCGTGAAATAGAGGCATCATTGGGCATTTCTTCCACCAGCATACATTCGATATTCCATGAACAACTGGCCGTAAAAAGGGTTAGTTCTCGTTGGATCCCGCACAAAAAAAGGCTCGTGTCGATTGGTGCAAAGAAATTTTGAAAAAAAATACGATCGCGGAGCTTCAAAAGACGTTTATAAGATCGTCGCAGGCGAGGAATCATGGATCTATGCGTATGAGCTGAAACAAAACCGTGTGGGTCTTAGAAGACGAGCCAAATCCAACGAAAGTTGTTCGTGGAAGAAGCTCTTCGAAGCAAATGATCGCCTATTTCTTCGGCAAAACTGTCATGTAGCGACTGTTCCGCTTAAGAAACGTAGGACGGTCAATTCTGAGTGATACACAGCAATTTGTTTGCTGAAGTTATCGGAGAAATTCGAAAAACGAACAAAAGAAGACGAATCATTGTGTACCATGACAACGCGAGCTCTTACACATCGGCTCTAACCAGAGCCGCTTTGACTGGACAAAATGTCAAATGGATTGCCATCCGCCGTACAGCCCTGATTTGGCAACCAATGACTTCTCTTTAAATTCCGGCGATTTTCGTCGCCAAAAAATGCTGTTGAAGCGTTCAAAAACCATGTTTTGGAGGTGTCTCAATCGGAATGGAAAAAGTGTTTCGACAATTGGTTTGAGCGCATGCAAAAGTGTAAAAATCATGCTGGAGAATACTTTAAAAAACAATAAAACCATCTTTGATGTTAAATATTCGCATTTTCATTATTAGGCCAGAAATATATGTAGCAGCCCTCGTATGGGTGCAAAATACTTCTGGTATTGACTTCTTCACTTTCAATACTGACGAGATATGAATACTTTTCAGTCAATACCGAGCCCCACTGTCTGGTAAAATACATTTTCCGGCCATCATACCTGTGGGTCAAATTGTTCCCATCTAATAGAGCGATCCCAGACCCAAGGGTGTTTAATTCGGCCTCGTTAAGCTATACCCTCGCCACTGCTGGGTTATTTCACAGCCATTGATTCGTAAAAATATATCAGTGTTCGAATGAAAGAAAATACAATTGACACACTCGTGCAAGACCGTATGCCTACTCCTGTGTCGCATGTGTGGCGAGACACAATTTCTTTCCTGTCAGCCAAACTGTTTTTCTGTCTGATTTGCTCTGCACTTGTTTTAGTCGTCATGGTCGGAAAATGTTGTTACCTGGAAATGGCACGTCTGTACATGTAAGTACATACGTACATACAGATGTAAAGTACATATGTATTAGATGTACGAGTTCACAAGAAAATTGTAATAACGCCAATGCTGAATATCAAATGGTGCAAAAATGTATTTTCCGTAGTTAAGAGGAAAAATGTCTCGAATAATCAGTCACGTCTCGATAACATCTACGGACACGTGACTCCTTTTTTCCATTCGTTTGCTGTCAGATTGTGAACGAGTGCTGCAAGGACGTTCTTTAGGTACTTGAGATAAAAAAATAAAATAAAAGAAAACAAATCAAAGATTTTACAATAAGTATTGAATGAAAATTAATGTATTTCGGTCTGTTCGTCTGCGTTCGATCTACAAATGTATGCAGATATCAACAGCATCAAAAAAGGTCAATGTGAGGTCGTTGAGAACCTTCTGTGGCACCATCCACTGTCCATGCAAACTGAAGAGTGCCGGCAATCTGTAATAAAAAGGTGATGTACATTTGACGAAACCCAATAAATATGACCGTAAGGTAGAATCGATATTGTAAATTTGACGAGTTTGTTTTAAATAAGGTTGTGTACGATTGTAAGCGAAATTCTTACTGAATATTTTGACAGGTGAATGACAACCTGTCAAAATATTCAGTAAGATTTTTTTATTTAATGGTGCTTAGTTATATATGCCTACCGATCGTGTAGAAATTATTACAATTTGCCATCGAAATTCCTGCTCTGTTGCAAATTGGCAACGAGAGTTTCGTCTTGAAGTCGGACGTAATCATGTCTTCACATCTTGTTAAAGTGTGATAGTGGTAACCCCTTTTAGTCCTTATATAGAATATAGAAAACATAGTTGCAGTAAGAAGACCCACAAATGGCGATATGACATCGATTAGGTTTACAAAGTCGAGGCAAAAAGGTGACTTTCAAATTTTTTTTAAACACAACATATATCGAAAGTCTATTTTTGACTTAACGATTTTTTGGCGGTAAATCGTTTAATCGACTTTTTCCTATTCGAGGGTTTAGTAAATTTTACGGATTAATACACCCCATGAAATACTTAGTAGGGACATACATACTGTTACAACTTTGAACACACCCATTTCAAAAGTAGAACTGAAAATACCCCGTTAATGTTATATGGGTTTTGAAAGCTAACCTCAATAGCGTAAGTCTGTAACGTGATTTTAAAATTGTTTCAACTTTCAGGTCAGATAATGAGAATAGCGCTTTTCAATTGTGTAATGAAAAAAGCTTTATTTTCAAAACGCTCTGGCCACTAGGGAAAGGCCGCATGTTCGTCTACCGATGCATAAAACTGTTTGAAGTGACTGGAGATGTAAAAGACCGCCACCGGTCGGGCCGCCCATGCTCAGTTAGAACACCGCATGTCATCAAAGCAGTTAAATCAAGAATTCACAGAAATCCGCTCCAAAAACAGAAACGTGAGATGAATATCACGCAAAAGCCCATGAGTCAAATCATCAAAAAAGACTTGGGACTTGGTGCTTCAAAACGACGTACCGGACATTTATTGACTGAAACTTAAAAAAAATAGGATTGAAAAATGCAAACGTCTTTTGGTGAAGCCGCTGATAACTTGCACAGAAAAATGTTGTTCACCGATGAAAAAATTTTTACCGTTTAAAACAAATTTTACAAGCAAACGGATAAAGAGTATGCGCGGTCATCTAAGGAAGCATCTGAACTGATCCCAAGGACGGAAAGGGGTCATCACCCAGCTTCAGTCATGGTTTGGTGGGGTGTCTCTTAGGATGGTATCACTGACTTGCATTTCTGCGAACAAGGAGTCAAAACATCGGCCAAAGTTTTCCAAGAAACTGTTTTGGAAGCTGTTGTGAAGCCTCTTAACAATTCCCTGTTCCAAAACCAGCCATGGACTTTCTGCGCCGGCCCATAAGGCTGAAACGTCCCAGGCCTGGCTTCGAAACAATTTGCCAGCGTTCATTTCCTCTGAAGAATAGCTCTCAGGCAATCCAGATTTGAACCCATTGGATTACAAATTGTGGACGGTTTTAGAGGAGGTTTGTCACAAAAGATACCCCAACATTGGATCTCTTAAGACTGCTTTGGCTGTGGCCAATTTTCCAATGGACGAGGTTCGTGCAGCTATTGAGGGTTGGCCAGTGTGACGTAAGGCGTGTGTAAAGGCGGACATTTCGAATAAGTAGATTCGTTTTTGGTACAATATACATCAATAATTATATTAAAAAATATTTGGTCCAAAAACACTCAGTACTTTTTATTTTACAGCATAAAATGTGTGTAAAATGTGTATTTATTTCTCTACTTAGAATATAAAAGAGACTTTTTTAATTACAAGGGTGATCCATTTAGAGGTATTTTTTCCGAACAAAAAAAAATTTAAAAATTCAAATCAAGTGGGGAATCTTTATTGGTAATTTGAAAGTACATTTTATGGCATTTGTTTTTTTGATCATATAATTTCCTTCAAATGTTGGCCGCAACTACGCCTCAGGGTTTCCATTCTGAGGGCCCAATTTGGATGACTCGTTCGAACATTTCGAAGGGTATGGCTTTAATGAAACGCGTATTTTTGGCTTTCAAAACCTGAATCGTAGCTGGTTTGTCGGCGTATACTTTAAACTTTACGTAACCCCAAAGAAAAATGTCTAAAGGTGTGATATCACTCGATCTAGGAGGCAAACTCACCTGTCAAATACGTGAAATTAGCTGCTTTTCGAAATGACCTCTCAATAGATCCATTGTTTGATCAGCTGTATGGCAAGTGACACCGTTCTGTTGAAACCAAGTGTCGTCAAGATTACGGGCTTCAACTTCGGGTTGCATACAGATCGATATCACGGCGCGATATCGAGCACCATTCACGGTTACATTCCGGCCATCATCATTTTTGAAAAAATATGCAACGATGATTCCACCAACTTATAAACTTCACCAAACCGTGGTTTTCTCTGGGTATAATGGCACCTGTTGAACCTCCTTTGTTTATTGACTTTGCCGTTGAGCCAGAAATGGGCCTCATTACTGAACAAAAATTTGGTCTAAAACAGCGGATCTTCTCGTTTATCACCGAACGCTCATATCCATAATACAGTTGCCAACATTTGAAGGTAATTATAATCAAAAATTAAATGCCATAAAATGTCCTTTCAAATTACCAATAAAGATTTCACACTTGATTTAAATTTTTATATTTTTTTTGTTCTGAAAAATTACCTCTAAATGGATCACCCTATATATGTACACTAATTTACAGCCATTTAAGTACAGAGTTCTAAATATGTTTTTCCTATAGATTTTGACCTTTTAAACACGAAAATGAATTTTAAAATATATTCCTCTGGTTAGTTTTCAAAATAGAAATTTTGAAATTTTATTACGATTTTTTATGAGATGTCTCAATATACCATGGCTTGTTTTGCTTGAGAAAGTCCAAACTTTTTGTTTAATTTATTTATATATTTTGATACGAGGGCTGCTATATATATTTCTGGCCTTATAATGAAAATGCTAATATTTATCATCAAAAATGGTTTTATTGTTTTTCAACGTATTCTCCAGCATGTGTATTCTTATACACTTTTGCATGCGCTCGTTTTCCACTCCGATTGAGACACCTTCAAAACTGGTGACGAAAATCGTTGACCACGCATTTTTTTCTTGATTTGAGGGAATAAAAGGAAGTCATTGGGTGTCAAGTCAGGGCTGTACCGCGGATGACCCATCAATTCGACGTTTTGGCCGATCATAAAGGCGCTGGTTTGAGACGATGTGTAAGAGATCTTGTAAATGTCTTTTGAGCACCGCGATCGTATTTTTCTAAAAATTTCTTTGCACCAATCGACACGAGCCTTTTTTTGAGCGATTTTAAAATTGTGCGGTATCCAACGAGAACAAACCTTTTTTACGGCCAGGTGTTCATGCAATGTCTGAATGTTTGCTGGTGGTAGAAATGCCTAAGGATGTCTCTATCTCACGTTATGCCACATGACGATCTTGCATTATCAGTTCACGCATGGCATCAATGTTCTCTGGCACAATGACCGTTTTTGGACGAGCTTCACGACCTTCGTCTTTGAGCGAGCGACGGCCACGATTAAAGTCATTAAACCAGTTTTTCACAGTGCTATAGGATGGTGCTTCATCGCCATACAAAGATTTAAGTTCATCGGTGCACTCTTGTCGTGATAATCCACGTAGAAAGTTGTGAAAATGATCGCACGAAAATGTTCACGAGTTAATTCATTTTTTTTAATTCACTGTAAACAACTCAAATGATGATCGTACTTTAAAAAGTTTTGAGAACGTTTATGCTAAAAAATTTCAAACTTTCCAATGGAAATGTCAGAAGGCGCTTAGCAACACTTAGTGTTTCCTAGATCAGAAATATATATAGCAACCCTCGTAATATACGCTCCCAACTTTCAAAGGCGATAGTATACAAGGAGAAAAAATAGTTGGAAATCGGTTGGAACTACAATGATTCTGTTACAAGAGGAAATTACGATTGCAATCGCCAAATAATTATAATCGTAATGGATATGCGGTTCGAAATACCACATAATGATAAATATGATTATCGTACTGTACTCACAACTTTTCGATCGGTCATATTTATGAAATACGAAAAAGGTATTTAGTTTCCACATCTGGTGGTTGTCCAATTATTTTGTCGTTGTAGCCAATTATCAGTGTTTAATGGAATATTCTTAAAATATAATAATTCAATTATGACTTACCTAAAGCCAATTAATTAACTAAACTATTTTTTGTTTAAATCATCCAACATATTTTCCACTTATTCCTCCTGATGACCGAGTACTTAAAGTACAGGGTGTCCGCCGGGAAGGTTACCACTTTGTTTTGCCGCCATTTTGGTAAACATTAGTCTTGACAATTCATATTTGACAGTCGTGAAGAAGAGACGTGACGAATTTATTGTGGAAAAAATTCGATGAACCAACGTGTTTTAATTGTTGAAAAGTTTTATCAAAATCAATCATCGATTACTGTGACGATGAGAAAGTTACTTGAAATTTTTGGGAGAAATGACGTGAATATTTATAACAAAACGCGCTATTTATGCTGATAGGTCCAAGCATCGACCACAAAGTACTGTAAGATTGGCTGAGTACATTACTGCTGCTCAAAAATGTTTCAAGACAATCATCAACCTCAATTCGTAGCCGTGCTCAGGAGCTTGGTCTTCAAAGAATTTGCATTTGTAAGGCTAACAGAGGCAGACATTTATCTAATATTGTATTCCATACATCATTGCCAACATTAAATAAAACATTTATCAATATAAGTTCCATTCTCATTCATTTAAATAAAAATTATAAACAAACAAAATAGTAGACCTTCCCAAAGGACACCCTTTATTTGTGTAAACAAACAGTTTTTTGCCTCTGACTAAAATTGTAATTATTTTTTTGTTGAGCAAGTGTAGCATGTGGATTTTTAGATCTTCTGAAGGTTTGGACACTAATTATGTTTTACCTAGATTACATTTCCAATAACTTAAAATTACCGAGCACGAAGTAACACGAGGTTGAACGAGTACTAATGGAATACTCAATAATTCGGTAGGCAAAAAAAATCGGTTGTGGCAAAGAATCTGTTCTCTGAGTGTGCAAGTGTCACTTGCGCTAAAATTATTAGTAGGTGCAAACATAGGTGAGGAACTCCTCTAGAACCCAATAATAAGAGCTAATAGGAGACACTTTAAAATACAAGAGACACTTGGAAATATATTCCTTGAATAAAGTATATTGAAAATTTTCCTTGTTGCACTTTAATTTTATTATTTTGAGGCTTTAGGGAAATTTTTACATGTGTATATATTTTTAGCAATAGCTCAACTTCAATATTTAAATTTTATTTGACTTGTGTCAAGGATATGCATCTTCAGTTCACTTCCACGCTCGTCTGTTCAAACGCATCAATGGAATACTTTTGAAATTCAAGAGTGGTCTTCGTACCACGCAGAAAATTGCTGGAATGCAAATATTGGCAAAGTGGGCCCCACATATGCACATCTCACATTCCATGCGTTACGGTATTAATGTGTCCGCGTCTAAACGCGATCAAAGCGAAGAATAGAAAAGAACGTGCTTTCATAAGCTTTGCATTCATTCTCCAATCAATCATCATCAAAATCATATCATTTACATCACTTCCTTTGCATAACTTTATATGCGCTTTCGGTCTTCGCTCTTTGCTCGACGTCCTCATCAACGCTGGCTGCTTACACAATCGTAGATGCGGCTCTAGTCGGTTGTGCTTCAGTGTCACTGCTCCCGATGCCACCAGCAGCACTACGTTACGTGCCACAACATTTGACATCCACATACATATGTAATCGAGTTAACGTCTGCATGGAATTACGAGGTGGTTGTAGATGTTGTATAAGTGGGCACCGTGGATGGAAAAGGATATTGCTAGCATTACTTTTATAGGACTTGTTATGGGTTAGAGCAGCAGGACCTCAAATCTGGAGGAACTTTCATATGAGGTCTATGAAAAACCGTGGACCAACATTTCCCACTTTCTTCAAGTTATATATGATTTCCATGTCTAGTGTGACCTTTGATCCAATATCATAAGGGTTACTAACAAGTCTCGTATACGTACTATGCTGAATTTGGGCTGGTCTGACCCATAATAAAGGATGGTTAAATTTTAAGGGTCGTAGTTGCTTTTGAATAAAACAAATTATGTAGAAAATTATTGTCATTTCTTTTTATTATGATAATATTGGTATGGTTCAATCATGTATGGAACAAAATATCGGCCAAAGGCCGACCTCGGCGGCACACCTCCATCCGAAGGTCCATATTTTCGATGACGCTGAAGCATAGTTGAGGTTGTATGCCGTTAATGTGCCGAATTATAACATCCTTTAGCTCTTGAATTGTTGCTGGCTTATCAACGTACACCTTTTCTTTCAAATAATCCCAAAGAAAGAAGTCCAACGGTGCCAAATCACATGATTTTGCCGGCCAATTAACATCGCCATGACGTGAGATAACACGGCCATTGAATTTGTCGCGTAAAAGAGCCATTGTTTCGGTATCTGTGTGACAAGTGGCACCGTCCTGTTGAAACTACATATCGTCCACATCCATATCGTTATCGTTATCATCTCACGATAGCGAACACCATTCACAGTAACTCTTTGTGGGTGCATTGTATTTTCGACAATCACTCATGGATTATCATTCGCCAAAATGAGGCACTTCTGCTTATTGACGAGTCCGCTGAGGTGAAAATGTGCCTCATCACTGAAGATGATTTTTTTCGAAAATTGATCATCCACTGTTGCCATTTCTTGCCGTGTTGCTCGCTCGTGTATCTTTCCATGGTTCAAATTGGGTTAGTCTTAAATTAAAAAATATCAAATGAAATGCAGAAAATAATTTACGTTAATGTGTGGTTCACATTCAACATCTGCCCTTAAAATTTAACCACCCTTTATGTGACTTCTAGGGCAACAAGGCCTTGAATCAGGAAGGAGTTCATATCGTACAATACGCAATTTGAGCAAGACTGTCTGGAATTCTTCTGGAGGGACAAGATTTTAAATTGGGACGTTTGTATTGGGTTTATAGAAACCAAAGCATTGCAATTTCAGTAGGGTCTAATATTGATTGTTATAATGTTAAGTGGTATGTTTGAGCTATAACGGATATATTCTCTGGCCTTTAGAGAAACAAGACATGAAATCCAAAGGCCTTATTACGCCAGAGTTAGTTTTGGGTTGCTTAAACCCTTCTATGCGATACTAATAGGGAATCGAATGTTATGTATGGTCTGAAATTGGAATATATGTTTGTAGTATAAAACAAGTAATAAATATGTTAACGCGGCCGACTAAAAGATACCCTACACTACTCAACAATTAAATAAGGTCCGCTCCAAAGTCTGGGATTAAGAAAGGGTAGACTTAATATGTGAATATTGGTCGCACAAATCGAAAAGGTCATTTGCGTGGGGCTCTATTAAAAAATGGACCAAATCGGTCGAACATCAATAGGAATGACTAAAAGTCGTTCATAACTTTCTTTGCGTTATGGTTGACTTCTAGAGCTGTTGAACCTCATCTTGGGATGACGGTGAAAGTGTAAAGGCTATTCGAAAACATGGATATACCAGTACATTGGTCGCTCGTAATGCATTATACAAAATTTGATAAGAATCGAATGTAATTTGTGGCTTCTAGAGCAACGGGACACCAAGTCAAGATTTAAACTTTTCTGCAGGCTATTCTTTACCATGATTGATATGATCTACTTTCACCAGAGTTAATTACAGGCCATTCATAATGTGCCATTCGAAATGTGAGCTCAATTGAAGTTAATATATGATTTCAAAAGCAACAGGGTCCCAAATCCGTCGGTTACACGAAAGCAAAAACTGATATCGTTAAGTTTCTTAAGAATTTATAACTATATGCAACAAGACTTTCTCTGGGGGTGGATAATTCCATCAGGAAATAAAAGACTTACGTAGGTGAGGAAAGTAAAGCCCAGAAAAAACATTGTTCTGCTAGGTATCAGTTATTTTTACTGGCCGAGTAAGTTTTAATTTTGCGGTACAATACCGTATACTTATAAAATAAGTTAAGATCGAAAAAAGCATTGTGAACACTATGTATTTTTGTGGCACTAGGTATTTTTTTGACCAAATACGTTTCCGTCTGTGCGGTTGGATCGCAAAATAACTCTCGAAAGGAGCTAGAAATCGTATTTAAATTTTGCATCTCAAAATATTTTTTCAAAACTACCAATGCGACTGAATAGCCAGTCTCTTGCTGATACCTTCGACACTAATGACTTCTATTCAGTGCAGATTAAAACCCACAAAAAAATATCGCCCATTTAGTAAATTCGTTTAAATTTTAAACACTGTAATATTTTTACAACGTCTTTGTAATTTAACATCAACAAAAGAGTTGATATGTCCCATTCTGGTACCTCCCATACAAAAACACAATTTCACTCACTATATTATTCTTGAAATATCTTTAATGGTACTCACAAGATCTTACACAAAATCAACACCTAAGCCATAATTAAAAAGTTAACTTCGTGACAAACAATTGTATTCCCAGCCACACCCCTTCTGGTACATCCCACACAAATGGAATGGTATGCAGATTAGAACCCACGAACAGTTCGCAAAACTCGCTTAAGTTATGAACTCTGTTATATTTTTATAATGGCTTTTTACACGTATACGAAAAGGATCTGTGGCAAGCCTTATTCCTGTACCTCCAGTGCGAATGCACCATTACGCCCAATTTTGGAATTCGCATAATAATTTTAAAACTACTATTCATAGAGTTCTGCTGAAAATAAGTATAGTTTTAATCAAAAAGAATATGCTATTAGACTAGCGAAATTTGGAGCCTCAGCCTGCCCCTTGCTGTACCTCCTCCACACACGGTACTAATGCGTATGCTCTACTTTTACCAGACTTACTCATGAGAAATTCGATCGGAGTCGTACGTTATACGAGGGCGGTTCGGAAAGCTCTTAGCCTATCAATGAAAGAGAATAGTTGGTTTTTCAAAAATATTTTTATTTTTTAATATAATCTCCTGAAACTTCAATAGACTTAGTCCAACGCTTATCTAGCAATTCTATCCCTTGATTTAAATAGTTTTCCTCAAGGTCTTCAAAATAGTGGTTTACAACTGTAATTGCATCTTCATTTGAGGTAAAACGCTTGCCAGCAAGGAATTTTTTTAGATTTGGAAACAGGTAAAAGTCACTGGGAGCTAAATCAGGAGAATAAGGTGGGTGGTCAAGCAACTCGTACTTTAATTCGTTGATTTCAGCCATTGTTAAAACACTCTTGTGCGCTGGTGCGTTGTCTTGATGAAAAATTATTTTTTTGTAAGCCAGGGCGTTTTTCTCGAATATTTACATTTAATTGATCTAAAAGGTTGCAATAGTACTCTGAATTTATTGTTTTACCCTTTTGCAGATAGTCAATCAATAAAATACCTTTGAAGTCACAAAAAACCGTTGCCATAACCGTACCAGCCGATTGAATTGTTTTTGCCTTCTTTGGGGCACTTCCTCCAGCTTCAGTCAATTGTTTGGATTGTTCTTTTGTCTCTGGAGTATAGTGGTGGATCCATGTCTCATCAACATCGTATGTGGCTTCTAGTGCATGTGTAGCTGCGTGTTCCGAAATCGGGAACGTATAATTTTACGAGAGTTAATTCTTGGTTGTTTATAACGAAACATGCAAAATTTTAAAGTGATCGGGTATAATTTGTGGTTTCTAAAACAGCAGGACCTCAAATCTGGAATTTCTTTATGTGAGGGATATTCAACAACTTAGACCGATATGGTAGAATTCTCCACAGGTGGCTTTTGGACACTCGTAACGCTTTAAGCGAAAATTGGTTAAATTCGGATGTAATATAAGGGCTCTACGCGCATAGAAGTTATATGGTTACTGTAGACGGAAACAATAACATGGTTTCTGCAAAAAAAGCATGTTCGTAGCAACCATAGAATTGCTTTTATATTTCATATTGACAATAGCATGATTGCGACAGTATTAATGTTGTTCAAATTAAATTAAAATATTGTTTAGCAACCATATTTTTATTGTGTTTGCTTTGTCGGCGGAATACTGTACTGCCGGCTATTTCTCGTCTAATTAGAATCTGGCTGCACTTGATTGTATAGCCATTGATCATGGTTTAATCACATTCGTTGCTTGGGGTCTGAGAATGGTGAAGTAGCGTTCACAGAAAATGCAGTAAACCCTGCCTTTAACTAGAAGTCTTTTCGACTGTCTTTGAATAACATTTTGATTTCTTTGAATGAAATGGTCCTAAATCTAATTGTTAACTATTTATTATGTAATTTTAAATAACTTACTTAATAATAATCTCAATTGTTGGAAAACAACATAACGAAATCCTAATAAATACTTTTTGGCATCATAGTATGGTGGGGGGGATCATGACATGGTTGGTTGTGAATCATACTATGGCTGGGTGTGAAGTATACTTTGGTTGTATGTGAAACATACTATGATTGTGAGGATCATTATATGGTTCTGGGGATCATAGTGTGGTTGGGTGTGAACCATAATAAGGTTATGGTGTTCATAGTATGATTTTGGAACCAATAAGGGATTTCGCATGACGGGTGACGGCAAGATATGTTTGGGGACCCAGAGGGGCAGGAGTCTGGTCGCAGTCACTGAAATGACACTCTAGTTTACGAAGAGCGATAGGTAATTTCTGCAGTAAGATCTCTTCATTAAAAGCGTCGGATTACCTATCGATAGAGGTTTCAAAAATGCGTGGTTGTAGGGATCACAGTATGATTAAGTTTAAATCATAATATGATAGAGTGTGGATCATAATATGATTGAGTGTGAATTATAATATGGCTGTGTGTGAATCATTCTATTATTGTAAGGATCATATAATTGTTGCGTCACAACCATATACCCAACAATATTATGACACTCTTCGAAAATTGTCAACCCAACCATACTTTTTTCTGTTTGCAATTCGGTATAAAATCTGAAATTTGGAAGGACCTTTGTACGGGGCCATACGAAAATATGAACCTTTAAGGTCCAAAGCGTATCATTGGGCTTAACATGTGGTTTCTAGAGCTGCAGAACCTAAAACCGATGGGGAATTTTGTGTGGGTGCGAAAGTAAAAAATAAGGAACGATATGATCCATTGAAAGTAGAGTTGCAAAATTTTGTCGAAGTCTGATTTAATGTCATGTTCTGAAGTCGGGAAGGACCTTACATATATACATATATCCTATATGTGTCAGTTAGATAAAATTAATTACTGGTCGCCCGTAAAGTTCTGTGCAATATTGAGCTTGATCGATACTTTGTGGCATATAGAGCAGCAGGACCTTAAATCGAGACGGATCTTGATTTTGTGATTTTAAGTGCGGATATGCGATTTTAAGTGCTGTAGGTTCTGAAATGGGAAGAGTCATACAGGGTGTATGATTCAACCCAAACTCCAGTGTATGAAATTCATTTGTCTATTATTCATATTTAAGATCATTCAATTTTATTAAATATAGCTTAATTAGTTTTAAAAATAATGGAATTTACATGCCCGCCCTGCTCGTTGATGCATATGCAGCATCTTACCAAAAAGTTGTTCATTACTGCTTGGAGAGTGGAGACAGGAATAGCAGCAATTGTTTCTTGAATGGATTACTTTAGTTGCTTATGCTTTGTAGACTTCCTGTTTGTCAGGTACAGTAAGGTCAGGCGACCTAGGGGGCCAACGGAATGTGGAGCTGCTGGGTATCAGCTTATTGGGAAATTTTCGTCGCAATTCTCTCATAACAAGCCGGGCTGTGTGCGGAGTTGCAACATCTTGCTAAAACCACACAGAGTTGAAAGAAACTCTCATTCGAGGTAATTCAGGAAAGAAAAACTCTCTAAACATGCTCAAGTAAAGGTATCCAGTAACTGTAAGCGTGTGACCGTTTTCTTCGAAGAAGTAGGGCCCGACATGCAGCGTAATAAAACTGCACACCACACTGTGACACGAAATTGATGCAATTCCTTCTCATGGAATATTTGTGGCTTGTAGGCACTCCATATCTGACAATTTTGTTTCTTTATGTTGCCGTTTAAATCAATATGGGCAACGTCAGACATGAAAAGACAGTTCAACATTTTTCTCTTCCACCATTTGAAGCATCTTCTGGCAAAATTCCAAGCGAATCGGGAGGTCTGCTACGTTCAGTTTGTTTGACTTTAAATTTTATATGGGCATAAGTCCAAATATTTTTGCATAATTGACTGAAATGACTGTCTGATTATACCCATTAGAGCAGAAAAGCTTCCTGTCGAAACGCTTGGTTTGATTTGTATAGTAGCAGCGATTGTTTACTCCGTCCGAACTGAAGGGTTTCGATGGTAAGGTGCGCCTATACTCTCTTTGAACCGAAACTGCGGACTCAAATGCGTGATAGCGGTGGACAATCTAAATTCTTGTTTCAGTGTCCAGTGTTAAGTTAAATAAAAAAAATTATTAATTTTTTTTGGTAGCGACTTTTATTAGCCACCCTGTATAGTTTATTACAAACCCTAACCATTTTGTTTTAATTTTGCGACTTCTCGCTGAACTCTTCGCTCTGTTGGTGGTAGAAAATTTTCGCCTCCGTTTTTCTTAAATATAAATAAAGGGTGATCCATCTCGAGGTATTTTTTCAGAACAAAAACAATATAAAAATTCAAATCAAGAGTGGAATCTTTATTGGTAATTTGAAAGGACATTTTATGACATTTAGTTTTTGAAAATAAGTACCTTCAAATGGAGTTTAGACATTTTTCTTTGGGGTTACGTAAAGTCCAAAGTTTTAAAATCCAACATTACGCGTGTCATTAAAGTCATACCGTTCAAAAGCCATACCTCAGAATGGAAACCCTAAGGCATAGTTGCGGCCTATATTTGAAGAAAAAATAAATGCCATAAAATGTCCTTTCAAATTACCAATAAAGATTCCACACTTAATTTGAATTTTTACATATTTTTTTGTTCTGAAAAATACCTCTAGAAGGATCACCCTATATAAGCAGGAATTGAATCGGCATTTGCGGTTGTTCTCTCTCTATCTTTCTTTTTGAAAATGTTATACTCATATATGTATGAAAACGAACCTTTTTTAACCAAAAACTAATACGGTTTTCAACCACTGTGCAGTTTGTGTGTGTGCACATTATGTATGATCTCAAGTATGCATGGTTGGATTCGTAGTTTGATGGATGTACACTGGTATATGTGGCTGTATTTAGTCAGCATTCAAAGTTCATAATTCATAACTTTTCCAGACATCCCAAAACTGACTGCTTATGTGCGTGTGTATCTGTGTGTCTGTGTGGGTGACAAACAACCGCCCATATTAAATTAAATCAAAATATAATCCAAATATCTACCCCAAGCACTGCTCAACGCTGCCTCAGGTCCATGCCGCCATATTCCATCATTCACTATTCAAAATCGTATCGCAGTCGTCGTATTCAATGACCCAATGTTTCGCCATGAATACTGAATACAAAATAATTGTGAGCATGTGTAAATATGTTTATCCTTACAATCGCACAGATACAAATAAATACAAGTGCTCGTATAATCATATCATTTTGTATACGAGTGCTTCGGGTAGGTAGTCCTTTCATAAAACAACAACTAACGGCAAGAAAAAATATAAACAACAACTGGGAAAAATTAGGTCATGGTTCTCATCATAAATTATTTAAGCAAATCCACAAAGAATGAATGAACGACGAACGAGTGAGCGAGCGAGCGAGCGAGTGGTAGCAGAGTGCAAAATGAAATGCTGGGCTTTGGTTTTTGATTAATTCCTGACATTGCTCGGTTTTTCATTAAAGCTGTAAATCTTCATTCATTAAAGGATTTAAGTGAATAATTTTCCGGATGCCAGCAAGTGTGAGTAGGAAAATATGTCATGTATGTAATCATGTAGAGACAATCCTGCTGGTAGCGGAAATATCTACCGGATGTCATGATTGGGCAATCGTACAAAGAGAAAAGATTACCAGACGTCGGCATATGGACATTGTCAAATGAGTTTAGTAAGTGAATGTATATTAATCGATTAATATGTCCTGCAGATGAGATAATCTGTGGCGTATAAATAGTTTGCAATCATAAAATAGTTTTAGTTAAAGTTCTACGTAAAAGATATGTTATATAAAGAACATTCTCCTCTTCGTGGAGAATATTTCTGAGTACGTGGTTTCTAACTTTTGTAGCTCACACATATTTTTTTTAACTTGTCAAATAGAAATAAACAGGGAATCTTCTTTCGAATCAGTAAGCTATGTACGACATATTTCGTATACCAACTACCCAAGACCTACCGTATAACGTAAGCTCCGCATGGCTATTACGTGGCTAAAAAAAAAATCTTATACCCAAAAGTAGTCCCCATTAACGAAAGGAAAAAAGTCGGTATTGTTCTGGATCACAAATTAAACTGGTAAGGAAATACTGAGTAAAGATATAAGTTGTGTTTAAACATTCTTATGAGTGAAAAAATGCAGTAAGGAAGAGGTGGGGTTCAAAAATAGCGAACTGGCTTTAAGGGCTGCATAGTATGTAAGATAAACTTAAAGAAAACACTAGCGATAGTTTAACGACTCCCTAGACGTAATACTGCTCCGTATGACTTTTACGTGACTTAGAAAAAATCTTATACCCAAAATTAGTCGCCATTAACGAGAGGAAAAAGTCGGTATTGTTCTGGATCACAAAGTAAACTGGTAAGGAAATACTGAGTAAAGATAAAAGATGTGTTTAAACATTCTTATGAGTGCAAAAATGCAGTAAGGAAGAGGTGGGGTTCAAAAATAGCGGACTGGCTTACAAAAGGGGTTTGGGGACTCAGAGAGGCAGGTGTCTGGTCGCAATCACTTACTGGATACTCTAGGTTACGAGAGTCGCTATTTATATTTTGATTCCGGCAATAAAAACACAATAATTATATCATTTTTAATGGTTTAACTATTTTTCGATATATTCACCATTAAGATCAATACGCTTTTGTATGCGCACAAACCAATTTTCGAAGCACTTTTTTTAAAGGGGCCTCCAATAATGGCGTTCATATTTAAGGAAGAAATTTAGTGCATGCCATATATCTCCGATCTGAAATCGGTCTAGGATATATGGTAAATTAGGTCGTGATCTACTCCCTCAGACCTATCTGGGGACATCTCGATGGTCGATTAAGGTCGATCGGAAGTGCCCCTAAAGGGGCGAGAAAATGTGTTCATATACAATCATCGCAAAATGTTTTTTATCTTATGTTTTTTTATTTAATATGTATATTATTACTTTTCATAAATTTATCAATAAATCTGTATACGTTTATCATATATTTCAAGGATTTAACGAAAAAGAGATGCATTTCGAAATTTGTCAGTCAAGCAGCAAAATTTCTCAGTCGCGCTGCACATTAGGGTGTTTCGGTCGCGGATAAATTTAACTTATAAATTTATCTTCGCACCCTTCAGTGGATGGCCCATTAATTCGACATCTTGAGTGGTCAAATAGCTCATCGTTTTAGCTGACGTTAGAGAGCTCGCATTGTCCTGATGCAAAATGATCCGTCTTCTCTAATTATCTTTCCTCATTTCTTCGAACACTGTTGGTAAACAGATGGTTGTGTACCACTTAGAATTGACCGTCCTACGTTCTACTACAGGCACTGTGGCAATATGGCCATTTATACCGAAAAAAACGCAATAATTTGCTTCGATATACTTCTTTCACGAACAAGTTTTGTTGGATTTGGATCGTTTTGAAAGACCTATACAGTCGATTGCTGTTTTGTTTCGGGTTCATATGCATAGAGCCATGATTCGTCACCTGTGATAATGTTATACACTCCCTTTGAACTACCAAGTGATACTTTTTCAACATCTCTTTGCACTAATCCATACGAGCCTTTTTTTGAGCATTCGTCAAATTATGTGGGATCCAACGAGAACAAATTTTTTTCATGGCCAAATTAACATGCAATATCTTATTGAGGCTTGTCATACTAATGCCTATGGATGCCTCAATCTAACGGTATGTCATATGTCGGTCTTGCTTAATCACGCACAGCATCAATGGTTTCTGGCAAAGTGACCGAAATTAGACGTCCTTCACGAAATTCATCCTGGAGCAAACGGCGCCCGAGGCTGAACTCTTGTTACCAGCGATAAACAGCGGTTTTTGATGGTGCTGCTTCATCTCCAAAAGTCGAAACAAATTGATTTAAACACTCTTGTCATGATAACCCACGCCGAAAATCGTAAAAAATCATCGCACGAAAATGTTCTCTGGATAATTCCGTTTTTTGACTGAGATGAATTTTTAACACTGTGTAAACACAACAATTCGCCCTTAAATGACAAAACATTTTGAGTAAAGTTATGGTACAAAAATGTCAAAGTTTCTAATGGAAGTTCCAATAGAATTGTCAGGACCCGAAATATTAATAGCAACCCTTACTAAGAGTGATAGATAATGGTTGCGGTGAGGTCTCCTTATTGAAATGGTCGGATTACCAGTGCTTGAGGTTACGAAAATGCCAACTGTTCTGTTTCCTGACTGCGCGGTGTGCCATTTAGGGAAACCACTCTTAGGTACGAGTATCTCCATCTACACCGAAAGATGAACGATATAAGTTAGGATTCGAGTTTATCTTTCGGAAATACGCACCAAGTAAATCCCGGGAATACCGGAATTTTTCATTGAACGCTGGCAAATTGTTTCGAAGCCAGGCCTGGGACGTTTAAGCCATATGGGCCGGCGCAGAATCCTGGTGGAAACTCCATGGCTGGTTTTGGAACAGGGAATTGTTAAGAGGCTTGACAACAGCTTCCAAAACGGTTTCTTGGTAAACTTTGGCCGATGTTTTAAATCCTCGTTCGAAGAAATGCAGGTCAGTGACCCCATCGTAAGAGACACCCCACCTAACCATAACTGAAGCTGGGTGATGGCCCTTTTCCACCCTTGGGATCAGTACAGATGCTTCCTTAGATGACCACGCATACACTCTATCATTTTGCTTGTTAAATCATCGGTGAACAAAATTTTTCTGTGCAAGTTAACCGCCATTTTTCAATCCTATTTTTTTAAAGCTGCAGTCAATAAATGTCCGGTACGTCGTTTGAAAGCCCCAATTCCCAAGAGTTTTTAATAATTCGACTCATGGACTTTTGCGTGATATTCATCTCACGGGCCATGATTTTCTGTTTTCGGAGCGGATTTCTTTGAATTCTTGATTTAACGGCTTTGATGACATGCGGTGTACGAACAGAACGTGGGCGGTCCGACCGGTGGCGGTCTTTTACATCTTCAGTCTCCTCAAACAGTTTTATGCATCGGTAGACGAACATGCGGCTAATCCCTAGTGGCCGGAGCGTTTTGAAAATATCGCTTTTTTCATTTTACACTTGACAAGCGCTATTACAGCGATACGGTTCTCATTATCTGACCACTTCATGATGAAAGTTGAAACAATTTTAAAATCCCGTTACTGACTAACGCTATTGAGGTTAGCTTTCAAAACCCATATGACATTAACGGGGTATGTACAGTTCTACTATTGAAATGGGTGTGTTCAATGTTGTAACCGTATTTATGTCCCTACTAAGTATTTGTCGCCTTAGAAAGAATTGGTGCCTTTACAAAATTTAAAAAAAAAAATTGAAAAGACACAATACTGATTAATTTTAATGGCGATAGCCTGCCTTAATTTTAGGCGGCCTCTTCTCAAATGGTACTTGTCGTACATTAGCGAAACATTTTTAACCAAAACCTACAATTTCTACCTATATTTACTAAAAAATTTTAGAAGTAGGACCAAAAGGTCACACTTAAACTATAGATATGGTTTTTTCGTCTTTGGTACCCCTAGTGAAATTAACTGGCCAAAATTTGTGTAGAACATAACAAAACTTAAAACTTCCATATGTATAATAGATCTACGCCTTCTTACTTGTTAGACAATTGTTGATCACAGATCCTCTGAAAATAATGTCAGTCATAATCGCCTAATGCCATTAAATGAAAAAAAACACAAACAAGTTTGGGTAATAGGCTGTTTCCACTACGGTAGCGTCCACGTCCGCGTCAACGATTTATCAAAAATTTGTGAGGGTGTTTCCATTGTGTTTTGCGTCCACGTTTGCGTTCAAACAGCTGTTTGTGTTTATTTGTTTTTTTTTGCGGTGCGAAAAGTTTAATATTTTTGTGTTGTGACATTATCATGGAGTTACGAGTAAATGATTTTATTTTGCTAACCGCAGTGGAAAATGAGCATGAAATGGTATTGCGCCTAAGGGAAATGTGCAGTAGCAGCAGCGCTTTATGTTTATGCTGATAAACAGCTGTTTTAATAGGGATGTGCAATTGCGGTGTTGTCATTAAAAGGTAAAGGGTGGGTTTCGATTGCAAATATAATCGAATTTATAGTAAACGCGACTTATCGAAAAACGCGTCCAATATAAACGCGACTTTTTCCCATACCTAACTGCCTATGTTTTTTCTATGGGCTTTAACGCGCGTTCATTGATTTTTGGACGCGGACGTGGACGCGACCGTAGTGGAAACAGCCTATAAGAGTCTTCAAGTGCTTTCGAGCATTATTTCTAATAATACTAACGTTAATTTTGTTTTATCAAAACCTTGTGTACATTACAATTTTTGTTTTGGCAGTTTTGAAAGTTTACTTAACTTTATTAACTCAAAAGGATAACAGATTCTCCATTGTCTTTAAACGCTTAAAGGACTATTTGAATTTGCACAATTTTATTTCATTTTCCATTTTTAAATAGGAAAAAAACAAAAGATTTATTATCACTTTGACCATATATCACTGGAGAAAGCCAACAGAAGTAGAAAATGGAAAAACAGTTTAGAGACAACAGAGCAGCACAAAAAAACACTTAGAGAGAACACCAACATGAACATAACCCTGGGGAATACCAGTATTTTTATGGCATTATGGCACAGTAGCAACCTGATTTTCGTGGGAGTACGAGTATTAGGGCAGAGGATATCATTGGCATCGGCGTGGGTTTTGGCACTGGCACTGGCGGTGCTCTGAAAGTCAAAGACACCAAAGGTGGCAGAAAGAAAGTTAAAAAGTTTTATTTGGAAGCCAAACATACGCAAACATAAAACCAAAGTTTCAACTACAAAACCAAACATCGACACCAGCGGCTGACTCCTGCCGAGTGTTCCAAGTGAGAATTAAAAACAAACCTCATACTAAACAGGACTTACCAACGGGGACATCGGGAATGCAAAGAGATAAAGTATTTCATAAGGTTAACCACAGGAATTAATGGTAGGGGCTGTGATTTATCTCTTAGTGTAATGCTTGGTATTTTTACTCCACTCTGAATTCATTCTTTTTATACCCGCACCACATAGTGGTATGGGGTATAATGGCTTAGTGCTTGCGTTTGTAACACATCGAAGGAATCGAGTTAGAATACCGGGACCAGAGAGAAAGTTGCTCAGAATTACATTTTGAGTCGATCTAGCCATGTCTGTCTGGCTGGCTGGGCGGCTGGCTGGCTGGCTGGCCGGCTGGCTGGCTGGCTGGCTGGATGTAAAGATGTCCATATATTCTTGTAATCAAAGTACAGGTCGCATTTATGCACCGATCTTGATGAAACTTGGCATGTGGTAATATATTGGGACAAGGACGGACGCTATTGAATTTGGTCCAAATCGGAGCACTTTCTGATAGACCCCCCATACAAAGGAACTCCCGGATTTGGTCCAAATCCAGTTGATGTCGCGTGTATTGGTCAACAAATTAAAAAAATATGCCATTCGATGTAGAACTGACCACAAAATGTAAAAAAAATAGTTGGACCCGCCTCTCGGACCTACGGGGCCTTCAGAACCCAAAAAATGGACCCATGATTTTAAATATAAGTGTGACCCCTTAAATGAAAGGAAATTATCTTACAATTTTAAATACAGAAAAAAATTCGACCTGTTTGGGCCCCAGGGTCCGTTAGGAGGGTCCAAAAGTTTCGGTTTACCCGGATTTTAGTGTGACCCCTCAAATGACAGGGAATTGCCTCAGGACTTTAAATATGTCAAGCCAAATGATTTATCTCGTCCGTGGGAGGGCACAGGGTCCGAAAACAAGGTATGAAAATGTGGACCAACTATAATTGTTATTCCCTCACCACATAGTGGTATGGGGTATAAAGGCTTAGTGCTTGCGTGATAGATACAGATAGAAATAGCGACGAGTGCTTTCGATTAACAGGAGACTTAATCACATTTATAGTGGTGCGGGTATCATAGAGTCGGCCACGCCCGACTATAGCACTTACTTACTTGTTTTAATATAGTTTGTGAAATCTGTATGGAGCCATGCACATTTGGTACATGGTTGGAGAGATTTGTTTTGTCCCGTTAATATGGTACCTTTAAAATATACATATTATCAAAAAGTTTCGAGGGAGCATCATGATATGTATCTTGTTACAAGAATTTAAGGCGCCACAAAACGCAAATGCTAGCCTTATTTATATTTAAGCGAAGAGAAGAGCTGAATGTTGGGAGGAATCGGGTATGTGAAGCAAATTTAAGAGTTTGCGGTAGGATAAAGCTAACTATAAGTATATGATATTCACCGTGGTATACAGAATCCTCATCACTTCTGAACGAAAATTAGAAAATATTCGATTTGGTTGGTTTCAAATAAAGGGGCCCAAAAGGGAAAGACCGATACCCTATGCTTGGTTAATGGTTTGTAGATTTTCTTTAATTATAGATGTCCTGTATGTATGTATGATTTCTAAGGTGCCACTCGTTTTATTTCTTCACCTTCGTTAATGGTTTGTTTATTTTCTTTTATTATAATTAAAGTGCAACAGAGGAAAAAGTGCAAGAACACCACAATATAGGTTGTACTACCAAAGGGTGCTATTTCCCTATACTTAAATTCAATTCACTTGGTTTATTTATTGTAAGGATAATATTTTGTAGTGTACAATAATATACATTGATATAAACTTATTCAAAGAGATTAGTCTGACTGACTTTACAACTTAAATGTATATAAAAAATTTGTAATATTGTTATCCTTAATAATATTATATAAGTTAAGGAAAAAGTGAGCAGAAAACCTTTTATGAGGGAAAACTAAATCTATGCTAAAATACAGAAGTTAAATGGTAAAAAAAACTGATTAACAAAGTGAATTTATATGATTACGAGTATATTCTGAGTGTAAACATTTATCAAAAAATTTATTAGTTATAAAATTGTATTTATCCTTTACGAGTGGAATATTATGGAGTGAGTGAAGCCTTAGGGTTGAGTAATATCGCGGGAGGTAATACATAATCTTGAGAATTTTATTCTGGGAAATCTGAAGTCTTTTTAAGAGACAGTCGGATGCATCATGCCATGCTGGCCCAGCATAAAAAAAAAATGTTATGGAAAACTACCTTAAATACGAGGGCGACGCAAAAGTAACTGGCCTATCATAAAAAGAACCGTTTTTTGGAATTATTATTACTTATTTTTCTACATAATCTCCTTCCAACTTAATACACTTCATCAAACGTTTTTCAAGTTTTTTAATTCCTTCTGAAAAATAAGATTTTTCAAGACCTTTAAAATATGCCTCAGTTTCAGCAATAACCTCGCTATAGGACGCAATTTTTTTGCCTCCGAGATTTTTTTTTAAATTTGGAAACAAGGAAAAATCAGAAGGAGCTAAATCCGGACTATATGGTGGCTGCGGAGCAATTTCAAAACGTAATTCGGCCAGTTTTTGTTGAGTTAAAAATGCAGTGTGTGAAGGAGCATCTTGATGAAAAAGAACATTTTTTTTCTAAATGCGGTCGTTTTATCTTGATTTCTTCACTCAACCGATCCAATAATGCACATAATATTCAATATTTATAGTTTTTCCTTTCTCAAGATAATCAATAAATATTATACGCCTTGCATCCCAAAATACTGTGGCCATTACTTTTCCTGCTGACTTAACAGTTTTCCCCTTCTTGGGATCACTTTTACCAGCTTCTATCCATTGTTTTGACTGTTCTTTGCATTCTGGGATGTAATGATGGATCCATGTTTCAACAACAGTTATGAATCGGCGCAAGAACTCTATTGGATTACGCTGATAAATCGCTAAAAGCTCCTCGGAATTGGTCCAACGGACCTGAGATTTACTCGTCTATCTTTAGTCACTTCATTAAATATTTTTCTAATGTTTTCAATAGCAGTAGCAGTTTTCGGTCTTCCAGAGCGTTGTTCATCTTCCGTACTTGAAGGACCCATTTTTAATTGTTGAATCACCTGTAACAAAGAAAATAATCATTAAATATTTCGGAAATTTTGACAGATGGCTATAAAAGATTGCTTTTAAAAAACATAACAAAAAAAAGTTGCTAGTAAAACAGAAAATGTGCCAGGCCAGTTAGTTTTGCGGTCGCCCTCGTATAAGAATTTTATTCTCGATGTTCAATTTGACTTTCGATTAATAAAAGCATACAACAATATTTGAAATATGAGCGTTGAAAATCATCTTATTATCAAGAATGACTCCCAGATAAGGGATATTAGATTCCCATTCTATTTCTGTGCCATCTATTCGTATTCCAGATTGTGGCACAAAACAGGATTTTCTTCTTCTAGTGTAGAAAATAGATTGTTACTTAGATGAATTTATCATAATTTTCCAGCTCTTGAAATACTCTCTAACTCTGTCCACGGAAGTCTGGAGGTTTGACAGAATATCATTCGCATAAATATTCGAACTTAAAATTGCAGTGTCATCCGCAAAAATTGATGACTCGCAACCGTCCAATAAGGGAAAGTCGTATGTGAAAATGTTATATAATAATGGCGACAGACATGATCCTTGCGGGCATCCTGACGGTACTGGGTATGCATTTGAAGATTCTGCTCCAATATGAACCTTAAAGGATCGGTTTGACAAAAAACTTCTAATTAATTTCACCACGGACAAATTCAACCCTATTGTCATCATTTTATGAATTAAGGCTTCGTGCCCACCGTGTCGAACGCTGCCTTGACATCTAACAAAACCATGGCTGTAGAATTTCCTTCATTAAAATTATCCTTAACCAGTCTCCTAATTCTAACTTAAGGCTTCGTGCACACCGTGTCGAACGCTGCCTTGACATCTAACAAAACCATGGCTGTAGATTTTCCTTCATTAAAATTATCCTTAACCAGTCTCCTAATTCTAACTAAAGGCTGAATAGTATTGGGCTCCTTTCTGAAGCCAAACTGCTGGGGAGGGATAATATTATTGTCCTCGATAAATTCGACAATACTCGTAATATCCTTCAAAACCTTCTCCAATACCTTGCTCATACAGTTCAGTAGGCTTATCGGTCAGTATGATTCAGGGAGGCAATTATTTGTTCCTGTTTTAAAAATCGGTATGATTTTGGATTGTTTCCACATCGACGGAAAATATCCTAACTTAAAACAAGCATTGAATAGCAGAGTAAGAATTTTAAATCTTTTTGGTTCCTTCCCTATACTTGGTTTGGCTAGATTGGTGATCAATTTGTTTTTATGGGCCTCAAAAGTTTTGAAAATCAGTGGGCCCCAAAAAGAAGTTCTCATCAGTTTTTGCCTAACAGCTAACACATACTTTGTGATAGCGCTAAACTATGTTCGGCAATAATCTAGCTTTGTGGGAGCTTTGTGCACAAATGTTGTAAAGACTTTGTGCCAAAAAAGTAATCCGTTCCTAACATTTTTTTTAAAAAATTTAAAAAAAAAATTAATTTTTTTTAGTGTAACTTTGAAAGTACCCGCACGTTTTACTTACAATGTTGCATAAAATTGTAGCCACGGTAAAGTTAAACAACTTTTGTGAACATGTCAAAACAATCTGAACGTGTCAAGGCACCCGAAATAGCTCATAAATACCAGTATGTTAGATACAAATTTGGTACTCATTCGAAAAATTTTATTTTTTTCTACTTAATGGTTTATGTTTTTTGTTGTTTTATCTACTTTTAGCTATTGCTGTGTATTGAGTATCTTTTCAGTGACTGTTGGAGATGTATCTGATTTTATTTTTTTCTAGATAACACCTACAACTTACTTAATTTTGTACATTTATTTTATTTATTAATTCTATTAATAAAAAAATCTTATATCAAATCTTACAGCCAGCGTCACCTATACTACCTATACTGTGGTGTTCTTGCATTCTTCAAAAAGTCATCATTTGTCTCACTGTGTTTTAGAAGTGTTGCATCGTCTGCGATTCTTTTGATCCTCCTGCAACACATCCTCCTATGCTCACTAAGATTTCCGCACAAGCCAAAATACAAGGTGGAGCGCTGGAATTTGCAAACTTGGGATTGGAATAAAAAAAATTATGAAACTTAGAAAATTTTATTCTATATTTTAATTATATTAAACAGTAAGGGAATTTTGAAGTTACAAGGTTTCAAATAGTATATCTGGCAAATGTCGACCTTCGTTATACACACACTGTTGCAGACGTTTTGTGAAGTTTTCATGAACTCTAACAAGCATGTCCACTGGTATTCTGCCTCAATATGGTTAATTAGGTCTTACAAGGAGTTGGAACGGTTAACAAACACCTTCGACTTCAGGTGGAAAAAATCGCATGGGGCTAAGTCTGATGAGCGTGCCGGCCATTTCACATCACCCCTCAAAGAGATAAGCCGTCCAGGAAACATTTGCCTCAAACAATTCATGGTAACCCTCGCTGTGTTTGCAGTGGCACCATCCTGTTGGAACCATGTATCCTCTAATTGCAATGCCTCAAGAGCCGGCTGAAAAAAAGTCTGGGAATGCCAAGAGCAAGTGATGCTTCCGAGCAGAGGATTTCGGAGATTGCATTACTGCTGCTCTAACTCTCTCGATGGTTTGTAGTGTTGTAATTTTTCTCTCAGGTCCCCTTCGTACACATCCCCTAGTGTTCTCAATATAGTTACCCAATTTAAAATTGATTGCCGTCCAGCAATACGTCCGCGCTGGGAACAGCAAATCGTAAACGAAAAGCACGCTGCACTGCAATGATCGAGTGCGCATTTGAAAAATACGCTTAAACACAAAATGACCTCTCCTCATGTGTCCAATGCATGATAGCAACTGAAAGGTAGACGGGTACAAATCTCCCACTCGGCCACTATAAGCCACGCACATTATTCATTCTCTTTGACTAACAGTGCCGCCACAGCCTGTAGTGTAAAAAAGCAACTAAACGCATTCCACCCTGTATATCGTATATATTTGTAACTGAAAAGAGCATAGGATTTTATTTTAGCTCTATTCCTTGAAAAGAAATGGCGTTGTCCATGTCAACTGCCTGTTTAACTGACACTTTCCCTGCAAGTTCATCAGCTTTTTTTGTAGCCGTCAATGTTAGAATGTCCAGGGACCCATATGTTTTCTCAGACCCGTTCAATTTCTCCATGATGGTTGATGGTTTGTCTATTTTCTTTCATACCAGCTGTTGTGTTTGTACAATGTCCTTCTCTCCGTAAGACTTCTAAAGCGATAGGGCCTTAAATGTGGAGACATCGTTTTAAAAAGAATGTGGACCGCTATGGTCCCATTTCTTTGGTCTCGTGTCGCAAAGCACGGGCCAAATTAGACCATGATATGATGGAAAATGGGGCATGACCTCAAATCGGGGACGTTTATATAAGGATTATATAAAACAATATGGAATATAAAGTGAGGCCTGAAGAGCTTTAGGACCTCAAATTGGTTGAATTCTTTGAATGCTATATGAAAACATGAACCAATTTTTTCCAAGTTTTATGGCAAATCTTTACGTGCCATGCAAGATTGCAGCCAATTTGGACGTATTTTTTTAGAATATAGCGCATCTGGACCTTAAACCAGGATTGTTCTTTGTGGGGTGCTATATGAAAGCTTAAACCCTAAAGGTAAAATTTTGATAATATTGTTTATAGATATCTCTCTATACATCTGTGCCAGTGATTCATAATGAACCAACATGGTCTATGCTAAATTTACCTATAATCAGATTAACTATGTGGAATATTGATCTACGTTTTCTGAAATCGGGATCATACTTTAATAGGGTTCTTCTTTGGCACATACCTAAAAAAGGAAGTACGGTTTATCAAGACCATTTTGAGTTTGTGACCTGTATGGACAGACGGACATAGCTCAGTAAATTCAGCATTACTAGGGTTGCTATTTATATATTTGGCATAGGCAACACTAAGTGTTGCCTGGCGCGATCTGACATTTCCATTGGAAAGTTTGACATTTTTTAGCATAACGAACTCAGAACGTTTTGACGTACGACCATCATTTGTGTTGTTTACAGTGACTTGAAAAAATCAATTTCGCAAAAAAAATGGAATTAACTCGTCAACATTTTCGTGCAATAATTTTTTACAACTTCCGACGTGGATTATCACGACAAGAGTGCATCGATGAACTTAAATCTTTGTATGGCGATTAAGCACCAACCTATAGCAATGTAAAAAACTGGTTTAATGAATTCAATCGTGGCCGACGCTAGCTCAGAGACGAAGGTCGTCCAAAAACGGCCTTTGTGCCGGAGAACATTGATGCCGTGCGTGAACTGATAATGCAAGATTGCCATGTGACACACCTTGAGATAGACGCATCCTTGGACATATCTTCCACCAGCATACATTCGATATTGCATGAACACCAGGCCGTAAAAAAGGTTTGTTCTCGTGGGATCCCGCGCAATTTGACAATCGCTCAAAAAAGGCTCGTGTCGATTGGTGCAAAGAAATTTTGAAAAAATACGATCGCGGTGCTTCAAAAGAAGTTTACGAGTTTAAGATCGTCACAGGTGACGAACCATGGATATATGCGTATGAGCCCTAAACAAAACAGCAATCGACAGTGTGGGTCTTCGAAGACGAGCCAAATCCAACGAAAGTTCTTTGTGGAAGAAAAATTTCAAAGCAAATGGTTGCCTGTTTCATCGGCAAAACTGGACATGTGGCGACTGTTCCGCTTGAGCAACATAGGAGGTCAATTCTGAGTGGTACACCACAATTTGTTTGTCTGAAGTCTTCGAAGAAATTCGAAAAACGAACAAGAGAAGACGAATCATTGTGCACCATGACAACGCGAGCTGTCACACATCGGATCAAACCAGCGCCTTTTCGACCGGCCACAACGTCAAATTGATGGGTCATTCGCGTGGTCAACGATTTTCGTCGCCAGAAGATGCTGTTGAAGTGTTCAAAAACCATGTTGTGGAGGAGTTTCAATCGGAGTGGAAGAAGTGCTTCGAAATCAAAAGTGTATAAATCAAGCTGGCAAATACTTTGAAAAACAATAAAACCATTTTTGATGATAAATATTCGCAATTTCATTATTTGGTCAGAAATATATATAGCAGACCTCGGAATCATAATATTTATATGGACGAATACACTCAGAGAAAAGATAAGGCTACTAAAGTATATGGTTCCAGCAATATGTTCTTTGCGATAAAAGTATGAATGTTTGTCGCAACTAAAGTATGGTTTTTTCAATATCTTTTTGACTATAGTATGATTGCGGCAATAATAGTATTGTTGAAATGTAACAACAGTAATATTTCTAGTATTAAAAATGCAATTATGGTTGTAGCAACAATGCTTATTTATTTAATGCGAGGTCTTTTTTTTTATTGGTCGATCGTTCCCACGCCTCTCACATCCGCCCCTGCCGATCGAGGAGGCCATGTCCCCATGACGTAGGGACAACGTACACATTATGGACCGATCCATAATGGAGATAACAAGAAACGTCATCCATTGAAATTAGCTACAGATATTAATCAACAGTCAATCGGCACAAAAAATATCAATAATAATCACTAGAAAATATAAACACCAAATGTAATACTTTATAATATAACCACCACCTTAATTTAATACAATAATACGATCAAGTCAAAGTATGAGAAGGACTAGAAGGACATGCAATACAAAATCAAAATATAACCACCACCTTTCTTTATTACAATATTAAAATCTAATAAAAATAATATAAAGCATACATAAGTATAAGTATAAATATACATAAGTATTTACGAATAATAACAATTACTAAATTTGTTTATAGCAGCCTAAACTGTTATGAAGACAATGAGCCTTGGTGTAATGAGTTTAAATAAAAAATTATTACAGTTTGTAATGAATCAAAACCTAAGGAGAAATCAATTAAATGATATAACGAATTAAAATCAGCACACATTCTACGAAATGGGTCACCACATGCATAATTGTGCCTTTGAAATCCAAGTGTAAGAACTGATAGTATCTAGTAGGTCTAAATGGGACGTTAATAGACATTTTTGATTCTTATGTCAACATATTATGTCTGTCTCCCCTTTGACTACGTATTTACACTAGACCGTAAATTATGATGATGCGTATATGTGACAGCGCATAGAGAAAGGGTACTAAGGGTAAAAAAATCAATTTTCACTTTTTTTTTGATGGACAACATCTGAGCATTGAATGAGACCGATCCCATTCCCCAAAAGTGTTTCCTCCCCGAGATATGCGCGTTTTATGAAAGTGATGGTACACCAAAGATACACATATTTAAATCTTTAAAATGGCTCTCCTGAACAAAACTGGTTTTTACTCTTAGGCCCCTTTCTATTTTGCGCGTCACATATAAGCTTCGGCACAGCCAAACTTACTTTATTCACTTGTTGCTTATACCGCCAGTGCTCCTTTATTTTTGAAGCGACCGCAATTTCTCACAGGGCAGGCATCATCACACTCGACAAGTGCCACGTTTAAGCCATTTCATTGAAGAGCATTTTTTTATTTCTTTAAGTTTTTACTGCTCATCTTATATTTTAATTGAGGACTTGGTATTTGGTCAAGCTTGCAAGGACTTCGTATTTGGTCAAGATGCCCTGTGAAACTTGGCAACAGTTGTTGTCACAGTTGAGGAAGTGGCGCTTCGCAATTATTTGTCCTCTGCCAATGGATGAGTGTCCTCTTAAGTGATGACAGGACAGTTTTTACATTTATATGAATGTAGTACCACTTCATTGCGCTTCTCTTAGCTTAAGAAGCACCTTTCAATTTGTTTGTATGAATAGAAAAGTTTTCAATTACTTCTGCTTACCATTTCCTCTTATGATAATTGTTATTATTCACTTTTGTCCATTTCATCCACTTTCTCCTCTTCGAAAGCGTTTTCCTCTCCACCTTCTGCTTCAGCGTCATGCAGGTATTCAAATTTAAAATGTTTTGCTTGTGCATTTCATGCAGTCTTACCTTAAATTAAATTGGTTTTCGAAATAAGTCAAGTGTGAAAAGTAAAGTAAAGTACTTCGCAACAGAATATTGAAAAGCTGCTCAAGATTCATCTCGAGAGGGTGTGTGGCAACTGCATAGAGGGAGGCGGCGAAAGGTGTTTCGATATAATTCATTTTTACTGATTCGTTTTGCACAACAAATAAAACTTTTTACTTTTTTAATTCGAACGGTTTTTGTGTTTTCTTTTTCTTGTTTTAGGGAAAAATGCAAATAACAATTTATCGTAAGAGATGAATGATTTGTGTTATACTGGAATCGACTGAGAGTAAAGACAAGTGCTGTGCTACACAAAGTATTTCCAACGAAGAAATAAATAAATACCTTTGTCTGTTTGCATACATCCATTGTTCACATCAAAATCGATAGAAACTTTTTGCATAAAAGAAAACTTTCAAAATAATAATAAATTTGTAATGACGACAATTTATTTTTAATGTTTTTTTTGAATTTGAAAGGAATTTTTTAAATAAAAGAATGCTTTAACTGGTAAAATATTTTAAAATCGAGTGGGACCGCTACTCTGGAAATGCAGAAAAATCGCCTGATACAGGCTGCTATATATATTTCTGGCCTGATAATGAAAATGCGAATATTTATCATCAAAAATGGTATTATTGTATATATTTCAAAGTATTCTCCAGCATGATCTATACACTTTTGTAAGCGCTCAAACCAATTGTCGAAGCACTTTTTCCACTCCGATTGGGGCGTCTCCAAAACATGGTTTTTGAACGCTTCAACAGCATCTTCTGGCGACGAAAATCATTGGCCATGCATTTTTTTCTTGATGTGCGGGAATAAAAAGAAGTCATAGGGTGCCAAGTCAGGGCTGTACACATCAATTCGACGTCTTGGCCGGTCAAAAAGGCACTGGTTTGAGCCAATGTTTGAGAGCTTGCATTGCCATGGTGCACAATGATTCGTCTTCTTTTGTTCGTTTTTCGAATTTCTCCGAAGACTTCAGGCAAACAAATTGTGGTGTACCATTTAGACTTGACCGTCCTACGTTGCTCAAGCGAAACAGTCGCCACATGACCAGTGATGCCGAAGAAACAGGCGACCATTTGCTTCGAAGTGCTTCTTCCACGAACAAATTTCGTTGGATTTGGCTCGTCTTCGAAGACCCACACGGTCGATTGCTGTTTTGTTTCGGGTTCATACGCATAGATCCATGATTCGTCACCTGTGACGATCTTAATCTCGTACACGTCTTTTTTTTTCAAAATTTCTTTGCACCGATCGACACGATCCTTTTTTTGAGTAATTTTTAAATTGTGCGGGATCCGGGAATTTACTTTTTCGTTTATTAATTTTTGTTCCTAGATCACGAGCCCATCAGCTTCGCAATGATGGGGCGTTTTAGAGCATTTTCCATAACATCTTTAAAAATTTGTAGCTGTAGCGTTCGAGTTTCTGCAACAATGTTGGCCTTGAGTTAAAGGATTGTCTCGGGCTGGTTCACATATACTCGCTCCTTCAAATGACCCCAAAGAAAATAGTCGGGTGCTGACAAATCTGGCAATAGCGCTGGCCAAAAAATTTCCGAATTTCTGGAAATTATTCGCTCTCTAAAAATTTTACTTAAAAGTGCTATTGAGTCTCGGGCAGTGTGGGCAGTAGCACCGTCCTGCTGAAACCACATATCAGGTCTGTTTTCAAGAGCAGCACGTAAAAAATGGTCTATCATAAACCGATACCGCTCTCCATTTACGGTTACAGCACTTCCATCTTCATTCTCGAAGAAGTAAGGCCAAATGATATTTGCAGATGTGATCCCACACCATACTGTACACCTAATGGGGTGCAATTGGCGTTGATGAATCGCTCTTGGATTTTTAGAACCTCAGAACCTATAGTTCTGCTTATTAACCAAGCCATTCAAATGAATATGAGCTTCCTCATTTAAGCGTTTGCGTTAAAATAATTGATCGCTGATTTAAATAATAAAATTCTATTATTCTGGTTCTTTGTTCAGTTGTGAATCTCTCCATTATTTATTCTTCATGTGTTATTTACATAATCTGAAAAAAATAAAAAAAATATATAAACGAAAAAGTTATTAAATTTGTAAACCCATGGTAACATTTGGCCTACCCTGTATTACCATGTACATACTTGCTGAAACATAGTGAGATAGATCTTATTATTGTAAATTATTATTTAAGCACAAATATGTATCTTGAATTAATAAAATTTAAATTGAACTGAACTGAAATTCTAAATTTCGGTACCTGATACGTACCCAAGAGACCTAAAAAATCAAACTTTTTTAAGAATTAGACATTTGAATATGACAGTGGAATACGAATATGAGCTCTACCTTACTTAATTCCCACATTATTTCATTTATGTACAAGGGAAACTTTATCAAATGATTATGCTGTAAACAATATAATTCATATACTTAATGAGTGGGACCTACTGTTTAATGCCGGCTCTGAACGGCTTTAAACAGGATGGACAGGATTTCACTGGACCAACCAACAACAACCGTATCCTGCAATGCTAACCATGCCATACATGCACCATCCGTTTTTGAGACTATAAAAGCTTCGGGCCGGCTGAACATACGAATTGTATACTTGTTTTATTTTCTCCTGAGTAAAAGGGGAATTATCTTTTAAAACCAGATCCGTTTCATATGGGCCCTGTCCATCTCTGCGACTGGTTCGAACTATAACTTTCAAAACTTCGATTATTCACCGTGCCCTTTTTCGCATTCTGCATTAGCCACCGAATTCGTGTCGAACCCTTAAAATCAATTAACCATAGATTGGTAGATTGACTTATTTGGCAAATCCGAACATGCGAAGTGCGAGACAATGCTGCATTCTGGCATTCTTATTGCTGCAACTAGAGCATGACTTGTGCTCGTCATATTCTTCTAAGAATTGCTTATTCTAATTGGTTTTCTCAAAAACTTATAGCGAAGCAATACGAAATGAATAGTTTGCAGAGCATGGAATGAAAGAAATTAAATCCTTGATTCATTTTCACAAAATGTTCAAGCAGATTCCTGTTTCGCACAATTTTACCGCAGGCTGCACTTTCCGATTTGAACTTTGCACTCAAAAGATCAAAAGCCACAGTCCGCACTCCATGCTCCACCATTCGCTTTTAACTCTTTGCCCTGGACTGAACCAGTGAGAAACTCTGCAGTTATTCATATTTTGCCAATAAATCATTTTGCTCTGCTCGTTCATGTATTTTGAGAAAACAATACCGTGCGTTTCACATATGTGCGTACATTAGGGAGGGTCGCACACAGCATTGACACTGGCATGGGGGTTGTGTTAATGCAAGCATGTGAATTTTAAATCGGGAGGAACAATTTGTGTGGAAGCTTTTCAAAAAAATGCGTCGGTGAGGTCCAATCAATGTTGACAATAGGTCGATCGGTATATGAAACTAAAGGTCTCTTTTATGTTCTTACAGGTATTACAAATATCAGCACTTAGTCGAAATATCCTTAATAACCGTATTGTGAAAGGTATACAAAACTATATCTCATTATCTGTTAGAGAGACAAAAAATCCTGGAAGAAAATGGATAATAAATTGATTGATAAATGTTTTATTTAATGTCGGTAATTACGTATGGAATACAATATCAGATAAATGTCCGCCTCTGTTAGCCTCACAAATGCGAGCCCTTTTGAGCACATTTTTCATTAAATTCTCACACATTTCACGCGGTATTTCATTAATTTCATCACGAATATTTTGTCTGAGTTGCTGAAGCGTTTCTGGTTTGTTTGCATAAATCTGGCTTTTTAGATATCCCCAGAAACAGAGGCGCGGATCAGTCAAATTAGGCGGCCGTGGAGGACAATCAACATCACCATTTTTTGAAATAACTTGTTGTAAACAGAGGTCTTGCAGTAATTCCATTGTAAACCTGGCTGTATGCGATGTGGCACTGTCTGGTTGATATCACTTGTTAATCAGAACCAAAACGTGCAGATCTGGCGTTCAAAAGTTTTCAATCATATCACGATATCGCTCCCAATTAACAGTAAGCGTTACGCCGTTTTGATTTTCATACGAGGGCGACCGCAAAACTAACTGGCCTGGCACATTTTCTGTTTTACTAGCAACTTTTTTTGTTTTTTTAAAGCAATCTTTTATAAGCCATCTGTCAAAATTTCCGAAATATTTAATGATTATTTTCTTTGTTACAGATGATTGAAGTAAACAAGTTTTATAATTTTTGAAAAATGGAAAATAAAGAGTTTCGTGCGGTAATTAAACACTTTTATATGAAAGGTTATACGCCACAATTAATCAAAGATGAATTGGATTCTGTTCATGGTGATAATGCACCATCATACTCCACCGTGAAATCCTGGGTTCAAAGACCGGAAACTGCTACTACTATTGAAAACATTAGAAAATTTTTTAATGAAGTGACTAAAGATAGACGAATAAAGCTCAGAAAACTTGCTGATATCAAAAAACAAGTTTGGAGTATTTTACATGATGAACTGCACACGAAAAAGCTATCCGCAAGATGGGTGCCGCGTTTGTTGACTTTGCCCCAAAAAATCGTCCGTTGGACCAATTCCGAGGAGCTTTTAGCGATTTATCAGCGTAATTCAATAGAGTTCTTGCGCCGATTCATAACTGCTGATGAAACATGGATCCATCACTACATCCCAGAATGCAAAGAACAGTCAAAACAATGGATAGAAGCTGGTAAAAGTGGTCCCAAGAAGGCGAAAACTGTTAAGTCAACAGGAAAAGTAATGGCCACAGTATTTTGGGATGCAAGGGGTATAATATTTATTGATTATCTTGAGAAAGGAAAAACTATAAATAGTGAATATTATTGTGCATTATTGGATCGGTTGAGTGAAGAAATCAAGATAAAACGACCGCATTTAGAAAAAAAATAAAGTTCTTTTTCATCAAGAATAACAAAAACTGGCCGAATAACGATTTGAAATTGCTCCGCATCCACCATATAGTCCAGATTTAGCTCCTTCTGATTATTTCTTGTTTCCTAATTTGAAAAAATTTCTCGGTGGCAAAAAATTTTCGTCCAATATCGAGGTTATTGCTGAAACTGAGGCATATATTAAATATCTTGAAAAATCTTATTTTTCGGATGGAATTAAAAAACTTGAAAAACGTTTGATGAAGTGTATTGAGTTGGAAGGAGATTATGTTGAAAAATAAATAATAATAATTCCAAAAAACGGTTCTTTTTATGTTAGGCCAGTTACTTTTGCGGTCGCCCTCGTGAAGTAAGGTCCAATGATTCCTCCTGACCAAATTCCACTGACCAGAACGTACTATATTGTTTATTCACACATCCATTTAAATGAAAATGTTCCTCGTCACTCATTATGATTTTTTCATGTAAATCGAGGATGTCATCGGCGAGCTATAACATCCTGGAAGAAGCTCTTTTGAACTGAATCTTAAATGGAAATGCAAACCTCTGTGCAAAATTCTGGCCAAAGCTGTTTTTTGAAGACCAATCTCTTGAGCACGGCGTCGAATTGGGGTTGATGGATTGTTTTGAACACTTTCTTGAGCAGCAGGGATGTTTTCAGCCGATCTTGCAGTAAGCTGTGGTCCATGCTTGGGTCTATCAGCTTAAGATCCTCGAAATCATTCACTACACGATAAATATTGCGGTTTGTTGGCACATTGTTTCTCCCAAAAAATTTCACGTAATTTTCCTATCGTCACAGTAATCGATGATTGATTTTGATAAAATGTTTTAACGATTAAAACACGTTGGTTTGCGAATATTTTTCCATAAAAAAATTGCCACGTCTCTACTTCACGACTGCCATCTATCAACTGTCAAGACTACGGCAAAACAAGGTAGTATACCTTCCCGGTGGACACCCTGTATTTAAAATATTTATTAAAAGCCTTACCGGTAACTAAAATATTTATCTTCATTGTGTTCTTATTAAATAAAGAGGACAGAAATTTCATTTTGTTCCATTCAAAATAATTAACTTATTTTAGACATCTTTAAAAACCCTTATTAAAAAAACAAAAATATGGGTAAATATAATTAGGCTTACTTATAGAGGGTGTTTTTTAGAGTTGTGGTTGCCTGTATGGCATGTAGCGCCGTTATATTGGATGCAACATTCTCCAATTCAGGTACGTAAAAGTCATTAATCATAGCTCTATAGCGTTACCGACCTACTGTAACATGATGGCCAGCTTCATTCTTGAAGGAATATGTACCAATGATTCCCTCTGCCCGTAGAGTACACCAAACAGTGACTTTTTGAGGATGCAATGGCGTCTCAAAAATGGCTTGTGGATTTTCATTACTCCAAATGCAACCATTTTGGTTATTAACGTACCCATTCAACCAAAAGTGAGCTTCATTGCTGAACAAAATGTACTTGTAAAGATCAGGATCGGTACCCATCTAGTTTTCGGGCCTACTCATCTCGATTTACAAACGTTGCTTCGGAGTCAGTCTATTCATTATGAAATGGCAAACCAAACTGAGCATAAAAAAGTGTAGCCAAATTGAAAACCTCATGTATAGAAAACACCCTTTAGTATTAACAAAAAATCTAAATAAAATCCTGAATGTCCACCATTATTATATTAACCAGTCCGGATTCGCCGGGGCATGGAATCTATTAATTTTTGACATTTTTCAATTGAAATGCTCTCCGATCTACTCTTTGCTGCTTCCCAAAGTTGATATACGTTTTTGAAGACCTTCTCACTTAGGCTTCTTTTTAATTCCGTCCACAAATTCTCAACCGAGTTGAGATCCGGAGACTGTAAAGTCCACTCGAAGACGGAAACTTCAAGATTTAACAAATTTTGACGTGTGCTACGGATCGCTTTCCTGTTGGAAGCACCAACCTGGTGGTAAATGAACATTTGCATAGGGGAGCATCATGTCTTTCAAAATATCTCAATACATTTCTTTATTCATGTTGCCTGTGATTAGGTGTAAAGGTCCAACATCGTACCAGGAAAAGGGTCCCTGCCAGTGATGGAATTACAAAAGACGAAATTAAACCAAAATGACTACATAATTGTACCAAAACTAATTTGATTGTACCAAAATTAATATTTTAGTTTGACAGACTAAGGGCCGTCTTAGTTAAAAAACAAATTAAACCACAAGGTCCCGATATTCATCGTTCAGTTAGACCTAGAATGAAATACCTCGTGTTGATGGAGACAGACCATTTATATCCAGACATAACAGTTAAATATATGTGACAGCGCATAGAGCAAGGGAGCTAAGGCTCCCTTTCTCTGGACTACATCTGAGCATTGAATGAGACCGATCCCATGCCCCAAAAGTGTTTCCTCCCAGAGATATGCGCGTTTTATGAAAGAGAAGTCGACGATTATAAGCGCATATAGAAAGGGACCTAATATTTAAAATGGCTCTGAACAAAACTGGTTTTTAACCTTAGGTCCCTATCTATTTTGCGCGTCACATATACTTATAATATTAAGAGAACTACTATCAGAAACCCTGACCTCAGGATCCTCCCAAATCTGGAAGAGAACCCATTCAGTAACACAAGTTATTGGAAACAACCGTACGGCGTGTTAGTATTTTTGACTCAGTAAAAAAATATGCAAGCCGGTGGCAAAAAGTTCTTCTTTAATTTAACTGGCATTAAAAGTATTAAACTAGAACATTTGTATGCACTGCATATTGCTATGATATGAACTTATATAATATTATTAGATCACTTTTAATTTGACCAAACTTGCAAACATAACTGGAATGAAAACCCCGTCATCTGCCACTAAACAAACATCTGGTCAATATTCATTATAACCCGGTACATATTTGATATTATTAGCTCCATCAGAATACAAACGTGGAACAATAACGATGTCTACTTTAAAGCTTAAATTTATCTATCGAAATTTGAGAATATAGACTCGAAAAATTAAATCTTACCAAACGATATTTTTTGAGAAATTTTGAGCTGCTACTTCAATTTGAGCAGCCGCTAGTTGATGTTATCCAAGAAGCATGTGCTGTCGAGTTTGGACTCCTATTCGAAACTCTGACTCCGGCTTCTTTTAAGGAAAAAAGGAAATTCATTGAAAGTTGCTCTTCAAGACTTCTATGATCGGACGAGCTCTCAGAAAATATCATCTACTTAGTAGGGACATTAATACTGTTACACACGTTTTATGCTGTAAAATAAAAAGTACCGAATGTTTTTGAACCAAATGTTTTTTAATATATTAATTGAAGTATCCAAAATCCAAAAAGAATCTACTTATACGAAAAGTCCGCCTTTTGCCTTTACACACGCCTTAAGTCGCACTGGCCAATCGTCAATAGCTGCACAAACCTCGTCCATTGGAAAATTGGCCACAGCTCGAACCAAAGCAGTCTTAAGAAATCCAATGTTGGGGTATCTTTTGTGACAAACCTTGTCCTCTAAAACCGTCCACAATCTTTAATCCAATGGGTTCAAATCTGGACTGCCTGAGGCCATTCTTCAGAGGAGGAAATGAACGCTGGCGAATTGTTCCGAGGCCAGGCCTGGGAAGTTTTAGCCTTATGGGCCGGCGTAGAATCCTGCTGGAAAGTCCATGGCTGGTTTTGGAACAGGGAATTGTTAAGAGGCTTCACAACAGCTTCCAAAACTGTTTCTTGGTAAACTTTGGCCGATGTTTTGACTCCTTGTTCGCAGAAATGCCGGTCAGTGACTCCATCGTAAGAGACACCCCACCAAACCATGACTGAAGCTGGGTGATGACCATTTTCCACCCTTGGGATCAGCATACACTCTATCATTTTGCTTGTTAAATTTTTACTGAACGGTAACATTTTTTTCATCGGTGAACAAAATTTTTCTGTGCAAGTTATCAGCGTGCTTGACCAAAAGACGTTTGCATTTTTAATCCTATTTTTTTTAAAGCTGCAGTCAATAAATGTCCGGTATGTCGTTTGAAAACCCCAAGTCTCAAGTCTTTTTTAATGATTCGAATCATGGACTTTTGCGTGATATTCATCTCACGGGCCATGATTTTCAGTTTTCGGAGCGGTTTTCTGTGAACTCTTGTTTTAACGGCTTTGATGGCATGCGGTGTTGGAACAGAGCGTGGGCGGCCCGACCGGTGGCGGTCTTTCACATCTCCAGTCTCCTCAAACAGTTTTATGCATCGGTAGACGAACATGCAGCTAATCCCTAGTGGCCGGAGCGTTTTGAAAATATCGCTTTTTTCATTTTACACTTGACAAGCGCTTTTACAGCGATAGGGTTCTCATTATCTGACCACTTCATGATGAAAGTTGAAACAATTTTAAAATGCCGTTACAGACTAACACTATTGAGTTTAGCTTTCAAAACCCGTATGATAGTAACGGAGTATGTTCAGTTCTACTATTGAAATGTGTGTTCAATGTAGTAACAGTATTTATGTCCCCATTATGTAGCTCTAACTTTCTGAAAATTTTTAACTGAGGTCCTGATTAGAAAAAAGGCTATTGCATTCAAGCATTTTAGTGCTTGGCTGGTGATTTGTAGGTACATCTACGAGTACTGCGATTCTATGCAAGGCAGTCCATGATGGGGGTTACAGTTATATACAGGGTGTCCGCCGGGCAGGTATACTACTTGGTTTTGCTGCCGTTTTCGTAAACATTTGCCTTGACAGTTCCTATTTAACAGTCATGGAGAAAGGACGTGGCAAAAATGTTCTATAAACTAACGTGTTTTTATCGTTAAACCTTTTATCAAATTCAAACATCGATTACTGTGACGATGACAAAGTTACCTGAAATTTTTGGAAGAAATATCGTGCCAACAAAATGCGCTATTTATCGTGTAGTGAATGATTTCGAAGAAAGAGGATCTGTAGCTGATGGGCCTAAGCATGGACCACAACGTACTGCAAGATCGAATGAAAACATTACTGCTGCTCAAAAATAGTTCGTGCTGGGCAATGGAAAACCCTAAAATTATTTATTAGTCACCTTGCATCCATTTAAAGTGACAGTCTGGTGTGCAATTTGGTCAGGAGGAATCATTGGACCTTACTTTTATGAAAATAAAAACGGCGTAACGGTAACTGTTAATGGGGAGCGATATCGTGATATGATTGAAAACTTGTTAACGCCAGAACTGCATGCTTTGGGCTTGATTAACATGTGGTTTCAACAAGACGGTGCCACATCGCATACAGCAAGGATTACAATAGAATTACTGCGAGATCACTTTCCACAATAAGTTATTTCTAGAAATGGTGATGTTCATTGGCCTCCACGGTCGCCTGATTTGACTGCTTTTGACTTCTTTTTGTGGGGATATCCAGAAACGCTTGAGCAACTCAAACTAAATATTCGTGATGAAATTAATGATAAACCGTGTGAAATGTGTGAGATTGTAATACAAAATGAGCTCAAAAGGGCTCGCATTTGTGAGGCGAGCATGTATCTGATATTGTATGCCATATATAATTGCCGACATTAAATAAACCATTTATTAATATAAGATCCATTCTTTTTCTGTTAATCAATACTTATAAACAAACAAAGTAGTACACCTTCCAGAAGGACCCCCTTTACTTCGGCCCAGTCGAACTTTTTTTGACCACTGATTACACGTATTGTTGTCTCATTGCTCCTATATGGTTTTATATTTACGATATGTGACGCGCAAAATAGAAAGGGACCTAAGGTTAAAAACCAGTTTTGTTCAGGAGAGCCATTTCAAGATTAGGTCCCTTTCCATTTGCGCTTAGAATCGTCGACTTCACTTTTATAAAACGCGCATATCTCTGGGAGGGAACACTTTAGGGGCATGGGATCGGTCTCATTCGATGCTCATATGTTGTCCACATCAAAAAAAGTGAAAAGTTGATGAAAAGTTTTGTTCAGGAGAGCCATTTTAAAGATTAGGTCCCTTTCTATTTGCGCTTAGATTCGTCGACTTCACTTTCATAAAACGCGCATATCTCTGGGAGGGAACACTTTTGGGGCATGGGATCGGGCTTATTCTATGCTCAGATGTTGTCCACATCAAAAAAAGAAAAAAAATGAAAATTGATTTTTTTACCCTTAGTTCCCTTTCTCTATGAGCTGTCACACATATGATTTTAAGTTACTGGCCCCAGCGACATACTTTTCAAAACGCACCCTAATACACATATATACAGCTTTAAGGAGCCAAATAGACAAGGATGTTCTCAGCGTTGTACGTGCAGAATAATCCATTTGGCATAATAGGAATGAAGACAATGAAATACTTGCGTTCCTTAGTTCAAAACGAGCTGAGTGGGAATTAACTGATGCATGGAAAGCATTTTGCAAATATGCTCTTTTGCGGTGCAGAATGCATGGAGGTAGACGGAACATTACTTTATGAACACTTTGCGATAGATGGACAGATAACACAGAAAGTGCATCTTTTGTTCAGAGGAAGCCTCAGAGAAAAATTATAGACAAACAACTCTAGGTGCAGTGCTTGAAACTAGAAAATATTAAAATTAGCTTTTGAATTGAATTTGTAGTACCAATAGACAGCCAGTCTTCCGTACACTATTAATGTTAATGACGTTCTAAGTCGAAATGTAACATCATTTTTCTTCGAGGGTACGCATACTTGCCTTGTTGATCAAGGACTTTGTACTGCGCTAAAGGCGAAAACATGCATACATTTCGTTTGCCAAGGATACAGCGTTTACAACGAGAAACGATGCCATACTGATGTCGTTGTTAGCGTAGTCACCGGTTGCTACTGCCGTAGTAAAATGAGAAATAAGTGGTCATGAGGAATAAAGGAGCAACCAGAGTGACTCAAAATTGATGCAAATGGTTTTGAGCAACTTGAACTATAGACAAATGTTATTTAATAAATATCAATCGTACGCTATATGACATCGTTTGTTTGTTTTTAAGTTTTTATAGTTTAATGGACTTTTTATTAAATGTGTCATTCCGTATACAAGTCCTGGAAATATTGATCTGAATCTTGCCGCTTTCAAGTACAATTGATAAAATTGGATCATAATTCTACATGTTTTCATCAAGCCCCACCACAAAGGTCCCTTCGGATTTGTTGCTCTACCTATCTAAACGGCACTACCCAGCAAACTAAACGTTCAGAATTCGGTCAGAATTCTTTACGACAATCGGCAAAATTTTTCTATTTCGGATCAGAATTCTTACCGAGTTCGTAACGAAAAACATATGAGAGGGTTGGCACGAATTCTGAGATACTACTCTGAAGAAAAATCCTCAGACAAACCGAACAGAATTCGTAACGATTTCGGTAAGAATAGAGTCAGATAATGTTCAGAATTATCTGATATCACACATTGTCGGCAATTTTGATTTACTGGGTAGTTACATTCTATTTTCGTACGATAGTTTTCAACATATTTTATGCAAAGGTCCTTAACAATTTAAAATCCTGTCACCCGATCAGCTACACATCTCGTTCGATTACTGCCTGTTAAAATTGTTACATATCGTCCCATATTTTAAAGGAACTTTATATAAAGGTCCTCCAGATTTGGGGTCCTGCCGCTCTAGAAGCAATAATAAAAATTGGATTTTGTTCAAAATTCGCATTACACGAGGGCTTAGGACTAAGGACTATTCGAATAAAACACATGCCTTCCAAAAAAGTAGGATTTTTCGTTGTCCATAAATAGGCATTTGTTTGATCAATAATTTCATCGTTGGAGCTGAATCTCTTTCCACCGAGCCATTTCTGAGGTTTGAAAATAGGAAATAGTCACTTGGGACAAAATCCGAAGAATATGACGGATGAGGTATCAATTCGTAACCCAATTCAAGCTATTTTGCCATTCAGACTGCTCACGTGTGCACCCTTGCATTATCTTGATAAAAAATAACTTTTTTTCTTGACCATGTGTGACGCGTAAAATAGAAAGGGACCTAAGGTTAAAAACCAGTTTTGTTCAGGAGAGCCATTTTAAAGATGAGGTCCCTTTCTATTTGCGAATCGTCGACTTCGCTTTCATAAAACGCGCATATCTCTGGGAGGGAACACTTTTGGGGCATGGGATCAGTCTCATTCGATGCTCAGATGTTGTCCACATCAAAAAAAAGTGAAAAGTTGATGAAAAGTTTTGTTCAGAAGAGCCATTTTAAAGATTAGGTCCCTTTCTATTTGCGCTTAGAATAGTCGACTTCACTTTCATAAAACGCGCATATCTGGGAGGGAACACTTTTGGGACATGGGATCGGTCTCATTCGATGCTCAGATGTTGTCCACATCAAAAAAAGAAAAAAAAATGAAAATTGATTTTTTTTACCCTTAGGTCCCTTTCTCTATGCGCTGGAACATATGTCGGATTTTTAAATACTCCAATATATTTGATATATATTTGATTAAATACTCCATAATATTGGCCGTTTATTGTTTTTCCCTTTTGAAGGTAATCCAAGTGAATTATGCGGCGTGCATTCAAAAAAAAACTGTTGCCAACACCTTATTGGCCGACAAAATCACCTTGGTCTTCTTCGGAGACGGTTCACCCGGAGAAACCCTTTGTTTAGCCTGCTACTTGGCCTCCGGAGTGTTGTAATGGATCCATGTTTTATCCACAGTTACAAAACGCCTCAAAATGCATTCGAATTGCGGTTAAACGACTCCAAACAATTCTTTGAAGTTATCACGGTTATGGTCATTTGAGAGAAAATGCGGCAGACAGCTTTCTTAAACCCAACTGATAATGTAAAATCAAAACCACATTGCCATATGAAATGCGAAGTTGAAAATGTAACGGAATTATTGATATGCCCTCGTACTTTAAGGGGGCAGCTAATATGATGTTAAAAACCGATTGCTATTGAATAAATCTGTTCAGATCTCATATATATTATGTTCGTCCGATTTTCCGAAAAGTAACGGAATTATTGATATGCCCTCGTACTTTAAGGGGGCAGCTAATACGATGTTAAAAACCGATTGCTATTGAAATTGAATAAAATCTGTTCAGATCTCATATATATGTTCGTTCGATTTTCTGGTTTTGCTCTTGATGAAATTAGGCACAACTTAGTTCCTTGCACCAAGGACAGACGCTGTTAAAATTAGAAAATATGTTTCAGGATAATATATGCCTCCAACATTTATCTTCAACTGAGTATGCCTAAACCAATACAAAAAGTGTATAAGTGTAAAAATCTGTGTAAAATTAGTGCCAGTTTAAGGGGTCCATAAATCCATCTTCAGTTGGCTTTTCTAAACATCTGGAAGCGCAGGGAATTATATAGTCGGCTAGGAGAGAGCTGAGGAGCTTTTTTACTATTTTTTTTTGATAAAAGTCGACTTTTTTGGAAAAAGGATACATAAATCAACCAAAATTTCGAACCCAAAAAGGAAAATTTTTTATGATCCGGCAAAACTAAGTATAGAAATACATGTGACACGGGTACATCAATACTCGTAATTCCGTGAGTTTTTGAACTACCCTCGAAGTTATATGAAATGCTACACTGCTCCCTTCAAGTACCTTCTGTTAATAGACTATTGTCAATTTTGGAGAGTTTCGTCATTTAGTTTATAGTTAACAGCTGTTCAAAACATACAACCTCGTGGATTTTGTTAAAAATTGAAAAAAGTGAAAAGCTTGATAAATACTATAGGTACACTTGACCATCGACTAAAATGGTAACAAGTGGTTTACTGACTTTCGTTGTGATCGCACAAGTACAAATGACGCTGAAGGTTCTGGACGGCCAATTGTGGTCAATACACCCGATAATGTCGAAATAAATACACCTTATGGTGTGTGTCGGTCGAAGAGTAAAAGTGCGTGAGATTGTTGATGGCATACGCATTTCCTACGAGGGTTGCCATTTACATTTCGGGTCCTGACAATACTAGTGTTCCCAGATGCAAACTGGAACTTCCATTGGAAACTTTGACATTTTTTAGCCTAACTTCACTCAGGACGTTTTGTCATTTGAGGGCGAATTGTTTTGTTTACAGTGTATTGAAAATATAATCTCAGTCAAAAAATAGAATTATCCCGTGAACATTTTCGTGCGATGACTTTTTACGATTTTCGGCGTGGGTTATCGAGACAAGAGTGTTTAAATCAACTTGTTTCGACTCTTGGCGATGAAGCACCATCAAAAACCACTGTTAATCGCTGGTGCCAAGAGTTCAGTCTCGGACGCCGTTCGCTCCAGGATGAATTTCGTGAAGGACGTCCAACTTCGGTCACTTTGCCCGAAACCATCGATGCTGTGCGTGAGCTGATTAAGCAAGACATACATGTGACATACCGTGAGATTGAGGCATCAGTGGGCATTAAAATGACAAGCCTCAATAAGATATTGCATGTTCATTTGGCCGTGAAGAAAATTTGTTGTCGTTGGATCCCACATAATTTGACGAATGCTCAAATAAAGGCTCCTATGGATTGGTGCAAAAAGCTGACGAAAAAGTATAGCTGTGGTAGCTCAAAGGCAGAGTATAACATTGTCACAGGTGACGGATCATGGATCTATGCATATGAACCCGAAACAAAACAGCAATCGTCCGTATGGGTCTTTCAAGACGAGCCAAATCCAACAAAAGCTTTTCGTGGAAGAAGTACATCAAAGCAAATGATAACCGGTCATGTTGCCACAGTGCCTTTAGTGGAACCTATGACGGTCAATTCTGAGTGGTATACAACCATCTGTTTGTTCGAATAAATGAGGAAAGTTGGGAAGAGAAGACGGATCCTTTTGCATCCCGACAATGCGAGCTCTCACACATCAGCTGAAACGATGAGCTAATTGTCCACTCAAGATGTCAAATTGATGGGCCATCCACCGTACAGTCCTGGTTTAGCACCCAATGCCTTCTTATTATTCCCTAGCATCAAGAAAAAAAAGCGTGGTCAACGTTTTACATCGCCCGAAGCAGCTGTTGAAGCGTTCAAAAATCATGTTTTGGAGGTGTCTCAATCGGAGTGGAAAAAGTGCTTCGAAAATTAGTTTGTGCACATGCTAAAGTGTTTAGATCTTAAAGGAGAATATTTTGAAAAACAATAAAACCATTTCCAATGTAAAATTATTGTGTTTTTATTGCCGGACCCGAAATATAAATAGCAACCCTCGTATGGCAGCGTGGTTTCGATTTAAAAATGCCCTTACTGTTCAAGATAATAATTCAATATAAAATAAATTTTTCTAAGGTTCATAATTTTTTATTCCATTCCCAAATAAGCAAAATACCGTGCCCACCCTGTACAAATGACGCTGAACGTTCTGGGCGGCCAGTTGCGGTCAATACACCCTAAAATGTCGAAAAACTCCACGATATGGTGTTGGCCGATCAAAGAGTAAAAGTGCGTGAGATTGTTGACGCCATACGCATTTCATATGGCAGTGTGGTTTCGATTTTACATGATCAGTTGGGTTTAAGAAAGCTGTCTGCAAGATGTCTGCCGCGTTTGCTCTCAATTGACCATAAACGTAATCGTGTGACAACTTCAAAGGATTGTTTGGAGTTGTTTAACCGCAACTCGAAAGAGCTTTTGCTGCGTTTTGGAACAGTGGATGAAACATGGATTCATTACAATACTCTGGGGACCTAGCAGCAGTCTAACTAATGGGTGAACCGGCTCCGAAGAGTGCCAAGGTTTTTTTTGGGATGCACGAGGGATAATCCACATCGATTACCTTTAAAAGGGAAAAACAATAAACAGAGAATATTATGCCAACTTATTGGACCGATTTAACGAGGATTTAAAAACATTTGGACTTCATATGGCCAAGAAAAAAGTTCTTTTTCATCAAGATAATGCAAGGGTGCACACGTGTGCAGTCTTTATCGCAAAATTGCATGAATTGGGTTACGAATTGGTACCTCATCCGCCACATTCTCCGGATTTAGCCCCCATTGACTGCATTCAAAGCTAAAGAAAAGGCTCGGTGGAAAGGGTTTTAGCTTCAACGATGAAATTATTGATAAAACATATGCCTATTTTATGGAACTCGAAAAATCTTGTTGTTTAGAAGCAAGACAAAAATTGAAGCAAGTTGAAAAATATTTTTTTTTCAAAAAAAAACTGTGTTTTTTTTAAAAATCACGTATTTTTTGATATGCCATAAATAAAAAAAAAAAATTAAAAAGGATAGCCCAACTAAAACGCACAGCATTAAATGTAAATAAAACAAAATGTTTTCAGAAAACTATCTTAATATTGTTTAGTATAACAGAAGAATCTCTGAAACAAAATATCGACCAAATGCTGGCCAAGGCTTTTGTGGCAACCTCTATCTGATGGTCCATATTTGCAATGACTCCGAGAAATAATGTAGGTTCAATGTCGTAAATGTGCCGAACTATCTCATCCTTTAGCTGTTGAATTGTACATGCTTTATTGAAGTACACTTTTTCTTTTAAATATCTTCAAAGAAAGAAGTCTAATGGATTAAAACCACCTGATCGTGGCGGCCAATTAACATCGCCTCGACGTGAGGTAACACGTAACATTGAATTTCTCGTGAAAAGGATCAATTGTTTCGTTGGCTGTGTGGCAAATATCACCATCCTGTTGGAACCACATATCGTCCGAAGTCCGTTATAATCTCACGATAGCGAACACCATTCACGGTAACTGCTGTGCCGACCTTTTTTTTGATAAATTGCGGTCCGCTGACGACGCCGTCATTCTATAAACCGCAACAAACAGTCACTCTTTGGGGATGCATTGGCTTTCAAACAATCACTCGTGGATTCTCATTTGGCCAAATTCGGCAATTCTGCTTGTTAACGAATCCACTGAGGAAAAATAGGGGCTCATCATGAAGTCCACGAATTGCATTTTGATTTGAACGCCCATTTTCGTAAAAGCCTTCAACAAATCTTAACGCGTCGCTCAATTGTACACCTCTCCATGCTTGACTTTTTCAAACACTGAAACAAAGAAATGTCAAATTAAGTTTGGGAAAAAACTTGACCTTAGGGTGTGACTCATAAAAACCATCACGCATTATGGCTGGACCATCCTTTAGACATATGGGAAAATTTCATTACGAAGCCAATTAAGGATTTATTTTTAAAATTTCGAGCCCATGGGCAAGGATGATAATTATTAAGTTTTTCATTTTAACAAAGAATGAGGGGCTCATAAAAGCAGATCAAACTAAAAGTCGTTTTTACAAATCTCCGTGTGGTAAATACGAGGGCGACCGCAAAACTAACTGGCCTGGCACATTTTCTGTTTTACTAGCAACTTTTTTTTTGTTTTTTAAAAGCAATCTTTTATAAGCCATCTGTCAAAATTTCTGAAATATTTAATGGTTATTTTCTTTGTTACAGGTGATTGAAGTAAACAAGTTTTATAATTTTTGAAAAATGGAAAATAAAGAGTTTCGTGCGGTAATTAAACACTTTTATATTAAAGGTTATACGCCACACTTAATCAAAGATGAATTGGATTCTGTTCATGGTGATAATGCACCATCATACTCCACCGTGAAATCCTGGGTTCAATCCTGGGTACAATTTAAAATGGGTCGTTCAAGTACGGAAGATGAACAACGCTCTGGAAGACCGAAAACTGCTACTACTATTGAAAACGTTAGAAAAATATTTAATGAAGTAACTAAAGATAGACGAATAAAGCTCAGAGAACTTGCGGATATTGTTAAAATACATGAAAAACAAGTTTGGAGTATTTTACATGATGAACTCCACATGAAAAAGCTATCCGCAAGATGGGTGCCGCGTTTGTTAACTTTGCCCCAAAATATCGTCCGTTGGACCAATTCCGAGTAGCTTTTAGCGATTTATCAGCGTAATCCAATAGAGTTCTTGCGCCGATTCATAACTGTTGATGAAACATGGATCCATCACTACATCCCAGAATGCAAAGAACAGTCAAAACAATGGATAGTAGCTGGTAAAAGTGGTCCCAAGAAGGCGAAAACTGTTAAGTCAACAGGAAAAGTAATGGCCACAGTATTTTGGGATGCAAGGGGTATACTATTTATTGATTATCTTGAGAAAGGAAAAACTATAAATAGTGAATATTATTGTGCATTATTGGATCGGTTGAGTGACGAAATCAAGATAAAACGACCGCATTTAGAAAAAAAAAGTTATTTTTCATCAAGATAATGCTCCTTCACACACTGAATTTTTAACTCAACAAAAACTGGCCGAATTACGATTTGAAATTGCTCCGCATCCACCATATAGTCCAGATTTAGCTCCTTCTGATTAATTCTTGTTTCCAAATTTAAAAAAAATTCTCGGTGGCAAAAAATTTTCGTCGCGAGGTTATTGCTGAAACTGAGGCATATTTTGAAGGTCTTGAAAAATCTTATTTTTCGGATGGAATTAAAAAAACTTGAAAAACGTTTGATGAAGTGTATTGAGTTGGCAGGAGATTATGTTGACAAATAAATAATAATAATTCCAAAAAAAACGGTTCTTTTTATGTTAGGCCAGTTACTTTTGCGGTCGCCCTCGTATGCCTAGCACGACTGTTTAATTGAATACTAAATTTTTAAACTATTCAAAGGAACACAGCATACTATTGCGACCTTCATACTATTGCGACAGAATTAAAATTCGTTCAATTCTGAATAAAATGGTCATTGTTGGTCCTATTGATACAGTCACAAACTAAAATGGGAAAACTCATTCCGGATTTGAATGGATGTAAGCGAGGTACAAAATTCAAATTTGATGAGTTCGGCCAACAGAAAGCTGGAGCTACCCCCAACACACACACACATACTCACAACCGCAAATGGAACAAAGCATTTGTTCACTCATGTAACTAGACCATCGCTTGTCGCCTGCAAGAACACATGCATACGTAGCAAATGCTAAACAACAACACCTAATACAATGTCAGGACATTGTAAACAATGCACTACGAAGGTATGCTAGTATACAAGAATATTTATATACTCTCATACATGCGTATGCGTGTATGTGTGCTTGTTCTGTATTGTATGGTGCATGGTCGCTGTTAAATGGGTTAGTGGTGTTCCTGTGTTTAGGTCGAAGAACAGCGAAGCATATTTTTAGGGGACTTTAATTAGTGCATGTTTACGAATGTGGGTATGCGTAAGGCTAAATAATAATGCTTTTGTTTCATATCCATAGATACACGCTTTCCGAGTGACTTTCCTTTATATCCCATACGCCAACCAGTTGGTCCTTTCCATGGCGTCTGACTGGTGACTGCCAGAATTTCTAGCTAACCTTGCATTTACCTCCATCATCATCGTCATCTTTGTCATTGTCGCCCCCAGGGAATAGTGTTTGTATTCATTTGCCTGTATGTGTTACTTAGCATGTGTTTGCAACAGTCTCCATATGTGTATGTGGCTTTGTAGTTGTTTATGTTTGTGTGCGTGCTTTAGTGCGTTCTCTCTAAAACTGTTTTTGTTTTATAAACCTAATGGACAAATGCATGCGAGCAGCTTACACATTTTCCCATTGTTCCCTCACAGTGGCTGTCCGTCCGTCCATCATTGTTCCTGGGCTCTTCGTTGTTTCGGTGTGCCACAAGCGATTGTTAAATAATGGCAAGTTTGCATCATAAATGCAAATTTCCGACCATAGTGTGATGCCATGTCGGAAATGTCGCCTAGGACAGGAAGACGGATAAAGGGAAGCCAAGCGGATGCGTGCCAGCCATTGCATAAATAACAAGTGTACAAAGGAGTAGAAAAATTGTTGAGTCAGCTGAGAAAGACGACCATGAGATTCTGTACCCCGAATAAAAAGGCATATAAGTTTAATGTCCCACTTGCATACAGGGTTTCTTTATTAGACTATGCAACAAAATGTTAGACTTTCTTTGGGGGGTTAAATGACTCCTTCGGAAAATTATAGACTTAGGTGAGTATGGTAAATCCCCAAAGAACTTGGTCCTAGTAGGCCTCAGTTATTATCTATGGGCCGAGGATATTTTTATTTTGCGGTGCAATATCGTAAGAAAAAAGTTAAGATATAGTACACGATCCTTCATTTTAGCGAATTTTCACATTCGCGAAACAATAAACACCAAAAAAAAACTACCATTTTAGTTATAGCCTTACGCCTCTGGTTGGAGCGTTTGTTTCCACGCGACCGAAATTGTGGACATTTTGATGCGCTAGGACGCCACATTTATGTCGGGATACTGCTCATACAGCTCATAGTTCGACCAATGCATGAACTCATTGCCTGAATGAAGAATTTCCTTGCGGAAAGTTTCCAATGCATTTAATAACTTAGCATTATATAGAGACAAGGAAATGATTTGAGTTATCTTCGTCTTTTTAGAGAGGGCTCTGTTGACCTAGCCCTAAAATGAACCTAATTTCCAACACTTTTCTTCATTTTATTTCAGGGCAGACTTTACTCTCTGGTTTTATGGAAGATTCAAGGTAAACGAATTCTTCTACTACCTCGTTGTTGCAACTGTCGGCCAACCCGATCTAGTCAAATTAAGTTTGTGGCTGTCTGTATTAACCACCAAACCCTCTAATTAAATTTTGGAAAAATATCCAAAATCCGATAATGTTTACGTCATCTACATATGCGAGAAGGATGTGTCCCATGCCTGTTTTATTTACTATTGCATTTTCCAGGATTTTTTATATAATGATGTTGAAGAACCCGGACCTGTGTGACGGTAGTGAATGCTTCGAAGAGGTCACTTCCAATTCAACCGCGTAATTGTCGTTTGGAGAATGATACTATCATTCTCCAAACGCGTTGAATTTTGGTTTTAAATAATTTATCTGTTATGAAAGGGTCGAAAGCTGCGTTATAGTCTATAAAGGGGTGGAACGTTTCGATTTTTTGCTCGTGCGTCTTTTGTAGCATTTAGCGTAGAGTTGCGATTTGGTCGATTGTTGACTTTTTTGAATATAAGCCACACTGTATCGGCTGGATTAGAGGCAAGTTTGGGGGGCTGCCTTGTCTCCCTTTCTGTGTTAGAAACATAACATTAAGGCTCCAATCATCAAGCAAGCGTTTGGTCCTCCAGAAAAGAAAACGAGCTGATGCATGAACCCTATCAGCTCGTGTCCACCGGATGCTCAGATGTTGTCCACATCAAAAAAAAAACAAAAGTGAAAAGTTGATGAAAAGTTTTGTTCAGGAGAGCCATTTTAAAGATTAGGTCCCTTTCTATTTGCGCTTAGAATCGTCGACTTCACTTTCATAAAACGCGCATATCTCTAGTAGGGAACACTTTTGGGGCATGGGGTCGGTCTCATTCGATGCTCAGATGTTGTCCACATCAAAAAAGAAAAAAGAAAAAAACTGAAAATTGATTTTTTCACCATTAGGTCCTTTTCTCTATGCGCTGTCACAAATGGGCAAATTTCATTACGAAGCCAATTAAGGATTTATTTTTAAAATTTCGAGCCGATGGTCAAGGATGGTAATTATTAAGTTTTTCATTTTATACAACTCCGGCAGTATTACATTCACTGACCTGACGTTTTGTTGTTCATAAGCCGTTAATTGCTGTTTTTACCTCTTTCTAGGCCGGGGATAGACTCGTTACAAATGCAAATTGTAATATAATTGCTTAAATTTATTATAATCATTCATGCATTTCAATTGAATTGGAGAAGAAATTTAAGAGTTTTTAAAAAGTGTTTTGCTTAAATAAAATCGTCTTTCGCTGGAAACTTTCAAAGAAATGGCCAATTTTTCTCCTCTCTAGAAATACATGACAAATCAAAGAGTGCAACAAAACGAAAAATAAATAAGAACGATTTCTGCCAAATCATACTTTAACAAAATGTCAGTAACAAGAAAAGTCGTCCTTTGGAAACTCTTCTCGCTTTCAAACTAAAAACGCAACAAAAGCAACAGAAGCAGCAACAACCGTCAGGACATCAGCAACAGTAACAACAACGGTCAGGGCATCAGCAACAGCAGCATGAATGTTAGCAACAGTGGCATTGGCGCTGGGAATGAAAAACGTTAAGTCATTGTAAAAAATTGTGAAATAAATCAATTTCCCGCACCCGAAATAAAAAGTCTGATTGAATTTTCAGTAGTAACATACCAACAACAAATAACTCAACTGAATTGCACTGCACTGAGCTCAACACCACTCCAACTGGCAGAGGAAAAACTAATGCATTCTCGTTCGTACTCGTATAAAGGGCTACTTTGTTGAACTTTACTTTACAGAAGAGTTTGGAGAAATGCAAGATGCAATGGTAATAAATTTTACGAAGAGGAAGAGTTTGGTGTGATGAAGTAGTAATTTCAGTATCCTACGAGTAAAGACTTGGCCTTCCTTATAACAAGAGACAGCCCTTGAGGTCTTCCTCTATCCTGCAGTCGACCTCTAAGGTCTTCCTCTATACTGGAGTCGACCTCTGAGGTCTTCCTCTATACTGGAGTCGACCTTCAAGGTCTTCCTCTATACTAGAGTCGACCTCTGAGGTCTTAATCTATACTAGAGTCGACCTCTGAGGTCTTGCTCTATACTAGAGTCGACCACTGAGGTCTTCCTCTATACTAGAGTCGACCTCTGAGGTCTTCCACTACACTAGAGTAGACCTCTGAGGTCTTCCCATATACTAAAGTCGACCTCTGAGGTGTTCCTCTATACTAGAGTCGACCTCTGAGGTCTTCCTCTATACTAGAGTCGACCTCTGAGGTCTTCCTCTATACTAGAGTCGACCTCTGAGGTCTTCCTCTATACTAGAGTCGACCTCTGAGGTCTTCCTCTATACTAGAGTCGACCTCTGAGGTCTTCCTCTATACTTGAGTCGACCTCTGAGGTCTTCCTCTATACTAGAGTCGACCTCTGAGGTCTTCCTCTATACTAGAGTCGACCTCTGAGGTCTTCCTCTATACTAGAGTCGACCTCTGAGGTGTTCCTCTATACTAGAGTCGACCTCTGAGGTCTTCCTCTATACTAGAGTCGACCTCTGAGGTCTTCCTCTATAGTAGAGTCGACCTCTGAGGTCTTCCTCTATACTAGAGTCGACCTCTGAGGTCTTCCTCTATACTAGAGCCGACCTCTGAGGTCTTCCTCTATAGTAGAGTCGACCTCTGAGGTCTTCCTCTATACTAGAGTCGACCTCTGAGGTCTTCCTCTATACTAGAGTCGACCTCTGAGGTCTTCCTCTATACTAGAGTCGACCTCTGAGGTCTTCCTCTATACTAGAGTCGACCTCTGAGGTCTTCCTCTATACTAGAGTCGACCTCTGAGGTCTTCCTCTATACTAGAGTCGACCTCTGAGGTCTTCCTCTATACTAGAGTCGACCTCTGAGGTCTTCCTCTATACTAGAGTCGACCTCTGAGGTGTTCCTCTATACTAGAGTCGACCTCTGAGGTCTTCCTCTATACTAGAGTCGACCTCTGAGGTCTTCCTCTATACTAGAGTCGACCTCTGAGGTCTTCCTCTATACTAGAGTCGACCTCTGAGGTCTTCCTCTATACTAGAGTCGACCTCTGAGGTCTTCCTCTATACTTGAGTCGACCTCTGAGGTCTTCCTCTATACTAGAGTCGACCTCTGAGGTCTTCCTCTATACTAGAGTCGACCTCTGAGGTCTTCCTCTATACTAGAGTCGACCTCTGAGGTGTTCCTCTATACTAGAGTCGACCTCTGAGGTCTTCCTCTATACTAGAGTCGACCTCTGAGGTCTTCCTCTATAGTAGAGTCGACCTCTGAGGTCTTCCTCTATACTAGAGTCGACCTCTGAGGTCTTCCTCTATACTAGAGCCGACCTCTGAGGTCTTCCTCTATAGTAGAGTCGACCTCTGAGGTCTTCCTCTATACTAGAGTCGACCTCTGAGGTCTTCCTCTATACTAGAGTCGACCTCTGAGGTCTTCCTCTATACTAGAGTCGACCTCTGAGGTCTTCCTCTATACTAGAGTCGACCTCTGAGATCTTCCTCTATACTAGAGTCGACCTCTGAGGTCTTCCTCTATACTAGAGTCGACCTCTGAGGTCTTCCTCTATACTAGAGTCGACCTCTGAGGTCTTCCTCTATACTAGAGTCGACCTCTGAGGTCTTCCTCTATACTAGAGTCGACCTCTGAGGTCTTCCTCTATACTAGAGTCGACCTCTGAGGTCTTCCTCTATACTAGAGTCGACCTCTGAGGTCTTCCTCTATACTAGAGTCGACCTCTGAGGTCTTCCTCTATACTAGAGTCGACCTCTGAGGTCTTCCTCTATACTAGAGTCGACCTCTGAGGTCTTCCTCTATACTAGAGTCGACCTCTGAGGTCTTCCTCTATACTAGAGTCGACCTCTGAGGTCTTCCTCTATACTAGAGTCGACCTCTGAGGTCTTCCTCTATACTAGAGTCGACCTCTGAGGTCTTCCTCTATACTAGAGTCGAACTCTGAGGTCTTCCTCTATACTAGAGTCGAACTCTGAGGTCTTCCTCTATACTAGAGTCGACCTCTGAGGTCTTCCTCTATACTAGAGTCGACCTCTGAGGTCTTCCTCTATACTAGAGTCGACCTCTGAGGTCTTCCTCTATACTAGAGTCGACCTCTGAGGTCTTCCTCTATACTAGAGTCGACCTCTGAGGTCTTCCTCTATACTAGAGTCGACCTCTGAGGTCTTCCTCTATACTAGAGTCGACCTCTGAGGTCTTCCTCTATACTAGAGTCGACCTCTGAGGTCTTCCTCTATACTAGAGTCGACCTCTGAGGTCTTCCTCTATACTAGAGTCGACCTCTGAGGTCTTCCTCTATACTAGAGTCGACCTCTGAGGTCTTCCTCTATACTAGAGTCGACCTCTGAGGTCTTCCTCTATACTAGAGTCGACCTCTGAGGTCTTCCTCTATACTAGAGTCGACCTCTGAGGTCTTCCTCTATACTAGAGTCGACCTCTGAGGTCTTCCTCTATACTAGAGTCGACCTCTGAGGTCTTCCTCTATACTAGAGTCGACCTCTGAGGTCTTCCTCTATACTAGAGTCGACCTCTGAGGTCTTCCTCTATACTAGAGTCGACCTCTGAGGTCTTCCTCTATACTAGAGTCGACCTCTGAGGTCTTCCTCTATACTAGAGTCGACCTCTGAGATCTTCCTCTATACTAGAGTCGACCTTTGAGGTCTTCCTCTATACTAGAGTCGACCTCTGAGGTCTTCGTCCGTGCAACCAAAAAGTTGTTCATTACCGAGTGTTTTATAAGTCGTAATCTTTATTTGCATTCAACAGCTCCAAGGCCCAAGTTCGTATGGCCAGTTTTGTGTTATTGGGATATCTGTTTTTGATAAAACTAAATTTCCATCTTTTTTATAACAGCTGCCTGTTGTGAGCACACTTTGGTGTATCGAACTTCAAGTGGCCTCTTATATTTTTCTAGAACTTCAATAAAGGCATCAGATTAAAAGTGGAATGAAAATATATTTTTTATGTTCGTTTGTTAGGTGGGATCGACTTCAGAGTGCAATATACTGAGTATTTCCAAGCGTTAACAAACACACTATTACATCTGTGGTCGCATATGCCTGCATTTCTTCTATATAGCCGCTTTATAGATTTGCTTGGAACAAGTTTAGTTAACAATTTGTATTAATATATTTAATTAATATTCTACTTAAAATACTAAATTGTATAAAAAAGGTTTGAAGGATTAGCCTCCCCTCAAATTTTCGTTCCAAATTTCAGGACTTATTCGCACATATCAGAACGCTGGTTCATAAATGACTGTAAGGTTGTGGATATTTTTACAAATTTGAGGAAAACCTGGCAAAATCGGGTTTTTTTACTCACTAAAAAAAATCAATCCACCCTAATGTATAAGTATATATACCTAACTTATACTGTGCACCTCTTCAAGGGAATATGTATGTATTGATGTTGTTATTATTATTGTTGAATACCTACATATTCACAGAGTTCGTCAGAAACTGAATAGCACAAATAAAGTTCCTGTATTACATACTTGTACCTTGTAAAATGGCTACCTCATTTGCCAAACGGACTAAGTCTATTTCAAAATAGCCATCGACAGGCCACGCATTGTAGAAAAAAATTAAAAACCCCACCTCTAAAAGCACCGATCGAAGATACCACCCTTTTCTGTGGAGATGTCCACTGTTTACGTCACGGGGCCTTGGTTGGTTATTCCAGACTTTACAAACGGCATTAGCTAACAGACAACCCAATGCTTAACAAAATATAAGAAAGACGTTTAGGCGTTGTCCTCATATAAGGCGTCATGACCGGTCGTTTAAAAACCGTTCGAGCGGTCAGGAGTCATGAAGTAGGCCCTGCCTCATGGTTTTGTTTGGTCCAGCCCGCGGCTTAAGCACGTGTTAATGGCGTGCATCCATATTGGTGAACAGATCTTGTCAATACAGGCTCGGGAGAAGGAGAGCCTCCAGTGTCTTGGCTACATGCAATAGATGGAAATTCGACGGTATAATTCTCTCTTACTTAAATCTTTATCAGGCTTCAATAGCGCGACCAACCTTCCCATTATCCAGAATCCGGGAATACTAGAGTGGCCAGAGACTAGCTGAAGACTTTAAATAAATACTCAACTAACGGCAATTGCAATTGCGTTAGTGTAGAGATTCCGTCAGGGACGAACGCTTTGAATGGCTTTGTGCTATGGATCATACCTGTTACTTCGTCTGTGGTAAATATTGGTGCTAACTGTGCTCGGAGAACATAGGTACTTCCATGACTCGCCATTTCGCCTTGTCACTATCGGCATGCTCATTTAACTGCCGGTAAAAATAACTCTCTCATATCTTTGGAATATTGGTATATTGCCCAATTTGACTGCAGTCCTGTTGTACTTCTTTGAGGGATTCGAGAGCGTTTAACTGTTATGCACAATTTACCTATACCGGAACATAATGTACAGCTTCAACTTATCCGGTCGTTTATTCCAGCCGTTATGTTCATCGACTATTTTTTCAATATCGATATTCGGTTTCTTCATTTTCAGATTAGCAGAATTCTACCTTAGAATCTCATCACGCACAATCGCCTCTGCAGGGAAATTGGAACAGACATCGGGCTTTCGATCAGCACAAATAAAAAATCTGAGGACATTGGATGTAACAACAATATATTGAGCATTGTAAGTCCTGTTCGTCTATTGGAGATCGGTTTCGACATGCAGGTGAAGGAAAGGTGTCATTTGAAAAAGAAGCGTTCAAAGCGACCTTGAACGGGTCAGCTAAGTGGTCTTGGTCGTACAATTGAAGTGATGCAGCTCGTCATGTTCTCCCTGATGGCAAGCGGCACAAGGTTCCGGTACGTTTCCATCTATTCGTGCCCAATACAAACTGAGGCGGCTGCAACATCCAGTTTGCATCTGAGCCAGAAACACGCGCTTCTGCAGAGACAGGGAAAATTGGACGGAGGCATCCTCTCCATGAGATGGTGGTTGGGATGACTTCCCAAGCAGTTATTGCTTTGAAAACAAGAAATTGTATTTGTGCACGGTAAGGACCTTCGCCTCTTCATGTAGATCACAGAGGACACAAGGAGACACCCTGTTGATGTTCTAAAACAACAAGATTTCTCTGTCATCTTCCCAAGTACTGCCGGCGAGTTACATGAATACCTTGTTACTACTTTTTAACTGATCGAAGTGAAGAAGCCTGCTTTTATCATTCATTTTAGGCCATGGCACTAAAACTGTGCAGTCAGCAGCGTACGAGACAAATTTATCGCCGTCTGGCAGTGTTATACTGACCTGGGGAGCTCCCTCTTTGACTAAACGAGGCTTCAGCTTTCTGTTTACGATCCAAAGCTTTAAACTAGGCCGCAGCGTCATGTCTGCGATGTTGTCGAATAGAGTGGCACCATTGACAGTATCGATGGCCTTGGTAAGGTCAAGAGACACATCGTTGAGATTGTTATGGATAAGACCGCGACTTATAAGACGATTGCTATATATTTCTGGTCTAGGCGCCATCCGACAGTTTCATTGGAAAGTTTGACATATTTAAGCATGAACGCACTCAGAACGTTTGACGTACGACAATCATGTGTGCTGTCTACAGCGACTTGAAAAAATCAATTTGGCAAAAAAATGGAATTAACTCGTCGTGAAGGTAGTCCAAAAACGGCCGTTGTGCCAGAGAACATTGATGCCGTTCGTGAACTGATAATGCAAGATCGTCATGTCAAATACCATGAGATTGAGGCATCCTTGGGCATTTCTTCCACCAGCATACATTCAGACATTCCATGAACACTTGGCCTTATACAGGGTGGCCCAAATGAGACCTAGTGATGTAAAACACGTATTACTCTTGTAATAACGGGGTTTTTTAAATGATTTATTTTTATATGTTAAGTACATTTTATGGAAATTTAAGGTGACTATGTGTGAAATATGACATCAGACAATGGACCATCATTTTGCTCGATACAGACATTGGCTCTTTTGAGCGCATTTTGCATTACACGGCGTTATGTTTCTGGTTGCAGGCGCCGTATTTCGTCTCGAATATTCTGCTTGAGCTGTTCAAGTGTCTGTGGTTTGTTAACATACACTTTGTCTTTTAAATAAACCCATAAAAAAAATCGGCCGCAGTTAAATCTGGTGAACGAGGAGGCCAAGGGAAATCTGATTTTTTTGAAATTATGCGTTTACCAAAAATTTCACGCAGCATGTATGCGAAGTGGCTCCATCTTGGTGAAAACATAAATTAGGATGTTGCTCTACTATTGGCCGCAAAAAGTTGTCGATCATTGTTCTGTAAGAAGCCCCGGAGACCGTTTCTGGCATTTCATCCTCATTATCAAATAAATATGCAACACTCTGCTGCACAGCTTCCACATTGTCTTCAGTACGAATATTTCGATGAGCACCTCTTCCTAGACGGTCGGCAACTGAACCCAGTTCCTCAAAACTGTGAACTTAACTTGTAATCATGGAAGATGTGGGCGCTGATCTTACGTTAAAAAAAGGGGCGATAATTTCGCTGCGTCAGAACAATTGATCGTTGAGAAGAATAATAAAAATCAATAATTTTAATGCGTTGTTGTGGACTGTACGTATTCATTTTAAATTTCCAGGAGCTCAGTTATAATCTGCAAAAAGAAAAAATAAATTATGTTGAAAAATAAAAAAGATATTTGTGTTTCACATCAGCTGGTCTTATTTGGGCCACCCTGTATAAGGCTTGTTCTCGTTGGATCCCGCACAATTTGACAATCGCTCAAAAAATGGCTCGTGTCGATTGGTGCAAAGAAATTTTGAAAAAATTCGATCGCAGTTCTCCAAATGACGTTTATAAGATCGTCACAGGTGACGAATCATGGATCTATGCGTATGAGTCCGAAACAAAACAGCAATCGACCGTGTGGGTCTTCGAAGATGAGCCAAATCCAACGAAAGTTGTTCGTGAAAGAAGCACTTCGAAGCTAATGGTCGCCAGTTTCTTCGGAAAAACTGGTCATGTGATGACTGTTCCGCTTGAGCAGCCTAGGACGGTCAATTCTGAGTAGTACACCACAGTTTGTTTGCCTAAAGTCTTCAGGGAAATTCAAAAAAACGAACAAGAGAAGACGAATCAATGTGCACCATGAGAATGCGGGCTCTCACATATTGTCTCAAACCAGCGCCTATTTGACCGGCCAAAACGTTGAATTGAGGGGTCATCCGCCTTACAGGCCTGACTTGGCACCCGATGACTTCTTTTTATTCCCACACATCAAGAAAATATGCGTGGTCAACGATTTTCGTCGAAGAAGATGCTGTTGAAGCGTTCAACAACCATGTTTTGGAGGTGTCTCAATAGAAGTGGACGGACAAGTACTTCGACAATTAGTTTGAGCGCATGCAAAAGTGTATAAATCATGCTGGAGAATACTTTGAAAAACAATAAAACTATTTTTGATAATAAAAATTCGCATTTTCATTATGAAACCATAAATATATAAAGCAGCCCTCGTATGTGTGGTGATGAAAGCAGTTATTGTTCGCTGAGACTGAGACGATAACTAGCGTCTTTACAGCCGCCCAAGAGGGCGCCCCAGTCAACTGACCTCGGATTGAGAAAAGTACGTCGGTTTGATAGACAGTTGATGGAGAGGACCGTTGATGGAGAGTACCATTGATGGAGAGGACGATGGGTAGTCTGATCCTCGAGAAATTACTAGATGCCAGATTACTTCATTTATCTGACTAGGCGAAACGATGATGATGTCTGTCGAGCCGCTGCAATTAAATTAAATCCATATCGAATTATAAATGGTTCACTGTGCACAACGTAAAGAAGGGTGTTTTTTTAGGCGTGTGGAATTCAAGAAGAAATAAAATAACTGTAGTTTTCTTATTTTTTAGCCTTTAACTTATATATAAAGATAAGGGTTTGAATTTATTCAAGCCGGCTGGCTCGAATAAATTCCAGCCGAGACCCCCAATTTCCGACTACTTGTTTTTAGCGATTAGGGCCGTATGTCGGGAATTACGCTCCGAATATTCTCTTCGAAGTCGTCAATCCTGTCGAGCTTATTTGCGCAGACAAGTGACTTCAAATAACCCCCGCGGTGTTAAACCACGCCACAGGCCCACGACGGGAAATTATACGCTCACCAAAAGTTTCCTTCAATAAATTGAGAGATTCGTTGGCGGTATGGCATGTAGCTCAGTCTAGTTGGAACCAAATATCGTCAGGATTACGGGCTTTCATTTCAGGTAGCAAGATAAGGATAAGGAGCATCATTCACCGCAACGTTCCCACCATCATCATTTTTGGAAAAATATGGACCGATTATTCTAACATCCCTAAACCGCACCAAACCGTTGTTTTCTGTGACAATTTTGTTTGTTGGCGTTGCCGATGTTCCCGTTTTTCACCAAAAGCTCATTTTCATAAAAGAGTTGCCAACATTTGAAAGAAATTATATTTAAAAAAAAAAGGCATAAAATGTCCTCTCGAATAAACAACAAAAGTTCCACACTTCATTTGGATTTTTGTATTTTTTTTATTAAAAAAAAACTTTTATATATCGTTATCTACAACAGTATGGCAAAGTTCGTAGTGAACATCGAGTCTCCTAGCTTATTACCTTCCATCTTATGCTTGCTATCAACCGACGTTATACAATTCAATATCGGCGGCCGGTCAGCTTTGCTGCTACTCCCATACATTGCACGTATTGGTTACAAGAGTCAAGCTCTGGTGTTAGAGGTCTATCTTGCATAAAATGGTGTACCAAGGAAATCAACCGTTGACTACTGTTCAAGCTAAACGTGCCATTCGGCTTTGTCTTTTGGTTCAAAGCGACTGCGATTTGTTTCCTATTCAAAAAGCTTACAGTTTCGTTGATTCTGCAGCTGAGGACATTGTCATTACTTATAAAGGCAGCGACACATGTTGCAGTACGCGGCAACATAGTATGTTTCACTGTACTTCCCTAATCGGGCACAGACCAGAGCAATTGTTTACACTCCAGTGATCGAGAATTGCTTAAAAATGTGAAACGACGATGGATACGGTTTCTACTAATGGAGCAAAGCCATGTTCATGGTATTTTGCTCGGTCCCAGCTCGGATCAGCAGGATAAGGAGCAGACATTTCGAGTTGTACCTCTCCCATGACAGAAAAAACTGACGGGCCTATCTCAAATAGTGACGCTGTGACCGTATCTGCCTCTACTTAAGTATAATTGCTGATCCGGATCAAATGGAGTTACACCTTTCGTCTTGGGAATGCCACAAAATTCAATGGGACACACAAAAAAATAAAAGACCAACAACGTCATGGCGACGACGACGGCAACAACAGGAAAATACAAGTCAACGTAAATTTAAACCTCTTGTGAGCAAAAGAATTGGATTATTCTTTTTGATTATAAAATGTAATAAACACAAAAAAGCACCAAATGTACATTCAGGGCAATGGCCAATTGGGCCTGTACTCCTTTTTCTATGGCCTCCCATTCGGCCGTACGTATTGTACGACTATGTATGAACGGTCGACATTGGGTTAGTCAGTTGAACGTTCTCGCTCGCAGCACAGAACTGATGACCACTTTGGTTATTGTGATTAGAAAATTTTGTTTTTATTGTATGGCATACAATGGAAAGTTGCAAAACACAGCGCTATTCAAAAGTTTTTTTTTTGTTGAAACATTTTCGGGTTTGTGACCTTATTTATGCGACTTTGTTTATACGTGTCGTAGTGCTAGAGTTCATAGGATCGTTTAATTAATACTCGTATACATTGTACATCCCCACCAAGCACTTGAAAGAATGGTGGCTTGTGGTACAGGGATTAGTTAACAGAAATTTTAGTTTCAATCTTGAAAGGGGCCGTTCCTTCAACTGTCACGTCTATACCATTTCAATTTAGATTTAAATGGGTGACCCAGGTGAAACACTGGATGCTTTAGTATACAAGTACATATATTTAGACCAAAGTTGTAATTTAGTGTGGATTTGACACAGAGGTCGGGAAAGACTTGCATTATCAGTTGCTCCATTTTTCCCAATCTCCTCTTCATCTTCACAAAAGTGGAAGCTCAAAAAAAGGCTCGTATGGAATGGTGCAAAGTGATGTTGCAAAAGTATAACTGCGGTAGCTCAAAGGCAGTATATAACATTGTCACAGGTGACGAATAATGGACCTATGCATATGAACCCGAAAGAAAACAGAAATCGACCTATGGGTCTTTCAAGACGAGCCAAATCCAACAAAAGTTCTTGAAAGTTCTTGAAATCTTGAAAGGGGCCGTTCTTACAACTGTTACGTCTATACCATTTCAATTTAGATTTAAATGGGTGACCCAGGTGGAACACTGGATGCTTTAGTATATAAGAACATATGTTTAGAGCAAAAATGTAATTTAGTATGGATTTGACACAGAGGTCGGGAAAGACTTACATCTAAAGTACAACTGCTCATTTTTCCAATCTCCTCCTCATCTTTATAAAAATGACAGTTTTCGACTATTCCACACTACCATTACCACACCAGTCATTACACACTACCACACTAGTCATTACAATGTCCAGTCAGAACACAGACGAGCACCCTATTGATGTATTCTATCAGGGCTTAAGTTTTATTCCGGTTAAGCTTAGGCCAGAAAGCTCTAGCAATGTACAGGGTTTTCCATTAAGAACATAACAATTTTATATACTCGTATTAATAAAACACAGAATATTTAAGATATAGATTTCAAATTAATTACATTTTAACAATGAAATTCGATTTTAGTCATACGACCACCACGAGCCCGTATACAGCGATCTATTTTTGTACCCAATTTTCCACCAGCCTTGCATACATTTCGAGTGGAACGTTGGCCATCCATGGCTTGCCGAAGCCCCATAAAAAGAAGTCCAATGGCGTTGAATCGCACGAACGAGGTGGACTATTTCTCGAAATAACCATTCACCGAAATTGGCTTTCAGAAAATCGATGTAACGCGTGCTGTGTGGCTAGTGGCACCGTATTGTGGAAGCCACATACCGGCAATGTCAAGCTCATCTAATTCTGGCCAAAAATAAGTTTCTAACATGGCACGATAACACTCTCCATTGACGGTAACATGACGATTGTTTTCATCGATAAAATATACGGCCCAAGAGGGATTGTTGCTGTCCAATAACGCATATTTTAATTATTGACAAAACTACTCAGCCATAAATAGGCTTCATAGCCGAAGATGATTTTTCGATGAAATTCTGGATTTTAATAAAAGGTTGCCAAAGCCAAATCGGAGAAGTTTAGGCGTTTCAAATGATCAAGTGGCTTTATTTCCTAAGTCAGTTTAATCTTATAAGGGTGAAGGCAAAGATCTTTTTGCAAAACACGGCACAGTGTGGTTGAAAGATGCCCAATTCCTAAGAATGACGTGGATTAGACAGATTTGGCATATTTTGAACGGAAACACTTACTTACGGCTGCGATATTTTTGTCGCTTCGAGCGGTAAGGTTTCTTTTTGGAGCCGGAAATCCAAAAGTGAAAACTTGGATCCAAATTTATCCACAATAGCACGCAGATTCTGCCGGGTGGGAAGATTATTACGAACGAAAATTGCAGTAAGCGCTCTTAAAGTTGCGACCACCTACTCAAAATTTGAGTAGTAATTCTTAATGATTTTCAAACGTTGCTCGTAAGTGAACTTTACCATGATAAAAATGTTGACTTCGGCTAACGTTTTGACATTAAAAGATCATTAAAAGTGTTTGAGGGTGTGTTGGCATAAAGATTCGAAATTGTTTTGTATCTATTGGAAAACCCGTTAAAACAATTCCTGGTTAACGTCAGTATATAAAGGATGACCCAAATAAGACCAGCTGATGTGAAACACAAATAGCTTTTTTATTTTTTAACATAATTTATTTTTTCTTTTTTCAGATTATATTTAAAATGAATACGTACAGTCCACAACAATACATTAAAATTATCGATTTTTATTATTCTTCTCAATTGTTCTGACGCAGCGAAATTATCGCCGTTTTTTTAACGATTGATCAGCGCCCACATCTTCTATGATTACAAGTTTAGTTCGCCGTTTTGAGGAATTGGCTTCAGTTGCCGACCGTCCAGGAAGAGGTGCTCATCGAAATATTAGTACTGAAGAGAACGTGGAAGCTGTGCGGCAGCTGTGCAGCAGCTTGGCGCAAAAAAATAGTCAATGCCTGTATCGAACAAAATGGTGGTCATTTGTCTGATGTCATATTTCACACATAGTTACGTTAAATTTCCATAAAATGTATTTAACATATAAAAATAAATCATTTAAAAAAAACGTTATTACAAGAGTTTACATGTTAAACATCACTAGGTCTGATTTGGGCCACCCGTTATAAGTATTCATGTTTCCACAGCCCGTTAAGACCACAGACAGGGGTTTTTGTGGCCTTGCCGAAATCTTTAGTGTGCGTGTAGGTAGTGCGTCCAGAAATTTATTACCAGACCAAATTTTTATTTTAGATTTAATTATATATACGAGTATAGGAAGTGTCAAAACAAAATATTGACTTAGAAGATACAATTGGCTAAAAAGTATGAGCCGTGATAAGCCGCTACTCTCGGCGTTGGCTCGAACTAGGTCAAAAAGTCGGGAGCAGCCCTCGACTTGGATCTCTGATTTGACATCTACAGGGACAGTCCTATAACTTATCGAGATTGTAAAGAAAACACTTCTGATTTAGACACTTACTTACTAAATTAAATGACCACACTCAACCACGAAAGACATTAGGTTGCATTCATTTGATTTGAAATCCACACGCGATTTTGCGCGCATTCATTTGATTTGAAATCCACACGCGATTTTGCGCGCAAGACCCTCAGCGAGTTATACCAAAATTTCGTAGTTCTTTCCACCGGAGCCTCGGTGCGCCCCTACAGCGTGTCCCCAAGTACCTTAAAAATCTTCAGTGCCGGTGTCAGCGTTTCTCTTGAATATTGTCAACATTCATCGTTTACTTTGCCCTAAGGATATTGTCGCGACATGTTGCACGACAGGTTATGGCATTTTTTGAGGCCTCTCAATGTATCGAATGGCTGGAAAGGGGTACTTCTCTTTACTCAGGGACTTTCGAATGGTTGGGAAGGGGTACTTCTCTTTACTCAGGGACTTTCGAATGGCTGAGAAGGGGTACTTCTCTTAGTCAAGGACTTTCCAAGGATTTGTAGAATGTACTCATAGAGATCTGGTCAGTTTTAGGTTTAACAGGCCTTAAGCCACACTTATACGGGCCAATGATGTTATTGACCAAAGGCTGTAGTGGTTCTTGTAGTACGTTCGAGCGAGCCATTAAAGCAATTTGTAGTTTACTCATACTACCGTAGTTGGCTCAACTCATGTGGTCTACCTTTTTATGAACAGAACGCAGCACACTTAGATTTCAAACATCAGGACTGCTTTCCTTTATCTAAATTGTGCAGATAAGTTGGTTTATGCTCTTAACCAAATCATATTTTCAGTCTTGAACACATTAGCCATTAAACCGTCGGCAACTGCAGCCGTATTATTCCTAAGGGTTTCGATAAAAGTCTTGACTTTTTCTAGGCTGGGTAATTGACATTCTACGCCGGCATCTATGATTGACACTAAGTCGTCATGTCCAACAAAATCTTCAGGCGTCAATAGGTTAGAAATATGTTCTTTCTAAATATTTACAGCCGTATTCATAATAATTTAAAACAGCTTTACAAACGATTGTTAAGCTTTATGTATGAAAACTGTATTCATAAACGATTATTAGCTTAATAATCGTTTTGTAAACCATTATTAAATGTGTGCATTTTAATATTCTTTCGACCCTATTTAACAGTGTTTTAAAGTGAGGTTTGTGTTGGTTTGTTTACATTTACACACATATTTTGGGAATTTTTCGAATACAACGAAGAAAAAAAATATTTTTAAAATATACGATTAGAATGGATACGTTAATTTTTTTTGCGTTTGCAATCGTCATTTTTTCCATTTTCATTTATAAAAACTTCTTTATGGAAAAAACACAACACAAAAAAGGAAAAATTGTAAAAAGTTCACTAGTGATGTGTAAACAATCAAAATAAGAATAATATTATTCGTTATTCGAATACCTTTTTTATCAGTAACACATAATTGATCTCAATTTGTCTTTTATTTAAACACGATTTTGTTTTTATTATTTTACAAGTAAGCATATATATATTTTTTTTTATTAAATCAGTTCTTTGTAAAATAAACAATACAAAAAATATATAGATTTGACTACTCACATAATTGATAATCGTATAACTGCATCATTAAGATTGAAATGACAAGTCAAAACGACAGTGTTGCCAGCATTGAATCGACAAATTGATTAAATTGTATATTAGTTAAAGTAGTGTTTATGAATACGTTTTCTTAACAATCATTTGTTAGGCAAAAAGTGTTTGTTAACTAAAAATCCCAATTAAGATTTTTTATGAATATGGCTGTTAGTACCCATGCCAGTAATGAATACGGATTTCCGTCCCTATCTCTGCAGGATTTCATATCATTAATTGGGCCCTCCGTGCACTTGTTTGTCTCATGTTTATGTTGGCGCCCACACACATAACTAACGACTCAAAGTTGCAATTCAGGCGGAAGGAACGTTTCTGCAATGTCCCCGAACAGAGCGGTACAATTGACCATGTCGAAGGCCTATGTTAGGTCAAGATCAACGGGGATCGTCCTGTCGTTGGGCTTGTTCTGTATAATCCGCGACTTATACGTGTGGTGGTGGCGTTTAAAGCAGTAGTTGTGCTGCTTGCGGAACCCATGCTAATGATCAGCACATTAAAGGTAGCCGATCAGGCTTGGCAGGAGCAGTGCTTCAAGAGCCTTAGCTACTGGTGAAAGCAAAAAGATTGCCCAGTACGAGTCTCCTTTGCTTGCGCCTTTGCCTGGTTTTGGCTTCGGTAGTGGTACCACTCTGCTTATTTTTCTGGCATCGGGAACTAAGTGAGTGAGCTAACGACAGGATGAGCACTTAAGTCATGTGATCTACTTCCGGGGTATCCAAGTGCTTCAACATCTGTATTGATATTCCGTCCGGTCCCAGCACCTTTGATGACTTTAAGCTATGGATGACATGGGGAACTTTGCAAATGGTAAATTGTAGTGGTGGCTTTTCGACTCGAAGAGCGCCGATACGAAGCAATACTTTCCTTTTCGCCTTATCGCTCTCTGGATGCTCAATAAAAGGGCGCTTAAAATACCTGGCGCACCGCTTCGGATTTGCCATTGACCTGTCACTGAGCGTGGTGGCTGTCCTATCATAACTTCTTCTAGAATTAGAGAGCGAGTTAAGCTTTGTCCACAATTTACAAATTTCGGAACCAAACCTGCGTTTCTTCTAGCAATCAAGCCATTTGTTCCGCTCATATTCGCAGACTAACCTACTGATCTTAGAGTTAAGATCCCTAATTCTCGGTTTAGCAGCGCTCGGTGGAGCGACGAATATCATCACGCTCATCTGCAAGTCCCACAGCCTCCGATAGGAAATTTGGTCGTATATTCCAACAGCAGGAATATGGCGAGCGGCTGCTGCGGAACTTCTTCTCGACCAACCGAACATTCAAGGAATTGGGTAGATTACTAAAGCTGCGGTTGGTGGCTTCTCTGCATCAATTTTTTTTGGTTGAAATACGTACGGCGTTTAGAGATCATGAAGCCGGATAGTATGTTAATGGGCAGAATTATGGGAAGGTGGTCCTACCTAACGAGGTAATGGGTTACCAGGTGAAGTCGTTGATCAGGCCAGGCTTTGAACAACCTACTGATCTCAGAGTTAAGATCCCTAATTTTAGAGTCAGCAGGGTTTGAGTGACAAATGTCATGATGCTCATCAGCGATTCCCGCTGTCTCTGATGAAAAATTTAGTCGTATCTGGGATATTGCACCAGCAGGAATATGGCAAGCGGCTGCTGAGTTGGTGAAGGCCGGAAACTTTTCCTCGGCTGCCGAACATACAAGGGATATGTTAGATTACTAAAGCTTTTGGTGGTGGCTTCACTGAAGGCATCCCAAACAGCCTTTTTGGATTATGAAGTCGGGTCGGGTCGTCTGTTGATATTAAGAACTATGGGAAGGTGGTCCGATCCTAACAAGAAGACAGGTTGCAGGGTGAAGTCGTTGATCAGACCAGGTGATGCCACAGTTACGAGGGTTGATATTTATATTTCGAACTTTCATTGGAAACTTTGACATTTTTTAGCATAACTTCACTCAGAACGTTTTGTCATTTGAGAAAGAACTGTTTTGTTTACAGAGTGTTGAAAAATTCAATTCTGTCAAAAAATGGAAATATACCGTGAACATTTTCGTGCGATTATTTCTTAAGATTTTCGGCGTGGGCTATCTAGACAAGAGTGCTTAAATCAACTTGTTTTGACTTTAGGTGATGAAGCAGCATCAAAAACCACTGTTAATCGCTGGTACCAAGATTTCAGTCCTGGACACCGTTCGCTCCAGGTGAAAAAAAAATTCGTGAAGGACGTCCAACTTCGGTCACTTTGCCAGAAACCATCGATTCTGTGCGTGAACTGATTAAGCAATACCTTCATGTGACATACCGTTAGATTGAGACATCCTTGGGCATTTGTATGGCGAGCATCAATAAGATATTGCAAGTTCATTTGGCCGTGAAAAAATTGTTCTCGTTGGATCCCACATAATTTGACGAATGCTCAAAAAAAGGCTCGTATGGATTGGTGCAAAGAGATGTTGCAAAAATATAACTGCGGTAGCTCAAAGGCAGTGTGTAACATTGTCACAGGTGACGAATCATGGATCTATGCATATGAACCCGAAACAAAACAGCAATCTACCTATGTGTCTTTCAAGACGAGCCAAAACCAATAAAACTTGTTGGTCAAAGAAGTACATAAAAACTTATGATTGCGTTTCTTTTTCGGTATAACCCCAGTGCCTTTAGTGGAACGTAGGAGGTCAACTCTGAGTGGTATACTTTACAATCATCAGTTTGCCAACAGTTTTCAAAGAAATAAGGAAAGATTATAATAGAAGACGGATCATTTTGCATCACGAAACTGCGAGCTCTAACACATCAGCTGAAACGATGGGCTATTTGACCACTCAAGATGCGGAATTGATGGGCCATCTACCCCACCAGCTGACGTCTTCTTATTCTAGCATCATTCCTAGCATCAAGAAAAAAATTCGTGGTCAACGTTTTTCATCGCCCGCAGCAGCTGATGAAACATTCAAAAATCGTGTTTTGGAGGTGTCTCAATCGGAGTGGAAAAGTGCTTCGAAAATTTGTTTGTGCGCATGCAAAAGTCTATTGATCTTAAAGGAGAATATTTTGAAAACAAATAAAACCGTTTCCAATGATAAATTATTCTGTATAATTGCCGGACCCGAAATATATAAGTAATGTAAAAAGCAACCCGAATGTCTGGTAAGCTATTCCAATCCCCCATAACCCGTTTGGCGCCGTCCTCATTCACTGTGCGTAACGTGGAGCTATCAATTATTGAATTATTGAATCTACTCCTTAGAAGATTGACAATAAAACAGGGTGAAGCGCGAATATTTGCTTATTTGGGAATGAAATAAAAAATTTATGAACCTTAGACAAATTTATTTTATACCTTAATTATATTGGACAGTAAGAGAATTTTTAGCTTACATGGTTTAAATAGTATATCTGGCAACTGTCGACCTTGCAGAACGTGGATCTATTAATTTACTTTGTCACAGCTAAGCTTCTTTGGTTGTTGTCTGGAAGAGAATTCCACAGTTCGTGGTAAGCATTAAAGTCTCCTAGGACCAAGCGGTTGTTGCTTTTAGAAGATTGCTTATCGCAGACAAATAACACACAGCTACTAACCGTGTGTTATTTGTAACGGGATGTATACATTATACAGCTCTATCTCGACAATCCCAGACTTGATTGCTACCCCCAAGCATTCCATGCATGGGTCTCTAGGGTCTAGCTCAGGCGAGATAGGTCTGTACTGCACAGCATGGTGTAGAAGAAAAGCATGTCCCCCTCCACTTCTTTTGCGGTCCTTGAGTAGCACGTTGTATCCGTCACAAATGTGCAGGCTGCAGATGGCATTCAGCTAAGTTTCCTGGATCGCCGCGACCTTGATGTTCCTATTACCTCACTGATTTTGTTGCGTAGGCCATTGCAATTAAATTGCAAAATTAATGCACTGTCAGGAGTGGCCACAGCAATCTATCGTGAAAGATGGTGTATATGTGACGCGCAAAATTGAAAGGGACCTAAGGTTAAAAACCAGTTATGTTCAGGAGAGCCATTTTAAAGATTAGGTCCCTTTCTATTTGCGCTTAGAATCGTCGACTTCACTTTCATAAAACGCGCATATCTCTGGAAGGGAACACTTTTGAGGCATGGGATCGGTCTCATTCGATGCTCAGATGTTGTCCACATCAAAAAAAGAAAAAAAAATGAAAATTGATTTGTTTACCCTTAGGTCCCTTTCTCTATGCGCTTTCTCTGGCAGGCTGCGGGGGAGTCGCCTAGTTGGTTTCCTTCCGGCGATGTTTCCTCTTTAATTCAAACTACTGAGTCCACCTTTATGGTCTGTTCTGTTTCATATATCCCCCTTTAAAAAAGTCTCTCACGTATTGAGCTCCTGCCGCCCCAGAATATCCATTTTAAATCCAATCTTAGTCAAATTTCCTACGGATGGAAATATTTACCTTCTGTATGCCAAAGTGCTATAGGGTCTCCGACAGCCAATCCAGTAGGATTTTTATACTTGTAAAAACATTCATAAAAAAGTGTTGATATTCCAATCACATCAACCTCTTCAGATGCTCAGTTTCTTTACAGTTGCTCTTCTATGCTAAAACAAATTTCAATTATGAAGATGCGTACAACTTGTATCTATGTATCTTAGTATTTACGTATGTAGGTATGAATGTGCATGTGTATAAGTATAAAACACAATCTGTGTTTTATTCGGAATCTCAATAGCATAAGAAAAATTAAACAATGTTTTTACATTAGATTAAAACAACTTCAGCCTGAACATATTAAAAACAACAGAAGGAACAACAACACTGCTATGTATACACACACATACATTCATACGCACATCTTAGCATATGTATGTGTGGAATCACAGAAACACACGTACAAGTGTTTACACACACACACATGCTTTGATAGTACATACGCATGTATGTATAGAAGGAAGTGCATTTGTAAGTGAATTTAACGATGATATAGTAAAAACTGTTTGAGATTTTGAGTGTGCGGACGGGACGGTTCAGTATGTTTAGGTTTATGACTCTATGTATGTATGCGTGTGAGTGCTTATGAATGGTTCATATTCATATGCTAATGCCATTCACATTTTTACTGTTGTAGCAGATGTTTACGACTAGTGTGAGAGTGTAAAATCACACAGATACACCTATTTCTATTGTGGCAAATAAGAGGATAGTATGCTGAGGTAGGTGGGGTGTGTGAGGATATAACATTTATAGGTGAAACAATTTTATGACTTGGTCTCTTTGTTTTTGAAGCGAAGTTGTTGCTACACACAAAGAAAAAAGAAGTTGGAAATACAATGATAAGGTAACAATTACAAAATGGTTAAAGTCGTAATAGATATTCGGTTCCAAATACCTCAAGATTATAACCAGGATCTTCGTACTGTACTCAGATAGGTCATACCAATAAAACGAGAAAAAGGTGATTGTGGCAACCAACAGTTTAAGAGAAATTGTGTTGTTCTAACCAATCCTCGGTGACGAAACTTTTATTTTATATATAAGTATGCTTTATTTGAATTATTGAATCTACTCCTTAGAAGCCTGACAATAATACCGGGTGGAGCGCAAAAATTTGTTCATTTGGGAATGAAATAAAAAATTTATGAACATTACACAAATCTATTTTATACTTTAATTATATTGAACAGTAAGGGAATTTTTAGATTACATAGTTTTAAATAGTATACCTGGCAACTGTCGACCTTCGCTATCCACACACTGCTGCATACGTTTTCTGAAGTTTCATGAACTCTAACAAGCATGTCGACTGGTATTCTGCCAATTTTAGCCTCAATATTGTTAATTAGATCTAACAAGGTGTAGGAGCAGTGAATATACACCTTCGACTTCAGGTTACCCCAAAGGTAAAAATCGCATGGGGCTTAGTCTGGTAGGCGTGCAGGCCAGTTCACATCACCTCTCAAAGAGATAAACCGTCCAGGAAACATTTTCCTCAAACAATTCATGATAACCCTAGCTGTATGTCCAGTGGCACCACGTATTCTCCAATTGCATTGTCTCAAGAGCCGGCTGAAAAAAATCCTATATCATAGTCAAGTACTGTTTGGAGTTCGCAGTTACGGCAAGACGGTTACGCTGGGAAATGTAAGGGCCAATGATGCCTACTCGTGATATGACGCACCACACAGTGACGCGGTCCGAATGCAGATGTCTCTGGTGAAGTTCTCTGGGGTTTGTTATGCTGCAGTTCTCAATAAAGTTAGTACCCAATTTACTATTGGTTGCCGTCCAGAAACACGCCCGCGTGGGGTAATAGCGCATTGTAAACAAAGAGCACGCTGCACTGCAATGATCGAGTGCGCATTTGAAAAAGAAGCTTCAACACAAAATGGCCTCTCCCCACGTGTCCAATGCATGATGGTAAACGAAACGCAGACGAATACAAATCTCTCGTCACCCACTATACAAGTAAGCCACGCACAATCTTCACTGTCTCTGACTAACAGTGCCGACAAAGCCTGCAGTGCAAAAATGCAAACTACCGCGCACCACCCTGTAGAAATCCGAATACGAACACGAATCTTAAGCATATTTCAATATTGATATATTTCAATCATGGATCTATGCGTATGAACCCGAAACAAAAGAGCAATCGACCGTGTGGATCTTCGAAGACGAGCCAAATCCAACGAAAGTTGTTTGTGGAAGAAGCACTTTGAAGCAAATGGTCGCCCGTTTCTGCGGCAAAACTGGTCATGTAGCGACTGTTCCGCTTGAGCAACGTAGGACGGTAAATTCTGAGTGGTACACCACATTTTGTTTACCCGAAGTTTTCGGAGAAATTCGAAAAACAAACAAGAGAAGACGAATCATTGTGCACCATGACAATGCGAGCTCTCACACATCGGCTCAAACCAGCGCCTTTTTGATCGGCTAAAACTTCGAATTGATGGGCCATCTGCTGTACAGCCCTGACTTGGCACCCAATGACTTCTTTTTATTCCCGCATATCAAAAAAAAATTGCATGGTCAACGATTTTCGTCGCCAGAAGATGCTCTTGAAGTGTTTAAAAACCAAATTATGGAGATTTCTCAATCGGAGTGGAAATGTGCTTTGACAATTGATTTGACCGCATGCAAAAGTATATAAATCATGCTGGAGAATACTTTGAAAAACATAAAACCAATTTTGATGATAAATATTCGCATTCTCATTATTAAGCCAGAAATATATATAGCAGCCCTCGTAGGTGTCAAGTTATGAAGGTTCTTATTTCTAGTTAAGCGGGATCATTTGTGTGGGAGGTACCAAAATGGCCTTGGCTAGAATTTTAGTTCTCTGTCACCAGTTTTACCTAATACCTCCATTCTAAGTATTGATTTTGAGTGAGATCGCGCAATTGTACAAGAGATATTACAAGAATGCCAAAACTAGGCGAAATGGTATTAAAGGTGTGATACAATATAGCCCATTTTGTATCCCAAACACAGTTTTAGAAAAGTACAGCGTTTTCTATTAAGGACAGAATAATTTTATATATTAATAAAACACAAAATATTTAAGATATAGAGATCAAATTTATTCCAGGTCTAGTGTAAATATTACATTTTAAGAATGCATTTCGATTTCGGTCATAGGACCAACACGAGCCCATGTACAAGGATCTATTCTTCGGACCCAATTTTCCATCACACTTGCACACATTTCGACCTGAACATTGGCAATTTCACTCATCTAAAGTTGTTGGCTTGTTGTCATAGACGAATGACTTGATGTGGCCCCATAAGAAGAAATCCAATGGCGTTATATCGCTTTAACGAGGTGGTCATTCGACTGGAACATTTCTCGAGGTAACATGTTCACCAAACTTGCCTTTCAGTAAATCGATTGTAACGCGTGCTCCGCGGCTAGTGGCACCGCCTTGTTAAAACCACATATCGACGATCTCAACCTCATCCAATACTGGCTAAAAATAATTTTCTTACATGGCACGACAGCGCCCAAGAATGGCAGCGAAATAGATCGCCGGGGCTAGACGAAGATAGTAGACAGCATTTAAACTTTATCGTAAGACTTATTCCTACAGCTTCAACCAAATTTTCATTATGAAAAACTCTAAAAAATACAGGGTGGAGTGCGCAATTTCGCTAACGAGTATTTGGGAATGAAATAAAAAAATTATGAACCTTATGGTTTTAAATAGTGTATCTGGTAAATGCCGACCCTCGCTATCCCCACACTGCTGCATACGTTTTCTAAAGTTTTCATGTCGTCTGGTATTCTGCCAATTTCACCCTCAATATTGTTAATTTGGCATTCCAAGGTGTTGGGACGGTTGGTATACATCTTCGACTTCAGGTAAACCTAAAGGAAAAAATAGCATGGGGCTACAAATTATTTCGCTCTAATAAGCACCGAGTGGTGCGTCTACGAAGCAATTAATTTGCAAAAAATATACAAACATTTGATAAAAAAGTTTATGATTTTCAGAGTTTCAAGAAGTTTTTTTAAATTATAATGTCGAACTAACATAAGCAGCATTTCTGCTAGAGTACCTCAGAGTAGTGTGCCAGTCAGATTTGCCAGTCACAGAAAAAGTTTTAGTGGCCACATACGCAAGCATGTACGCAGCGGGTACTCGTACTACACCGAGTCAAGCATCGCCACTAATCCAAACTCAACTTAATGTACTGCAAAATTGGCTAACAAAATGGTATATTAATGACAACTCTAATAAGTCTAACCATATAAGGTTTACTAACAATAAGGAAAACTGTCCAGCTGTAACTATCAACCGCGAGTTAATACCTCATTACGAATGTTTTAAATATCTTGGACTTCACCTGGATAGCAGATTAATTTGGAATGCTGTGCGGCTAGTGGCACCGCCTTGTTAAAACCACATATCGACGATGACAAGCTCATCCAATACTGGTTAAAAATAATATTCTTACATGGAACGATAGCACTCATGATTGTTTTCAACGACGAAAAAATGCGACCTAATCACACCTCCGGCATGAAAATTGCACCACACAGTATTTTTTGCGGTTGCGGATGATGGCTAAAATGATTTGTTCGATGCATTCTACTTTTGCCCGTATTAAATGGTTTATACCATCTACCCAGAAAGGTGAAAGTGTATAAAAATAAATGGCATGGAAAACTTTGTGTAGGTGTCCTGTCTGTCTATCAAACTTTCTCAAATGCATTAATGTCTGTCTTATATTTATATGGGATATTCGCCAGCTGGATCGGGGTAACCTTGCGGTTGGGGTTTTTGTTATTTTTAGGAGCTGGCTCCATTCACTAATGAAAGTAATTCTTATCTTTGCCTAAGATAACTATTTTCAGCGTAGTAACTCAAAAACGATTCCACCCACTTGATTTAACACTGTTTTGAACAATTCTAGTATTATCTTTCAAATAGAAATTGCCATGTGTTGGGAATTTCTGGTACTCCCTCGTTACAATTCACACTGGGAGTAGTGGAGGAACTTGGAAATAACACTCATACATTTATACATTCATTCATTCGTACCCACATTCATTCATTCATTGGGGTTAAAGTGAACTGAAAGCATATTGATGTAAGTGAGGTAAAGTCATAATAACACTCACTACCACTGCGACAAGGCAGCCAGCCAGCCAGCCAGTCAGCCTTCCTGCATACTCGTAAAGACGTGGAATAAGAGAACGGAAAGAGTCCCATAGAAATAACAACAAAATATTCATAGTCAAATTATGCACAGATCCTGCCTCATTCCCCGTCCGGCGACTGCCAACGGCAACATCTATTCCAACCAACACATTTACACCGATATGAATGTGTTTTGTGTTATTTTTTTATTAGCGTTTTTATGCTCGACAGTGTGCACGTGCTCACATCCCCTTGTTCGTTCACACAGGCACAGACACACTTATACTAAACACACACACTGACTCACTATGTAGAAGGATACAAAAGCATGTTGTTCTAAGTACGCCGCTGATGGTTCGAGACATTATCCTGACGAGCTCTACTTGAAGTTATTAAATAGAAATTATGTTTTTGTAATACTGTTTTTTTTATTAATTCAACATTTCATTGTTGGAAATAATCATTAGGAGGATTTTATTTTAGCGGAACGCACAATGAAACTCCAAATACGTCGTCTTATGGAGCAGGGGACAAAGTTTTTTATTTTCAGTCAGTGGCAAACAACCAGGGAAAATTGAAAAAAGTTCCACAATGATGAGGATTCGCCGAAAGTTTACTTTGTTGGTAATCAAATCAATTTTCGAGGCTAGACAGAAATGAAATGTGTGCGCAAGCTTGAGAAGGAAAGCCGAGATGGCGAAAATAGGATCTGGTGTCAGATTATTGTCTTAAGATTCAATTGAAATGTGACTGTTATTTATTGTATGTTTTTAAGAGTCTGGGGAAATTGGGAATGAAGAAGGGGCAGATAAAAATGATATGGCAAATAAATAAAAACTTCGTTACCTTCTGACAGGTCGACTCTTGTAAGCCCCTAAATTGGGATCGCCGTTGAAATATAAAAAATAACAAGGATCGTAAATACATTCGCTGGATTTCACTAAAAGGACCAACTTCCTTTGTTACAAACCACACTTTGCTATTAATCTGAAGAATAATCGCATAAACAGAGAAAAAGTCAGCTGTAATACGAACGTAGTACGAACTAAAATTTTTTTTTTCAGTTCTAATCACCTTCCAATCTCCTTGTCAAGTAGAAACGGAGGTTTCGATCTCCAGGGGCGAGACTTAAACTGTCTGACGCGACTAAGAGGTTGCAAAGTGCTCTTAAAAACGAAGACAGCAGACATCATGCAAACTTTATCGTAAGTCTTATTCCTACAGCTTCAACCAAATTTGCATTATGAAAAACTCTAAGAAATACAAGTATGCCTACGGATACTTACTATTCTTTACGCAACACAAATAGCGAGTGGGCCATTTTAGAATAGTAGGACAAGTAGTGGATTTCTTTCTCCAGATGCAATCAATTACGGTATCCCTTATAATATATTCATATTATAAGGGATACCGTAAATACGGGTAAAGCACCCAGATATGATCTTGTAACGCTTAAAATGAACATGGAACTTTATTTCATTGCCGTGAAGTTACTTTCTGAAGTATTTAATACAAGTGCAAGCAACCTTGACCAGCTGCAGAGCATCCAATCGAAAACATTGCAGTTGCTCACCGTCACCCCTTCGTACATGAGTAATGAAAACATTCACCGAGATCTGAAAATACTCCGCATCAAAGGTGCAATTCATGATATCAAGATGATGCAGAAACAGAAGCTCGAAGGACACGGCAACATTAACTATGTATAAGTACTCCAAGTACGACAACAGCGCCAAGTATTCTAGTCCATACCTATGAGTCTCTCATTACTGCATATCGCGAAAACACGCGCTCAAAAGGCTGTGTAGAATCCTCTATTCTGCGTTTCAACCAAACGTGGTTTAAATGCTCTCACAAGTGATCCTAATTGCAGTAAAAACACAAAACACCAGATCCTATTACACCAAATAAAGCATTAATAAAAGAAAAAAGTTCTAATCACCAAATGGTAATAAACATGATGGAATTTCGGACAAACCGTACGATGATTGCTCAGCCAATATTAGGATACAGACACCTCATTTTTAGTCACACCAACCGAGTTTAGTTTAAATTACTGGTTACCAAAGCCGCCTTTTGCTGCAACTTACAGTATTGTTCCTAACTGTTTGACGCAGCCAACAATTGGTAACGACAACAAATTATTTAGCTCTAATAACCAACAAGAGGACCATCTAAGAAACAATTTTATTGTAAAAACAAAATATTTACAAATATGTAATAACAAAAGTTTATGATTTTTAGAGTTTCTAGAATTTTTTTAAATCATATTGTCCGACTGACATATGCCGCATTTCCGCTGGAGTACCTCAGGTTAATGTGCTTGGTCCAATTTTGTTTTCCATATTGTCATGAGATTTACCAGTCACAGAAAATGTTTTAGTGGCCACATACGTCGATAATACAGCTATCATGACAGCGAGTACTACACCGAGTCAAGCATCGGCACTAATCCAAACTCAACTTAATGTACTGCAAAATTGGCTAACAAAATGGAATATTAAATGGAATATGAAGTCATCTCTAATAAATCTAACCATATAAGGTTTACTAACAATAAGGAAAACTGTCCAGCTGTAACTATCAACGGCGAGTTAATACCTCATGGCGAATGCTTAAAATATCTTGGACTTCACCTGGATCGCAGATTAATTTGGAAATCCCACATAAAAGCAAAGTGAAAGGAACTTGATATAAAGTACAGGGTGTCCGTCGGAAAGGTATACTACTTTATTTGTTTATGATTTTTGATTAGTTGAAAGAGAATGGATCTTATATTGATAAATGTTTTATTTAATGTCGGCAAATATGTATGGAATACAATATCAGATAAATGTCCGCCTCTGTTATCCTTACAAATACGAGCCCTTTTGAGCACCTTTTTCACGAATATTTTGTTTGAGTTGCTGGAGCGATTCTGGTTTCTTTGCATAAACCTTGCTTTTCAGAAAAATAATTCTAGAGCAGTCAAATCAGGCAACCGTGAAGGCCAATCAACATCACCATTTCTTGAAATAACTTGTTGTGGAAAGAGGTCTCACAGTAATTCCATTGTAATCCTGGCTGTATGCGATGTGGCACCGTCTTGTTGATGCCACATGTTAATCAAGACCAAAGCATGCAGTTCTGGCGTTAAAAAAGTTTTAATTCATAATGCGACATCGCTCCCCATTGACAGTTACCACTACGCCGTTTTCATTTTCATAAAAGTAAGGTCCAATGATTCCCCCTGACCAAATTGCACACCAGACTGTCACTTGAAACGGGTGCAAAGGTGGTTGATAAATAATTTGATCAATATCCTTTACGATTTGGTTTTTCATTGCCCAAAACCGACTATTCTTTTTATTCATATATCCATTCAAATGAAAATGTGCCTTGTCACTCACTATGATTTTTTCATGAAAATCGAGGTTGTCAATGGCGAGCTGTAACATCCCATTGGCATATGTACGGCTGCGTAAAAGGTCTTGTGGTAGAAGCTCTTGTGTCAACTACATCTTAAATGGATACAAATGCAAATCCTAGTGTAAATTGTGGCCAAAGTTGTTCTTTGAAGACCAAGCTCCTAAGCACGACGTTGAGGTTGATGGATTGTTTTGAACACTTTCTTGAGCAGCAGTAATGTTTTCAGCCGATCTTGCAGTACGTTGTGGTCCATGCTTGGGCCTATCAGCTACAGATCCTCTTTCTTCGAAATTATTCACTACACGATAAAATGGTCGTTTTGTTGGCAAGTTGTTTCTCCTTAAAATTTCACGTAACTTTCTCGTCGTCACAGTAATCGATGATTGATTTTGAGAAAATGTTTTAACTATTAAAACACTTTGGGTTATCGAATATTTTTCCATAATAAATTTGCCACGTCTGTACTTCACGACTGCCAAATATGAGCTGTCAAGACTAATGGCCAAAATGACGGCAAAACAAAGTAGTATACCTTCCGGTTGGACACGCTGTTTAAAAAACTCTACTAGCTACATGGGGAAAATTCCAGCTAAGCGTGGAAAATAAGCTAGTAATATACCAGTCAATATTAAAACCATTTGGGGTATATGATATTCACCTTTTGGCTATGGCAAGCGTTAAAATTATTCATCGATTTCAGTCAAAAGCTCTAAGGTTGATCCTAAACTCTCACAGGTATGTCGGAAATGACCTACAAATTGCACACGTCATAGATGAAATCAAAAGTTTTTCCGAAAAATATCTATCACGATCAAGACGACTGTAATAAAACAAGGCGTTTAAAGATACTTCTCTTACTATACCTTCCATTCTGATGAATAGCAGAGACTAGAAGACATCCTCACACTAAACTCGTATAAGTAATTTTTTTTACAGATTCTACTTAACGAAGTAAATTTCTATATTTCTGGGTGGTTAAATTTTAAAGCCCGATTTTGAATGTGAACCACACCTAAACTTCAAGTTTTTTTTTACTTCAGACCAACTCAATTTGAACCATGGAAAGATACACAAGCGAGCAACGCGTTAAAGTTATTCAGGCTTGGATGATCAATGAGGCACATTTTCACCTCAGTGGATTCGTCAATAAGCAGAATAGCCGCATTTGAACGAATGATAATCCAAGGGTGATTGTCGAAAAAACAATGCACCCACAAAGAGTGACTGTTAAGTGTGGTTTATGGGCTGGCGGCATCATCCAAAATGAGGCCGGTCAGGCAGTTGCTGTGAATGGTGTTCGCTATAGTAACTTTTTATACCTCGAATTGGAAGATATGGATGTCGACGATATGTGGTTTCAACAGGACGGTACCACTTGCCACACAGCTAACGCTAAGCAATGGCTCTTTTGCGCGACAAATCAACATCGGCCTTAAAATTTTACTACCTGAGTTTCTATTGCTTAGTCTCTAACAATAGATAGCAAATAAATATGTTAAAAATATTGTCGGAAACTGAAATTAAATTTATCTTCATCCGATAGCAAAGCGGGCCCGGAATTGGACAATATACTTTTTTCTTGCTTTGACTAATTTTTCTTGAAATTTTCTTCTTAAGTTAAAGTTGCAAATTCTTATAACATTATTTCTTCGAAAACTGAAATTCGAATAAATTTTCGTTATACATTAGTTTATACTTTGTCACTTTCACCAATATATGCAGTTCCATTTACTCAACGTTATACAGGGTGACACTGTCCACAGAGTGGTGCAGGGTATAAACAGTTAAGAGCTCACTGGTTTATGCCTTTATTTGCCTCTAATGGACCATATCTATAGGATGACTTTATTTAAATCAAAGACTAAACTTTCTTATTGTGCGAGACTGGTGTTGTCAACAAGAATGATTTGACACCCAAAAGCAATCGATGTAAATAGCAGTTAAGGCGTTAACTTCTCTTGTTTATCCTTATGCTAGGGTTGCTATATATATATTTCTGGCCATCTGACATTTCCAATGGAAAGTTTGACATTTTTTAGCGTAAACGATTTCAGAACGTAGCGACGTACGACCATCATTTGTGTTGTTTATAGTGACTTGAAAAAATCAATTTGGCAAAATAATGAAATTAACTCGTTAACATTTTCGACGTGGATTATCACGACAAGAGTGCATCGATGAACTTAAGTCTTTGTATGGCGATGAAGTACCATCCTATAGCACTGTGAACAACTAGTTTAATGAATTCAATCGTGGCCGACGCTCTCTCAAAGTTGAAGGTCGTCCAAAAACGGCCGTTGTGCCATAGAACATTGATGCCGTGCGTGAACTGATATTTCAAGATCGTCATGTGACATACCGTGAGATAGAGGCATCCTTGCGCATTTCTTCCACCAACATACATTCAATATTGCATGAACACCTAGTCGGAAAAAAGGTTTGTTCTCGTTGGATCCTGCACAATTTGACAATCGCTCAAAAAAACGCTCGTGTTCGGTTGGTGCAAAGAAATGTTGAAAAAATACTACCGCGGTGCTTCAAAAGATAGTCATAGAACGAATCATGGATCTATGCGTATGAGCCCGAATCCAAACCTCAATCGACCGTGTGGGTCTTCGAAGACAAGCTAAATCCAACGAAAGTTGTTCGTGGAAGAAGCACTTCGAGGAAAATGGTCGCCTGTTTCTTCGGCAAAACCGGTCATGTGGCGACTGTTCCGCTTGATCAGCGTAGGAGGTTAATTCTGATTGGTACACCACATTTTGTTTGCCTGAAGTCTTCGGGGAAATTCGAAAAACGAACAAGCGAAGACGAATCATTGTGCACCATGACAATGCGAGCTCTCACACATCGGATCAAACTAGCGCCTTTTTGACCGGCTAAAACGTCGAATTGATGAGTCATCCGTCGTACAGCCCTGACTTGGCACCCAATGACTTCTTTTTATTTCCGCACATCAAGAAAAAAAATGCATGGTCAACGATTTTCTTCGCCAGAAGGTGTTGTAGAAGCGTTCAAAAACCTTGTTTTGGAGGTGTCTCAATCGGAGTGGAAAAAGTGCTTCGACAATTGGTTTGAGCGCATGCAAGCGTGTATAAATCAAGCTTGAGAATATTTTGAAAAACAATAAAACCATTTTTGATGATAAATATTCGCATTTTTGTTATTAGGGCAGAAATATATATAGCAGTACTGTTGTCAACAAGAATGATTTGAAATCTAAAAGCAATCGAAGCAAATAGCAGTTAGGGCGTTAACATCGCTTGTTTATTCTCATAATACTGTAGATGGCGCTAAAATTGAATACCAACTTTCCGATCTTTAATATGCATTTTTTTTAAAGATATAGCTTTAATTTTGGCTTAGTTCCTGGTCCATAACCAGGTGTCCAGGATCTCCTGGCTTCGGTCTGGATATTTTTTAACTTCTTTTTACTTAACATTGGGGCCTTATTTTATATCTAGTTTTGGCTCGCATACGAAATATTTACTAGTTTTTTTTCTTCACAATTTTACAAAAATCTATATAATTTGAACATACCATATGAAAGCTTTAAAAGTATTTCATGTAGTCTGTATTAAACCCACGGCCATGGCTAAAAAAACCTCAGCAAAACAACTTTGTATTGGCACTTTTAAATTTCGTCTCGCTTGTTGCCCACTTTTAATTTGTGTAATGCATGGTATCCTTTTGAAATGTTTACTCAATTCTGCGCCCCTCGTCCCGAACAACAAACGACAAATATTGACTAGACACTTTTTTCTCTGTGGCGCAAATTAGTTTATTTGAAACATTTTGAAGTTGAATCGAGATGTGCTTTACAGCAAAAATGAAAAAAAGTAAAAACACACAAAAAAACCAACTGCTGTTGACTTTGGATACGACACAGGACGTTTACCCACAAATACTGATAGCAAAGTCAAAACACCAACATAGAATCTATGTGTATATTCGTACATAAAAAGTATGTACGATGTGGCAGAGATACTGACATTGGGTATATTTCCGGTTTAGTAAATAGGCACAGAAAAAAAAGGCTATTTTAAGGTTTATCAAAAAAAAAAAATCTTTTCCAAATCATCGCCAAAATAAAATCTGTGGATACCCTGTGGTTGGCCAAAGCCACAAGGGGTAATACCCTAATTTTGTTGTTCCGGTTCTAATAGTACGTGATCCAATTCGTATGGATTTCATTGTGAAATTGTAATGTCTAACATTCAATGGTGTAAGAAGCTTTAATTTTTCGTAAAATGCGACACCTTAAGTCATGATACTTTACCAAATTTAAACCAAAGAGAAAACCGTTACAACTCTGAAGGGTAATTGAGAAAATCAGGACCTTTTTTTCGAAATTGCACATAATTTAAATTTTTTTAGCACAAATTTTTCACAACATGCCAACCAAGAGCTTGGTAACGGCTTGAAGATCCATCTCACAATTGCTTTCTCGATATTCAACTTAAGGGCTACCATCGGCCATTTAAGCTACCTAACCAACAAAGTCTATCAAAGTCAGATTGCAGCTTCTTGTTGGCCAATTCACATCAAGGGGGCGACTGATGACACCATTACAAAATGTGGTCGTAATATCTGATCGCCCTACCTATCTCAACCATAAGAAGATGCCTTTCGAGAAGCCATCAACCGCAGCATTAGAAATCTACCCACTCCACCGGATGTTTGGGTAACCGAGAATGAGTTCTGAACCATCATCAACGCAGCAGCCGCTTGGCATTTCCTTGCTGGTCGAATACCCGAGACATGACCAAACTTCCAAGCAAAGGCAGCAGGACTCGTAGATGAGCGTGATGACATTCATCAATCCAACACTGTTGACCACAGAAATAGGGATCTTATTTCTTAAATCAGTAGGGTGATTAACGATTAATGAACGGAACAAATGGCTAGATCACTTGTAGCAGCGCAACTTAAGTTCCTGAATTAGTAAATTGTGGACAACGGTCAAATCGCTCTCTAACCCTGAAAGAAAGGATGATCGGACAGCCGTCTCGTTCGGTGACAGAACAGTGACAATTCTAAAGCGGTGCGCGAATTAGTTTAGCCAACTTCTTATTGATCCCCAGAGAGGGATAAGGCGAATAGAAGAGTATAGCGTCGTATTTGCGCTCTCCGAGTAAAAAAGGCAACACCAAAATTTACCTTTAGAGGCAAGGACCGCAGAGCTGCGGTTGTCACTTAATGTGAACAACGACTACCAACTACCCCAAAATTCTTCGGGTCACATTGGACAGCGTTTTGCTATCCCATGTACACGTTACTCGTATCTGCGATAAGTTTAAAAATAGGAACAAGATCCACAAGTCACTAGCCGGAAGTACTTGGGGAGCCGATAAAGAAACCTTATTGAAATATTACAAAGCTATAGCTCAAATCGGAATGGACCTTTGTGTGGAGGCTATTCATAAACATGCAACGATATGACCCGCTTTCATTTGAAAAAAATGTGTTCCTCTTATTATACCATATGCGAAATTTTTGGACCAATGAAAGGACCGATGAAATATGTGGCTTCTAGAGCTGGAGGTTCTGAAATCGAGAAAAGTCTTTGAAAGATATCCAAACATAACCCAGTATGAAAAAGTATCAATATGATATGTTCTTGGCCCAAACCTGTACCATGTTTTATTGGAATCTAATTGTGACCTGTAGTTTGATTACAATGATAGATGGGCAGAAAGATGGATGGAAAGACGGACATCGCTCAATGGAAGCAGATAGTGACTCTGAATAGATTGGTCTACTTAACTTGTTAATCTATATTCATTCCTTTAAAGTGTTACAAAAAGCATCACTAAGTCATAATACCCAGTACCGCAGTGTGGTTTAGGGTATAATGAACCAATAATGCCACCGCTCTTAGATCCGCACCAAACTGTAACTCTTTAAGGCCCATTTAGTCTCGACGGTTGACGGTGGACGGTTGACGGTAGGCAATCAGCTATTTCAGTTGAGGGTTGCATTTTGCATGTGTTAGAGGGAGATAACTACAGTTTGACGGTTGACGACGGTAGACTTCTGCAGGTTGCAGAATCTACCGTCAACCGTCAACCGTCGAGACTAAATGGACCTTTAAGGATACATTTGTTACAACGATCACTTGCGGATTTTCCGATCGCCAGATGCCGCAGTTTTGCTTGTAAACATATCGCCGAAATGATATTTCGCCTCCTCAGAAAACATGATCTTTTGAGCAAAATCTTTGCCCATTTATAGGTGCTCTAATGCCAAAACTGAGAAGCGTCATGTGCCTTCAATTGCTTAAGCAAATTAAACATAAAGACGAATAATGCAAGTTCTTGGTGCAAACTTTGCATTTGCCCGATGCCTTAAATACTGTTAGGATCGATGTTGATTCAATGTTCCTGAGCTGAGTAGCATACATTCGACTAAGCCACACTATCCTTAGTTCGCTCCGTACGGTTTCGGGTACAGTGAGTATTGTCCAGTAGCATGTCAGTCTCACGAACTTTTTACACACACTTGAGTAGAGCTTGCTTCAAGTAGTTTCTCATTTCGAACAAATCTTTGGACTTTGGATATAACTCTACAGTTTTGTCAAAGTTGTTCAGTAGCAAAGCAATTAATTTTTTTCATGCAGATTTGATAATATTTTTGATACAAAAAAATTCAATAGATGCAACAACCGGTAGTAATAAATATCCAGGCGAATCAAAAGTTGTGTGTCTACTGTACCAATTATTGTTATTATTTAGATAAATTTATTTTAAATTTATTGTAGAACTGTACTTCCCAACTTACAAGTAGCATACCACTGCCAAATTAATAATGTACCATACTCTTTGACATAATTGTCATAGATCCTTCCATTCTAATAAAAACTATTAAGATAATTTCCTAAAAACTTTGCTGACTTAATTTTTCTTGCCCCTATAATAAGCAACAACCTGATATTATTTACATGTGGAGTGATTCACTCTTTTAAAAATAATTAAAACAAATGCTCATAACAAATCAAAAACACTCAAAGAATTTTTTGTTTTATGTACAATTAACATTGTGCATTAGAGTTGGACCACCCTCTTTTTATGTTTTTTAAACATATTTTTTGCTTCTTGTATTCATAGGTCGACAGTTAGAACTGGCTACTTGTTTTCACCAGAACAGTAACCCTAAGCGTCCAATAACTAGACTATAAAGCTTATTTAAATCACGAAACAAAATACATATGTGACAGCGCATAGAGAAAGGGACCTAAGTGTAAAAAAATGCCCATGCCCCAAATGTGTTGCCTTGCAGAGATATGCCCGTTTTATGAAAGTGAATTCGACGATTTTAAGCTCAAATAGAAAGGAACCTAATCTTTAAAATGGCTCTCCTAAACAAAACTTTTCATCACCTTTACACTTTTTTTTTGATGTGGACAACATCTGAGCATCGAATGAGACTGATCCCATGCCCCAAAAGTGTTCCCTCCCGCAAATAGAAAGGGACCTAATCTTTAAAATGGCTCTCCTGAACAAAACTATTTTTTAACCTTAGGTCACATATGTGAATTTGAACTGCTCTTTGCTTTTACCAAAATGACCGTATTTCTGGCCATTTTTTTAAGGTTTATGCTTCAATATTATTTTTATTTCCATCAACATTGGACGCCGTTTCGCAGCGGTGGAGGTTTATCACGATGACCTCAATCATTGATCCTCCAGTAACTGGACTTCGAAGATGGTAGTTTCGGCTCAATCATTATTTTAAGGATGTAGTGGTCGCATCTATACTTCGCTGCCTTAATGTTTGGCTCATTTTTGAATTCTTCATCACCGACTCTTGTCTTATGAATTTTGGAAAAGGGACAGCGCTGGTCTAATAGAATGTTGTATCCTTCGCCAGGCCGCCCGTTGAGAGTGAGTTCATATCCACCTCTGGAAGACATCCCAAATTTTTTAGTTCAGCCCTTTTATCTGATGACCAAAAACTTCTGTTGTGAACCTGCTGCCTCATTATCTTCTTACCAGTTTTACTTTAGCTCCTTCCCAGGGAGGGAGAATGCTATCCACAAGCTGTTTAAGGGTCTCAAAACATGCTGGTAAAGTAAATTCATAATCAGCATGTCTCGGCTGGGGTGATGGGTTGGAGGAGAATCAAAAGTTTCGTGGACAAGAAAATACGTCTGTAACCATAAAATATTAATAAAGCATTGAATAAGAGCGTACAGCAAGCCTTGTACTTGCTTAGGTGTATACCATTCAGGATATGGGTCCTTACCCCTCTACTTCCAACCAACTAAAACCAATCAAACATGACTCTGTTGTTCAACCATGGGGCCGTCGTCGGGATTGCGGACGAATGTACTCTGCTATCGATCACTGTATAGCAGTGCTCTTTCCCATAGTGGTTCCCCGTTGCCTTTAACATAACCATCTACATTTGCCGTAACAAATTAGGTATCTTTTCGGAAGCCCTAATATTTCCGCACCCCTTTGTCGCCTTCTCCCGAACCATTCTGACAAGTGTCGCCTTTAAGGGGGCATGACTTACAGCCATATTCATAAAAAAACTTTATTGGGATTTAAAGTACATATTAGTTAACAAATGATTGTTAAGAAAACGTATTCATAAACACTACTCTAACTAATATACAATTTAATCAATTTGTCGATTCAATGCTGGCAACACTGTCGTTTTGACGTGTCATTTCAATCTTAATGATGCAGTTATACGATTATCAATTATGTGTGTAGTCGAATTTATATATTTTTTGTATTGTTTATTTTACAAAGAACTGATTTAATAAACAAAAATATATATATGCTTACTTGTAAAATAATAAAAACAAAATCGTGTTTATATAAAAGACAAATTGAGATCAATTATGTATTACTGATAAAAAAAAGGTATTCGAATAACGAATAATATTATTCTTATTTTGATTGTTTACACATCACTAGTGAACTTTTTACAATTTTCCCTTTTTTTGTGTTGTTTTTTCCATAAAGAAGTTTTTATAAATGAAAATGGAAAAAATGACGATTGCAAACGCAAAAAAATTAACGTATCCATTCTAATCGTATATTTTAAAAATATTTTTTTCTTCGTTGTATTCGAAAAATTCCAAAAATGTGTGTGTAAATGTAGACAAACAAACACAAACGTCACTTTAAAACACTGTTAAAGTAGGGTCGAAAGAATATTAAAATGCACACATTTAATAATGGTTTACAAAACGATTATTAAGCTAATAATCGTTTATGAATACAGTTTTCATACATTAAGCTTAACAATCGTTTGTAAAGCTGTTTTAAATTTTTATGAATACGGCTGTTAGTCTTTCCAACTTTATTGCAAACGAGAAGCTCTTTTTCTTCTTTGGCGGTTTCGCAGTGTGATGGTGAAAGCCGTTTCAAGTAGCTTCTTTGGAGCGTTCTGGTCCTGACGGCGTTTTTATTTCTGATCGCGGCACTGCCGTTCATCTCTTTACTATCGAGCTAACCTTGACGTCTTAAAAGTTATATACAGCATACATGTTATCGTTTGATTGCCGATAAGCTATCACTATTGGACTATTAGGAAGAACGAACGCATACCTAACCATTGAACAGGCTTGTTGAGGCTTTTTAATGTAAGCCCCCGACTTCGAAAAACCGTACAAAAAGAAGTGATCTGGCCGACCAGTGCAAATAACTAAAACGAGAGATTAAGCAATCCGGAAACGCTTTCTTCAGCGCATCGGTTTTGGGTGCAGCAGTGTGCAACATTGTAAAGGGTGGTTAAATTTTAAGGGCCGATGTTAAATGTGAACCACACCTAAACCTCAAGTTATTTTCTGCATTTGATTAGATACTTCTCAATCTCAGACTAATTAAATTTGAACCATGGAAACCAACACAAGCGAGCAATGCGTTAAAGTTATTCAGGCTTATTATGAAAATGGGTGTTCAAATCAGAATACACTTCGTGATTTTTTCGGTCAATTTAATCGTCCAAATGTGCGTATAATCGGCAAATCGTACAAAAATTTGAGTAACCGTATCTGTAGGAGCTGTGAAAACACCAGTGCATGCCCGTACAGCTCGTACAGCTCGTTCTGCAGAAAATATTGCTGCTGTTTGCGATAGTGTGGCTGAAGAGCCATCCACCTCCTCTCGCCGTCGTGCCCAACAATTGAACCTCTAACGCAAGGTGCAATTGACTTAAAAACTAAAGCCGCTTGACCATTCCAAACGTCGTCACTGGTGAGAATGGTGGCAAGAAATGGCAACAGTGGATGATCGGCCCTTAAAATTTAACCACCCTTACCATCGAGCTCAAACCACATGTTCCCAAGTCATCCAATTGATAAAGAAAACATTCGGTAATAATGAATCAGTCGTCTTTTGGTCCGATCACTCCTCAAGCGTAAACAGCACACCACGCAGTTACTTTGATTACGTGAAATGGTTCTTCGCGGATGATACACGGATTATCGGTGCCCCAGAAACGATTGGTTAGTTAAATCAAGTAACCGTATAGTTGAAATCATCGCTCGTGACAATTTTCGATGAAAAATTGCCTACCTCTTCAGGAGGTACGTTGGTTTGACGCGTTTGGCTGTCAATAGGTCACAGCAGATGCACCGGCTGCACTTTGTAAGGGGACGTCTTCAAATATGGCACCAAAAAGAATGAGTAGGAACCGCCAGCTAATGCCCAATAGCGTAGCACAGCGTCTGGTCGATGTTCAGGGCTTCCCTTCGACATATTGGCCAGCAGCAGCAATTTCTAGTTATAACGGTCAAATTGAAATTTGACGCCTTTTGTAAAGTTCAAGCATTTTCTAATAGGGTGGTTACTATCTCTCCTTAAACAAGGAGTCTCAGACAGGGTGACAGCTTGTGGTGTAACTTCTGCAACATATTTCTGGAGAAAATTCTGGAAAATACATAGAATAATAAAATGGGCTGAACAAACACAAAGAGCCACACCCTTCTCGAGTATGCAGACGACATAGCTATGTATAGAGGGCAGGACAAGATGTAACTGAAGCTTATTCAAGGATTGAATTATAGTCGTCTAAAATGGGTCTGGTGGTAAAAGAAGACAAGACGAAACCTATGGTGGCAACTGCTACAAAGGCACTGCGATGAAAAAAAAGGCGGCATCGATTTGGACGGCATTTCCAACGTCGAGGTAGTAGAGGAATTTAAATACCTCGGATCCGCGGCAAACCAAAATAAACATGTCAGCACTTAATTATCCTTTGTCTTCGGGTTGAAGAACCGAGTATTTACTGGAAGATTTGATTTTACAATACACTCATACTTCTATGGCACCGACGCATGGGTGATATCAATTTCGGCCAGAGTTGCGTGAGCAGGGAGTACATGAGTCGAACGAACTGCGAGCAGTATGACCCGTCTTCCGACATGATACTGATCATTGGACATACCAGTCGAATGGAAACAAACGCTCCAGCCAGAAAGCCGCAGGACGACAAATACAACGGTAGAAGCAAGATGGGAAGACCCGAGACTCTTATTAAGAGACCAAATTAAGGAACATGCGAGAATACATTTATTTTACTGAAAACAATATTATGCTCGACAAGGTCGAAGTGCTAATAAATTATTAATTTACGAGGCCCGGACCAACCAACTTTTCTTTGACAGATCACGTGTGAGTCGTGTGATGCTGTCATGGTTTTTTTGTTTAGTATTGTTTGGCATTTCGTCATGGAAAGACTTACGCCTGAACAACGTTTACACATCGTTCATCTTTCTTACGAAAATTCAGGTTCTGTGAGGAATGTGCTTCGTGCACTTCGTCCAACTTATGGTCAACATAATCGGCCTACTGAGCGTACTATTCGCAACACCATCTCCCATCTGGAGACCCAGCATTCATTATTGGATAATATTTGACCGAATAGACCACGTCCAGCACGCAGTGAAGAAAATGTAGCGGCCTTAGCTGAGAGTGTACACCAAGGCCGTGGAGAGTCGTACAAAAAACAGCTTGTGCAAGAACTGAAGCCGCCCGACGTTCCCAAGCGACATCGCTTCGCTCTATGGGCTCTTGAAAAGTTCCAAGAACATCCGACGTTTTCGAGCCAAATTCAACGATTAGGCCCATTTCTGGCTCAATGGGTATGTAAACAAGCAAAATTGCAGCATTTGGGGCGAAGAGCAACCAGAACAGGTTCAAGAGCTGCCAGAAAAAACAACGGTTCGATGTGGTTTGTGGGCCGATGGAATCATCGGTCCATATCTCTTCAAAAATGATGCCGGTGAGAACGTAATCGCCAATGGCGATCGTTATCTTGCCATGATAAGCGACTATTTGATACCTGAAATTGAAGCTCGTGATCTTGGCGACATTTGGTTTCTACAAGACGGTGCCACTTTCCACACATCGCATCAATCATTGGATTTATTGAAATAACACTTCGGTGAGCAGATACTTTCACGTTTTGGGCCGGTCGTTTGGCCACCAAGATCGTGTGATCGTCACACCGTTAGACTTTTTCCTGGGGGGATATGTAAAGTCTAAAGTTTATGCGGACAAACCCGCTTCGATTCAGGCCTTGGAGTAAAACATCACGCGTGTCATTCGCCAGTTACCAGTTAAAATGCTCGAACGAGTCATCGAAAACTGGACTAAATGGATGGACCATCTGAGACGTAGCCGCGGCCAACATAAATATAATCTTTTAAAAATAAATGCCAAAGAATGTTCTTTCGAATGATAAAAAACCCCCATTCCCCATTCAATTTAAATGTTCTGTGTTTTTCTCTTTAAAAATAAAGGGAACCTCGAAATGGATCACGCGTTATATCCGCACTTCAGTTGCAAAAAAAAACACACTTAGGTCCCAAAATACCGGAACCTTCCAACATTGGCATATATAAGTACATTCTTTAACACAAAAAGATTTCACACTGAATCGAAATATGTTATTAATTTTACAGCCTTCATAAACTTGAGGTAAGATGCATGGACCCTATGTGCCGAAAAAGATTTTATTTATGGCATTATGGACATTTTGAGGGCAGTTCGGAAACTTCTTAGCCTAGCACATGTTAAATTCAATCTGGCAACTCCTTCATATAGAAACAGGTGTTCACAAAAGACGCATCCGCGATTTTTTTACAATGGAAAAATTAGAAATGCGTGGTGTCATTAAATATTTACATAAATAAGGTTTATCGGGACAAGAAATTCATAATGATGGTGAATGTGTTAGGTGAAAGTGTTTCTTCATATGCAACAGTAAAAAAATGGTGTTGCTGAATTTAAACGAGGTCGAAGATGAACCACGTAGTGGACGTCCAAAAACAGCAACAACAACAGAAATTGTAGCCAAAGTGCATGATATGGTATTAAATGATCGACGAATAAAAGTACATGAAATAGCTAATATCATGGTCATCTCAAATGATCGAGTCCATTTAATTTTGCATGAAGAACTACAGATGAAAAAGCTTTCTGCAAGATGGGTGCCGGACTTGTTAACAGTCGACCAAAAACGCATCAGAATGAACATTTCTCAAGCTTGTTTGGATCGTTTTCAGCGAAATAAAATGGATTTTAAGCGTCGTGGTCGTAACTGTTGATGAGACATGGATCCACCACTATACTCCAGAGACAAAAGAACAATCCAAACAATGGACTGAAGCTGGAGGAAGTGCCCCAAAGAAGGCAAAAACAATTCAATCGGCTGGTAAGGTTACGGCAACGGTTTTTTGGGACTTCAAAGGTATTTTATTGATTGACTATCTGCAAAAGGGTAAAACAATAAATTCAGAGTACTATTGCAACCTTTTAGATCAATTAAATGTACAAATTCGAGAAAAACGTCCTGGCTTACAACACAAAAAATAATTTTGCATCAAGACAACGCACCAGCGCACAAGAGTGTTTTAACAATGGCTAAAATCAACGAATTAAAGTACGAGTTGCTTGACCACCCACCTTATTCTCCTGATTTAGCTCCTAGTGACTTTTACCTGTTCCCAAATCTAAAAAAATTCTTTGCTGGCAAGAGTTTTACCTCTAATGAAGATGCAATTACAGTTGTAAACCACTATTTTGAAGACCTTGAGGAAAACTATTTTAATCAAGGGATAGAATTGCTAGATAAGCGTTGGACTAAGTGTATTGAAGTTTCAGGAGATTATATTGAAAAATAAAAATATTTTTGAAAAACTAACTATTCTCTTTCAATGATAGGCTAAGAACTTTCCGAACCGCCCTCGTATGATGTGAAAAATTGCACAGGCTTTTCTTCGCCGTAATTAAAAGTGTTTCAGTTTAATAATTTCTTCTATTTCTTCAATTCCTCATTATTTTATGAGGCAAATTTGTTTTATAACCCATGGTATTGCAGCGATTGCGTTCAATTGATTGGCTCATTTTTAAGAACAGACTGCGACTACTTGAACTCAAATCACTTCTTTGACATCCAAATATTAATATTCCAATATCAATATTGACCAATGGAATGTTATTTAATATTTATTCTCGCTCTCTTTCTCCTTTCTCCCATGATAATTTTCAATATTCGCAGATACCAAACAGAAATTCATTTATTTTTCTATTTAAATAACGAAAGGCTACTTGAGGGTAGGGCAATGGTGGCAAGAGCGCCATGACTGAATGAGCAACAGACAGAAAATGTGTTTATTTTCCACATCACAAAATTGTACTTTGATTGCCAGGAGGTCTCCCAGTCATGTCTTTTCTATTCATTCAATTTGTTGAATGCAATTTGGCTTTTGTTTGGGTCTTCCAAGAAAACGGCAGTTGAGCTAATTTTATCAATGCAATTTACTTAAATTAATAAAAGATTTGTGCGCAATTGAGGTGGACATGGCTTAGTTTTTGTAGAGATTTAAAAATTGAAATTTTCCAGTGTGGTTCTTTAAAACGCTTCCGTGTCGTGTGGAAAACATCTACTAGTGTTGGGAAATTGCATAGGTTCTACACAAGCATCGAGAGTATGACTGTTGTCTAACCGCCGTATGACTGTTGTCTTAATGTCCAAAGTAATAATAATAAAATCAAAACAATATTGAGCAGGCAATTATAGGGAGTAGCAATTATACATGAGATTTAAAATACGACTATAAATACTATCGAGAGGTACACAATTGAGAAGCGCGTTAAGATTGTGGAAACCTTTGATGAAAATGGCCGTTTAACTTAAAATGAATTTCGTGAACTTCGTTATTTTTTTGGGTCGGACCAAATGTGCCCGCAGTAGATTTGTTACCAAGCAGAATTGCCGCATTAGGGCAAAAGAGAATCCACGAGTGATTGTTGAAAAGCCGATGCATCTGCTAAAAGTAACGGCTTGGTACGGGTTATGGTCTGACGGGGTCATCGGGCAGTACTTTTTCGAAAAAGTACTTCGAAAAAGTACTGCCCGATGACCCCGTCAGACCATAATCCAAGCAGTTACCGTGAATGACGTTCGTCGATTCTGATTGTGAAGGAATCCGGGGTGTTAAAACTGTGCCTCATCACGAATCACAAAATGCACGAAACTAATATTGATTTAAACTCCAATTTTTGTAAAAGGCTTCGATAATCTTACCACTCTCTTCAATTGTGTACCTTTCAATGATTGAATTTGTCAAACACAGAAACAAAGAATTGTCAAATTAAGCTGGGCAAAAAACTTTGTGGTGTGACTCACAATTAACATCGTGCATTATGGTTAATTACCTACCTTTACCATCTAATCTATCTATCTTCTATATATAAAGGGTGATCAATCTAGAGGTATTTTTTCAGAACAAAAAAAATGAAAATTCAAATCAAGTGTGGAATCTTTATTGGTAATTTGAAAGGATATTTTATGTCACTTATTTTTTTTAAAAAAAAAAATTACCTACAAATGTTAGCAACTGTATTATGGAAATGAGCTTTCGGTGAGAAACGGGAAGATCCGCTGTTGTCGACCAAAATTTTGTTCAGTGATGAGGCCCATTTCTGGCTCAACGGCAAAGTCAATAAACAAAATTGCCGCATTTGGGCTGAAGAGCAACAATAAGAGGCTCAAGAGGTGCCATTATACCCAGAGAAAACCACGGTTTGGTGCGGTTTATAAACTGGAGAAATCATCGGTGCATATTTTTCAAAAATGATGATCGCCGGAACGTAACCGTGAATGGTGCTCGCTATCGCGCCATGATATCGATCTTTAGGCTACCTGAAATTGAAGCCTGTAATCTTGACGACACTTGGTTTCAACAGGAAAAGCAGCTAATTCGAAAAGCAGCTAATTTCACGTTTTGGACAGGTGAGTCGGCCGCCTAGATCGAGTGATATCACACCTGAAGACCTATTTCTTTGGGGTTACGTAAATTATTAAGTCTATGCTGAGAAACCAGCTACGATTCAGGTTTTGGAAGCCAACATTATGCGTGTCATTAAAGCCATACCGGTCGAAATGCTCGAACGAGTCATCCAAAATTGGACCCTCAGAATGGAAACCCTGATCAATCAATAGCTCAACAATAATTATATTTTGGTGAGTTTTTACTGACGTCTGTATTGCCTTAGTCAATATGAAAATTCACTTTCCTATTTTTCCATTTAAGGCTCTCTTGTCAGCTCAAAATTTGATTTACCATTGAAAAAACTATTTCAAATGTTTGTTTTTCAGTTAGATAATACAGCTGTGAATGTCTATAATCTTTTGTATCAAAAACCCATCTAACGTACGATACAAATAAGTCTACTCTTAACAATGCCACAAATTAAAACACTGATTGGAAGAAAAACAAAATGGATAAGGAAAAAGATGACACCAAGAGCTGCTTAACAGAAAAACAACAAGAAACCGATGCATCACAGGAAGTACTAGGGTTGCTATATATATTTCTAGCCTAGGCAACACTAAGTGTTGCCTGGCGCCATCTGACAGTTCCATTGGAAAGTTTGACATTTTTTAGCATAAACATACTCAGAACGTTTTGACGTACGACCTTCATTTGTATTGTTTACAGTCACCTGAAAAAATTAATTTGTCACAAAAATTTAATTAACTCGTGAAAATTTTCGTGCGATCATTTTTACAACTTTCGACGTGGATTATCACGACAAGAGTGCATCGATGAACTTAAATCTTTATATGGCGATGAAACACCATCCTATTACACTGTGAAAAACTGGTTTGATGAATTCAATCGTGGCCGAGGCTCGCTCAAAGACGAAGGTCGTGAAGGTCGTAAAAAACGGCCGTTGTGCCAAAGAACATTGATGCCGTGCCTGAACTGATAATGCAAGATCGTCATGTGACATACCGTAAGATAGAGGCATCCTTGGGCATTTTTACCACCAGCAATCGATAAAAAAGGGGTTCGTGTCGATTGGTGCAAAGACATTACGATCTCGGTGCTTTAAAAACGAACAAGAGAAGACGAATCACCATGACAATGCGACCTCTCACATTGTCTCAAACGTCAAATTGATAGGTCATCCGCCTTACAGCCCTGACTTGGCACATAATGAATTCTTTTTATTCCCGCACATAAAGAAAACAAATGCGTGGTCAACGATTTGCGTCGCCAGAAGTTGCTGTTGAAGCGTTCAAAAACCATGTTTTAGAGGTGTCTCCATTTTTGATGATAAATATTCGCATTTTTATTATTAGGCCAGAAATATATATAGCAGCCCTGCCTGAAAGGATATTATGTTGTTTTTTTTGCAGAAAAAAAACTGTCTTTTATTCGAAAAGTTAGTATGCCTAGCCTTACAATAGAAATTTTAATTTTTTTAGTTTTAAACGCACATTTAATGAACTTGAAACGACTTTAAATTGGTTATTCACATTTTTAAAGTACGACAGCGTTTTGTACAGTTAAAACATGCATAGGATAAATAAATAATAAGATCCTTGTAAAAGCTGCGAAAATAAAATTTTATTTGGATTTTCCATTTTTTTTTTTAAATTTTCTTTTCAATCTTTCCCCTTAGACTTACTTTGTGGTGGACGATATTTTCTTCCACTCCATCTGGAATCCGCTGAAAGTGTAATAGAAAAATGTGCTGTTGAATTATTTACGATGTCTTTTATCTACTCCCTGATACCATAATCATCATTTATCCATTCAAAACCCTTAACACTGACCCTTCACACGGAATCCACTCACTCACTAACACGCACGTACGCCAACACTCAACGAGTGTGGTGAGTGTTTGTGTGAGAAAGGGATGGGGCTTGGCGGATGATGCTTGCTAGGGGTTTTTAGTAATTTGGAAATCTCAGTTAATATTTATTTTATAAACTATTTTCCCCCCACCGACTTTAAAGCTATAATGTCAATTGCTACTTTGCGGTTAAAGGGGATTTTAAGAAAGCAGCAAAAATCGACGAAGCAGCTACATCCACTTCTAGGAAATTAACCATAGAGAGGAAATTCCCCCCCCCCCCCAAAAAAAAACACTCACACAAACTATTTCTCTATGGCTCTGTGCATGTAAAAAGAAAGTTTTTCTCATACACTCTTACACTCACGTATGGTTAACAACACCAAGAATGGCGGAGAAAAACGAAAACAAGTTACTTTACGATCTAAACGTTTTCTTTTTTGTTGGCCCAAGTAGACAGCGACATGCCACCGAAAAAATGAAGCCAAACGACTTCGACAACAGTAGCATCATAGACTGTCGCACAGTGTGTTACTATAGCTGATAAAGCTGAACGGAAATTAATTAAGGTCACTGTTCTTTTGTAGCATGCTAAATAAGAACATCGTGAAACATTGACATGGGTCTTGTCAAGGTACTCGTATTGCTGTGACAACGAATGTTAAAAAATTACAGAAGTGATGAAAGCTGCCAATAACGCAATTCTGCCAAGTATTGCTGCAAAACCTGCCACAACCGAATTTGTTGTCAACCGAAGGTTGGTGGTTGCAAAATCTATCCATGTATTTCATAGTTACAACCGAATGTTAGTTGGGTAGACAACAATTTTCAGTAGAGGGAACGGACACTTTCGATTGAAGAAAAAAAGTATTGGTAATCCTAACAGACTAAGATGATTATTGGAACTGAATTTGTACATGTATTGGTTTTTGGTTTTAAGAACTTTTTGAAAAAATTTAATATTTTATCGCCTTGCAATGGGACTACTGAAAAAATTAGTTATGGTTGAGTACAATATTTATTGCCAAGCGTTGGGTGGCCGTAGCTTGGAAAAAATGGGCCGCCACTAAAACAATTTGGTTGCTGTTTTTAATAAAAAAGAGCTCTATCTGAAGAAGAAATTTTTTTTATTTAAAGTTCGTATTTTTTTTATGATCAGCATCGCTTGGAAGCATTCACCGTTTAAACCAAGAAACTTAAACTGTCTGCAATTTTTTTTGTCTTGATTTTTTTCGGATTTCAAAATATGTCTTTGTCGTAAACGCTGGTTTTGTTGTGACTACGAGGGCGACCGCAAAAGTAACTGGCCTAACATAAAAAGAACCGTTTTTTTGAAATTATTATTATTTATTTTTCAACATAATCTCCTTCCAACTCAATACACTTCATCAAACGTTTTTCAAGTTTTTAATTCCATCCGAAAAATAAGATTTTTCAAGATCTTCAAAATATGTCTCAGTTCCAGCAATAACCTCGCTATTGGACGAAAATTTTTTGCCATTATTTCGGAAATTTTGACAGATGCCTTATAAAAGATTGCTTTTAAAAAACAAAAAAAAAAGTTGCTAGTGAAGCAGAAAATGTGCCAGGCCAGTTAGTTTTGCGGTCGCCCTCGTAGAACCGATAAAATAGAAAAGGCTTTATTTGTTGTTGTTGGGTTTGGTCACTACAAAGAACTAATCTGTTGTCACCACCATTTACTGGTACCAAAGTAGCACGTACATCGCAGTTGCTAGGTTTCCATAACCGCAAGTTGTCGCAACTATTATTTAAACTGAATTCATGGCACCGTGCACCCCATGATTTTTGGACAGCATAATCGACCAAATGTATTCACAATCGGAAAAATTGTGAGCAACTTGCAGCAAACTGGGTCTGTAGGAAATATGAAAACATCTGCTCATGCTCGCCCAGTTCTGCCGTCAACCTCGGCTTGTTGTCGTGTACAAAAACGTACATTGACGATATGTGGTTCCAACAGGATGATGCCACGCGCCACACAGCCAACGAAACAATTTAATAATAGGCCACTGCTATCGTGATATTCGACACCGTTGGACACTTTTTACTTAAAATGTATAAAAAAGTTTTAAGCCAAAGGGTTAGAAAATTTTGCGCATTAACGATATTGAACATTCATTATGTCTCACAGTCATTGAAAATATGGATAGAATTATGCCACCGAAGCCGTAGCAAGCATTTGTCCGATATTTTGTTTAACACTTAATTGTTATAGTTCCTTTTATCATAATTAGAAATATAAAGATAATTAATAATCTGAAAACTTTTTGTTATAAAGGGTGGTTAAATTTTAGGAGCCGATGTTGATTTAAAGATAAAACGAGCCATTGTTTCGTTAGCTGTGTGGCAAGTGACACCGTTCTGTTGAAACCACTTATCGTCCATATCCATATCAGGCCATAACAGTTTAAAATAGTGAACACCATTAACAGTTACTGCCTGGCCGACCACATTTTGAAAAAATACGGCCCGATGATGCCGCCAGCCCATAAACCGCACCAAACAGTCATTCTTTGTGGGTGCATTGTTTTTTCGAGAATCACTCTTGCATTATCAATCACTCTTGCATTCGTCAATAATTCTTATTATTGACGAATCCACTGAGGTGAAAATGTACCTCATCACTGAAGATGATTTTTTCGAAAATTAATTTTCATTTTCATAATAAGCCTGAATAACTTTAACGCGTTGCTCGCTTGTGTATCTTTCCATGGTACAAATTGAATTAGTGTGAAATTGAGAAATATCAAATGAAATGCAAGAAAAACCTTGACGTTTAGGTGTGGTTCATAGTCAACATCGGCCCTTGAAATTTAACCAGCCTTTATTTTAAATTTACGTCGCGCGTTTCCGTTGGACCATCCTTTATTAAAACTATTATGCGAATAGTAAAAGTGGTCCTACTAGTGGATTTGTACTGGAGATACCAGAATGGGGGCCAATCATAAAACCGTTAAAAAATTAGAATAGAGTTCACAATTTAAGTCTTCGGCACAATAAAGCTTTTTTCTTTACGCTGCGTTTTTCTTATTTTCCAGTTGTCTATAATCCATTGATATAACTGTTAAAAGTTTTCAAAAAGTTCATGTTTTGCAGTGTCAACGTAGAAAATCCCTCTCATAAATTGATTGTAAGTTTTTGACACTTATTTCGATGGCTTTTAGACTACCGGAAGTTAAAAAATACGCAGCGTACAAAATATAGCTTCAGTGTGCCCGAGCCTTGATGCGAATTTCAAGCACTGGGTAACAAATTATGTGGGCTCCGAAACAGTGCTACGAGGATTGCTATATATATTTCTGGCCACTAAGTGTTGCCTTGCGCCATCTGACCTTTCCATTAAAAAGTTTGACATTTTTTAGCATTAACGAACTCAGAATGTTTTTTTCGTACGACCATCATTTGTGTTGTTTACAATGACTTGAAAAAATCAAATTGGCAAAAAAAAGGAATTAACTCGTGAAAATTTTCGTGCGATCATTTTTCACAAATTTCGTCGTGGATTCTTACGACAAGAATGCATCGATGAACTTAAATCTTTGTATGGCGATGAAGAACCATCCTATAGCACTGTAAAAAACTGGTTTAATGAACTCAATCGTGGCCGACGCTCGCTTAAAGGCGAAGGTCGTCCATAAACGGCCGTTGTGCCTGAGAAGATTGAAGCCATGCGTGCAATGATAATGCAAGATCGTCATGTGACATACCGTGAGATAGAGCCATCCTTGGGCATTTCTTCCACCAGCATACATTCGATATTGCATGAACACCTGGCCGTAAAAAGGTTGTTCCCGTTGGATCCCGCACAATTTGACAATCGCTCAAAAAAGGCTCGTGTCGATTGGTGCGAAGATATTTTGAAAAAAAACTATCGCGGTGCTTCGAAAGACGTTTATAAGATCGTCACAGGTGACGAATCATGGATCTATGCGTATGAGCCCGAAACAAAACAGCAATCGACCGTGTGGGTCTTCGAAGACGACTCAAATCCATCGAAAGTTGTTCGCGGAAGAAGCACTTCGAAGCAAATGATCGCCTGTTTCTTCGGCAAAACTGGTCATATGGCGACTGTTCCGCTTGAACAACGTAGAACGGTCAATTCTGAGTGGTACACCACAATTTTTTGCCTGAAGTCTTCGGAGAGATTCGAGAAGCGAACAAGAGAAGACGAATCATTATGCACTATGACAATGCGAGCTCTCACACATCGGCTCAAACCAGCGACTTTTTGACCAGCCAAAACGTCGACTAGATGGGTCAACCGCGAACAGCCTTGACTTGGCATCGAATGACTTATTTTCATTCCCGCACATCAAGAAACAAATGCGTAGTCAACGATTTTCGTCGTCAGAAGATTCTGTTGAAGCGTTCAAAAACCACGTTTTGAATTGTTTTAATCGCAGTGGAAAAAGTGCATCGACAATTGGTTTGAGTGCATGCAAAAGTGTAAAAATCATGCTGGATAATACTTTAAAAAACAATAAAACCATATTTGATGATAAATATTCGCATTTTCATTATAAGGCCAGAAATATATAGCAGCCCTCGTAGAACAGCGTTGCGTGACGCTGTTCTATATGTCGGGAAACAATAGAGTTGGATACCCTACTTCTTCACTTTAAATACCTAGTCGGGACATAAATACTATTGCACACGTTTTATGCTGTAAAATAAAAAGTACTGAATGTTTTGGACCAAATATTTTTTAATATATTTATTGATGTACTCGTATATTACATCCAAAAAGAATCTACTTATTCGAAATGTCCGCCTTTTGCCTTTACACACGCCTTAAGTCGCACTGGTCAATAGCTGCACGAACCTCGTCCATTGGAAAATTGACCACAGCTCGAACCAAAGCAGTCCTAAGAGATCCAATGTTGGGGTATCTTTTGTGACAAACCTTGTCCTCTAAAACCGCCCAGAATTTGTATTCCAATGGATTCAAATCTGGACTGCACAAGGGCCATTCTACAGAGGAAATGAACGCTGGCAAATTGTTTCAAAGCCAGGCCTGGGACGTTTTAGCCTTATGAGCCGGCGCAGAATCCTGCTGGAAAGGCAATGGCTAGCTTTGGAACAGGGAATTGTTAGGAGGCTTCACAACAGCTTCCAAAACGGTTTCTTGGTAAACTTTGGCCGATGTTTTGACTCCTTGTTTGCAGAAATGCAGGTCAGTGACCCCATTATAAGAGACACCCCACCAAACCATGACTAAAGCTGGGTGATGACCCTTTTCCACCCTTGGGATCAGTTCAGATGCTTTCTTAGATGACCGCGCATACACTCTATCATTTTGCTTGTTAAATTTTTCCTGAACGGTAAAATTTTTTTCATCGGTGAACGAAATTTTTCTGTTCAAGTTAACAGCGAGCTTCACCAAAAGACGGTTGCATTTTTCAATCCTATTTTTTTTTAAAGCTGCAGTCAATAAATGTCCGGTACGTCCTTTGAAAAACCCAAGTTCCAAGTCTGTTTTAATGATTCGACTCATGGACTTTTGCGTGATATTCATCTCACGGGCCATGATTTTCCGTTTTCGGAGCGGATTTCTGTGAATTCTTGATTTAACGGCTTTGATGACATGCGGTGTTCGAACAGAGCGTGGGCGGTCCGACCGGTGGCGGGCTTTTAGTTTTCCAGTCTCCTCAAACAGTTTTAAGCATCGGTAGACGAACATGCGTATTGAAAATATCGCTTTTTTCATTTCACACTTGAAAAGCGCTATTACAGCGATACTGTTCTCATTATCTGAACACTCCATGATGAAAGTTGAAACAATTTTAAAACCCCGTTACAGACTAACGCTATTGAGGTTAGCTTTCAAAACCCATATGGCATTTACGGGGTATGTTCAGTTCTACTATTGAAATGGGTGTGTTCAATATTGTATACATGCGATACATTGCGTTGGTGAGTGTAATGTAAAGGATCGGAGGGGGGAAAGAGGGAGCAATGTTTATTGACACTTGCTTTGAAGTTCTGGATGTCGCAATTACTTGGAAACACATCCTCACGTCAGGAATAAGGTGACATATGAACACACACCATGAAAGTAACGATAGACAGCGTCATGTAACCCACATTTCGACGATGCTGAAGGAAAACAATAGAGTTGGATATCCTACTGTCACCTATTAGCACCATTGCTCTCCTTTTAACACGGTCAATTAGCTCCGAGGATGATTTTGGAGCACCTGCCCATATATGGGAGTTGTATTCCATCTTCGGCCTGATGTAAGTTAGATAGATATTGAAAAGATCGGAAGGAGTGAAATATTTCTTGCACCGCTTTAAACAGCCTATGCACTTGAGTGCTTTTTTTGACACTTCGAATACATGTCTCGTCCATTGAGCGTCACATTGTGTTTTTATGCCCAGAACATCAAGAGCTTTTAATTGTTCAATATCCGTACCATCCATAGATATTGACGATATTGTTGGGTCAGAGAATCGCTTGTGAGACAACAAGCAGCACTGTGTCTCATGCGCATTCAAATCTTCTCTATTCACTCGACCCCATTCGGAAATGGCCATTAGATCCCGGCCAAGTGTCTCATTTGTCACCAAGATTACCTAAAAGTTGTGGTTTTAAGTATTGATTTTGAGTTAGATCGTACAAGTTATAATAAAGGATATTGCAAGAATAACAAAGTGGTCGAAAAGTTGCATTTTTACGGAATGGAAAGTGTTAACCCCTTTTTTTGATATGCAAGTACAAAGCCGCTACAAACATTACTGAGTTCACAATTTACGCACTGCATGACAAGTTATGTGGGTCAGAATCTGCACTGAACAATGGTCATTTGTGTGGGAGGTACCAGCTAGGAATCCCACTGTTTCTCACTAAGTTGAGTTGAAACTGATTTGAAGTATTGATTTTAGGTTAGATCTTATTAATAGCATTTAAGTTATCTCACGAATACTTAAAGTAAGCATAATGGTACATTTAAGCGGATGCTACCAAAAATGATGTGGCTTTACGGACCATTTTCAATCACATAAGCAGTTTTGGAAAATTTTTAGATATATACACAAAATTTAAAAGCGCTTGCTAGCCCCTTTCGCGATTCATCGTTCGAACCAGCTCAGACAGACGGACGGACATGGCTCAAATGACTTAGAAAGTCATAAGTGTATTTCGTCAAAACATATACAGGGTCTTAAATGCTTTTTTTCGATGCGTTACAATTTTTGACCGTTCCTCTTACCCATTAGGATGAGGTTATAAAAAGAGCAATAATGGAAACCCGTTTTTTATTGGCCAAAGTAGCCAGCCAATTTTTGGAAACAGAGTCAATCGCTCTGCCTTCTGTACAATACAATGAGTAAATATGCAATAAAACTGTTTGCTCCACTGTGCTCTAGCAACTTCTTACGACCACGATGAGGATTTTTGTGTGTATCGTCGAACGTTCAGACGTATCCCTTTAAATTGTTTGGCTGATAAAGTAAAAGTATTTTGTCATTGACAGTTTAAAATCTGTTTGGCTTGTTAGGAAAGGCGCTTGTTCTACCACTGATACCAGTATCACATGTCATATGTGAGTGTGTGTACACAGAGAGGTGGGTGGCACCGACATTGGGTGTGTATTCCTTTTTGTATTTATGGCAGTATTGCATGTGTATGAGTGTGATGTGTGAATCCGTATCTGTTACACATGTTTCGAGCATAATGCTATCGCACACATATACTTTACACACACACTCACAAATGCTCTACCAAAAAAAAACAACGAAATCAACGTGTCATGAAAAAAGACAACAAAATCAATGTTGTGTTGTTTTGTTTGCATTGTTTGTATTTGTTTGAATGAGAGCGATAGCTTTGTGTGTGCTCTCGTATGTGTATTGATGTGTGTGGGCCTTTGTATTTATCCTTCTTTGTGTCGGCATTGATGTGTGTGTGTGCTTTGTATTAAGTGTGATTATGTGCAAATATGTTTTAGTCAAAATATTTGAAATCTTTGTGCTCTTGCTGTTGTTGTTGCTGGGTTTGCCTCTGCTGCTGCCTCTGTTGTTGGTTAGTTTGTTTTTTCGTCTGCTCATCCATCTTATTCGCACGACCCTCTCTCTTGCCAATCCTGCTGATTGGCCCTAAACCATGACTCGAGACTCCTCGGAGCATGCCTCTGTTGCCATTTAGCTGAAGTATTTTTTCGTCACCGCCAATGCTGTTGCCTCAGCAGCTGCTGCTGGTCGCTCCTTTCTCTTCGGTTCTCGTCTTTTGTTTTGTTAAAATTTTTATCATGTATTTAAGCAAATTGCTGTTTAGTTTTATGTTTGTTAACAACTCTCAATAGTGTCGTTTTCATTGAAAATGCTTATTAAGGGATTTGTCTTTGCATGTTCATCGCTGCCGTCGTCACTTCTCTTCTCTACTCTCCTCTCATCCGTTTGTTTCATGCCGTTGGTGTGCTCCTTGTGTGCTGTTTGCTTGCCTTTATATTTATTTGCATGTTTTTGTCGAGCTTTTGTTGTTAGCTGCTGCTCGTTTTTGCAACATCAACATAATGGTTTATGGTGATTTTAGTCTTAAATTTGTTTAAATGACTTCCAAATAAAATTGAACGCCACATCATGCCTCAGCTTGTGCTCGTGCCTCTGCTGGTGTTCATAAAAACAAAGTTGTTTAGTCATTTTTAACGATTTCTTTAGGGGGAATGTTTAGACTTTTCTTCTTTTGGGCTATTGTTGAATGATGTCTACGAAAATGGAGTACATAAAAGAACGAGGGAGTCACAAACAATAATTGGGTCATTTGCAGCGACCTCATTTGTAAGTTTCGAGGTTAATGAGGCGAAATGAGGGTCGACATTTTAGCTATTTTGAAATATTTCGCTGGTCAACAGAGTACATTTGAATGTTATTGGCAAATAGGGCGTAGACTAGTGTCCATATTAAAGCTCAAGGACTTGTGGAACAAAACGTTTAGTTTAAGTTAAGCCAACAAGATTTTCAAAGATTATAACAACAAATGATCTTAAGAACAACTAAACCATAGATTGTAACAAAGGGAAAGCTCTCGTCCCCTTTGTTACATTGTAGTGTCAACAACACCTTTCCTTTGTTATATTGTGGTGTAAACAACGTCGTTGTTCTATAAACAGAAACTTTCAAAACATCGTTATACGTTTGTGTAGGAACGAAAGTAAATGTTATTGTAGTGCAAAACCTTAATCGGTCGTCTGTCAATATGGTAGGAATTGTTGCAGTGAGTCGCCTCTGTCCTCGCTCATCGTCTTTATTCTTCGGATCTGCAAAATCAAGCAATGTTTCATATATATACGAGGGCGACCGCAAAAGTAACTGGCCTAACATAAAAAGAACCGTTTTTTTGGAATTATTATTATTTATTTTTCAACATAATCTCCTTCCAACTCAATACACTTCATCAAACGTTTTTCAAGTTTTTTAATTCCATCCGAAAAATAAGATTTTTCAAGACCTTCAAAATATGCCTCAGTTCCAGCAATAACCTCGCTATTGGACGAACATTTTTTGCCACCGAGAATTTTTTTTAAATTTGGAAACAAGAAATAATCGAAAGGAGCTAAATCTGGACTATATGGTGGATGCGGAGCAATTTCAAATCGTAATTCGGCCAGTTTTCGTTGAGTTAAAAATGCAGTGTGTGAAGGAGCATTATCTTGATGAAAAAGAACTTTTTTTTCTAAATGCGGTCGTTTTATCTTGATTTCTTCACTCAACCGATCCAATAATGCACAATAATAGTCACTATTTATAGTTTTTCCTTTCTCAACATAATCGATTAATATTACACGCCTTGCATCCCAAAATACTGTGGCCATTACTTTTGCTGCTGACACATCAATCATTTTGGAAAAGCTGTTTTTTACATTTAAAATGAGCGAATTTAGTTTTCTTTGTGTTTCAATGATTGTGATCAATTAAAGGTCGATAAATAAACCGAAAATGTTTGCGTTACTAAGTGCTGTTTTTCATGATATTGCAAAGATAAAGCATATCGCTCATCTTGTACAATTTATTGTCGTTGTTTGCTGCTATAAAACTACTGCTGTAATCAAAATACAATGCCCATGTAATTAATGTACTGGCCGATTGCGATCAAACTTTGTACATTGCTTAGATTTGGGACAGGAATCCGACTAATATAAAAGAAAGAAAATGCTGTTCTATAACATTACCAGCTAGCAAAACTTCATATCAAACCCCGGAATGCCGGGACAAGACATTTTCACTTTGTAATTTACTGCACCAAAATAGACCTTTCATATATAAAATAACCGTCAAAGAACAATACAAGTACATAACTAATTTTAAGTATAGTCGATGTAGGGTTTAATGGCGTATTTAAATTCAAATATTTTTCAGTACTTACTTACAAAATGTCGTTAATCAATGCACTTCTTTTACTTGCCGTTTCTAAACTAACATTAAAATTGTATTAAGTAATTATGTTAAACAATTTCTACTTTATCTTTTCTTTCTTTTGGCAAAGAATGAAAAGAAGACATTTATAGGCCGCAGTTTCTTCGAAAGTCATTTTCAGAGTTACCACATCCCGAGTTCAATGCTTCGAAAGTTTAATAGGGCTTTAATATTTATAAACTAGTGTCGTAATTGGCACACTAGTACATATTGTAGAAAATAACATTTTTAAATCCTTGATATTATTAAGTCCTACCGGGATGTCAAGTACAGGTAACACCTCTTTCTTGAAATCTTGTGGTACATACGAGTATTTCCATATAATGCTACGAGTATATTTAATTTATAGCCATTGTTATCTAGTTGGAGTTATTAGTATTTATTAATTCTATCTAAAAAGTTGCCATACATAAATAAGATTACCAGGGGATAAGAGGAAAAATGTTCAACGAAATTTTATTTCGAAATTTTATTTCCCTTGGCAAAACCCCCTGCAACGGGAAACAAAATTGAAAAAATTTGACGTAGCCCCATACAAACACCCTTCTCAGTTTGAAGCACTACCGATGCTGCATTGTGCGAGGCCTTTAATCATTAACATGCTATGTTACGAGGACTGGCAATCAAATCTGGTAACACTAAATCATATCGGTTCATATTTCCACATAATCATATCGGTCCATATGTGACGCTCAAAATAGAAAGAGACCTAAGGGTAAAAACCAGTTTTGTTCAGGAGAGCCATTTTAAAAGTTTAAATGCGTGTACCTTTGGTGTACCATCACTTTCATAAAACAAGCATATATCTGGGAGGGAACACTTTTGGGGCATGGGATCATTCGATGATCAGATGTTGTCCACATCAAAAAAAAGTGAAAATTGATTTTTTTTACCCTTAGGTCCCTTTCTCTATGCGCTGTCACATATTGTCATATAACCTTTATAAGAAGATCATTCCCGGTTTGCATTTACGTTACTCACGTACTACATCTGATCTCCCTTATATTTAATAGCCCTTATATTACGCCCGACCTAGTTAAAACTCCAGACATAAGTGCGAAACCTTCTTAATGGAATGCCGGTTTTTGGGTATCTCGTAGTCGGTCCGCCAGCTTTTTACTTCCTATACCCTGCATTCCTCGTTGGAAGGGAACTTTAAGTTAGTTTCATGGCAAATGTTTGTAACTACCAAAAATAAGTAGAGAGAATGACGTATAATCACCTGCTTGTTTCATTTAACAATGTCTGTCTTTTCAACCGTCCATCTAAAGCTTGTAATCAAACTACTCGTACAAGTTACAATTGTTGTTTGATTTTCATAAAACTTGGCGTTTTTTGGACCAAAGCCGGCTGCTATTTAAATAAAAGAATATCGGTTCATTTAAGATATAGCTCCCACATATATGCTCATAAGCAACTACCAACCAAATAAGTTAAAATTAGGCACATGTTTGTTTTTTGGGCCAAGGAAGAACAGTATTTAAATTTAAGAAAATCGTTTCAGGTTTAGATATATCTCCCATAGATACATCTCCCATCTCACCAGATTTTTGTACACCCAATTTTGATGGAACTTAGCAAGAGTAAGTTTTTTTAGGCCAAAAATTCAAGAGTATCTGTTCGGATTAAGATTTAGCTTCAAAACATATATGCGACAGCGACAATTTCACTTTTTTTTGATGTGGACAACATCTGAGCATCGAATGAGACCGATCCCATGCCCCAAAAGTGTTCCTTCCCAGAGATATGCGCGTTTTATGAAAGTGAAGTCGACGATTCTACACCAACGATACACGTATTTAAATTTTTAAAATGGCTCTCCTAAACAAGACTGGTTTTTACCCTTAGGTCCCTTTTTTGATGACATTTGGCACACGTTTGCTTTTGGACCAAGGAATTGTGTTATTAAACTAAAGAAAATCTGTTCAAATTAAGAAATAGCATCTACATATATGTTCATCCGATTTATCTGTTTTTAGCTCCAGAAGCCACATTATAATCCAATCTTGATGAAATTTAGCACACCTAAGTGCTTAACGCAAAGGATGGATGCTGCAGAAATTCGTTTCAGATTAAGGTAAAGCTTCCACATTTTTGACATCCGATTTTTATTTTTAGCTTTAGAAGCCAATCCAGTTCCAATCTTGATATAAGCTGAGATAAATGAAAATCTGTTCAGATTTAGATACAGCCCCCACCTATATGTTCAATCAATTATATTAGAAACAATGATATTTTCTCACCAAGGAGAATGCAATTGAAATCATAGCTTGGAAATAATGATTAGAAATCCTAATAATTAGCAATTGGATTAGAAATTTTAATTGTGCTGAAAAATTGATTAATTATGATTAGTTAGCCATTTTAGACGATTACTAATTGATTTGATTAGAAATAATCAAAAATGTAATCACAATTAGTGACGATTAGCATTTGTAATCGAATCTAATCAAAACTAATCCAAAAAATAATTGATTAGATTTCTTGATTATTTTTGATTAGATTTGATTAGATCAACTATTTTTAACTATTTTTGTGAGAAGAAAATATTTATTTATCACATTTGTTGCTATATTTACATAATATAACAGTTTTTGAATATTGCATAAAATTGCATACGGTGCACCCTGTTATTTAAATAAACACTAGACACAGCTGGTTCACTTTGTTGTTGTGTTATTATTAATGTTAACTTTCAACGTGTTTTGTGGAAGTACAAGTATAATTTCTTTGTGTACTTAATATTGAAAGTGAAATCATCGTCGTAATGGATCAAATTGTTTTCGAAGACGAAGACTTTTCCACAGACGATGATGTATGTGATCCAAATTATGTACCGACGAAGGTGATCCGGAACATAGTTTCGGAGAGCGAGCCGGCAGTTAGTGCTAAAAGAATGCGTAGCACCAGAAGTTCGCCCAAATTAATTTTAAACCCTGAATTTTATGTGGCAATGGTTATGTATGTAAGTTTTACCCATTATATTCCATTAGGTTTGGTGTATATTCATTGTCAGACTTTTCTTTTGAAAAGTTGGTATTAATGAAGTCTAATGCCAATTTTTTGTGAATTATATATAAGCAGCTGTGTCTTGTGTTTATTTAAAGAACAGGGTGCACCGTATGCAATTTTATGCAATATTCAAAAACTGTTATATTATGTAAATATAGCAACAAATGTGATAAATAAATATTTTCTTTTCACAACAATAGTTAAAAATAGTTGATCTAATCAAATCTAATCAAAAATAATCAAGAAATCTAATCAATTATTTTTTGGATTAGTTTTGATTAGATTCGATTACAAATGCTAATCGTCACTAATTGTGATTACATTTTTGATTATTTCTAATCAAATCAATTAGTAATCTGAAATTTTTATCAAAATTCAATTCTAATGATTAGATTATTTTATTTCTCTAATCGTAATGATTTCTAATTCTAATCGAAATTCCCAAGCTATGATTGAAATTAAAGAAAATCAGCTTAGATTTGGATATAGCTCCCATATATATGTTTAACCGATTTTACAAAAACACAATGATATTTTCCCACAAATTAAAATATGACATTAGTTTTAAAAATGGTTGCTTTTTCAGAATATCAGGGTATATCGCTGTCGGTCACGACCGACTTTAGTCTTTTTTTTACCACTTTTTTTTATGAAAATGTGAATCGATGAAAGGTTTTTGCAGCAGGCGGAGATGAACAATGTGTCTCGTTTACGTAAAAGAGTGAAATTGTTTGATAATATCATTTAGTTGCTTAAGAACTGTCAATAATTCTTATTCGCTCGAATGTTTAACAAAGAGGTACATTTATAACAAAAATAAAAAAATGCTCTACGCTTAAACAGTGTTGGGAAAAATGTGCAATGTTATTTCATATTAAACATAACTGTGTTTATTGAAAATAGTTTAATTTTTCAATAGGTATTTGTGCAAAAGATTGGCATACTAGTGAACAGTACGAAGGCGACCGCAAAACTAACTGACCTGGCACATTTTTTTACTAGCAATTTTTTTTTGTTTTTTAAAGACAATCTTTTAAAAGACATCTGTCATAATTTCCGAAATATTTAATGATTATTTTCTTTGTTACAGGTGATTGAAGTAAACAAGTTTTATAATTTTTGAAAAATGGAAAATAAAGAGTTTCGTGCGGTAATTAAACATTTTTATATGAAAGGTTATACGCCACAATTAATCAAAGATGAATTGGATTCTGTTCATGGTGATAATGCACCATCATACTCCACCGTGAAATCCTGGGTTCAAAAATTTAAAATGGGTCGTTCAAGTACGGAAGATGAACAACGCTCTGGAAGACCGAAAACTGCTACTACTATTGAAAACATTAGAAAAATATTTAATGAAGTGACTAAAGATAGGCGAATAAAGCTCAGAGAACTTGCTGATATTGTTAAAATACACGAAAAACAGTAAGTATTTAACATGATGAACTCAACATGAAAAAGCTATCCGCAAGATGGGTGCCGCGTTTGTTGACTTTACCCCAAAAAACCGTCCTATGGACCAATTCCGAGGAGCTTTTAGCGATCTATCAGCGTAATCCAATAGAGTTCGTGCGCTGATTCATAACAGTTGATGAAACATGGGTCCATCACTACATCCCAGAATGCAAAGAAAAGTCAAAACAATGGATAGAAGCTGGTAAAAGTGGTCCCAAGAAGGCGAAAACTGTTTAGTCAGCAGGAAAAGTAATGGCCACAGTATTTTGGGTTGCAAGGGGTGTAATATTTATTGATTGTCTTGAGGAAGGAAAAACTACAAATAGTGACTATTATTGTGCATTATTGGATCGGTTGAGTGAAGAAATCAAGATAAAACGACCGCATTTAGAAAAAAAAAGTTCTTTTTCACCAAGATAATGGTCCTTCACACACTGCATTTTTAACTCAACAAAAACTGGCCGAATTACGATTTGAAATTGTTCCGCATCCACCATATAGTCCAGATTTAGCAGATTTTCGTCCAATAGCGAAACTGAGGCATATTTTGAAGGTCTTGAAAAATCTTATTTTTCGGATGGAAGTAAAAAACTTGAAAAACGTTTGATGAAGTGTATTGAGTTGGAAGGAGATTATGTTGAAAAATAAATAATAATAATTCCAAAAAAACGGTTCTTTTTATGTTGGGCCATTTACTTTTGCGGTCGCCCTCGTACATGCACATTGAATGGAATAGGACTGCTATAGTCAACACCTGATACATCGACTCGTCATTAATCTCAACCACTCAACAATTCACGCACTCGCCTAATGTGAATTTTACGTAAAAACTCGCACTATACGTAATCCTGATACATCGACTCGCCATTCATCTCAGCCACTCAATAATTCACGCACTCGCCTAATGTGAATTTTACGTAAAAACTCGCACTATTTTCTAACGAGGTTCAGTTCGTTTTACATTACCACACCACAGAGCAGCTCGTAATTGACGAGGATTTTGCTATATTTATTTATAATATATTTTCTGACGCAACGCATTTTCATTTCAGTGGTTATAGGAATCGGTGGGCTATACAGAGGCCCTATAAACAATGGCAGGAGATTGAATACATGGATGATCTTTGGTATTATCAGAATGGCGTGCCATACACCAAAGTCCAAGCTATAGTCGATCTTTTGCGCGAAAATGTCAATTGGCCTGCTCGGAGCTGTGATTCGATGTTATCAGGCGGATGAAAAACAAAGATCCCATTAACGATTCATGCTTTGAAGGCGATTATCAATCAAGCTTTCCGCGAGCCAGAAATCTCGACTGCATCTTCGAAAATTGGGTTGGCCACTTTTACCTCTCGATATCAGAATGATCTCAGGTACTTTACTTTATATTGTATGCCACCCCAGCCATTGGAATCCCTAGATATTCTGTCATTTTAAAGTCGTACATAAAAGTAATCAATTGCATTTTATTCCATTAGTATTAATTTGTAAACCTCGGGGCGTATGATGAATATTTGAATACCGACGTTATATCACGCATACGTTCATGGTACCATACCATTCAATTCCACTCGATTAAATTGCAAATATGTATATAGTATGTATTCATGTATGTATTACAAATTAACATACAACAAAATATTGTAAATATTCCATTTGAAATGCAATACATAAAATCGTCTGAATTGATTTCAAACAACACACACAAGCACTGAAAACCAAAACAACTTTGCCGAATGTTGAAATTCGTTCGTCGCTGCCGGTGAGTTTTTAATAAACAATTTCAATTTATGGTTTTTAATAAATTCACCAATAACTCACAATTAGTTTGTTGCAAACCACAAAATGTGTAATTCTGCACATTACTAAAATTGCCGGACAAAGTTTTTAGCAAATAAACGAAACGAATACGAAATTAAATGATGTCGAAAATAAAGTAACACGTACAAATGGGTAGGAAAAAATCCAATGATTTAGTAGCACATAAATGTTGGTTGGAAAAATTACATAGATTTATTGGGAGCATGTAAGCGTATATATGTAGTTGTATAGCTGCATACATATGTGTTTATTTGTATCTGCTATATAAAATGTATTACACAAAAAGTTTGTGTGGTAGTGAAAGGTAATGAAGTTTACAACACTTTGAAATTGCTATAGTTCAATCGGTGATTTTTTAATATCACAGCATTTTGTAGCAGTTAGCTGAATATATATTTTTTATATTTATTGCTATGGTTCCAGTGTAGAACAACGTGCCACAACAAAGTACTTTCAATTTGATCTCACTTGCACCTTCCCCATCACTTCCAGCAAAGTCGTTTCATTTTGTTTCTCTTTTTTAGACTCTCAAGCAGGAAACATCATAAGTATCCTAAATAGCTAACATTGTAATCTTTATTCCAGCTGTGAAAAAATAAATAAATTTGTGAAACCACAGTGAAATAACTAAAACATTTTCTTTTCCTTAATTTTAATAATTCAAAATCTATTCAACCCGAATAATCAACTCCATTACCTCTTGTCTTAAATTCTGTGTTTGAGATAACACTCGTTTTAAAACATCCTCATTACCCTTCGCAAGGACTACTTCCGTGACTTAGAGCCGAAAGAAAAAGCAAGCAGGTAAAGTGCAGTTTCGATTTGAAGTAGATTAAGGGAGATTTATACACCTTTTTGGAGGACTCTGAAAGCCTGGTTTGCCTTTTTAATGTGGTTTGTAATAGCCTCTCGTTAGCCACCTTTTGAAAATGCGATGCAATCAAATTTAATAAATAAAGTCGTAAATATCGCGTCATCAATCTAGAGGTATTTTTTTCAAAATAAAAAAATACAAAAATTAAAATCAGGTGTAGAATCATTATAGTACTTGTTCGAATGGAAATATTACACCATTTATATTTTAATATAAATTCCTTCAAAGTATGGCCTCAACAATGAGGGTCCAATTTTGAATGAATCATTCGAGCATTTCGACCGGTATGGCGTTTCTGACACGCGTAATGTTGGCTTCCAAAACCTGAACCGTAGCTGGAATGTCAGCATAGACTTTGGACTTTACATAGCCCCAAACAAAAAAGTCTAAAGGTGTGATATCACACGATCTAGGCGGCCAACTCACCGGTCCAAAACGAGATATTAGCTAGTCTTCGAAATTACCTCTCAATAGATATATTGTTTGAGCAGCTGTATGGCAAGTGGCACTATCATGTTGAAATCAAATTTCGTCAAGATTACGGGCTTCAAAGGGAGCTAGCAAAAAGTCCGATATCATGGCGCGAGAGCGGGCACCATTCAAGGTTACATTACGGCCACCTTCTTTTTGGCAAAAATATGGACCGATGATTCTACTAGGCCATCAAATGCACCAAACCGTGGTTTCTCTGGGTATATTGACACCTCTTGGATCTTTTCTGGTTGCTCTTCAGCCCAAATGTGGCAATTTTGTTTATTGACGTTGCTGTTGAGCCAGAAATGGACCTCATCACTGAACAAAATTTTGGCCGAAGCCAGTTCTTACCGATCGCTTATATCCATTAGACAGTTGCACAATTAGGAGATGTTGTTGCAGTATTAGTCTTTAGATGATGAAATGTCAAACAGTACTGAAAACAAATAAAAAAAGTTTAATACAACTCACGCGTAATCTGCCAAAAAAAACCTATTGAAAAAAAAACATATTTTATTTGTAGGTAAACTATGTCAGAAATCAACCAAATCTTCTTAACAGTTGGTTTAACAAACTCCCATTATTTAGATAACCCACGCATAATGTTCGGCCAGGTCGAACCAGATAAACTCTGCACCGTTTCTATGCCACTAAATTGGGAAAAATAGTCCTTTTGGAATATGCGTCCATCCATAATCTCAATCAAAACTTCAAAATTACTCTAAAATTATAAGCTCATATGTCCATATTGACTTTTAAGCGCCAGTCTTGGCCATGCGGGACGTTTTTTTGGAGCCTGAGTTCTAGCAAATATGTTATATTTAGTGCGTCCAGTTCGATTTTAACCATTGTCCGTCCACATGAACCTTAGATTTGTTTAGCAAATACTCAAAAAAGTAAACCAATTATCGAGGTAGCTTTTGTTGCCTAAATGGAAACTTTTGGGCCGATTTCTCCCTTTTACAATCGCAATCAGCGTTGTCATACGTCAAGTAAAATTTTAGGAGCCTAGGCTGATTCGCTTGACCGCTATAGTGCATTAAAATGACATGTTGCCACAGTGTCTTAAAAACGTAGGAGGTCAATTCTGAGTGGTATACAACCATTTGTTTGCCAACAGTGTTCGAAGAAATGAAGAAGATAATAAGAGAAGACGGATCATTTTCCATCACGACAATGCGAGCTCTCACATATCAGCTAAAACGATGAGCTATTCGACCACTCAAGATGATGAATTGATGGGCCATTCAAGTACAGCCCTGATTTGGCACCAAATGACTTCTTTTTATTCTCTAGCATTAAGCAAAAAATGTGTGGTCAATGTTTTTCATCGCTCGAAGCAGCGCACAAACCTCCTATGAGGTTTGATCTTAAAGGAGAATATTTTGAAAAACAATAAAACCATTTCCAATGATAAGTTATAGTATTTTTATTGCCGGATCCAAAATATAGACAGCAACCCTCGTACTTACAAATTAGTCAAAGATCTTCTGTCGCATATAGGGGTCGACTTTAAGACTATTTTAATAACAAAAAGTCGAGTTACCGACTAAATCGATTAGTCGAAACTCGACTTATAGAAACCTAAGATGTAGGGATAAGTTTTAATAGGTATTTGCTTTCTAGATAGAATAACAGAAGCATACCATTGAGTTACCCTAAAAAGGCTTAAACTAACCGCAGAGAAATGCTGTTAATTTTGGCCAGGTCGAATCTTATATATCCACCACCGGATATTCCTTATTGAAGTGACAGAAATAGTAACTATCATATTTGTAGTACATATTGTCTCTATTTCTCATTGAATTTTTGTGCGTCTAGTGTCCGTGGGTATGATCCACACTTTCTGAAAAATCATCAGAATAATTCCATACTTGGATTTGTATAGAAATTTGCTTTCATTTAAGGAAAAAAGTATAGTTGACGCAGGAAACCAGTAGGGTTCGGATAACAATATTCGAAGAGCATCATACTATTGTTCGATATACGGTTGTGGCACAACAATATTATGATTCTCACAACAAAAATATGATTCACACACAACCATACTATGAGTCCCAAAGCATAGTATGATCCTCACAACCGAAGTATGTTTCACATTCAACCATAATATGATCTTCCCAACCATAGTATGAATCACACGCAACCATGTTATAGTCCGTACAACCACACTATGGCCCCAATACACCATACTATGATTCCCAAAAATATTTATTTCGATTGCCTTATGTTGTTGTTCAATAATAGAGATATTTATAAAGATTTTTTTTTTAAAAATTTAGTACAATTACTCGTAGTCAGATTTGAGACCATTTTTTTGTTGAATATTTCATGCAAAGAAACCATAACGTTATTGAAAAGGCAGTCGAAAGGACTTTTAGTTGCAGGCAGTGTTGACTGCAGTTTCGGTGAATGCTGTGTCAAGGTCTTTAGAGACCAAAAAATAACGGTTTTTAAACCATTATCAATGGCTGTACAAATTCTTAATACACCAGAACCAAGCGGCAGAGCGTATTCCACCGAAAAAAATAAACACAATGAAAATCCATCGGACTGTCTTCTGATTTCGCATAGGTTTGCATTGCTAGCCGTATGGCAATTTCAAATCGTAATTCGGCCAGTTTTTGTTGAGTTAAAAATGCAGTATGTTAAGGAGCATTATCTTGATGAAAAAGAACTTTTTTTCTTCTAAATGCGGTAGTTTTATCTTGATTTCTTCACTCAACCGATCTAATAATGCACAATAATATTCACTATTTATAGTTTTTCCTTTCTCAAGATAATCAATAAATATTATACCCCTTGCATCCCAAAATACTGTGGCCATTACTTTTTCTGCTGACTTAACAGTTTTCGCCTTCTTGGGACCACTTTTACCAGCTTCTATCCATTGTTTTGACTTTTCTTTGCATTCTGAGATGTAGTGATGGATCCATGTTTCATCAACAGTTATGAATCGGCGCAAGAACTCTATTGGATTACGCTGATAAATCGCTAAAAGCTCCTCGGAATTGGTCCAACGGACGATTTTTTGGGGCAAAGTCAACAAACGCGAAACATATCTTGCGGATAGCTTTTTCATGTGGAGTTCATCATGTAAAATACTCCAAACTTGTTTTTCGTGTATTTTAACAATATCAGCAAGTTCTCTGAGCTTTATTCGTCTATCTTTAGTCTCTTCATTAAATATTTTTCTAATGTTTTCAATAGAAGTAGCAGTTTTCGGTCTTCCAGAGCGTTGTTCATCTTCCGTACTTGAACGACCCATTTTAAATTGTTGAACCCAGGATTTCACGGTGGAGTATGATGGAGCATTATCACAATGAACAGAATCCAATTCATCTTTGATTAATTGTGGCGTATAACCTTTCATATAAAAGTGTTTAATTACCGTACGAGACTCTTTATTTTCTATTTTTCAAAAATTTTAAAACTTGTTTACTTCAATCACCTGTAACATAGAAAATAATCATTAAATATTTCGGAAATTTTGACAGATGGCTTATAAAAGATTGCTTTTAAAAAACAATAAAAAAAAGATTGCTATTAAAACAGAAAATGTGCCAGGCCAGGTAGTTTTGCGGTCGCCCTCGTATAATGGACAACAACCATACACTTTATCGTATGTGTGTGTATTTTTTGGATTGTATCGTTGGTCTATATAAACTGGTATGCTTATTACGTTATGATTTCCGTAATCATATTTTTGGTAATAGCATAAAACTCTTAAATGAATACGATTGCCGCACCAATCATATGTATATGGTTGCTACAACCATATCTTAATTTATACATTTGACAGTAAAATGCCGTTATCTCACTATTGTCAAAATGAAAGTAAAAAAACAACGCTATGGTTGCGACGAACATTTATTGTCGCCTTGACCATTTAGTAACCATGTACTTATTTTCTCTGCGTGCATATATTCCTATTAAAATTAACCTTTTTGGTCTCCTTGGGCAAATCACTGCAAAATCTTCAAAATAAATCCATATTTGGACTTTAATTTAAGTACAAATATATCCATATTGACTAGTTGTCACTTCTTTTGGTTACGGCTATTCGAAACCAATTTTACTCAAGTTGGTCCTTTCTAATAGCACTGACGGAAGGACGGACACCCGGACGGGCGGTCGAAGATGGCTTTATCGTTACAGAATTTTACGATGATCAATAGGGTCTCCGGTCGATATTTTGTGGTGTTGCAAGCAGAATTATAAATTGAGCATTACATCTCGTCCTCGGTGGAGGGTTTAATAAATATAATTAAAACACTAATGGAATGAGAATTGAAGAAAACTTCATCTGAATGGCTGCGCCAGCATCGCTGACAGTTCTTCTAGAGGTTCTTTCAATTTTTAATGACTGGTTGCAATATTATCGATGTTATTCCAATAATTGCTTCTTGAATGTTTACTCAACTATGAAATTCATGAACTTCTGATATGGCACCATTTCATTACAACTAACGTGGTTTGATCATAGCGAACCATGTCAAATTTGAGCAAAATTGAATATAATTTGAGGTTTTAAAACGACTGCAATTCGAACAAAGAGGAAAATTTGTGAGGTGGCCATACGGAAATCTCGGATGATAGTGTGTTATTTTACCTGAGTTTCTTACAGATCGCTTGTTCTTTGCGAAATATGATCTATATCGGATGTTTTATATTCCCAAACATTCATATGTTTGCGGCAATGTTCCCCAACATTCATATGTTTGCGGCAATGTTCCCAAACATTCATATCTTTGTGTGCAAACACATACTCGTATATGTGTTTATCATGTTCCAAACATATATTTGTTTGTATGCCAACATACGAATACCCTGTACAAAATATTTGGATTAATCTATAATCGAGCTATAAAGGAGTAATGACTTTTTCATCCGTAATAAGCGAGCAATGGAAAGTTTTTATTTTGTTTTGCTAAAAAATTCATCGAAGTTAGCAAAAACAAAGTTGATGTCTCACTTTCAAAAGGAATCAAAAGGAATAATTCAATTGTACTCCATAAGGAGCTCAAAAGGAGTGTTTGCCATTGCGGACATGCAGTGTTAAAAAAGAATACAATAAGCATGAGGCTCGGAGTTTTATGGACTAATCTATTGCTCGCAAAGAAGCGATCCAAGATTAATCTTTGGATGATCCTAATTTCTTCTCCGTGTAGATTTAAAGAGTAAGGAGATGTAATATCACCCGGCCAATATTACATGACCAGTTGACGGGTCATGTGATAGGGCTCAAATGGGAAACTAAGTGCTCAACAATGTGTTTACTTATTAAAGTTAATGGCCGATATTATCGTCTAAAATTTTTGGCAAGAAAAATCGCTGATCACAATTTTCAACTGTGGCTTATCCGGCCTTATTTTTACAGAAATACAAAAAAGGATCAAAGAATTTGCCGTCAATTTTATATAACAAAATTGAATTAAGTGCTCAAAATTATTGGAAATATTGCGAGAGGCATATAGTAATTGTAGTCTGAGTCATAAGAAAGTTTACAATTGGTACTAGCCTTTCAAAAAAGGTCAATAAGAAGTGACTGACGACGCTCGTACTAGAAGTCATATCACATCAAAAACTAATTAAAATGATGAGACAGCTCAGAACATTGTTATGGAAAATCGTCGAATCGCTTCTAGAGAATTTGCAGGAGATGCCGGCATAGCGGTTGGCTCAAGAAGAAGTGACTGACAACGCTCGTACTAGAAGTCTTATCACATCAAAAACTGATTAAAATGATGAGACAGCTCAGAACATTGTTATGGAAAACCGTCGAAACGCTTTTAGAGAATTTGCAGGAGATGCTGGCATAGCGGTTGGCTCATGACATAAAATTTTTTCGGAAATTTTTTGCATGAAGTGTGTGGCAGAGAGGTTCATTCCAAAATTGCTGAGTTTGGAACAAAAACACGTCACAAGTTTTTAATTTTTTGACCGAAATGACTTTGATCCCTACGACTTTTTCCTGTTCCCAGAAGTGAACCTACCCATGAAGGACGGTGTTGTGCGAGATTGCGGAGATACATACCGAATCACTGAACGAGCCGAAGGCCACACCAAAAATTGCCCGCCAGGACTTTATCGAGGATTGGAAAAAATGCTGGCACAAGCGTATTTTATCTAAGGGGGAATTTTTTGAAGGGGACAAAATAGAAATTAATAAATAAATAATATGTATTAAGATAATTTAAATTTCTCCTTTTCTATTTAACATAACTCGTTTATTCTTAATGATCTCGCAGGAATAAATATGATTGACATTGGCTGGACACAAAATATATGAACCTAAGAGTTTCCATTAAGTCATAAACTACATTTATTACTTTCCTGAATTACATCGGGGGTAGAGTGGCCAGAAAAGAAACTTAAAACCGACATCTCGATTTGTAAGCCCAAACCCGACAGTCGGTCCCCCAAAAAATGCTAACACCCAACATGTCGGTTATCCCGGTTTTTTGCTGTCAGGTTTTTCGGTTTTCAGATTTTTGGTTGCGAGGTTGTCGCAGGTAAAAGCAAAAAAAAAATATAATAATTAAGTGTCAAATAAGTAAATATCAAAAATATTTTAGCTAGACCGAGCTTTAAGTGTATCGCTCAACACAAAATAACCAGTTGATTCGATTTAACGATATCTGTCTGTCCGTCCATGTCTCCGTCTGCTGTCTCGCTAAAGCTTGTTTTCAAATTAAAGGCTGCAATTGTTGTCCGATCTTCATTAAATTTGCAACCGTAAGTTTTTCGGATAAAGGCAGTTGAAGTTTATGAAAATCGGCCGTAATCATTCGATTTTATGTCTCTAGCTCAAGAAGCCAATCCAATATGGACTAAATTTTAAACAGTTTGTAACGATCAATCAGCTCAGATGAAAATGGGTCATACCGGTCCACATTATGATATAGCCCAAGTGCAAAGGCATCTCCCAGTTTCAATATCAATCAAATTTGGTAAGGTATAATTCTATTGATAAACAACTAAGTTTGGACCAATGTGACTCTTGTAGGCTTATTTTTTGATATAGTCCCTGTAAAAAATGTTTGGGGGACAAAAAATGGCTTCCCGTTTACAAGGACATTCGGCTTTCAAATAACAATAAAATATCTATTTATGTTAAAATAAAATTATTTTTGCATTATGGCACAATTTGGGCGACGGTTCCTATTTTTGAAAATCTGACCAATTAAAACATGAACATATGGGTACCTAAAACAAAAGTTCAAATACGACCTCATTTTTAAATCTAAAATCTAAAAAATTTAGAGCTGGCCCGGGACAATATTACAACTGATTTGTAATTTTTTTTTCTATTCTTACTCAAAGGCCTAAATCCATAATTTCGGTTAATGCAGGTTTTTTACTTTGAAAAACACGACTGACTGGCGGTTGTTTGAAAACACGACATTCTGAGGACCCCGGTTTTTGCACACTCTAGTCGGGTCCTCTTTGTCATTCGACTTTGCTTTATTGATCTTATTTAATACATGGGAAGCAAGGCTACAAGAACAATATCGGAGGACTCAAATTGACTCGTTGATTGAGAAAACTGGCATTGATATACATTTGTAGCACGCAATAAACTATTAGCGAGTTTTGGCAATCTCTGAGGAGGTGCGTATTTTTTGCGACTAAAACCGACTGTTTTTACTAAAATCGTTAAACAGTCATTGATAAATTAACAATAATTATTGGCATAAATGTCCAAAAAACCTGACCACATATGGTATTAACCTCCAAAACGGCAGCACTAATAGTCGCATATTTAAAGTCCACAGTCAAAGAGACAAGGAGGATTTACGAGAGTAATGTCCGCGATTGCAAATAGCTAGACAAGAGTAAGTAACTACAAGCGTAGGTTAACTGTCAAGCTGGAGCCCGACCAGAAAATAGATGAACTGGATGGATTTCGTCCCTAACACTGCAGTCTGACTGCAGAGGACACACAAATAAATAATAAAGCGTGATACATTTCGAGGTTCCCCACTTTTTAAAAAAAAAACAACACAAAAAATTCAAATTGAAAAGGGAATGTTTATTATCATTTGGAAGAACATTCTTTGGCATTTATTTTTTGAAGATTACGTCTATCAAATATTGGCCGCGGCTACGTCTCAGATGGTCCATCCGCTGGGTCCAATTTTCGATGACTCGTTCGAGCATTTCGACTGGTAACTGGCGAATGACACGCGTGATGTTTTGCTCCAAGGCCTGAATCGAAGCGGGTTTGTCCGCATAAACTTTAGACTTTAGATATCCCCACAGAAAATAATTTTTAACGGTGTGATATCACACGATCTTGGCGGCCAATCGACCGGCCCAAAACCGAAGTGTCCTCTCAATAAATCCAATAATTGATGAGATGTGTGGTCAGTGGCGCCGTCTTATTGAAATCAAATGTCGTCGAGATCTCGAGCTTCAATTTCAGTCATCAAATAGTAGGTTATCATGGCACGATTGACGGTCACCGACATCATTTTTGAATAAATATGGATCGATGATTCCACCGGCCCACAAACCACACCAACCCGTTGTTTTTTCTGGATGAAGTGGCAGCTCTTGAACCTCTTATGGTTGCTCTTCGTCCCAAATGCGGCAAATTTGCTTGTTGTTGAGCCAGAAATGGGCCTCATCGCTGAACAAAATTTGGCTCAAAAACATCGGATCTTCTTGGAACTTTTCAAGAGCCCATAGAGCGAAGCGATAGCGCTTGGGAACGTCGGGCGGCTTAAGGTCTTGTACAAGCTGTATTTTGTACGCTTTCAATTTAAGATCTCGACGTAAAATGCGCCAAGTCGTTCCATACGTCAGTCCGAAATGCTGCGAACGGCGCCGAATCGACTCTCCACTCTCTTGGTGTACACTCTCAGCTACGGCCGCTGCATTTTCTTCACTGCGTGCTGGACGTGGTCTATTCGGTCAAATATTATCCAATAATGAATGCTGGGTCTCATGGATAATGGTGTTGCGAATAGTACGCTCTAATTATGTTGACCATAAGTTGAACGAAGTGCACGAAACACATTCCTTACCGAACGTGAATTTCGTAATAAAGTTGAACGATTTGTAAACGTTGTTCAGGCGTAAGTCTTTCCATTGTGAAATGCCAAACAATACTAAACAAAAATAACATGACAGCATGACACGTCTCACACGTGATCTGTCAAAAAAAGGCTATAGAAAAAAGTATCTCTACTTGGATCACCGATTACAATACATACACAGTTCTAAACTGGTGATGAGTATTTTAAAAAGTATCTGCACAAATATGGTAATTAAAATGTGATGTACCCATGTAAAGGAAATCATGCTTCAATATAAGCAGCACTGAAATAGCAAAAAACAATTCACTAACAGATGTCAGAGCTTAGACGGCTGAAACGAAGACGTAGAAAATCGATTAAAGCTTACACATAAAGAGTAGTTAATGGATGATGGGATGAATGAAGATGTGGGCGCCATTAATCGTGCATTCCAATGCCATGGGCTACTAGCATCTTTGATGACTCCGAACGTATACGTCAATAAGCCAAGAACAATTCAAGAGCTAAAGGATGAGATAATTCGGCAAAATAAAAACATTGAAAATCTATTATGTTTTGGAAATATGGACCTTCAGATAAATGCATGCCACAGAAGCTGCAGCGAGCATTTGGTCGATATTTTGTTCCACACATAATTGTCATAGTTTCTTTTATTACAATTAAAAATATAAAAATCATTCTCTGAAAAGTTTTTGTTTTATTTACAATTAACATCGTGTGCTTGAGTTTGACCACCCTTTATTTCCATAAACAAATTGTTTATAATTTATTTTACATATAATCAATTTACATCCACTGGAGCTTTGTCTACAAAGATGTTTTCCCGCCGTAGGCCAGAACACATACCCTTTCCATCTACGTGAAGTGCCGCAGAAGTAATATGAGAACTGTAGTCATGGACAATAAACGAAAAGTATTTTTTTTTCAATTTTCACAGCATTAATTTCGTATATTACCTGGCCGACAGCACGTCTTATGTCGCAAGGACATGTGTGCTTATGCGTCTTCTTGTTGGTGTTATCCTGCAGCAATTCACAACAGTTAAGTCATTTTATATAACACTCTTAAGTTATCCTTCAGACATTCCAAATCGTTGCCATTGTACATAATTCATATTTAAATATAGACATTTGACATTTACTGCTCCTTTATTATTGTGCTGTCATCTTTTTGTTTGCTGCCTTCTTCTGTGTCAGCTAATCAGACGGCTTTGTCTTCCATTTCCACCTGCCATTAGCTGGAACTGGAAACGGAGTTTCCTCATTGTTGGCGGCAAATATTAGTCATGGAAGTAATGTCACATTTTATGGGACTCGACATAAAATTGTCAGTTACGTGGAGAGAATTAAAAGGAGCAAAAATGTCAGAAAACAAGAAAGCGAATAGAACTAGAATACGTGTTCATTAAAGATCCATCCATAAACCATAGGCCACCAGAAGACAGACAGCCACAAGCAGACTCGTTGTGGAGTGGCAAGAAAACGCCATTACCACAAGATATTTACAGACGGGTAAAACTCGAAAAACGCTATAGAATCACACACCAGTAAAGGATTTTTTAGAAACGGACAATATTTTGAATATAAGCAAGCTCGGAATTGCCTAAATAGTTTATGGTGTAACTTTCTACCCTGTTACCAGAAAGAAGCTTATTATATAGGAGTCGTTCTGTAGTATTTTGAAACATACTAAATTAAACAGAAAGATTCAAATATCATTTTTTATTTAAGTGCAGCAAAGTGGAATTTTATACTTAATATAATGGCTACTTAAGGGACATGTGACACAAAATAGCTCAAATGAATTCTAAGCTACAAGTGATAAAAATGAAAAAAAAATATTTAAAAAAATATTTTAAAAAAAATGTTATTCTGCATATCGCCCCTCTGGGTCGATTGTAGTTTTCACTCTGAACATAAGTTATTCATTTAATTTGATAAAAAAAAAATTTTGAAAAAAGGCAAAAAAAATTTTTGTTGAAGATCCGAATTTATTTTTGACGATCTCTACTTAAATAATAATATGACGTGTGGTTTTAAAGATGAAACAAAACGCATATAATTTAATGTTATGGCCCAGAATTTAGCTTTATTATAAAGATAAGTGTTTGCCATTATGTTTAAAAAGAATCACGGGCAAGTGGCCGCTGCGGTTGGCTCGAAAAAATTCCAGCCGACCGGCCTAATTTTCGACCAGTTTTTGCAGCATTCAGTGCTGAATATCTGCAATAACGAGCCAAATATTCTACCCGTGTCAGGCTTATCTGTGTAAACAAGCAAATTCACATAACCCCTCAAAAAATAGTACAGCTGTGTTAAATCTTGGGGGCACATGCCACAGGCATACGATGCTTAATAATGGGCTCATCAAAAGTTTCCTTCAATAAATTGATTGTTTCGTTGGCTTATGACATGTAGCGCCATGTTGTTGGAACTATCAGTATGAAGATCCATCTAGAGGTATTTTTTCAGAACAAAAAAAATATAGATTCAAATCAAGTGTGGAATCTTTATTGGTTATTGGAAAGGACATTTCATGGTATTTATATTTTGAAAATAATTACCTTCAAATTTTGGCAACTGTATTATGGAAATGAGCGTTCGGTGAGAAACGGGAATATTCGCTGTTTTCGACCAAAATTTTGTTCAGTGATGAGGCCCATTTCTGGCTCAACGGCAAAGTCAATAAACAAAAATTCCGCATTTGGCCTGAAGAGCAGCAAGAAGAAGTTCAAAAGGTGCCATTATACCCGTTTTGGTGCGGTTTATAAGCTGGTGGAATCAACGGTGCATATTTTTTCAAAAATTATGATGGCCGGCACGTAACCGTGAATTGTGCTCGCTATCGCGTCATTTTATCGATCTTTATGCTACCTGCAATTGAAGCCCGTAATCTTGAAGACACTTGGTTTCAACAGGACGGTGCCACTTGTCATACAGCTGCTCAAACAATGGATCTATTGAGAGGTCATTTCGAAAAAAAAGGTAATTGCACGTTTCGGACAGGTGAGTTTGCCGTCTAGATCAAGTGATATCACACCTTTAGACATTTGTCTTTGGGGTTACGTGAATTATTAAGTCTATGTTAACAAACCAGCTACGATTCAGGGTTTGGAAGCCAACATTACGCGTGTTATTAAAGCCATACCGGTCGAAATGCTCGAACGAGTCATCCAAAATTGGACCCTCAGAAAAGAAACCCTGAGGCGTAGTTGCGGCGAACACCTTTTTTATTTCGATATCTTATTTACAATCTGTCTTGCGACAATAAGTTAATTAGATGACATTAAACATGATAAAATTTTGGATATTAAAATCCAAAAAGCTACACGTGATAACAATATTCGAAGAGCATCATACTATTGTTGGATATATGGCTGTGGTACACCAATATTATGATCCTCACAACAATAGTAAGATTCAAATACAACTATACTATGATCCTTACACCCACACTATGATCCGCACTATTATACTTTGATCCTCACGAAAATAGTCTGAGTTACACATAACCATACTATGATCCCTACAACCATAGTATTATTCACGATCAACCATACTATGATTTCCACAATCATATTGTGATCCTTACAACCATAGTATGTTTCACATACAACAATAGTACGATCCTCTCAACCATAGTATGATTCACACGCAACCATGTTATGATCCCTGCAACCATAGTTGATCACACACAATTGTACTTTGATCCCCAAAATATATTTAATAATAGATTTAAATAATGAAAATTATTTAAAAAACATTAAATTCCAAACAATAGGAGTGATTTATTTAACAATAGAAAAAAATCAGTTTAAAAACACGTAAGCATTTTCAACAAAAATGTTTCAGTTATACAAAGCCAAAACAATACTTTAGTTGCACCAACCCTATTTATATTGTTGCTACAACCATATTTTCATTTTTAAATTTAGCAATAATACTATTGTTACATTTGTCATAATGAAATTCAGTAAACAATACGATGGTTGAGATAAACATACTTTTAGTGCGAAGAACATATTATTGCCGTGACCATATAGTGACTATATTTGTTCTCTGCTTGTATATGGTTGATTCTTAGATTATGGGACATTTTGTTGTCCTTGGTTGTTTCAAGCGGGAAAAATAAAATATATTATATTTTATTATTTACTATACAATAAATCTTTATAGGACCTTTAAAGTCTTTAAAATTGTTCTTTAAAAAAATTATTTGTTCTTCAAAAAATTTCCTACCAAAGTGTCCTAATTTCATTGAAATTTTCTCAAATTTTTACAAAAATATTAATTATTTATTTTAATAAAACCAGTCCATAGTAAAAAATAATATTCAATTAATTTTGTTGCTTTTAACGTTTATAATTTTTTATTCAATTTATATTTTTATGGATGTTTATTTTCTGTCCCTGAAAATACACAGTATTCCCCTGTAAAATTTAATATTCGCTAAAATTCAAATTTCAAACCAATCCTGATTTCAAGCAACTCAAATATGATTGAACAATACTTGAAGTGGGTGCACATCTAATACTTTTTTCGTCAACAGTCTTAATAAAATTAAGTAAGCCGTGTTTGGTCAATCGTTACGAACGTTCACACTTAAGTGGGTCATTCCCCTATGTTGTTTTTTTTAAAAAGATAATTAACACTTTTTATATTTTGCAAGTGTTTTTTTGTGTTTATTGCAAGTATAAACTTCCAGCTCATGTTAATTTTGTAAGGGTAAGTACTTAAATAAACATTTTAGGGGGTTTTTGTAGAAAGTCATCATTTCCCTGCCAATTTTTTTTTACAGGGGAATGACGATTATCAGATTCTTTTTTTTATTATTTTTACAAAAGAACTGAATTAAAATGAATTTGTTGATTTTAAGGAAAAATACTATATATTTTATTGTTTTCGCCATTTCTCTGTTCAATGAGTCATAACCCTCGGGGTCATATTTTTAAATTGTTGCATGATTCCGTTAAAAATTAAAATTTTGATATGTGCCGTTTAAAAATGAATAGTCTTTCTAAGAACTAAGACATCTACCAGAATTAAATATAAAATTCTGCAAAAAATATCGAATTCCAAAAATGATGTCGAAATTGGCCCATAATCTTAGAATCACCAATCACGTATATTTTATGAAGTACATATTTTTAAAAGCCTTAATTTCTATATGACAAGTCCAGTATATTATGTATTTTTAGCCTAGATACCTCAGTATATCAGTATATAGCTCTGAAGCGTGTCCCATTGACTGTTACGCTATTGGCGGCTCTCTCCATAGAGCAAACCCAACAGTGACTTTTTGAGGATGTAACGGCGTCTCAACAATGGCTTGTTGATTTTTATTACTCCAATTGCGACAAGTTTGGTTATTAACGTACCCATTCAACGAAAAGTTAGCTTCATCGCTGAACAACATTTTTTGGTAAAAATCGGGATCGCTGGCCATTTTGTTTTGGGCCCATTCACCACGATTTGCAAACGTTGCTCCTGAGAAAGTCTATTCATTATGAAATGGTAAACCAAGCTGAGCATAAATTAAGTGACAGCTGTAAAAAGAGCAACTCCGAAAAAAACACACGTCTAAATAACACCCTTTAGTAGTTAAGTAAAAAAAAATGAGCAAAAAGGACACTCCATTACAGAAATTAATTGGACAAAGAACACCCCAATCTTAGAGATATGAAGGTAAAATGTTTTACGAAAATAAACGCCATGCCAAAATTCACAAAAAATCAGTAACACAAAGGTATATTTACTACTTAGCATAGCATATTTCATATGTTATAGCGCTGAAAAATATAAATTTCCTGTGTCCATAAAAATAACTCGGACCTACGAAGCCCGTCCTTCTGTTAATTTAGTAGTATCAACTAAGTCGTTAATTACTAGAAGAAATTATTCGCAACAAATCTGTTCCCTGTGGCCGATACTTATGCATTCTGCAATATGTTCATTTATTTTATCTCCTTTTTCGTATTTTTCGATGCCCAACTGTTACATTTAAGCCTGAGCGAAAGACAACCCAAAAAAAAAATAATAAAATAAACATTGTGTGTACAGCTTACAAAACGTTTAACACCATCATCCTACAGATGCTACTCGCCGCCAAGTGAACGAGTATGTCAGAGGCTGGGTCACACTCGCAAACACTGCCAAGACTACGGCCGCCGCTCCTGCTGCCATAGTAACAGCCACAACAAGTGGTATTGATGTTATAGTTTCTTCTTCTTACCCTCGAAAGAGGCGGCTTCAGTTTCCCACGTGCGTACGTGTGTGTGTATCTGTCTGTCCTTGTGCTAGTGTGTGTTCGTTCGTTACGTGATGTCTTCTTGAGTTTGTTTTACGTGAAAATTGATTAATTATGTGAAAAAGGACTTAAATGAGCAAATGAGTGCATGTTCAAGGAATAGAAATAAATTAATTAAACTCCGTTCATTTCGCCAAACACTCACACATACACACACACACGCGCGCGCTCACATACAAAGAAAGAGCGGTGGCAAGAACAAGGACCAACACACAAAACCCACCGATAAAATGTGAAAAAAAAGATGTACGAAATTAGCACGAAATAAAAAACCAATGGGAAGATGGGGGATCAAAGAAAAAGGAGATATCCAGAGAGCATACAAAGAAGTGAACAAAAACTTTGAAAAGTTTGTTCTTAAACCCGACAAAGATAAAGGCAACTGGCTCATGCTGTAGTCAGTTAAAGCTGTAGTTGTACTTACACTTGTCGTTGGCCTTGTTCTTTTTCTGTTGCTTTTCATCGGTATTTATACAACTAATTAAGATTTCTACAAGAGGTTAGAGATTTAATTAGTATTGATACTCTCTCCCGCTCTTCAACAGGGGACGATGCAGGGACCGACACAAAAAGCTCATGGGAACATCATACGTACAGTGGCCGACAAAAGTCTAAATACGATACACCATTTTTTTAAAAAGCTGGCGGGAAAAAGTCTTGCTTCAACATTCTTACATTGCACTATAAGAGCAGCCATGGCAAAATACCAGGAAATAGAAAGTACAGGGTTTTCCATTAAGGACATAACAATTTTATATATTTATACGAGTAAAGCACTGAATATTTAAGATATAAAGTTTAAATTTATTTCAGGTGTAGTGTAAATATTAAATTTTAAGAATGAAATTCGATTTCGGTCATATGACCACCACGAGCCCGTGTTGAGTCCGTTTAGATCTATTCTTTGCAATTTCGCGTTGCATGTTGTCTTTCAGCTAGTCTAAAGTTGATGGCCTGTTGGCCTAGATCGATGACAACATAAGGCTCCATAAAACAAATCCAATGGAGTTAAATCGCATGAACCAGGTGGCCATTCGACCGGATAACACGTTTACCGAATTACCTTTACCTTTCAGTCAATCAATTGTAACGCGTACTGTGTGGCTAGTGGCACCGCCTTGTTAAAACCACATATCGGCGATGTTATGTTTCCAGGAAATTCTTTCCTGCCGGAAAGCAATCAACCACTCCCCGTGGTCGAGAACGTATCTAGTTCCATGCCTCAGATATTTTTTGAACACGTGGGGTTAAAAGGGGTCTTGCGAAGCTCGACTTAAATAAGTCCCCGGGCCCGGATGGTATTTCGGCACTTGTCCTATGTAAGTGCTTCTCGACGCTAGTCCATCTCCATTACGCAACCTTTTCAACCTTGTCCTCCATTACCTTCTAAGGTAATGGAGGACATGGTTAACCATCATCTTGTGCGGTATCTAGAGTTCAACGAACTGCTTAGTGATCGACAGTGTGGCTACCGCAGAAATCGCTCTACGGGAGACTGATGGCTTTCTTATCGGAGCGTTGGAGTCGGTCTATCCACCAGTTTGGTGAGAGTAAGGTTGTGGCTCTGGATATCTCCAAGGCCTTTGATAGAGTCTGGCACGGTGCACTCTTAACAAAGCTGATGGCTTTTGGTGTCGGTGATACTTTCGCTCGTTTTGTACCGAGCTTTCTTAGAGATCGCAATATAAAAGTTGTTGTAGATGGGTTCTCCCTCTTTATTTCTAATTTTCATTGATGATCTGTTGGGTCAGACCGTGAATCCAATATACTCCTTTGCGGATGACCGTAACCTCTATCATTCATATTCATTCGACCGTAGGCCGAGTCTTCAAGATATTGAAGACAAAAGGCGAATTATGGATGAGATACTTGGCGGGGATCTACTGGCCATTTCCGAATGGGTTCGAGTGAATAGAGTAAATTTTAATGCACTTAAGATACAGTGCTGCTTGTTGTCTCACAAGCGATTTGCTGACCCAACAATATCGCCAATTTCTATCGATGGTACGGATAATGAACAGTCAGAAGCTCTTGATGTTCTGGGCAGGAAAATACAATGTGACGCTCGTTGGGCGAGACATGTATTCGAAGTGTCGAAAGAAGCACTCAAGTGCATATGCTTTTTAAAGCGGTGCAAGAAATATTTCACTCCTTCTGATCCCTTCAATATCTACTTATGTACAACTTACATCAGGCCGGAGATGGAATACAACTCCCATATATGGGCAGGTGCTCCAAAATCATTCTTGGAGCTACTTGACCGTGTTCAAAGGAGAGCGATGGTGCTGATAGGTGACAGTAGGGTATCCAACTCTATTGTATCCCTTGAGCACTGTCGGAATGTGGGTTGCGTAACGCCGTTCTATCGTTAATTTCAGTGTGTGTGTTTATCAGACATCCGTCGCCTTATTCCTGACCTGAGGATGTTCGGCAGGTATACGAGACTTTCTGCGAATTAAACCCGTTTGTTATCGATTGGCCAGTTGACCGTACTATAAGTATACACTACAGATCAAATTCGTTGTTTGCTCGTACAGTCCGTATGTGGAATCGACTTCCGGCAAATGTATTTCTCACTAATTACGGCATCCAGAAATTCAAGGCAAGTGTCAATAAACATGCTCCCTCTTTCCCCCTCCGATCCTTTACTTTGCACTCGCCAACGCGGTGCGCATGTACTTTATAGGGGCATCACCTGAGTGTTGGTTATTTTTAAAAAAAAATATCGGCGATGTTAAGTTCATCCAATTCTGGCCAAAAATAATTTTCTAACATGCCAAGATAGCAATCTCCATTGACGGTAACATGACGATTGATTTCATCGACGAAAAATACGGCCCAATTACACCTCCGGCATGAAAACTACACCACACAGTATTTCTTTGCGGATGCAATTGTGTCTCTTGAAGTACAAGTGGCTTTTTTGTTGTCCAATAACGCATATTTTGTTTATTGACAAAATCACTCAGTCAAAAATGAGCTTAATCGCTAAAGATGATTTCCAATAAAAATCTGGAATTTCGTGTGTTTTTGCCATTGCCCAATCGGATAAGTTTTGGCTTTTCAAATGATGAAGTGGCTTTAGTTCTGGAGTCAGTTTGGTCTTATAAGGATAATGGTCAAGATCTTTTCGCAAAATACGCCACACAGTGGGGTTTGAGAAATGCCCAATTCCTGAGTACGCTCATTTTTCACGGATATGCTAAAGGCTGCTACATTTCCTCCCTTCGAGGTGTACGGCGTCTCTTTGGCGCCGCAACATTTTAAAAGTGAACATTTGAATCCAAATTTATCCACTACAGCACACACAGCCTGTCGGGTGGGATGATTATAACGGCTGAAAATTGAAGTTAGCACTCTTAAAGTTGCCAACACCGACTCAGAATTTCAGTAGTAATTGTTAATGATTTCCAAACGTACGTCGTAAGTGAAATTCGCCATGAGGAAAGTGTTGTCTTCGACTAACTTTTTGACACTGAAAGCTCATTAAAAATGTTTGAGGGTACGTTGACATATACTTATATATACGAAATTGTTATATCCATATTGGAAAGCCCGTTACTTGCTTGGAAAAAGGAGTAAGGCAAATTGGAGTAACTGTTTCCGAATTATGGGACGATCTGCAATACTTAGTTTTGGTCCTGCCAACAAATGGTCTCAAATTCAGTTTTATGCTAAATGTTTTATGTTAAATACTCCGTTATGCGTATAGATATGTATTCAAAACAACTTCGTAGAACTTATACCGGGGACCTTGAGGGTCGTTTATTGACCACACATTCTTCGGGGGTAACGATATTTCGTTTCTCAATTTCTAATTTTATCTTGATCTATTTTTTGAGCCAAAATGTGGTATTTACTTACATAATGCTTAGATTTACATTCGTCTGATAGCAAAACTAGGAGGACCTTGAGGGTCGTTTATTGACCATACCTTCTTCGGGGATAACGATATTTCGTTTCTCAATTTCTAATTTTATCTTGATCTATTTTTTAAGCCAAAATGTGTTATTTACTTATATAATGCTTAGATTTATATTCGTCTGATAGCAAAACTAGGAGGTGCATGTAGAGTTTTTTCGGTCACTGTTTGTAGACTTACGTTTTAATGTGTAATGAAGTAAATCATGGGCAGTATTAAATTTCTCTGAAATTCTACCAGGGCAATTCTTACAATTGAATCAATTTCAGTTTCATTTAATGTCCCCGAGACAATGCAACAACGTAATGTTTAAATAAAGCGACGCGCAGAGGCCATGAAGCGGTATACTTTGTGTATGACAGAGGATCGTTTTTCTCCGTTTTTCTTCTTTGCAGTTTCGTAGGACAATGTCTTTTAGTTTATATCGGTTTAGGTTTATTTCATTTCATTGCACCCGTTCATAGAAATTCTATGAAAACTTAATATTGGTTTTAATTCATTATTTTTTAAGATTTAAGTAAGATTGATCAAAAAAGATTTTTTTTAAAAATAATATGATACCCTACGAGTTTCAACGCAATGAGTTTTGTATACCCTCACCCTTCTGGGTAAGAAGGTATATATAATTTGGTACTCACAAAAAGTAAAACACAGAGAAAATAACATTTTAGACCCTTCATGTGGTTTAACCAAATAGATATCATAACCTCTTAAATTACACTTTGGAACATTTTTGGGGTTATTGTCTGGGGGGTGAGAAATTCTAAGTCAGAGTGATGGTACTAGGTCAGTATATTAAAACTTTCAAATGGTTTTGCGTTCGTATGTGCCGTTTTTTATCACCTTTTACATTTTTTCCTTATCTTGATGTTTTTTCGCTTAGTTGTAAAATGTTGGCAAAAACGTAGTTTGACATAACTCGAGAACGACTTGTTAGACTTTGCTGAAATAAATTGAGAAAAATTAATAATTACATTTTCTTTAATCCATTAATATACTGTTTCTCTACCAAATCAACATTTTTGCAATTAGAAATAAATTTATGAAGAAAATTTTGCCAAAAAAATTTTTTTTTTTTTTTAAAACATATAAATCCCAAACGGAAAAACGTGAAGAGTCTTATAACTTTCACGTAAATTAACGCGTTCTGCTTTTATTCAAAATTAAGTAACTTCACTTAATTGTAAATAAAAGCAGAACGCGTTAATCGATTTCTATGATCTATGTCGCATTTTGTTTATAGGTTATGTGACTTTACGTGAAAGTTATAAGACTCTACACGTTTTTCCGTTTAGGATTTATATGTTTTAAAAAAAAAAAAATTTTGGCAAAATTTTATTACTATTATTGAGTAAGATCGTAAAAATAACATTGTCAAACTAAAAAAATTAAGGTTTTGCCGGTATGATTGCCGTAATTATGTTATTGTTAACAATAAACCAATAAAAGCAATACTTTTGTCCCACCAACCATATTTATATTGTTGCTGCAATCATAATTTTATTTTTAAATTTATTAACAATACTTTTGTTATATTTCAACAATATTAATATTGCCGCAATAATACTATTGTCAAAATAAAATTCAAAAAACAATACAATACTCGTTGCGACGACCACGCTTTTACTGCAGATAACATACTATTGTTGCCGTGACCATATAGTAACCATATATTTTCTCTGCGTGTGGAAACAAACACCCTAAAGAAAATGCAAATTTTAGTAGATTTTCATGGTTTATGTGAACAAAATTACTTATTTTAAGAACAAAATGTTAAGCATTATGAGAAAAAAGTTAAAAAGAGAAAGGTATGGTTACACAGAAAAGAAAATAATGTGAATTTCTGATACGGCGATTGAGAAAAATGCTAAACCTTCAATTAAATTGTTTTATTTCGGTACATATCGGTCGGGCTCAAATAAATTTATAATGACCCAATTTCTAATTGCTGCTACCTGTCGCGAACAACACATTGAATAGACATTTTAATTGAAGCATCCGCAGAGATTTATACTTAACCATGCCTATTGTTCTCAATAAATGAGGGATAATATGCACAACGCGATATGCTGAACATACTCCAATTCGTCCGGGTATTTAACGTTGACTTTGTGCCTAAACTCCACCCACAAGGCTTTGTGTATTGTAAAAAATCGTGAGCAGCTTACGTGCGATGATTTTCATTATCTCGAGTGGCGATTCTCATTCCAGTCCGTCGCACAAAAAATAACAAAAGGACCGAACGCTTGACTCCGGTAACTTTAAACCATACGCCATTATTAAAAGTGACTTTTTAAAGATGAAGGGTATTGCTTAGGAGAGTAGTGGACTACGTAATACCCTAAAGTAATATGAAAATAAATATTAACATTGTCCGTGTACTATTGGCAAGTTGCTTAGGAGGTCGCTACAGGGTAACTTCATACCATTGAAAAAGAATTAGAAAAATGATATTGTTTTAGAAAACTATAGGCAGTTTGAGTTAAGCCCTTTTGTTTCAAATAATTAAAATTTTTGGGAAGAAACTTTTTCAAGAATAACCTTTAGCGCGTTAAAGCGAATTCAGTTTTTACTCCCTTATGGTATTTCTTGAATAACTTGTTTTTTTCTAAATTAAAGTTTTGAAATCAAACGGTTTATGACGAATAAGGCCAATCAGTACTTGTTTACAAAGAAATTTCAAACAGTTTTCTAAAAGTTGTAAAGGTTTCTCCTTAGAGGTCAATTGCTCTTTTATTAAGCCAGTGCCACTAGAACACGCCTATTAACGTTAGTAGCTGACGAATCAGAGACATATCGGAAGAGTCGCAGTAACTACGACACTTTTCGTATGGGAAAAAACCGATTGGTCTGAAGCCCGCCACCTTATAAGTAGAAGCCTCCTTTTGGGATAAAGACAATCTTAAGTACTATCCACCGTGAAGGGACATGAGACAGTCGCAAAGGGGCTCTGAAAATTGTCAACAGCCTTGGCAATAATGTCTTGAGTCCCGTAAGTCAGCTGGAACAATGCTATCTGGACCCTGAGCTTTAAAGTGATGCGTGTTTATAGCAGAACCTCTAGGGTATCCTGATAATTTTTGGACCATAATGCACTTGCCCTTCGGTTATATAAGAAAAACTATTAAAGTGTTTTTCACACTACTCCAGGAACATCTTCCTCCAGGAATATCTTTTAGCTTTTCTACTTACATAGGTCCTTAAAACCGCTAAGTAAGAATTTTCACTAGTTCTGTTCACCAGAAAATACAAAAATACGAGGGTTGCTTTATATATTACACTTTGTGTTGCCTGGCGTCATCTGACATTTCCATTGGAAAGTGTGACATTGTTTAGCATAAACGTTCTCAGAACTATCATTTGTGTTGTTTACAGTGACATGAAAAATTCAATTAGGCAAAAAAATCGAATTAACTCGTGAACATTTTCGTGCGATCATTATTCACAACTTTCGACGTGGATTATCACGACAAGAGTGCAGCGATGAACTTAAATCTTTTTATGGAGATAAAGCACCATCGTGGCCGATGCTAGCTCAAAGACGAAGGTCGTCCAAAAACGGCCATTGTGCCAGAGCACATTTATGCCGTGCGTGAACTGATAATGCAAGATCTTCATGTGACATGCCATGAGATAGAGACATTCTTGGGCATTTCTTCCACCAGCATACATTCGATATTGCATGAACACCTAGCCGTAAAAATGGTTTGTTCTTGTTGGATCCCGCACAATTTGAAAATCGTTCAAAAAAAAGGCTCGTGTCGATTGGTGCAAAGAAAATTTGAAGAAATAAGATCGCGGTGCTTCAAAAGACGGACGAAGAATGTCACAGGTGACGAATCATGGATCTATGCGTATGAGCCCAAAAAAGAGCAATCGACCGTGTGGGGCTTCGAAGACGAGCCAAATCAAACGAAAGTGGAAGAAGCACTTCGAAGCAAATGGTCGCCTGTTTCTTCAGCAAAACTGGTCATGTGGCGACTGTTCCGCTTAAGCGACTTAGGGCGGTCAATTTTGAGTCTTCGGAGAAATTCGAAAAACGAACAAGAGAATACGAATCATTTTGCACCATGACAATGCGACCATGACACATCGGCTCACACCAGCGCCTTTTTGACCGGTCAAAACGTCGAATTGATGGGTCGTCCGCCTTACAGCCCTGACTTGGCACCCAATGAATTCTTTTTATTCCCGCACTTCAAGAAAAAAATGCGTGGTCAAAGATTGTCGTCGCCAGAAGATGCTGTTGAAGCGTTCAAATACCATGTTTTGGAGGTGTCTCAATCGGATTGATTAAAGTGCTTCGACAATTGGTTTGAGCGCACGAAAAGTGTATAAATCATGCTGGAGAATACTTTGAAAGACAACGATGATAAATATTCGCATTATTAGGCCAGAAATATATATAGCAGCCCTGGTACCTTGTCAGTCTTTGGAGTTAACATCAGGTACTCAAAAGTCCAAGTAACAGAAACACGTTCCCCAAAGAAACTTTTCCCATAGAAAAAGTATATAGCATTTGTGGAATGTTGACGTGGATTATTTCCATTTGCAGCAAGTGAAATTTCAAATCGATGATACTGATTCTTCTGATGTAGTCGTTGCAGGTTTAAAAAATAAATGATTTTTGGCAACTCGTACCGAGCAACCCTGCTATATAAAACAACAGGCGAAAAAATTGGCAATAGCCGAACGCGTGCTCCGTGGAGGCAAATCCAAACGGAACAAAAGGCAACCAATTACTACGGGATATTGTTAAACGGAATGTGGACATAACGTAGAAACGGAAAAGGTTAAATGACACTTCAAAAGTGTTTAGAAGAAACAACAGCAACAACGACAAACAGTTGACACGAGAGTCCCAGTGGGGTAAAGGTGCACGAAAATGAAAATTCGTATAGGAGGCACATTTCATTTGACATTTCAGTGAACGCCAACGAATTCCATGAAAATGTTAGCATAAATTAAGAAAAGTCAAGCGAAACATATTGCCCAGCAAATAAAGCCAGAACTGAAAATAGCTTCAATTCAAACTGTTAACCTTCAGTCAGTCTATTCTTGTGGGACAGGGAGAGTTGAATTCACATGTTTTTGTTTTTTTTCTTCTCTGTGTTGTTGCCAGGACCAACCCGCTTAATTTTGTCTGAATCTTTGATATCAGCTCCAATACACACATTTTATCGTACGTTGCTTCGCTATAAATTTCAATTATTTCGTTTATTCGTTCGTTTGTTGGCTTTTCTTTCTTCATATCTCCCTGTTTATTTTTGCTGTGCTGTTCAAGAGATTCTATCTTAAGCATCCCGTACACAATCGATACTAAACAACAACAAAAAGAACTAAGCCAGGATAGACTCACGTGCGTGGGCTGTTAGAAACGTTGTAGGCTTGTTAAACTTTCTGTGTGAATTTTTTAAGCAGGCGAAGGGTATCTTGTAAGACCATCTTGTTATCAATTCCACGAATGCCGGCTTAATGTACCAGATGGACCCTAAGTAAACAGTCGTTGGCCAGGGCTAGTCTTTACCACAATATTTGTTTTCGTCGTGGAAGCAGCACTTCCCAGAGATCCTGTGCGGATATTACTGTTTAGAAATGGGATCGAACAACACTCAGGTTCTTGGGCCTGCTAGGTTTGTCAGAACCAGATAACCTTCGTTCTACATCTGTAAGGTGTAATCGTTGCATGGAAGGGGTGCACTTTAGGGAATATAGCGGTTTTGTGGTCTCTTGCTTTATCAACGTAGCCTGCAGTGGTTCTCTAGATTTGGTGCCATCGTTGCCATCTACACCTTCGTCGCCATCGTTATTAAAACAACGGGTAATCCATCCAGAGGTATTTTTATACCCACCACCATACAATGGAGGGTATATTAGTTTTGTCATCCTTTCTGTAACACCTTTAAATAATCATCGGAGACCCAACAAAGTATATATATATTCTTGATCCTCGTAAAATTATAAGACGATCTAGCCATGTTGTCCGGCTGTCCGTCTGTTTAAAACAAGATAGAGCCTGCATGAAAACAGCTAAGGAGCTGGAATTTTAACCTAGCATGGTTGGTATTGAAAATGGGCTATATAGCTCTACGGGAAGTTGGTGTTGGAGACCCTCAACCGACACTACCTCATAAAAATTAGTTTTTTATGTGGAAATATCCATCCAGTTTCTTGAGCAAAATCACTGAAATTTTGCAAATGATAATCTCTATATAAGCGCAATAATCTGTGTAAAAATGGTTTAGATTGGGCCTTGACAAAAAAAAGACTTTTCATTCTGACAGGAGTAAATTTAGTACGAAAGAAACGCCGGCTGATCCTTTAGATATATCTCGGATGCTCCTCCGGTCTAAAGAGGAAGGTTGGTTAAGTTTACAGGAACAAAAAATCACCTATATTTCTAATAGGTTGTTAGCGTGCTGCTGACTACGAACAAAGAACAGCAAATTGTTATTTTTTTTAAATATTTCATCTATAAGATTCGTAGGTCCTTAAACACATAATATTTCTTAAAACTTCCGACACCAGTTACGCAAACATTACCTTGGCAGAGCATTTCCATTAGAGCGGGTCATGGGATATGCAAACAAATAATGTTTCTCCGCTTAAGTTAGGTTGTGTTTGGTTAGTGTTTAATAAGAAATCAAATTAATACCATTAATTTTTTTTTCGATGAATGCCAAATCTGTTATTAAAATCCTATTAAAACAAGTTTTTCGAACTGAGAAATTAATTTTCAATATACTTGGTAGGGACATAAATACTGTTACAACATTGAACACACCCATTTCAATAGTAGAACTGAACACACCCCGTTAATATCATCTGGGTTTTGAAAGCTTACCTCAATAGCGTTAGTCTTTAACGGGATTTTAAAATTTTTTTCAACTTTCATCGTGGAGTGGTCAGAAACAAGCGATATTTTCAAAACGCTCCGGCCACTAGGGATTAGCCGCATGTTCGTCTACCGATGCATAAAACTGTTTGAGGTGACTGGAGATGCAAAAGACCGCCACCGGTCGGGCCGCCCACGCTCTGTTCGAACACCGCATGTCATCAAAGCCGTTAAATCAAGAATTGACATAAATCCGCTCCAAAAACAGCAGATCGTGGCCCGTGAGAAGAATATCACGCAAAAGTCCATGAGTCGAATCATTAAAAAAGACTTGGGACTTTTAAACGACGCACCGGACATTTATTGCCTGCAGCTTTAAAAAAAATAGGATTAAAAATGCAAACGTCTTTTGGTGAAGCACGCTGATAACTTGCACAGAAAAATGTTGTTCGCCTATAAAAAAATTTTACCGTTTAGGAAAAATTTAACAAGCAACATGATAGAGCGTATGCGCTAAGGAAACATCTGAACTGATCCCAAGGGTGGAAAAGGGTCATCACACAGCTTCAGTCATAGTTTGGTGGGGTGTCTTTTACGATGGGGTCACTGACCTACATTTCTGCGAACAAGGAGTCAAAACATCGGCCAAAATTTACCAAGAAAGCTGTTGTGAAGCCTCTTAATAATTCCCTGTTCCAAAACCAGCCATGGAATTTCCAGCAGGATTCTGCGCCGGCCCATTAAGTTAAAACGTCCCAGGACTGGCTTCGAAACAATTTTCCAACGTTCATTTCCTCTGAAGAATGGCCCTCAGGCAGTCCAGATTTTAACCCATTGGACTGTTCAGAGGACAAGGTTTGTCACAAAAGATACCCCAACATTGAATCTCTTAAGGCTGCTTTGGTTCGAGCTGTGGCCAATTTTACAATGGACGAGGTTCGTGCAGCTATTGGCGATTGGCAAGTGCAACTTAAGGCGTGTGTAAAGGCAAAAGGCAGACATTTCAAATAAGTAGATTCTTTTTGGATACAACATACATCAATAAATATATTAAAAAATATTTGGGCCAAAAACATTCAGTACTTTTTATTTTACAGCATAAAACGTGTGTAACAATATTTATATGTCCCTACTAAGTAACAACAGCGATACGCTACGTACTGACATACAGACACAAAATGTGTGTTAAAGTCAATCGGCTTATAAAAGAGTATTTTTACCGCCCATCAGTTCGACAAACAATTTCCGTAGAGCCACCAATCAACAGGCATGGAAGCAGGCCTTCACAAGAAGGACACAAGTTGGCAACATTGAAGTTATAAGACGTAAAAAAGTTCGTGTCCGTGTTTTGCATACGCAAATTTTAAAATAAAAATAAAAACAGTCGTTTTTGTACACCGAAAAGTTGAAAATACCTTTTCTGTTGTCTTTATATTGTAAAATACAAACGAAGATGAGCAGTAAAAACCGTCGCAGCTTAAAAAATAAGAAAATCATTTGTGACCAATGTAAAATGGAAGTTTTAGAGAGAGAGGGATCTGTTCAGTGCGATAGTTGTGAGAGAACATACCATCCACAGTGTACGAAGATGGACAAAAGAGAATTTGAAAAACTTCTTAATGATGACTCTCTTGATTTTAACTGTCATATGTGCGCGCCTTCTGTTGAAACTGATTTGTCAACAATTAAAGAAAAAGTAAATCAGCTGGATGAAATAAACACGGCAATAAAATACATGTCGGCTCAGTATGATGAGATACTGAAAGGTGTCAAAATAAACAAAAAGAAAATAGAAAAGCTAGAAAAAGAAAACAAAACGCTGAAAGAAGAAGTTATGAATTTGAAATCATCAGTTAAATTCTTAAGTGATGCTAGAGTTCACAATGACTGTGTTATACGAGGTGTGAAAACAGTAGAACCTGCTGCAAAAGTAGTTTTAGACATTGCAACCAAAATTGAGTCATGCATAACTGAGAACCAGATTGAAGATGCATATTTTATTGGTGGAAATCCGGACCCAAATAAGAGCAAGTCTATTGTTGTAAAGTTTTCAAATGCAAAGAGCAAAAAAATGTTTATGGAGAAAAAAGTTAAACTAAGGGAAAATCCTGAAATGAAAAATGTTTTTATTAACGATTATTTGTCAAAAGAAACCTTGGATATTTTCAATCATGCAAAGTCTGTGAAAGCTGTTGGTTTTAAATTCGTTTTTTGCAAGGGCAATAAAGTTTTCGCCAAAAAAAGTGAAAATTCTCGTGCTGTTTGGATAAAAGCAAAGGAAGATGTTGATAACTTGTTATTGAATTCAGCTACTGTTGGCGCTGTAACAAGGCGAAGCCGATTGATAATGCCTGATGATAGCTCAAATGAATATGAAGCAGAGGAAACTGCGTTTGTAACAAATTTAAATTAATATGTTGAAATGTGTTATTATCAACAACAAAATTTTATGAGTAACCAATATTTCTGTAATATACAGTTGTTTAATGAATATTTAAATAAATTTTATACTGATTGTTTTAAAATTGTATCAGTAAATACCAGGAGTGTTTCTTCAATATCAAAATTTAATAAATTTAAATATGAAATAAGTAAATTTTCAAAATTACCTAATATTCTAGCAATTCAAGAATCGTGGTTTAGTGAGACCTGCGTTCAGTTATATAATTTACCTGGCTATGAAGCAGTTCACTGTTGTAGAAGCGATGGCTATGGTGGAACTTCTGTCTATGTAACAAAAGATTTAAAGTACGAAATTTTAATGAAGGAAAGCTCGCTGTTTATTGACTGCATATGTCTTCTCCTACCAGAGGTAAAATTAAATAATAAACCTTTAACGCTAATCAGCTTATATCGTTCGCAAAAGTGCAGTGTTCAAGTGTTTCTTGATCGAGTCGAGATGATACTGGAAAAGTTTTGTTCAGAGGCTTGTCTACTTGTAGGTGATTTCAATATTGATATAAGCATAACAAACTCTCAGTCTATTTCCTTGACCAACCTTTTTGGTGAATATGATATGTGTTCGCATCACAATTTTGTCACTAGGCCAATTAGTGGCTCATCCATTGACGGGGTATATGGAAGCAACGGCGAAAAAATTGTGGTGCATTGCATTGAAAATAACTTCACTGATCATAACTATTTATGCTCTATTTTGCAATCCAGTGTTAAATCAAGTCTTACTAGTGATGAAAGTTTTCTAAGGATAAACTATAATAAATTTGGCAAATATGTTGATAAGAATCTTGATCTCGATGTTTGTGTTAATAATGAATCTGAACAGTGTGATAGGCTAGTTAATTGTTTGAGAAATGCAATAACTTATAGTTCCGAGCTTAACCCCGTTCATAAAGATGTTCATTACGAACTAAAACCGTGGATGAGTAGAGGATTGCTAGATCTGATCCATTTTAAAAATAAGTTATTGAAAAGAAGAAGAAGAAGAAGAAAAAATGATGAATTCTTAATGAACCAGATTGAAAGAGTGTCCAAAATAATCAAATATGCAAAGAAGGTTTTGATGGATTCGTATTATAAAATAAGTATTACATCCTGTGGCACTGACCCAAGAAAGGTTTGGAGATTTTTAAATAAGGAATTAGGAAGAGCCACTGCAAAATCTAGCGTATTAAGAGGTGAGCAAGATGAAGTATTAATATCTGATAAGGAGAAAGCCGTTGCACTCAGCAACTTTTTTTATAACACCGTTCAGAACTTGCGAAATAATATTGTTGTTAATGACGACGACCACTTTAATAACTTTCGGACGTTGTCATACAATAGATTAGTCTTTGTTTTTCAGAAAGTTAATACAGCTACAGTTGATTCCATATTGGAAATGATGCCTAAAAATAAGGGATCAGGACATGATGGAATAACGACGAAGATGCTATCTGTACGTCAGTCTTTTATATCGATACTGTTGACGAGAATATTTAATGCCATGGTCGATAATTCTAATTATCCTGATATTTTAAAAATGCACGAAATAATACCTGTACCTAAAGGTTCTGATGTGCGTAGTGTTAATTTTTATCGACCAATTTCTCTTTTATCGAACGTAAATAAGGTGTTTGAAAAAATTGTTACTAATCAGTTAGTAAGTTATTTAGAAAACAATAACTTAATATTTTCCAGGCAATACGGATTTCGAAAAGGGTATGGCACTGAAGCAGCTGTAGTTAGTGTTGTAAATGAGATATGCAATGGCCTTGACAAAGGTTATACCGGAGTTGCAGGAGTATTTTTTGATTTGAGCAAAGCTTTCGACCTAGTTGATCATTCAATCCTTATAAAAAAACTGGAGTTTTTCGGTATTCAATCCTCTAGTATAAAACTTATTGAAAGTTACTTGCGCAATAGGCGACAGTATGTTAAAATTGGGAACATTAAAAGTAGTATCAAGCCCGTAGAGTGTGGTGTTCCTCAGGGAAGTATTATTGGCCCCTTGCTATTTTTGATTTATATAAATGATTTGAAAAATATAAACTTTTTTGGAAAACTTTATATGTTTGCTGATGATATATGCCTGTTGTATAATTATAAGCATCAAGTAGCTCTTAAGGCGCAGGTCGAGTACGATGCGTCAATTTTGTTTGAATATTCTCGTCTAAATAAATTGTGTATCAATGTTGATAAAACCAAATTTGTTAGATTCAGGCCGTATTTATTAAAAAGGGAACCTGATATGACCGTTTTTATCGATGGTAAGCTTGTTAATGAATCTCACTCAGTTAAATATCTTGGAGTTATTATTACCTCAAACCTTTCCTGGGATATGCATATAGAAATGGTACAAAAGAAGATTTCGGCAGCCACTGGTATTCTACGGAAATTTAAGTCTAGACTGTCTACTGAGATTAAACTTCAACTATATTACTCCCTAATTCATTGCCATTTCGTCTATATACCTACAGCATATGCCTCAAAATCTTGCAATGCTTTGAAATCTTTGCAATCATCCCAAAATAAAGCCTTAAAAATAGTTTATGATCTACCTAGAGATTTTTCCACTGTTGAACTATATAGAAGTTATGCAAAAAATGTTCTTCCTATAAGAGGGATTTTTAAATATAGCATAATGCTGCTAATGTATAAATCAACAAAACTGGTTAGAAATTCGTTTTTTCAGTTTCATCAACACTTTGATCAATCTCAGTTGAATACACGAAATTGCTCAAACCTTATACCATCAAGATGCAGGCTTGAATTAACTAAGCAGAAGATTGAGTATGCTGGACCTCATGAATTTAATCAATTACCTAACGATATCAAAGAAATTGCTAGAATATCTATTTTTAAATCCAAATTAAAGTCATATTTACTTGAAAAAATTGTAACACTTGTATAATTATAATATAGGTACTATTTACTGAAATTGTGTTTCAGCTAAGTATATGTATAAGTATCGATAGATGTTAGCCAATTAGTCTCTATTAAAGCCTTTAAGGCGCGGAGACGCTAAAATCATTGTATCTGTAATTCTTTTTCTATGAAATAAATATATATAAAAAAAAAAAAAAAAAAAAAAAAAAAAAAAAAAAGCCAGAAATGGTTATTGAATCTCTCTGATTAAAATATATGAAGGTCTTCTGCAAGCCTTCTTAAGAAATGCTGCATTAACAACAAGGCTTAAATAGAAGGCCTTCTTATAGAAACGACAAATTAATGTGTTTCGCATAATTTTTCATGTACAGAGACGGCCTTTTGGGATGCCTAATTTTGAAAGGCCTTAAGGATTTTCTATTGGATCTGAAAATCAGGTCTTTTAGAAAGTATCTTACCCCTGAATAACTGGTTAGTTTTTAAATCCGTTTTAATGCCACGTCTTCTTGACGCCAATATATACTTTTTTCTGACCCACTCTAATACTCTTATTGGCATAACAGTTGGAAATTCTTCTCAATGGATCTTAAATTTCAATGTATGTGTTATACTGCTTTGTATTTTTAGTGAGTGTGTAGGTTCAAAATGTTTCTTTTTTTTGTTGATAAGCTAAGGGTTATAAGACAGCAACAAAAAAGAAAACATTGTACAAAAAAAAAAGCAGAAGTTGTGTTAAGCAATTTGTAAAATATTTAAGTAGAGCGCACACGCTCACACACAGCTACTAAGTTTAATGTATTATTATCTCTATCGATTTGTATGGAGCAATGAATGAACACAGCGGCGGTATTTCTTAGGCCTATTCATGATAAAATGCCCTTCGTCACCGTCCGTTAAATAGTGGGTCATACTATAAGTACTTTATCTGGGCTTTAAAGAATGTGCTAAATGTAAGCTACATTCCTAGCTAACAAATAAATGGCACATAACAGCCATTTACAAAAGATTTAGGTTCTAAAGCTCAAACTTCTAACCTAGTAACTACTAATCAAATTTTGATGTCGCCATGTGACATTTGCAATTTTTATTTTATAAAATTATTTTTCGGCTTGAGGTCATTTATTTAAGCTCGTTGTTCTATGTGTTGTTTAATTTTTATTTATCCCAATATTTCGATTGACTTCATCAATCATCTTCAGGGGTTGCCACTGATAAAATACAAAACATGATTACATTTAATAAACAAAACATTAACGCAATATTTGAAAAATAATTACATTAACAAAACAATGTCGACCGTCTGATTATCACTGTCAACGGATTTTTGTGTTACTCTTCAGCTTGCGTCTGTGCTTATGCACCACATTTCTATATATGTGTGCGATCTCATCTGCGCCCGTTTTGTAATTAATTCTCCTCTCATTAGGTACGTCAAAAATGTTAAGCTTTTCGAGAGTGTATCTATAATTTCTCTCTTGCGCTACAATTTTTACGTCGGTAAAGTCAGGCTTATGTCCAGTCAATGTACAGTGGGCCGCAAGTTCGGTCTTTTGTTCTATGGGCCTATTTACGGCTTTTAGGTCAGATTTGTGGGACGAAATTCTTGTCTTAATTTTAGTTTTAGTAGTGCCGACCGCATGTCACCATTGCACTTTATTTGGTATACAACGTCTGATTTATCTTCGTTATTACTTCGAGATTTTGTCCTGCTAAATAAACTGTTTACTGTACTGTGTGTCTTTAGTGCAAGTTGATATTTGTCTTTGTTATATATGTTGGAATGGCTAAGCCTTTCTGAAAAACCCGGTTTACATGTTGTTGGTTTCTATTTTTTTGTTACAGGTTCTGCGATGACAGCTGAGGAATTTGATTTTGATTTCCATTTGTTTAGTAGGTCTGTGATAGTTTTCTGTGGGAAGTCATTTTGCCTTAAACTAGTTCTAATTTTTACTAAATTATGTTTGTGAAACTCTATGTCGCTAATATCTAAAATTCTATCGATGAAGTTGGTCGCTGTATTAATAATTACTCGTCTAGGATGCTTTGAACTAAAGTTAATAAGTCTGCCAGAAGCTGTAGGTTTTTGGTACCAATCCAATTTTAGTAACTGATCTTGTCGACAAAATATTGAATCTTAATATGGTAATTTTCCGTCCTGTTCCATCTCCATTATAAACTGTATTTGTCTGTTAAATGAGTTAAGTACATCCAGAGTGTCCTTAATTTCTGTTTTCTTAAAAATTCCAAAGAGATCGTCCACATATTTAGTTAATAATTTTGGTTTGTATGTCATCTTGTCTAGTGTAATTTTTATACTTTTATTAAGAACTTTTGTCTCGGAAAAATTCAAGAAAAGAATTAACACAACTTAGAGATGTATCTCTAACTCGCAAAAACGCTGACATTTACGAGTTGGAAAACACTGTCGCAAAAAAAAGTTTGATGTTCTTGTCCAGATTTGAACCTGTGCCTAAACGAGGGTTGCTATATATAGTTCTGGCCTAGACAACACTAAGTGTTGCCTGGCGCCATCTGACATTTCCATTGGAAAGTTTAACATTTTTAGCATAAAAGTACCCAGAACGTTTTGACGAACGATTATCATTTGTGTTGTTTATAGTGACTTGAAAAAATCAATTTGGCAAAAAAATCGAATTAACTCGTGAACATTTTCGTGCGATCAATTTTCACAACTTGCGACGTGGATTATCACGACAAGAGTGCATCGATGAACTTAAATCTTTGTATGGCGATGAAGCACCCTCTGGTACTGTAGGTTCAATAAAATTAGCAACATATTTATTGGTTTAAGGAATCTTTGTGAATAAAAAACGATTTATTAAGAATATTCTCAGTATACGAGGGCTGGCCTAATAATGAAAATGCGAATATTTATCATCAATAATGGTTTTATTGTTTTTTAAAATATTCTCCAGCATGATTTATACACTTTTGTATGCGCTCAAACCAATTATCGAAGCACTTTTTCCACTCCGATTGAGACACCTCCAAAGCATGATTTTTAAACCATTATGCCGATGAAAAACGTTGACCACGCATTTTTTTCGTAAGGCTAGGGAATGAGGAGAAGTCATTGGGTGCCAAATCTGGGCTGTACGGTGGATGGTCCATCAATTCGACATCTTGAGTGGTCAAACAGCTCATCGTTTCAGCTGATGTGTGAGAGCTCGCATTGTCGTGATGCAAAATGATCCGTCTTCTCTTATTATCTTTTCTCATTTCTGTTGGCAAACAGATGGTTGTATACCACTCACCTTTGACCTCCTACATTTTACTAAAGGCACTGTGGTAACATGGACGGTTATACCGAAAAAAACGCAATCATTTGCTTCGATGTACTTCTTCCACGAACAACTTTTGTTGGATTTGGCTCGTCTTGAAAGACCCATGCGATCGATAGCTGTTTTGTTTCAGATTCTTATGCATAGATCCATGATTCGTCACCTGTGACAATGTTTTACACTGCCTTTGAGCCACCGCAGTTATACTTTTTCAACATCTCTTTGCACCAATCCAGACGAGCCTTTTTTTGAGCATTCGTCTAATTATGTGGGATCCAACAAGAACAAATTTTTTTCACGGCCAAATGAACATGTAATATCTTATTGATGCCTGTCATACTAATGACCAAGGATCTCACGGTATGTCACATGTCGATCTTGCTTAATCATTTCACGCTTAGCATCGATGGTTTCTGACATAGTGACCGAAGTTGGACGTTCTTCACGAAATTCATCCTGGAGCAAACGGCGTCCGAGACTGAACTCTTGGTACCAGCGATAAACAGTGATTTTTTATGGCGCTTCATCGCCAAAAGTCGAAACAAGTTGATTTAAACATTCTTGTCTCGATAACTCACGCCGAAAATCGTAAAAAATCGTCGCACGAAAATGGTCAGGGGATAATTCCATTTTTTGACTGACAATTCGCCTTCAAAGGACGAAACGTTCTGAGTGAAGTTATGCTAAAAAATGTCAAGATTTCCAATGGAAGTTCCAATTTACATCTGGGAACACTAGTATTGTCAGGACTCGTAATATAAAAACCAACCCTCGTAATCATTAGCAGGAACCTACTATTTAACGCCGTCTTCGAACGGAAAATTCATTTTATAGAGAAGTGTTTACATAGCTTAGAGATAAATCTCTTACCTAAAGTCTTCGGCATTTACGATGTTTAAACCAGCCGCAACATTGTCTGCAAAATTTAAGATGTGACTTTTAGCGCTGAACACGTGAAGGACCTTTGTATAATATCAGAACATAGACCGATATGGACCAATATTACGAGTGCTGCTATATATATTTCTGGCCTTATAATAAAAATGCGAATATTTATCATCAAAAATGGTTTAATTGTTTTTCAAAGTATTCTATAGTATGATTTATACACTTTTGCATGTGTTCAAACCAATTGTCGAAGGACTTTTTCCACTCCGATTTAGACCCCTCCAAAACATGGTTTTTGAACGCTTCAACAGCATCTTCTGGCGACGAAAATCGTTGACCATGCATTTTTTCTTGATGTGCGGGAATAAAAAGAAGTTATTGGCTGCCGAGTCAGGGCTATACGGCGGATGACCCATCAATTCGACGTTTTGGCTGGTCAAAAAGGGCGCTGGTTTGAGCCGATGTGCGAGAGCTCGCATTGTCATGGTGCACAATGATTCGTCCTCTCTTGTTCGTTCTTCAAATTTCTCCGAAGACTTCGGTCAAAAAAATTGTGGTGTACCACTCAGAATTGACCGTCCTACGTTGCTCAAGCGGAACATTCGCCACATGACTAGTTTTTCCAAAGAAACATGTGACCATTTGCTTTGAAGTGTTTCTTCCACGAACAGCTTCGAAGAATCACATGGTCGATTGCTGTTTTGTTTAGGGCTTACATACATAGCTCTATGATTCGTCACCTGTGACGATCTTATAAACGTCTTTCAAAGCACTGCGATCGTATTTTTTTAAAATTTCTTTGCACCAATCGACACGAGCCTTTTTTTGAGCGATTGTCAAATTGTGCGGAATTCAGCAAGAACAAACCATTTTTACGGCCTGGTGATCATGCAATATCGAATGTATGCTGGTGAAAGAAATGCCCAAGGATGCCCCTATCTCACGGTTTGTAACATTATCAGTTCCCGCATGGCATCAATGTTCTCTGGCACAACGGCGGTTTTTGGACGACCTTCACGACATTTGTCTTTGAGCGAGCTTCGGCCACGATTGAATTCATTAAACCAGTTTGTCACAGTGCTATAGGATGGTGACTTATTGCCATACAAAGATTTAAGTTCATCGATGCACTCTTGTCGTGATAATCCACGTGGAAGTTGTGAGAAATGATCGCACGAAACATTTTTATTCGCACGAAACATTTTTATCAAACAATGTACGTAAATAATGAAGTTCAAATGGCATCGACCGGTCATGCATTTCCAGAAGCAGGCCCTGTTTCTGGGCTTCAATGACCTGCTCTCAGCTGCCGGGAGTATTAAGGCGCGTTCACACACGGGCATACAATGAAATGAATGAAGTTTTAATATTTTATATCTGTATAATGCGAAGACTTCCTTCGTTAGTACGTGTATGTGCATGTTGAAGTTTTTGTACGAACATTTACAAGTTTCTCCTTTCGTTCTTCGCTTATTTTTCTTGGGTTTTTCTTTCTTCCTCTTTTTCCTTTCATTTGATAAGTTGCAAAGTCTTCGTTACAAAGGGAAAAAAACATATGTCTTTACTTTTATTCTGGCAACAATTTACAATATTTGCTGCATATGTATTAAAGGAGTACTATGTACGTGTGTGTGTATGTACATGCTTGTGTATAAGTGCCCGTATTTTCAATAAGAATCATGTACAAAATATGATAATGTCCTTTTAATGTTTATTTTATTGAACATTTACATTATGGGGTGGTTACCGACCAACAAAAATGACCTACATTTTTTCTCTTTTCGCATATTGTCCAGATACTTGAAGTACTTGTACATGAATATATTATTTGTCGTGATTTGCAGGGAGAGGGGGTTGGAATATGACATAATATCATAAGATGATTTTTATGACTCTCCTTCAAGTAGCAGGGATATTGTGCAAACTACGAGTATTCGAGGATAGTTGACCCTATTAAAGTAGTAAAGATGAATACTCTGTATTCATGACAAATTGATATTTCATAATAAATATATTAAGCATGGGACTGGCACTAAGAGTTAGCAAAAATAAATACTTATATGACACCTACATATTAAAGAACGGTTTAGTTAAACTAATAAAAGTACACACGTCTTTGAAACTTGATTTAAATATTTTTTTTTAATTGGGAGAAAAGTTCTAGTTTTATTTTAATTTGGTTTTATTTTTATTTATTTTTTTTTTTTTTTGGATAAAAGTTTTATTTTTGATTAAGTTGGACTGGACTGAAGAACGTTTTTTTTATCTAAAGTGTATTTTTTTCGGGCGAGTGGTTTTCATAAGATCAATCTAGAGTTGTTTTTTTCAATAGGGTTTTTTTTACCGATTACGCGAGTGTTGTGTTAAACCATATTTTTGTTTCTTTTCACTATTGTTTGCCATTTCATCATGGAAAGATTTACACCGCAACAACGTCTGCAAATTGTGCAACTGTATTATGGAAATGAACGTTTGGTGAAGAACGTTTTACGACCAAAATTTTATTCAGTGATAAGGCACATTTCTGTCTCAACGGCAAAGTCAATAAACAAAATTGCCGCATTTGGGTTGAAGATCAACAAGAAGAGGTTCCAGAGTTAACATTATACATAGAGAAAACCATGGTTTGGTATAAGCTGGTGGAATCATCGGTGCATAATTCTTCAAAAATGATGATGGACGGAACGTTACAGTGAATGGTGCTCGCTATCGCGCCATGCAATCGATCTCTATGCTACCTGAAATTGAAGCCCGTAATATTGAAGACACTTAATTTCAACAGGGCGGTGCCACTTGTCATACAGCTGCTCAAACAATGGATATATTGAGAGGTCATTTCGAAAAGCAGCTAATTTCACGTTTTGGACAGGTCAGTTGGACGTCTAGATCGAGTGATATCACACCTTTAGGCATTTTTCGTTGGGGTTACGTAAAGTCCAAAGTCTATGCTGACAAACCAGCTATGGTTCAGGTTTTGGAAGCCAACATTACGCGTGTCATTAAAGCCATACCGGTCAAAATGCTCGAAGGAGTCATTCAAAATTGGACCCTCAGAATGGAAACCCTGAGGCGTAGTTGCGGCCAATATTGGAAGGAAATTATATTCAAAAATTAAATGGCTCAAAGTGTCCTCTCAAATTACTTATACCAACAAAGATTCTACACTTGATTTGAATTTTTATATGTTTTTTGTTCTAAAAATACCTCTAGATGGATTACCCTTATGTTTAATATTATGGCCAAGAATTTATCATTGTAATAAATATAAATGTTTGCCATTATGTTCTAAAAATGATTTCGGACAAGTGGCCGCCGCGGCTGGCTCAAATAAATTCCAGCCGAGAGGCCGAATTTTCAACCACTTTTTGCAGGGGCCGTATGTCAGCAATAACGCGCAGAATATTCTCTTCCAAGGCTTCAATCGTGTCTGGCTTATCTACATAGGCAGGCAACTTCACATAACCCCCTTAAAAATAGTCCAGCTGTGTTAAATCTTGGAGGGCTACACCACTGGCCCATGACGCGAGGTAATGCGCTCCTCAAATGTTTTCTTCAATAAATAGATTGTTTCGTTGGCGGTCTTGTTAGAACCAAAGGTCTTCCACATTAACATCTTCCAATATAGGCACAAAAAACTCATTAATCATGGCTCTATTGCGTTCCCATCTACTGAAATATTATGACCGGCCTCATTTTAGAAGAACTATGGACCAATGATTCCCCCTGCCCATAGAGAACACCAAACAGTGACTATTTGAAAATGTAACGGCGTATCAACAATAGCTTTTGAATTTTCATTGCTCTAAACGCGACCGTACCCATTCAGCCAAAAGTGAGCTTCATCGCTGAACAAAATTTTCATGTAAAAATCAGGATCGGTGGTCATCTCGTTTTGGGTCCATTTACCATTGATGGTCCATTGATGGTCGTTCGGCTTCAACTCTTGTACCAGTTGGATTTTGTAAGCCCGCAAACCAATATCCTTCCGCAAAACCTTCCATAAATTGGATGGAAACAGTTCCAATTGTTGAGCGCGATGGCGGATATACTCATTCGGGTCTTCTTCGACACTCTGCTCCACAGCAGCAATAGCGCCTTTGGTGCGCACTGTACGGCTTCTCTGAGTATGTTTATTATCCACAAGAGTAAACGTGGTGCGAAACCGATCCATTGTTGCTCGAAGTGCAGACTCTGCTAGGCGAATATGCCGACTATTATTTTAGTAATAAATTTCCGCGGCGTTTGCAAACGTGGACCGCAGTAAGTCTATCCATTATGAAATGGCAAAACATTCTGAGCATAAATTAAGTGACAGCTGTCAAAAACACCAAGTCCAAAAAAGGGTGGCCAGATTGAAAACCACACATCTAAAAAGGATATCCGTTTCAAAGAAGTGTACTTTATTAAGCCAAGAACAATTCAAGAGCTAAATTATGAGAAAATTCGCCTCATTAATGAGGAGATAAATCGCTTCACAGAGGCATTGAAAATATGGACCATCGGATAGGGGTATACCACCAAAGCCATGGCTCACATTTTTGTATCACCAATAATTGTCATAGATCCTTCAATCACAAGAAAATATTTTTAGATAACTCTCTTTAAGCTTTTGGTTTTACTTCAATAAACATCGTGCATTTTAGTTGCACCAACTTTCAAACCTATAATTTTGGGTGATCCAAGTAGATATAGTTATTTCGATAGCCTTTTTTTGACAGATCCCGCGTGAGTCGTGTCATGCTGTCATGTTATTTTTGTTTAGTATTGTTTGGCATTTCACAATGGAAAGACTTACGCCTGAACAACGTTTAAAAATTGTTCAACTTTATTACGAAAATTCACGTTCTGTGAGGAATGTGTTTCGTGCACTTCGTTCGACTTATGGTCAACATAATCGGCCTACTGAGCGTACTATTCGCAACACCATCACCCATCTTGAGACCCAGCATTCATTAATGGATAATATTCGACCGAATATACCACGTCCAGCACGCAGTGAAGAAAATGTAGCGACCGTAGCTGAGAGTGTACACCAAGACCGTGAAGAGTCGATTCGGCGACGTTCGAAACAACTCGGACTGACGTATGGAACGACTTGGCGCATTTTACTTCGAGATATTAAATTGATATCGTACAAAATACAGCCTGTGCCAGAACTAAAGCCGCCCGATGTTCCCAAGCACATCGCTTTGCTCTATATGCCCCTGAAAAGTTCCAAGAAGATCCGACGTTTTCGAGCCAAACTTTAGCGGTGAGGCCCATTTCTGGCTCAATGAGTATGAAACAAGCAAAATTGCCGCATTTGGGACGAAGAGCAACCAGATGAGGTTCAAGAGCTGTCACTTTATTCAGAATAAACAACGGTTTGGAGTGGTTTGTGGGCCGGTGGAATCATCAGTTTATATTTCTTCAAAAATGATGCCATTGAGAAGAACGTACCCGTCAATGGCGACCGTTAACGTGCCATGATAACCGACTATTTGATGCCTGAAATAGAAGCTCGTGATCTTGGCGACATTTGGTTTCAACAAGACGGCGCCACTTCCCATACATCACATCAATCAATGGATTTATTGAGAGGAAACTTCGGTGAGCAGTTAATTTCACGTTTTGAGCCGGTCGATTGGCCACCAAGATCGTGTGATATCACACCGTTAGACTTTTTCCTGTGGGGATATGTAAAGTCTAAAGTTTATGCGGAAAAATCCGCTTCGATTCAGGCCTTGGAGCAAAACATCACGCTTGTCATTCGCCAGTTACCAGTCATCGAAAATTGGACTAAACGGATGGACCATCTGAGACGTAGCCGAGGCCAACATTTGATAGACATTATCTTCAAAAAATAAATGCCAAAGAATGTTCTTCCAAATGATAATAATTATTCCCCATTCAATTTGAATTTTCTGTGTTTTTTTCTTTAAAAAAGTAGGGAACCTCGAAATGGATCACGCGTTATAATGATACTTAACTTATATGCCACCCATACTAGGCTAGTTGCGGCATGCTATTAAACATTTCCCAGCAGGCCCTTAATTCGCCTTTCTCACGTAAAACAAGGGGGCTTATGCCATTTAATTGCTAGCTATTATACTGCAGCGCCTAGCCTATTTTAAATGTTCCACCTCCCTAAAACTATGTAAAAAAACTAATTGGTCTCGGGAATAGTGTGGGAGTGCGTTGTAGGCAACATTCTTTTAAAGGGAATGGAATCCCTTTGAACGCCCATATTGAAAAAATGTCTTACCCCACTACTCATGCCATTATTTTGTGTTTTCACTTTCATTGCATACGTGGCCCCCCTATTCCCAAAAGCTCTTGAATGTCATCACATCAGATTCCATTCCATATTTGTATAAGCGGCCTTTGACATGACCTCGATTTATAAATATTTGTATAAAATATTAAACTTTAATTAAATGTAAGCCATGAAGCGTATAATTTATCATGTTACTAATATTGATATTGAGGTTTTTGTCCCCTATGCGCGCGTATGTAATCATAACTTGTCGTCCACCCCTCAGTATGTGGTATTTCATTTTCTTTTTTTTCGTTTCCTCGTTTGTGGTCGACAAAGCTTTTAATCAGTGAAAAAAGTAAGGGGCTCCATAGTCGTTGGCTCTCAATGCTATCGACCAAGAGCGGAAAAACCCTATTAAGAATGAAGACCATAAAAACAAACGTTTTTCTATGGACAAGCATAAAATCAATTGTTATGATTATGTTATGACTCGCTGTGGAACGAGAACCATTCCACCACGCCAGCAACCACGATGGAATTTTGAATCGATGTTAGTTTTTTGTTATCGATACCAGCTGTTACGAATCAATTTGATATCATCCCAGTGGATATGTGGGTGCACCGGTATGTTACCAAAGGTACGAGAAGTAGACAGAACCTCATACCACTCGTTGGAATGCATATAAAATACCACAACTATTTCTCAGCATGCACGGGGACTTAATTCAACAGGCCTTAGAGAATACAATTTGGGGTACATGATATACCATGTCATGTACAGGGGGCCGATTTCTTATAATTTGAACACATTCAAGTTAATTGCACAAAGCTATTTAATTCGCCCAAACATAGACTCCTCAGCTGCTGGTAAGGGTCTGTCAGTGGACAGTTGTTGACTAAACACGTGGGCAGGTCGTAAATTATGCCGCACCTCGGGTTTTGTACTCTCCACCATCGGTTGCGTTCCAGTGTGGCATTGGCAGTATTGGGGAAACTGTTGTTCTCGGTGGTTCCAAATTTGTCGCGACTTTATTTTTGAGACCATTGGGTCAGGGCCAACTCATCCCTTTCGTAAATATAATATCAAATTCAGATTCGAGAGGAAATTTCGTTGTTTTCGAATACCAGCATGTCCATTTTTCCATTAAGAGTTGTCTAAATTGATTTTGGGTTCTAAAAAGCCGTAGATCTGAGCCCGAAATTACAAGAAATCTTAAACGTTAATATATTTGTAGAAGAGTGAGGCAATTCATCTGTTTTTGAGTATTCACATTCAATATCCATATTCCAAAGAACCTCTTCTTTGTCGACACGCGGGTCAAGGCGTCAAATTTAGTTGCTTTGTAGAATTATGTTGTATTCGAATTTGTGACTAAATTGCATTCGTTTTTATACCCTCCACCATACAATGGAGGGTATGATAGTTTTGTCATTCTGTCTGTAACACCTTGAAATAATCATCGGAGACCCAACAAAGTATATATATTCTTGATCCTCGTAAAATTCTAAGACGATCTAGCCATGTTGTCCGTCTGTCCGTCTGTTGAAAACAAGATAAAGCCTGCATGAAAACAGCTAGGGAGCTGAAATTTGGCACAAACATGTGTAGTTAACCTAGCATGGTTGGTATTGAAAATGGGCTATATAGCTCTACGGGAAAATGGTGTTGGAGACCCTCAACCGACACTACCTCATAAAAATTAGTTTTTTATTTGGAAATATCCGTCCAGTTTCATATGCAAAATCACTGAAATTTTGCAAATAATAATCTCTATGTAGGCGCAATCATCTATGTAAAAATGATTTAGATTGTGCCACCATTTCTTGTACCTCCCATACAAACGGCCTTATGGGCCATAAGAAATAATATGACTATTACTCACCACAAACTTGACCTATCGAAATGAAATTTTACTCATCAAGATTTCTATATACAACATACTTCTACGCTGAATTCGGCTGAGCTTGGAAAAGTCCTACTGGTACCTCCCACACTAACGGTCTCATGGGCCTTGAAAAGTAATATGACAATAACTCACCACACACTTGACATATCGAGACGAAATTTTCGGCAAAAAGATTAATATATAGAACAGACTTTTGCGCTGAAGTTGGCTAAGATCGGAAAGGCCCTACTGGTACCTCCCACACAAACGGTCTCATGGGCCTTGAAAAATAATATGACAATAACTCACTACAAACTTTACCTATCGAGATGAAATTTTCTACATAAACATTTTTATATAGAACACACCTCTGCGCCGAATTCTGTTGAGATCGGGAAAGTCCTACTGGTACCTTCCACACAAACGGTCTCATGGGCTTTGAGAAATAATATGACAATAACTCACTACAAACTTTACCTATCGAGATAAAATTTTCTACATAAAGATTTTTATATAGAACACACTTCCGCACCAAATTTGGTTTTATTTGGGAATCTGGTGGAGGGTATCCAAAGTTCAGCACAGCCAAACTTAACATTTTTTACTTGTTAATACTCGTATGTCCCAAATTGGCTAAAATCTTTATTATCGGTACATAATTGACCGCATATGGGGTTAGGAGAACCCACGCGTACTATTGAGAAGACAATGCAGCCACAACAAATCTCTAATTGGTGTGTGTTTTGGGCTGGCGGCATCATTGGGTCATTTTCCTTGGAAAATGAGCAAGACGCCGGGGCAACAGCCAACCAAACCATCTATATTTTACGCACTGTTTTTGAAAATGTATTAATAAGTCTAAATTGTGATGTCAATTGACCGCTTTGAAGCTGTAATTTGAGCCATTTGGATTATTTTTTGTGGGAAGCCATTAAGGATATATGTCACGCAAAGCATACAGAGACAATTAAAGCGTTGAAATATGAAATCAAAGTTCCCATTGAAGGAATTCAACCCGAAACAATATAAAATGTACTGAAAGATACGGTGATTGGATGAGGTACTGCCGAGCCAGCTGAAGTAGTCACATGAATGATATTGTGTTCCATTATTAAATGACAGAGTTCAGCTTTTCCAATAAAACAAGATTTTGAAAAAAGTACCAGTACTGTTTTTTTACTGACGATTCAAATTTAAAGTTTTAATTCGCCCAGCCTACCTAGTATATGCGATTTCATTACGATATAGGCTTAATGTCTCTAGGCCGCCAGAAAATATGCAGCAGACATATGCAAGCAGAAAAAAATATGGGTGGGGGTGAAAATATTAAAGGGGCACCATACTATTGTTGGGTTGTGGTGCAACAATATTAACAGTCTAATTCACACATCACCATACTATAAATCCAAAACCATAATACGAATCACATACTATGATCCTCAAACCATATTATGATCCTTACAAAAAAAGTGTGTTTCACATACAACCATAGTGGTAAACTCACGTCCATAGTATAATTCCCCTCAACCATACTATGATTCCCAGAATAATTTATTAGAATTGGGTTATATTGTTGTTCAACAATAGAGATTTTTTTTAAGCAAGTTGTTTAAAATCACATTACAATTAGTTCATAGTCAGATTTAAGACCATGTTTTTGTTGAACATTTCATTGAAAGAACCCAAAAAACTATTCAAAAGGGTTTCGAAAAGACTTAGTCGCAAGCAGTTTTGAGGAACGCCTCAGACCGCAATGAACAAACGTGATTCAACCATAATTAATAGCTGTATAAAGGGTGTTTTTTTTAGACGTGTGGTTTTCAATCTGACCACACTTTTTTCGGAGTTCGTCCTTTTGACAGCTGTCACTTGATTTATGCTCAGTATGGTTTGCCACTTAATAATAAATAGACTAACTCTGGAAAAACTTTTGCAAATCGTGGTGAATGGGCCCAAAACGAGATAGCCACCGATCCTTCTTTTACAAAAATATTTTGTTCAGCGATGAAGCTCACTTTTAGTTCAATGGGTACGTTAATAACCAAAACTGTCGCACTTGGAGTAATAAAAATCCACAAGCCATTGTTGAGTCGCCGTTACCTCCTCAAGAAGTCACTGTTTTGTGTGGTCTATGAGCAGCGAGAATCATTGGTTCATATTTCTTTCAAAATGAAGTCGGCCACACTTAGTAGAGACATAAATACTGTTACAACCATGAATACACCCGTTTCAATAGTAGAACTGAACATACCCCGTTAATGTCATATGGGTTTTGAAAGCTAACCTCAATAGCGTTAGTCTGTAACGGGATTTTGAAATTGTTTCAAGTTACATCATGGAGTGGTCAGATAATAAGAACCGTATCGCTGTAATAGCGCTTTTCAAGTGTGAAATGAAAAAAAACGATATTTTCAAAACGCTCCGGCCACTAGGGATTAGCCGCATGTTCGTCTACCGATGCATAAAACTGTTTGAGAAGACTGGAGATGTAAAAGACCGCCACCGGTCGGGGCGCCCACGCTCTGCATGTCATCAAAGCCGTTAAATCAAGAATTCACAGAAATCCGCTCCGTAAACAGAAAATCATGGCCGGTGACATGAATATCACGCAAAAGTCCTAGAGCCGAATCATTAAAAAAGACTTGAGACTTGGGGCTTTCAAACAACGTTCCGGACATTTATTGACTGCAGCTTTAAAAAAATAGGATTGAAAAATGCAAACGTCTTTCGGTGAAGCACGCAGATAACTTGCACAGAAAAATTTTGTTCACCGATGAAAAAATTTTTACGCTCACGAAAAATTTAACAAGCAAAATGATAGATTGTATGCGCGTTCATCTAAGGAAGCATCTGAGCTGATCCCAAGGGTGGAAAAGGGTCATCACCCAGCTTCAGTCATGGTTTGGTGGGGTGTCTCTTACGATGGGGTCACTGACCTGCGTTTCTGCGAACAAGGAATCAAAACATCGGCCAAAGTTTACAAAGAATTCCCTTTGGAAGCTGTTGCGGAACCTCTTAACAATTCCCTGTTCCAAAACCAGCCATGTACTTTCCAGCAGGATTCTGCGCCGGCCCATAAGGCTAAAACGTCCCAGGCCTGGCTTCGAAACTATTTGCCAGCGTTCATTTCCTCTGAAGAATGGCCCTCAGGCAGTCCAGATTTGAACCTATTGGATTACAAATTGTGAACGGTTTTAGAGGACAAGGTTTGTCACAAATGATACCCCAACATTGGATCTCTTAAGCCTGCTTTGGTTCGAGCTGTAGCCAATTTTCCAAAGGACGAGGTTCGTGCAGCTATTGACGATTGGCCACATGAAGATAAAAAGTATGGTTGGGGTGACAATATTCGAAGGGCATCATACTATTGTTGGGTATATGGTTGTGGCACAACAATATTATGATCCTCACAACAATAGTATGATTCACACACAACCATACTATGATCCTCAAAACCATAGTATGATTCACACTCAACCATACTATGATCCTACAACCATAGTATGATTCACACTGAACCATACTATGATCACCACAACCATAGTAGGATTCACACTCAACTATACTATGAATCCCACAACCATAGTATGATCCTAACAACAATAGTATGTTTGCCATACAACCATAGTATGATCCTAACAACCATAGTATGGTTTACAAGCAACCATAGTATGATCCCACTCAACCATACTATGGTCCTCCAAATTATTATTAGGATTGGGTTGTGTTGTCAACAATAGAGATTTTTATTAAGTAAATAAATTCAAAATACATTAAATTCAAAATAGTAGGAGTGATTTATTTAACAAATCCATTTAAAAAACGTAAGCGTTTTTATTAAAAATATTTTAGTTAAACAAGCCCAAAGCAGTTTATTTGAAAAATTTAAGTCCCATTATTATTTCATAATATTGTTAACAACAACATTGTTTTAAAATCCATATTTAAATTAAGAAAAAATTACAATCATACAGTATGATTGCGGCAATAATATTATTGTTAACATAAAAACCAAAAACAATATTTTTGTCGCTCCAACAATATGTATATTGTTGCTGCAACCATAGTTTCATTTTTAATTTTGGCAATAATACTATTGTTACATTTCAATAATATTAATATTGTCGCAATCATCCTATTGTCAACATGAAATTCAAAAAACAATACTATGGTTGCGACGAACATACTATTATTGCAGAGAACATATTATTTTTGCCGAGACCATATAGTAACTATATTTTTTCTTTGCGTGCAGTGCGACTTAAGGCGTGTGTAAAGCTGTGGCCAATTATCCAATGGACGAGGTTCGTGCAGCTATTGACGATTAGCCAGTGCGACTTAAGGCGTGTGTAAAGGCAAAAGGCGGACATTTCGAATAAGTAGATTCTTTTTGGATACAATATACATCAATAAATATATTAAAAAAATATTTGGTCCAAAAACATTCAGTACTTTTTATTTAACAGCATAAAACGTGTGTAACATAAATACAATGGAGAGCGGTATCGTGCCATATTAGAAAATTGTTTTGGCCGGAACTGGATGAGCTTGACATCATTTTTAAATGTACCATGCACTACAGCTGGAAAAAATTTAAACTCTATATCTTAAATATTCTGTGTTTTATTAACATATAAAATGGTTATGTCCTCAATGGAATACCCTGTACATCGTTTAGTTCCGCCGGCCGAATTTTGTATACCCTCCACAAAATATTCGTTATTGAAATGGAAGACATGTCAATTTTCATATTTATAGCCCCATAGTGGGTCATTTTAATCAAAGGCCCGTATTTTTAGGTTACTATTTCTGACAAAGGTTTATAATTATGCCATATTTGAAGTCGTAACGACATTTTCATTAATTGTAGTGCTAATATTTCTATACTTACTAGTTCTATAGGATCTATGAGTCTAAGCCTAAACCTGACTTTGTCCAATATTATTATACAACAGATTTTACAAAGTATTTTTTTTTCTCATACACTCACGTGCCAATATGGCAATCATCGCTGTTTCAGTGCTTTGTTTTGTTAAGATCATATTATTATTTCATTATCTAAAATATTAAATTAACCAAAAATATTTTCTGGCCACATCCGTTACATTTCAATTCCTTTAAGTTAAAGTCCAGATAACATTAGCATATAAATAGTTGTCAATTATTTTACAACGATAAGTTTTAAATTAAATTTTGCCTTTCGTTTGCCTAAATTCCCACACTAGAATTCAATTATGTTTGAATGCTACACTTTCCATCGGATTCTATTGCGATTATAATGGCTTCTGCTTACGATAAGGAGAAGTTTGGGTGTGTGCGTGCCCTAAACGAAAGTGCACGTATACGTGTGTGTTTCTGAAGCGATTGCAGTTGCGGATATGTGCAGGTGAACAGGTGCAAGTGCAGATATCCTTGGATTTTAGATGTTAAACACAAGTGACATGACGTTATGTGAATGCAGACAAGAGTTGGAGTTTTCAAGCTTAAAGTGATTTCATAATTATGCCCTACACTATTCGGTGGAACAGGTTAGATTCAAGGTTAAAGTTGTGAAAGGTTACTTAAATACTGGTTTTGTTTTTTGGGTTTAATAATTATTTTAATGAATGATAGACCAACTGAAGATCTGGAGCAACTATATAAACATGGTTGGTGTTACAAAAGTATTGGTTTTTAAAATTTACGTTAACAATAATATGATTAAGGCAGGTTTTAACAGGTTTTATAAATCATACATGCATGTGTACGTATGCGTATGTTTTTTTTTTTGATATACCAAACAAACACATACACACGATACCGTGCGTGGTTGTTGTCCATTATAAAAAACAACAACAATCGGAAGGTAGTTCGAGGGATTTTGATTGTGTTTACTTTGTTCGGTGAAATACTGTACTTTCAACTGGTTCTCGTTTATTTAAAATCTGCCTGCACTTAAGTACTCGTATATAGCCATTGATCATAGTTTAATCACATTCGTTACTTGGGGTCTACGGATAGTGAAGTAGCATTCACCTCTGCTGGCAACTAAAAACCATTGGAAAATATATTTTTGTTTTTTGAATGAAATGTTCAACAAAAACATGGCCTTAAATCTGGCCATGAACTAATGGTAATGCCATTTAAAACAATTTACTTGGTAAAAATCTCTATTATTGAATAACAAGATTACCCAATCCTAATAAATAATTTTGGGGATCATAGTATGGTTGAGTGTGAATCATACTATGGTCGTGGGGATCATAGTATGGTTGCGTGCGAATCATACTATGGTTGTGAGGATCATACTATGGTTGTATGAGAAACATACTATGGTTGTGAGGATCATAATATGGTTGTATGAGAAACATACTATGGTTGTGAGGATCATAATATGGTTGTGAAGATAATAGTATGGTTGAGTTTGAATCATACTATTGCTGTGATGATCATAGTATGGTTGTGGAGATCATAGTATGGTTGAGTGTGAATCATACTATGGTTGTGGGGATCATAGTATGGTTATGTGGGAATAATACTATTGTTGTGGCACAACCATATAGCCAACAATAGTATGATCCTCTTCGAATATTGTCACCACAACCATACTTTTTTTCTGCGTGTACCAAACAAACACATACACACGATACAGTGCGTGGTTGTTGTCTATTATAAAAAACAACAACAATCGGAAGGTAGTTCGAGGGATTTTTATTGTGTTTTCTTTGTTCGGTGAAATACTGTACTTCAAACTGGTTCTCGTATATTTAAAATCTGCCTGCACTTAAGTATATAGCCATTGATCATAGTTTAATCACATTCTTTACTTGGGGTCTACGGATAGTGAAGTAGCATTCACCCCTGCTGGCAACTAAATATATTTTCGACTGCCATTAGAAAATATATTTTTGTTTTTTGAATAAAATGTTCAACAAAAACATGGCCTCAAATCTGGCTATGAACTAATGGTAATGCAATTTAAAACAACTTACTTGGTAAAAATCTCTATTTTTGAAAAACAACATAACCCAATCCTAATAAATAATTTTGCATAACATAGTATGGTTGAGTAAATCATACTATGGTCGTAGGGATAATGGTACGGTTGAGTGTGAGTCATACTATGGCTGTGGGGATCATAGTACGGTTATGTGTTGTTGTGCCACAACCATATACCCATCAATAGTATGATCCTCTTCGAATATTGTCACCCCATCCATACTTTTTTTCTGCGTGTATAAAGGCGATAATACGATGGAATTGCCCAGGAGTACCATGCTTCTGCCTGAAACCAAATTGGTGTTCAGGTACAATGTTGTATTCTTCTAATACTGGTAATAATCTTCTAAGTAATATTCACTCAAATATTTTAGAAGAAGTTGCCGGTAAACTAATCGGTCTATAAGATGATACTTCATTCTTGGGCTTGTTTGGTTTGTGCAGCATTATTATTTCTGCACATTTCCACTGCGGTGGGAAATGATTTAAACGAATAATTGAGCTATAAAGCAATGTTAAAAGTGTTATCGCTTTTTTTGAAGGTTTTCAATGACTTTTCCATCAATTTGGTCATAACCAATTTACAATTTATTTTATCAATTTCTTCTTTAACTTCATGTGGGGAAATATGCTATATGGGCCAATCTACTGGGCAAGAGCTGTCTAGAAATTCGAAAACATGTTGATCTTTACTATTATTAGTTGATGTATGAGGCCGAAATGTATTCTGCAGATGAACCGCAAACGATTCCGCTTTGCTTTTATCAGTTTTGCACCTAATTCCTCCTGAATTTTTAATAGGAATATTTCTTTTTGTTGATCGTTTTAAGTATTTGGTAGCTCTCCAAAAGCAATGCTCGTCATTTTTTGATACATCAAGACATTTTAAAAAATCTTGAAGTTGGTAATTCTGTTCTAGAAGAAGCTTTGTTTTTAGTTCTTTGGTGGCTTTGTTATAAACTTGTTTATCATTTGGATTTCTAGTGCTTTGCCACTGTTTCCTCTGTCGTTTTTTATTCCTTGACATCTTTGCAATTTCGAAATTAACTTTCTCTTGTTGCGTTTGTTCAATGATAACAGAAGGTGTTGATAAAAGCCCAGCTTCACGGATCAGGTTGTTAAAAGTTTCCACAACATCCTCTAGTTCAGAAGCAGATTTTATTGAAAAGTTGAGATTTTGGTCAATCCAATGACAAAATATATTAAGTCAGTATTCGAACTTTTAACTTTATAGTTCTTTGACAATGTGTGAGAAAATTGTTAAAGTTAATTAGTATTGGAGTGTGGTCTGAGCTGAGTTCAACACTATCAGATATTTGAAAAAATTGACGAGGTACACCGTTAACGACTGCGAAATCCAGCAGGTCAGGAATTCTTGTGGGATCCGTTGGCCAATATGTAGGCTTTCCCGTTGATAGTACAGAGGTAGCTATTATTGGATAAACATTTGTACAGCTCTTTGCCCTTTAGATTATTTAGCCTTGAACCCCACCACTGAATTACTGTTTCATAACAAAGTATTAATCATAATATGACCTAAGGTTAAAAACCAGTTCTGTTCAGGAGAGCCATATTAAAGATTAGGGCCCTTTCTATTTGCGCTAAGAACGTCGACTTCACTTTCATAAAACGCTCATATCTCTGGGAGGGAACACTTTTGGGGCATCGGATCGGTCTCATTCGATGCTCAGATGTTGTCCACATCAAAAAAAGAAGAAAAAATGAAAATTGATTTTTACCCTTAGGTCCCTTTCTCTATGCGCTGTCACATATGATTTTCAGGTTAAAACTTTTGTTAATTTTTTTTTAAGTTTATGTATTTTTTTTCTAAAATTGTTCAATGAATTGTTACTTTTTAATGATAAAACCTAAATTTATAAAATTTAGTACCTGTCTATTCTACATTTTAATGTGAAAACTCTCCTAAAACGTCAAAATGAAGTGGTCCAACTTAATTTTTTTTTAAATAACGGTCAAAGCTAAAACTTTTTAGTGTAACTGGAAAAAGAGCCCTATTTAACATATCTTCTTAAAATTTTACCACTCCATCTAAACAACTTTGATCGTTGTCTGGCTTCAAATTTAGGCCCAAATTTCAAACTCGATTATCTCGATGGTCAATTTTGGGATTGGATCACTTCTAATTTAGGCGCCACATAAATGCTCAATATACTCCAAAGTTTTAAAATATTACATTTATGAGGATATTAAAAATGATACACATACGTGTATCATCTAAAAGCTCCCTGCACACTTCCGTAAAGGGTTGTTAAATCTAATTGATTCATATTGAATGAACTAGAAACCTACATTAACAAATTGAAAGGAGCCCATAGTGAAATCGAATAAATGAACTCTGCCAATAACCGTTTGTAGTCAATATAAAACAATTTATTCATATTATTAAGAATTCCCATATCGCCTCCACTCCGTCCAGCCAGCCAACCGACTGATACCGTAGAATCATCTGTTACATCTCCACATGTACCATATACGAGTATACCCGTATCCGTACCGCATTGTGACTGGCAAGCCTAATGCTGTTTTATTGTTATTCTTTAGACGGATGTGAAAATAATTTTCCAATGTGAAAATGATCCTAAAGTATAGTGTTTATTGTTATTTCAAACATAGTGCCAGTGAGGAGACGTACAAGGCGATGATGATGATGATGATGATAAAGATGACGTTGAAGAAATACCAGCAAAAAAGGATGAAATGAAACTGGAAATGATGTAAGGAGAAACTGCAAGAATAATATGAACATTTTCTTTAAATTGAGTTCTTTTACAGTTTCCGGTTTACGTTGTTTATTTTTTCCGGAGACTACTTTTGTGTTTTCTTTAATTTTCCACTTTAATGGGGCAATCATACACGAACACAAGCCCCCACACACGCACAGGGAAAGAGCAGGCTGGCTGGCAGTCAGTCACAGGTACACCTATACGAACACATCGAACGAACATGGATGGGGTAGGTGGAAAACAAAATAAAAGTCCTGAGCAGCCCGAACGTGGCCTGAAGTGTGTACAACTGCATGCATGTGCCTGTACGTGTGCTTGAGGTATTTTTATTTCTCTGTGTGTAGTTGTAAAGCTGTCACGTAGCGTAAACACAACCACAGTAAAATGTGTTTTCCGTCAACAAACAATTGCGATTTTTTTTATAAAATAAAGAATTCCTGCCATCGGTAGACGAAACTCAAACAGTCCTCGATTATTCTCACTCACCGTAACAGTGGATGATACAAGACAGTAAGGGGCGTAAAAAAAGAAAAACACTTTTCGGATAAAGCGAAACGATCAGGTCTTATTAAACCATTTATTTAGGCCAGAGGCAATCGGATCAACTGGTAGCTCACAAGATTTGTTTATATCATATGATGCAAGTCTCATATTGTTAAAGATGTATGCATACATTTTTTGATAAGTTTTGGAAAGCTCAAAACCGCTAAAAATTGTTATAGATAAATTTCTATACCATAATATAGATAAGATACGAATATAGATAAGATACGAGGGCTGCTTTATATTTTATGGCCTAATAATGAAAATGCGAATATTTATCATCGAAAATGGTTTTATTAATTTTCAAAGTATGGTTTTTACACTTTTGCATGCGCTAAACCAATTGTCGAAGCACTTTTTCACTCCGATTTAGACACCTCCATAACATAGCTTTTGAACGCTTCAACAGCATCTTCTGGCGACGAAAATCGTTGACCAAGCATTTTTTTTCTTGATGTGCGGGAATAAAAATAACTCATTTGGTGCCAAGTCAGGGCTGTACGGCGGATGACCCACCAATTCGACGTTTTGGCCGGTCAAAAAGGCGCTGGTTTGAGCCGATGTGTGGGAGCTTTCATTGTCATAATTCACAATGATTCGTCTTCTTTTGTTCGTTTTTCGAATTTTTCCGAAGACTTCAAAAAACAAACAAATTGTGCTGTACCACTCAGAATTGACCGTCCTGCGTTGCTTAAGAGGAACAGTCACCACATGACCAGTTTTACCGATGATACAGAAGACAATTTGCTTCGAAGTGCTTCTTCTACGAACAGCTTTCGTTGGATTTGGCTCGTCTTCGAAGACCCACACGGTCGATTGCTGTTTTGTTTCATGCTCATACGCATAGATCCATTATTCGTCACGTGTGACGATCTTATAAACGTCTTTTGAAGCACCGCGATCGTATTTTTTCAAAATTTCTTTGCACCAATCGACACGAGCCCTTTTTTGAGCGATTGTTAAATTGTGCGGGATCCAACGAGAACAAATCTTTTTTACGGCCAGGTGTGCATGCAACATCGAATGTATGCTGGTGGAAGAAAAGCCCAAGGATGCCTCTATCTCACGGTATGTCCCATGACGATCTTGCATTATTATCAGGCACAACGGCCGTTTTTGGACGACCTTCGTCTTTGAGCGAGCGTCGGCCACGATTGAATTTATTAACCCAGTTTTTCACAGTTCGATAGCGCCATACAAAGATTTAAGTTCATCGATGCACTCTTGTCGTACACTGTTTGAGATCCCTCCACTTTCATATCGGTTTATGTTTTCTAAGAGACCCATAGCAAACGTACCTCCTGATTTGAGATCCCGCCACTTACGAGCCAACAATTTGACCTGGCCTTTTTGATCTAAATGATACAGCAGATGTTTTATTCGTCCTAGTAAGGGGTTCTCTTGAAGTCAAATACTAAGGACGATTTTTCGCAAACTACAGACAGAGGCCCGGACTATTCTGAATGTCAGTGTGAAGTAGGATATCTCATAGTACGTCCTACATGAATTTAGCTTTTTATCTTGTTTAAGACAGCTTCATGGCAAATGTTTGTTAAAATTAAAAATATTTGAAGTATCGCCTCACCTCTAAGTCTATTCATCGCCATAGAATTATCAGCTGATGCAATTGGGCTGCCGTGATTGTAGTGTGCACAACTATTATGCCAGTTAGCCCAGGTTCAACCCCGGGTAAGAATATTTAACAATTTTTCAGCTGCGAGTTTCCACCTCGTAAATGCTGGTGACTTAATAAGTAAGAACTTTATCTCTAAACCATGTAAAAACTACTCTATATAATGCATTACCCTTTCGGAGCCGGTGCTAAACAGTTGGTCCCGGTCAGTGAGTATAAGTATAAAAACGTGCATAGCTCTCTGATTTGGAAAAAGTTCTCCTTGTCCCTTGTAGGGATGTTGTGGGACTTAAGTAAGTAAAACAGAAAAGATTTTACGAGGTTTCTCATACCGCCCTCCATCGACCCATCCGACTGTTGTCTTTCTTGGTTTGCAATCAAATTAAAGATTGCGTTTGTAGTCCGATCTTTATCAAAATTGGAAAAAGTTCATATTTGGGTCCAAGGACGGAAGAAGAAAATCGGTTCAGTTTTAGATGTAGCTACTGTACTACTTTAGATATTAAAGCCACTTACGTATTACGTCATATCTTGATGACATAAATCTATTTATAAAGATCGACCAGTACGTAACACTGGCTCAAATTGTCAAGACCTCGGTAACATAACACTGGCTAAAATTGTCAAGACCTCCGTAAGGATCTATCTCCCGAAGGGTTTACTCAATATTCGCTTATAGGATCGGAATTATTAAGGACTGTTTGCATCGATCAATTACGGCACTCCACAAGAAGGTTGAAAGACGTCAAATCGAGGCTCCGTGATGTTCAAGTGGGATTACCGAAATGGTTGATTACACGATGCCGAAAAAAGATCGATTGTTTTAGAGGCTTTTGGGGCGCCATCCTGCTGAAATCAAAAATTCAAGTCCATATCTCCAATCCCTGGCCACATTCCTCTGTTAAAAATGCATTACTAGATGCACCAGCTGGTGTATGGTGATGAAGTAATATGGTGAATTTTTATAGAGACAAATTTTTTGGAAAATTTACGGCTCACGGCGATCAAACTATTGACTTAATCCAAATATGAATGAACAAATAGGGTTATCAGTCTAGAGGTATTTTTTTCAAAATACAAATAAATGAATAACTTCGATGTAATGGGTGATCCCTCTAGAAATATTTTTAAAATAAAAAAACAATTCAAAAATCTAATCTAATCTAATATTTACTGTTCATTCGAAAATACATTTTATGACATTTATTTTTTTAATAGAATTTTCTTTAAATTTTGGCCGCAACTACTCCTCATTGGTCATTGTGAGGGTGCAATTTTGGATGACACATTCTAGCATTTCAACAGGTCATTAACGCCATGACACGCGTATGGTTGGCTTCCAAAACCTTAATAGTAGCTGGTTTGTCAACATAGACTTTAAACCCAAGACAAAGGTATAAATATGTGATATCACACAATCTAGGCGGCCAACTTTCTAATCTAAAACGTGAAATTAGCTGTTTTTCGAAAGAAGTTTTATAAAGGGTTGTTAAATATTAAAGGCCGATGATGATTTTGAATAAAACACAAATTATTTAGGAAATTATTGTCATTTCTTTTTATTATGATAATATTAATATGCTTCAATTACGTATGGAACAAAAAATGGGCCAAATGGCCGCCGCAACCTCGGCGGTACACCTCCATCCGATGGTCCAAATATTTGATGACGCTGAGGCATAATTGAGTTATTATGACATAAATGTGCCGAATTATCTCATATTTAACTCTTGAATTGTTGCTGGCTAATCGAAGTACACCTTTTCTTTCAAATAACCCCAAAGAAAGAAGTCCAACGGTGTCAAATCGCTTGATCTCGGCGGCCAATTACCATTGCCACGACGTGAGATAACACGGCCATTGAATTTGTCGCGCAAATGAGCCATTGTTTCGTTAGCTGAGTGGCAAGTGACACCGTCCTGTTGAAACCACATATCGTCCACATCCATATCTTTCAATTCCGGCCATAAAAAGTTCGTTATCATCTCACGATAGCGAACACCATTCACAGTAACTGCCAGACCGGGCTCATTTTGGAAAAAATACGGCCCGATGATGCCGCCAGCCCATAAACCGCACCAAACAGTCACTCTTTGTGTGTGAGTTTTTCTTGGACAATTACTCTTAGACTATCATTTGCCAAAATGCGGCCATTCTGCTTGTTGACGAATCCATTGAGGTAAAATGTGCCTCTTCACTGAAGATGATTTTCTTCGAAAATTGATGCTTGAAGCCTGAATAACTTTAACGCGTTGCTTGCTTATGTATATTTCCACGTTTCAAATTGAATTAGTCTGAAATTGATAAATATCAAATAAAATGTAGAAAAGGTGTGGTTCACATTCAACATCGGCCCATAAATGTAACCACCCTTTTGATCCATTGTTTGAGCAGCTGTGTGGCAAGTGGCACCGTCCTGTTAAATTAACGGCCGTCAAGATTATGGGCTTCACTTTCAGGTACATAGTATAATCGTTTTTAAAAAAATATGTACCGATGAATCCACCAGCACATAAAACGCACCAAACCGTAGTTTTCGTGGTAAAGATCTTGTCAACACACGCGTTATTTGTGGAAAAAACACTATCAAAATAAATACCCCTAGATTGAACAGCCTGTAGTTAAGTGCATGGAATTTAAACAGTTACACAAAATAGGATATGGTGATTAATAAAAAGCAAATGCATCCGCTAAAAATACTGCTTAAATAGTGAAATTAATTATTGGATGAGTATTTATTATATAATGTTTGAAGGGGAGGAGAAATTTTTCAAAAACCTTTACGATTTTTTTTAAGATAAAAATACATAAAATACTTAAAACTAGGTTTATATCTTATGATATGATTGTGTTCGGAGTAGGAACATTTGACATTAAAACATTCTATTAATTTGTTTAATTTGACTTCCACAAGATCAATATTAGTAATCTGATGTAGTCGTGCAGTAGAAAAGTATCTAGGAAGGTTATTAATTAGATTTAAAACTTTGTTTTGTAGTATTTGAAGCCTTTTTATATGGCATTTCGACATCTTTCCCCAGACGGGGGCTACATAAACTATCACAGCTTGAAAAATTGCTTTAGATATTAACATTTTATTGTCAATGTTTAACGCCGAAGATCTATTTATAAAAGCGTATAAAGTTCTTATTAGTATGTTACATTTATTTACTCCAAAATGAAGCCTAAATATTTAACATTCCTTTCCCATTTTATTTCGCCATTTCTTATACTTATGTTAGTTTGAGGAACAAAGCGTTCCTTTCTTCGTCTGCTGAAATAGATAGCTTGACTTTTATCAGAATTAACGGCTATTTTCCATTTGAAGAAATAGGTATATACTTCACTAAGTGCTAGCTGTAAATTTGACACAATCTCTGAAGCGAATTAACCACAGCTTAAAATGGCAGTGTCGTCCGCAAAAATTGACATAATGCAATTATTTGTGACTAGAATATCTGCCGTGTATATGTATATAAATCACTGGAGATAAACACGAACCCTGTGGGCAACCAGCGTCAATTCTAAAAAGCTCCGAGGACGTAGAACCCATATGAACCCTTAAAGTCCTGGAACGTAGAAAGCTTCGGATTATCCTAGTTATGTGATTAGGGAAGTTGAATCGTATAAGCTTAAATGCCAAACCATCGTGCCATACCGAGTCAAAAGCAGCCTTGATATCAAGTAATACCATTCCGGTGGAAAATTGCTTCTCAAAATTAGATTTAACTATATTCCGTATCCTTACCAAGGGGTGTACTGTGCTATGCTCCCTTCGAAACCCAAATTGTTGTGGAGGCAGAATTCCATGATCATCAATGAAGTCAGTAATCTGTTCCTTGATTACTCTTTCTAATATCTTACTAACAGAGGATTAAAAATACGTAAGATGGAAAATTACACAGAAACTGCAGACAGGGAAGATCAAGACTCCGGTGTAGAGACCAAGGTTTGGCACTGGGTTAATACTTTCTTCTTTATCGATATCTGATCGTCTGACTGTATCCATTTACTTATAAAGCTTCATTCTGTTTTATATGGTTAAGGCGACACTTAATAATATTAGATATGTATACTAAAATTTATGCCAAGGTTTTGTGTGTGATATTAGCGCACACTTCATAACATAGCACTTGCAATGTGAAGCCTCAGCAACATTTAACATTTTTGTTTCTTTTCCACTGTTCACATTAAGTCGAAATGACTGTAAATTGTATCAACTGGCATTTCTACGTCTGTGCGTTTTGGCGGTATTTAAAGATCCTTAACGATGAAATAATCATTAAATTTATTTAACATCTGTTAACAACAGTGTGCACTTCGTTACATTTTTGCTTTTCCATATCGTTTTCGTTAGCGGAAGGAATAATTAATTTTAATAAACCATTTCAACGGTGGAAAGACGGAAATTGACATCAGACTTTACGCAGTAAACGTGCAATGTGTGACTTTGATTTGAAGTACGAATATTTGTATGATTTCACACAACATGACCGCAATTACAGAAGCAGTCAAGCATACAAATAAAACGAGATCCAGCACGTTCTGTAACAAATACCCAAGAATGGTGATGAATGAATCAAAAAGTCACTGATTCGATAAGAAATACAATCGAATAAAAAAACAGCATACAGGTTCACCGACAGGATGAATGGGTTTCATTATAAGCATGAGGGTTATATAAGTATAAGTATAGCCTTATCGGGTAAGACGTGCGATAAGGCTAAAGTCAGGCGATGTCCTTTAAGCGTCATGCTTTAACTTTAAGACTCAACTTACTTTTAAAGTTTTTAGAAAGAAATATAACTACATCAAGGACTTTGTTGTAGCTGAAAGTTTGCTTGACGGCGAAAACCACTGCGATATAACTAAGCATTTGCTGATTGGGCTCTGGAGTATATGAAACCGAATCCATATGATGGCAAGAAAATCATCTACTCAAATTAATCACAATTTTTGGTTGAGCGATTTCGTTAACGAAAAAATGTCTGAGAAACTTACTGGGTCCCAAGAAACACTTGGTTAGTACAACTAATTACTACCTTCACCAGCTAATGACATACACGTATCATTACCATTCAACAGAATCCTAACCAAAAAAAAACAAGTAAAAACAATAAGTCCTTTCCTTCCCTCTACTACAAACAACAACAATCCTGATCTTATTTGCTTGTGGAGTAATTCCTCTTTTAAAAGATAAGTCTATACTCGTAAGTATAAGTTCGGCCACGCCGCACAGTAGAACAGGATCGATTTCTATGGGCCAAAATTCTATAACATTTGATCTAGTAAATATTTTACAGTTTTGTAAAAAAGGGCATTTGTGGCCAAGCACTCATATATATTTTTTAAAATAGTTACTACAACCAAAGTATATTTGGTACAAAAAAAAATTTAACGCCATATTAATCATAAGCAACCACACTTGATAATTTATTTAATAAGGCTTTTGATGGTGCTTCATCGCCGAAAGCTGAAACAATTTATGATTTAAATACTCATATCTTGATAGCCCACGCCAAAAATTGTACAAAATCATCGCACGAAAATGTTCACGGGATGACTGAGATGAATTTTTCAACACACTGTAAACGAAACAATTCGCCCTCAAATGGCAAAACGTTCTGAGTGAAGTTATGCTAAAAAAAGGTCAAAGGTCCCAATGAAAGTTCCAGTTTGCATCTTGCAATACTAGTATTTTCAGGACCCGAAATATAAATAGCAACCCGGAATATATAGGACCCGAAATATAAATAAATAGGACCCGAAATATAAATAGCAACCGAAATATAATAGCAACGGATGTTTACTTTAGACACATTGTTTTCAATCTGGCCACACTTTTTCCGCAGTTTGTCGTTTTGATAGCTGTGGCTTGATTTATGCTCAGTTTGGTTTGCCATTTCATAACGAATAGATTAACTCCGGAACAATGTTTTCAAATCGTGGAAATTTATTACCAATATAATGGTTCGGTACGAGCGACGCATCGCGCACTACGAGGGCGGTTCGGAAATGATTGAGTCCATTTAATTTTGCATGAAGAACTACAGATGAAAAAGCTTTCTGCAAGATGGGTGCCGCACTTGTTAACAGTCGACCAAAAACGCATCAGAATGAACATTTCTCAAGCTTGTTTGGATCGTTTTCAGCGAAATAAAATGGATTTTAAGCGTCGTTTCATAACTGTTGATGAGACATGGATCCACCACTATACTCCAGAGACAAAAGAACAATCCAAACAATGGACTGAAGCTGGAGGAAGTGCCCCAAAGAAGGCAAAAACAATTCAATCGGCTAGTAAGGTTATGGCAACGGTTTTTTGGGACTTCAAAGGTATTTTATTGATTGACTATCTGCAAAAGGGTAAAACAATAAATTAAGAGTACTATTGCAACCTTTTAGATCAATTAAATGTACAAATTCGACAAAAAACGTCCTGGCTTACAACACACCAGCGCACAAGAGTGTTTTAACAATGGCTAAAATCAACGAATTAAAGTACGAGTTGCTTGACCACCCACCTTATTCTCCTGATTTAGCTCCCAGTGACTTTTACCTGTTCCCAAATCTAAAAAAATTGCTTGCTGGCAAGCGTTTTAACTCAAATGAAGATGCAATTACAGTTGTAAACCACTATTTTGAAGACCTTGAGGAAAACTATTTTAATCAAGGGATAGAATTGCAAGATAAGCGTTGGACTAAGTCTATTGAAGTTTCAGGAGATTATATTGAAAAATAAAAATATTGTTTAGCTCGTTTGTTTTATTTCGGTCTGTTGCTTTTACACATTGAACAGGGATTAAACCGGCTCAAGACCTCTTGTTTTCTATATTTAAATAGAAGACAAGTTTTTAACAAAATGACAAAGTGACATTGATTTTCGTGGCTGCACACTACTTTTATCATGATTTCGGGTCCGTGACAACCCTCTTCAGAAACGAGCTAAACATACTTACATGCACGGCACGGCACACAAGTTGACATAGTCAATTAAACTCTTTTTACAACACACACACACGTTGTTGTAAAAGAAATCTATTGATGGCTCTCGATGTGGAGTCTCTTTAGAGCTGGCAAGAGTGAGTTGTATTTTCGTGGGCAATTGTGTAAAGAAAACTTGAAAAGTAAGGTTTACAACAGTAGTTCTCATTCGTTTGTGGAGAGCCTGGCCTTATAGAGTTCGGTTTTACTTTCAACAATTGCAGCAAGGCTTTCTGAAGAGGGTTGTCACGGACCCGAAATCATGATAAAAGTAGTGTTCAGCCACGAAAATCGATGTCACTTTGTCATTTTGCTAAAAACTTGTCTTCTATTTAAATATAGAAGCAAGAGGTCTTGAGCCGTTTTAATCCCTGTTCAATGTGAAATAAAAATATTTTTGAAAAACTAACTATTCTCTTTCATTGATAGGCTAAGAACTTTCCGAACCGCCCTCGTACGTCCAATGTTCGGTAGACAAAATTGCCCAGCGGAGTCGGTAATTCAAATAACCATGGATCGGTTTAACACTACGTTTACTCTAGTGGATAATGCACACCCTCAGAGATGCCGTGCGATGTGCGCCGAAGGCGCTTACGCGATACTCTTCTTGCTGTAGAGAAGAGTATCGAAAAAGACCAGAATGAGTCAATTCGCCATCGCGCGCAAAAAAGGAGATGTGCCCATCAATTTTATGGAAGATTATGGGAAGGACCTTGGCTTCCGAATGACCATCAAGCGCGTCTACGTTTGTTAAATGGGCGGGCCCAAAACGAGATGGCCACCTATCCTGGTTTTTAAAAGAAAATTTTGTTCAGCGATGAAGCTCCCTTTTGGTTGAATGGGTACGTTAATAAACACAATTGTCGCATTTCGAGTAATGAAAAGCCACAAGCTATTGTTGAAACACCGTTAAATCATAAAAAAGGCACTGTTTGGTGTGCTCTACGGGCAGAGGGAATCATTGGTCCATATTTCTTCAAAAAATAAGACGGCCATAACGTCATAGAACGCTAAAGAGCCATGATTAATGACTTTTTGTGCCTGAATTGGAGGACGGTGATGTGGACGACCTTCGGACCAACAAGACGGTTCCACATGCCATACAGCCAACAAAACAATCAATTTATTAAAGGAAACTTTTGGTGAGCGCATTATCTCGCGTCATGAGCCTGTTGCGTGGCCTCCACGATCGTACGATTTATTTATTTTTTTGTGGGGTTATGTGTAGTCGCTTGTCATCGCAAATAAGCCTGACACGACTGACGCTTGAAAGAGAATATTCGGTGCGTTATCGCTGACATACGGTCCCAAATGCTGCAAAAAGTGGTCGAAAATTGGGCCTTTCGGCTGGAATTTATTCGCGCTAGCAACGGCGGCCACGTGCCCGAAATCAATTTTGAGACATAATGGGAAACACTTACGAGGGCGACCGTAAAACTAACTGGCCTGGTACATTTTCTGTTTTACTAGCAACTTTTTTTGTTTTTTAAAAGCAATCTTTTATAAGCCATCTGTAAAAATTTCCGAAATATTTAATGATTATTTTCTTTGTTACAGGTGATTGAAGTAAACAAGTTTTATAATTTTTGAAAAATGGAAAATAAAGAGTTTCGTGCGGTAATTAAACACTTTTATATGAAAGGTTATACGCCACAATAAATCAAAGATGAATTGGATTATGTTCATGGTGATAATGCACCATCATACTCCACCGTGAAATCCTGGGTTCAACAATTTAAAATGAGTCGTTCAAGTACGGAAGATGAACAACGCTCTGGAAGACCAAAAACTGCTACTACTATTGAAAACATTGGAAAAATATTTAATGAAGTGACTAAAGATAGACGAATAAAGCTCAGAGAACTTGCTGATTTTGTTAAAATACACGAAAAACAAGTTTGGAGTATTTTACATGATGAACTCCACGTGAAAAAGCTATCCGCAAGATGGGTGCCGCGTTTTTTGGCTTTGCCCCAAAAAATCGTCCGTTGGACCAATTCCGAGGAGCTTTTAGCGATTTATCAGCGTAGTTCAATAGAGTTCTTGCGCCGATTCATAGCTGTTGATGAAACATGGATCCATCACAGAATGCAAAGAACAGTCAAAACAATGGATAGAAGCTGGTAAAAGTGGTCCCAAGAAGGCGAAAACTGTTAAGTCAGCAGGAAAAGTAATGGCCACAGTATTTTCGGATGCAAGGGGTATAATATTTATTGATTATCTTGAGAAAGGAAAAACTATAAATAGTGAATATTATTGTGCATTATTGGATCAGTTGAGTGAAGAAATCAAGATAAAACGGCCGCATTTAGAAAAAAAAAGTTATTTTTCATCAAGATAATGCCCCTTCACACTCTGCATTTTTAACTCAACAAAAACTGGCCGAATTACAATTTGAAATTGCTCCACATCCACCATATAGTCCAGATTAAGCCCCGTCTGATTATTTCTTGTTTCCAAATTTAAAAAAATTTCTAGGTGGCAAAAAATTTTCGTCCAATAGCGAGGTTATTGCTGAAACTGAGGCATATTTTGAAGGTCTTGAAAAATCTTATTTTTCGGATGGAATTAAAAAACTTGAAAAACGTTTGATGAAGTGTATAGAGTTGGAAGGAGATTATGTTGAAAAATAAATAATAATAATTCCAAAAAAAAGGTTCTTTTTATGTTAGGCCAGTTACTTTTGCGGTCGCCCTCGTATCTTTACAATAAAGCTAAATTCTTGGCCACAATATAAAATTATATGTGTTTTATTTCTTCTGGAAAACCCCATGTCAAAAAAAACCTTTATTATTATATTATCATAGATATAATTATTATACCATGTAACCATTAACTGTTTACGAAGACGAATACTTCCGGGTGTGTGTTTTCTCTGTGTGTAATCAGGGTCCCATTATAATTCTCCTTGTTTTCATTTTACCAACTTAATGGCACATTCCACATTGTGCCGAGTTTATTTAAAATTTCATTTGTAATTAAATCTAATTCATATTTTTAAATCAATAAACTCGAGCGCATGCATGCATTATAATATAATTAATTTTAAATTTAAATATTTACATTTTCCAGGCGAGCATGTGTTGAGCATATTTTGCGGTTAATGAGGTTGTTTTGTTGTTAACGTTTGCCAAGTACTCGTTGGACTTGACAAACGTGCACACTTAATTTTTTATATTTTTCCAATAGAAAAATTCAACCAGCAAAAAAAAGGATATTAAGTTTGTGGTTTGTTGTTTTTGTTGTGTATTCTGATACAATCCGTACACTTGAATATCACACACGTATCTACACATACACACGTATCTACACATACATATGCATATGTATTTGTATGTACGAGTATGAGTGTACTGCATACGTTTGTGTTTGTATAAAACCAATATCCACATAATACCGCCATCGATTGGAAATGCCATTCAAGTGGAACAATAACAAACGAAAAGCGCAGAAAGTAAGCAAAAAACGTTACTGATAGGAAAAACAACAACAAATCTGCATTAAATGTGGCTTTTTAATGTTTTTAAGGCAAAACCGGAAACGAGACAAACACTGGCAATATCGCAATTCTACTTCAGTAAATATGTGGAATTTGTTCAATACGGATGATTTTGAGATCAAAAGAGTGGGATTGTGAAAATGTTCAGTACACATGGAGAACAGATTCTTTGTCACATACGATATTTTTTTCAGCTGAATATTGTTGCGAGAAACACAAGTATCCGAATAACACAACCGAATCTTAGTTCGTGTACTAAAATGTTTAGTAAGAGAACGTCAGTTTTACATTAAAATATATGTTATACACGCAGAGAAAAGATATGGTTACTAAATGGTCACGGCAACATACTTGTTCTCTACAATAAAAGCATGTTCGTCGCAACCATAGTATTGTTTTTTGAATTTCATTTTGACAACAGTATGATTGCGGCAATATACATATTGTTGAAATGTAACAATAGTATTATTGCCAAATTTAGAAATGAAAATATGGCTGTAGCAACCATATAAACATGGTTGGTGCAACAAAAGTATTGTTTAAAATTTTAATTTAAACAATAACATGATTACGGCAATCATACAGTATGGTTGCGACTATGAACAAAACAGGTTTTATAGAGCATACATGTATGTGTGCGCGTATGATTTTTTTTTGATATACAAAAAAACTTATACACGTTACAGTACATGGTTGTTGTCCATTATAAAAAACAACAACAATTGAAAGGTAGTTCGAGGGATTTTTTTTTGTTTACCTTGTTCGGTGAAATACTCGTCTACCGACTGGTTCTCGTTTATTTAAAACCTGCCTGCACTTGAGTATATAGACATTGTTCATGGTTTAATCACATTCGTTACTTGGTGTCTGCGGATGGTGAAGTTGTATATATATTTTTGTTTCTTGAATGAAATGTTTTAAAAAACATGGCCTCAAATCTGGCTATGAACTAATTATAATGCAATTTAAAATAACTTGCTTGATAAAAATCTCTATTTTTGAATAACAACGCCCAATCCTAATAAATAATTTTGGGAATCATAGTATGGTTAATTGAATCATACTATGGTTGTACGGATAGCATGGTTGCGTGTGAATCACACTATGGTTGTGAGGATCATGGTTGAATGTGAATCATACATTTGTTTTGAAGATCATAGATTTACACTCTTACCATGGTTGTGGGGATCATAGCATGGTTGCGTGTGAATCATACTATGGTTGTGAGGATCATACTATGATTGTATGAGAAAAATAATATGATTATGAGGATCATAATATGGTTGTGGAGATAATAGTATAGTTGAGTGTGAATCATACTATTGTTGTGGATATCATTGTATGGTTGAGTGTGAATCATACTATTGTTGTGAGGATCATAATATTGTTGTGCCACAACCATATATCCAATAATAGTATGTTCCCCTTCGAATATTGTCACCCCAACCATACTTTTATTCTGCGTGTAAGCTTTGACTTGGATTTTAGAATCTCTGGAGACCTTTAAGCATCAAATTAAGTGAGTTTTTTATTTAATTACCCGAGGATACAAGCTTCCTTAGACCAATAATTTTTTTCTTGATATCTTTTCAGATCATATTATTTAAGATGTTGTTTTTTCGGAAGGGTTTCTAAACATGGTCGAATCAAAAAAATAACAGCGTGCTTGGATTTAAATGTTCTAGAGTGTTCAAATGCGAAAAACCGACAATCCGATTTTTGTTCAAGCTTGAAAGTTGTTTTCTCGACATATCTGAAACCCGACATTTTGCTGTCGAGTTTTTCGATTTGTATACCCTGCTCCACTCTGTAGAATAGGGTATTATAAGTTAGATTCATGGTTTGGAACTACCAAAAATATTTGAGCCAGACCCTCCTATATGTACCGATCGACTCAGAATCACTAACTAATTCGTCTGTCTATCCGTCCGTGCCTCGGTCCGTCCATCTGACCATCAAAAGACTGTAGATAAATTGCAGGTCACAATTGTAGTCCGTTTTTCATAAAGTTTGTCAAAAGTTATTTTTGCCAAAGTTTTGAAGTTGAAGAAAATCGGTCCAGATTAAAATATCCGTTTTTTGATTTAGCTCTAGAAACCACAGATAACATCTAATCTTGATGGAGTTTAGCACACTTTTGTTTTTTGCACTAAGAAGGAACGTGCCTGATTATATGAATTTTTGACGCAACTAAGCAACCTCAGACGGGTTGCTATTTATATTTTGGTTCCGGCAATAAAAACACAATAATTTATCATTGGAAATGGTTTTATTGTTTTTCAAAATATTCTCCTTAAAGATCAATACACATTTGCATGCGCACAAACCAATTTTCGAAGCACTTTTTCCACTCCGACTGTGACACCTCCAAAACATGATTTTTGAACGCTTTAACAGCTGCTTCGGGCGATGAAAAACGTTGACCACACATTTTCTTCTTGACGCTAGGGAATAAGAAGAAGTCATTGGGTGCCAAATCAGGGCTGTACGGTGGATGGCCCAACAGTTCGCCATCTAGAGTGGTCAAATAGTTCATCGTTTCAGCTGATGTATTAGAGCTCGCATTGTTGGGATGCAAAATGATCCGTCTTCTCTTATTATCTGTTGGCAAACAGATGGTTGTATACTAGGGTGGAGTGAAAACATGCTTTTTTTATAATTTGAAAAAGTTAACCTCGGAAAGAGATGTAGTCTGGGGTCCTAAAGAGGGGAAAAATAAAGAAAAAAATTTAAAAAAAATTTTAGGGGTCGCGCCACTCCCTAGAAATTTGGAAATTATCGCTATTTTGGCGTTGATTTTAGAAAAATCCTAAAAATTAACGACTTATCTTATTCGAAATTTAAAAGTTTGAGCTTGTTCAGTGCCCAAACAAAAGTATTTGAGGCAAATATGAGGATAATCGACTAATATTTGTAGCTTTGGTGGCGATTTCATTGTTCAGTCAATTTTCTGAAGAAGGGACGATTTGACTTATTTTACTTTTTGAAATTTTTGAACAATGAGAAAAATTTTTTTAAATTTTTTCATGCCCTTATTTCATTGTTTACGTTATTGCAAACATTTATTGACATAAAACTTTTTAGGATTTTTCTAAAATCAACGCCAAAATAGCGATAATTTCCAAATTTCTAGGGAGTGGCGCGACCCCTAAAATTTTTTTAAATTTTTTTCATTATTTTTCCCCTCATTAGGACCCCAGACTACATCTCTTTCCGAGGTGAACTTTTTTTTTTTGAATTTCACTCCACCCTATTGTATACCACTCAGAATTGACCTCCTACGCTCCACTAAAGGCACTGTGGCAACATGGCCGGTTATACCGAAAAAACACAATCATTTGCTTCGATGTACTTCTTCCACGAACAACTTGTGTTGGATTTGGCTCGTCTTGAAAGACCCATACGTTTGATTACTGTTTAGTTTCGGGTTCATATGCATAGATGATTCGTCACCTTTAACAATTTTATTCACTGCCCTTAAGCTACCGCAGTTATACTTTTTCAACATCTCTTGACCGAAGTTGGACGTTCTTCACGAAATTCATCCTGGAGCGAACGACGTCCGAGGCTGAACTCTTGGCGATTAACAGTGGTTTTTGATAGAGCTTCATCGCCAAAAGTCGAAACAAGTTGATTTACAGACTCTTGTCTCGATAACCCACTCCGAGAATCGTAAAAAATCATCGCACAAAAATGTTCACGGGATAATTCCATTGTTTTGACTGAGATGAATTTTTCAGCACACTGTATACAAAACAATTCGCCTTCAAATGACAAAACGTTTTGAGTGAAGTTATGGATATGTCAAAGTTTCCAATGGAAGTTTCAGTTTTGATCTGGGAACACTAGTATTGCCAGGACCAGAAATATAAATAGCAACCGTCGTTTTTCTCTATGGAAATCAGGATTTTTGTGCAATTCAGTTTTCTCAGTAAATTGTTGGCAAAGTCAAAAGTTGTTCACCGATTTCAATAAAATAAAGCTCATTTCATTCAAAATATATTAAACTAAATGCTTTTAGAACAATACAGTGATTTTTGTCGCATTTTTTTATGAATTTTTAAAGAACAAAGTTTTTTTTTATAAAATGGTTGTTTTTATTTAAAACTTCAGCGATATATCTAAAACTACTGGGCCAAACTAAAAACAATGTAGGCACGGATTAAAGATAATTTTGTTGATTATTTGTTTTTTTTTAATAATATGGTAATCCGTTTTCAATTTATTTAAATATTTGTGGTGGAAATGCCTTAATTTTGGACATAACGGTTTATTGGGCTGAGCGAAAAAAACCAAGTGCAGATTTGGATTTAGCGTTCCAAATTACTTTAAAAATAACCTTCAGTTCTTAAACAACAAATACCTTGTTTCCTTGTGTAATCGTTCCCTTAATATCTTTTAAGATTATTATCTATAAAAAATCCGAAAAACCGACTATCCGAGTTTTGTGTTTAAATCCGAAAGTGGATTTATCGAAATATCTCAAACCTGACATTTTGCTGTCGAGTTTTTCGGTTTTTATACCCTGCACCACTCGGTAGAATAGGGTTTTATAAGTTAGTTTCATGCACACAGAGAAAATATATGGTTTCTAAAGGGAGGTGTATCAATAAGGCATGATGTTAATTCTAAGTCACACGTTACCGTCCAGTTTGTTGCCCATCTTAATTTGAAATTTCTTAGTTTCAGTGTTTTAAATATTAAACCAAGCTGAGGTACACAATCGATCAGCGCTTTTAGATTGTTGAAGCCTTTAACGAATATAGGCGTTCAAATCAAAATGCATTTCGTGCTCCTCGTAATATTTCTGATAATCGTCCAAACAGGAGAATTGTGCGTTAATATCATTAAACCGGATCTGTAGGATATGTGCAAACTCCTGTGCATGCTCGCCCAGTTCGTCCTGCAAAAAAACATTGCTGTTTTTCGCGAAAGTGTGTCAAAAAAGCCGTCAAGCTCGACTCGTGAATGGTGTTCGCTATCGCGAACTCGCGCACTTCTTGTGGTCAGAAATTGAAGATATAGACCTGGACTATATGTGGTTCTATCAGGATAGTGTCAGTTTTTATTGTGAGGGGGAAAATCTTCATGAGATTCCAGATGTTTTTGGATATGTCAGATTCTTACTGACTAAAAACCCCCCTCGTGCTTCATCCCCATTTTCCCGCGGAACTGCCATACGGTATTACTTCACGGGGGTCCGTCTAGCTATTATCGATTTAGCCGACCTGTCTCATTCAGGTGGCATCGCCGCAATATTTCGGGCTTCTTCTTCGGCCCGTAATTGCTTATTCACACAAGTAATGAAGGTATTAACCGCCTCCTAGTTTCGCTCGCATCGATCACGTTATCTGCTGTCAGCATTATGCCTATGTGGATCTCTAACCGTGTTCTTAAATTGGCAAACCGAGGGCACCAAAATGTCACGTGCTCGACTGTTTCTTCAGCGGTAATGCATGCTGAGCAAATTGGGGATTCATCGTGCCCAAATCGAAGTAGGTAGCTCCTGTATTCTCCATATCCAGTAAGAAATTTGGCCAGGTTGTAGTTCGTTTCTCTAAAGTACCTGTTTACCCACTTTTCTATATTAGGTATCAGCCTAAATGTCCAACGGCCTTTCGTTGTACATTGTCACCTACAGTTTTAATGGTTTCGCCGCCAATCTCTGGGGTCTTCCTTTCGCCTCCGATATATTGCTGACTGTTCTCTCGCTTTCAGTTCGATTGGTACCAGGATGGTGTCACTTGTCACACAGCCAACGAAGCAATGACTCTTTTTTGCGCGAGAATTCAATGGCCGTGCTTGCTCACGTGGTGGCGATGTTAATGGACCTCTACGATCATGTGATTTGACACCGATGGTGGTCTTTCTTTGGGTATATTTAAAAGAAACAGTGTACATCAATTAACCCAAAACCATTCTTATGCTTAAGGGTAAGATAATTCGGTATATTAACGACACTGAACCTGTATTAAGTCTCAGAGTCATTGAAAATAATGACCATCGGATAAAGGTATGCACCGATGCCTTGGCAAGCATTTGGCCAATATTTTGTTTCACACACAATTGTAAGAACTAAAAAATTCTCTGAAAACGTTTTGTTTTATATACAATTAATACCATGCGTTTAAGTTGGACCACACACATGATCTCTGAAATAAACGTATGCCTGTCGCAACCATAGTATTGTTTTTCGAATTAAATTTTGACAATAGTATGGTTGTGGCAATATTATTATTATTGATATGTAACAATAATATTATTGCCAAATTTAAGAATGAATATATGGTTGTAGACGCAATATTATTTTTGGTGTGTGCAACAAAAGTATTGTTTTTTGGGTAATATATATAATATGATTACGGAAATTTAATTGTTTGATTGCAATTTTTAGCTATTTGAGTAGGTTTTTTGGAACAATGTTATTGTTACGAATCCTACGCAATAATAGTACTTATTTTCTGTAAATAAACGTTTTAAAATCAAACTGCTTTCGATTTGTAGAGCTGTAATATTTTTATTAAATAAAATACTTACGTTTTTTAAACGGATTATTTTAAAGTAATTAAAAAATAAATCACTCCATTCCTAATAAATATTTTTAGGGAGCATATTATCGTTAAGTGGGATCGTACTATGTTTATAGGGATCATAACGTGGTTGCGTGTGAAAGATGATATGTTTGTAGGGACACATACTATGGTTGTACGTGAAATATACAATGGATGTAAAGATCAAAATATTGTTGTGAGGATCAAAGTATTGTTCAGTGTTAATCATAATATGGTTGTGTGTGTGTGTGCGTGGGGGGGGGGGGGGGGGGTTGAGGGGATCATAGTATGGTTGAGTGTAACCTGAAAAATCGAAAATGTACTGAAAAATTGGCGTTTGCTTGTGAAAACGACAGAAGTAAGTGACAGATCGGATTTAATATATAACTTCTAGCGCGACAGGGTCCAAAATCGAGACGATGTTTGCATAGGGGCTCTAGGTAAACGCTGGTATAGATATAGAATAGATTTTTTGCCTTTAGATTTTGGCCAACCAAACATTCTATCCATGTATTCCATCGTTACAAGTGAATGTTGATTGGATACACGGCAATTTTCAGTAGTGGCAACTGGCAGTATTAAAAAATTAGGTTAATAAGTTTTTTAAAAATGTATTTTTCTTTTATTTAAAAAAAGGACTAAAAAGTCCAGAGTTTTTGAATATATTATGATTTATTCTATTCGATCTATACTGAAATTCGATCTATACTAAAATACGATCTCTACTAAAATTCGATGTTAAAATGTTCTCCGAAAATAAACTCTATACGATATAGCGTTGCAAAATAAAAAGTTCCTTGGCTTATTTAAAAACTCGGACCAACGACTAATTTGTAGAAGAAATCAGTCCGAAATTTTGTTGCATAGTGTAATATGAAAAACAGCAAACTAAATAGGGTTTGATTACTTCTAATAATTTAGTTGTTGTCGGCACCAATTATTGTTACCAAAGTAATATTTACTTCATACTTGGTTGGTTATCTAACCACCAATTGTGGCAACCAATAGTTTAACTGAATTCGATATGTAGAGCCGAGTTATTGGCTGTAAAAATCGTAATGTTATTGAAGCTATCATCTCATGGTATCAATACCATTGAATGCAGGAATATGGAATATGTTTTCCTATCCCAACAGATTCGTTCTTTGTGTGCACAAAAACTTACAGTATTAATTAAGAATTTCCTTTATTGCACTTTTCAAAACTTGTGCGTGAACAGATTTTATATACTGCTTTTATGATGGAGGAAGCTGATATGGGAAAACCTTTGTAGGGGGGCTATAGGAAAGCATGGACCAATTTAAGAGCTGCCACTCCACAAGTCAAGTGCGTAACAAAAGGCAGAAAAGCTGAGAAGGGTCTTCCCTTGTTTCTTGGTGGGATGTTGCGGAAAATAAGAAGAGTAACAAAAGATCCATAATCCTGTAAAATAGGACTATATTGGTGTAAGTTTGCATGAAGCCACCATACTAGGCACGTCCGATTTTATTCGTTGTCGCTCAACAAGTTACATTTTAAATCAGACCTTGCACAAATTAAGCAAAGTTCATGATGTGCGGCGTATACTCGGCCTAGAGTAAATGGGACTATATCGGTTAAAGGTTTGACATAGCCCCTGTAGAGAATTTTCCTTCAGGTTTGGGGTCCTGCGTCTTTATAAGTCACATTTTAAATCATAGTTTTGTTAAACTCTGTACAGAAGCGATAATTATTCTGTGTGACTTGAGACTTTTTACTTGGTCTTCGGATGTTTGTTTTGCCCAAAGTAGCACACTTTTAAAAAACGAATAGTTTTTTGCAGGCGACGTAGATTTAAATTTTTTGCAAGATTGCCGAACTTGCCAACTACGTTTTACTTGTAATTGCTATCATCTACTCTGCCACAAGGATGTTGTCTGAACTTTTGATTGATTCATACTTAAAGCGACTTTTATAACGTACCCAAACCTTAAATGACAAAATTGTTTCTACTTTCCTTCCTTCCTTCTACTTTTCGGGCCGCAATGATCGCTTATTTAAAGCAATCTCGTTGAAGTTGTAATGCTTCCAAATGTCTCGACGTTGTTATTAAAAATATTACCATATTTTGGAGTCCTCTGCCACCAGGACCAGCACTTAAAACATCATTTCTCATTTTATGCCATTTCGTGGAAAACGAAATGAGAATCAACAAATGTAGAAAAACGAGCGGAATGTTAAAATAGGCGGATAAGTGATGATGATGGCAAACGGAAGAGTGGCGAGGAAGGCAACAAGATGGAAAAAAATCAAACTGCCATTAAATTAAACATCACGTACTTGTAACTCATTATAATTTCCGTGGTGACATTAATCATAAATTCAATTGTTTGGAGACTGTGAAAATGCCACTAAAGGAAACACAAAATATGACATTAATTTATACAAGAGTGTCTCTCAGACAGACGGACACCAACACTGTACAAACATGCCATGGCAGGCGCTGGCAACGATGGTGGAGCGGAGGATCTGGAAGCACATACCAACACAATTGCAATTTCGTGTCACTTGTTGAATTTAAAACACATTGCGAGAATGTGGAGAAGGGCAATTTTAAGTAATTAAGGCGACTTTAGGATCACCTACAGATGTAATGTGAAAGTTGAAAATTTTGAATAGAGAAAATGATCAGTCCGCTTTAGAAGAATAAATACAAGGGAAGCTTTAACTGAAAAATATGCAAGAGTAAGATTCAGAACAGGGCTAATTGAAACAATACAATTAGAAAATATTTTATTATATTTTATCTTAGTCATTATGAAAAATTACTGTTTAAAAACTGTTAAAAATTGTGTTCCCTTCCATTAGGGTCCATTTGATCAGAACGCATTTCAGCAAACTAAAAAATATGATTGTCCAAGAGGGCAAAAACATTTTTCTTATACACTTTAAGCTTAGTTTCTAACCAAAATTAATAGCAAATGATTGTTTTTTTTTAAAAAAATTGCCAAAATCGCCATTATTAAAAATATCCATATTTTTAAAGAAAGCAACATTTTTTCTGATTTTCCTTTAAATTCCAGCCGAGAAGCTGAATTTTCGACTACTTTTTGCACCATTTGTGGACGTATGCCAGCAATAACGCGCCGAATATCCGCTTACAATTCGTCAATCGTGTCGGGCTTATCTGCGTAGACTAGCGATTTCATTTAACACCACAAAAAATAGTCCAACTGTGTTAAATCTTGGAGGCCCTAGGCCCACGACGCGAGATAATGCGCTCCTCAAAAGTTTTCTTCAATAAATGGAATGTTTTGTTGGCTGAATGGTATGTAGCGCCGTCTTGTTATTATCAAATGCCGTCCACGTCAACATCCTTAAACTCAGGCACAAAAAAGTCATTAGTCATGACTCTATAGCGTTTCCAATTGACTTAAACATTATGGCCGGATTCACTTTTGAGGAAATATGGACCAATGATTCCCTCTGCCTATAGAGCACACCAAATATTGACTTTTTAAGGATGCAACGACGACTCAAAAAATGCTTCTGGATTCTCATTACTGTAAATGCGACAATTTTGGTTATTGCCGTACCCATTCAATTAAAAGTGAGCTTCATCGCTGATCAAAACTTTCTTGTTTTGGACCCAACCCACCACGATTTGTAAACGTTGTTCTGGAGTAAGTACATTCATTAGGAAATGGCAAACCAAACTAAGCATTAATACAGTGGCTTCTGTCACAAAGACCAACTTTGAAAAAAGTGTGGCCAGATTGTAAACCACACGTCAAAAAAAAACTTTACAAGCCAAGACGGATATGAATTGGCCCGTGCGTCAAAAAAAAAATCGAAAAAATACAAAGGAATAAATATGTTAGATTTTAAGATTTGTAAACTTTTTATTAGGCTCCCAAGTAGATTCAATAATTGAAATGAAAATGCGAATATTTATCATCAAAAATGGTTTTATTATTTTTCAAAGTATTCTCCAGCATGATTTATACACTTTTGCATGTGTTCAAACCAATTGTCGAAGCCCTTTTTCCACTCCGATTGAGACACCTCCAAAACATGATTTTTGAACGCTTCAACAGCTACTCCGGGCGATGAAAAACGTTGACCATGCATTTTTTTCTTGATGTGCGGGAATAAAAAGAAGTCTTTGGGTGCCAAGTCAGAGCTGTACGGCGGATGACCCATCAATTCGACGTTTTGGCTGGTCAGATAGGCGCTAGTTTTGAGTCAATATGTGAAAGCTCGCATTGTCGTGGTGTACAATAATTCGTCTTCTCTTGTTCGTTTTTCGAATTTCTCCAAAGACTTCGGGCAAACAAATTGTGGTGTACCACTCAGAATTGACCGTCCTACGTTGTTCAAGCGGAACAGTCGCCACATGACTATTTTTGCCGAAGAAACAGGCGACTATTTGCTTCGAAGTGCTTCTTCCACGAACAATTTTCATTGGATTTGGCTCGTCTTCGAAGACCCACACGATCGATTGCTGTTTTTTTTTCGGGCTCAGACGCACAGTTCTATGATTCATCACCTGTGACGATCTTATAAAGGTCTTTTGAAGCACCGCAATCGTATTTTTTCAAAGTTTCTTTGCACCAACCGACACGAGCCTTTTTTGAGCGATTATCAAATTGGGCGGGATCCAACGAGAACAAACCTTTTTTACGGCCAGGTGTTCATGCAATATAGAATGTATGCTGGTGGAAGAAATGCCCAATGATGTCTCTATCTCACGGTATGTCACAAAACGATCTTGCAATACTCGTATCAGTTCACGCACGGCATGAATGTTCTCTGGCACTGAGGCCGTTTTTGGACAACCTTTACGACCTTCGTCTTTGAGCGAGCGTCGGCCACGATTGAATCCATTGAACCAGTTTTCCAGTGCTATATGATGTTGCTTCATCGCCATACAAAGATTTAAGTTCATCGATTTACTCTTGTCGTGATAATCCACGTCGAAAGTTGTGAAAAATGATCGCACGAAAATGTTTACGAGTTGCCCCATTTTTTTGCCAATTTGATTTTTCATTCAAGTCACTGTAAACAACACAAATGATGGTCGTACGTCAAAACGTAATTTGATACAAAAAGTTGTCAACTTTGGGACAATTTCTATAATGTACCCAATTAGAATGTCAATGGCTTAAAATAATACGTGGGCCCTTGGCTAAACATGTTGACTAAAGCAGAAGTTATAGACTCTTGGCCAATGGAAATTGATTGTGAACCACTGTACGACGTAGCTTGTAATTTAAAAAAGAAACACTTTGTCAAATAAATTTTCTACATCTCTAGATTACTAACCCGATGAAAGCGAACCACTTATTTTTCCTAAAGTGCAGACGCAACACGTCTATGGGGCTAGATGGCACAACCTAGTGTAGCGTATGTGCACAATCGTAGCCAATTCTCATTATGCGATGACTTTTCGTATGCATGCATGACTGGTGATTGGTGACTTTTGGCTGTTGGCTGCTGGTACTCGTGCTCGAGCTGCTCGCCCAAAACTCACGACTGTGCCAAGCAAATGTGAGGAAGCTTCTCCACGCATATTTTATTATTTCAAATGGCATTAAATAATAATTTATAGGGAATATACATAAATATTAAAATATCACAGCTTCCGGCCATGTCCGGCATTGGCTTTGCAAGTCTTCTAACTTTCTAGTGCTCAAATACAAAAGAATCCGAAAGTAAATATGAAAATCTACTCAATAGATAAATTGTACAATTGCAATTGTCTAAAACGTATGTCACCGAGTGGGCGGTGGTCTATAGGCAAACAGAAGCTATTGAAAATTTAAAAGAACTTTGCTGTTGAAAACTTTATTGGAAACCTTATGTCGGACATGTGGGTGGAAGTGAATCGTTATGCAAATATTAAAAGAGCTATGAACGATTATTTAAATACAAAAGACAATGAAACAAAAACTAAAGTTAAACGATTCGAAGATTATAAGATAAGAATACAAAGTTAAGTTGCCGATACTATGTATGGCGTCAGAGGGAGTATTTTTGGGGTATTTTTGAGAAATTTTAAATCAACAAAAAAGGAAGAAATTTTGGTACGAACCTTACTTACTTAAGTCCCACAAGGAACAAGGGGAACTTCTCTAAAATTAGTTAGAAGGGCACGATTTAATATTTATACTTACTGACCGGAACATACAGTTTAACCCCGGCTCCGAACATGGCTTAGAGATAAATCTCTAACTCGTAAAGTCATGCCAGTAAAAATTGGGTTTACTGGCATGATAGTCGCGTACACATCCATTACACTACGGCGGCACACTTCCTTTACCCTACGGGACGCACCTAAAAAAGGGGAAAAGAGAAAAAAGGTATCAAAATACTTGTTAGACGTTCCGGCTCATGTGACCTAAAAACGTCGCGTTTGGTCAGCACCAGCAAATAATTTCCAATACCCAAATAAATGTAGTTTACGTATCCAAATATGAATTTATCTGAACTTTTGGCTAAGATTGCGGTCGAACTCATGGCACAAACGGTTCCAAGAATGCCCCAACGGTCATTAGAAGTGGCCGCCGGTAAAAATTGGCATATGAGTGCTCAGATAAAAGTCGGTATCACTATGAATACAAATATGGATTTAATTTTTGGATTTTGCTTAATTTAAGGTCGGACTTTTGGCAAAGCTTCGAAACTATCCAAAGTCATCAAATTTGATTTCTTTGTTAGTTCCTAAAAAAAATTTGCGTTGACGTCAATTGTCTTTGAAGTCCGTTTCTTCTGCAGCGTTGTTAAGATCCAGGTGTAGAAACCGGTCCACTTCATCGTGGGTTCATTGTGAAAACTAGAGACTTGGGCTTTCCTAGCAAGGTGAATAGGTGCAGCGAATCATGTGGCCCTTGACCACATGCCAGGCAGATGTTTAGTCTAGTTGTCTCAATTCGGGCTTAACATGAATTGAGATGACTGTAGCACCCTGCCCTGAGCTGTGCAAGTACGACACGAATCTTCTCTCCGTGTCGGACACTTCGGTGGGTGATCTTCGACAGCATTCACCCCATATAAGTTTTTGACCGATGGCACTGTGTCTTTAAATGTTTTTTATGGCTGATTTGTAAGCGGTAGAAAAGAGAACCGTTGGATCTCTCTTTAAGTAATACGGTTAGGGTCGAACGAATGGGCCTAAAATACGGACCAAGTATTGTGGTTTAATAGCGTAGAGACTGTGGAGTGTACGAGGGCGACCGCAAAAGTAACTGGCCTAACATAAAAAGAACCGTTTTTTTGGAATTATTATTATTTATTTTTCAACATAATCTCCTTCCAGTTCAATACACTTTATCAAACGTTTTTCAAGTTTTTTAATTCCATCCGAAAAATAAGATTTTTCAAGACCTTCAAAATATGCCTCAGTTTCAGCAATATCCTCGCTATTGGACGAACATTTTTTGCCACCGAGAATTTTTTTTAAATTTGGAAACAAGAAATAATCAGAAGGATCTTAATCTGGACTATATGGTGGATGCGGAGCAATTTCAAATCGTAATTCGGCCAGTTTTTGTTGAGTTAAAAATGCAATGTGTGAAGGAGCATTATCTCGATGAAAAAGAACTCTTTTTTTTCTAAATGCGGTCGTTTTATCTTGATTTTTTCACTCAACAGAACCAATAATGCACAATAATATTCACTATTTATAGTTTTTCCTTTCTCAAGATAATCAATAAATATTATACCCCTTGCATCCCAAAATACTGTGGCCATTACTTTTCCTGCTGACTTAACAGTTTTCGCCTTCTTGGGACCCCTTTTACCAGCTTCTATCCATTGTTTTGACTGTTCTTTGCATTCTGGGAGGTAGTGATGGATCCATGTTTCATCAACAGTTATGAATCGGCGCAAGAACTCTATTGGACTACGCTGATGAATCGCTAAAAGCTCCTCGGAATTGGTCCTCGGGGCAAAGTCAACAAACGCGGCACATATCTTGCGGATAGCTTTTTCATGTGGAGTTCATCATGTAAAATACTCCAAACTTGTTTTTCGTGTATTTTAACAATATCAGCAAGTTCTCTGAGCTTTATTCGTCTATCTTTAGTCACTTCATTAAATATTTTTCTAATGTTTTCAATAGCCAATAGTAGTAGCAGTTTTCGGTCTTCCAGAGCGTTGTTCATCTTCCGTACTTGAACGACCCATTTTAAATTGTTAAACCCAGGATTTCACGGTGAAGTATGATGGTGCATTATCACCATGAACAGAATCCATTTCATCTTTGATTAATTGTGGCGTATAACCTTTCATATAAAAGTGTTTAATTACAGCACGAAACTCTTTATTTTCCATTTTTCAAAAATTATAAAACTTGTTTACTTCAATCACCTGTAACAAAGAAAATAATTATTAAATATTTCGGAAATTTTGACAAATGGCTTATAAAAGATTGCTTTTAAAAAACAAAAAAAAAGTTGCTAGTAAAACAGAAAATGTGCCAGGCCAGTTAGTTTTGCGATCGCCCTCGTATATAAGGTTCAGCGTGGCCGAACTTAACAATGTTTTCACTTGTTTCTTTTCACAATATAAAACGTTAGTTACTGTTTGTAAAAACTTTAATGGGGCAACTAAATATATCGTTCAGATGTTATATATTTGTCATCCACCGTGAATAAAAATGGTAACCTTGGTAACCTTGGGCCCATGTGCCCGAAATAATTTCACCCGAATCTTCAACTTAATCTACATTTAAATTCGTAGATAAAACAAACATTCACTTCAGTATCCATAAAGCTTACATTTACCAGTGGTTCCTTCTTTGGAATAAAAGGGCCGTTTTGGGCCCATTAATACTACCCAAATCTCATCTCAAACTTAAATAGTCCTTATTTGAATTTATAATAAATTTGCATTAATATTATTTCCTATATGTTCATATTTACTATTAATCGTCCGTTCTATTACTCGATCCTATTTTAATTCGTATGACCACAATGTTACCTTCCGACACCTGATACGAGCGAACTGACAGACATGGCTAGTTTGACTTAGGGTTCATCGACGATCAATAATATAAACTGTATAGGGCCCTCGAGCAATATTTCGAGGTTTTGCAAACATATGACATAGTTAGTTTATGTGTCCATCCTAAAGTGGAGGGTAAAAATGTAAAACCGTCTAACGTGGCTTTGCTATTCACATGGTTTGGAGATTCCAAATCTTCTTCCCCTGATTTCGAGCAACAATTTCTTAAGAATTCTAAGAATAGTAAGTTCATAATCGAAACTGTAGTTAGTACACATTTGTACACATTCACAATAAGTCCGCGGCAGGTCTAAAAATATAATTTTAGTTCGAATAATAAAGATTTTAAATTAACGCCCAATTTTCGGGATACTTAGCACATATACTTTACAAAGGTGCAAAAAACTCCCCTAAAGACCTTAATTTAATGTGTGAAGTTTATTATTCCATGCAGCAAAGTGTATCAAAAATAATCACACAATCGACAGATGTTATAAATTTTGCATATAACATCGTCCGTCATACTTATTAAAAAAACAAAATTGAATGATTAATTTTGCCTCACCTTGTAAAGGGTGTCCTAAGAAGAGCGCAAATTTTAACTGACTGATGCAGCAATTGAATTGTTTCTCTGGCTGTATGACATGTGGCGCCGTCTTGTTGGAACCACATGCCCTTCACATTCATTTCTTCAATTCTAGGCAAGAAAAACTGGTTATCATTTCACGATACCAAACACCATTGACTGTTTGCGCTTTTTTAGATGATCAATATTATACTTATTTTATGGAGTCTCCGATCCATATTAAAATCCATTAAAATTTGTTTATTTAAATTGTGTTAACTCTTACGAGTTAGCAGCGTCACACGTTTTTTGATAGTGATGCGGTTTTCTACCACAGTATATAAAGGGTGTTCTTTTTCAGACGTGTGGGTTTCAAGAAGAAATAAAACGCATATACGTTATGGACAAGAACTTACGAGTAGCTCACGGTAACGTTCCGGCCATCGTTATTTTTGAAAAATATGGACCCATGCCCATAATCCGCAACAAACTGTGGTTTTGTTTGAGTATAATGGCACCTCTTGAAACTTTTTTGGTTTCTCTTGCGGCAATTTTGTTTATTGACGTTGCCGTTGCGCCAGAAATGGATCACTAAACAAACTTTTTGTCGAAAACAGAGGATGTTCCCGTTTCTCACCGAACGCTCATTTCCAAAATAGTGAGTAGGGACATATAAGTAAATACTGTTACAACATTGAACACACCCATTTTAATAGTAGAACCGAACATGCCCCGTTACTGTCGTATGGGTTTTGAAAGCTAACCTCAATAACATTAGTCTGTAACGGGATTTTAAAATTGTTTCTTCACCTTTCATCATAGAGTGGTCAGATAATGAGAACCGTATCGTTGTAATAGCGCTTTTCAAGTGTGAAATGAATAAAAGCGATATTTTCAAAACGCTCCGGCCACTAGGGATTAGCCGCATGTTCGTCTACCGATGCATAAAACTGTTTGAGGAGAATAGAGATGTAAAAGATTGCCACCGGTCAGGCCGCCCATGCCATGTTCGAACACCGCATGTCATCAAAGCCGTTAAATCAAGAATTCACAGAAATCCGCTCCAAAAACAGAAAATCATGACTCGTGAAATGAATATCACGCAAAAGTCCATGAGTCAAATCATTAAAAAAGACTTGGGACTTGGGGCTTTCAAACGACGTTCCGGATATTTATTGACTGCAGCTTTAAGAAAAATAGGATTGAAAATTGCAAACGTTTTTTGGTGTAGCACGCTGATAACTTGCACAGAACAATTTTGTTCACCGATGAAAAAATTTTTATCGTTCAGGAAAAATGTAAGAAGCAAATGATAGAGTGTATGCGCGGTCATCAAAGGAAGCATCTGAACTGATCCCAAGGGTGGAAAAGGGTCATCACCCAGCTTCAGTCATGGTTTGGTGGGGTGTCTCTTACGATGGGGTTACTGACCTGCATTTCTGCGAACAAGGAGTCAAAACATCGGCCAAAGTTTACTAAGAAACCGGTTTGGAAGCTGTTGGGAAGGCACTTAACAATTTCCTGTTCCAAAACCAGCCATGGACTTTCCAGCAGGATTCTGCGCCGGCCCATAAGGCTAAAACGGTCCAGGCCTGGCTTCGAAACAATTTTCCAGCGTTCATTTCCTCTGAAGAATGGCCCTCAGACAGTCCAGATTTGAACCCATTGGATTACAAATTGTGGACGGTTTTAGAGGACAAGGTTTGTCACAAAAGATACCCCAACATTGAATCTCTTCAGACTGCTTTGTTTTGAGCTGTGGCCAATTTTCCAATCGACGAGGTTCGTGCAGCCATTGACGATTGGCCAGTGCGACTTAAGGCGTGTGTAAAGGCAAAAGGCGGACATTTCGAATAAGTAGATTCTTTTTAGATACAATATACGAGGGCGACCGCAAAACTAACTGGCCTGGCATATTTTCTGCTTTACTAGCAACTTTTTTGTTTTATTTTTTTAAAAGCAATCTTTTATAAGCCATCTGTCAAAATTTCCGAAATATTTGATGATTATTTTCTTTGTTACAGGTGATTGAAGTAAACAAGTTTTATAATTTTTGAAAAATGGAAAATAAAGAGTTTCGTGCGGTAATTAAACACTTTTATATAAAAGGTTATGCGCCACAATTAATCAAAGATGAATTGGATTCTGTTCATGGTGATAATACACCATCATACTCCACCGTGAAATCCTAGGTTCAACAATTTAAAATGGGTCGTTCAAGTACGGAAGATGAACAACGCTCTGGAAGACCGAAAACTGCTACAACTATTGAAAACATTAGAAAAATATTTAATGAAGTGACTAAAGATATACGAATTAAGCTCAGAGAACTTGCTGATATTATTAAAATACACGAAAAACAAGTTTGGAGTATCTTACATGATGAACTCCACATCAAAAAGCTATCCGCAAGATGGGTGCCGTGTTTGTTGACTTTGCCCCAAAAAATCGTCCGTTGGACCAATTCCGAGGAGGTTTCAGCGATTTATCAGCATAATCCAATAGAGTTCTTGCGCCAATTCATAACTGTTGATGAAACATGGATCCATCACTACATCCCAGAATGCAAAGAACAGTCAAAACAATGGATAGAAGCTGGTAAAAGTGGTCCCAAGAAGGCGAAAACTGTTAAATCAGCAGGAAAAGTAATGGCCACAGTATTTTGGGATGCAAGAGGTATAATATTTATTGATTATCTTTAGAAAGGAAAAACTATAAATAGTGAATATTATTGTGCATTATTGGATCGGTTGAGTGAAGAAATCAAGATAAAACGACCGCATTTAGAAAAAAAGAGTTCTTTTTCATCAAGATAATGCTCCTTAACACACTGCATTTTTAAATCAACAAAAACTGGCCGAATTACGATTTGAAATTGCTCCGCATCCACCATATACTCCAGAATTAGCTCCTTATGATTATTTCTTGTTTCCAAATTTAAAAAAAAATTTTGGTGGCAAAAAATTTTCGTTCAATATCGAGGCATATTTTGAAGGTCTTGAAAAATCTTATTTTTCGGATGGAATTAAAAAACTTGAAAAACGTTTGATGAAGTGTATTGAGTTGGAAGAAGATTATGTTGAAAAATAAATAATAATAATTCCAAAAAAACGGTTCTTTTTATGTTAGGCCAGTTGCTTTTGCGGTCGCCCTCTTACATCAATAAATATATTAAAAAATATTTGGTCCAAACACATTTAGTACTTTTTATTTTACAGCATAAAACGTAACAGTATTTATGTCCCTACTAAGTACAGTTGAGAACATTTGAAGGCAATTATATTCAAAAAAAATATATCATATTATGACCTTTCGAATGAACAATAAAAATTCCACACTTGATTTGAATTTTTTGTATTTTTTGTAATATTCAAAAAAATACCTCTACATTGATCACCATATATCAGAAAACAGAAGCGATAGTGCCTTTAAATCTTACTATCTAGAATTCTATTAACAGCTCTGTCAAACGCTCCACTTCAAGAGCGAATTCACAATGGTCTGATCATACTTAAGGATGATTTTACTTGTTTAAATAGTGGCACGATAAAATGGCGAACCTTACTCGATACTTAAACTGCTGTATGGTATTTATAACTATGCCTGCATTAAAAATATAGCAATTGGATAAAGTATCATTACTGGCTGGTCGCCCTGTAGGATTAGTGATGTGGGTCAAACTTTTAGGCTGTAGACATTACCGAGTGTGCCCGTCATTCTGCTTAAAGATGGCTGTACAATATATTTATTTACCTGTATTGCCTAAGAAAACACTCGCGAAACTTCGACTAAACAGAACGAACTGTTTGAAGCCAACTCGAAATACCTTATGATTGCTTACAGAAATCCGATGACATATGTGACAGCGCATAGAGAAAGGGACCTAAGGGTAAAAAAAATAAATTTTCACTTTTTTTTGATGTGGACAATATCTGAGCATCGAATGAGACCGATCCCATGCGCCAAAAGTGTTCCCTCCCAGAGATATGCGCGTTTTATGAAAGTGATGGTACACTAAATTTACACGTATTTAAATCTTTAAAATGGCTCTCCTGAACAAAACTGGTTTTTACCCTTAGGTCCCGTTCTATTTTTCGCGTCACATATGTAGACTTGAGTTTAGTCTCCCAAGTAGCAATATTCTGAAGGTGAACTAAAAATGTTCTTACCGGGATTTCAGCGTGGGTTTTATTTACTTCTTATCACTAAGATCTTTGTACTAGGGATAAAACGACCTTAGTGATAAGAAACCTCTAACTTATTTGTATTTATATAATATAAACTGTGGTGTAATTGTAATTTCTCTAGAAATTCAAAGAAGAAACTTGATTGATATACCGACAAAAGAGCCTTTTTCGGGTCTATTCTGTTGTACTCCTTAGAACACATTTTTTAATATATATTTCCTTAAAAAACACTACTACAATATGAGTGTAAACAATAACAATACATACAGCAATCATTTATACGATGCTTCAATTTTTCACCAACACCAAACTGTAGTGTGTTTTACTTAACCCCAAGCACTCTGTTAATTTTATTGCGGTCTTTTGTCAAATAAGAACAGAAACCAATACCATAAAACTAAATCCCACTAATTTCACTTTATCCATGTTGCGGTTTCGACGAAAGCACCCATGCAACAATGCAATTGTTGGCTGAAATACACCCCCTGCATACCCTACATGTTTAGTAATACATAAAGTCATATAATTAATTTGATACGTGAAAATTTTTAGTCCTTTGTATTTTCACTCCAATACAAAAATATTATCAGATGCATAATTTTTAGCCCGCTACAAGAACGGCTGTTGAGATGGAGTTGGAGTCGCCATCAGCCGTCTGTTCTTTTATACACCATCACGTGTATATCATCATGTGCATATCCACAAAATCTATTTGTACTTTGGCTTCAATAATAGATGGGCAGATGGTCATGACGATGTCTTTCTAAATCGATCGATATATAACAGGGAAATACCTCTCTTCGGTTTTATACTCTCCATTATGGATAAGAGAGTAAATAGAGCATTTTAGACCCTGAATATGTTTTGATCAAATTCGTTTCATGTCTGTTTAGGTCATTTGAGCTATGTCCGCCTGTTCGGCTGGTTCGCACAATAACTCGCGAATGGAGCACCATAACTTCCTAAAGGGCTTGAAAATGGGCCATAAAGCAATACCCCTTTTGGTACCTCCCACACAATTGTACCTACTTTTGGTATCCTTAAAATATATTTTTTCTATATATACTTACCCTAAATACAAACTTAAGATCAAGGTTATGAGCTTAATTTTGTGACAAATAACTGGCTTCATAGCCACGCCCCTTCAGGTACCTTTCACGCAACTGAGTTTTATTCAGTGAAGATTATAGCCCACATAACTCGTTACCTATTGCTTAAATTGTGAACACCGTTACACCGTAAATTGTCAACTTCGTAATACTTGTATAACGGCTTTTACTTGCATATCAAAAAATAAGGGGTTGACACGCCCATTCTGGTACCTCCCACATAAATGGCAGAATCCACATAACTTTCCACCCAGTACGTGGAAAATGCTTCAATTATCAACTCCATTTAATTTTTATAATGGCTTGCTACAGTTGTACAAAAAAGGCGGATGATCCATTCCGGTATCTCCAGTGCAAATGCACCATTCCGCCCACTTTTGGTTTTGCATAATAACGTTAATACTTTCCGATCCTGATAAAAATTAGTAATAAGCAAATAAAATATATAATACGTAAACTAGCTGACTAAAAATTAGAGTATTAGCCACCCCAAGCGGAGATTGGAACCCACATAACTTTTTTTTCAATGGCATGAATTTCTCTTGAATTTTATTGCCTGCAATACACTTATTTCATCTTTGTATGCTCATGAGAAAGAAGTGGATGCCACGCCCCATTCTTGCACCTTACACATAATCGGCCCTTTACGCTATTTTAATAAAATCGATACTCTTCAGGTAATGCAGGAAGGAAGGAAAAAATTATAATTTTATGTACGGTTTACGGTTTACGAGTATGTAAGGCGGGTCAACTGATTGCTACTTTTTTACTTGTTATTTTGTGACATTTTTGCAATACGTTTATCTTAAATAATTATCTTTAAACTTTGCTTGCTTTAAAGCGGCATTAAACGTCCCTAATATGAGTTCGTTTCTTAATCCTGGTGCCGGAAAACGGTCCTCTTATATTCTGCGACATTAGGGATATCCCGAACTACTATAATTTTCTCACAGAGTTCAATATTTCACAATATTTAAGATAAAAACCAATTTGGGACGAACCGACCTATATGGGCCCTTAAGGCTGCCTGCACTAATGATCTAATGGCTACCAAAAAGCAATAAAATATCATCACGACTCCTAAGGGTGTCCGTTGGGAAGGTATACTACCTTGTTTGTTTATAATTTTTGATTAAACGGAAGAGATGGGATCTTATATTGATAAATGTTTTATATAATGTCGGCAAATATGTATGGAATACAATATCAGATAAATGTCCGCCTCTGTTAGCCTCTCAAATGCGAACCCTTTTAAGCACATATTTCATTACATTCTTACACAATTCACGTGGTATTTCATTAGATTCATCACGTATATTTTGCATAAACCTTGCTTTTCAGATAACCCCACAAAAAGAAGTCCGGAGCAGTCAAAAGAGGTCTCGCAGTAATTCCATTGTAATCCTGGCTGTATGCGATGTGGCACCGTCTTGTTGATACCACATGTTAATCAAAGCGTGCAGATCCGACGTTAAAAAGTTTTCAATCGTATCACGATATCGCTCCCCATTGACAGTTACCGCTACGCCGTCTTCATTTTCATAGAAGTAAGGTCCAATGATTCCTCCTGACCAAATTGCACACCAGACTGTCACTTTTAATGGATGCAAAGGTGACTGTTGAATAATTTGAGGGTTTCCCATTGCCCAGAACCGAATATTCTGTATTTACATATCCATTAAAATGAAAATGTGCCTCGTCACTCATTATAATTTTTTTAATGAAAATCGGGGTTGTCATGGGCGAGCTGTAACATCCTATTAGTATATGTAGGGCGGCGTAAATGGTCTTGTGGAAGATGCTCTTGTGTCCACTGACTATTTAATGGAAACAAATGCAAATCCTTGTGCAAAATTATGGCCAAAGTTGTTCTTTTAAGACCAAGCTCCTGAGCACGACGTCGAATTGAGATTGATGGGTTGTTTTTTGAACACTTTCTTGAGAAGCAGCAATGTTATCAGCCGACCTAACAGTACGTTGGGGTCCATGCTTGGGCCTAATAGCTACAGACCCTCTTTTTTCGAAATCATTCACGATAAATAGTGCGTTTTATTGACAGGTTGTTTCTTCCAAAAACTTCACGTAACTTTTTCATCGCCACAGTAAACGATGATTAATTTTGATAAAATGTTTTAACGATTAAAACACGTTGGCTTATATTTTTCGGTAATAAATTTTCCACGACTCTACTTAACGACTGCCAAATATGAACTGTCAAGACTACTATTTACCAAAATAGCGACAAATGAAGGTTCATTCCCGTCGAACACCCAAGAGACTGATACATATTGCTACGAAGGCGACCGCAAAACTAACTGGCCTGGCACATTTTCTGTTTTACTAGCATCTTTTTTTTTGTTTTGTTTTTTAAAAGCAATCTTTTATAAGCCATCTGTCAAAATTTCTAAAATATTTAATGATTATTTTCTTTGTTACAGGTGATTGAAGTAAACAAGTTTTATAATTTTTGAAAAATGGAAAATAAAGAGTTTCGTGCGGTAATTAAACACTTTTGTATGAAAGGTTATACGACACAATTGATCAAAGATGAATTGGATTCTGTTCATGGTGATAATGCACCATCATACTCCACCGTGAAGTCCTGGGTTCAACAATTTAAAATGGGTCGTTCAAGTACGGAAGATGAACAACGCTCTGGAAGACCGAAAACTGCTACTACTATTAAAAACATTAGAAAAATATTTAATGAAGTGACTAAAGGTAGACCAATAAAGCTCAGAGAACTTGCTGATATTGTTAAAATATACGAAAAACAAGTTTGGAGAATTTTACATGATGAACTCCACATCAAAAAGCTATCCGCAAGATGGGTGCCGCGTTTGTTGACTTTGCCCCAAAAAATCGACCGTTGGACCAATTCCGAGGAGCTTTTAGCGATTTATCAGCGTAATCCAACAGAGTTCTTGCGCCGATTCATAACTGTTGATGAAACATGGATCCATTACTACATCCCAGAATGCAAAGAACAGTCAATACAATGGATAGAAGCTTGTAAAAGTGCTCCCAAGAAGGCGAAAACTATTTAGTCAGCAGGTAAAGTAATGGCCACAGTATTTTGGGATGCAAGGGCTATAATATTTATTGTTTATCTTGAGAAAGGAAAAACTATAAATAGTGAATATTTTTGTGCATTATTGGATCGGTTGAGTGAAGAAATCAAGATAAAACGACCGCATTTAGAAAAAAAAAGTTATTTTTCATCAAGATAATGCTCCTTCACACACTGCATTTTTAACTCAACAAAAACTGGCCGAATTACGATTTGTAATTGCTCCGCATCCACCATATAGTCCAGATTAAGCTCCTTCTGATTATTTCTTGTTTCCAAATTTAAAAAATTTCGCGGTGGCAAAAAATTTTCGTCCAATAGCGAGGTTATTGCTGAAACTGAGGCATAGTTTGAAGGTCTTGAAAAATCTTATGTTTCGGATGGAATTAAAAAACTTGAAAAACGTTTGATGAAGTGTATTGAGTTGGAAGGAGATTATGTTGAAAAATAAATACATTAAGAACATTAAGAAACTCCAATTACTTTTTTTTAGCGTATGGAATTCATTTTTCTGTCATTCATGTTCAAACTCATTACATATTATTAAACATAGCTTAATTAGTTTAAAAAATATTGGAATTAAAATGCCCCCCCTGCTTCTTGATGCATGTGCGTCATCTTACCATAAAGTTGTTCATTACTGCTTGGAGAGTTGAGAGAGGAAAAGCCGCAATTGTTTCTCGAATGGATTGCTGTAGATCGTTAAAATTTGTTGGTTTTGCTTTGTAGACTTCCTGTTTCCAATAACCCCACAAGGAAAAGCCAGAGGGGCCAACGGAATATGGAGTTTCTGGATATCAGCCTAGAGTGAAATTTTCGTCGCAATTCTGTCATAACAGGCCGGTCTATGTACGGAGTTTCACCATCTTGCTGAAACCACACAGAGTTGAAAATAATTCTCATTCGCCGTAATTCTGGACAGAAAAAATTTCTCAACTTGCTCAAGTAACGGTCTCCAGTAACAGCAACGATGTGGCCGTTTTTTCGAATAAGAAGGGCGGGAAAATGCAGCGTGATGAAACTGCACACCACACTGTGACACGAAGAGGATGCAATTCGGTCTCATGGAGTATCTGTGGGTTTTAAGCACTCCGTATTCGACAATTTTGTTTCTTTATGTTGCTGTTTAAATCGAAATGGGCCAAGTCAGACATGAAATGACAGTTCACAATGTTTCCATCCTAATCCACCATTTGAAGCATCTTATGGCAAAATTCCAAGCGAATCAGGAAGTTTGTTGGGCATTTAATTTATATATGGGAATAAGTTCATTCTCGCAGAGAAAAGATATGGTTACTATATGGTCACGGCAACAATAGTATGTTCTCTGCAGTAAAAGTATGGTCGTCGCAACCATAGTATTGTTTTTTGAAATGTAACAAAAGTATTGTAGCCAAATTTAAAAATGAAAATATGGTTGTAGCAACAATATAAATATGGTTGGTGGGACACAAGTATTGTTTTCATGGGTTTTATGTTAACAATAACATGATTACGGCAATCATACCGTCAAAACCTTAATTTTTTTTTAATGTGACAATGTTATTTTTACGATTCTTACGCAATAATAGTAATAAAAATTAGATTTTTTCAAAAAAAACTACGGATTAGTATAACTAAAATATTTTTAATACTTATAAATGATTTTTTTTACTGTTAAATAAATCACTCCTATTGTTACATAACTTACTTATTAAAATTCTTTATTTTTGAATAACAACGTATTCCAGTCTTTACAAACAATTTTGGGGATCATAGTATGGTTGTGCGTTAGTCATACTATGGTTGAACGTTAAACATACTTTGATTATGAGGGTCATAATATGGTTGTGGGGATCATAGTATGGTTTAATGTGAATAATAATATGGTTGTGAGGATCATATTATGGTTGTGTGTGAATGATTATATTGTTGTGAGGACCATAATATTGTTATTGGGATCATAGTATGGTTGTGTGTGAACCATACTATTGTTGTGATAATCATAATATTGTTGTGCCACAACCATATAACCAACAATAGTATGGTGCTATTCGAATATTGTTACCCCAACCATACTTTTTTTCTGCGTGTGGCTGACTGCAATGTCTGCTTATACCCTTTAGAGAAGATAAGCTTCTTGTCGAAGCTCTTGGATTATTTTGTATGGCAGCAGCTACAGCAGTGATTGTTTCCTTCGTCCGAACTGAAAGGTTTCGATGGTAAGGTCTTCTGTTGTCTGTCCGCCAAACGTGCGCCTCTTTGATCAAAAACTACGGACTCCAGTGCGTGATTGCGGCGAACATTCCAAAATCTTGTTACAGTGTCCCAGCTATCCAATTTTGTTTAATCTTAAAATCAATCTGCAAAATAAAAAATGGAAAAAAGGTTTTTAAAAGTTGTTTTCAGCCACCCTGTTATACAGGGTGGCTGAATGGTAATTCGTCTAAATTTATATGGATGGTAATTCGCCTTAATTTATAGCCTTGGCTTTAGATCCCTAGCACACCGAAAAATAGTCCCAATACTGCGAACGCCATACTAGAACGCAATCAACAATGGCATGGCTTATAAAAGCTTCTTACGAGGATTGCTATTTACATTTATATTTCGAGTCCGGCAATAAAAACACAATAATTTATAATTGAAAATGGTTTTATTGTTTTTTAAAATATTCTCCTTTAAGATCAATACACTTTTGCATGCCAATACATTTTCGAAGCACTTTTTCTACTCCGATTGAGACACCTCCAAAACGTGATTTTTGAACGCTTCAACAGCTGCTTCGGGTGATGAAAAACGTTGACCACTCATTTTTTTTCTTGATGCCATGGAAAAAGAAGAAGTCATTGGAAGGCAAATTTTTAGTGGTCAAATAGCTTATCGTTTCAGATGATGTGTGAGAGCTCGCATTGTCGTGCTGCAAAATGATCCGTTTTCTCTAATTATCCTCATTTTCTTCGAATACTGTTGGCAAACAGATGGTTGTATACCACTCAGAATTGACCGTCCTATATTCTACTAAAGAAACTGTGGCAACAAGGCCAGTTATACCAAAAAAAAACCAATCATTTGCTTCGATGTACTTCTTCCACGAACAACTTTTGTTGGATTTGGCTCGTCTAGAAAGAACCATACGGTCGATTGTTGTTTTGTTTCGAGTTCATATATAAAGATCCATGATTCGTCACCTGTGACAGTGTTATACACTGCCTTTGAGCTACCGCAGTTATACTTTTTCAACATCTCTTTGCACCGATCCATACGGGCCTTTTTTTCAGCATTCGTCAAATTAAGTGGGATCCAACGAGAACAAATTTTTTTCACTGCCAAATGAGCAAGGCCTGGCTTCGAAACAATTTGCCACCGTTCGTTTCCTGGCCCTCAGGCAGTCCAGATTTGAACCCATTGGATTACAAATTGTGGACGGTTTTAGAGGACAAGGTCTGTCACTAAAGATACCCCAACATTGGATCTCTTAAGACTGCTTTGGTTCGAGCTGTGGCCAATTTCCCAATGGTTCGTGCAGCTATTGATGATTGGCCAGTGCGACTAAAGGCGTAAAGGCAAAAGGCGGACATTTCGAATAAGTAGATTCTTTTGTGGATACAATATACATTAATAAATATATTGAAAAATATTTGGTCCAAAAACATTCAGTACTTTTTATTTTACAGCGTAAAATTAAGTAAATTCAATTTTTTATTACTCTTATCTGGTGCCTGAATACGAGGGCGACAGCAAAACTAACTGGCCTGGCACATTTTCTGTTTTACTAGCAACTTTTTTTTTGTTTTTTAAAAGCAATCTTTTATAAGCCATCTGTCAAAATTTCCGAAATATTTAATGATTATTTTCTTTGTTACAGGTGATTGAAGTAAACAAGTTTTATAGTTTTTGAAAAATGGAAAATAAAGAGTTTCGTGCGGTTATTAAACACTTTTATATGAAAGGTTATACGCCACAATTAATCAAAGATGAATTGGATTCTGTTCATGGTGATAATGCACCATCATACTCCACCGTGAAATCTTGGGTTCAACAATTTAAAATGGGTCGTTCAAGTACGGAAGATGAACAACGCTCTGGAAGACCGAAAATTGCTACTACTATTGAAAACATTAGAAAAATATTTAATGAAGTGACTAAAGATAGACGAATAAAGCTCAGAGAACTTGCTGATATTGTTAAAATACACGAAAAACAAGTTTGGAGTATTTTACATGATAAACTCCACATGAAAAAGCTATCCGCAAGATGTTTGCCGCGTTTGTTGACTTTGCCCCAAAAAATCGTCCGTTGGACCAATTCCGAGGAGCTTTTAGCGATTTAACAGTATGTAACAGTATTTATGTCCCTACTAAGTAGTTCACGCACAGCATCGATGGTTTCTGACAAAGTGACCGAAGTTGGTCGTCCTTCACGAAATTCATCCAGGAGCGAACGGCGTCCGAGACTAAAATCTTGGTACCAGCGATTAACAGTGATTTTTGATGGTGCTTCATCGCCAAAAGTCAAAATAAGTTTATTTAAACACTCCTCTCTCAACCTCGTATCAACCGAACTTACGAGTTGTCCTTTTGTTGGTGTTACAAACCTCAGCACTGACTTATAAAACTCTGTCCCACAGTGAATGGAAGGTATAAAAACGTCGGCAATAGCATCGTGAAATAAGTCATGCTCGATTTAAGACATATGTTTATTCGCGGTCACGTATGTAGCGTATTATAAATATTTAATTGCGTATTTATTCAAATTACAAAATTTATCGAGCGTTTTAAAGCAATTCATATTCACACAAAATGTTCGAATTAGAATTTTGCAAATTGTTATATTCTTCTCAGAACTAAATAAATTATTCTCATTATATACAAGTGTACATACATTTGTATGTGCAGCTGTATTAGGGTGGGTCTTTTTTTAGGTACGAGTAAATCTTAACTACATCCATGTTATGTGCTTCATTCCGATATATTTTAAAAAACCCTAACAGTGCACAATATATTTGGAAGTTATGTTCGAGTTCCGATTTTTCTATTACCAGTGCCGCGACCCAGTCTATTATTTACATCAATTTCGAGTATATTTGGTTGTTTTTTCAGTTTCGGTTGATTCGGTTGGTGCTGCTCTCATTGTGTTGGCGCTATTCCTATTCGTAGCACATTATTCGAGTCTGCTGATGTCAATTGTGGCTTTTTTCACAGTTGCCAACTCTCACATGAAATTTGTGCATCTGATAATGTTGCTGTTGCTATTTTTGTTGCTGCTTTTGTACTATTGTGGCAGTTGAGGATGGAAAAAGCAATTAAAATCTTTGTAACTTAATTTATCAAATTGCTAGCAACAGCAGCTCATGAAAAAAAGAAGAAAAATCGCAACAAGAGCTCAGCCACCCCACAATCAGTGTGGAGGTGGTTTAAATAATGCTAATTCTACCAAAGGGAATTAAGTGGAAAACAGAGCTGAGGAAAACAATCGAAATTGAAAGATTTATTTTACAGGAAGCTTTCAAAGTATGTACGTGTGTACATCCGAGTGTATATGTGTAAATATACTAATATACGATTTATTGGTATACAAACTCATACATTAAGTAATTACCATCTAAACTACAGGAGAAAATTTCAAACACAGGGAAAGAATTGAAGGAATGTATCCTTAATTGGAAAACTCGTACTCAAAGCTAAGATTATTATGAACAAGATTCTATTTTCCATAGGTGGTCACCGTAGAGTACCATTAGATTACCACTGCGGTCACCGTAGAGAACAATTATCCCAACATGGAACCTCGGAAATAAAACCATTTTAAGAAAATTACGACATATTTACTTTGGTTGACTCCTATACTTCTTGCTGGTCAATGTCTGCTCAATAAGTAAATCAAAAGCACTTCGCTCTAAGGCATGCTTCCGCCAGTTTCCAATGCTAAGAATTCTCACATCATTCTCCACTTGGGTTTTCCAGAGCGTATCATTCCTTTTGACTGACATGTCCAAGTCAGCGCAATCGTTGTATCTTGATGCACTCAACTAGCAGGTGATCAATCTATACGTATTTTTTCAATAGGTTTATTTTACAGATTACGGGTGACTTGTGTCAAACTTAAGTTTTTTCTTTTCAGTATTGTTTGGCACTTCATCATGGAATGACTAAAACCGTGAAAAACTCGGTTTGCTGCGTTTTATGGGCTGGTGGAATCAGCAATCCATATTTCTTTTAAAAACGATGAAGGACGGAACTTACTTCAATTTCACGTAGACTTTCTGGCTACCTAAAAGTGAAGCCCGTAATCTTGTCGACATTTGGTATCAAGAGGATGGTACCACTTTCCATACCGCTGCTGAAATAATGGATCTATTGAGAGGTCACCGGGTCTATGAGTCTTTGCAGACAAGCCAACATTACGCGTGCTATTAACGTCATACCCGAAGAAATGATTGAACGAGTCGTCTATCAGGGCCAAAACGATCTTACTTTTCATTCGTTGATGAGGCTAATTCAAACCTTAAACTGGTAAAAAAAAACTAAAGTTGGACGTGGCTGGCTCTAATACCCTACACTTCCAGGTATGCTAGAAAACCAAGCGAAAATGTTTTTTTTAAATAACCAACACTCAGGAGATGCCCCCTATACATGCGGTGCATTGCGTTGGCGAGTGGAAAGTAAAGGATCGGAAGGGGAAAGAGGGAGTAATGACGCTTGCCTTGAACTTCTGGATGTCGCAATCAGTGGGAAATACATTTGCCGGAAGTCGATTCCACATACGGACTGTACGAGCGAAAAACGAATTTGATCTGTAGTGTATAGTGCGGTCAACTGGCCAATCGATAACAAACGGGTGTGAATTCCTAGAAAGTCACGTATCACTGCCGAACATCCTCACGTCAGGAATAAGGCGACGGATGTCTGATGAACACACACCATGAAAGTAACGATAGAACAGCGTCACGCAACCCACATTCCGACGATGCTCAAGGGAAACAATAGAGTTGGATACCCTACTGTCACCTATCAGCACCATCGCTCTCCTTTGAACATGGTCATGTAGCTCCAAGGATGATTTTGGAGCACCTGTCCATATATGGGAGTTGTATTCCATCTTTGGCCTGATTTAAGTTGTATAGATATTGAAAAGATCAGAAGGAGTGAAATATTTCTTGCACCGCTTTAAGAAGCCTATGCACTTGAGTGCTTCTTTCGACACTTCGAATACATGTCTCGCCCAACGAGCGTCACATTGTATTTTCATGCCCAGAACATCGGGAGCTTCTGATTGTTCAATATCCGTACCATCGATAGAAATTGGCGATATTGTTAGGTCAGCGAATCGTCGATTCAGCGAGTCCGAACTACAAAAATTCGGTTGGATAAACCGACTTTTTGTTACAATAACCAACATTCTATAGAACTGATGGTAACTTGGCTTGAGATATCATATGAAGGTTTCCACAACCATATCACGGTCTTCACAGCCAACAACACAGTTATACCAACCGAATTGAGTTTAATTATTGGTTGTTGTTGTAACAACAATATATTTATTTTGAAGCCTTGTTCGTCTATACGGGATCTGCTTTGATATCCAGGTGAAGGAAACGTGCCATTTGAACTGGATGCGCCACCAGACACCTGGGGGTCAACTGAGTAGGCTTGGCCGGACAATTGAAGAGGTGCAGCACATAATGTGGTCCCTGATGGCAGCCGGGACAGAATCGTTAGCATCAATAAGAATTAACCCCCAGATCTCAGCTGCGCCAGAACCACGCGCGTCTGCCGAGGTAGTAACTTCTCCTCAGGTGAAATCTCCGAGGGATGCTCCCCTAGCACTACATTCACACGGTAGCTGGTTACTGCTGCTGCGACTTCATCGGCGTGAATGTTATTCAGACCTGCCTGATAGTTTCGATGATCTAATGGTTCTCTCTTATACCGCTGGACCTCTCTCTCTCTAGATCATGAAGATCGCACCTGATCTGCCTGGGCAGAGGCATCCTGTCTAAGAGATGGTGGTTAGGATGACTGCTGCGAAAACACCCTAGCAGGTATTGCTTAGACAACAGGAAATTGTGTCTGCGCACGGTAGAGACCTTCGTCTCCTCATGTAGATGGTCCTCAGAATACACCCTGTTGAAGTTCTGAGGGTGGCATTCTGGCAAGTCTAATTTTTTTTCCACTGCGTCGTACTCACATTCGCCGACCATACAGGTGCTGTTTGCTACAGACTGACCTATCGCTTTGTAAGAGGTCAACAAGGTTTCTTTGTCGGCTCTCCATGTACTGCCGGCTAGTGACTTGAGGACCTTGTTCCTACTTTTGAGTTTATCGCAGATAGCTGTAGCATGTGCAGAGGATCTAAAAAGGCTGTCCAATGTGACCCCAAGGATTTTTGGTTTAGTTGCTAGTGTGGGGGGGGTGTTAACGTCATAGACTTTCACATTGAGTGACAACCGCACCTCTGCGGTCCATGCAGTTAACAGTGTGGCTGATGATTTGGAGGCGGAAATTTTCATATTCCTCGTGGTGAAAAAGCGTGCTAAGTCAGTAAGGTAAGAGTTTATATTCTCGTTAATTATTGGTTGCGACAACTGGTAGTTATGACAACCAACCAATTGTGCTGTACATGTTACGTTGGTACCAACAATTGGTGGTTACAACTAATTAGTTCTTTGCAGTGACCAAAGCCTGTTTAGTTGGCTGTTGTAACATAATATTTCAACATTAACATATAAACCCAATAACACATATTTAAACGGTCCGAGTCACAACAAAATCTTTGTTAAATACGAAACCTTTTTCAAAAAAAAAATTGTCAAATTGGGTACAAACAATGCTGCCATATAAATAAAAAAAAACATTGATAGACCTTCGCATTGATAACCCTTTTAATTATTCGAATCAACGACTAAGGCCGGCCGCACACTGGATACGAATTTAAAACGTACGTAAACGTACGATTCTGGTCGTACGAATTGAGTGCGCGCACTGAATACGTTTTTCTGCGTTAAATGTAGGAAGTTTTTTCAGTGAGACCGTATTCGTGAAAGTTTCTTCAGTGCGCTATGAATAATATTAATCTGTATCACGTAGATGATAACTTGGATCACTTTGATCCCATAAACATTTCTGGCCGACCATCAAGTTAATAAACTTCTCGATATCCATTTTTTTCCACTTTTTTCTTTCTTTTTTATTTTTTTCACTTTTTCTTTCTTTCAACTTTTCAACGAGCACGTGCGAATACGTATAAAAATCCAAACAAGTTGGGATTGCATTCGTACATCTGAACTGCATGTACGTATACGTACGACTAATTCGCATACAGTGTGCGCGGTTTCATAGTACTTCTTATGTTTGGATCGTTCGTGCGTGTTCGGACGATTCAAATTCGTACGAATTCGCATCCAGTGTGCGGCCGGCCTAATTGTTATGGTGGAGACCAATTTTTCCCTAGATTCAGCCAACCAAAGCTTGACAATAAATATTGTCATACGCCTTAATTAATTATTTTAATGTTGGAGAAATCATTGCAATGCTTATCAAATCATCTATCCAAAGAAGTATTTAGTTTTCTGATCAGTTGACCTATGGCAAGGCGTTAAAATATTACATATTTCGAAAAGTATTTATAACCGACAAACTATAACAACAATTAATACTTGTACAAGTTCAATTCGAATAATCATCTTAATCTGTTAAACTAGCTTGCTTTAACCGAAAGTGTAAGTTCCTCTACTGAAAATTGCTGTGTACCCAATCAACATTCGGTTCTATCGATGGAATACATGGATAGTACGTGAAACCTCCAACATTCGGTTGGCGAAAAAATCGGTTGGGGCAACAAATCTGTTCTCTGTGTGCACATGTTAAATATAATGTCATTTTTAATTTTGTGAGAAAATATTATTACTTTTTTCGTAGCAAATGTCTTTACTAAAATGGGCGCATTTTCAGAGACATCATTCAAATTAAGGCATAAAATATTAGTAATTTTGGATTCGTTAAAAAATTGTAGTGTTATTTCATACCTATATGTCCATGTAAACTAGAAGCAGATTTGGGGCACCAAAACCATTTGCGTGTCTAATATTACCAAATCTACAACAAATCAAAAAAATGGATACATATTTCGATTAGTGAACCGGCCCCTCGTCCATAGGCCGAGGACTTAAATTGAGCCAAATTGTAAAATTGATGTCATGTTTTTTATACCCATATCCGTCCGTAGTTCAAGAACAGGGCCCAGAGCCCATATGAACCGGTACGCGTAGCAAATTGACACATATTTGGATTTGTTTCTGGATACCCATATGCTTCCGACCAGGGGACGGTTTTGAGGTCCCAGAGCTTATAGACCGCTTCCATAGGTCAAGGCCTAATATTTAGCCGAATTTTAAAATAAATTCCATATTTAATGCTTCATAAAATTCCAGGGACTAATTTTTCAAATCGTAAAATTAATGGGATTTGTGCCTCCCATGGGTCAAAGCTTTAAATTTCTTTGGATGGTGAATATGATATTCTGTTTCGTGACGAAATTTTAATTTTTGTTAATATCCATATGGCCACAGTTCAAAGAGGGCGGTTCTTGGGCCCTAAGAACCTTAGGTCAGGTCTCAAATTTCTTCGAATTGTAAAATAGTATGATTTTCTGGTTCGTGACGGAACTTTATTATTTTCAACAATCACTCGTAGGTTCGCATTTGCCTAAATGCGGCAATTCTGCTAGCTAACGGTTCCACTGTGGACTCGTCTGGTCGATTATGCTGACCAAAAACATCACGAAGTGCACGAAATGCATTTTGATTTAAACGATCATTTTCGTAAACGGCTTCAACAATCTTAACGCGCGGCTCAATTGAGTGCCTCGGTACTCAATTGAGCAGCGCGGTACCTGTTTGATTTCTATGAAAACATTAGTAAATGTTACACTCGGCGAAAAATAGGGGGATAGTTTATTGAATTTAGTTTTACTTTTATTTTTATTATTTAAGTTAAGTTTTCAACACAGATAAAATTGGTCTGTTATAGCTGAAATAGGACACATAAACTTTTGATTCTATCCTATCTAAACAGCGTATTAAAAAAACGAAAACGAAGCATTAATAGTAAATTTGAATATATCGTAGAGGAATTCGATAAGAGGCAGCGCTTCTGCGGTTGAAAAATTCGTATTAAAGTTACCACCGATTATTATTAGTATTGAAAAATATATATATAAAAAAGGGCAGAAGTGAAAAATTAATAAATTTTATTATATTCTGGACAGAGTGGTTTGGCAAAATGTAGATGGCAATACAAATTATTTATAGCCGTGCTAACTTACATGAGCATATAAATAAATCCATTTGAAATAGTTATTTCTGAAAAAACTGTTGCTTAAAATGGTACCTTTCACAATAATAAAAAAAAATAAAAAAAATGACATTTCATTTAAATAATATAAATACATAGTAACACTTCAAAATATATAAAGACAAGTGTCATTATTTTCATGCTTAATACTTTTTATTTTATACCCATAAAAAACAAAGAGCAAGCACAGCAACGGACAAGTTACAGCTCATCGATGTCAAAGGTCATGGGATGACCGACCCCCCATTAATTTTTCCCTCTCAATATTTTTTCCAAACATAACTTTCCCCCTATCTTCACCCCCACAGGGGGATCCCCTACAAAAAAATATTTTTTTTTTTAAATTTTGCTCCCACCGCTTTAACTACCCCAAAAGTGCCCGTAGAGGAGTTAAATGTCAGACCAACTCCCAATATTTCTGCAATTCCAACAGTTTTTCAGAACAAATCCATCTATCTATATCATCAACAGTTTAGGGAGTCCCCATACAATTTTTTGTCATGAATACCCTCTATCGCTAACCCATAATGCAAAATGCAATTGCAAATAATATTTTTGTTTACAAATACATGTATTTTAAATTCGAAACTTGTTATAGTTCGAAAATGTTAGTCAAATTAATTTTATTTTTTCATGTGATGGATATTTCTTTCGACTTTCGGCGACGACCTCAAGTAACAATAGTTTTCATCATCGTTAGGGCAAATTTATATTACTTGAGGTCGTCGCAGAAAATTTAAAAATAAATATTTTTTTGTAGGCGAGCCCCCTTAGGGGGTAAAGATAGGGGGTGGTTATGTTTAAAAAAAATTTTGGGAGGGAAAAATTAATGGTGGTCGGGCATACATGTAACCCCTCTTGGTGCGACTCCTACACAGAGGGAAAAGTGCCTAATAAATACCTAATAAAATAGAACAAAATCAATAAGATATCTCTATGATTTTTTTTCAAGAAGGAAGTCGTATTACTTTAATTAGGAAAAACTTTTTGAAAAAATCTAGAAGGAATCTTATGGTTTTTATTAGGTATTCTTCTCGATTTTTTCAAAAAGGGTTTCTTCTTGATTTCATTAGGATGCCTTATTGATTTTTTCAACAAGAAGTTCTTATTGATTTCATTAGGCTGTCTTATTAAATTTTCCAAGAAGGTGTTCTTCTTGATTTCATTAGGATGCCTTATTGATTTTGTCAACAAGAAGTTCTTATTGATTTCATTAGGCTGTCTTATTGATTTTTTAATCTCGTTTCATTAAAAAATTTTAATTTTTGATTTCATTTATTTTTATTGTATATATTTATTTATGAATACTTTAGATTTAATTTATATATATATATATATATATATATATATATATATATATATATATATATATATATATATATATATATATATATATATATATATATATATATATATATATATATATATATATATATATATATATATATATATATATATATATATATATATATATATATATATATATATATATATATATATATATATATATATATATATATATATATATATATATGTATATACACTATAAACACTTGATATAATAATAAGATTTTTGGCTGCATATCATTAATCGTTGGTACTAAAGTGACGAAATCTGTTTGGGCATCGGCTATAGATGGCTTATATTCTTTGTTAAGCCGTTGTGGTTGTAATAATGCATGCAGAAGTATTGTACATACACAATACTTAGAATCTGAAAAGAAATACAAGAATTAGTTAATGTTAAATATTATGTAGTATATGTAAATCAATATCTTCAAGAACAGTTCACCTTTTGAAATATTTTCACTGCGTAAATATTGTATGTAATATTCCCTTGATGCACGGTCTTTGATGTCTTGGTCAAAAATTTTCAACAACTTTTGATAAAAAATTTCCAATTTTACGAATAAGTTGTTTGTTTTGCCTGGGTATAAATAATCAAAATCTATTTCAAATATCTCAAGTCGTTTCCGAGATATAAAATTTTGAATTGTTCACAAAAAACACAAAATTTCTTAAATTTGCAATTTTCAAATTGCAACAACAACTTCAGGAATTTTCCATTTATTATACCCTCACCCTACGGATAAGGGGTATATATCATTTGATACGACCAAAAAGTGTAACGCATCGAAGGAGTGACTTTAGACTATAGGTGTCTTTGGACGAAATTCAATTCAGAACTTTTTAAGTCGTTTGAGCCATGTCCGTCCGTCCGTCTGTCTGGTTGATTTGCACGATAACGTTGGGAGGAAGGTCATATCGACTTGAAATTTTGCACAGAACAATACCTCCCACACAAACGCCCATTACGCCCACTTATGAAAAAATATTATTCTGTGCAAAATTTCAAGTCGATAGGTCACTTCCTCCTAAAGTTATCGTGCGATCCAACCAGACAGACGGACGGACGAAAACAACTTACAAAGTTCTGATACGTATTTCTTTCAGTCACTCGTATCAAATGATCTTACCGTAAGGCGAGCGTATAAAAACACTTTTTTAAAAACACTTTCTTTCACTTTCACTTTCTTTTCTTTCATTTAACACTGTATTATATAATATATTAGCATAATAATTCACAAATTAATCTAAAAATCACTCTATATTTTGATTTTTTTTAATTGTTCCACAAAAAATATCTAATTATTTCTCCACAACGTATTACCATGATGCCTGTTCACTTTCAACTAAAACTTTAACTTCAATATTGGAAATATGCAATAAAAACAAAACAAACAAAACGAACTATGAACTACAGTTATGAGCGGCGTCACATGTATGTATGTATATGCATATTTGTTTTTCTAATGCGCTAAGCATACTTCTCTATACCCCTTGTCAATGTACGACAAATATATGCATTTGAAATAACAAGCAAGCTAATATAATCAAGAAGAAAGCCTTATTAATAAATTCAAGAAGATGATTTGCACAAGATCATGTAGGAGCCTAATAAAATCTATAAGGAAACCCTTTTTGAAAAAAAACTATAAGACCGCCTAATGAAATCAAAAAGGAACCCTTTTTGAAAAAATCAATAAGACATCCTAAGGAAATCAAGGAGAAAACCTTGTTGTATACAATTTATAAGAAAACCTATTAAAATCAAAAAGTTTTTCTCTATGGATTGTTTTTTTGGTGTCAAAAATAACGGAAATTGAGTTAAAAAAATTGAGAATAACATGTTTCCTTCTTGATTTTACGTTTTTTTCTTCTTGATAAAATTAAAAAGATTTACAGCATTAAAATAATAAGGAATCGCATTGAAAAAATCTTCGTTTCTTTCTGCTGGGATACCCCTTAGCCTAAAAACGTTTCATAGATAAAATCTTCTTGACTCTATTAGGCAGTTTTGGCTCTGTGTAGGTAGTTGCGGGGCTTTTTGTGAATATTTTCCCACGACCTTTGACCTCGATGAGCTGTCATCGAGGTCAAAGGTCCACCTCGCGCATTTTTTGGCTCATGCATTTTTTTCAAACCCCACAAAATAAGGGGTATCAAATTCGAAAACTCGTGCACTATCCCACCCCTAATGTGCATACATATGTACGAGTACATACATTGTTATGATCGTACATACGCTAAACGCCACAATTTTCCTTGCTCTCTTGCTATCTCTTTTTTATATACGTATAACCTCGTTATTATTCTCTTTGACAATCTGTGTTTCGCTGTCGGACAAATCTGTGTTCTATATAGGGCTGGGTCACCCTTATCATTTAGATGTATGAGAAATATATGTTGGCCGATTCTGAAACCTACCCGATATGCACACAAAATTTCATACAAATCGGTCCAGCCGTTTCGGAGGAGTTTAACGCCAAACAATGTGTGAACGCAGTCGGAAAAATCTGTGTGCTTTTTTGTTTGAATGTGTTCACTTTGTTAGTTTTGTCCCTACCCACCCCTATAGTAGATGTTAACACATCACAAGAATTCTGGTGTCGTCTCCGTACAACTCAAACTCCTGATATTGTCCTTTAATTTGTCACTTTTTTGCTCGGAAGAGATGTGTTGCCTTTGAAGCTAAATTCTTTACTACTGACGCGATGCCAACAGTCCTCGATGGTACCCATGGTTTTTTTTGACCGATTTTGCTATCCAACGTCTTCGTTGGCGGCTTTGTCATTAAGTCTAGTATGTGTTGCTACTTAGTGCTGATATCATTAGATGGCGTCTCTTCGTGGAGTAGTGCAAAACAAAAATTCACAAATAATTCATTATCTCCAGCGAATTGTTTACGACATAATGCGGACTTTTGAACTTACCAATTTTTGCACGTGCGTTCACATTATGGAAAGACTTATAAACTGAAAGCAACCTTATTGGATACAGACAAAATTCCTCGTAATTTTCGTTTAACAAAAAAGAGGTTAACAACTCCAATGAACTGAGACTGACCTTTTGAAAACATCAAGAATGTTCTCTAAATGAACACATTTAAAGTATATAAAATAGGTCAGCCATGCGAACCCGAAAAAGGAAAATATTTAACCATTTTATTGTCTTTCCCCGAAAACGGATAATGTTGAAAACATATCTTTCTGTTTAAAAGCGAACAAGGAAAGTATTTTGATTGATTTCCTCTGAACGGTCATTTTGATTTAGTTTCATTTGACTGGTCGCAATTGTTGTGCGATGTTCATGAAATTTGGCATCTTCTTCTCATACTGGGTTTCTGGCCCATTCTTTTTTTTTTTGATTATTTTCGCAGAATGTTGATATAAATTTGTCAAGCCGCCCACGCATCTTAAAAAAACTACAATACGAGTAAATTAGTTCATGCTCGTTGCTTTTTGTTCAACAGAGAGCAACAACAGCTGCACAATTCCTGAGATGAACGTCTATGAGCAGAATATCGAGTATTGTTTGGAGACCTGTTTGGTAAAATGATCTTCACCTACCGTCTTTGGTTGGATTGGAGAACTGTGACTTTTTATTCACTGCACTCAAGCATTCTCGGATGTCATAAGTGAGTTAAGGTGCGATTTTCTATTTCCCCTCTAACGCTTTTCTATTTTCCTTCCTTACTTTCATCAGAAAATTAAGTACAGAACAATTTTACGAGGCCATATCAATAAATATGTGCGCTCGCCCGTCGTAAGTTAAGCCAGAAGCCAAATTTTTGCTTCACAACTTCGAGTGTAACGACCCTTTTATGACAATTAGTGCTGCCTTCGCGAAATACAGCTCCGATAGTCGTTCAATGTCGCTTTTTTCTATACCGGAGACTATTAACGAAAAGGGTGTCTCCTTCATTAGTTCAAAAAAAATAGTTTTTTTTGAATAAGGACAAATACTCTAAAACAGAGAAAATTCCCAACCTACCTTAAAATGCACTAGCTTAAAAAAATTTAGTACTGTCTTTTTGAACCACAGCTTCGTTAGTCGTTCAATGTCGTTTTTTTTCTATACCGGAGACCATTTACGAAAAAGGTGTCTCCTTCATTATTTCTAAAAAAAAAGTTTTTTTTAACAAGAACAAATACTCTAAAACTGGAAACTCTTCACCTAACCTAATATGCACTAGCTTTAAGAATTTTCTAAATTTCATGTTTGAATCTACGCGCCCTAGTGACCTAATAATTGGCTTTTTTCAATAATGGACATGGTTCACACAGAGAACAGATTTTTTGCCACAACAGAATTCTTTGGCAACCGAAAGTTGGTGTTTGCACGTACTATTTGGAAACTGACTGTATCAGTTGAAGTGACAAAGTATCGGTAACCGCTTCTAATTAGACTAATTATTGAAACGAATTTTTAAATGTAATGGTTATTGTGATATATTATTGGCTATAAGAACTATTTGATTTCGGTTGCCATTACCACGAGCAATTGTTTACTATACCGTCTGATGGATTAATAAAAAATTCGAATACATAAAATTCGAATACATAAAAATTCATATATATGATTGAAATAATAAAGTTTTGTTTTTAATTTAAATATTTAACGATTTGAAAATATGTATTCTGTTATTTAAATTAATAGCAGATTTGTTTTGTCTTGCATTTTACTTTCGAATCTAATAAAGTTTATATGCACAAGTGGAACGATTTCGTGCTTCAAATTGGTAAAGTGAGTCAAAAAATTAATTTTGGTTTAAAAGGGTCAGAAAATATTAAAATAAAGCTGATTATAACGCGTGATCAATTTCGGGGCTCCCTACTTTTTTAAAGCTTTAAAATTCAAATTGAATGAGGAGTGTTTAGAATCATTTGAAAGAACATTTTTTGGCATTTATTTTTGAAGATTACGTCTATCAAATGTTGGCCACGGCTACGTCTCAGATGGTCCATACGTTGAGTCCAATTTTCGATGACTCGTTCGAGCATTTCGACTGGTAACCGGCGAATGACACGCATGATGTTTTGCTCCAAGGCCTGAAGGCCGAAGCTGGTTTGTCCGCATAAACTTTAGACTTTACATATTCCCACAGGAAAAAGTCTAACGGTGTGATATCACACGATCTTGGTGGACAATCGACCGGCCCAAAACGTGAAATTATCTGCTCACTGAAGGGTTCTCTCAATAAATCCATTGATTGATGCGATGTGTGGGAAATGGCGCCGTCTTGTTAAAACCAAATGTCGCCGAGATCACAACCCTTAATTTCAGTTATCAAAAAGTCGGTTATCATGGCACGATAACCGTCGCCATTGACGTTACGTTCTTACCAGCATCATTTTTGAAGAAATATGGACCGATGATTCCACCGGCCCACAAACCACACTAAACCGTTGTTTTTTTCTGAATGAAGTGGCAGCTCTTGGACCTCTTCTGGTTGCTCTTCGTCCCAAATGTGGCAATTTTGCTTGTTCACCCATTGAGCCAGAAATGGGCCTCATCGCTGAACAAAATCTGGCTCGAAAACGTCGGATCTTCTTGGAACTTTTCAAGAGCCCATAGAGGGAAGCGATGTCGCTTGCGAACGTCGAACTGCTTCAGTTCTTGCACAAGCTGTATTTTTCACGCTTTCAATTTAAGATCTCGACGTAAAATGCGCCAATCGTTCCATACGTCAGTCCGAATCGACTCTCCACGGTCTTGGTGTACACTCTCAGCTACGGCCGCTACATTTTCTTCACTGCGTGCTGGACGTGTTCTATTCGGTCGAATATTAGCCAATAATGAATGCTAGGTCGCAAGATCGGTGATGGTATTGCGAATAGTATGCTTAGTAGGCCGATAATGTTGACCATAAGTTGAACGAAGTGCACAAAACGCATTCCTCACAGAACGTGAATTTTCGTAATAAAGTTGAACGATTTGTAAACGATGTTCAGGTGTACGTCTTTCCATGATGAAATGCTCAATAATTCTAAACAAAAAAAACATGACAGCGTGACACGACTCACACGTGATCTGTCAAAAAAAGTCTATTGAAAAAAGTATATCTACTTGGATCACCCATTAATTAATTTTTGAAGTGAAGTAAAGTGGATTTTAAAACGTAAAAATTTTCGGCTACTTAAGGGTAATGTGACGCCAAATACCTTAAATGATTTTTTGAAGTCTTGCCCATATTCACTTTCATACGTTCATATTTTGTAGGTTATTTAAAAAAAAAATGGGTAGACAAAAATGTTGTTTTATAAATCGCCCTTTTGTGTCACTTTGGTTTCTCAACTTAACTTATTTATTAAGTTTTATTAAAAAAAATTTGTTTTTGAAGACAGGACGATAAGGGCCATTTTATTATTCTTCAAGATGTTCGATTTTATTTTAGACGATTTATACTAAAAATATAATATAAGTAGATCAATCTAGAGGTAATTTTTTTCAATAGGATTTTTTCACAGATTGTTTGTGAGTTTCAACTCAAACATTATTTTTTTTCTTTTCAGTATTGTTTGCCATTTCATGATGGAAAGACTTACACCGCGAAAACCATGGTTTTCGAGCATTTCGCCATACTAGAAAAATTCTCGAACGAGTCATCTAAAATTGGGCCCCTTAGAATGAATTCCCTGAGGCGTAGTAGCGGCCAACATTTGAAGGAAATTATATTCAAAAAATAAACGGCATTTCGAATTAAAAGTTAGAATTCCACACTAGATTTGAAATTTTTTTTATTTTACATTCAGCAGGGTTTAACCGGCTCAAGACCTCTTGCATCTATAATTTAATAGAAGACAAAATGGCAAAGTAACATTGATTTTTGTGGCTGCACACTGCTTTTATCATGATTTCGGGTCTGTGACAATTCTCTTCAGAAAGCCTTGCTGAAATTGTTGAAAGTAAAACCGAACTCTATAAGTCTAGGCTCTCCGCAAACGAATGAGAACTACTGTTGTGAACCTTACTTTTCAAGTTTTCTTCGCACAATTGCCAACGAAAATGCAACTCACTCTTGCCACCTCTACAGAGACTCCATATTGAGAGCCATCAATAGATTTCTTTTGAACAGGGATTACCCGGCTCAAGACTTCTTATTATTACTTAAAAAAAGGTTTTTTTTTTTTGTTATTTATTCGGTCTTTTATCATTATTATGGCTTGAGCAGTTTTTTATTCTGGTTCGAGACCTTTATGTTGTTTCCTTTTCAGAATCAACGTAGAAGAAATTGGTGAAATGTATTTGCTACGGTTGCCAGGCAGACTGTACAGCTGTTTCTTAACGCGCCAAGGTTTTTCTTCAGCAGTCTTTGGTAACGATTACTTCGGCCACAAATCAAATGACTTATAAGAGAGACTCATTTTTATTAATGAGAATTACCCTTTGCGTATACTCTTGGAACTGTACATAGAGCAATCTCCAACGCGCAATATCATTTCCACCAAATCCGTTTGGCATGGGTCTTCGTTGAAAACCACAAATGCAAAAAGCACAACCATGCGTTGCACATTAGGGCGTACCAATCCTTTTTAATAGTTTTTTCTTTTTTTGTTATTTGTTAAACATTTGTATTTTGTTAAAATTAGATTGATACCACCCAAGAAAGACCGAACTTTTGTTGCCTAGTATAATAATGGGTTATCCATCTAGAGGTATTTTTCAGAACAAAAAAAATATAAAAATTCAAATCAAGTGTAGAATCTTTATTGGTAATTTGAAAGGACATTCTATGGTATTTATTTCTTAAATATAATTTCCTTCAAATGTTGGCCGCAACTTCGCCTCAGGGTTTCCATTCTAAGGGTCCAATTTTGGATGACTCGTTTGAGTCAGAAATGGGCCTCATCACTGAACAAAATTTTGGTCGAAAACAGCGGATCTTCCCGTTTCTCATCGAACGCTCATTTCCGTAATACAGTTGCCAACATTTAAAGGTAATTATTTTTTAAAAATAAATGCCATAAAATGTCGTTTCGAATTGCCAATAAAGATTCCACACTTGATTTGAATTTTTATATTTTTTTTTTGTTCTGGAAAAATAACTCTAGATGAATCACCCTATATATTACCACAGCGAACTATACGGGGCTTGGTTACTGCAAAGAGTCTATTTGTTGTCACCAGTAATTATTGGTACCAAAGTAACATGTTCATAATTGGATGGTTGTCATAACCATTAGTTGTGGCAACCAATGGTTTTACTGAATTCAGTTGGTATAACCGACTTATTTGATGTTAGAAGCGTAGTATTATTGTAGCTACAATCTTATGGTAAGGTTCGACTTACCATCAATACCATGGAACGTTGATGTTTGCAACAGAAAGTATGTTTATCCAACCGAATATTTGTAGTTCATACATATTTTCAAAAAAAAAATAATTTTCTTTATAAAATAGATATATTATATAATGTATATATTGTACGATTTGATTATATTGAAAGAAACCCCTGTTGAATTTGAACATACCTTTAACAACTACATTCTCTAATACTGTCCATACCATACTTCAACGCAATCCATTTGGAAGAGTAAAAAAGTTTTGTTGTAAATGTATATAAAGGGACTGCATACTTGTGAATTCCCTGCATGTTCTAATTTAGATATGTAACAGCCTTAAACATGTAATCGACCTATTTATACTAAGACACATAATTTTGTTCGTTATTTATAACATGACGTAGCCAAGATAATACGAAACTGGAATAGGTCCTTACTTATGTTGACAATAGGCCTTTCATTCATTTCACTTGGAAAATGCTTACATTAGAAATTAATTAAACTTCGAAGTGCATTTGAAGAAGTACGCTTCACTTATGATACTCTTGATGCTAGTCTAAAGTGAAAGAGCTGTCTGCAGTATTTCATTCATTTAAGTTGCATATATACATGTTCCTTTTGTTCCAATCCCTTTGGTTGGCTGGAGGACAAAGAATGGTTAATGTTAATCAACCTAACAAGTGCGTACTTATACTACGTTCTATTCAGAAATATACCCGGGCTTACTAAGTATGTCGGTTTATGTGGGAACAACTGTTTAAATGTACAAAAAATTTACTGAGATTTAAAGTATGTACTATAACAAATTCAGTCATGTCGAATAGTTAAGTACACTCCCTTAAAAATTCTTCTCGAAAAATTCCATTCGTTTTAGATAATAGATAGATTTACGATACTTGATTAGGAACACCCACTATACTATTGAAATGTAGTTCAGAATTTGATCCGTAGACTTTCCACGTGGGTTAAATATCGTGCTTAAAGTGATCCGTATTCCGATATGAATGTGCTCAGCAAAAACTCAGTAAGTACTACTCATTACTATATGCATTACTAAGTAATGACAACTCATTACTCTTTGCATTATTTAAAATCTAAAACAAGTACTTGTTAAAAAAATTAAACACTTATGTGGGTTTTTGCAAATATAACATGTCCGTTAGTACACTCAGACACTAGACCCTAAGCCGCAGCCGCTCGGTTACGAGGACAGATAAATATTTCCGTGACTTTTCGAAAAAAAAACCCGTTTTTTCTGGCAAAAAAAATATTTTTCTTCTTTTACTCGTAACTCAATACACTTAGTCCAGCGGTCGTTGTTTTTAAATCCTCGTTAAATCGGTCCAATAAGTTGGCATATTATTCGCAGTTTATTGTTTTCCGTTTTAACGGTTATCGATGTGGATTATCCCGCGTGTATTCCAAAAACTGTTGCCATCACCTTATTGGCCGACAAAGTCACCTTGTCTTCGGCCAACACCATATCGACATTTTCGAGTGTATTGACCTCAATTGGCCGTCCAGAATGTCCAGCGTCATATGTGCGACCACAACGAAAGTCAGTAAACATTTTTTTTTCATTAAAATCGATGGTGCAGAGTCCCCATAGTATTTGTCAACTTTTTTCTTGAATTGATTGATTTCCGCAAAAAAAAAGGTTTAATGAGCACTCGAAATTTACTTTTTTGCATTTTTAAGAAAATGACGGAACTCCCTCAAAATTTGACACTAGTCTAGTAACAGATGGGAGCAGTATTGAATTTCATATAACCACAAGGAAAGTTGGAAGAGTCACGAAATTATTGAAATGCCTTCGTATTTGTTGATCTTCCCCTCATAGCCTCATAACAACAATTTGATGACTGTGTCTGACTGTTTAGTGATTGGCCAAAAATGTGTTTAGTGATTTGCCTTTAAATATATCTACAGCGAGTAGTACTTAGTTAACCTATTATCAGCATGAATATATTGTTGGCGTTTAAGTAATGCAAAGGGTAATGAGGGTGACTACCTATAAGCGCAGACAGCGAATGGTCACCATAATCGACCAAATGTGTCCGAACTGCTGGTTCGTTCTGCCATAGTTCCGTCATCGGGCCATACTTCTTTGAAAATGAAGTCGGCCAAGCAGTCACCGTAATGGTGTTCGCTATCGTGCGATGATAACGGACTTCTTGAAGCCAGAAATTGAAGATATGGGCCTTGACGATATGCGGTTTCAGCAGGAGGGTGCTACTACTACAAAGAACGCAAAAATTCAATGTCCGTGTTATCTCACGTCGTGGCGATGTTACTTGGCCGCCACGATCATGTGATTCGACACCATTGTTAGTTGAATTTAAAAGAAGAAGTGTACGTTAATAAGCCAAGAACAATTCTAAAGCTAAAGCAGGAGGTAATTCGGCACAATAACGACATTAAACCTCCAGAGTCATTGAAAATATGGATCATATGACAGGTTATGATAATTGTTTGAAGTCTGTTTGTTTTATTTACAATTAACATTGTGTGTTTTAGTTGGACCACGCTTTATGTTAGAAGGACCAAGTGGATACTAGGGGAAGGATACTTAAGGCGGAGGGCTTATAAATCATGCAATTACCTATCAGGCCAAGACCGACGGTATTTTGTGGAGCCAGTTTAAATACATTAGTAAGCATTTGGATTTGTAAGAAAAGTTAATTGATTTTATGTAACCACATTTCCATATTTGAATGTTACCAGGCACCAAACTTAAGATAAATCGTAAAAACAATTTTTGAAATTTATTATAAAATGTATCCTGTATAGGTGGGTGCATATTAAATATTTTGATATTACATTTTATTTTTAGACTGTCATGATACTATCATGGCATATACGCCAGACAGCCTATGTACCAGGAGAAGAAACCGTGAAGTCCCCAATGTTCCTCAAAAAATATCCAATTTCTAACGCATAAATATTTTATAAACTAATTGTTGTCCTATCCAATGAAATACTTGAGACGTAAACAATTTGCTACCAACGTAAGGACGAATTGTATATACCCACCATCAGAATAGTCTTAAATATACAATTATCTTGTATGATTCTCAATATACTTATATATATGTAGTTTACACATACATATATATAGACATATAAACTGGGTGGCCCAAATACGACTGAAGGGTTCACCAAAAAAGTTGCAAAGAAGTTCCATTGGGGCTCTTGCTGTAAGCGCAGTGGGTGCATCTTGCTGAAACCATATGTTAGGACTGTTCACAACTTATGTATCCAAACATTTTTCAATCACAGTTCTTTACAAAGCCCCTTATATGGTTACGGATTAAAACTCAAAAAATAGTCATTTTCAAAAAATATGGACCGATAACTTTATCAAATAAAACACTGAACCAAACAGTACATCTGGAGGGGTGTAATTGGGATGTGCCCTATGCTTCTGACATTGATCCCTGTTCTTCAAAGCGGAAGACTCAGTTCCTAATCGTGTTGTTACTTTGTGCTGTTCTGACGACGATAATTTCCTTGAGTTAAGTTAATATACTTGCCAAAAAAATAATAAAGTTTAACACCTTTGTTCAGCAATCATATTTAGCCACCATATATCTCCATGAAAAACTATATAACCGGCAAACTAGCAAAAAAAAAAAACAAATGTACATAAAAAAGTTATGAATATTTTTAACCCATTAGTTTTATGGGCCACCCAGTATATGATACAGGCAGATAAGTTAGTAATTCTATATTTTATATAAAAATCATATTGCATTGATGTTATTGCTGCACAAAATCTTTTTTTAAGATGGACGTATTTACATGTAAGACTATTTTTAAGCTGATTTAAGTTGATGTGCTTTTCCTCCTTTTGTTCTTATATACACTCCACCATAGATTACGGTCCAATATGAACATTTTTCTGAGGGGACGTGTCACCTGCCTCCTTTTTATTAGGGTGCTCCATCTAGAGGTATTTTTTCACAACAAAAAAATATAAAAATTCAAATCAAGTGTGGACTCTTTATAGGTAAATTGGTACATTATGGCATTTATTTTTTGAATTTCCTTTAAATGTTGGCCGCAACTACGCCTCAGGGTTTTTTTCTGAGGGCCCAATTTTGGATAACTCGTTCGAGCATTTCGACCGGTATGGCTTTAATGACACGCGTAATATTGGCTTCCAAAACCTACATCGTAGCTTATTTGTCAACATAGACTTTGGACTTTACGTAACCCCAAAAAAAAGTATCTAAAGGTGTAATATCAATCGATCTAGACGACCAACTCACCTGTCCAAAGCGTGAAATTAGCTGTTTTTCGAAATGACCTCTCAATAGATCCATTGTTTGAGCAGCTGTATGGCAAGTGGTAACGTCTTGTTGAAACCAAGTGGCGTCAAGATTACGGGCTTTAATTTCAGTTAGCATAAATATCGATATCATGGCGCGATAGCGAGCACCATTCACGTTTATGTCCGGCCATCATCATTTTTGACAAAATATGCACCGATGATTCCACCAGCTTATAAACCGCAGCAAACCGTGGTTTTCTCTGGGTATAATGGCACCTCTTGAATCTCTTCTTGGTGCTCTTCAGCCGAAATGCCGCAAAAATGTTTATTGACTTTGCCGTTAAGCTGGAAATTGGCCTTATTACTGAACAAAATTTTGGTCGGAAACAGCGGATCTTTCCGTTTCTCACCAAACGCTAATTTTCATAATACAGTTGACAACATTTGAAGGTAATTATTTTCAAAAAATAAATGTCATAAAATGTCCTTTTAAATTACCAATAAATTTCCACATTTGATTTGAATTTTTATATTTTTTTTTGTTCTGAAAAAATACCTCCAGAAAAAATACACCCTATATATATAATGTTTGTATTACAAACTCATATCATCATATCGGTATTAGTTCACGAGATATAGCCTTTCAAAGTACGGGGTTGCCAGGGCGGGACCACACCCTTTTCTCTAATTTTAACAAGACTTAGTCTATTGATTGATTTTATTCTGTTAAAATGTAAGAGATAACACCTTGTCTCCTTGTGTATCGAAAATATATATGTTAGAGCACTGGCAAAAATTTAAGGCATTAGCCACGCCCCTTCTTGTGATTAAAACCCACCTAAATCTATTCCTAATTCATGAATTTCGCTTCAATTTTGTTTCCTGCAATAAGTTTATTCATATTTGTATGCGTATAAGAAAATGGTGGATGCCACGCCCCACTCCATTAGCTTTTACACAACCTTCCTTTTAAGTGATAAAAATGAAATCGGTATGCTTTAGCCAACGGAAGACGGAACGATGAAAAATTTAAAACCTATTACGGCCCTACTCGTATATGAAAGTCGGATTAACCGACTTACACTTTTGTTTAAAGTCTGAATTTACACATTTTACTGCAACCTCGTAAATCGAGACCTAAGTGTACTCTATAAATCTCTCATATAAATGCATATGAGTGTGCAGACTATACATTTTCAATGTATGTTCATACGAAGTGAATGGTTTTTGAAATGCGACGAGATTACAAATGCATTACATTTACTTTTGCGCTAATATGCTGCATTTAAGACATCGCCCAATAACATCGACTCGTACAAGTTACAGAATAAACACTGTCGGTTAAAAATATGTATAAACGGAATGCATTCGTACTCCTACATTTATTGCACTCAACATCCTATTCAAAAATGGATTCGGATTCCCGAATTGGGTATCATGCAAATTTCACAATTGAAATTACTCCTAAATCTAAAAAAGAAAAGTTGAGTTAAGTTCGTCGTATCATATAAAAAATCTCAACTTTGAGAGCACATCGTCGAATTTTGAGTTATGACAATCTTGTCGTAAATGTATCGTATTATCGCTTTTTATAAAACCGTAAGTTGATCTAGACATTTCTGTCCAGCCACCTGTATGTCTGTTAAATGTTCACCGTTGATGTGGAAATTATACTAACAGACAGAATGTATGGGACTTTAAATGGAAGCAGTGAGCCAGTAAAGACAGACTAGAGTCTTTTATCTTATATTGGTGGTAGTCCTTAAATCTGTTGTTCTAGCTGACGAAAGCTGTGACTCATACCTTAAGTCTCATGGTTTGGAGTTGCAAATCAAAAGTGCAATTTGACTCATTGGGTAGCAGAGGTAAAAGGTATTCATAAATACCTTACCCAGGTACGAAATCATCAAGGCTTTGTTGTTCGCCGCTTTTTTGTACTATGGTTAAAACCATCGTCGTAGCAAATCACGTAAAACTGTAGAAATGTGAGGGGCACAACTGAAATAAGGACATCTACCCTTGTCTATATTAAAACTACATCTCAGATTGCCCTATTCATTCTTCACGTCTACAGTGAGAGTCTGAAAGCTGGTACTACTGGTGACCAGCTGCCCCTGGAACTGTTTTTCAAGGAAGAACGGTCTTATAGGGCGTTTGAGGTGGTTGTAATTTGTATCCCATAGAATGGCAGGGCCAGTTTTGACTTTTTTCAAGCGATGGCTTTCTCACCTCCTTATTGCCGGCTACTTAAGGGGTAAACGATTTACCTCAAAGAAATGTAAAAGCTTTTCTATTAAATGCATTAGCTTTTCAGAACCGCCTTTTACAGTATGTCTTATTTATTTAGTATACAAATATGTGGTGCACAGCTGAGGGATTTGGAAGAAGTTCCTAGTTTAGCTTTAACTCATCTACGTATTTCAATTTTGGCTGACAGTGTTGTTTAAACGATATCCAACCATTTGTTATTTCAGTCTTTGTATATTATGCGCCATAAGTAAGTGTACAGTTTGAAATAAGAAGAGGGATTTTAAACTTGTTAAAATTAATAATTTAATTTTACCAGAGTTATGGGTTTTAATAGGGAAGGTTTTACATGACTTAAATGTTAACTAAATAGCACTTATTAACGTATATGTAGTTTGTTTTGTTGTTTTATGATAATTTGATTGCATTTTGAATGATTGAATTACTCTACCAGCTAATTTTTAACGGGCCAATGATATTTTGTATCTACGAGTAACTAGTTAAAATTTTCTTTTATTTCTCTTGCTAAACTTTCCTAATTTTTTCTGGAAATGTCCACCTTAGCCTATGCACTTAGAAGGGACATAAATACTGTTACAACATTGAATTCACCCATTTCAATAGTAGAACTGCACATACCCCATTAATGTCATATGGGTTTTGAAAGCTAACCTCAATAGCGTTAGTCTGTAGCGGGATTTTCAAATTGTTTCAACTTTTATCATGGAGTGGTCAGATATGAGAACCGTATCGCTGTAATAGCGCTTTTCAAGTGTGAAATGAAAAACAAACGATATTTTCGAAACGCTCCGGCCACTAGGGATTAGCCGCATGTTCATCTACCGATGCATAAAACTTTTTGAGGAAACTAGAGATGTAAAAGACCGCCACAGGTCGGGCCGCCCACGCTCTGTTCGAACACCGCATGTCATCAAAGCCGTTAAATCAAGAATTCACAGAAATCCGCTCCGAAAACAGAAAATCATGGCCCGTGAGATGAATATCACGCAAAAGTCCATGAGTCGAATCATTAAAAACGACTTGGGACTTGGGGCTTTCAAACGGACGTACCGGACATTTATTGACTGTAGCTTAAAAAAAATAGGATTGAAAAATGCAAACGTCTTTTGGTGAAGCACGCTGATAACTTGCATAGAAAAATTTTGTTCACCGATGAAAAAATTTTTTCCGTTCAGGAAAAATTTAACAAGAAAAATGATAGAGTGTATGCGCGGTCATCTAAGGAAGCATCTGAACTGATCCCAAAGGTGGAAAAGGGTCATCACCCAGTTTCAGTCATGGTTTGGTGGGGTGTCTCTTACGATGGGGTCACTTGCCTGCATTTCTGCGAACAAGGAGTCAAAACATCGCCCAAAGTTTACCAAAAACACGTATTAAAAGCTGTTGTAAAGCCTCTTACCAATTCCCTGTTCCAAAGCCAGCCATGGACTTTCCAGCAGTATTCTGCGCCGGACCATAAGTCTAAAACGTCCCAGGCCTGGCTTCGAAACAATTTGCCAGCATTCATTTCCTCTGAAGAATGGCCCTCAGGCAGCCAGATTTGAACCCATTGGATTACAAATTGTGGACGGTTTAAGCGGACAAGGTTTGTCACATAAGATACCCCAACATTGGATCTCTTAAGACTGCTTTGGTTCGAGCTGTGGCCAATTTCCAATGGACGAGGTTCGTGCAGCTATTGACGATTGGCCAGTGCGACTTAAGGCGTGTGTAAAGGCAAAATACGGATATTCGAATAAGTATATTCTTTTTGGATACAATATACATCATTAAATATATAAAAAATATTTGGTCCAAAAACATTCAGTACTTTTTATTTTACAGCATAAAACTAAGTAAATTCATTCTTTTATTACTCTCATCTGGTGCCTGAATACGAGGGCGACTGCAAAACTAACTGGCCTGGCACATTTTTTTTTTTACTAGCAACTTTTTTTTTGATTTTTAAAAGCAATCTTTTCTAAGCATCTGTCAAAATTTCCGAAATATTTAATGATTATTTTCTTTGTTACAGGGTGATTGAAGTAAACAAGTTTTATAATTTTTGAAAAATGGAAAATAAAGAGTCTCGTGCGGTAATTAAACACTTTTATATGAAAGGTTATACGCCACAATTAATCAAAGATGAATAGGATTCTGTTCATGGTGATAATGCACCATCATACTCCACCGTGAAATCCTGGGTTCAACAATTTAAAATGGGTCGTTCAAGTACGGAAGATGAACAATGCTCTGGAAGACCAAAGCTGCTACTACTATTGAAAACATTAGAAAAATATTGAATGAAGTGACTAAAGATAGACAAATAAAGCTCAGAGAACTTGCTGATATTGTTAAAATACACGAAAACAAGTTTGGAGTATTTTACATGATGAACTCCACATGAAAAAGCTATCCGCAAGATGGGTGCCGCGTTTGTTGACTTTGTCCCAAAAAATCGTCCGTTGGACCAATTCTGAGGAGCTTTAAGCGATATATCAGCGTAATCCAATAGAGTTCTTGCGCCGATTCATAACTGTTGATGAAACATGGATCCATCACTACATCCCAGAATGCAAAGAACAGTCAAAACAATGGATAGAAGCTGGAAGAAATCGAAGAAAATGAGAAAAAAAAGTCAGCAGGAAAGTATAATATAATATAATAATATAATAGCATATTTATTGATTATCTTGAGAAAGGAAAAACTAAAAATATTATTGTGCATTATTGGATCGGTTGAGTGAAGAAATCAAGATAAAACGACCGCATTTAGAAAAAAAAAGTTATTTTTCATCAAGATAATGCTCCTTCACACACTGCCTGTTTAACTCAACAAAAGCTGGCCGAATAACGATCTGAAATTGCTCCGCATCCACCATATAGTCCAGATTTAGTTCCTTCTGAGTATTTCTTGTTTCCAAATTTAAAAAAATTTTCGTCCAATAGCGAGGTTATTGCTGAAACTGAGGCATATTTTGAAGGTCTTGAAAAATCTGTTTCTTGGGATGGAATTAAAAAACTTGAAAAACGTTTGATGAAGTGTATTGAGTTGGAAGGAGATTATGTTGAAAAATAAATAATAATAATAATTTAAAAAATACGGTTCTTTTTATGTTAGGCCAGTTACTTTTGCGGTCGCCCTCGTACGTACGTACTTACTTTTTTATCTCTCCGTCAAATCTAATGTAAATTTTGCTTTCTAGCTGAGACTCTTGTTATACTTTTCCATATACGAGCAAGAATCAGTATTGGCACATTATGTCATTTCTGAAGCAATCGATCGAACTATGAATTGTTGTGTACAAAACGCAAAAGTTTAACAGATTTCTATTCAACTCACCTTAAGGGGTAGGCTGATGTATATCATATATAAGATGAGGTGCATAGAGTTTATTAATCGCTTTTTATATGATGTTGATGAAAATAGGTAATTGGAAATTGAACTAGTGGCTAAAGTATATGGCGGATAATTGGAGTTCTATCCACGCCCATTTTGGTACGTACTTCCCAAGCAAATGTTCATATTCGAACGTAATTTAAATTCCGCAAACTCTTGTCCCTAAATCAAATTGAAATTATAGTTGCTCAGATTACAATGGTTATTTATGCACATTATGTCTTTTCTTTTAGCAGGAAACAAAAATTTACAAATAAATGCCCACACTAGCATTTCTGATATGGCACATTTGCAAAATAGATTTGTTAAACCTTATTATTTCGTTATTTAACATTAAATCTCATTTCACTGGTAATGGTTATTAAATTATACCTATAATATTATATTGTTAAACCAACACATAATTATATTCTGCATTTTGTAGTTGATATCTTAATGAATATACTTAATTGCCGCATAAGCGTCACAGTGTGTGATACTCCATTTACAATAGTTTTCAAACTATGACTTTTTTTAAATATTTTATTCCTATAGATAGTTGACCTACTAAACACGAAAATGCAGTTTAAAAAATTTTCCTCTGATTAGTTTTCAAGATATAATTTTTGGATTTTTTTTTACGAATTTATTAAGATATGTCTCAGACTTTTAAACCATAAATTCATTTTCCTGCTTAGGAGGCCAACATCTAAAGAAAAAATATACAGAACTCTGGACCGAAGTTTTATCAAGGATTGTTAAAGCTAACAGCAAGCTGGAAAACACCCAAACATGGTCGGTTTTCAAGAGCGAGATTGACGTAAACAAAAATTCCAAAAATTCTATCTTGAAAGCTAATCAGAGGAAAATTTTTTAAAAGTAATTTTCGTGTTTAGGAGGCTAAAATCTATACAAGACAAGAAGTGTAACGCTTCGAAAAAAGCCAAATCTGTTTCATGACTTTTTAAGTCATTTGTCACATTTCTATATGTGCTGCTGAGAAGCATGATAACTATCGAAATGAGCTAACAATCATTTGTAACGTCATAATATTTTTTGAGAGCTACACGTTGTTTAAGTGGGAGCGTTTGGGAGTTATGGTTCAAAAAGATGAGGTATCTCATAAAAAATCGTAAAAAAAATTCCAAAGATTCTATCTTGAAAACCAATATGAGGACAATTTTTTGAAATTCATGTTTGGGCGGCCAAATCTATGGGGAAAAAATATTAAGAGCTCTGGGCCAAAATGGCTGTAAACTAGTGTTATCAAGGATTGTTAAATCAAGAATTGTTAAAGCTAACAGCAAGCTGGACATCATGAGCGAGGTTTCAAAAGCGAGATTGACGCACCTACATAGGACTTTTTCCCGGACTTAAGCCATTTGACTGACACTAGGTGGACAGATCTCAGGAACATCTTAACTGGCAGACCACCAAATTACTACTTTTAGACATAACCTTAGTAAGAACGCACAACACGTTGTGATACTGACTAAGGTAAATTCTTTCGTGACATGGAGCTCTCTACCGCTCTGTCTACCTCAAACTAACCAATCCGTATTCATCTAAACATGCTTATTTACAACAATGAAAAAATCTACCACCGAGCTTGAGCCAGAAATGGGCCTCATCACTAAACAAAATTTTGGTCGAAAATAGCGGATCCTTCTGTTTCTCATCGAACGCTCATTTCCATAATACAGTTGCCAACATTTGAAGGTAATTATTTCAAAAAATAAATGCCATAAAATAAATGCCCTTTCATTTCGCATAGAGAAAGGGACCTAAGGGTAAAAAAATCAATTTTCATTTTTTTTTCTTTTTTTGATGTGGACAACATCTGAGCATCGAATGAGACCGATCCCAAGCCCCAAAAGTGTTTCCTCCCAGAGATATGCGCGTTTTATGAAAGTGAAGTCGACGATTCTAAGCGCAAAAAGAAAGGGACCTAATCTTTAAAATGGCTCTCCTGAACAAAACTGGTTTTTAACCTTAGGTCCCTTTCTATTTTGCGCATCACATATATATATTTATATATAAAATGATTAATTTGAGCAAGATCGACAGAACTCGAATCGGGGAATTTGTTCAAGATCGGATTACATTTCAATTAAGAAACACCTTTGGGTGGGAGCTAGTTGAAAACATGACCAACATTCTTATTTTTCTAGGCTTAGTAATAAATCTACCATAAGTAAGAGTTTGCTTGTGAAGCTGGCCATAGATTGAACAAAATTTTTCAAAAGTTCCTATCGATTTCAGATCCTGTCGCTTAAGAAGTCACAAAAAATATCCAATAGTGACCAAAATTGCCATGGTATACTTAAAGTGTGAAAGGCTGGAAAAACTGAACTACAAAGCTTTATATTTTTACCAATATAAACCCATGTGGTCATTCCCGAGTTGAGGCCCTGGTCATTCTATCATATATCATTTCTAGCCCAAATTTTTGATAGTGCATAACTTCGATTATATTGAACCAGACCGGTCTATGTTTTTAAATAGTCTCCATGTCTATATTCTAGCAAGATCCTTCCCGAGTTGTGGTAAAATCCGATTGTGTTTATACAGGGTGGGCCATTTAAAATTTTAAATTTGAATCGGCTTTAAAAAATGTACTGCTAATGATTGAACTTTGTCATTTAATAGTGGAACACAATATCATTTATAAGACTACCACAACTGGATCGGCAGTTATCTCGACTGATTATTCGATTTTCAAAAACAGTGCATAAAGTATCGATGGTTGGCGTTGGATGTGTGGGGCCACATGTCACACATCCAACGCCAACCATCGCCAACCTTTGAAACCTAATGTCCATGTGATTCTCTTGAAATTTTCTTATTGACATAGCCACCGAAATGAAAATGAGCTTTATCTGAAAAAATCTCTTACTAAACAATCTTTAGCCCATTGGGCGAAGCCAATACGCATCGGATGGTCTTCCATTTACAATTGCGACCTGTAGAGTGTTTACAAGTTTAAATGGTAGGAGCTCCCACATATGTGACGCGCAAAATAGAAAGGGACCTAAGGGTAAATCCATTTTTGTTCAGGAGAGTCATTTTAAAGATTTTAATACGTGTATCTTTGGTGTACCATCACTTTCATAAAACGCGTTCTGGGAGGGAACACTTTTGGGGCATAGGATCGGTCCCATTCGATGCTCAGATGTTGTCCACATCAAAAAAAAAAGTGAAAATTTATTTTTTTACCCTTAGGTCCCTTTCTCTATGCGCTGTCAGATATATGTCCATCCGATTTGTATGTTTTAAGCTCTAGAACCCATATCTTATATCCAATCTTGATGAAAGCTCTGGTCTAATGTTAGAGAAATTGAAGGAAATCGGTTCATATGTTCATATGTTCTGCACTGAGAGCAACATATTACATCCAATCTTGATTGGTACAAGCTAGTTCACTGTGATAAGGGCGGACATTGAGTGTCCGTCTAAGGGTGTCCAAAATCTTATTTTTAGTTGGCTTAACTGAACATTCGGAAGGCCAAAATATAATGTATCCGGCCACGCCCGACTTAAGCTTTGTAACTAGTTAAAAATTGTATTATTATAGACTACATGATGTTAAAAATGAGCCAATTTAATTCTACTCGTAAGTGTATGCAATTTCCTATCTAAAAACTAACGTAAATTGAATAAGTTCATGATTAAACAAATGAACGTAGCAATTTAAGGCTTCTTTGAGGTGTAACGACCTAGATACATAGACTGAAATCTACTTAGTAGGGACATAAATACTGTTACAACATTGAACACACTCATTTCAATAGTAGAACTGAACATTATCCGTTAGTTATTAGTCTGCAACGGGATTTTATAATTGTTTCAAATTTCATCATGGAGTGGTCAGATAATGAGAACCGTATCGCTGTAATAGCGCTTTTCAAGTGTGAAATGAAAAAAAAACGATATTTTCAAAACGCTCCGGCCACTAGGGATTAGCTGCATGTTCGTCTACCGATGCATAAAACTGTTTGAGGAGACTGGAGATGCAAAAGACCGCCACCGGTCGGGCCGCCCACGCTCTTTTCGAACACCGCATGTCATCAAAGCCTTTATATCAAGAATTCACAGAAATCCGCTCCGAAACAGAAAATCAAGATCCGTGAGATGAATATCACGCAAAAGTCCATGAGTCGAATCATTAAAAACGACTTGGGACTTAGGGCTTTCAAATAACGTACCGGACATTTATTGACTGCAAAAAAAATTAAATAAATAGAATTGACAAATGCAAACGTCTTTTGGTGCAGCACGCTGATAACTTGCACAGAAAAATTTTGTTCGCCTATGAAAAATTTTTTACCGTTCAGGAAAAAATTTAACAAGCAAAATGATAGAGTGCGTGCGCGGTCATCTAAGGAAGCATCTGAACTGATCCCAAGGGTGGAAAAGGGTCATCACCCAGCTTCAGTCATGGTTTGGTGGGGTGTCTCTTAGGATGGGGTCACTGACCTGCATTTCTGCGAACAAGGAGTCAAAACATCGGCCAAAGTTTACCAAGAAACCGTTTTGGAAGCTGTTGTGAAGCCTCTTAACAATTCCCTGTTCCAAAACCAGCCATGGAATTTCCAGCAGGATTCTGTGCCGGCCCATAAGGCTAAAACGTCCCAGGCCTGGCTTCGAAACAATTTGTTGCCAATGTTTATTTCCTCTGAAGAATGACCCTCAGGCAGTCCAGATTTGAACCCATTGGATTACAAATTGTGGACGGTTTTAGAGGACAAGGTTTGTCACAAAAGATACCCCAACATTGGATTTCTTAAGACTGCTTTGGTTCGAGCTGTGGCCAATTTTCAAATGGACGAGGTTCGTGCAGCTATTAACGATTAACCAGTGCGACTTAAGGGTGTGTAAAGGCAAAAGGCGGACTTTTCGAATAATTAAATTCTTTTTGGATACAATATACATCAATAAATATATTAAAAAATTTACATTTCACCAATTTTTTCTTTTTACGTTGATTCTGAAAAAGAAACAACATAAAGGTCTCGAACCAGAATAAAAAACTGCTCAAGTCATAATAATGATAAAAGAACGAATAAATAACAAAAAAAGAAAAAACTATTAAAAAGGATTGGTGCGCCCTAATGTGCAACGCATGTATGAGTATATGTACGCACAAAAAACATTTACACTTTGGTTGTGCTTTTTGCATTTGTGGTTTTCAACGAAGACCTATGCGAAACGGAATTGGTGGAAATGATATTGCGCGTTGGAGATTGCACTGCGCACAGTTCGAAGACTATACGCAAAGGGTAATTCTCATTAATAAAAATGAGTCTCCCGTATAAGTCATTTGATTTGTGGCCAAAGTAATCGTTGCCAAACACTGCTGAAGAAACCCCTTGGCGGGTTTAGAAACAGCTGTACAGTCTGCCTGGCAACCATAGCAAATACATTTAACCAATTTCTTCTTTTTACGTTGATTCTAAAAAAGAAACAACATAAAGAATAAAAAACTGTTCAAGTCATAATAATGATAAAAGACCGAATAAATAACAAAACAAGAAAAAAAATATATTAAAAAATATTTGGTCCAAAAACATTCAGTTATTTTAACAGTATTTATGTCCCTACTTAGTATGGTGGCCTATAAGCTTCAGACCGGCCGAACATTTTTTCCACTTCTCTTGTAAATCGACTTCAGCACACAGTGCGAAGACACGTGTAGCGACATAAATACTTCTTTATATTCATAGAACTGTCCAAGGTTTTTGGCATATACTCGTATATGTGAATTGGTCACCATACTAAAAATTTGATTTGATCCTTCGGTTGCTAAGCAAAGAAAAAGAATATTTTTATGGCTGCCAGTTTCTTTATTTTATCTTCTGTTTCATAAAACATTTTGTCTAACTAAAAATGAGTATGTGTGGGCATATTTCGGTCAAACGGATAAGTGTTTGACTTGCAATAGCGTTTTGTTTTTAATAAATTGATTTAAATATTTTTGTCATATTGTTAGATATTTACAGATCTAACAAGTGGACAAATTCAATTCGGCCGTGTCGAAACTTACATACCCTCCCTTATGGATTACGGCATAATTTGAACATTTTTTCAAGGGGCGTGGTACCGGTCTTTTTTTAATCAGGGTGTGTTTTTTTCCAAACCAACATCATGAATACTCGTACTTACTTCTATCGTCATGTCAGTATTAGTTTATTAGGTATACCTTTCCAAGTTCAGGGTTGTATGGGGGGGCCACGCCAACTGCTATCGCCGTAGTGGTATTAATTCACAAAATATATACCTTCAAAATTCAGGGTTGTAAGGGTGGGTCGTGCCCTTTAGTCCAATTTTAACACAATGTAATCCATAAAAACGTTATAATCATTGATTTCATTCAATGGAAAATTTATAAGGATCTGTCCATTACTTTGGCCATATATGCGATGCGAAATGGGCCTGCCTCCGCTCTCTTTTTCTCCAGTATGTGTTTCGATTCATGCTAATAACACATGTTCCAAATATCATCTCAAATTCATGAGATGTAGCCTTTCTAAGTTCAAGGTAGCGTGGGCGGTGCCACGCCCCCTTGCCCACTTCGACAATAACATAGTCTCTTATAACTGCCTAGGTCTGGGTTTTATTATTTTACAATTTTAGAACGATAGGTCTATTAGATTGGCCATAATACGATTTATAAAGGGGCGTGGCACTGCCAACCCCGTCCTTGCAAATACAATATTTCATGAACTTTTGGAGATATGACTATGATATTTGTGATATCTACTGTTGGCAAAGAATGAAACACATTCCGTACAAAGCATAGGTGGTGATACGCCCCCTTTTGAAAATCGCATTTATAGCCCAACTAATAGACCGATAGTTCTAAAATGTTAATAAAATTAATCAGCAATGGCAATTATTACAAGTATCGACTATATTATAAAAAATAGGACATGGGGGCGTGGCACCACCAACTCAACCCTGAAATTGCAAATACCATAACTCATGAACTTTCACAAATATGACAATGCTATGGCATGTAGTAAAACAGATGATGCAGAAAAAGTAGTAGACATTGCCACTCCCCTTCGCATTTTTAAAAAAGTGTCCGGTGCCACCCCCTTCTCATTTATGCCCAACTTAATGGACTGACCTTATAGAAATTTAGAATAAAATCCATGATTAGCATATTGTTATGAACTATATTGTGTTAAAACTGGAAAAAAGGCCGTGGCCCGCCCATACAACCCTGAACGTTAAAAGGTTATATTTCTTGAAGGAATACTGTTTTAACAAAAGTAGTTGGTATACGTACGAGTATATGATGTTCTTATGTTGGAAAAGAACACACTTAGTTAGAATAGAGACCGGTGCCATACACTCTTGACAAAATTTTTAAATTTGACCATAATTCATGATAGAGGGTATATAAGCTTCGGCACGGCCGAATTTAATCTGTCCACTTGTTTAAATTAAATGCTTTCACAGCACTTTTATACATTGGCATTTGTATAAGCACAATTTTACTCAATATCAAGTCATTTCATAAAAATATTTCAAATATGTTGAGTGTTGAATGCACAGCAAAAAAAAAGAAATAAAATTCCTTGAGATTTGTATGCAATTTATAAAACAAAAGGATTGAAGTTAAAGGACTTTAAGAAATTGTTTAAATGTTGTCGGATTTGGTTTTATGTATTCTCTGCGAATGAATGTCGACAACATCTTCTCAATTTAAGCAATTAGAAGATATAAGTAAATTATGGCAAATGTTCATTTAGACGATTGACGCAGAAAATTTTGCTGCATTGTTTCAAGTTTCCTTTATTGTCAAGGATATTAAGACTTCGACTGGAAGTCAAAGAAATTGACAGAATATAAAACGCTATTTTCAATTTATATAGAAAGTGCGTGAATCAATTTTATACTTAGTAGGGACATTAATACTTTTACACACGTTTTATGCCGTAAAATTAAAGTACTGAATGTTTTTGGACCAAATATGTTTTAATATATTTATTGATGTATATTGTATCCAAAAAGAATCTACTTATTCGAAATGTTCGCCTTTTGCCTTTACACACGCCTTAAGTCGCACTGGCCAATCGTCAATAGCTGCACGAACCTCGTCCATGGGAAAATTGGCCACAGCTTGAACCAAAACAGTCTTAAGAGATCTTATGTTGGGGTATCTTTTGTGACAAACCTTGTCCTCTAAAACTGTCGACAATTTGTAATCCAATGGGTTCAAATCTGGACTGCCTGAGAGCCATTCTTCAGAGGAAATGAACGCTGGCAGATTGTTTCGAAGCCAGGCCTGGGACATTTATCCCTATGGGCCGGCGCAGAATCCTGCTAGAAAGTGCATGGCTGGTTTTGAAACAGGGAATTGTTCAGAGGCTTCAAAACAGCTTCCAAAACGGTTTCTTGGTATATTTTGGCCTATGTTTTGAATCCTTGTTCGCAGAAATGCAGGTCAGTGATGATGACCCTTTTCCACCCTTGGGATCTGGTTATATGCTTCCTTAGATGACCGCGCATACACTCTATCAGTTTGCTTGTTAAATTGTTCCTGAACGGTAAAATTTTTTTCATCGGTGAACAACATTTTTCTGTGCAAGTTATCAGCGTGCTTCACCAAAAGACGTCTGCATTTTCAATCCTATTTTTTTAAAGCTGCAGTCAATAAATGTCCTGTACGTCGTTTGAAAGCCCCAAGTTCCAAGTCTTGTTTAATGATTCGACTCATGGACTTTTGCGTGATATTCATTCACACTTAAAAAGCGCTATTACAGTGAACGGTTCTCATTATCTGACCACTACATGATGAAAATTGAAACAATTTAAAATCCCGTTACAGACTAACGCTATTGAGGTTAGCTTTCAAAACCCATATGACATTAACGGGGTATGTTCAGTTCTACTATTGAAATGGGTGTGTTCAATGTTGTAACAGTATTTATGTCCCAACTAAGAATATTTAACTGAATTGGAAAGTTAAGACCAACAACTAAATCCGTCAATACTGTCAATTCCATACTGGTACCCTATCCATGGTGGAAACCATAAGCTCTCAGTATAAGATTTAGTTTGAAAGTTTTAGAAACACTTACGAGTACACAAAAATAGAAAAAAATTCAAAATAGTCCAATTAAAAAATCAAAAAACTTTGTTTTGAGTTACAAAACATTTTTTTGATAGATAAAAACTTCGCATCCCAGTACGAGAGTATAAATCTCTTAAAAAAAGACATGCGCTTTATTTTGAAAAAAAAAAATAAAAATAAAAAAACATTTATTAAATTTTTCTCAAAAGATTGAGTAAATAAATCTAAAAGACTCGGGGAAAACTTTGATAAGAACAATAGGTAATAAGTTATATGGTTGTGAAAAAAACAACTATTAGGAAAAAATTTCAAAATTCAGAAAATCCTTGACCGATCTCACGTGTCTAAACTACAGAAGACATCGATTCCAAAAGTTGGGTCACTTTTTTTTTTTTTAAATAACCAACACTCAGGGGATGCCCCCTATACTTGCGGTGCATTGCGTTGGCGAGTGGAAAGTAAAGGATCGGAGGGGGGAAAGATGGAATAATGTTTAAAGAAGCACTTGAGTGCTTCTTTCGAAACTTCGAATACATGTCTCGCTCAACGAGCGTCACATTGTATTTTCATGCCCAGAACATCAAGAGCTTCTGATTGTTCAATATCCGTACCATCGATAGAAATTGACGATATTGTTGGGTCAGCGAATCGCTTGTGAGACAACAAGCAGCACTGTGTCATACGCGCATTAAAATCTACTCTATTCACTCGACCCCATTCGGAAATGGCCAGTAAATCCCGGCCAAGTTAAGACTCGGCCTACGGTCGAATAAATATGAATGACATAGGTTACTGTCATCCGCAAAGGAGTAGATTGCATGAAACAACCCACAGAAATACATTGTTTAGAAAGACTACAGAAAAGCTCATTCTATTAAGAATCAAAAATATCACAGTTAACCTAGAGTTCATACAAACTGGAAAAACGTGAAATGTACTTTTTGCGAACTTCGTAAATTAACCGCCTTTCAACAGGGCGATAATGAATCCATTCATTGTTGGGCTAGTGTAATAATAAACTGAACATTCAACATTTGCCACTGCAACACTTATTCTTGTGGTTTTACTCCCTCCCGCACATCGTCTCCATTGCAACCACACAGAGATGAACAGAAATTAATTTTTTTTGGAAAACTTTTAAGAAAAATGCACACAGACGATTATAATGCTCGTACAGCCCGACATACGCTTACACATACACATTTTGCATGAAATATGTGAAACGAAGAAAGAGAATAAAGAAAGGGGAAAACATTTGCTGGAAACTAATTTTAAACAAATTTATGTAATTTGTGAGATAAGGATTCTTGCAATCTTCGACTCGGCCGAGGCAGCGATTGCAAGAGAAACAGAAATTTTGTACAAGACAAACATAATTTCTGCATAGGGATAGTTTACTTTGTACTTGCAATAGAGGGACAATCATCTTGAGAGAGGGGAGAATTCTTGAAAAGAATGTAAGAATGCATATTGGTCGACCAGGGGCATTACATGTACAGCACATTTAACAATGAAAATATTTATTAAAGATGTATCGTTGGCCGATATTGTGTAAAGGTTAGAGTGTCGGACTATCCTACGAGTAAACCAACGTTCAAACCCGTACAATCGTTACACAGAAACCTGATTCGTTGACACAACCGAATTTGTTTGCCAACTAATGATTGAGGTTGCATGCAGCTCGAGTATGCCTTCAGTCCAACCGAATGTTAGTTGGGACTCTGTAACTTTCAATAACTGTAACTGAAGTATCGGTAGAAAATACGAAGTATCCGAACCTACAGAAAAGAATTTTTGGATCTAAAAGTCCACACGCCGCACTTGTTTAACAAAAATTTTTAAAGTCTTCAGTAGTGGCAAAAAAAAGTGTTTTCTTATGTAATTGAATTACTCTTAAGATAGGGATTGTCATGTCGAGGAAAAATAGAAAAAAGAAGAAAGATTTTTACTGAATAAATAATTTAGTAGGGACATAAACACTGTTACAACATTGAACACACCCATTTCAATCAATGTCATATGGGGTTTGAAAGCTAACCTCAATAGCGTTAGTCTGTATCGGGATTTTAAAATTGTTTCAACTTGTTTCAATTAGAAAAGGGTCATCACCCAGCTACAGTCATGGTTTGGTGGGGTGTCCTTACGATGGGGTCACTGACCTGAATTTCTGCGAACAAGGAGTCCAAACATCGGCCAAAGTTTACCAAGAAACCGTTTTGGAAGCTGTTTTGAAGCCTCCTGACAATTCCCTGTTCCAAAACCAGCCATGGACTTTCCAGCAGGATTCTGCGCTGGCCCATAAAGCTTAAACGTCTCAGGCCTGGCTTCGAAACAATTTGCTTTGAAGAACAATTTCCTTTGAAGAATGAACCTCAGACAGTCCAGATTTGAACCCATTGGATTACAAATTGTGGACGGTTTCAGAGGACAAGGTATGTCACAAAAGATACCCCAACATTGAATCTCTTCAGACTGCTTTGTTTCGAGCTGTGGCCAATTTTCCAATCGACGAGGTTCGTGCAGTTATTGACGATTGGCCAGTGCGACTTAAGGCGTGTGTAAAGGCAAAAGGCGGACATTTCGAATAAGTAGATTCTTTTTGGGTACAATATACATTAATAAATATATTAAAAAATATTTGATCCAAAAACATTCAGTACTTTTTATTTTACAGCATAAAATGTTATGCTAAGTACTCGTGTACATGCGTGACATACGTTTTACCATAAGGACCAGCAACGCAGGCCGGCTTCAGCTAGTACTGAGTATAATTTAATGATAGAAGTGTAATTTATTTTGAGGTACTTGTAGTGCCTTAAGGAACAAAAATTTCCCGTTGCACCGATCTTGCTTTTTTACTATTCGAATCAGCTTGTGACCATACGCCATCGTCGGAGTTTTGGCTTATTTCGTTTGGCCGCTATCATGGATTCAACAAACAAACAGACGAGTGGACATGAACTAGAAGTTTACGACGGTAGCTTTAGAGTATTTACTAGGATTTTAAAATGGAATGATTAATATAGAATATATGATACAGAAAAGTGCACAGAAAAAAGACAACCCTTTAATTTCAACCAAAAACTTGGCATGCGATTTTAATCACCACTCAATTAAAAAATTCGTAAATAAGCTTAACTAATTATCGGATATTGCAATGATATTTAATGCATGGAAACAACAACAAAATTTATGCACTGTCGCGTTTGTGTGTATTTTTTAGTATGTGTTGTAAAGGGTTTTCCAATAGGGACGTAACAATTTCGTATCTTTATGTCAACGCACCTTCAATCAATTTTAATGATCTTTCAGTTTTCAAAACGTTAGTCGAAGTCAAAATTTGCATCAAAGTTCACTTTCGAGCAACGCTTGGAAATCATTCAAAATTGCTACGGAAATTCAGAGTCGGTGGTCGCAACTTTAAGAGTGCTTACTCCAATTTTCGGCCGTAATAATCGTTCCAGCCGACAGGCCGTGTATGCTCTAGTGGTTAAATTTGGATCCAAATTTTCACCGGTGGATGTTCCAAAAAGACGCCGTACTGCTCGAAGCAACGAAAATATTGCAGCCGTAAGTGTATCCATTTAAAATGAGCCAAATATGTCGATTCTACATCATCCTTAGGAATTGAGTACCTCTCAAACCACACTGTGGCGTATTTTGCGAAAATATCTTGGCCTTCATCCTTATAAGATCAAACAGACTCAACAACTAAAGCCACTTGATAATTTGAAACTCCGAAACTTTTCCGATTGGGCTCAGGCAAAGTTTCACGAAAATCCTGAATTTCATCGAAAAATTTTCTTCAGCGATGAAGCTCATTTCTGGCTGAGTGGTTTAGTCAATAAACAAAATGTGCGTTATTGGACAGCAATAAACCCATTTGTGCTTCAAGAGACACAATTGCATTCGCAAAAAATTACTGTGTGGTTTTCATGCCGGAGGTATGATTGGGCCGTACCGTCACCGTCAATAGAGAGCGCTATCGTACCATGTTAGAAAGTTAATTTTGACCAGAATCGGATGATCTTGACATCGCCGATGTGGTTTCAACAGGACGGTGCCACACACACAGCACGCGTTACAATAGATTTACTGACAGGCAAATTCGGTAAACGTGTTATCTCAAGAAATGGTCCAGTCGAATGGCCACATCGTTCACGCGATTAACGCCATTGAATATCTTTTTATGTGGCCACATCCAGTCATTGGTCTATGCCAACAAGCCCACAACTTTAGACGAGCTCAGAGATAACATCCAACGATACATTGCAACGTTTCGTCGAAATGTGTGCAAGAGTGGTGGAAAGAGTATATCGCTGTACACGGGATCGTGTACAAAAATCGAATTTCATTCTATAAATTTGACATTTGCACTACACCTGAAAATTTTAACACTATATCTTGAATGTTTTGTATTTTATTAATATATAAAATTGTTATGTCCCTAATGAAAACCCCGGTGAAAAACTCTGCTGCCGGCAGTTTCGCATTTAACCGAAACTGCCGGCATCAGAGTTTTGCACTTTAATGAATAGCATATTCGTTGCTTGGGGTCCAATGATAGTAAAGTGGCGCTCGCCCCTGCTTGTAATTAAAAGTTTCCGACTACTTTTCGAAAAAATTTCACAATTATTTTGTATATACTTATATATGAATTTTTCCATCGCCTCATAATGAGAATATTTTCAATAAGCGGCTTACAACTTTTTTTTGTAAATATGTGAAGTTATACTTAGTAGGGACATAAATACTGTTACACACGTTTTATGCCGTAAAATAAAAAGTACTGGATGTTTTTGGACCAAATATTTTTTAATATATTTATTGATGTATATTGTATCCAAAAAGAATCTACATATTCGAAATGTTCGCCTTTTGCCTTTACACACGCCTTAAGTCGCACTGGCCAATCGTCAATAGCTGCACGAACCTCGTCCATTGGAAAATTGGCCACAGCTCGAACCAAAGCAGTCTTAAGACATCCAATGTTGGGGTGTCTTTTATGAAAAACCTAGTCCTCTAAAACCGTCCACAATTTGTAATCCAATTGGTTCTAATCTGGACTGCCTGAGGGCCATTCTTCAGAGGAAATGAACGCTGGCAAATTGTTTCGAAGCCAGGCCTGGGACGTTTGAGCCTTATGGGCCGGCGCAGAATCCTGCTGCAAAGTCCATGGCCGGTTTTGGAACAGGGAATTGTTAAGAGGCTTCATAACGGTTTCTTGGTAAACTTTGGCAGATGTTTTGACTCCTGTTCGCAGAAATGGGATCTTGGGATCAGTTCAGATGCTTCCATAGATGACCTCTTTCATTTTGCTTTCTAAATTTTTCCTGAACGGTTAAAATTTTTTCATCGGTAAACAAAATTTTTCTGTGCAAGTTATCAGCGCGCTTCACCAAAAGACGTTTGCATTTCTCAATCCTATTTTTTTTAAAGCTGCAGTTTATAAATGTCCGGTACGTCGTTTGAAAGCCCCAAGTCCAAAATCTTTTTTAATGTTTCGACTCATGGACTTTTGCGTGATATTCATCTCACGGGCCATGATTTCTGTTTTCGGAGCGGATTTCTGTGAATTCTTAATTTAACTGCTTTGATGACATGCGGTGTTCGAACAGAGCGTGGGCGCCCGACCGGTGGCGGTCTTTTACATCTCCTGTCTCCTCAAACAGTTTTATGCATCGGTAGACGAACATGCGGCTAATCCCTAGTGGCCGGAGCGTTTTGAAAATATCGCTTTTTTTCATTTCACACTTGAAAAGCGCTATTACAGCGATACGGTTCTCATTATCTGACCACTCCATGATGAAAGTTGAAACAATTTTAAAATCCCGTTACAGACTAACGCTATTGAGGTTAACTTTCAAAACCCATATGACATTAACGAGGTATGTTCAGTTCTACTATTACAATGGGTGTGTTCAATGTTGTAACAGTATTTATGTCCCTACTTAGTACATCGACAACTTTTTTGTTAATATGTGAATTTTTTCATCATCTTTAATTAAAATATTTTCGATAAAAGGCATATAATTTTTTTTTGTTTATACTCGTATGCACAGAGACAGATTCGTTGCCACAACCGACTGTTTTCAACCGAATGATTGAGGTTCATGCACTTAGAGTATTCTAGCATTACAACCGAATGTTGGTTGATGCTCTGTTATTTTCAGTTATTGAAACCGTAGCATTGGTCATTTTAGTCAAAGGCAAACATTGTTTGCTTGCACAATTAAAGTACTTGAAGCACTCAAAAGGAGGGTCATGACGAGTAAAAATTATAAAAGGCAATGGATGATTTTTACTGGACAAATACTTGGTTAATCTATTGGCTTAAATACAGTAATCAACAAATTATTTTATTTTTAAAAAAAAATACCATTAAATAAAAGGTTACAGCAACAAAATGTTAACAAAGCTACTGAGTGCCACACCCAGCAGTTGTGGCAACTAACTACCTTCTTCATGATTAATTGGTATGACCGAACAATAAGTTGTGAGTACAGTACGATTATCATACTTATAATCTTGTGGTATATCGAAACGAATATTCAGTACGATTATAGACATTTGGTGATTGCAACCAAAATTTCACTATTATAAACGAATCATTTTTGTTTCATCCGATTTCTAACTTATTCATTCTCTGTGTGTGTGAATTTGTTTATCGCTTGAAATCGGAAATATTTTCGATAGACACCGTACGAGTACCAATATTTTTATTAACATGTACAATTTTTATCACTGAAATCCCTTTAATTTTTTGTTTAAAATTCTAAATTAAACCGAATATTTTTTTCTGTTTAGGATACGAGTATACCCAGGAAACCAAATTTGACGACAATGTCTGATATCAGACAATTCTGAACAATATCTGAACTCTATCGAGAATTCTTACCGAAATCGTTACAAATTCTGTTCTATTTGTCTGAGGATTTTTTATTTATTATGTTAAGAAATATCTAAACGTAGTCGGCCCGAATTCTGTTAGACTTGTCTGTGGGATTTTTATTAATTTTTTGTTCAGACTTCTCTTATCGAACTCGCAAAGAATTCTCAACTATTTATTTTAGGTAGTCTATTCGTTTAAAATTTTTGTTATTTGCTTCAAATTTTACTGTTGTTGTTCTTGTGTTTAGACATGTCGGAACTAATTCTGAACGAATTCTTAACTGTTTGTCTAAGGTATTTTTATATATCAAATTCAAATTCTAAACGTTTGGTTAGCTTAGCTGTGCGAGGGATTTTTATTGTGTTCGGAGGAAAATTTTACTGCCGACAGTTCTCGTTAAATGCAAAACTGGTTGCCCTTAAATGTATAGCCACTAAACATAGGTACAGCACAATAATTGCTTGCGAAACTACAGACACCCATATTTATAACTAAAAGTCTTACCGTACGCTTTTTGAAAATGTTTTACAACTTTTTTTTTGTAGAACAAAAATATTTTCTTCTTTTTGATTGTTTACATTCAGAATTTACCATGAAATAAGCTCAGAATTCGTTCAGAATTTGTTTCCTAATGTCGGTAAAAACATCAGAATTTAATATGACTTAATGTCAGAATTCTGACCGAAGTCGTTCAGAATTAGTTCAGAATTCGATACGACAAATCGAAATTTCCTTTCGTATTTTCCAAGACTACAGTTCAGAATTCGGTCAGAAATCGGTTCGAAATGTCTGCAAAAACATCTGAATTCCCTCAGAGAAATAGTTCAGAATTCGTGTCAACCCTCTCATATGTTTTTTTTTGTTACGAACTCGCTAAGAATTCTGATCCGAAATCGGAACATTTTGCCGATTGTCGTACAGAGTTCTGACCGAATTCTGAAGGTTTGGTTTGCTGGATAGCTACAAATCAGGTTAGATGGCCTGATATATTCTTAATACACTTGTACATTTTAAAAGTTACTTTAAAATTTGTAATGAAATTGAAATTTAAATACTTACGATTTCATTACCACACAATAGTGGCAAACACTTCCGCCGACAAATAACAACGGATTTACGGTGTAGCACAAAGTCTAGTGCACAAAACGCACTCGTTCAACAAAAGGGCATCAACTCAATAACATAAAATTTTCGAAAGAAGCGAAATGCTGATAGATAAAGGACTAAAAAGCTGTATAACATTGAGACAAAACCAGCGAATAAACTATCAAGGGCTTAGAAAGAAATTTTAAACAGTTTTTGAGTTAAAACCTTTTAGCGAAACACTTGTAATATAGCTGAAGGAAAAATAAAATGTAAAATTTCTCCAACCGCAAGTAATGGGCCACAACAACAAGAGCTGTGTAAAACTTGGAACTTTCTAAACAATGAACAAAAACTACAACAAGAATAAAACATTTTTGCGAAAGCAAATGAAGAAAAAAACAAGCAGCATTTCTTAAATAAATGAATACGAATAAGTAAAAGGTCAAATATTTTTCTCCATCTTTGACCTGTTTCTTTAGGCAGTTGCAGAAGTTTGCTGCAGCCACCGCAGCACAGTGGGAAAATTACGAAAAAAATTGGAAATAATTCGGCCATTTCGTTTGTAATGGTCCGATTTAAATGAAAATTTACATTGACCTTCTTGAAGTGTTACTGAGCTTAAGTTTTGAATTTCATGCATCTGTGTTTAACAGGTGCTGCACAGTGGGCCCTCAAAGTTGGTCACCTCGAGTTAAAATTTTCTTTTTCAAGCCGCCAAAAGCGTATTTGTGGTCCGATCGTAATAATTTTTTCTTTAGTGAAATCTGCTGGACAAACCCAACCAAAAATGTTATTACAAATTTTTTCATATCTCGTACAATAAAAAAAGATATCGGGACTTAAAGTTTTTTTTTCGAAAAATTTGCTTTGGATTTTCTGGGATTATTTTATTTTTGGGAATCAGTTTTAGGTGAATCGGGGAAAATTTAATCCTGGTTTAAAGAAAACACTTTGGTTAATGTAGCAAAATCACCAATAATATGAAAATGCCAGCTGTTCAAAGTCAACTATTGCGAAAAAAGTGGGATTTTGAGTGTTTTACGGCGAAAAGGTACCTTTACTCTTATGTCAATAACTTTAATGTTTCTTAAGTAACATACAAAAAAATTGCATTTATTTCAAAGAAAACTTTATGCTTAATACAAATAATAAGCAATTGTGACCCTAGTCGGTACTTTTCTTGCTCCAGGCGTCTCCAAATATGGGCATTTTTTTCAAAAAAAATTGAGTTTGAGCTCAAATAAAAAAAATCGCCACACTGCTGGCCCAATTTGGTGCTATAAGTCAGTTAACTACATATGTTTTCTAAAATCCCAAGCAAAGAAATTTTGCGGGAGGCCATTTCTAGGACAAAAAAAATGAGTTTTTGTTAAAAAATCCCATTTCTGGGATTTTGTTTTCCCCTGTGTCAAATTTTAGAAAAGTGGCAACTCCAATTTTTTTTTTGAATAAGTTTTTCATTTTGTCACAAAAATATTGATACTACGTAAAAAAATCAGGTTTATATCTCCAACCAGCAAAATTTTACAGTGGTCTGAAATATTGACTTTTTTTGCTACCTTCACAAAAAAAAATTTGTTTCTCGTTTTTATCAATTATTATTCAACATATTGAGTTAATTGCATTCTTTTTTATAATCTGTTAAAACTAGAGGTAATTACCTTTCCATTGGTATATAAAAAGTATATCCTTTTACCTACACTTATAACAGCACGTGCGCTGGAATAAGACCCCTTTGAGTAAAGTATGAATTTTATAGGTAAGAATACCAATTTTAAAAATTCTCGTACCTATCCATAAATAGCAAAAATATATATTTTTACCATTATTGTTTACCTATTGTGTAAAAACGGAAAATGGGTAGTATTGTATAGTATGGATCTAGGTACCTAAACATTCATTCTTATATGTTTTGGGGGAATACCTGTCCCCTATGTCCGGAATATTGTGCAACATTTTAGGCGAATGTACCTGGGTACATAAAAATTCATTGTTATAAATGTATTTTTGGGGAATACCTGGTATTTTAGTCAAGTATTAATTGCGGATATTATTGTGATTACCTGTAAGTATTACTCATTGATATAAGAACCGCCGATTTTGTATGGGTTTATCATAACAAATTAATCCGCCATGACGATAACACTCCTTGTTCAAGAACTTGTTGAATTTTTAAAAAACACCAAACTTCGGAAAATGGAGAACAGAGTAGCATATTTAATAGAGTGCATAGAGTCAACATATAGCGAGATAACACAATCTAACGAAAGCAGCAAAGTATTAAATTTTTTGAAAAAATTTGACCGGCTCATGGAGAAGTATCACAGGAATTATTCAAGATTACCAACTGAGTGGCTCGACAGTATAATTGAATTTAAAACTGTCCCTGCTTTAGTGGGTGCTCCTACTAAGGAATACGACGATCTATGTCCAAAGGCAAAGAAACAACGGTTGTCGGCTGAGATGGCAAATCATTCACCTTCAAAGATTTGTGATACATTCAAGGAATTACTGACGGTGGAAAATCGGCCATCTAGCGCAAAAAGAATTGCAGACGTGTTAACGGAAGCATCACCAAGGCGGCTCCAACGCATTGAAAGAAGTATTGCAACACCATGTCCTGGTTTTAGCGAGGAAGAAGCATTAGCTTTAATCATCGAATTGGGATTGAGTAAGAACAAGTACACTCATTTAAGAAGAATGCTGCTTGATAAAGGATGTGACATGTTTCCCGCATACAACCGAATAAAGGAACGAAAAATGGAAATTTTGCCAAACCCAGTGATAATTACAGAAAAGGCCGGCAGCGCACAGTGGGAAAATTACGAAAAAAATTGGAAATAATTCGGCCATTTCGTTTGTAATGGTCCGATTTAAATGAAAATTTACATTGACCTTCTTGAAGTGTTACTGAGCTTAAGTTTTGAATTTCATGCATCTGTGTTTAACAGGTGCTGCACAGTGGGCCCTCAAAGTTGGTCACCTCGAGTTAAAATTTTCTTTTTCAAGCCGCCAAAAGCGTATTTGTGGTCCGATCGTAATAATTTTTTCTTTAGTGAAATCTGCTGGACAAACCCAACCAAAAATGTTATTACAAATTTTTTCATATCTCGTACAATAAAAAAGATATCGGGACTTAAAGTTTTTTTTTCGAAAAATTTGCTTTGGATTTTCTGGGATTATTTTATTTTTGGGAATCAGTTTTAGGTGAATCGGGGAAAATTTAATCCTGGTTTAAAGAAAACACTTTGGTTAATGTTTTAAAAAAAGAATTGTAGCAAAATCACCAATAATATGAAAATGCCAGCTGTTCAAAGTCAACTATTGCGAAAAAAGTGGGATTTTGAGTGTTTTACGGCGAAAAGGTACCTTTACTCTTATGTCAATAACTTTAATGTTTCTTAAGTAACATACAAAAAATTTGCATTTATTTCAAAGAAAACTTTATGCTTAATACAAATAATAAGCAATTGTGACCCTAGTCGGTACTTTTCTTGCTCCAGGCGTCTCCAAATATGGGCATTTTTTTCAAAAAAAATTGAGTTTGAGCTCAAATAAAAAAAATCGCCACACTGCTGGCCCAATTTGGTGCTATAAGTCAGTTAACTACATATGTTTTCTAAAATCCCAAGCAAAGAAATTTTGCGGGAGGCCATTTCTAGGTCAAAAAAAATGAGTTTTTGTTAAAAAATCCCATTTCTGGGATTTTGTTTTCCCCTGTGTCAAATTTTAGAAAAGTGGCAACTCCAATTTTTTTTTTGAATAAGTTTTTCATTTTGTCACAAAAATATTGATACTACGTAAAAAAATCAGGTTTATATCTCCAACCAGCAAAATTTTACAGTGGTCTGAAATATTGACTTTTTTTGCTACCTTCACAAAAAAAAATTTTTTTCTCGTTTTTATCAATTATTATTCAACATATTGAGTTAATTGCATTCTTTTTTATAATCTGTTAAAACTAGAGGTAATTACCTTTCCATTGGTATATAAAAAGTATATCCTTTTACCTACACTTATAACAGCACGTGCGCTGGAATAAGACCCCTTTGAGTAAAGTATGAATTTTATAGGTAAGAATACCAATTTTAAAAATTCTCGTACCTATCCATAAATAGCAAAAATATATATTTTTACCATTATTGTTTACCTATTGTGTAAAAACGGAAAATGGGTAGTATTGTATAGTATGGATCTAGGTACCTAAACATTCATTCTTATATGTTTTGGGGGAATACCTGTCCCCTATGTCCGGAATATTGTGCAACATTTTAGGCGAATGTACCTGGGTACATAAAAATTCATTGTTATAAATGTATTTTTGGGGAATACCTGGTATTTTAGTCAAGTATTAATTGCGGATATTATTGTGATTACCTGTAAGTATTACTCATTGATATAAGAACCGCCGATTTTGTATGGGTTTATCATAACAAATTAATCCGCCATGACGATAACACTCCTTGTTCAAGAACTTGTTGAATTTTTAAAAAACACCAAACTTCGGAAAATGGAGAACAGAGTAGCATATTTAATAGAGTGCATAGAGTCAACATATAGCGAGATAACACAATCTAACGAAAGCAGCAAAGTATTAAATTTTTTGAAAAAATTTGACCGGCTCATGGAGAAGTATCACAGGAATTATTCAAGATTACCAACTGAGTGGCTCGACAGTATAATTGAATTTAAAACTGTCCCTGCTTTAGTGGGTGCTCCTACTAAGGAATACGACGATCTATGTCCAAAGGCAAAGAAACAACGGTTGTCGGCTGAGATGGCAAATCATTCACCTTCAAAGATTTGTGATACATTCAAGGAATTACTGACGGTGGAAAATCGGCCATCTAGCGCAAAAAGAATTGCAGACGTGTTAACGGAAGCATCACCAAGGCGGCTCCAACGCATTGAAAGAAGTATTGCAACACCATGTCCTGGTTTTAGCGAGGAAGAAGCATTAGCTTTAATCATCGAATTGGGATTGAGTAAGAACAAGTACACTCATTTAAGAAGAATGCTGCTTGATAAAGGATGTGACATGTTTCCCGCATACAACCGAATAAAGGAACGAAAAATGGAAATTTTGCCAAACCCAGTGATAATTACAGAAAAGGCCGGCAGCGTTAGTTTGGAACTACTTCTCCAAAATACTGCCAGTAGGATAATAACAACATTGAATGAGGAACAACTAAAAAAAATCAACAACAGCCATCTTCAATTAATATGCAAGTGGGGATGTGATGGTTTGTCAGCACTTTCGGAATACAAACAATGCTCTGATAGCCAATCTACCCAGATCGAATTCAAGAGCGTATTCATGGCATCTTTGGTTCCTCTGAGGTTAAATTTAGACTCTACCTTACCTTCAACTTCGCGCAGAAAATCAAACCCTACTGAAGCAATATGGCGTAATCCAACACCTGGCTCCAAAATTTATTGCAGACCAATCTCCTTCGTATATCATAAAGAAACGAGTGATTTAACTAAAGCCATCACAGACAAATTAAAAGATGATATTTCGAGATTAGAAGATTTTGCATTTAAATTCGACAGGTATTCTATTACAATATCTTTTAAAATGTTCCTGACAATGGTAGATGGAAAAGCCGCAAACGATATTACAGGAAACAAATCTAGCTGGAAGTGTTTCATTTGCAATAAAAGCAAAGTTAATTTTTCAAACGCTTCGAATAATTCAGTAGTCAATGAAGATACCCTTGAGTTTGGAATAGCACCGTTACATGCTCGAATCAGGTTTCTAGAACACTTTCTAAACCTTGCTTATGACATTAAGTATAAATCTATTCCAGGAAATGAAAGGAAAAACATTCGAGCTAACAAAGAAATGCATGAAATGAGAGCAAGTGAAAAAAAAAGAATTCAAGATGCATTTAAACAACAAACTGGCCTAAATATTTCTAAACCACGCTCGAACTTTGGGAATACAAATGATGGAAACACTGCCAGAAGATTCTTCGCAGACTATAATACAGCTGCAGAAATAACTGGAATCAATAAGGAGTTGATTCGAATGGTTAATATATTGCTTTTAGCTCTGAATTCCAAACAAAAGATTAATTCCGATAAATTTGGAGTTTACGCCGAACGAATTTTAAAAATGCTTGCTGATCTCTATCCCTGGAAAGATCTAACGCCAACTATACACAGAGTCCTGTTCCATGGGAAACAAATAATCGAGTCTCACCTTCTCCCTATAGGCGAGTTAACTGAAGAACCACAAGAAGCTAGAAATCGAGACTTCAGATATGTTCAACAATTTTCCACAAGAAAATGCTCAAGAATAGCACAAAACGAAGACTTACTTAATAGTTTATTATTATCTTCAGATCCTTTTTTATCCTCCATGAGAAGTAAGTTGACTTCGTACCACGAAATGACGCATGGAGACGAAGAAGAATTTTCTGATTTATTAGATATGCTGGACGTGGAATAAAATCATTTAAGTTTAATGTTTTTTAATTATAAGATTTATTTAAATGTTAATTTATTTAAAAAAAAGTTTTTCACAAAAAATGAAGTCAATAGCATCTTTTTATTCAAATTTTCTATCTGCAACAATTAAATTACTTTTTTGCGATTGGAAATGTGTAAATTTGATTTTTTTAAATGCAACAACATTGATCTCTCACAAAATGAAATTGCTATTTACCAAAAAAATTAATATTTTACTCAAAGGGGTCTTATTCCAGCGCACGTGCTGTTATAAGTGTAGGTAAAAGGATATACTTTTTATATACCAATGGAAAGGTAATTACCTCTAGTTTTAACAGATTATAAAAAAGAATGCAATTAACTCAATATGTTGAATAATAATTGATAAAAACGAGAAAAAAAAATTTTTTTGTGAAGGTAGCAAAAAAAGTCAATATTTCAGACCACTGTAAAATTTTGCTGGTTGGAGATATAAACCTGATTTTTTTACGTAGTATCAATATTTTTGTGACAAAATGAAAAACTTATTCAAAAAAAAAATTGGAGTTGCCACTTTTCTAAAATTTGACACAGGGGAAAACAAAATCCCAGAAATGGGATTTTTTAACAAAAACTCATTTTTTTTGTCCTAGAAATGGCCTCCCGCAAAATTTCTTTGCTTGGGATTTTAGAAAACATATGTAGTTAACTGACTTATAGCACCAAATTGGGCCAGCAGTGTGGCGATTTTTTTTATTTGAGCTCAAACTCAATTTTTTTTGAAAAAAATGCCCATATTTGGAGACGCCTGGAGCAATAAAAGTACCGACTAGGGTCACAATTGCTTATTAATTGTATTAAGCATAAAGTTTTCTTTGAAATAAATGCAAATTTTTTGTATGTTACTTAAGAAACATTAAAGTTATTGACATAAGAGTAAAGGTACCTTTTCGCCGTAAAACACTCAAAATCCCACTTTTTTCGCAATAGTTGACTTTGAACAGCTGGCATTTTCATATTATTGGTGATTTTGCTACAATTCTTTTTTTAAAACATTAACCAAAGTGTTTTCTTTAAACCAGGATTAAATTTTCCCCGATTCACCTAAAACTGATTCCCAAAAATAAAATAATCCCAGAAAATCCAAAGCAAATTTTTCGAAAAAAAAACTTTAAGTCCCGATATCTTTTTTATTGTACGAGATATGAAAAAATTTGTAATAACATTTTTGGTTGGGTTTGTCCAGCAGATTTCACTAAAGAAAAAATTATTACGATCGGACCACAAATACGCTTTTGGCGGCTTGAAAAAGAAAATTTTAACTCGAGGTGACCAACTTTGAGGGCCCACTGTGCAGCACCTGTTAAACACAGATGCATGAAATTCAAAACTTAAGCTCAGTAACACTTCAAGAAGGTCAATGTAAATTTTCATTTAAATCGGACCATTACAAACGAAATGGCCGAATTATTTCCAATTTTTTTCGTAATTTTCCCACTGTGCGCAGAACAATTTCATGTTGATGCTGATGATGAGGACGCCGCCGCCGCCGACGACTGCGACCACTCCAAAAAGGATGTCCGATGTGAAGGATGAATGGATGGATGTGCCAGAATGTTGGAGGAAGTGAGAGTTTGTTTTGTGGCGTGTGTTTGTCTGCGCCGGTTAATTTGCTTTGATAAAACACATCATTATGAGCTTCAATTTTTATCTGGATAAAATATATTTCTTATGTTACAATTGCACACGTACGTACAGTAGCGAGCAACCTAAGGGTTTGCAATGGTGTGCAATTAAATAGCAGTACAGCAAAATGGAAAGAACTTTTATACACGTAAACGAGGAAAAAAACGTATGTTAGGGTGACAATATTCGAAGAGCATGACAATATTTTGTTAAGGCACAACAATATTGTAGCCCCCACAAACATACTAAGATCCCCTTAACCATACAATGATACTCACAAACAGTTTATGATCCCCATAACCATACTTTGATCCCCACAATAAATTTATGATCCACACCAACATAATATTATGGCACCACAGCCATATAACCCGCTATTTTATGATGATCTTCACCACAACCATACTTTTTTCGTTTACGATAGAGATAAAGTGATCAGTTCGATTCTCAAAAACCGTCCTAAGTCCAGAAAACCCAGTACATCAAAGTATTATTTTGGGGTTTGCAAATTATTTGAATTCCGCAGGTTTGTTTTCAATAGTTTCCTCTGGTTTTGAAACCCGGTCCATGTAGTAACCAATAGCCTGTGTATATACGAGGACTGCTATGTATAATGAAAATGCGAATATTTATCATCGAAAATGGTTTTATGGCTTTTCAAAGTATTCTCCAGAATGAGTTATACACTTTTGCATGCGCTCAAACCAATTGTCGAAGCACCTTTTCACTCCGATTGAAACACTTCCAAAACATGGTTTTTGAACGCTTCAACAACATTTTCTGGCGACGAAAATCGTTGACCACGCATTTTTTTCTTGATGTGCGGGATTAAAAAGAAGTCATTGGGTGCCAAGTCAGGGCTGTTCGGCGGATGACCCATCAATTCGACGTTTTGGCCTGTCAAAGAGGCGCTGGTTTGAGCCAATATATGAGAGATCGCATTGTCATGGTGCACAATGATTCGTCTTCTCTTGTTCGTTTTCCGAATTTCTCCGAAGATTTCAGGCAAACAAATTTTGGTGCACCACTCAGAATTGACTGTCGTACGTTGCTCATGCAGAACAGTCGCCACATGACCAGTTTTGCCAAAGAAACAGGCGACGATTTGCTTTTAAGCGCATCTTCCACGAGCAACTTTCGTTGGATTTGGCTCGTCTTCGAAGACCCATAAGGTCGATTGCTGTTTTGTTTCGGGCTTATACGCATAGATCGGGTTCGTACCATGATTCGTCACCTGTGACAATCTTATAAACGTCTTTATAGCACTGCGATGGTATTTTTTCAAAATTTCTTTGCACTAATCGACACGAGCCTTTTTTTGAGAGATTGTCAAATTGTGCGGGATCTAACGAGATCCATGATTCGTCACCTGTGACGATCTTATAAACATATTTTAAAGCACTGCGATCGTATTTTTTCAAAATTTCTTTGCACCAATCGACACGAGCCTTTTTTTAAGCGATTGTCAAATTGTGCGGGATCCAACGAGAACAAACCTTTTTACCCTTTTCGTGCAATATCGAATTCACGCACGGCATTAATGGTCTCTGGCACAACGGCCGTTTATGGACGACCTTCACGACCTTCGTCTTTGAGCGAGCGTGAACCAGTTTTTCACAGTGCTATATGATGGTGCTTCATCGCCATACAAAGATTTAGGTTCATCGAATCACTATTGTCGTTGATAATCCCCGTCGAAAGTTGTGAAAAATGATCGCACGAAAATGTTTACGAGTTAATACCATTTTTTTACCAAATTGATTGTTTCAAGTAGCTGTCAAAACGTTCTGAGTACGTTTATGCTAAAAAAATGTCAAACTTTCCAATGGAAATGTCAGATGGCGCAAGGCAACACTTAGTGTTGCCTAGGCCAGAAATATCTATAGCTCACATATTAAAGTCAATCTTCCTTTTATTGTATACCGAACTATGAGTCGCTTCTATACTAGAGTTATGAAGCACTATTCGACTGACGACCTTTTTATGATGTATGTCATGTTACGAGGGCGACCGCAAAAGTAACTGGCCTAACATAAAGAGAACCGTTTTTTTTGGAATTATTATTATTTATTTTTCAACATAATCTCCTTCCAACTCAATAAACTTTATCAAACGTTTTTCAAGTTTTTTAATTCCATCCGAAAAATAAGATTTTTCAAGACCTTCAAAATATGCCCCAGTTTTAGCAATAACCTCGCTATTGGACGAACATTTTTTGCCACCGAGAATTTTTTTTAAATTTGGAAACAAGAAATAATCAGAAGGAGCTAAATCTGGACTATATGGTGGATGCGGAGAAATTTCAAATCGTAATTCGGCCAGCTTTGTTGAGTTAAAAATGCAGTGTGTGAAGGAGCATTATCTTGATGAAAAAGAACTTTTTTTTCTAAATGCGGTCGTTTTATCTTGATTTCTTCACTCAACCGATCCAATAATGCACAATAATTTTCACTGTTTATAGTTTTTCCTTTCTCTAGATAATCAATAAATATTATACCCCTTGCATCCCAAAATACTGTGGCCATTACTTTTCCTGCTGACTTAACAGTTTTCGCCTTCTTGGGACCACTTTTACCAGCTTCTATCCGTTATTTTGACTGTTCTTTGCATTCTGGGATGTAGTGATGGATCCATGTTTCATCAACAGTTATGAATCGGCGCAAGAACTCTATTGGACTACGCTGATAAATCGCTTAAAGCTCCTCGGAATTGGTCCAACGGACGATCTTTTGGGGCAAAGTCAACAAACGCGGCACCCATCTTGCGGATAGATTTTTCACGTGGAGTTCATCATTTTCGTATATTTTAACAATATCAGCAAGTACTCTGAGCTTTATTCGTCTATCTTTATTCACTTCATTAAATATTTTTCTAATGTTTTCAATAGTCAATAGTAGTAGCAGTTTTCGGTCTTCCAGAGCGTTGTTCATCTTCCGTACTTGAACGACCCATTTTAAATTGTTGAACCCAGGATTTCACGGTGGAATATGATGGTGCATTATCACCATGAACAGAATCCAATTCATCTTTGATTAATTGTGGCGTATAACCTTTCATATAAAAGTGTTTAATTACCGCACGAAACTCTTTATTTCCATTTTTCAAAAATTATAAAACTTGTTTACTTCAATCACCTGTAACAAAGAAGATAATCATTAAATATTTCGGAAATTTTGACAGATGGCTAATAAAAGATTGCTTTTAAAAAACAAAAAAAAAAGTTGCTAGTAAAACAAAAAATGTGCCAGGCCAGTTAGTTTTGCGGTCGCCCTCGTATAGATATGATTTTACTTTAAGGCTTCAACTGGTTACACTCTCTGGACACACCGCTGTCATCATTCTTCTTAACTCTCCTCGAAAAACTCCCCCGCATATATTTGTCTCATTTTATCCATTATGGATTTGGCACTGGCTCGACTGTACGTCCGGACATAGTTTCCGACAATTATACACAGGAAAAGATTCCTCTTCTTTTTGGCGATCTCTCCCTTTCTCTCAGCGGGATAATGTTATAAATTGTCTGCGAGTCTGCTTTTTTGCCTTTACTCCAGCATAAATAATAACGGAAAGAGGGAACAAAGCAAACATGAACGTATCCTTAGAAAGCTTTCCCGATGCCCCGACACACATACTCGTACACACACAGACAAAAGGGAAAGTTATGGCGCCGCGCGGAAACAGTTTAAATTTGTGCTGCCTTCTTTGGGCCTCGCTTCGTTTATTTGTGATATTTTTTTTCCTTTTCTTCTAAAACGATTTAAAGAAAAGTTAAGAAAAATGGGATGTGGCAATTGTTAGCCTTTTAAATTTATTATCATTTAAAAATGGACAATGGCGCGAACACAAACGGGGACTAATAAAATGTAAATAATAAATCAGCGAACGCAACTACGAGTATTTCAAAGTTACGAGAAGGACAATTTATAACCACTTTTATTTTAAACTTTCAGATTCATATTCATAAACATTTAAGGAAGGTTTAAAAATCAATTCAATATTATTATAATGTTCGTTTATCCTATTGTAAGATTTTATGCATAAAGGTGGGTACGAAGTTCGTTAACGTAAAAATGTTTGCAAGAAACATTTGTTCCTTGGCTGAAACTGGCAATACCAGATTAGTGTTGTCAACTACATTTTAGTATTTTCTTTACATTTGTCAACGCTGTTGTTTCCTGTTGGTATCATTTTTATATTTTTTTATATTTTAGTTTTCTCATTTATTTTATTTATTAAATTTATTTGAAAATTAACATTTTTGAATATTTTTCAATGCAGAAAAATGGCAGTGTTGTCAAACACACTTTTTTAATTTTAAAGACATTGAACTCATTATTACTTTTTTTCAGCAGCCCTTTGCGTAGTTTTTTTATAAGCAGTTTGATTCATTTTCCCAGTAAACATCAAACTTAGCTTGAGGGATTATTGTTTGAATACTCTTAATTTAAACAAATATTTCCTTTTTAAATCCATCACTGCAAAATATTTTGCATTTTAAACTTCTTGCAGGGACCAAAAATTTCGATTTTAACCACTGATTGAAGTTATCACTTTCGATGGCCATCTCAGCTACTCAGTAATGAAAGAAAAATTGCACATTAAACTATTAACAAAGGCATATATCAGGCGGGCCGACTATGAGGTACCCGACTTGCTCCTTTTATTAAAAGATTCAGTGCCTCTGTCTAAAGTTTGAATAAGGTCGGACTTAATATGTGACTTCTTTCGCGAAAATGACATAATTTTGACGAAACTTGTTGCAAGTTTAGGCAAACGACGAACGATGTTGTAAATAGTCTGTATCATAATAAATAGGACTATGTCCTAATTTCGCATAATGTGTTCATAAAGCCCTTATACGAAGCTCCTGTTGATTTAAGGCTCTGGCGCTCTGGAAGCCACAAATTATAAAGGGTGTCCCAAGAAGAGCGCAATTTTTAAATTTTAAATAAAACACAGATATTTAAGAAAAAATCGTGAAACTTTATTATATCGTAAAGTAGACAGAATGAGGTTATGTATGGAACAATATATCGTGCAGATGGCCGCCGCGGCTTTGCTGGCATGCACGCGATCTTTTAATGAAATTTTCAATGACCGTTTTGCTTGAATGCTGAGGTATTTCATTAATGCAGCGTCCAATTTCGTCTTTTAAGGCTTGAGTCGTCGTCGGCTTATTCGCGTAAACCATCGACTTCAAAAAACCCCAAAGAAAAAAATCTAATGGTGTTAAATCGCACGATCTAGACGGCCAATTCTGATCTCCAAAACGCGAAATAACACGACCGGGAAATGACTGATGCAGCAATTTCATTGTTTCTCTGGCTGTATGACATGTGGCGCCGTCTTGTTGGAACCACATGCCCTCCACATTCATTTCTTCAATTCTAGGCAAGAAAAAACGATACCAAACACCATTGACTGTTTGCGCTTGACCTGCCTCATTTTCATAAAAAAAAGGTCCAATGATTCCTCCAGCCCAAAAACCACACCACACAGTGACACGTTGAGGATGCATTTGCTTCTAGTGAATCACTCGAGGATTTTCCGCACCCCAAATGCGACAATTCTGCCTATTGACGAAGCCATCAAGATGAAAATGGGCCTCGTCACTGAAGATGATTTTATCGGCAAAATCAGCATTTTCATGTTGTCTCTCCAATACCCAATTAACGAACTCCCTTCGCTGTCCATGGTCAGCTGGCTTCAGTTCCTGAGTCAATTGAATTTTGTATGCATGAAGATGCAAATCTTTCGTCAAAATTCGCTGCAAAGTGGATTTGGAGACACCAATTTGCTGAGCTCGGTGTCGAATTGAGGTGGATGGAGTTTGAGCGACATCATCACGTACAGCTGCGACATTTTCGGTCGATCGACCTGTTCGATGGCGCGTTGTTGTCTTTACATCACTAACATACCCAGTTTCTTCAAATTTATCCATTAATCTCTTTACAGTTGACTCTTTTGGAGCATTATTGTGACCCCAAATTGATCGCAATTTGCGAACTGTAGCCGCAAAACTTTCACCATTTTGGTAAAACAATTTCACAATGAGAATGCGTTGTTCATTCGTGTAGCGCTCCATTTTTACTAACCTCGTACCTTCTACTAACAAACAATAACAATTGTTCAAATGTCAAACAATGACACTTCGAATGTTGCCAGATTTAAAAATTGCGTTCTTCTTGGGACACCCTTTATATGATCACTCTCAAATTTATCGTGGACGTTATGGGCGGTCGTATTTACCTCAGGTGAAACTACACCATATCGGTCCATATTTTCATATAGTCCACATACAACGGGGCGTTCCAATTCCCTGTTGCTCTTGAAGTCACATATTACATCTGAATATACAGAGTGTGCGATTTAACATTTTAATTTTTTATTTTTAAGGTTAATAAATGAACATTCATTTTCAGCACATTCTACTTATAGGCTGTTTGGGTCGAATCTCTTCAATGGCAACTTCAATTTCATGATTCAGCGAATCAATTGTCTGTGGCTGTTAAGCGTAACACTTATCCTTAATGGCTCCCTACAGAAAATAATATAAACGGCTGAAATCACAGCTCCAAGGCGGCCAATTGACATCACAATTTCGGCTCATTATTCAATTTTCAAAAACAGCGTGTAAAATATCGATGGTTGCGTTGCCTTGGCTGTGTGATGGTGCCACAATTTTGTTTTAACCAAATGTCGTCCATGTCATGCTTTCGAATTTTTGGAAGCAAAATTCGTTGAGCGTCTAGCAGAAACGCTTACCATGGACGGTAACGGCGGATACATGCTCATTTTCGCTGAAAAATGGCCCACTGATACCGCTTGTCCAAAATCCAAACCCAACAGCCCTCGTTGTGTATGATATACTTATAAATAATATTTTTCCAGAGGTTGTTTCAGTTCTTGTATCAGGAAAATTTGTATTTCTTAACCGATTGTACCCATTTACAACGCCAAATAGGCTACAGCTACATGACAAACTTTTGCAAAGTATAGGGTGATCGCTCTAGAGGTATTTTTTCAGAACAAAAAAAATATAAAATTTCAAATCAAGTGTGGAATCTTTATGGATAATTTGAAAGGACATTTTATGTTATTTATTTTTTGAAAATAATTACCTTCAAATGTTGGCAACTGCATAATGATAAATAAGCGTTCGTTGAGACGTGGGAAAATCCGCTGTTTTCGACCAAAATTTTGTTCAGTGATGAGGCCTATTTCTGGCTCAACGGCAAAGTCAATAACAAAATTGCCTCATTTGGGCTGAAGAGCAACCAGAAGAGGTTCAAGAGGTGCCATTATACCCAGAGAAAACCACGGTTTGGTGAGGTTTATAAGCTGGTGGAATCATTGGTGCATATGTTTTCAAAAATGATGATGGCCGGAACGTAACTGTGAATGGTGCTCGCTATCGCGCCATGATATCGATCTTTACGAGGGCGACCGCAAAACTAACTGGTCTGGCACATTTTCTGTTTTACTAGCAACTTTTTTTTTGTTTTTTAAAAGCAATCTTTTATAAGCCATCTGTCAAAATTTCCGAAATATTTAATGATTATTTTCTTTGTTACAGGTGATTGAAGTAAACAAGTTTTATAATTTTTGAAAAATGGAAAATAAAGAGTTTCGTGCGGTTATTAAACACTTTTATATGCAAGGTTATACGCCACAATTAATCAAAGATGAATTGGATTCTATTCATGGTGATAATGCACCATCATACTCCACCGTGAAATCCTGGGTTCAACATTTTAAAATGGGTCGTTCAAGTACGGAAGTTGAACAACGCTCTGGAAGACCGAAAACTGCTACTACTATTGAAAACATTAGGAAAATATTTAATGAAGTGACTAAAGATAGACGAATAAAGCTCAGAGAACTTGCTGATATTATTTTAACAATATCAGCAAGTTCTCTGAGCTTTATTCGTCTATCTTTAGTCACTTCATTAAATATTTTCCTAAACACGAAAAAGAAGTTTGGAGTATTTTACATGATGAACTCCATATGAAAAAGCTATCCACAAGAACGCTGCCGCGTTTGTTGACCTTGCCTAAAAAAATCGTCCGTTGGACCAATTCCGAGGAGCTTTTAGCGATTTATCAGAGTAATCCAATAGAGTTCTTGCGCCGATTCATAACTGTTTATGAAACATGGATCCATCACTACATCCCAGAATGCAAAGAATAGTCAAAACAATGGATAGAAGCTGGTAAAAGTTGTCCCAAGCAGGCGAAAACTGTTAAGTCAGCAGGAAAAGTAATGGCCATAGTATTTTGGAATGCAAGTGGTATAGTATTTATTGATTATCTTGAGAAAGGAAAAACTATAAATAGTGAATATTCTTGTGCATTATTGGTTCGGTTGAGTGAAGAAATCAAGATAAAACGACCGCATTTAGAAAAAAAAACGTTATTTTTCATCAAGATAATGCTCCCTCACACACTGCATTTTTAACTCAACAAAAACTGGCCGAATTACGATTTGAAATTGCTCCGCATCCACCATATAGTCCAGATTTAGCTCATTCTGATTATTTCTTGTTTCCAAATTAAAAAAAATTCGCGGTGGCAAAAAATTTTCGTCCAATAGCGAGGTTATTGCTTAAGCTGAGGCATATTTTGAAGGTCTTGAAAAATCTTATTTTTCGGATGGAATTAAAAATTTTGAAAAACGTTTGATGAAGTGTATTGAGTTGGAAGGAGATTATGTTGAAAATTAAATAATAATAATTCCAAAAAAAAACGGTTCTTTTAATGTAAGGCCAGTTACTTGTGCGGTCGCCCTCGTATGCTACAGGACGGTACCACTTGCCATACAGCTGCTCAAACAATGGATCTTTTGAGAGGTCATTTTGAAAAACAGCTAATTTCACGTTTTGGACAGGTGGGTTGGCCGCCTAGATCGAGTGATATCACACCTTTATACATTTTTCTTTGGGGTTACGTAAAGTCCAAAGTCAATTAAAGCCATACCGGTCGAATTGCTCGAACGAGTCATCCGAAATTGGACCCTCAGAATGGAAATCCTGAGGCGTAGTTGCGGCCAAAATTTGAAGGAAATTATATTCAAAAAATAAATGCCATAAAATGTCCTTTCAAATCACCAATAAAGATTCAACACTTGGTTTGAATTTTTATATTTCTTTTTGTTTTGGAAAAATACCTCTAGATGGATCACCCATTATTAACCGGTTTTATCCTACAATTTTAAGCCGATTCACACACACACACACACATATATATATATATATATATATATATATATATATATATATATATATATATATATATATATATATATATATATATATATATATATATATATATATATATATATATATATATATATATATATATATATATATATATATATATATATATATATATATATATATATATATATATATATATATATATATATATATATATATATATATATATATATATATATATATATATATATATATATATATATATATATATATATATATATATATATATATATATATATATATATATATATATATATATATATATATATGTGACGTGCAAAATAGAAAGGGACCTAAGGTTAAAAACCAGTTTTGTTCAGGAGAGCCATTTTAATGATTAGGTCCCTTTCTATTTGCGCTTAGAATCGTCGACTTCACTTTCATAAAACGGGCATATCTCTGGGAGGGAACACTTTTGGGGCATGGGATCGGTCTCATTCGATGCTCAGATGTTGTCCACATCCCTTAGGTCCCATTCTCTGCGTGCTGTCACATATATCAATATATTTTTTCTAGGCATTGCAAAGGAAATGACAAAGAGAATATGCCTTTATCCTTCGCAAAATCGAGAGTACAATATTTTTGATGTGTTGGAGGAGTATCAAAAGTTTTGTAGAAGCCACTGAAAGTCTTAAATGATCTAAAATTGACAAAACATTGAACGAAGCGCACAACGAACCGTAAACTGGCCCAGGTTTATGCTCTATAATATGGGTTCTTCCACTTGGACACCTTAACTTCAAACCAATTCACCAACCAACCATACCTCCATCCAAAGTTAAGGGTATAAAAATCAACACACCCAATGCATTTTGGTTAAAACTATATGTGACGCGGGACTTAAGGGTAAAAACCAGTTTTGTTCAGGAGAGCCATTTTAAAGATTTAAATACGTGTATCTTTGGTATACCATCATTTTCATAAAACGCGCATATCTCTGGAAGGGAACACTTTTGTGGCATGGGATCGTCTCATTCGATGCTCAGATGTTGTCCACATCAAAAAATTGAAAATTGATTTTTTTTACCCTTAGGTCCCTTTCTCTATGCGCTGTCACATATACTTTGTTTTTCGATTTTATGGTGCATTTATTTACAGATATTCTTCCAATATAAAGCATGTTTTCTTAACTAGGGTACCAGCTACGCGACAAAAGACTATAATTTTTGATTTTTGTCAATTTCTTTTTTGGTTTTTATTTTATAAATGAAAAACAGTGTTTTTCAATGTTAAGGTGCATTCTATAATGTATTATAACTACTACATTTTATTCTAGCTATTATTCCAATATATGACATGTGTTCTTCACTAGAATGCTAGCTATGCGGGAAAAAATACAGTTTTAGATTTTTGTACAATTTTTTATATATTTTTTTTAAAAAAAAAATTCTAAATCGTTTTGCCTAGTTTGAACAAAATAATCTTTTATTTGCAACAGAAGTATATATAAATTGGTATTGGTTATAAGGACTACAGCTTTAAAAATTATAGTAAAATTATGACTTGAGCAGTTTTTTATTCTGGTTCGAGACCTTTATGTTGTTTCTTTTTCAGAATCAACTTAAAAAGAAGAAATTGGTGAAATGTATTTGCTACGGTTGCCAGGCAGACTGTACAGCTGTTTCTAAACCCGCCAAGGTTTTTCTTCAGCAGTCTTTGGCAACGATTACTTCGGCCACAAATCAAATGACTTATACGGGAGACTCATTTTTATTAATGAGAATTACCCTTTGTGTATAGTCTTCGAACTGTGCGTAGAGCAATCTTCAACGCGCAATATCATTTCCACCAATTCCGTTTCGCATGGGTCTTCGTTGAAAACCACAAATGCAAAAAGCACAATCAAAGTGTGCATGTTTTTTGTGCGTACATATACTCATACATGCGTTGCACATTAGGGCGTACCAATCCTTTTTAATAGTTTTTTCGTTTTTTTGTTATTTATTCGGTCTTTTATCATTATTATGACTTGAGCAGTTTTTTATTCTGGTTCGAGACCTTTATGTTGTTTCTTTTTCAGAATCAACTTAAAAAGAAGAAATTGGTGAAATGTATTTGCTACGGTTGCCAGGCAGACTGTACAGCTGTTTCTAAACCCGCCAAGGTTTTTCTTCAGCAGTCTTTGGCAACGATTACTTCGGCCACAAATCAAATGACTTATACGGGAGACTCATTTTTATTAATGAGAATTACCCTTTGTGTATAGTCTTCGAACTGTGCGTAGAGCAATCTTCAACGCGCAATATCATTTCCACCAATTCCGTTTCGCATGGGTCTTCGTTGAAAACCACAAATGCAAAAAGCACAATCAAAGTGTGCATGTTTTTTGTGCGTACATATACTCATACATGCGTTGCACATTAGGGCGTACCAATCCTTTTTAATAGTTTTTTCGTTTTTTTTGTTATTTATTCGGTCTTTTATCATTATTATGATAAAGACTGCTGAAGAAAAACCTTGGCGGGTTTAGAAACAGCTGTACAGTCTGCCTGGCAACCGTAGCAAATACATTTCACCAATTTCTTCTTTTTAAGTTGATTCTGAAAAAGAAACAACATAAAGGTCTCGAACCAGAATAAAAAACTGCTCAAGTCATAATAATGATAAAAGACCGAATAAATAACAAAAAAACGAAAAAACTATTAAAAAGGATTGGTACGCCCTAATGTGCAACGCATGTATGAGTATATGTACGCACAAAAAACATGCACACTTTGATTGTGCTTTTTGCATTTGTGGTTTTCAACGAAGACCCATGCGAAACGGAATTGGTGGAAATGATATTGCGCGTTGAAGATTGCTCTACGCACAGTTCGAAGACTATACACAAAGGGTAATTCTCATTAATAAAAATGAGTCTCCCGTATAAGTCATTTGATTTGTGGCCGAAGTAATCGTTGCCAAAGACTGCTGAAGAAAAACCTTGGCGGGTTTAGAAACAGCTGTACAGTCTGCCTGGCAACCGTAGCAAATACATTTCACCAATTTCTTCTTTTTAAGTTGATTCTGAAAAAGAAACAACATAAAGGTCTCGAACCAGAATAAAAAACTGCTCAAGTCATAATAATGATAAAAGACCGAATAAATAACAAAAAAACGAAAAAACTATTAAAAAGGATTGGTACGCCCTAATGTGCAACGCATGTATGAGTATATGTACGCACAAAAAACATGCACACTTTGATTGTGCTTTTTGCATTTGTGGTTTTCAACGAAGACCCATGCGAAACGGAATTGGTGGAAATGATATTGCGCGTTGAAGATTGCTCTACGCACAGTTCGAAGACTATACACAAAGGGTAATTCTCATTAATAAAAATGAGTCTCCCGTATAAGTCATTTGATTTGTGGCCGAAGTAATCGTTGCCAAAGACTGCTGAAGAAAAACCTTGGCGGGTTTAGAAACAGCTGTACAGTCTGCCTGGCAACCGTAGCAAATACATTTCACCAATTTCTTCTTTTTAAGTTGATTCTGAAAAAGAAACAACATAAAGGTCTCGAACCAGAATAAAAAACTGCTCAAGTCATAATAATGATAAAAGACCGAATAAATAACAAAAAAACGAAAAAACTATTAAAAAGGATTGGTACGCCCTAATGTGCAACGCATGTATGAGTATATGTACGCACAAAAAACATGCACACTTTGATTGTGCTTTTTGCATTTGTGGTTTTCAACGAAGACCCATGCGAAACGGAATTGGTGGAAATGATATTGCGCGTTGAAGATTGCTCTACGCACAGTTCGAAGACTATACACAAAGGGTAATTCTCATTAATAAAAATGAGTCTCCCGTATAAGTCATTTGATTTGTGGCCGAAGTAATCGTTGCCAAAGACTGCTGAAGAAAAACCTTGGCGGGTTTAGAAACAGCTGTACAGTCTGCCTGGCAACCGTAGCAAATACATTTCACCAATTTCTTCTTTTTAAGTTGATTCTGAAAAAGAAACAACATAAAGGTCTCGAACCAGAATAAAAAACTGCTCAAGTCATAATAATGATAAAAGACCGAATAAATAACAAAAAAACGAAAAAACTATTATAGTAAAATAATAAAAGAATCAAAGGCAATTTAAAAAAAAAAAAATCAACAAAATCTGTTTCTATAAATTTTTTTTTAAAAAAAAATGAGCTTTACTTCTTCTCTGCAAAGAACACCAGGAACTTAATGGGACACTGGATCATAACGGTGCATTTTAGATCCTAATGCAGTATGTTTAATACGATTGTTCTTAAATTTGAAGAAATTTCACATTATCAGAATATGTCCCACCCACTCAAGGAATTACATAAAAAGAGATGAGGAATTGGTACTTAACCTAAAGCAAATGTCCCTACGTTAATTTTCATGTATTACTGAGACGAGAGTTCCAATAAACATCCGCTTTAGTCACAGTATGATGCATGACAATTGATATTTTTTCATTTCTCAATTTAATACATTTTTCTTTTTTTAATAAGATTTTCAACCCATTTCCAACTGCTGTCGTTATCGTTTGGCATTACTTAACAATCGCTTCATGTAAAGACAATTTATTTAATAACACCCTGGGTGGAAATTTTGCCTCGTTTTTATCCCCTTGTAATAATCCCTTGAATATCAAAAAATAAGATTGGCTGTTGCAGACGACGAAATTTCGCAATTAATTACACTGGTCAACACTAAATTTGCGGCAAAGGGTTTGATAGTTAAAAATTCAATTTATAGAATTTTGCCTATATATTCAACAATTCTTGCCCGAAATATAAACGCTGCATATTGTTGAGAAGGTCAATTTCTCTTCTAATAACCCCTCTTTTGAAAATCAGTTCACAACTACAGCAGTTAGGCGTCAGATCCGCGATGAGCAGCCCCAATTCAAATAAAGTTGACTATCATATCTTCTGCTTTTATTTTTTTTAAATTTTGTTGCCCAGTGCCATCAAGGTTGGTGGTGTTTGGTCATAATCACTGATTATCCAATACTAATTTTCTTTTTCGTATTTTGTTTTTCTTGAAATTGTGTGCTTATATTTGTGTTTCATATGTCATGTGCCACACCTGCGTATTCAGATCAAATGTCTATCTCCACTTAAGACTAAACGCCTTGTGCTTCAGCCTAAGTAACCTACACCTGCAGATTCAGATGAAATGCCGTCTTCCAATTTACAAACACGGATTAAAATATCATCGTGAACAGCAGCAAACTTGTTACCATAACACCTGATGTTTCTGGTCTTGCTCCGCATCGTTTTCTTAGACTATAATTGGCATTTGCCAGTAAAAATCCTATTTAAGGTAATTTTAATTTAAAAATTTCAAATTAAACCAATCCTCTTTTAGCCGCGCTGGTGCCGCTGCAGAAACCGTTGGCAGCATTTGGCATCATGTTTCTTTCACGGAATAAGAAGAAAAGCCGAATTCCATTTGCTTCATTTAATTACTACTTAACTAAAAAGATAAATGCTCGAGTGAACCTCAAACAGGAATTAACTCCAAATGCAACATGAGGAAATTTTCAACATCCCGTCAAATGAATGCGGGCACTCCGTTCGGAGCCAAACACGGAGCCGAGCACTGGGTACATGTGAAATGTGCTGTAAACGTGTAGAACTCCTACAATTTCAGAGGAATTTTTTGTTTTTTTTTGTTTCGCATTTCACAAGAAGATTGCGATGCCAGTAATTAAATATATAGAATAATGAAAAGGAAAAAAGGAAAACCGAAAATATAAAAAGAAATAAAAACATACCGGTTAATAATTGCAACGAAATTACCACAAATAAATTATAGTCGTATAAGAAAATGTTGAAAAGAAGAAGAATTACAATCTTCGAAATTAAGAAATTACATTAACACTGGACTAGACTTTTTTGTCTTCCAGGATTTTATTCGACGTCAAGGAAGGACTGTTATCTTTAAAAGAAATGTACAACTACATTTATGCGTTAATTTAAATCTCAATAGTAAAAATTGTCAATAAGACAAAAAATAAAATAGAACTGGTTAGAGACAACAAGAGGACTCATTAAAATCGGCCGGAATAACCGTCCAATATGAGAAGTGCCTCGTTATCCAATTTAACCTTTACATAGTCCATAATAATCTCCTAGCCATTTATTTTATTCTTTTGAAGTTTGAGAACAATCGGTTCATTATTTTGGCCATAAATTTAATAAGACACCGTGGCGCCGCCCACTTTTTCCTCTGGATGTGTTCCGATCCATTCGAACTTCAAATGTTGCTAATAACATCTTTATATCTACTAGTTGATGAGATATTGTCTTTTTAAGCTCAGAATAGTTGATTTTTCCAGAGGTTGACTTAGTTATTGTGTGGGAAAAATCTTTACCTCTTGATCGACCTAACCCATTTTACCTCTTGATCGACCTAACCCAGTACACGCAGAGAAAAAACATGGTTACTACATGGTCACGGCAATAAAAGTATGTTCTCCGCAACAAAAGTATGTTCGTCGCAACCATAGCATATAGTATAATTAGTAGTATTATAGTAGTATAGTATAATTGCTGCAACATTAATATTGTAGAAATGTAACAATAGTATTATTGCCAAATTTAAAAATGAAAATATGGTTATAGCAACAATATAAATATGATTGGTGCAACAAAAGTATTGTGTTTTGCGTTTTATGTTAACAATAATATGATTTCGGCAATCATACTGTATGATTGTAATTTTTCTTCATTTAAATATGCTTTAAAGAACAAATGTTATTGGTACGGATCTAATGCAATAATAGTACTTTTTTATCGAAATTAAAATTTTTTATACAAGCTGCTTTGGCTTTGTTTAACTGAAATTTTTTTTAAATAAAAACGCTTACGTTTATTTAAACTTTTTTTAACTACTGTGAAATAAATCCTATTATTTTGAATTTAATGTTTTTTTGTTGAATAATTTTCTATTGTCGACAACTTAAACAAAGTCTAATAAATTATAATGGAGATCATAGTATAATTATGTGTGATCCTACTATGGTTGTAAGGATCATAACATGGTTGCGTGTAAATCATACTATGGTTGTGAGGATCATACTATGGTTGTATGTGAAACATACTATGGTTGAGAGGATCATACTAGAGTGTGAGTCATACTATGGTTGTGGGGATCATAATATGGTTATGTGTGAATCATACTATTGTTGTTAGGATCATAGTATGGTTGTAATTGATACATACTATTGTTGTGAGGATCATAATATTGTTGTACCACAACCATATACCCAACAATAGTATTATCCTCTTCGAATATTGTCACCACAACCATACTTTTTTTTGCGTGTACCAGCAGTTTAAAGTCCATCAACACATGTTTCTGTTGCCTAGCTTCAACAGTGGCTTGCTTTCCACAGATGGACATGGCTAAATCATCTTAGAACTTTATACCCTCCATACTATGATAAAGGTTATAAAAATCCCCGATAAGACTTGAAAGAGAAACCAGATATGATCAAAAATATTGAATAAGATTTTTGTCGATGGGCAATAAAAATGATAGGTCGATAGTAGATGTGAACCATTAAAGGGACCGAGATTGCGGGTAAATTAAGGTGCTCCTGCAGTTTGTCTTTTAGGTTTTATACAGGGAAAATATTGCGGATTGATTTACAGGTTAAAGTTTAGTCTGTTCCTCACAGATTCAGGCAGATTGATATATAAGGGTAAAGTTAAGTCTGCCATTAGCTGTGGTCAGTCGATTTTTATTAATTGTAAAATAAAAAAATTAACCGCAAACATTTCTAAGTCCACGATTTATGGATAAGCATTTGAAATATAAATATTAATACTTTAACATTCCCTTAAGAAACAAAATCGGAACATCTCTCACCCACTGATTGGGACTTTTTTATATTAAGACCAACACTCAGGGGTTTTCCCCTATATATGCAGTGCATTGTATATGTCAAGGGAAGATAGATTAGGGTAGGGAAGGAAAAAGGTAGTAATGTTTATGGACATTTAAGTTAAACCTGTTCATATCGGTCGTAGCAGGAAGCACCTCTGCGGGAAGTATGTTCGACATGCGGACAACACGGCTGAAGAACGAATTCTTCCTGTAACGCGTCGCGCGATACGAAGGCTAATAAATAACAAATGGATGCGAACTTCTAGACAAGCGGTTGCTACGGGCGAACACTCTTACCTCTGGGATGAGATCACCTATATCAGAAGAGCACATTACGTTAAAGTACCTGTAAAAGAGTGATACGAAGCTAACATTCCGCTGATGCTCGAGTGAAGCAACGTAGTTGGCCACCCTGCTATCTCCAACAAGCCGCAGCGCCCTTGTACCCGGTCGAGAAACTCCTTGAAGCACCCGCCCAGATGTGTCAGTTATACTCCATTTTTGTCCGAATGTATGCTATGTAGATATTTAGGAGGCTGGAGGAGGTAGCCGCTGATGCTCGAGTGAAGCAACATAGTTGGCCACCCTGCTATCTCCAACAAGCCTCAGCGCCATTGTACCCGGTCGAGCAACTCCAATAAAAACCTTGAAGCACCCGCCCAGATGTGTCAGTTATACTCCATTTTTGGCCGAATGTATGTCATATAGATGTTTAGGAGGCTGGAGGAGGTAAAGTATTTCTTGCACCGCTTTAAAAAGCTTAGGCACTTGAATGCTTCTTTCGACACTTTCAAAATGTGTTTGTTCCAGCGAACATCACACTGAATTTTCCGGCACAGAACATTAAGAGCATCCGACTCATCGGCAAGAATCCCACACATCAATGGTGTCGACGATGTTAAGCCCATCAATTGTTTATGTAGCATTGGGATTTGCTAGCATTAAACTCGACCCTGTTTGCAAAACCCCACTCTGAGACCCTCACAAGATCTACGGTGAGTGTGTCAGTCATATTTTGCCCCATCGTGGCCCAGTCTACGGTCGAACGAATATGAGTGACATGAGTGCGGTCGTCAGCAAACGATAAATAGGGTTTGTTGTCAGGCTTAGGAGGTCGTTGAAAAAAATGAGAAACGTAAAGGGAGAGAGGACAGAGCCTTGCGGTACCCCTGCATTAAAAGCATACTCATCTGACAAGACTCCATTTATAACAACGCGTATAGGGCGATCTCTGAGAAAACTCGATATGAATCGAGAGAAATCAGTACCGACTATAAAAGCAATTAGAAAGAGTGCGCCGTGCCACACTCTATCGAACGCCTAGGAAATATCCAGAGCCACTACCTTAATTTTACCAAGCCGGTACATTTATCGACTCCACAGCTCCAAAAGGAGCGCCAATTGGTCTCCCGTAGATCGTTTCCTACAGAAGCCATCTTGTCGATCTAAATAATTTACAAAATGGCGATTCACTATATTCTAAATCACTTTCGAGAGTGCAGAGCAAACTGAAATTGGGCGGTAGTTGTCAGGGTTACTATCCTCACCCTATTTTGGGATCGCTGTTACATTGAACGAACTTCCCCACACGAGGGGAAGGCTCGCACACGGTACGAGAGGTTGAAAAGATTGCGCAACAGACGATTTAGTTTCGACAAACACTTATTAAGGACAAGTGTTGAAATTCAATTCCACGTTGAGTTCCGCAAGAACCCTTTTAAATCCCGTTTACGTTAATTCAACTGCGGTCATGGGGTCAAAAACGTATAGAGGTTCAACTAGGGCCACTAGCTCGAACACCACAACCACATCTTTTAACGCCAAATATAAATATTTAAACGGATACGGCGCGCCCTGGATACTTAACAGTTTTTTTTTTTTGGAAATAACTACTACGTCCAATATTTTGGTATATTCCTTATTCCCTGGTTAAAGGAGTTTTCACAGAGAAAGGCAAACAATTTTCCAACAATACAACATTTTAAACTGTATTCAACATCGGAATCAGTATTCTAACCCACAGAAAAAATATCTCTTTTATTTTCTTAGGCATACGAGGGCGACCGCAAAAGTAACTGGCCTAACATAAAAAGAACCGTTTTTTTAGAATTATTATTATTTATTTTTCAACATAATCTCCTTCCAACTCAATACACTTCATCAAACGTTTTTCAAGTTTTTTAATTCCATCCGAAAAATAAGATTTTTCAAGACCTTCAAAATATGCCTCAGTTTCAGCAATAACCTCGCTATTGGACGAAAATTTGTTGCCACCCAGATTTTTTTTAAATTTGGAAACAAGAAATAATCAGAAGGAGCTAAATCTGGACTATATGGTGGATGCGGAGAAATTTCAAATCGTAATTCGGCCAGCTTTTGTTGAGTTGAAAATGCAGTGTGTGAAGGAGCATTATCTTGATGAAAAAGAACTTTTTTTTTCTAAATGCGGTCGTTTTATCTTGATTTCTTCCAATAATGCACAATAATATTCACTATTTACAGTTTTTCCTTTCTCAAGATAATCAATAAATATTATAACCCTTGCATCCCAAAATACTGTGGCCATTACTTTTCCTGCTGACTTAACAGTTTTCGCCTTCTTGGGACCACTTTTACCAGCTTCTATCCATTGCTTTGGCTGTTCTTTGCATTCTGGGATGTAGTGATGGATCCTTGTTTCATCAGCAGTTATGAATCGGTGCATGAATTCTATTGGATTACGCTGATAAATCGCTAAAAGCTCCTCGGAATTGGTCCAACGGACGATTTTTTGGGGCAAAGTCAACAAACGCGGCACCCATCTTGTGGATAGCTTTTTCATGTGGAGTCCATCATGTAAAATACCCCAAACTTGTTTTTCGTGTGTTTTAACAATATCCGCAAGTTCTCTGATCTTTATTCGTCTATCTTTAGTCACTTCATTAAATATTTTTCTAATATTTGCAATAGTAGTAGCAGTTTTCGGTATTCCAGAGCGTTGTTCATCTTGCGTACTTGAACGACCCATTTTAAATTGTTGAACCCTGGATTTCACGGTGGAGTACGATGCTGCATTATCACCATGAACAGAATCCAATTCATCTTTGATTAATTGTGGCGTATAACCTTTCATATAAAAGTTTTTAATTACCGCACGAAACTCTTTATTTTCCATTTTTCAAAAACTATAAAACTTGTTTACTTCAATCACCTGTAACAAAGAAAATAATCATTAAATATTTTGGAAAGTTTGACAGATGGCTTAGAAAAGATTGCTTTTAAAAAACAAAACAAAAAAAATGCTAGTAAAACAGAAAATGTGCCAGGCCAGTTAGTTTTGCGGTCGCCCTCGCATTCATACAAATTCATACACTATACGTTTTAAGGCTATTCGAAAGGTACCGTCTCTCGCCAATTATGCAAAGTCTATAGGATTATAAATCATGCATCGAAGCTGCTTTATCGACGTAGACTTTCGACTCAACGAAAAGATACAATTGGACAAATTAAGTTCGGCCATGCCAACGCTTTTTTACCCTCTATTACGGATTACGATCCAATATAAAAATGTTTTCATTGGGGCCTTGCACCGGCCTCTTTTCTGTCAGAGTGTGTTTTATTCCATACCAACATCGTATATACTAACTTTTTTTGATATAGCGGTATTTATTCTTGAAAGATAGCCTTTCAAAGTTTTGTGTTGTGTGGCGGGGTCACTCCCTTTTTTCCAATTTGAACACAAGTTTAGCCTATATAAATATGATAATCATAGATTTTAATATGTAAAATTTCTCTGAATATCAGTCCCAATAAAGTATAGCCATAAATTTGATTTTTTTTAAAGGGTACCGCCCACTTTTCCTCCAGGATGTGTTTAATCCATGACAACATCATATTCTCCAAATATAACAGTCATATTTTTAATAGTTCAGGGTTGATTGTTCAGAGCCCCTCCCCTTGTCCAATTTTGTCATAGTTTATATTAATTAAATATTCCTTGGGTTTATTGTGGTAAATTCATTGTACTTAGTAGGGACATAAATACTGTTACAACATTGAACACATCCATTTCAATAGTAGAACTAAACATACCCCGTTAATGTCATATGGGTTTTGAAAGCTAACCTCAATATCGTTAGTCTGTAACGGGATTTTAAAATTGTTTTAACTTTCATCATGGAGTGGTCAGATGATGAGAACCGTCTCGCTGTAATAGCGCTTTTCAAGTGTGAAATGAAAAGAAGCGATATTTTCAAAACGCTCCGGCCACTAGGGATTAGCCGCATGTTCGTCTACCGATGCATAAAACTGTTTGAGGAGACTGGAGATGCAAAAGACCGCCACTGGTCGGGCCGCCCACGCTCTGTTCGAACACCGCATGTCATCCAAGCCGTTAAATCAAGAATTCACAGAAATCCGCTCCGAAAACAGAAAATCGTGGACCGTGAGATGAATATCACGCAAAAGTCCATGAGTCAAATCATTAAAAAAGACTTGGGACTTGGGGCTTTCAAACGACATATCGGAAATTTATTGACTGCAGCTTTAAAAAAAAATAGGAATGAAAAATGCAAACGTCTTTTGGTGAAGCACGCTTATAACTTGCACAGAAAAATTTTGTTCACCGATGAAAAATTTTTTACCGTTCAGGAAAAATTGAACAAGCAAAGTGATAGAGTGTATGCGCGGTCATCTAAGGAAGCATCTGAACTGATCCCAAGAAACCAAGACCCCGTTTTGGAAGTTGTTGTGAAGGTTCTTAATAATTCCCTGTTTCAAAACCAGCCATGGACTTTCCAGTAGGATTCTGCGCCGGCCCATAAGGCTAAAACGTCCCAGGCCTGGCTTTGTAACAGTTTGCCAGCGTTCATTTCCTCACAAGAATGGCCCTCAGGCAGTCCAGATATGAACCCATTGGATTACAAATTGTGGACGGTTTTAGAGGACGGCAAAAGTAGTAAATAAGTAGATTCTTTTTGAATACAATATATAGGGTGTTTTTTATTGGGGTATAGAACTTTAAGTTGGCATCACTTTTTTAACTGGCGGCCATTTTGTCAGCTGTCAAGTGATTAATATTTATTTTGGTTTGCCATTTCATAATGAACAGGTTGACAAAAGAACAACGCTTGCAAATCGTGCAAATTTATTTCGAAAGTAATGGTTCAGTTCGCGAAGTTCACCGCAAGCTCCGTCCATTTTATGGTCGACATAATCGTCCATTAGAGCAATTAATTCGGTTAACTATGGATCGGTTAACATGGACCATTGGATTATTTTCTTTGGGGATATGTGAAGTCGCTCGTCTACGCCAACAAACCAGAACCACGTTAGGGGACTTGGAAGCCAACATTCGTGGCGTTATTGCCAACATACGGCCCCATATGCTCGAAAAAGTGGTTGAAAATTGGACCTGTAGAATTGGCTTTATTCGAGCCAGCCGCGGCGGCCACATGCCAGAAATCATATTTAAACATTAATGGCATAAAATTATCCTTCCAATAAAGCCAAATTGATGGACATTAAAACGATTTTCTTGTGTTTTATTTCAATTCGAAGTTCTATACCTCAATAAAAAACACCCTTTACATCAATAAATATATTAAAAAATATTTGGTACAAAAACATTCAGTACTTTTTATTATTGACAGCATAAAACGTTTGTAACAGTATTTATGTCCCTACTAAGTATTCGCAAATCACGCACCCTGTTAGTTTCTACAAGATTATAATCACATGCGGTTTGTAAGCGACTTTATATCCGTTATCACATACTATACTCAGTTTGAGCGAGTCAAGTTGCTTGTCGAGCGGCATGACCTTAAATGCGGAATGCCTATTCGTTTGGCGCTATAGGAAAACATTAACCAATAACGAAAAGTTAAGTAAAATCGAATGTTATTTTTGGCTTCTAGAGCAATTGGACTTTAAATCGGGCGGCACTTTGCTTGGGGGTTTTCTTGAAACATGCAACCCTGGGTTCTAGTTTTACCATAGTTAGTTATTGCTCGCTGATAACGTATGCGAAATTTAAGTTAGGTCGGAGATAACATCTTAATTCTAGAGTGACAGCTCCTCATTTAAACTATAAACCGATATGGTCTGATTCCCCCAGAGATGGGTGTTGGTCGCTCGAAAAAATCTGTTTGAAATTTGGTCGGAATCGTATAAATACCGTGCCTTAAAACGGGAAAGCTCTTTGTATGTAGCAGATATGGACATATTGCCTACATTGTCATTGTTCACCTATTGGGCGCTTACAACGCACAGGGGTGGCGATTTAATATTCTAAATTTGAATCGGCTGTAAAAAAAAGTACTGATAATCTTTTCAAATTTTTTGGTTTTATTGGAAAGGTTGAACTTTGCCATTTAATGATGGAACACAATATCATGTATATGACTACCACAACTGGCTCGGCAGTACCTCATCCGATCAACCCATTTTTTTTGTAAATTTTCGATTATTTCAGGTCGAATCTCTTCAATGGCAACTTCGACTTCATGTTTGAATGCTTCAATTGTCTCTGAATGCTTTGGGTACCTTTTTCTTTAATGGCTCCCCACAGAAAATAATCCAAAGGGCTAAAATCACACTTTCGGCTGACTATTCGATTTTCAAAAACAGTGCGTAAATTATCGATGGTTGCGTTGGCTCGTTTTGTTGAAACCAAATGTCGTCCATTTCATTCTCTTGCATTTTTGTAAACCAAAATTCGTTAAGCATGGCGCGTTAACGATCACCGTTGACGATAACTGCGGCTCCTTGCATATTTTTACAGAAAAATGGCCCAATGATACCGCCAGTCCAAAATCCACACCAAATAGTGAATCGTTGTGGATACATTTTGCTTATTGACATAGCCACCGAGATGAATAAGAACTTCATCTGAAACCACGACTTTCAGTAAAATTCTTTATCTCATTCAAACAATCTTCAGCCCATTGGGCGAATCGAAAACGCATCGGTCGGTGTTTCATTATAATTGAAAAAGTTCAACATCCAATAAAACCAGAAATTTAAAAAAAATATACATTTTTTTTACTGTCGTTTCAAATTTAAAATGTTAAATCGACCACCCTGTACGTCTTAACTTCCATTCCCCATTTGGAGTCATTCGTACACAAAAACTTATAATATTTTTCTGAGGTACTTTCATATTAAACCTTTTTAATCCTAAGCCGAATCTCAAGTACAAACTTCCTGAGCTGTGCACAATATAATTGTTGTTATCACTGACCAGGACCTTCTATTTTACTCCTGCTCGATTGGCTAATGCATTTTATAGAGAAACGTATACTCGTAGATGGCTTAGAGATAAATCTCTGAATCGTAAAGTGAGCGAGAGATTTATATACTCGTACTAGGTGGAAGGACCGCGGCAGGAAAAGTTTTTTAATATTTCTCCAGGAGTTGAACCTATGCTTACTGGCATGATAGTCGTGTACACTATACCAAGGCGCACAGTGGTGCAGGATCGATTTACATCGGCCAAAATTTTATACCTTTTGATCTAGTAAATATTTTTGAGTTCTGTTAAAAGGTAATTGTATTTAAGGACTCAAGGATTATTTTGAGCTTTTAAGATTTAAAACAGGGCAACTTAGATATATTTGAGAAATTAGCCTGAAGTTTTCGAAGTATTAAATTTATCTTCAGGGTGGAGCGCGATAATTTGATTATTTTGGAATAAAAAAAAAATTATGAACCTTAAAAAGATTTATTTTGTCTTTAAATTTAAATTAATCACAATTTTTAAATTACATGGTTTCAAATAGTGTATCTGGCAAATGTCGACCTTCGCTATCGACAAACTGCTGCATACGTTTTCTGAAGTTTTCATGAACTCTAACAAGCATGTCGACTGGTATTCTGCCAATTTCAGCCTCAATATTGTTAATTAGGTCTTCCAAGGTGTTGGGACGGTAGATATACACCTTCGACTTCAGGTTACCCCAAAGGAAAAAAATCAAATGGGGCTAGGTCAGGTGAGCGTCCAGGCCAGTTCACATCACCCCTCAAAGAGATAAGCCGTCAATGAAACATTCATGGTAACCCTCGCTGTCTGTGCAGTGACACCATCCTGTTGGAACCATGTATCCTCTAATTACATTGCCACAAGAGCCGGCTGAAAAAGTCCTGTGTCATAGTCAAGTACCGTTCGGAGTTCACAGTTACGGCAAGGCGGTTATCCTGGAAAAAGTAAGGGCCAATGAGGTTGTAATCCTTCTCTCAGGTCCCTTTCGTACACATGACACATTCCCTGCTGTTCTCAATGCAGATGCCCAACTTACAATTGATTGCCGTCCAGGAACACGTCCGCGTGGTGGAATAGCGAATCGTAAACGAAAAGCACGCTGCACTGCCATGATCGAGTGCGCAGTTGAAAAATACTCTTCAATACATAATGACCTCTCCTCAAGTGTCTAATGCATGATGTCAACTGAAAGGCAGATGAGTACAAATCTCCCTTCAGCCACAATAAGATACGCACACTCTCCACTCTCTTCGACCACAGCCTGCAGTTCAAAAAAGCAATATAGTGCGCTCCACCCTGTATATATATATATATATATAAATGAAATGTGGTTTGTTACACCGCTCAAAACTTGAAAACGACTGGAGCTATTTGGATTATCCTTCTGCGGGTTTGTTCTTAATTGCTACGCGAAGGTTTAGGTAAAGGGATATTTTGGACTGCGGGCGGAAAAGGTTTGACAAAACTGTTTTCTTGAGCTAGAAGGCTGACAATTGGTACACAATTTAAGGGTACATTGGGAAGGTCTGTAGATGGTTTATTGTATTTTGCATGAAATCGGCCCAGTAGGCGTGGTACCTCCCATACATATTCTAAGTTCTGCTGGTAATGTGGGCGGGAATGGACAAAGGCGCGTGGTACCTCCCATACAAATCACAAATTAAAAGTCCATTATTCTGCCACTGTTAACGGTATTTGAAAAATAATTGGTATGTCGATTCAGTGCACCTAATATTCTTCTTCGAAAGATCAATCCACCGCGACTTTGCAACGGAACCGGACTTTCAGTGAAAATAAAATTTGAAGGCAAAACAACGTTTGCCTTCCGGGTCAGCTAGTTATAATGGGTGATAATTTTGAGGTTCCCGACTTTTTTAAAGAAAAACACAGAAAATTCAAATCGAATGAGGAATGTTTATTATCAATTGAAAGAACATTGTTTGGCATTTATTTTTTGAAGATTATGTCTATAAAATGTTGGCCGCGGCTACGTCTCGATGGCCCATCCGTTGAGTCAAATGACTCGTTCGAGCATTTCGACAAGTAACTGGCGAATGACACGCGTGATGTTTTGCTCTTAGGCCTGAATCGAATCGGGTTTGCAGCTTTAGACTTTACATATCCCTACAGGAAAATGTCTAACGGTGTGATATTACATGATCTTGGTGACCAATCGACAGGCCCAAAACGTGAAGTTATCTGCTCTCCGAAGTGTTCTCTCAATAAATCAATTCATTGATGCGATGTGTGGGAAGTGGCGCCGTCTTGTTGAACCTAAATGTCGCCGAGATTACGAGCTTTAATTTCAGGCATCAACTCGTCGGTTATCATGGTTATCATATCACCGTCAACGGTCGTCATTGACGGTGACGTTCTCACCGGCAATTCCACCGTCCCACTAACCACACCAAACCGTTGTTTTTTCTGGATGAAGTGGCAGCTCTTGTACCTCTTCTGGTTGTTTTTAGTCCCAAATGCGGCAATTTCGCTTGTTTACATACCCATTGAGCCAGAAATGTTGGCCGATTATGTTGACCATAAGTTGAACGAAGTGCACGAAACACATTCCTCACAGAACGTGAATTTTCGTAATTAAGCTAAGCGATTTGTAAACGTTGTTCAGGTGTAAGTGTTTCCATTATGAAATGTCAAACAATACTTAACAAAAATAACATGACAGCATGACACGACTCACACTTGATCCGTCAAAAAAAGGCTATTAAAAAAAGTATCTTTACTTGGACCACCCTATATATAATTTCGTTTTTTTTAAAAGTATTTTTTTTTGTTTTTAGTTTTTTTACAGATCAGTCAGAAGTGATTGTTCATAAAATGCGCAAAGAACTTTTTTTCCTTATTGCCGATTTACACTTTTCACAGGTTTTGAAAATTGAAAAAGTAAAATTTAATTTTCGAAATTGTCGAACTGTATCTCATATATTTTTATCGAGTATGGTTGCTTATCTTTAATATGGCGTCAATTTTGTTTGCACCAAATATTCTTTAGTTGCAGTAACTTTTTAAAAAAAAAATATTGATTTTTTTAATAACATATGACTTTGGGCCAATGTAACTTTTTTTTTTCTTTAAAGCCCTTGAAGAAAGTAGTATCATTTTGGAAAGGTAAAAAATTTCGCCGATGTAAATCAATCTTGGATTGCTATGCGCTGCCAACTTAATAGGGTCTCCTATCAATATTTCAAGGCGTTGTTCAACAGATTGACATATGTGACGCGCAAAATAGAAAGAGACCTAAAGCTAAAACCCAGTTTTGTTCAGGAGAGCCATTTTAAAGATTAGGTCCCTTTCTTTTTGCGCTTAGAATCGTCAACTTCACTTTCATAAAACGCACATATCTCTGGGAGGGAACACTTTTGGGGCAAGGGATCGGTCTCATTCGATGCTCAGATGTTGTCCACTTCAAAAAAAAAAGTGAAAAGTTGATGAAAAGTTTTGTTTAGGAGAGCCATTTTAAAGATTAGGTCCATTTCTATTTGCGTTTAGAATCGCCGACTTCATTTTCATAAAACGCGCATATCTCTGGGAGGGAACACTTTTGGGGCATGGGATCGGTCTCATTCGATGCTCAGATGTTGTCCACATCAAAAAGAAGAAAAAAAAATGAAAATTGATTTTTTTACCCAGAGGTCCCTTTCTCTATGCGCTGTCACATATATAAATTATGGTAAATGGTACGAGTATATACTTATATACGTGTATAGGTATATAATGTTAAAGCTTTAATTTTCATGAATAATAGCCAATGACAAAAAAACATCGTCGAAATAGTGACAGCGCCGAAATAATTCCCCTCCTCTAACCAAAGCTGAAGAAACCTTTCTCGTGTGGCAAACAATAATGGCAAACTATAATACCCAGTACCACAATGTGGCAGATTGTATAATGAAAACTAAACCTCTTTTTTTCTTATGCAAATTTTTCTAGAATGTGCACACTCCCGCCCAGATAAAAGACGGCTCAAATAAACCGCTTGTAAAAACTATGGCCAACAAATTTCCATATTCTTGAAACATAAAAAAACACAAACTATAACTTTAAGGCCATAAGGAGAATGCAGAGCTGGGAGTAAAACAGTTGCGAGAGAAGGCGAGAAGGGCTGGAAGAGAGCAAGCAGAGCTAAGGAAAGAAATTGTCCCATCATTGAATATAAACTAATCATTCCTAGACCGCCTCCAAAGCTTTGCTATATTTACAACAAAAGCACTTTCAAAGAGTTTTATTTCTTTGCCCGACTTGAAGCTAACGTGGCCAAAAAGGATAAAGGGCACATGCCAACACACATACACAGATACACACACACACGAGCATATACACTGAGAAACGAGAAAACGTCTACAATGCAAGAGAAACTATTTTATTGTTGAGCAATGACATTTTTGCCTTATTTTCATAGCCTTCTCTAGCTCCTCCTACGCAGCGGAGCAACACAAAAGATACCGAGCTTGGATAGCAGGACTAAAGTTACATCGCTACCAACAAAATACACTCGGCACTCCTCGATGATGACAAACTTTGCCTTGTGCCCCAAGTTTATGAAGACTTTAAAGTTGTTGGCGCAAATGAAACACTCACATGTACTCTAACACACAAGGACAACGGCAACAGACACAATATTACGTTCTTTCTAAGGATTTTTACAGAATATTGTTAAAAAAAAACTTTAAGGACGAAAGCAAGGCAACAAGAACAACAACGGCACAATCATAAAACCTTTGTTCTTGTCCATCTTCATAAAACACAAAAAAAAATGGAACAAGCTAACTTTGCCATCGTCCGGAGGTTTTAGTGCTTTCTTTTGCTTAAAGAAGAAAAAAAAGAGACTGAAATTCATCCATCTAGTTTCTTTTGCAGTTTACAACTGCGGAGGTTTAAGTGTCAACTAATCCTCTCAATAAGCAGCCGCGAAAAGGGCAGTGGCAACGAGGAGTTGCTGGTCATCGCCACGGCGTATGATTAACTGCATCTTCACGCAACCTCCTAGTAAAAGGATGTCATGGCAAAAACTAAGTTTATGTGCAGTAAAGTCTTAGAGTATTGGCAACACTTTAAACTGGCCTTTCTACATTGTATAGTATAGTCGACCTTTTCTATCTGTAATAGGGTGACATTCTATAGAATCTCAAAGTCTACCTTTGCTAGAAACAATGGGGTAGCATTCCGTAGAATACCAAGGAAAAGGGGACGAATTTAGTAATCAGTACAGGATGGATAATCGTTGACTTATTATACCTTATTTCCAACAGTGATAGTCATTAATTAGGTAATTCCCTGAACATCTCTTTAACAACTAAGTTGTTCACGATAAAATTTGTATACTCTTTTACGAGGGTTGCTATATATACTATTTTAGTCTTGCCTGGCGCCATCTTACATATCCATTGGAAAGTTTGACATTTTTTTAGCATAAACGTACTCAGAACGTTTTGATGTTCGACCACCATTTATGTTGCTTACATTGACTTGAAAAAATCAATTTGTTTCAATATTTTTCACAACTTTCTACGTGGATTATAACGACAAGAGTGGACCATCCTATATCAATGTGAAAAACTGGTGTAATGAATTCATTCGTGGCCAACGCTCACCTAAAGACGAAGGTCGTGAAGGTCGTCCAAAAACAGCCGTTGTGCCAGAGAACATTGATGCCGTGCGTGAACTGATAATGCAAGGGACATGGGACATACCGGCATCCTTGGTCTTTTCTTCCACCAGCATACATTCAAATTGCCTGAATACCTGGCCGTAAAAAAGGTTTGTTCTCGTTGGATCCCGCATAATTTGACAATCGCTCAAAAAAAGGCTCGTGTCGATTGGTGCAAAGAAATTTTGAAAAAATACTATCGCGGTGCTTCAACTGACGTTTATAAGATCGTCACAGGTGACGAATCTTGGATTATGCGTATGAGCCCGAAACAAAACAGCAATCGACAGTGTGGGTCTTAGAAAACAAGCAAAATCCAACGAATGTTAATCGTGGAAGAAGCACTTCGAAGCAAATTGTCGCCTGTTTCTTTGGCAAAATTGGTCATGTGGCGACTATTCGGCTTGACGGTCCGTAGGACGGTCAGTTTTAAATGATACACCACAATTTGTTTGCCTGAAGTCTTCGGGGAAATTCAAAAACGAACAAGAGAAGACGAATCATTGCGAGCTCACACACATCGGCTCAAACCAGCGCGTTTTTGACCGGCCAAAACGTCGAATTGATGGGTCATCCGCCGTACAGCCCAGACTTGGTCAACGAATTTCGACGCCAGAAGATGCTGTTGAAGCGTTTAAAAACCATGTTTTGGAGGTGTCTCAATCGGAGTGGAAGAAGTGATTCGACAATTGGTTTGAGCGCATGCAACTGTGTAAAATCATGCTGGAGAATACTTTGAAAAACAATAAAACCATTTTTGATGATAAATATTCGATAAATATTTTCATATTAGGCAGTTCTGCTATATATAGCAGAACTCGAATACATAATCGTATTATATGCACCGAGACCCGATCGTCTTTCACATTCTATATAGAGCTAGTGCATGGCCTAGAGTTAAGTCCTTTTCTCATAAAGTCGCCAGCTTTTACGAGGAGGGTACACGCCTGGGCTAACTTGTGTAATAGGCTTGCACCCTAACCACCACTCCACGATAATTATCAATAACCAAGCCTCAAGCAATCGAACGTTACCAGCTTTAATTACACCAGCATTTATAGCTCCTTTAAAATTCTGCCAATTGCCAGGACAAAAAGATCTCTTTTGATTTGGGTTTCTGCCGAACTTAAAGCTAGGATCACAGTATAATCTAGCTCTAATTGCTTGTGGTATGTTACGAACCACAAATTACCAAACCCTGTTGAAATTGAGTCATGGTGGTCCATATTTTACAGGCTGGGCGGTTAAACACTCATAATTTGAATCGACTTTTTAAAAAAAGTAAGGCATTCTTTTCAAATTTCTGGTTTTTTGGAAAGGTTGATTTTTGTCATTTAGTAAAGCTACAAAATTAGGTGGTGAGTCCTGCTGTTTTTTTATGAATGTGGGTGAGAGTGTGTTTGAAAACGACGTTAAAAGAAACTAGTCGAATTTGACCTCAGTGTATATTTTAAAATGTTGAACCCTAAGTAACTTTTTTGTTTATGAATAAAAATGTGTACTTAAAAGGAAAATGTTAAATCATTTTTAAAGCGCTTTACTAACGTCTCAAAAAAGGTCGCAATCAGGGGGGGGGGGTAAAAAACGAGATAACAGAGATAACTAATCGAATGTGACCTCGAATGAAAAAAAAGATCTAGGAATGAAATATAGCCCATGCCAAACAATGAACAACGGTATGCATCTTGTTACGATCGTGCACTGAAAACAAATTTGTTTTGTTTCCGAAATCGTCTCCTTAAATCTGTTCCAACTTTTTTTTTATGGGGACCAAATCCTTACTAAAAGATACTTACTTACAGCGGCATTTTCTTACTGATCTCAATTTGCTTGAAACCTTTAAGAATCGTCTACATTGAAGGCCCGAATCTAAGGGTCTCTAGGAACCCTTAGGACCCTTTAACAATGGGCAATTGGGTGCTCTAAAACAATTAAGTTTTCTTCACGAGTCTCAATACGTCAATGGTTCATATGGCCCCAAAAATTAAGTTCTATAATCTATAGTAAATAGTATAAAAGCTTTGCCCTAGCCAAACTTACGAATTGTCCACTTGTTTTTATAAAACCCGAAATAAAGGACCAACCTAATGTAAGATAGCACCACTCTCGAAGCCCAAAATATAGTTGAGGTCCCGACGCTATAAAAGCTACACATTGCACAAATTTTGTATAAAATACGAGCCATTTAAAATTTGAATTGGCCGTAAAAAAATTACTGATAATTTTTTCAAATATTTGGTTTTATTGGAAAGGCTGATGAAGTTTATCATTAAAAAATGGAATTCGATGCGTTTTCGCTTCGCCCAATGTGCTGAATATTGTTTGTCAGGAGATGAAGAATTTTACCAAAAAATCGTGTTTTCAGATGAAGCTCATTTTTAACTCGGTGGCTAAGTCAATAAGCAAAATTGCCGCATATAGGGTTCAGAGAACCCACACGTGACTATTGAGAAACCAATGCATCCACAACGAGTCACTGTTTTGTGTGGATTTTGGGCTGGCGGCATCATTGGGCTATTTTTCTTCTAAAATTAGCAAGAAGCCCCCGTCACCGTCAACGGTGAGCGTTACCGCTCCATGCTCAACCAATTTTTGTTTCCAAAAATTTAAGAGAATGACATGGACGACATTTTTTATACCAACACGGGGCCACATATCACACAGCCAACGCAACCATCATTATTTAATGCACTTTTTTTTGAACATCGAGGCCGCCTCAGAGCTCTTTTGCATTATTTTTATTTATTTCTTTTGCATTATTTTCAGTAGGAAGCCATTAAAGATAAATGTTCCGCTCTAGAATTCACGAATTGAATCCGATCTTGCTCAAACTTAGAAACTGATTCTTATTAAAACGACCACATCTGTCCGTGTTTTCATATACATAGTTCGCTTACAAAGGTAAATCCTAGTTTGACGTACTGGCCTAACATCCATTAAGATCAAATTTAAAATATCCTGGTGAAATGTAACTACAGGACGGCGCACCAATTTTGCTACAATAAGAAATTTAAATAATTTTTTTTTTTAATTAAATTAAATAAAATTGAAAAAAAAAATAAATGAATTAAATACATTGATTAAAAAAATGTGTATTTTTATGTATTTTATGTTCAATGTATTTATTTTTATTCAATTTAATTTTTTGTTACTAAATGTGTTTAAAGGTGATAGACCTCCATGCTCATCCACACATATGCGACAACTTATCAAAAAATTATTCATTAAGACCTGAAGGGTTAAAGTTGGAATCGCTTCAATTATTATTTTAATGGACTGCTTCAATTTAGTCAAATTCCTTGGCTTCGTTTTGTATTCCTCTTGCTTGACATAACCTCATAAAAAAAAATCTGGTGCAGTCAGGTCCGGTGACCTTAGGGGCCAGCGGAAAGTGGAATTTCTGGATATAAATTTGTTTGGAAATTTTCATTCGAGCTCTGCCATAATAGGTCTGGCTATATGTGCAGTTGCTCCATTTTGCAGGAACCAAATGCTGTGGAATCGGATACTTCTTCGGCGCAGTTCTGGGTGAATAAAACTGCTTCACATCTTTAAATAACGATCAGCAATGACAGCCAATGTTACACCGTTTTTTTCGAAGAATAATGGCTCCACAATGCAGTTTGATGAAACCGCTTTGCGCCTATAAGTTTCGAATCGAAACGCTTGGAATTGCCTGAATTGACGATGCTACAGCCGCGATGATGTCTTGAACCTGAACATAAGGATCTCAAAGGTACGTTCTTCGTGTGATGCTTCCAGATTCGGTAAACATATCGATCAGCCTCATTATGGTCCATCTACTCGGGGCAGCTCCGCCAAACTTCCGCCTAAATTTCCTTTGGACGGAATTGCTGGACTGCAAACTATGCAACCGCTGTACTATGCAAGCCATTATTTTGGTATCCCAAGCATTAATTTTAATAAATCTAAATACTAACCTTCCAAATAAATAAAAAATATGCCGATTGCTTACACAGAAAAAAGGGTGTTACGTTTTGTTTTGATTCGTGCGCCAACCTGTATATCGATTCGTGTTTTCTTATAGCGCCCACGAAATATGCCCCCCATCGCCCCTAAAAATCACATATTCAAACTAACCTTGTTTACCCTGACAGAGAAGACCATTGAAATATATCATAAAGTCGATCCTTTCTATTGCGATGAGCTTTTTCATTTTTTGTGAACTTAAGAAAGTAATGTACATCAGTATTTATTCTAATTATATTGTTCGTTGTACAGGGTGGAGCACGGAAATTTGCTTATTCGGGAATGAAATAAAAAAATATGAACGTTAGAAAAATTAATTTTATATTTTAAATATATTGGACAGTACGGGGATTTTTAAATTACAAGGTTTTAAAAAGTGTAGAACTTCGCTATCCACACACTGTTGCATACGTTTTCTAAAGTTTGCATGAACTCTAACAAGCATGTCGACTTGTATTCAGCCAATTTCAGCCTCAATATTGTTAATTTGGTCTTCTAAGGTATTGGAATGGTTGATGCACACCTTTGACTACTGGTAACACCTAAGAAAAAAATCGCATGGGGCTAAGTCTTTTGAGTGTGCCGGCCAGTTCACATCACCCCTCAAAGAGATAAGCCGTCCAGGAAACATTTGCTTTCGGAGTTTACAGTTACGTCAAAACGGTTATCCTGGAAAAAGTAAGGGCCAATGATGTCTACTCGTGATATGGCGCACCACATATTGATGCGGTCCGAGTGCAGAGGTCTCTGATGATGTTCTCTGGGGCTTGCTTCACTCTAGTACCGCATATTTTGTTTATTTCGACCTGGGAAGTCATGTATCCCTGCCGAACATCCTCACATCAGGAATACGATGACGAATGTCTGAAGAACACACACCATGAAAGTAACGATAGAATAGCGACACACAACCCACACTCCGACGATGCTCCAGGGAGACAATAGAGTTGGATACCTTACTGTCACCTACCAACACCATCGCCCTACTTTGGACACGATCAAGTAGCTCCAAAGATGTTTTGGAGTACCTGCCCATATATGGGAGTTGTATTCCATCTTTGGCCGGATGTAGGTTGTATAGATATCGAAGAGATCAGAAGGAGTGAAATATTTCTTGCACCGCTTTAGGAAGCCTATACACTTGATTGCTTCTTTCGACACTTCGAATACTTACATGTCTCGCCCAACGAGCGTCAAATTTTATTTTCATGCCTAGGACATCAAGAGCATCTGAATGTTTAATATCCATACAATCGATAGATAATGGTGATACTGATGGGTCAATGAATCGCTTGTGACACAACAAGCAGCACTATGTCTTACGCGCATTAAAATCTATTTACTCGACCCCATTCGGAAATGGCCTGTAAATCCCGGCCAAGTATTTCATCCATAATTCGCCTATTGTCCGCAAAATCTCGAAGACTCGGCCTACGGAGGAACAGCGAATCGTAAGCGAAAAGCACGCTGCACTGCAATGATTGCGTGAGCATTTGAAAAATACTCTTCAACACAAAATGACCTCTCCTCACGTGCCCAATGCATGAGGACAACTGAAATACAGAAAAGTACAAATTTCCCGTCAGTCACTTTTAGCCCACGCACACTCTCCACTCTTTTCGACCAACAGTAAAACCACAGCCTGTAGTGCAAAAAAGCAAAATCAGCGCTCCACCCTGTAGAAGTAGTCTGTGACTTTCCCTTTTTTTTAAATAGGTAAGCGTTGGATTCGTTTATTATAAAGCCATCTCCGTCGATTACGAAGCATCTTCATTGCCATAATTTGCTTACGAAGTTGACATCGTCATCACGCAAGATTTATTCCCAGTTTTAGGATTTCCTATCAAAAATAATAATAATTTGTTTGACTTGAGGATCTGGGAATTTTGGCGGAATTCAAAGTTGTTTTCGGTGGCTTGGCTGGCTATCTTAAACTGCTTTCATTATATGTGACGCGCAAAATAGAAAGGGACCTAAGGGTAAAAACCAGTTTTGTTCAGGAGAGCCATTTTAAAGATTTAAATACGTGTATCTTTGGTGTACCATCACTTTCATAAAACGCGCATATCTCTGGGAGGGAACACTTTTGGGCCATGGGATCGGTCTCATTCGATGCTCAGATGTTGTCCACTTACTGTCACTGCTGAAACTGTTTTATCTATTGCCAAACAAAATCACGAGTAAATCCTTAAAAATCTATGCCATCCCTTGTGCACCCTTTAAACACTGCCAGTACATTATGTATTTTTATACATCCACAAAACTAAACTTCATTAATAACTGTCGTTGTTCTTCCCGTCGCTCCGCTCTGCTCTGCTCATTCGGAAATTTATATTACGTGAAGATGAGCTAAATGAGTTGATTTTCCACTCGCAGCAGCGAGCAGTGAACACAGATGTCGGAAATTACTTTCGAGAGTAAAGTTTATTATTTAAAAATTTACAAGAATACATTTTCAGCTTGCGGATCCTTAAGTATGAAAGTTGGAGATTTAATAAAACCGAAAGTTCTGCATGTAAAACAAAGCAAACAAATTTACAAAGGGAATGTAGCTAAGCGAGCAGCACTTCAATAGCTACTCCGAGGCGGAATTGACAAATTCAAGGGCGAATTTTGGTGTAATGGCAAGAAGTAAACATGGAAGCAATTGCAGAGCTTTCCAATCTGATTATTGTGGCTAAATGGCCATTGGGCTATTGGCAACTCGGCTAGGAGGTCGCTAAAGCAATAACTTTACACCATTGTATAAGAATATAAACATAATATTGCTAACAGAAAACTAGACTGCCGTCCTAAGAAAGAAAGTCACAAGCGTAAAAACTCAAAAATTGAGTTAACGACAGATAAAGAAACCTTGAATGAGTTTCTGAGCAAAGTGGTCAAGTCTACTAATTCCAGTGTGTTTCGTAGTCAAAAAAGCTAAATATCTCAAAACTACTACAATGGAGATGTGAGGGCGGTAAAGACAATACGAGTATAAGTTAAAAGCTTCTTGTTGTAATAAATTAAAAAATTTGTTATTGTAAAATAACCTTTAGCAATTTTAAGCGAGCTCGCTTATTACTCGCTAAGAGTATTTCTTGAATATTTTTTTTTTGCAATCTACAAATTTTCTTAGCGACTACTTAATCATTTAATTTTCGAGTACCAAGAGAACACGCCTATTGTGAAGGAAACCAATAATATCATCGTACTCGTATATTCTTTTATTGAAACATAAACTATTCCAAACATCGGAATATGATTCATACGATAACGAATCATATAAAAATGTGGCTAAGTGAAATAAGCGCCTTGTGCTAGAAAAAATAAAAGAGTATTAAAATAGGCTACTGTCGAACCAGATCGACAACAGGGTGGGTGCTTTAAAATTTTAAATTTAAATCGGCTGTAAACAAATAGTAATTTTATATTTTTAAATTTCTGGTTTTGTTTAAAGGTCAAATACCACTCTGATATTCAAATGAATTCGCGCCTTTGTCTGGAGTTTGAGCAAGGTTGGACTTACTGTATGATTTCTAGAGTGAAACATAGACGGGACTAACTTTACCAGGTATATAAGTAGTTATAGGTCTCACATAATGCGCTATACTTCATTTAAACTAGATTGGACCAAAAACAGGATTGGACTAGAATGACAGGGCCTTAACTCAAGAAAGACTCTTGCACGCGCGAAGTAATATAAATAACGCAGCATCCCAAGTTTCACCAAGTTCAGATGTAATTTGTGGCTTCTAGTGCTGCAGGACCTCAAATGAGAAAAGACCTTTGTTGTATGGGCGCTATATAAATACTCGTACATAAATTCTTGTAAATCATTTTATTAAATTTGAGCAATATTGGATGTAAAATGTGGCTTATGCAGTGACAGGACCTCTTATCGGAAATGTCCTTTGCATGAAATCTGTAATTGCGACTCTTAGGGCGGTGAACCCAAAATCGGCAGGCACCTTTGTGTTGGAGCCATATAAAAATATGGCATTATATGGTCCAACTTCACTTATAACGCACTATCGGATGTAACAAGTGACTTCTAGTATGGCAGGTTCACAAGGTTCGGGCAGGACCTTTACACGAGTATAAGGTTTTAACGAATTCATGGACTAAAATGATTCTGTTATACCAGAATCAATTATTTGGGCGCTCATAACGTTGTTACTAGTGATGCATCACCTGAAATCGTGGGGGACCTTGGCGTGGGGGCTATTCGAAAACAATAACCAATATGGTCCAATTCCACCAGAGTTGAATGTTGCTTTCTCGGAACACTCCATGCGCAATTTGGTCGGACTCGGATGTATTAGAGTTGCATCTGGAGCTTCATGTACAGTACATTGACCGATATGAAGCAATGTCAACAGGGCTCGTCCTTGGGCTAAGGCTGATCACTTTACAACGTTTTATCAAAATCGGTTTAAATGAAAGCAATGGACGAAGGGACAGTGATTATAAATCGATCGGTGCACTTATCGTCGGCTCTATCTTCATTCATTTAAGGTGTTACAAATATCCGCCCTGAGTAAAATATTATCGAAATTCCAGCTCTGTTGCAACGAAAATTTCGTCTTGTTGTAGGTCGACATAATGGCTTCAATAAGCAGGGAATTTATTCATCGCACTGTAAAAAGTTTGATCGTAAGTACACTCTTTTGAACTATGAGTTTCCAGATATAGATAGTAGACAGATATTGGTACGAAATGAAAGAAGCATTCTCCATCGAAGGATACCTAGAAATGTCGATTAATAGCCTAGTAGCACAATTGAGCATCGCTGCATAAGATTGTGCAGATGCAAGAGATGAATCCGAACGCCCATAACATCGGCTGTTAATTAAGCGCTGGAGACCAAAATTTGCTCATCGATAATTAAACATACACCGATAGCATATTTCCAAATACTCCTTACAGAAAGGATTTGCCGATCGGAGGTCCTACAGCTTTATAATCCACAAATTAAACACGATTAAGACCAAAAAATTTACTCTGGTGTATTTTAACCATAAGGGTCCATATTTTCGTATAGCCCCTGAAAGAGGTCCATTTTAATTTCTGAACCTGCAGCATTAGAAGCCACATATAACAACTAATTCCGGCCGAACATAGCCCCACGAAAAGAGGGACTATCACATGTTGGCGTAGGGTAAATCATAGTCGATCCGGGTTGACTTTTAATTTATATGCCCTCCACCGAAGGGTGGATGGTATATTAAATTTTTCAATTCGTTTGCGATCTAGCCATGTTACTAAAGGTACTTCGGTGAAAAATTCACTTTTTTGAATATTTGCATAGTAAATTTTAATTTAATGTGAACGGATAATGGTTAAAATGCATACTGTTAGTTGGGACGCACTTAATAAAAGATGGTCCAAACATAATGCACAATGTTAATTGTGAGCCACGCCTTAACGTCAGGTTTATTGCCCAACCTACATAATAAAGCAGCTCGTTAAGATTATTAAAGCCTTTTACGCAAATATAATTTTAAATCAAAATGCATTTCGTGCACTTCGTGAAATTTTTGGTCAGCATAATCGAACAAATGTGAGTCATTAAAAATATGCACCATCGGAAAAAGGTTTGCTATCGCAGCCGTGGCGAGTATATGTCCAATATTTTATTTCACACATAATTGTCATAGATTTTTCTATCGTTATAAAAGATATTTAGATAATTCTTGTTTTGTTTTATTTACAATTTACATCGTGCGTTTCAGTTGAACAACCATTTACCTATAAAAATGGCATGGTAGCTGGAAATTTTGGCTTATGCTGCCCAAAAAACGTCCCGCTTGGACAAAACGGGCGATAATTCGCCAATATGGACATATGGGTACTTAATTTTGCTTCGATATACTTATTTTGGCTGAGGTGAGGGGAAGGACGCACGGGCGGAACAACCCAAAAAACGAACCTTTTTGCGCTTTGGTGGCGTACAGACGGTAGAGTGTATGTTAGGTTCGGCCTAGCCGAACTTAACGACGTTTTTATTTATTTTTATACTTATTTAGCTGTACCCACAGTTTCAAGCGACCCCGAATTTATTATATATATTTATAGAGAAGCTTTTATTTGGCTTAGAGATTTATCTAATACTCGAGGTTCAATAAAAACTACTATAAAAATGAGAGATGTTTTGGGTTACATGTGTGCTAGTTGCGCACACAATGGTGATGTGATGGTAATCAGATTAAATTCAAATGAAATTCACAACTAACGCTAAAACATATACATGATGTAATGTACAAATTTTAGAATAGTTTTCCGAATCTTTATACAACTTTTCAGTAATAGTCGGAAATGACATCTCTTCTTAAAGTCTTTGCATATGTACTTTTATATCTCGAATCTTTAAAAATTATTTTGGCTCTAAAAATTGCTCACTTCTTTGAACCTTAAAAACATTTCTGCCACTAACACAAACCAGATGACTTACTCGAAAACATATTCTCCATGGACACGTACACGCACACAAGAGAGTTGCATTCGAAAATGTACGCACACACTCTGGGACGTAATTATAGGATTGCCAAAAATTCGGAGTAAAGGTAGATGCAGTACATGGCATTAAGTTCGGCAAAAAAAAATTACTGAAAAATAATAGTACTAACGTTTTCTTTGATTTCGTTTCGGTTCGTACCGAATATGTATGGCGGATTTGAGTATTGCCCAGCATTGAATAATATTGTTTTCATATTTAACATTATTTCCCCTAAAGTTGGGAATACTAAAAGAGCTTTATTTTGATATCCACAGTTACTGCAGCTTTTGCCTGATGTGGGTTTTAATTTACACAAAAGAGAGAGAATGGTAAGAAAGTTTTTTGTATTAGACACTAGCCTGATTTTGTACCAGAAACTAGCCTGATATTTAAATTACATTAGGGCATGGCGTAATAGGCTTACAAGGCTTATTTACTCAGAAAATAAATTTAATATTAAACAAATGGACTAAAACGATCTTTGACTTTAGCAGATTGACACTCCATGCCACATAGCCCATGCCACAATGTATTTTTAACGCGAAAAATTCGGTGATCGTGTTAACTACCATCTCGGCGATGCAAAAAGGCCATATATATTTAACGCGTCAAGTTCGGTTATCGTGTTATCTGCCATGTAAGGCCATCTTAGAGATTTGCAGCTTCAATTGAGGTCATTCGAGAGTTCATAAACGATTCAAACCCTTAAGGCGAATAACGTACATTGCATTTGTGTGATAAAGTCAAAAATCATCACCAAGGTTTTGAAAAATTTGGTGGACTGTATGCCTAACTGCGAATCCAGATGAGGCAGCCATTGCAAAAATGTTTGCTCCATAAATAAAGGTAGTGTTTGCTCGTCAATCAAACTTTTTTTTACCAAAAAAAATATAATTGGTATACCCTCCAATATTAAAATTGCCATTTCGTTTCCAACACCACAAAATACTGAACAAGGGCCCTATAAATTATATACATTATGGTGGACCGATTTGTAAAGACAAAAAATTTTCGATATTGTGACTTCGATTTTTCGATAGCTTTTGGCATGAGGAACAAAAACTTCCACTACGACATATCAAAAATTCGATTGATTCAATTCACTATGATTCGCTTAGTCGTATGTCTATTCTCACGCGCTCACATATTACTCGTATTGCATGTTGCAATATATACTTGTACAGGGCGGAGCGCGGAAATTTGATTATTTGGGAATTGAAATAAGAAAATTATGAACCTAAGAAAAATTTATTTTATATTTTAACTATATTGAACAGTAAATTTTTTTTAAAATTACATGGTTTTAAATAGTGTGCCTTTCAAATGTCGATCTTATCTATCCAGACACTGCTGTATACGTTTTCTGAAGCTTTCATGAACTCCAACAAGCATGTCGACTGGTATTCTGCCAATTTCAGCCTCATTATTTTTTATTAGGTCTTCCAAGGTGCTGGAACGGCTGATATACATCTTCGACTTCAGGTAACCCCTAAGTAAAAAATCGCATGGAGCTAAGTCTGGTGAGCGTGCCGGCCAGTTCACATCACATTTGCCTCAAACAATTGATGGTAACCCTCGCTGTATATGCAGTGGCACCATCCTGTTGGAACGATGTATCCTCTAACTGCATTGCCTTAAAAAAAGTCTGAAAATGCCAAAAGCAAATGATTGCTTCCGAGCAGAGCGTTTCGGAGATTGTAATACTGTTTCTCTATCTCTCTCGATGTTTTGTGGTGTTGTAATACTTCTATCAGGCTCCCTTCGTACGCATGACACATTCCCTGCTGTTCTCAATGAAGTTACCCTATTTACAATTGTTTGCTGTTCAGGAGCACGTCCGCGTGGGGGAACAGCGAATCGTAAACGAAAAGCACGCTGCACTGCAATGATCGTGTGCGAATTTGCAAAATACGCTTCAACACAAAATGACCTCTCCTCACGTGTCCAATGCATGATGGCAACTGAAGACAGATGCATACAAATCTCCCGTCAGCCACTATAAGCCACGCACACTCTCCACTCCCTTCGACCAACAGTGCCTGCAATGCCAAAAACCAAATTATCGCGCTCCACCCTGTAAATATTGTATGTCATCTTGGAGAGGTAATATATGAAAAACATTATTATTTTTTTATTACCTACTAAAAAAACCCTCAAAAATAAAAGTTGAGAAAAAATTAAAATTTGGGCGCCTCAAAAATCGTATTTTTAATATGTCGTAGTGAAACTTTATTTTCCTCATGCCAAAAGCTATCAAAAAATCGATAGCACAATATCAATTGCTTAATCGACCCAACCTAATATACATATACTCTTGATCGTCGTAAAGTTCTAAGACGATCTAGCCATATCCATCCATCCGTCCGTCCGTGTGTGTGTTGAAAGTACAAAAGCTATAAAGCGAATCAGCCTAGAAATCTGATATTTTGAATGATGACGACTTATGGTCAAAAGCTGTTTGGGAAAATTGTCAAAGTGGGAAATAAGTTTCCCGTTTAGAGGTACATCGGAAAAAGGTACACATTTTGGGAGTATTTGCTTAACAAATCATAATTTAATCAAAGACGCGCTTCATATCTCAAAAAGGGGAAAGTTGCTGGATTTTTTTGGCGCATGTGGCCCAAAAACGTCCCGTATGGTTAAAACGGGCAATTAATAGTAAATATGGACATATGGGCAATCGAGTTAAATTAAAATTTGCTACGAATCCAAATAAAGAGTTAATTTTGCTGAGATAAGGGTTTTACGGATGGGCCGAAAGGGCACTGAAAGCGAAACTTTTTTGCGCTTTAGTAGCTTAGGAATGGCTTGGTACGGCCCGGCAGAACTTAACGATGTAACTTGTTTTTTTTTCTAATTCTTAGCTTGGAACTAAACCTCCCTTAATTTTTTGTGGATGGACCATGGTTCTGTTGTTAAGGACGCACTAAATACCTCAAAAAGTCTAGCAACCAGACTTTTTGGCTCGAGAGAATCAAAAAACGTCCTGCATGGTTAAAATGGTCGAATAACAGTCAATATTGGCATGTGAGCACTCACACTAAAGCATCTTTTTTCAATTCAGATAAGAGACGGACGCATAGCCCGAAAAGGCCCAAAAAATCGGACCTAATTTGCGCTTTAGTAGCGTAGGGACAGTGGAGGGTAAATAAGGTTCGGTCTGGCCGAACTTAACGAAGGTTTTACTTGTATTTTTTTAATTCTTAACTTGCAACTAATCATCCAGTCATATGGCCCAAATCTTTCTTAGTTATTCGTTTTGAAATCGCTTATGTTTCCTAACTGTTATCAGTCGATTAAAATTTCGTACAGCCGAGTAAAGTGGCATTGAAACTTTTATCTTTTTTCCGTTTCCACTAATACTCGTAGGGCAACTTTAAATTTCCCAAATCATGGTCCAAATTAGCTCAAATTTAAACATAAAAAACCACAGCACAATAAATACTCGTAGCATCAAGTTACCATGTACAACCACTTGCACTGTCATAGCCACTGTCACTGCCACTGTCACTGCCGCACAATACAGTATCTGCAATGCCACTACCTACACCATCGCCGCCACCGCCTCTATTAACTGCATCGGAGAGACAAAGTGAATGTTGCTGACTGGTTGCCTTGGCTGTTTGAATTGGCTGGGTCGGTTTGGTTTTACTTTGTTCGTCGGTTGGCTGGTTACGCAGTGACAACACGATGAAGTGCGTCAAATGAAAAATGTAACGCTGCCAAAGTGGGTACAGCGCGAATATATCTTCACAAGCACACATACATGGAACTATCGCTCTCGAGCGGAGTAAAATTGGCATTATAAGGCCTTTAAGTAGGCCTACGAAGGCATCCATCCTTTAAGCTCTGCCGAAGCATTCTAAACTTATACAATACCTACAAACACTTGATATCCTAGAAAAGGAAGACCTAGCATTAGCACAGACCTGCTAAAGAAGGCGAGCAGTTTTAAAATTACCTAAAGAAGGCCGCTTAAATTCCGTCCCTGGATCATTTAAGAATCCATAAAACAAAGTGGACAGCAAAAATGCACTGCAGTGAATCTCGAAGTCCCTTTTTCTGCCCTCGCATCTGCCTTATCGCATAAAATGAAATACTTAACATTGCCCTGGAAAGCAATGTCCTTCAACAATGCACCCAACGTCGAGAACGCAACAGAAACCGGGAACAAGGGCAGCGTCGATGAAAATGGAATGTTTATTAAGATTCTCCGAGCCAAAGTATGTGCGTTTGAAGGTATAGACTCCGGAAAGTGGTGCGGTTTTAAATTTCAATTGAAAGTACGTGGACTATTAAAGGAGAGCGAAGAGGTGCACTACGAATTGCCATGGAGACCACCACAGAGATCAGCCAATTATAAGAGCATGGAAAGCGCAGAGTTATGGTCGAAGGCAACATTTCATGCATTCAGCTGGAACAACTTTCAACAAATTGTCAACATCAAAGATGCATAAAACAAAACAGAAAATGTGTACATCTTCTGCAGAGAAAAAGCAAAGCGCTTTAAAAGGTATGGTTCCATTCTATTCAATATCCATCTTAAATGTTAATTTATTAAGCCATATTAAGAAATCATGAGGTGAAATATGTCACTGTCGGTATAGAGACACGTGATCCTTAGGTTAAAGCATAAATGAACATTGTAGTTTTCAAAAAAAAAATACTTTATAACCTAGAGGTTTGCAAAAGTTAAGGGGATCCGGTAAAAAGCATTTGACCAATGTCCCCTATACTGACATTATTGAAAAGTAAATAACTAAATTTACTTTCTGTTGAGTATACTTATGGTATGGTCTCTAGGCTCGAGATATATTTAAAAACAAATTTATAATACCCAATTTCGTTAATATACCCAATTATTACGTCTTAGTGCTGTTTATTATAAAGGGTGTTTTTTTAGACGTGTGGTTTTCAATCTAGACACCCTTTTTTCGGAGTTGGTCTTTTTGACAGCTGTCACTTGATTTATGCTCAGTTTGGTTTGGCATTTCATAATGAATAGACCAACAACGTTTGCAAATCGTGGTGAATGGGCCCACAACGAGATGGCCTATTTACTCACCATCTCTTCAGCGATGAAGCTCACTTTTGGTTGAATGGGTACGTTTATAACCAAAAATTTCGCATTTGGAGTAATAAAAATCCACAAGCCATTGTTAAGGCGTCGTCACTGCTTGGTATGCTCTATGGACAGAGGAAACCATTAGTCCATATTTCTTCAAAAATGAAGCCGCCCATAATGTTACGGTCAATGGGGAACGTGCTTGAATTGGAGGATGTTGACGGGGACGACCATTGTGCGATTTAACGCCGCTGGACTATTTTTTGTGTGTTTACGTGAAGTTGCTTGTCTACGCAGATAAGCCCGACACGATTGACGCCATGGAAGAGAATATTCGACGCATAATTGCAGACATACGGCCCCAAAGGCTGCAAACAGTATTCGAAAATTGGGCCTATCGGCTGGAATTTATTCAGGCCAGCCACTGGTGCGGCCACTTGCCCAAAATCATTTAAAAACATAATGGCAAAACGTTGTCTTTATATTAAAGCAAAATTCTTGGCCATAACATTAAATAATATGCGTTTTATTTCTTCATGAAAACCACATGCACCACAAACACCTACATGGTGTTTTCAGAGGTCAAACTTCAAATTTGAGTCAAAAATTTTTTCAAACGTAAATTACTAATTTTATTTATAAACGCTTGAAAAAAGTTTTGACTCAAATTTGAAGTTTGACCTCTGAAAACACCATGAAGGGTCATAGCTAGGTCAAAAACTGTGTAAAAACTATGTAAGAGTGTATTTTCTGAAAGTCGTCTGGCTTACGAGTTATAGCCCATCAAAGTTTGCAACTAGTTTTACTCAATTTTTAGGGCTTAAGTCTTGACGGACTGGCCGGTTTCCATCCGATTGAAAAAATGTTTGCACGGATATTATTTGTGATACCCAATATGCTAGAAATTGCTCGGCAAAATAACACTTTTTGTTTTATGGGCGCTCTATTGACCATGCATTTTTTTTCTTGATGTGCGGGAATAACAACAAGTCATTGGGTGCCAAGTTAGGAATGACCCATTAATCCTACGTTTTGGCCGGTCAAAAAGGCGCTTGTTTGAGCCGATGTGTGAAAGCTCTCATTGTTATGGTGCACAATGATTCGTTTTTTCTTATTTGTTTTTCGAATTTCTCTGAAGACTTCAGGCAAACAAATTGTGGTGTACCACTCAGAATTGACCGCCCTACGTTGCTCAAGCGGAACCGTTGCCAAATGACCAGTTTTGCCGAAGAAACCGGCGACCATTTGCTTCGAAATGCTTCTTCCACGAACAATTTTCGTTGAATTTGGTTCGTCTTTGAAGACCCACACAGTCGATTGCTGTTTTGTTTCTAGCTCATACTCATAGATCAATGATTCGTGACCCGTGACGATCTTATAAACGTCTTTTGAAGCACCGCGATCATATATTTTCAAAATTTCTTTGCACCAATCGACACGAGCCTTTTTTAAGCGATTGTGCGGAATCCAACGAGAAGAAACCTTTTCTACGGTCAGGTGTTCATGCAATATGGAATGTATGCTGGTGTAGGAAATGCCCAAGGATGCCTCTATCTCACGGTATGTCACATGACGATCTTGCATTATCAGTTTTTGGACGACCTTCACGACCTTCGTCTTTGAAATCATTAAACCAGTTTTTCACCGTGCTATAGGATGGTGCTTCATCGCCATACCAAGATTAAGTTCATCGATGCACTCTTGTCGTGATAATCCACGTCGAAAGTTGTAAAAAATTATCGCACGAAAATGTTTACGAGTTAATTTAATTTTGTTTGCCAAATTGATTTTTTCAAGTCACTGTAAACATCACATATGAAGGTCGTACGTCTAAACGTTCTGAGTACCTACGTTTATGCTAAAAAATGTCAAACTTTCCAATGGAAATATCAGATGATGTCAGGCAACACTTTGTGTTGCCTTGGCCAGAAATATATAGAGAAACTCGTGCGCACGATGTTAATTGTTTATTAAACAAAAACTCGAGAGAATTATCCTAATATTTTGTATATTAAAAGAAGAACCTAAGACAATTGTGTGTAAAAAACAAAACATTGGCTAAGCTTCGGTGACATACAGGTTTTAGATGACCCTTTATTGGTTCAATGACTCAGAGACATAATGGAGGTTCAATGTCGTTAATAAGACGAACTATTTCAATCTTGGATAATTGGCATACTCTTATCGTTATGCAAATGCAAAAAATGCAAAAATGCTTAACTAATAAAAATATAATTTTATAGAAAAAGCAAAAAACATTGTAAAATGAAAACTATACTTTAAACATGTTTAACTATGTTTTTTCTACTTTTTTAGTGTTAATAAAAGCGTCACTTTTGATCGCAGAAGTGTTAAATTTTGTCAAGACATGTAGTTTAATGGCATTTATATAAACCAATCAAAAAGTCGATTTTGAATTTTTTGTTAGTTACTTCTTTTTGTATTTTAGCTAACGTTATATAATATTGATCGTCGTTAAGTCGATCTAGCCATGATCTTTCGTCCGTGTGTCTGCAAAACAAATTAAGCTAGGATCATGAAAATTTAAATTTATGATGGCTTATGATTTTGCGTTGTTTGGGTTTGTAAAAAGGCAAAAGCGGCCCAGGGCACACTGGTCTATAATCAATTTTTTTTGGCATAAATTCGAATAATGCCGATAGAGACTTGTAATCTTACCTGTTTGTAAGGTATTCCAATAATATGAAATTTACGAGTTTTTGAGGTGATCGGGCCACGCCCACTCCCGCCCCCAGATGAACTACAAATCTTAGTACGATTAATTTCACAAATTTTCGTATGACCTTTATTGTATGGAAACACTTTCCACAAAATGTTGATAGATATTTATTTGTGTATTCAAAATAATGTGAGGAAGTTTCATTAGATAACATAGTGTGATTTATTTGCAATAGATGGCGCTTTTCAGGCCATAGATCGCTCTGGGCTAATCAGAAATTAAGCTAAAATAAAAATTTAAATTTTATGAGTTTGCTGGAATTTGCTGGGGAGATCTAAGTTTCCACAAATAATAAACACATTGACGAATACTTTAACGTTTAAACTTCCGTGCAAGTTCATGCCCAGACCCAACTTTCCAACTACCAAACATATAGATTATGTTGAATAATAAAAACATAATAACATAACACTCAAGAATAACGACAAGGGCACAACAAAAATTAAATTTTAAATAATGTATGTAAACTACTTACCTTGATCTTCAATTTCCATTGCACAACTTTTTTATACTTTCCTTTTTAAATTTTTAATGTTAATATAATTGTTACACTGTTTTGACTTCGAAGTAATAACACGTGCTAAAACATTCAACTTTCAATGCTTGCCAAACTTGCAGTGTTGCCAATAACTTTTTTTTATTTATTATCGATGATTGCTTGGAATGTTGCCATTGAGAAAATATGTAAACTTTTTACAATTTCTTAATTTTTTGGTTTCGAATTTATGCCAAAAAAAATTGATTTGGGACCACAGTGCAGGGGAGCAAATAGGGACTAAACGTAACTAGGAAACGTATACACTATTTTGATATTTTCTCATTTTCATTATTTTTTGTAAAAGATCGTTGGTTTAAATGCCTGTTGGATGGGAGACACTTAATACCTTTGAAAAAAGTGTAACTGCTAGACATTTTGGCTCAGGTAGCCAAAGAAACGGCCAAATGTCGATTTATGTTAAAGTTTTGGCTAAGAACACAAAGACCAAAGGGACCCAGGACGGTTTATAGGGAGGTCTGTCCGAACTTAATGCCTTGTTAAGTTGCTTAATGACTTGTTAAATTATCATTTGTACCAACGAGGAACAATTTCAATATGGTTCTTTCTTGGCCGAAACTTAGGCAATTTACCAAGTTTTACCAAAATCATTTCATAATTACCACCTGTACTTAAATAAAAAAAAATAAAAATACAGGCGGATTAACGGACGGACTGCGCTCAATGAAATCAACAAGTGATTGTAAAATGAACGTGAAAAAAAATTGGAGTCTATTTCTCTTCGTCTTAAGTGTTACAAACATCAGAACTTAGCAATATTAGCCTGTCTAAAACACGACTGAATTTATCAATTTAATTTTATCATTAATTAAATCCAAATTGAACTTTTACTCACTTTCTCAATTGACTTAAGCAATTGATGACATTATTGATAACCCATAAATCAGCAAAAACCTTTCAATCATATTCAATGTGTCGGCAATAGAACACAACCACTCAGCCACTGTTGAAGTTCTGTTGCGTTAAATTTAATGTCCAGCTTTAAATAAATTGCCCCGAAAGTGGCTTCAGGTGTATTTTAATCCAATTTCTTGTCATTCATAAATCACTTAAATTGTTTTCATGGTTTCACCACCAACCCAGCGGCAGCTATACGAGGTGCGTTCGATCGCCATCCACTGAAAGCGCCAAATTTCAAATCGCAACAAAGGCACTATCAGGGGCAACGCCAGCAACCACGATGAACATGTTTAAATATTGCAGTTTAATATTATCGTTCATGTCGACATTATTATGCAATAAGTCTTAAATGTTGATGGTGTTGCTGTTGTTGTAGCTGTCAGTGGTGTTGCTGGAATATGCAGGTTGAATTAGCTGAACAGCAAAAGTGTTTTATGTGCTAAGAGGTTTGTGTCATTCTCGCCGTTTCTCGGTGTGTGTGTGCATGTGTTTGTTTGTGTGTATGTCGAGCTAGTGCGCGTGTGTGTTTTGTGTCCTGTGTGTGTGGCTGTGTTTTTATGTGAACCCAGTGAGAAATTGTGGACAGTTTCAATGCGAAATGGGAACGGGAAATATAAAATTAGGAAGCTCTGCCTTTTTGATGCCATCAATGTATGAAAGTCTAAGTCATAAACTAAGATATCCTTTAAATCCCAAGATATTCCATTTATTACAATATCTGGTTATCCCGAAATTATAATTAACCAACAGTTATACATGTCAATTTGAATATCTGTAAAAAATTTCTCTAATCAGACTTTTTGCAAACGGATGTAATCTTGAAATTAATGGCTTTTCCTTTCAAGGGAAAAGAACTACTTACTTTATACACTGTTTATAAGTATATACCCTCAACCGAAGGGAACACACAGAGAACAGATTTTTCACCACCACCATTGATTTTTTGCCAACCAAATAGTGGCGGTTCCACTTACTATCCATGTATTCCATCGCTACAACCGAATGTTGCTTGGATACTCGGTAATTTCCAGTAGTGGGCTAAAGACACAAAGTATCAGTTACCCTAACTTTTTAGGATGATTGTTGAAACTGAATTTGTACAAGTATTTCTTTTTGTTTTAGATTATTGGCTATAGGAACTCTTTGAATTCGGCTGCCATTCCCACGATCACCACTGATTTTTTGCCAACCAAATAGTGGCGGTAGCACTTACTATCCATGTATTCCATCGCTACACTAAATGTTGCTTGGATACTCGGCAATTTCCAGTAGTGGAAACTGAAAGTATAGGCTGAAGACACAAAGTATCAGCAACCCTAACTTATTAGGATGATTATTGAAACTGAATTTGTACAAGTATTGGTTTTTGTTTTATTTTATTCTCTTTGAATTCGGTTGCCATTACCACGATCATAATGATGGTTAATTTTATGTATTCGGTTATTTAATCGAAACAATAATTTTTTTTTTTTAAGTTTGATAACATAGATTTGAAAACATTTATTCTGTTCTAGTACTATCGACTCTTGCGTTCGACTTTCAGCTTAAAAAATATTTATACTCAAGACCACTCTGTGATGCAGAGTACATGGCAAATATTTCTAACTACCGCAAATCTTTGAGCAAAACCCTCATTTAAATATACCGATGGAATCAGAAGCTGATTCGATATAAAGCTTGTAATAAAACTGGAAATAGCAATTGTAATTCGATCCCCATGCAGTACCTTGTTTGGACCAAGAATAGACATTATTGATTCTGTAGAAATTGGTTCAGATTTTAATATAGGTCCCACATATATATTAAACCGATTTTATATCTTAAGCTACAAGAGCTAAATTTAACATCTAATACTGATGAAATTTGGCACCGTTAATTGCGATCGATTGGTTATTAGCTCAGATGAAAATTGGTTATATCGGTCCTCTTTCTGTTATAGCTCCAGTCTAAAAGTCAACCCTGATATTAGGTACAACCTTTATAGAACACTATTATTATCTCCGATTTTTATCAAATTTATCTAATATTGGATCATACAGCAACATACAAATGGTTTAGGACCAAAAAACGGCTTCCAATTTTAGGTTATTAAATAACAGAAATTTTTCTTACGAAGTCGAACATAGTTTTTTTCAGCAATTTGGCTAAATTTTTTTTGACAGACTCCGATGCCAAAAATTCAGACCAGCTTATAACCATAAGCCATCATCATGCATTTCAGAATCTTAAGTTAAATCAATGGAACGCGATTTTCATTTTAACAGACACATGGACGGACGGATAGGCATGGTTAGATAGTCTAAGAATTTTACGACGATCGTTATAGGGTCTGCGATCTATATTTCGGGGTGTTACAAACAGAATGACAAATTTACTATACCGTCCACCTATTGGTGGATCATAAAAATATATAAAAGTTACTAAAATCTTGAAAAGGAAAAAAGGAAATTTATCGACCTTTACCACCAAACAGTCGGAATTTGACTTATATAAATATTTTTTGTTATAAAAAAAAATCAAAATTCGACTAATTGCTTCGACTTTGTAACCCTAATATGTACTCGCGCATAAAGGGATTATTTCCGACAGTTAACTAGTTCAATTGTCGCTAGCGAAAAAGTGGTGACAAGATTGCTTGTTATGCCTTCATATTTTTCCCGATGGGCATGGATTTATATGTGTATTTGGTTGAGTGTGTGTATGTGTGTGTGTTTGAATACCCATCACAGCCATTGCATAGTTTTAGGCTGTAACTATAAATTCTTTATGGAAATTTATAGCACTGAGAATACGGCTAAAACTTGATTTCACCAAAGCGATAAAATTTCATACAAAATTTATACTTGAAGTATTTGAAATAATAGACAAAAGTTATGGCAACCGTATGCCAATGGCATAGCGGAAGGGTCGGGCCTGGGAGCGCATGTCGGACGGGCCAAAGTGTTTAACGGTTTGCGATAGTCAGTCAAGTCGGTTATAATGACATATACATGAAGTGGTTTTTCGGTGGCAGCTTGAAATATGTCGTACATATGGTAACTGAGATATTTTTCCGGGAAGTCAGTAAAGTTTTGTATCAAACTGAGGACGTGTGTTGAAAACAGAATTTAATTTTGCCCATGAATTAAAGTTTTAGCTAAAAATATTAAAGAGAAAAACTTGGGTATATGGGTTGAATTAGGTTTTTTTTATGAGGTATGCCCAAGTGTTTTTATTTAGAAGAAGGGGAATAGAGCACAGTGACATACAACAATTGGGAAATAATACAAAGATATGTCCAAGTTTCATTAAATGTTGTATGTAATTGAAATTGTCCGGCTAGTAAAACACGTTCTACAAAGCATTGATACAAGGAATGCGTTTATTTTTTAAAAATGGCTATTGATCAGTCGGTCTTTCAGGTTATTGCCTCTTAGACATGTTCTTTTTGAGCACATTTTTAAATAGATATCTTCGAACCAAAATTGACAACGTCGCATATGAGAATCTTTTTGCGCCGTCCAACGTGGAAAGTATAAAAAATTTGACATTGTGTTTGCAATGCCTTGAAATATTAAACGGAGACCTATAAATTATATACATTTTTTTATATATTTATTTCATGGAAAAAAGTTACAGATACAATGATTTTAGCGTCTCCTCGCCTTAAAGGCTTTAATAGAGACTAATTGGCTTACATTTATCGCTACTTATACATATACTTAATTGAAACATAATTTTAGTAAAAAGCACCTATATTATAATTATACAAGTGTTACAATTTGTTCAACTAAATATGACATTAATTTGGATTTAAAAATAGATATTCTAGCAATTTCTTTGATACCGTGAGGTAATTGATTAAATTCATGAGGTCCAGCATACTCAATCTTCTGCTTAGTTAATTCAAGCCTGCATCTTGATGGCATAAGGTTTGAGCGATTTCGTGTATTCAACTGAGATTGATCAAACTGTTGATGAAACTGAAAAAATTAACTTCCAACCATGAATTTAATGAATTTATACATTAGCAGTAATATGCTATATTTAAAAATCCCTCTTATAGGAAAAACATAGAACGTAGTAAAATTAGATAAAGTAATGTCCGTCCGTATGTCTGTCGCAAGCATGATAGCCGTCAAAAGAATTAACCATGGACCCTGACGTTTTTCACGATGAAGGTTCATGGTCTTACGATATTTTTGGATTGTAAATGAGAGTAATTTTCCCAGAACAAAACAAGTTTCCCTTTTTTTGGGACTAAGAAAACCTCAGGAAAGAGTAACCTTGAGAACTTGTTCAGCGTATAATAACGAACGTCGAATGGACAACGAGGGCTGCTATATATATTTCTGGCCTAATAATGAAACTTCGAATATTTATCATAAAAAATGGTTTTATTGTTTTTCAAAGCATGATTTATACACTTTTGAATGCGCTCAAAACAATTGTCGAAGCACTTTTTCCACACCGATTGACACACCACCAAAACATGGTTTTTGAACGCTTCAACAGCATCTTCTGGAGACGAAAACCGCTGATGTGCGGGAATAAAAAGGAGTCATTGGGTGCCAAGTCAGGGCAAACGGCGGATGACCCATCAATTCGACGTTTTAGCCGGTCAAAAAAGGAGCTGGTTTGAGCCAATGTGTGAGAGCTCGCATTGTCATGGTGCACAAAGATTCGTCTTCTCTTGTTTGTTTTTCGAATTTCTCCGAAGACTTCAGGGAAACAAATTTTGGTGCACCACTCAGAATTGACCGTCCTATATTGCTCAAGCGGAACAGTCGCCACATGACTAGTTTTGCCGAAGAAACAGGCGACCATTTGCTTCGAAGAGCTTCTTCCACGAACAACTTTCGTTGCATTTTTCTCGTCTTCGAAGACCCACACGGTCGATTGCTGTTTTGTTTCGGGCTCATACGCATAGATCCATGATTCGTCACCTGTGACGATCTTACCACACATGGTCGATTGCTGTTTTTTTTCGGGCTCATACGCATAGATCCATGATTCGTCACCTGTGACGATCTTATAAACGTCTTTTGAAGTATTTTTTCAAAATTTTTTTTACACCAATTGCCACTAGTCTTTTTTTGAGCGATTGTCAAATTGTGCGGGATCTAGCGAGAACAAACCTTTACGGCCAGGTGTTCATGCAATATCGAATGCATGCTGGTGAAAGAAATGCCCAAGGATGCCTATCTCTCTCACAATATGTCACATGACGATCTTGCATTATCAGTTCACGCACGGCATCAATGTTCTCTGACACAACGGCCGTTTTTGGACAGCCACAGATTGAATTCATTAAACCAGTTTCACAGTGCTTTAGGATGGTGTTTCATCGCCATACAAAGATTTAAGTTCATCGATGCACTTTTGTCGTGATAATTCACGTCGAAAGTTGTGAAAAATGATCGCACGAAAATTTTCACGAGTTAATTCCATTTTTTTGCCAAATTGATTTTTTCAAGTCACTGTAAACAACACATATGATGGTCGTACGTTAAAACGTTCTGAGTACGTTTATGCTTAAATATTTCAAACTTTCCAATGGAAATGTCAGATGGCGCCAGGCAACACTTAGTAGTGCCTAGGCCAGAAAAATATATAACCACCTTCGTAATGGACGACCCTTTCCAGTTAACACCTAACAAAAAAAACGTTGTTCGACCAGGCCTTACCCCATATATAGCAAACCTACTAAAGCAACAAAACGAATGGTCCTTTTTTGGGCCCGTTCGGACCATTCGTTCGTCTCTAATCTCAGTCAAAACTTAAAAATCAATGTATATTTGGAATCGTAACAAAATTTGTTTTAATTTCAATATTCATGTGTCCAGATCGATAATTAAACATCTGTATGTGACAGCGCATAGGTAAAGGGACCTAAGGGTAAAAAAAATCAATTTTCACTTTTTTTTGGTGTGGACAACATCTGAGCATCGAATGAGACCGATCCCATGCCCCAAAAGTGTTCCCTCCCAGAGATATGCGCGTTTTATGAAAGTGATGGTACACCAAAGATACACGTATTTAAATCTTTAAAATGGCTCTCCTGAACAAAACTGGTTTTTACCCTTAGGTCCCTTTCTATTTTGGGCGTCACATATGTGAATAAAGGCACATGAGTCAAAGTTTAAGCAGAGGGTCGTTGAGGGCTTAACATATATCGATAGAGATTGGATAAATACTCGTATACTGCTCTGATGTTACAGCAAGAAAAGAAACAAAGAAGATAGGGACACTTTTTTCTGGTAGCAATAGCGAAAGTAAAAGCAAGTGCCTTTTGAATACTAAAATTAAAGTTTGGATTCTATTATCAAAAAAAGTCGGGCGCGGCCTATGAGGTACCCTACTCTACACTTCTATTAAGAGGACTACGAAATTTGGGTGTGGGCTAACGTTTGTGGCTTTTAAAGCTGCAAGACCTCAAATAGCGACGGACCTTGGAGTGGGGTTTAATCGATAACATAGACGTATATGGTCCAATGTTACAGGACATGTGCGGTGGTCGCTCGTAACACTCGATGCGAAGTTCGATAGGAATCGGATGTAAAATGTGGCTTCTAAACTGCATGTTCTAAAATACGGAAGGACCTTTATGTGAAAATATGAAACAATAGACCTATGTGAACCAGTTTCACCACAGTAAATTAATAGTCGCCGAGTGTAGTTTGGTGGCTTCTAGGGCTGCAGGTCTTCAAATCGGGAAGGACCTTTGTGTAAAAGCTATACGAAAACATAGAACGATATGAACAAATTTTTAACAGGCATCAGTGCTGGTCACTCAAAATGCTCTGTACGAAATTTAGTTGAAATCGAAACATATTATAACGTGCTTTTTACTGCTGTAGATTCTGAAATCGGAACACTCCTATGCTGGATATCAAACTATGGACCGATGTGGACAATTTCAGTAGGGTTGTCCTTTGGCTAAATCAAGTTTCATTAAAAGTTGGTTCAGAATTGCGACCTTGATTACAACGATAGATGGTCAGACGGACAGACGTCGCTTAATGAAATCAGATAGTGATTCTAAGTCGATCGATATAGTTAACATAGGGTATATATCCATTCTTATTAGGTAATGCAAACGTCAGCATTAAGGCATAGTACCCAGTACCTTAGTGCGGTGTAGGGTTTAAAATCTTGAAACAAATTGGGTGCGTACTATTGAAAACGGATGACTTCTTAGTTAGCGCACCCTTTTACCTGATAAATGGCCACATTTTATAGGGATGGCTTCTAAAAATAGGCCACGCTGCCGCCACGGATCCACGAGGGTTGGCCAGTACGTATTTTAGCAACTGCGCACTCTAAAACTATCAGCTATGGTCTCCTACATTAAGCTATAATGAGAATGGTTGACAGGTTATTCGGGGGAAGAAAACTAGACTACTAACCTAGCCCCTTCTGGTACCTCCCACACAATTGACCCTGTTTTAGTGGAGATAACAATTAAGAAACTGGCGAATTTCGTAATAATATTATAACGGCTTTATCCGCGATTAGGAACAGAGTGGATGGCACACCCTTTTCTGGTACATCCAGTGCAAATGCAACATACCGCAGATTTTTTTATTCCCATAATAACTTTACTTCTTCTTAAAGGATTGATATATATATATTTCTGCCCTAGGCAACACTAAGTGTTGTCTGGCTACATCAGACATATCCAATGGAAAGATTGACTTTTTTTATCTTAAACGCACTTAGAACGTTTTGACGGTCGTATCATTTGTGTTGTTTACAGTGACTTGAAAAAATCAATTTGGCAAAAAACTAAACTGAACATTTTCGTGCGATCATTTTTCACAACTTTCGATGTGGATCACGACAAGAGTGCATCGATGAACTTAAATCTTTGAATGGCGATGAAGCACCATCCTATAACACTTTGAAAAGCTGGTTTAATGAATTCAATCGTGGCCGACGCCAGCTCAAAGACGAAGGTCGTCCAAAAACGGCCGTGCGTGAACTGATAATACAGGATCGTCATGTGACATACCGTGCGATAGAGGCATCCTTGGGTATTTCTTTTACCAGCTTACATTCGATATTGCATAAATACCTGGCAGTAAAAATGGTTTGTTCTCGTTGGGTCCCGCACAATTTGACAATCGCTCAAAAAAAGGCTCGTGTCGATTGGTCCAAATAAATTTTTAAAAAATGCGATCGCGGTGCTTCAAAAGACGTTTATAAGATCGTCATAGGTGACGAATCGTGGATCTGTGCGTATGAGACCGAAACAAAACAGCAGTCTATCGTGTGGGTCTTCGAAGATGAGCCAAATCCAACGAAATTTGATCGTGGAGGAAGCACTTCGAAGCAAATGGTCACCTGTTTCTTCGGCAAAACGGGTCATGTGGCCACTGTTCCGCTTGAGCAACGTAGGACGGTCAATTTTGAGTGGTACACAACATTTTTTTGCATGAAGTTCAGAGAAATTCGAAAAAACGAACAAGAGAAGACTAATCATTGTGCACGATGACAATGCGAGATCTCACAGATCGGTTCAAACCAGCGCCTGACTTGGCACCCAATGACTTCTTTTTTCCCCGCCCATCAAGAAAAAAATGGGTGGTCAACGATTTTCGTCGCCAGAAGATGGTGAAGCGTTCAAACACCATGTTTTGGAGATGTCTCAATCAAAGTGGAAAAAGTGCTTCGGCAATTGGTTTGTGCTTATGCAAAAGTGTATAAATCATGCTGGAGAATACTATGAAAAACAATAAAATCATTTTTGATGATAAATATTCGCCTTTTCATTAGGCCAGAAATATATATATATATATAGCAGCCCTCGTACGATTCTGCTGAAAATTATTAACTAGAAAGATAATCGATTATAAGTTAGACTAGCTGAAAAAAAAATTCTTTTTGTACCTTCCACACAAACTAAACTATCCGAGCGTAGATGTATCCCTAATGCATAAATTTAGCTTGGACTTTGTTTTCTGCTATAAGTTTATTTAATATTTGTATGCGCGTAAAAAAAAGCGATGCCACGCCCCATTATAGTACCTTCCAAACAAACTACCTCTTACAAAATTTCAATAAATACTGCACGCTTTAGGAACTGGACGCCGAAACGACGGACAATTTAAAGTCCATGTATGAGTGAGGGTTTATGTAAGTCGGATCAACTGACTGAAATTTGTCACTGATTTTACACACAACTACACACTTAGGTACAGGGTACTTTAAATTATAGCTAATGTTTAACCAGCTAATCGGCACATGTCTGCAAATAATCAAGTTCCCTCGTTAGATGGTTGCTAACGCAATAACTTCACGCCATTGTACAAGAATATAAAAAGGATTTTGTTTAACGAAAGCTATTGACAATTTGCTTAAAATCCGTTTGTTTTAAATGGTTAAATTTTTTTGGAAAAAAAAGTTATTCAAGAATAACCTTAAACTCGGTTACTGCTACTCTTGAATAATATTTGTTCTACAAATTAAAAATTTTCAAATCAAACGGTTTATGATGAAGAAAGACAATCAGTTCTTGTATGGAAGGAAAATTCAAAAATGTCCCGTAAAAATAAGAAATTATAACCTTACCGACCACTTACTCGTTTAAAAAGCAATTAGCAATAAAACACACCTACTCTAATACTGGTATTTTTTTTTTCAATGAATCCCAGTATTAGAGGACTCTATTGACTTTCAAGCGATGGTGTTTCCTTCAGCCACATTCACATTTTCTAGACCCTTACAAATAAGACTCTCTCTTCTAAGGAGGTCATTACGTGTTACACTAATACATTTCCACTTGTTTATTTAAGCTTCATAGATTTAAATATCATAGTTACGTTGTTACTCACACAGGTAAAACGTGTATAAAAGTTAAGGTGCAGTCGAACTTATCATTGACTGCAAACAAGCCCCCCGTAATTATCAAAACGCAGTGTGATGTCTTAATTTAAAATGCCACTTTGTAGCAAATTTGTACTAGAAACTCTCCTGCTGCCAATCTCTGTGAATATCGCTAATGAAAACTTTCTACTCAAATTGAAATGAGCAAACAGAGGAACAAGTTTCAGCAGCAAAACGAAACTTTAGCTTCCTTCCGAGAAATTGTAAAAGGAACACCCGCAGAAGTTTTTAATACAAAACAAAAATAAAAAGATCCATTAATAAACGTTTTGCATAAATACCCCTGCGATTTTGGGTTGGTTGGGCTGGAGTGCATTCTTCTATACTTTTTTTCCGTTTATACTGGCGCGCTTTGCCAAACTATGCGCATTTTTTCCCACATTCCCAACAGAAGTTTACCCAACGTTTGGCTCGTTCATTTTTTTCCACACGAATGTCGAATTGTTAATTTCTATTTCTTATGCTTAAGAATTCTGCGCTTATATTAAAAGCAATATTTTGTTAAACAAAGTCATATAAATTTTTTTTCGATTCTACTGCAGGGATAAGAAGGAATCCGCACAAGCAATTGTGAATAATGAAAGGTCAATAGGATGGATGGAATTTTGTCCGCTTATAAAATGTGTCCGCCTATAAGAGAAGTACAAAAAAAGAAAATTATAATTTGTCTTTATACATTTTTATTTTCAAAACGAGAACATAAAAATATTAGAATATGAAAACAGAATTTTTAAATGAATTTAAAAAAAATCTGAAATTTCAGCTTTAGAGGTTTTTCTTTAATTTCTATATTTGGAGATGTTTTTGAAGATCGGTTAGCACTTTGGTTGAAGGTCGCTGTGATGTGAAGAGAACGATTTTAATATTCCTATAGCTTAATAAACCTCTTTATAACCTGTCGTCCATTTTTTCGCTAGTCCGACTGTGGGGGTTCATCTACCGATAAGTTGTACTAGTCAAAAACTTGATCTTGCTCCAAGGTAGCTTTAAATCCATTAAAGGAAAACTTTTTACCCCTGGCATGATTTTGCCCATTTACAATACAAAAAAGCTTACCATCATGCAATATTTTAGGATCCCAGGTTGACCCGTTTGACCGTTATCGTGTTTCCAATAGACACACGGACTGTCAATGAAATATATACTTTATAGAGTCCCCGATAAAAATTTTGTAGTGTTGCAAACGGAATAATAAATTAAGTATGCCATCCACTCTTCGGTGGAGGGTACATAAATAAGAAGATTTTACAGCGAATCGAATTATGGAAATCATTTAAAACGTCCCTTAACTTAAGTTAAGGTATATGGGCCCTAGGCAGGGAAGATAAGTAAAGGGTGATTTTTTAGACGTGTGGTTTTCCAGAAAAAATAAAACGCATATAATTTAATGTCGGGGCAAGAATTTAGCATCATTATAAAGAAAGGGCTTTCCCATTATGTTTAAAAAATGATTTCGGGCAAGTAGCCGCCGCGGATGGTTCGAATACGTAAAATCCAGCCGAGAGTCCCTGTTTTCAACCACTGTGTTCAGCATTTGGGGCCGTATGTCAGCAATAACGCGCCGAATATTATCTTCCAAGAAGTCAATCGTGTCGGGCTTATCAGCGTAGACAAGCGACTTCACATAACCACACAAAAAATATTCCAGCGATGTATAATCGCACTTGAGGCCATGACACAGGCCCACGACGCGAGATAATGAGCTCATCAAAAGTTTCCTTAAACATTTTGATTGTTTCGTTGGCTGTATGGCGTGTAGGGCCGTCCTGTTGATACCAAATGTCGTCAAGATTACGGGCTTCAATGTTCCGTCCATCATCCTTTTTATAAAAATTGGGACCAATGATTCCACCTGCCCATAAACCGCACCAAACCGTGGTTTTCTCTGGCTATAATGGCACCTCTTGAACCTTATTGACGTTGCCGTTGCGCCAGAAATGTGCCTCATCACTGAGCAACATTTTCGTCGTTTCCGTTTCTCACCGAACGCTCATTTCCATAATACAGTTGCCAACATTTGAACGAAATTATATTCAAAAAATAAGTGGCATAAATTTTTCTTTCGTCAAAACAATAAAGATCCTACACTTGATTTGAATTTTTGTATTTTTCTTATTTTGAAAAATAACCTCTATGTTGACCACCCTTTATATGTATGCAATGCTGTCAAAATGGACTTTCAGTCTGATGTGAAAAATAACAGACTTTTCTTCGCCTAAACAGAGTGGAGCGCGACAATTTCGTTGTTTGCGCTGCAGGTTGTGGCGGGCACTGTTGGTCGAAAAGAGTGGAGAGTGTGCGTGGCTTATAGTGGCTGACGGGAGATTTGTATTTGTCTACCTTTCAGTTGCCATCATGCATTGGACACGTGAGGAGACGTAGTTTTGTGTTGAAGCGTATTTTTCAAATGCGCACTCGATCATTGCAGTGCAGCGTGATTTTCGTTGTTTCCCCACGCGGACGTGTTCCTGGACGGCAATCAATTGTGAATTGGCTTACTTCATTTGGGGTTACCTGACGTCGAAGGTGTATATCAATCGTCCCTACACCATGGAAGACCTAATTAACAATATTTAGGCTGAAATTGTCAGAATACCAGTCGACATGCTTGTTTGAGTTCATGAAAACTTTAGAAAGCGTATGTAGCAGAGTGTGGGTAGCGAAGGTGCCAGATACTCTATTTAAATCCATGTAATTTAAAAATTCCCTTAGTGTTGAATATAATTAAAATATAAAATAATTTTTTCTAAGGTTCAATTTTTTTATAAATAAGCGAATTACCGCGCTCCACCCAGTATAAAAATACTCCAGTTTATTATTTTCTTAAAGATGTAAGTTCCTAATTCAAATCCACCGGTGAACTAAACAATTTTATGAACACTTTTGCCCGACTCATTTGAAAGACCCATATAAAGGATGTTTTAAGGCTTAAGCTTCTCCCTAATCGTTTAGCTTCTCGCACATGCATCGATCATAGACAAGGTTAACAGCCAATCAAAATAAAACCGGATATTGCAAACATGCAACGAGGCTATCCTTCCCTTTATCGACTAAACATTCTTTCACATTTGCCAGAAAAAAAAACAAACATTTAAAGCATTTTTGTTTTTATTTTCGTTTTTCTTCATGAAGAATTTTTATGTTTGCAATAATATTTTTCAAAACGTAAACACGTTTTTATGTAAAATAAAACGAAAAAAAAAACAACATTAACGAGTATATTTATTACGCACACAAGTAGGTCTGTTAAAGCAACAACAACGGCAAAAAAGAAACGAACAGAAACTTTATTTATGTTTTTTCCACCTGCTGCGTCAAGTTTTCCTGCAGCTTTCCCAGCCAAAGGAAACCCAAACGAAGGACAAACATTTTGGTAAGATGTGAACATATTTTAGAATGCTTCGATATGTGAGTTTGTGTGTGTCACTGAATTTTTGAAAAGCTGCCAAAAATAGGTTTTCCAGGAGTACACACCTACAGACAGCTTTTTGTTAAAACAGATGCTGAGATACTTGTCGTTTTGCTAACACTCCAGCAAATGGAAAAACGGTGTCGAAAATAAGAAGTTATCCGGTGATGGAATTTATTGATATTTAGAGAATGGAAGTAGATATGATGAGAATCATTGCTCGAAAGGTTTATTTATATAAAAAAAACATGCAGCGCCCAGGACAGTCAGCGAAACTTGGACTGAGTGATTGGAAACAAAATTATTTTTGAAATAAAACTCCAATTAAGTCCAAAAAAAAAAGGTTCCTAATATGTATCGTTTTAGCAGTATATCCAACAATTCTCCATCAAATCTCGTTGGAACTTTTTTTTTCAAAAAAAAATTGTTAAAAAAGGTAAAGTCGGGCGTGGGCGACTATATTATACCCTGTACTTGTGGATGTTAAAAATTCAATTGAAACTAGGTTTTAGACCTATGCGGGCTCTAAGTTTACCCTGATTCTGAAGCTTATGTCATATTTGAATTTGTGAACCAATTTCCTCCAATATCAGCAGCATCCGTCCATGGTACAAGAACCTTACTTGTGCAAAATTTTAACAGAATTGGATGCAATATGTAGCTCCTAGAGCTGAAGACACAAAATCGGATGAACATATATGTGTAGAACCTAACGGGTGATCAATCTAGAGGTATTTTTTCAATAGGGGTTTTTCACTGATTACGCATGAGTTGTGTTAAACTTCATTTCGTGTTAGTTTTTGACCTATGCGGTCTCTAAGTTTACCCAGATTCTGAAACTAATGTCATATTTGAATTTGTGAGAACATTTCGTGGTTTAAAGTAAAATCGGTTGAACATATGTGTGAGGGCTATATTCTAATCTTAACCGATTCTCTTCAATTTCAGCAGCATCCCTCCTTGATACAAGAACCTTACTTGTGCAAAATTTTAACAGAATTGGATGCAATATGTAGCTCCTAGAGCTAAAGACACAAAATGGGATGAACATATAAGTGTAGGACCTAACAGGTGATCAATCTAGAGGTCATTTTTCCAATAGAGGTTTTCACAGATTACGCGTGAGTTGTATTAAACTACATTTTGTTTCTCTTTAGTATTGTTTGCCATTTCATCAAGGAAGGAATTACACCGCAACAACTTTCACATATGTGACAGCGCATGGAGAAAGGGACCTAAGGGTAAAAAAAATCAATTTTCACTTTTTTTGATGTGGACAACATCTGAGCATCGAATGAGACCGATCTTATGCCCCAAAAGTGTTCCCTCCCAGAGGTATGAGCGTTTTATGAAAGTGATGGTACACCAAAGATACACGTATTTAAATCTTTAAAATGGCTCTCCTGAACAAAACTGGTTTTTACCCTTAGGTCCCTTTCTATTTTGCGCGTCACATATTATGCAACTGAATTATGAAAATAAGCTATCGGTGAGAAACAGTTTTCAACAAAAATTTGGTTAATGATGAGGCCCATTTATGACTCAACGGCAACGTCAATAAACAAAATTGCCGCATTTGGGCTGAATAACAACCAGAAGAGATTAAAGAGGAGCCTTATACCCAGAGAAAAACAACGGTTATGTGCGGATTATAAGATGGTGGAATCATCTGTTCATATTTTTCAAAAATGATGATGACCGGAACGTAACCACACGCAGAAAAAAAGTATGGTTGGGGTGACAATATTCGAAGAGGATCATACTATTGTTGGGTATATGGTTGTGACACAACAATATTATGATCCTCACAACAATAGTATGATTCACACATAACCATACTATGATCCCCACGATCATGGTATGATTCACACTCAACCATACTATGATCTCCACAACCATACTATGATCCTCTCAACAATAGTATGATTCACACTCAACCATACTATTATCTTCACAACCATATTATGATCCTCACAACCATAGTATGTTTCTCATACAACCATACTATGATCCTCTCAACAATTGAATGATTCACACGCAACCATACTATGATCCACACAACCATAGTATGATTCACACTCAACCATACTATTATCTCCACAACCATATTATGATCCTCACAACCATAGTATGTTTCTCATACAACCATAGTATGATCCTCACAACCATAGTATGATTCCCACGCAACCATATTATGATCCCCACAACCATAGTATGATTCTCACTCAACCATACTATGATCCCCAACATTATTTATTAGGATTGGTTATTGATGTTATTCAAAAATAGAGGTTTTTAATAAGCATGTTATTTCAAATTGCATTACTATTAGTTCATAGCCAGATTTGAGGCCATGTTTTTATTAAACATTTCATTCAAGAAACAAAAATATATACTCGTATGTATTCCAACGGTCAAAAATACTTTTAGTTGCCAGCAGGGGTGAATGCTACTTCACCATCCGTAGACACCAAGTAAAGAATGTGATTAAACCATGATCAATGGCTATATACTTAAGTGCAGGCAGATTTTAAATAAACGAGAACCAGTCGGTATTAGAGTATTTCATCGAACAAAGTAAACACAATAAAAATCCCTCGAACTACTTTCCGATTTTTGCTGTTTTTTTTAATGGACAGCAACCATTCACTGTATCGTGTGTATGTGTTTTTTTGTATATCAAAAAAACATACGCACACACATACATGTATGCTCTATAAAACCTGTTTTGTTATGTTCATAGTCGCAACCATACTGTATGATTGCCGTAATCAAATTATTGTTAGCGTAAATTTTAAACAACAATACTTTCGATGCACCAACCATGTTCATATGGTTGTTACAACCATATTTTCATTTCTAAATTTGGCAATAATACTATTGTTACATTTCAACAATAGCAATATTGTCGCAGTCATACTATTGTCAACACGAAATTCAAAAAACAATACTATGGTTGCGACGAACATGCTTTTATTGGAGAGAACATATTATTGTTGCTGTGACCATAGTGTAACCATATCTTTTCTCTGCGTGCACGAATGATGTCAGACTTTTTGCTACCTAAAATTGAAGCCCGTTATCTTGACATTTATATCCTACTGGACGGTGCCACTTGTCATACAACTGCTCAAATAATGGATCTGTTGAGAGGTCATTTTGAAGAGCAGCTAATTTCACGTTTTGATCCGGTGAGTTGGCCCCCTAGATCGTATGATATCACACCTTTAGACTTTTTTCTTTGCGGCGACGACTAAGATTCAGGTTTTGGAAGCGAACATTACGCTTGTCATTAACACCATACCTCGAATGAGTCATCCAAAATCGGACCCCCAGAATGGACACCCTGAGGTGTAGTTGCGGCCAATATTTGCAGGATATTATATTTAAAAAAATAAATGGCATAACATGTAATTTCCAATGAACCATAACATTCAACACTTGATTTAAATTTTCAATTTTTTTAAATACCTCTAGATTGATCACCTTATATATCTAAATATGAAGCGTTTTTCTTCAATTATAATAACGTTCTTTCTTGAACTAACCCGTTCTAAATTTATTTAAGATTGGATTTCAAATGTGTCCTCCAGAGCTAAAGGCATAAAATTGGATGAACATTAGGATGGACTGATTTTTAAGGACAAAAATTTTTCGTTATTGTACCATCGATTTTTTAATAGGTTCTGGTATGAGTAGTCGATTTTATTCGATTCTCTCAATCGTATTTCTATTCTCATACTGTCATACTGTATGTGGCAATGTATATTTGTATGTATTTTAGATTATCTTGAAAAGGTTATATTTAAAAAAAGTAGTTTTTTTATTAACTACTAAAAAAAAACTTTAAAATAAATGTCCTTTCGAGTGAACCATAAAGATTCCACACTTGATTTAAATTTTTGTATTTTTTTAAATACCTCTAGATTGATCACCTTATAAATCTTAATCTGAAGCGTTTTTCTTCGATTATAATAACGTTCTTTCTTGACCTAAATAACTAACCCGTTCTAAATTTATTTAAGATTGAATTTCAAATGAGTCCTCAAAAGCTAAAGGCATAAAATTGGATGAACATTAGGGTGGACCGATTTTTAAGGACAAAAATTTGTCGATATTGTACCATCGATTTTTCAATAGCTTCTGGTATGAGTAGTCGATTCTCTCAATCGTATTTCTATTCTCACACTGTCATACTGTATGTGGCAATATATATTTGTATGTATTGTGGATTATCTTGGAAAGGTAATATATAAAAAAAAAATCGGTTTTTTTATTACCTACTAAAACCCCTTAAAAAAATGTCCTTTCGAATGAACCATAAAGATTCCACACTTGATTTACATTTTTGTTTTTTTTTTTAAATACCTCTAGATTGATCACCTTATATATCTAAATCTGAAGCGTTTTTCTTCAATTGTAACAACGTTGTTTCTTGACACAAATAACTAAAACGTTCTAAATTTATTTAAGATTGGTCATTAAGAAAGTAGTTTTTTATTAACTACTAAAAAAAACCCTTAAAAATAAACGTTGAGAAAAAGTTAATAAATTGAAATTTGGGCGCCTCGAAAATGGTTATTTTGATATGTCGTAGTAGCACTTATTTCTTCATGTTAAAAGCTTTCTAAAAAACGACGGCACCCTAATGAACATATATGTATAACAACTATATTTAAATCTTAACCTATTTTCTTCAATTTCTACAACGTCTCGGCTTGGACCAGTAACTTACTCGAGTTTACTTTCATCAGGATTGCATGTAAGTTGTGGCTTCAAAAGTCAAGATTAGATGTCAGATGTGTCTTCTAGAGTGTTAACAGAAAAATCGGATGAGCAAATTGTATGGGAGCTATATGTAAATCTGAACCGATTTTCTTCAATTTTAATAACGCCCTTCATTGTTTCGAAAAACTAATGTGTACTAAATCAAAATTGGATGTAATATGTGGCTCCTTAAGCTAATGAAATACAATCGGATAAACATATACTCGTAGTTGAACGCTGAACCTTTAATTTCAGTAGCGTCCGTCCTTGATTTTATGAAGATCGGACAACAATTGCGACCAGTAGTTGGACAGTTGGACGGTCGGATGGTTCAGCAAGTGGTTCTGAGCCGATCGATAGGTACACTTGAAAATGTTTGTAACGCCCAAAAATTTTTGGTAGTTACAAACATTTGCCATGAAACTTATTCAAAATACCCTGTTCCCCAGAGTGGTGGGGGTTTGTATTCACTTATATCGAGTTTTACCGCCAGAAAAACGAAAGCGCCACATACTTGTTAATTAAATTAAATAGAATAGATAGAAAACTCTCTTAAGCTTAAATATTAAAATTTTAATATCAATATTTACAAATACAGGGTGGCCCAAATGAGACCTAGTAATGTTAAACTTGTATAACTCTTGTAATAACGGGTTTTTAAATGATATATATTTATATGTTAAATAGATTTTATGGAAATTTAACGTGACTATGTGTAAAATATGACATCAGTCAAATGATCACCATTTTGCTCGATACAGGCTTTGGCTCTTTTTAGAGCCAAGCTGCTGCACAGCTTCCACATTCTCTTCAGTACGAATATTTCGATGAGCACCTCTTCCTGGACGGTTGGCAACTGAACCCAGTTCATGGAAGATGTGGGCGCTGCTCTTACGTTAAAAAACGGCGATAATTTCGCTGCGTTAGAACAATTGATCGTTGAGAAGAAAAAAAATCGATAATTTTAATGCGTTGTTGTGGACTGTACGTATTCATTTTAAATTTCCAAGAGTTCAGTTATAATCTGCAAAAAGAAAAAATAAATTATGTTAAAAAATAAAAAAAAGTTGTTTGTGTTTCACATCAGCTGGTCTTATTTGGGCCACCCGTTATAAAGCAAATTCAGTTGAATCCGAATCCTTTAGATGAATTAAATAATAAACCAAAAAAACAATCTCCAGTAAAATTTTCGTTTTGGCGCTTATATTATTTTCATTTTCTGTGAGGAGCCGTTAAGGATAAATGTTACGCAAAGCATTTAGAGACAAGCTGCCATTAAAGAAATTCGACCAGAATCAATCAAACATGTACTGAATAATTGTGTTCACGGGATGAGTTCAGTTATAATCTGTAAAAAGAAAAATAAATTATGTTAAAAAATATAAAAGTTATTTGTGTTTCACATCAGCTGGTCTTATTTGAGCAAATTCAATTGAATCAGAATCCTTTAGATGAACTTAACAATAAACCAGAAAAACAATCTCCAGTAAAATTTTCTTTTTGGCGCTTATATTATTTTCACGGTAAGGCCTCGATGATAAAGAAAATTGTTAAAGAATTTTTGGTCAAAATAATTTAATTCTCACTCCTTCTATGTAGTAGTTTTTTCATATTGTATGCTTTTGCCCCTTCCAATACACTTGCCAACCCACCCTCGTACTTTACTCTATAGGCTGTTATTCGACAAACTACTTGGCCTCATTCCACAGCTGTCAGCCCCTTTGTGAAACCCCATTGCAATGTTAATTACCCTGCTCCTAACCTATTTACACAGTTGATTAAGCAAAGACATTCATGCACACAGAGAGAGACAAACGATTTGATAGACAAGTTGAGACAAATCTATGGAGATAGACAAATTCATAAAATGTATTTGAAGCAGCATAAATTAACAACTATTTGGGAAAATCCACTTTAATTAATTCCAAATGATACATTCGAAATTCGCTTTAAATCGGCGTCATAAGGACGTGAGTGTATGCGTGAACACATACACACACTTGTGTATCTGTGAGTGAGTGAGTGAGTGAGTGAGTGAGGGAATGATGGATGTATCAAAAGCCAGAACTCCAATCAGCCAGCCAACATAACAACCATCGAACCATTCAGTCCAATGCGGCAATCCTTTCATACACACAAGTATAGAGCCACCCATGTCCGCCTTAGTCATTAAGCAACGGAGTCATTCGGCGAAGGCCTGCAAATTAAGGGGCTCAGAAATAAATGTGTTAAGGTGCGATTATGAACGTATAGCTCAAAATTTATATAATAATTTTGAAAAATATAGGAAGGAGTTGTTAAAATTGTTATCGCTTAACTAAAATTGAAGAACAACTTTGTCCTTGATTTCGTTTCCCTGAAGACTATGTTTTCTTATTCCACTCCTTACTTTCCAATTCGTTGTGTGACTACTGACTAGAGACTAAGTAGTCTTTGTCACTCTATGAACCTAAGATGACGTCCACGGAGTCGCACAGATTTTCGGAAGCAACGTACCAGTATTCAGAGAAATGTAGCATCTGCCACCATTTATGAATGATCAGTTCAAAGAGTTTCAAATGGTGTAGGCTAATTGGGAAAAAATATTTCCCAAGCAGGCACTCTGGAATGAGGAAAAACTCAACTTGCCACAGCTAAAGCGAAAGGAGATATATAGGGTGGACTATTTAAAATAAGTTTCAAATTTAAAGTTTTATTGGAAAGGTTGAACTTTGTCAGTTAATAATGGAACACCTTCCGATACGTTTTTAATTCGCCCAACGGGCTGAAAATTGTTTGTCAGGAGATGAAGAATTTTACCTAGAAATGGTGTTCTCGTAGGAAGCTCATTTTTATCTAGGTGGCTATATCAATAAGAAAAGTTTGTCGCATATGGGGTTCAGAGAACCCACACGTGACTATTGGTAAGCCAGTACATCCACAACGAGTAAATGTTTGGTGTGGATTTTTTGGCTGCAGCATCATTGGGCCATTTTTCTGCGCCATGCTTTACAAACTTTTGTTTCCAAATATTCAAGAGAATGGCATGGACGACATTTGGTTTCAACAAGACAGGGCAACATGTCGCACAGCCATCGCAACCATCGATATTTTACGCACTGATTTTGATAATGGAATAATCAGCCGAAATTGTGTTTTCAATTGGAAATCTTCTGTGGGGAGCCGTTAAGGATAAATTTTACGCAAAGCATTTAGAGACAAGCTGCCATTGAAGAGATTCGAACCGAATCAATCAAAAAGTACTGAATAATTGTGATCACAGGATGAGGTTCTGCCTAGCCAGTTGTGGTAGTCATTGGAATGATATTGTGTTCGTTTAGAAACTCGAAAAAAATATCAGTACGTATTTTTAACAGCCGAATCAAATTTAAAATTGTAATTCGCCCACCCTTTATATCGAAATCTGAACCGATTTTCTTCCATTTCAGTAGTGGCCGTCCTTGGTCCGAAAAAAATAATTCTGCCATAGTTAATGATGATGAACAATTGCGACCTATAGATTGATTACAAGCTTTAGGTAGACAGCTGGAGGGGCGGACAGACATACGAGGGCTGCTATATATTTCTGGCCTAATAATGAAAATGCGAATATTTATCATCAAAAATAGTTTTATTGTTTTTCAAAGTATTCACCAGCATGATTTATACATTTTTGCAAACGCTCAAACCAATTGTCGATTTAGACACCTCTAAAACATGGCTTTTGAACGTTTCAACAGCATCTTCTGGCGACGAAAATCGCTGACCACGCATTATTTTCTTGATGTGAGGGAATAAAAAGAAGTCATTGGGTGCCACGTCAGGGCTGTTCGGCGGATGACTCATCAACCCTACGTTTTGGCCGGTCAAAAAGGCGCTGGTTTGTGCCGATGTGTGACAGCTCGCAATGTCATTGTGTACAATGATTCGTCTTCTCTTGTTCGTTTTTTGAATTTCTCCGAAGACTTCTGGCAAAGCCGAACAATCGCCACATGACCAGTTTTGCTTCTTCTACGAACAACTTTCGTTGGATTTGACTCGTCTTCGAAGACCCACACGGTCAATTGCTGTTTTGTTTAGGGCTCATACGCATAGATCCATGATTCGTCACCTGTGACGATCTTATTAACGCCTTATGAAGAACCGCGATCGTATTGCTCAAAATTTCTTAGCACCAATCGACACGAGCCTTTTTTTTTGAGCGATTGTCATATTTTTCGGGATCCAACGATAACAAACTTTTTTACGGCCAGGTGTTCATGCAAAATCGAATGTATGCTGGTTGAGGATGCCTCTGTATCACGGTATGTCACATGACGACCTTGCATTATCAGTTCAAGCCAACATCAATGTTCCTTGGCACAACGGTCGTTTTGGACGACCTTCACGACCTTCGTCTTCGAGCGAGCGTCGCCCACGATTAAATTCATTAAACCAGTTTTTCACAGTGCTTTAGGATGGTGCTTCCTCGCCATACAAAGATTTAAGTTCATCGATGCACTCTTGTCGTGATAAGCCACATCGAATGTTATAAAAAATGATCTCACGAAAATGTTTGCGATTTAATTCCAATTTTTTGCGAAATTGATTTTTTAAGTCACTGTAAACAACACAAATGATGGTCGTACGTTAAAACGTTCTGAGTACGTTTATGCTAAATATGTCAAACTTTCCAATGGAAATGTCAAACGGCGCCGGGCAACACTTAGTGTTGCCTAGGCCAGAAATATATATAGCAACCCTCATATAATATTAAATAGTATCAACTGGTGATCCTGAGTCGAGCAATACTCTTTCAATTTTTTACGTATTCCGTACGTGAAATTATATATATTTTTAGATTTTACATTTAGAAACAAAAAAGCGAATAACCCGACTGTAAAAAAGCCAATTAAAACAAGTCGGGTTTGGACATAAAAACCGGAATTTCGGTTTTCGGTTACGATTTTAGAAGTACCCATTTTAACCATTTTCTGTGCACAAAAAATTATGATTTGTGAACAGTGCTGCCACTGCCAAGGTTTTTTCCTACCAAATTTTGTTCAAGAATCCTACCAAAATGAAATCAAACCTACCAATGGCTGTGAAGCCATTTAAGACACTGAACAGGGTTTAAAGGAAAATTATAAGCTTGTTTGATGGCAAATGTTTGTTACTACAAAAAAATCAGAGCTTTTAGCGAATATTTCAAATTTAGTTTTTGCGAATGCAAAAGCGAATATTGACTTTTTTACAAGTATATGTTTTCATAAAACAAGGTCTTCTGTATTTAAAAGAAATTGAATGGTTTTTGTTTTATAAAAAAATATAACGCTTTACAATCATACGCTCGTCTTCAAAAGTAGGCGTCGATGGTGACCGCCTACCGACATCTTCTTCCCACACATTTGTTGATGGTTGTTCTCGGTGCTGTTGTTAAAGCGGCAAAAGCTAAACTATAAACTAAACCAAGGGGGCTTATGCTATTTACATTGGTTGGGCAACCCCTTGCCCGATGTTTCAAAAAAGCCTCGCGATCCTTGTCCAGTTTCAGTCTGACAATCAAGCACTTGGAGGGATGAATGCCGACATAAACATTTAATTTTTTTTTTTCGGTACGCCTAGTCAACTTTGGCTACTGAAGTCACCACACTAAGTGTTGCGTGGCGCCATCTGACATTTTTATTGGAAAGTTTGACATTTTTAGCATAAACGTACTCAGAACGTTTTGACGTTCGACCATCATTTGTGTTGTTTACAGTGACTTAAAAAATCAATTTGGCAAAAAAATGGAATTCACTCATGAACATTTTCGTGCGATCATTTTTCACAACTTGCGACGTGGACTATCACGACAAGAGTGTATCGATGAACTTAAATCTTTGTATGCCGATGAAGCATATATATCACTGTGAAAACTGGTTTAATGAATTCAATCATGGTCGATGCTCGCTTAAAGACGAAGGTCGTGAAGGACGTCCAAAAACTACCGTTGTGCCAGAGAACATTGATGCCGTGCGTGAACTAATAGTGCAAGATCGTCATGTGCCGTACCGTGAGATATAGGCATCCTTGGGCATTTCTTCCTCCAGCTACATGCGATATTGCATGAACCTGGCCGTATAAAAGGTTTTTTCTCGTTGGATCCCGCACAACTTTACAATCCCTCAAAAAGAGGATCGTGTCGATTGGTGCAAAGACATTTTTAAAAACCACGATCGCGGTGCTTCAAAAGAATTTTATAAGATCGTCACAGGTGACGAATCATGAATCTATGCGTATGAACCCGAAACAAAACAGCAATCGACGGTGTGCGTCCTCGAAGACGAGCCAAATCCAACGAAAGTTGTTCGTGGAAGAAGCACTTTGAAGCGAATGGTCGCCTGTTTCTTCGGCAAAAATGATCATGTGGCGACTGGTCCGCTTGAGCAACGTAGGAGGTCAATTCTGGTTTTGGTACACTATTCTGGTTTCGGGAAAAATCGTAAAACGAACAAGAGAAGACGGATCACTGTGCACCATGACAATGCGAGCTCTCACACATCGGCTCAAACCAGCGCCTTTTTGACCGGCTTTAGCCGGATTGTTGGGTCATCGGCCGTACAGCCCTGACTTGGCACTTGACTTCTTTTTATTCCAGCACATCTAGAAAAAAATGCGTGGTTAAAGATTTTCGTCGCCAGAAGATGCTGTTGAAGCGTTCAAAAACAATGTTTTGGAGGTGTCTCAATCGGAGTGGAAAAAGTGCATCGACAATTGGTTTAAGCGCATGCAAAAGTGTATAAATCATGCTGGAGAATTTTTTGAAAAACAATTAACCATTTTTCATGATAAATATTCGCATTTTCATTATTAGGCCAGAAATATATATAGCAGCCCTTGTATGATATTTATCTACAATTGTTAGGATATAGCTATATACTTAACGAAAATATTTTTTGTGAATGCAATTATTCCAAAATTGGTGTTTGCGTATGAGAAAGCGAATCAATAAGGAGGAAATAATACGCATGCGCATATCGTTACAACCCTATTCTATATAATATTTTAAAATAATACTACAAAGCTTCATTCCGATTTTACACCATTCAGCTACGGAAGCTACATATTAAAACGGTATCTGCGAAAAATTCAGTATAAAACGTCATAAGCGACCAATACGAACCCTTGTTTTCGAAAGCCTTCTACAGATAACCTCAGTATAACTTAATTCTAACAAAAACTTTATATAAATTTGGATTTAATACCACTTTGTGCGATATGTAAATTTTCCAAACAAAATCTTTGTGGGTCTTTTTGTTAGACGTCTACGAGTATAACGAGTTCTCTATTATTTCTATGACCTAAAATTTAAGATTTTGCCAAAAGAGCCCTCTCAAGCAGCTTAATCCGGCCCTGCCATCACCAGCAATTCGCCATGGTAATCAGTGAAAATGTAGTGTAAGTGGAATTTAACATTTATTAGCATTTATTAATGTCTATAGTGGCAGCCTGTATATGTGTGGATGCCTGTCCCCCTGTAGTGTCGTAGGGGTTGATTGGGGCTATGGCATGGAGTGCAAGTGAAGGCCGACGTTGGTTTTGGTTTCCACCAAAGTTGCTCAAGTCTGCTACAATTAATTAGAATTCGTTAAATTAAATTTCAAAGAATATTAATAACTAGCAATTAGTTAAGAATAGACTTAGATTACACTAGCCGACTGAATTCACGATTTTACTTCTTTGGTGAGCTCTGGGTCCTTAAAGACATGGATGCGTACCCAGGCCCTTTGTTAGGGATTTTAGATCCTGTGACTTTAGAAATCGCATATTAAAAATTAAATACAATCACATTTTGCATAGAGCCTTACGTGTAAGCTACAACTAACCTTGGTGAAATTGGACTCAATCGGTACATGTCCTCCATAAACTACATAAAATGGTCAACAAACTACATAAAATGGTCCTCCCACTTGTACTTTCGAACTTTTTTCAATATCGGCAATAAATACTGTTGATATAGCATTGATTACAGAAATGCTATCTTAAATACAGAAAAGTGCGTTGTGAGACATCTAAAGGGTGGTTAAATTTTAAGGGCCGATGCCAATTCTTGCCAACATTCCGACGCTTGGAATGGTCAAGAGGTTTAAGCTCTTGAGTAAATTGCACCTTGTAAGCGTGTTAATGCAAGTTTAATGCATAATGTTTATCAACGACGAGCTTGAGAGATGCAATTGTTGGGCACGACGACGAATTGAGGTGGACGGCTCTTCAGCCACACTATCGCGAACAGCAGCAATATTTTCTGCAGTAGGAGCTGTGCACTGATGTTTTCACATCTCCTACAGACCCGGTTCGCTCAAATTTTTGCACGATTTTTTCGATTGTACGCACATTTAGACTATTAAGTTGACCAAAAAAATCACGAAGTGCACGTTATGCATTTTTATAATTAGCCTCAACAACTTTAACGCGTTGTTCGCTTCTCTATCTTTCAATGGTTTAAATTGAGATAGTCTAAAAATGGGAAATATCAAATGAAATGCAGAAAAAAAATTGAAGTTTAGGTATGTTTCACACATCACATATCTCTGGGAGGGAACAGTTTTGGGGTATGAGATCGGTCTCATTCGATGCTCAGATGTTGTCCACATTAAAAAAAAAGTGGAAATTGATTTTTTTTACCCTTAGGTCCCTTTCTCTATGCGCTGTCACATATACTTAGTAGGGACATAAATACTGTTACAACATTGAATAAATATGGGTTTTGAATGTCATATGGGTTTTAAAAGCTAACCTCAATAGCGTTAGTCTGTAATGGGATTTTAAAATTGTTTCAACTTTCATCATGGAGTGGTCAGAAAATAAGAACCGTATCGCGCTTTTCAAGTGTTAAATGAAAAAATGCGATAATTTCAAAACGCTCCGGCCACTAGGGATAAGCCGCATGTTCGTCTACCGATGCATAAAACTGTTTGAGGACGGCTTTGATGACATGCGGTGTTCGCTTTGTTCGAACACCGCATGTCATCAAAGCCATTAAATCAAGAATTCACAGAATTCTCCGAAAACAGAAAATCATGGCCCGTGAGATGAATATCACATAAAAGTACATGATTTGAATCATTAAAAAACACCTGGGACTTTCAAACGACGTACCGGATATTTATTGACTGCAGCTTTAAAAAAATAGGATTGAAAAATGCAAACGTCTTTTGGTAAAGCACGCTGATAACTTGCACAGAAAAATTTTGTTCACCGATGAAAAATTTTGACCGTTCAAGAAAAATTTAAGAAGCAAAATGATAGAGTGTATGCGCGATCATCTAAGGAAGCATCTGAGCTGATCCCAAGGGTGGAAAAGGGTCATCACCCAGCTTCAGTCATGGTTTGGTGGGGTGTCTCTTACGATGGGGTCACTGACCTGCATTTCTGCGCACAAGGAGTCAAAACATCGGCCAAAGTTTACCAAGAAACCATTTTGGAAGCTGTTGTGAAGTCTCTTAGCAATTCCCTGTTCCAAAACCAGCCATGGACTTTCCAGCAGGATTCTGCGGCGGCCCATAAGGCTAAAACGTCCCAGGCCTGACTTCGAAACTATTTGCCAGCGTTCATTTCCTCTGAAGAATAGCCCTCAGGCTGTCCACATTTGAACCCATTGGATTACAAATTGTGGACAGTTTTAGAGGACAAGGTTTGTCAGAAAAGATACCTTAACATTGGATCACTTAAGACTGCTTTGGTTCAAGCTGTGGCCAATTTTCCAATGGACGAGGTTCGTGCAGCTATTGACGATAGACCAGTGCGACTTAAGTCGTGTGTAAAGGCAAATGGCGGACATTTCGAATAAGAAGATTTTTTTGGATACAATATACATCAATAAATATTTTAATTTTATTTCTAAGTACTTCTAGATCCTTTTTTATATCCTCCACAATATCCCATTGATTGAAGTAAACTAATCGGTCTCAAAAGTCCTGCGGTAAACGAGTATATGTCCTTGCTTCATATATACCGCCTAAAAGAAGTTACATACCTCTTCCAAGTCCCCACTTTTCTCCACCAACTTGTACACTCAGAAGTCCAAGTCGTGTGACATAAAGTTTTGGAGCAGCCGCCGAGTTCTTATTCATTTTCTGCCGATTTTATCGACTTAGCTTTAAAGCCAATTGAAAATAGGTTCTGGGACCCCCTTGGCTGGGCTTTTAATTTTCTCAGTTTTTAAAACTGGTATCATATTAGAATTTGTGAGAAAATTTCATTGTTTTTGGAACATCTAAACCGATTTTCTTCAATTTCAATATCGCATTTCCTTGGTCCTTGAAACAAATGTGTGCAAATATTTATCAGGATTGTCAGTAATATGTGACTTCTAGAACTTAAAGGATAAAATCGTATATACATATTTGTGGGAGCTTAATCCAAATCTAAACCCATTTGATTCCATTTAAAAACAATTAACTGTGCCAAATTTCATCAGGATTCCAAGTAAATTGAGAAGGAAAACTTTTTCCATCTACGCCGATTTTGCCCATTTAGAATCACAAACAAGATAGCATTTACTTCATAGGGTCTCCGATCAATATTTCGTGGTGTTGCAAACGGAATAACAAATTAAATATACCACCCATCCTTCGGTCAGAGGTATAAAAACGTAATCTCACCATCTATTCGAGATATAAGGATGATAATTGGAATATTTGTATGATGTTTGCATGTATCGAAACACATCCTGGAGGAATAATGTTGCTGCCCCTTAAAGAATCATTTTTATGGCCAAACTTGTGCGCCAATCGTTATAAAATTTACTGGGTGAAACCTATGTAAAGGGGGCGTTGCACCGACAACAAAGCCTTGAACTAAAAAAGTATATATTTTAAGAAATAATAACAATACAATAATGATTATATATTATTTGCAACGATTTTAAGGTCAACAGTTCCTACCATTCAAATGGCCCACTTCCCTAGCTCATAATTCTCTCGGGCAATGTCCCAAAAAATATTCAAACCTACCATCCGTCGAAGGATTTCTCAATGTCTATTTGAGCATAACAGATTTTTCCATCACTTTAAGTAGGCGACGTTAGACAAGAGGCGATTTTAATCGTTTTTAGAAGAATTTTATTTAACTTTTTGCAAATCCCATTAATATTTGTGGACTTTATTTCCGACAATTGATGTCACATTTCATTAAGGACATCCCAATGTGCAACTAAAGGTCGTTACGGGAACTGTGCGGTTAAGCCTAATCCTCTTAACACTGTAGGCACACACAAGACTATGATTTCTGTAGCACAGTGTTGCTATTGTTTGAACAAAAACGACAAGGATTTTAAAGTACTGCTCGTCCTTAAATGAATCGCATACATTTGGGATTTCTTCGCCATGGTTGAATTTTGTTGACATGTCAAAATAAGCCATAATTAGAATATATTGTTGCGATTAAAACTACACAACAACAGAGCACAATAAAATCTAATCCTGCAACATGAGCGCGCAGACAGTATAGAAATTAAATTCAGACATAAAACTTTGCCGGATTTAAACAAAATTTAAAACTGGTTGTTATTTTGAACATTTTAAGGCATAATCGCCAGTCCTGTAGCTTATTTCTCCAAATAACGTCACAACTCAAAAGAAGTCTATTTTTAACCCGAGAATTATAAAAAACTTTCCAGAGCGAGGTCTTGTCTTGTCACAACCGCCATTTCTTAGAGGATATTTAAATCTGGCTTTCGCGTTGAAAGCAATACATGATGAACATTTTAAAGACGTTTTAATGGAAACTGCTTTTATCATATCATAGAATAAATATAGGGTATTAACTTTGTCATTCCGTTTGCAACACATCGTCTCTCCATCAGCCTGTCTGTGAAAAGCAAGCGTTGGTATTAAAAATCCGTCAAGAGGTAAACATTTTTCCCTCTCGAGGACTGGGTCAACCTCTAGAAACCTTAACAATCCAAAACTTAAAAAGGCAATAACTCTTGAACTATATTAAAGGCATGAAGCTGGTATTTGGGACATATGGGTCGGCATGGATCGAAATACATCCTGGGCTGTACCACGCCCCGCATTTATGGCCAAACTAATGGACCGATAGTTCTAAAATTTCGACAGAATGCAATGCAATTATTATAGACTATATTTTAAAAAAGTAGACAAGGGGGCGTGACACCGCCCACTCAACTCAAAACTAGAAAATTCAATATCTCTTAAACTTTTAGAGATATAACTATGATATTTGAAACCAATGATGTTGGCATGGACTGAAATACATCCCGGAGGAAAAAAGCTGTGCCACTCTTTTATAGGAAAACTAATAAAAGACCGACCGTTCTAAAATATTTACGAAATAAAATCAATGACTAGGCAATTATTAAAGACTATATTATGAAAAATTAGACAAGAGGGCGTGGCATCGACTACTCAACATTAAACTTGCAAATACAATTGCTCACGAACTTACATAAATATGACTGAATGTGGAACATATGATGGCATGGATTGCGACACATGTTAGACGAAAAGAGGGCGGTGCCACGCCTTCTCTAAAAAATCACATTTACAGCCAAAACAATGGAATGATCCTTATAGAAATTTAATAGAAAGAAATCAATGATTTGCATACTAGTACTTAGTAGGGGCATAAATACTGTTACACACTTTTTATGCTGTAAAATAAAAAGTACAGAATTTTTTTGGACTAAATATTTTTTTATATATTTATTAATGTATATTGTTTCCGCCTTTTGCCTTTACACATGCCCTAAGTCGCACTGGACAAACTTCAATAGCTGCACGAACCTCGTCCATTGGAAAATTGGCCACAGCTCAAACAAAAGCAGTCTTAAGAGATCCAATGTTGGGGTATCTTTTGTGACAAACCTTGTCCTCTAAAACCGTCCACAATTTGTAATCCAATGGGTTCAAATCTGGACAGCCTAAGGGCCATTCTTCAGAGGAAATGAACGCTGGCAAATTGTTTCGAAGCCAGGCCTGGGACGTTTTAGCCTTATGGGCCGGTGCAGAATCCTGCTGGAAAGTCCATGGTTGGTTTTGGAGCAGGGAATTGTTAAGAGGCTTCAGAACAGCTCCCAAAACGGGTTCTTGGTAAACTTTGGCCGATGTTTGCAGAAGTGCAGGTCAGTGACCCCATCGTAACAGACACCCCACCAAACCATGACCGAAGCTGAGTGATGACCCTTTTCCACCCTTGGGATCAGTTCAGATGCTTCCTTAGATGACCGCGCATACACTCTATTATTTAGCTTGGTAAATTTTTGCTGAACGGTAAAAATTTTTTATCGGTGAACAAAATTTTTCTGTGCAAGTTATCAACGCGCTTCACCAAAAGACGTTTGCATTTTTCAATCCTTTTTTTAAGCTGCAGCCAATAAATGTCCGGTACGTCGTTTGAAAGTCCCAAGTCTTTTTTAATGATTCGACTCATGGACTTTTGCGTGATATTCATCTCACGGGGCATGATTTTCTGCTTATGGAGCGGACTTCTGTGAATTCTTGATTAAACGGCTTTGATGACATGCGGTGTTCGAACAGAGCGTGGGCGCCCGACCGGTGGCGATCTTTTACATCTCCAGTCTCCTCAAATGCATCGGTAGACGAACATGCGGCTAATCCCTAGTGGACGGAGCGTTTTAAAAATATAGCTTTTCTTCATTTCACACTTGAAAAGCGCTATTACAGCGATACGGTTCTCATTATCTGGCCACTCCATGATGAAAGTTGAAACAATTTTAAAATCCCGTTACAGACTAACGCTATTGAGGTTAGCTTTTAAAACCCATATGACATTTACGGGGTATGTTCAGTTCTTAACAGTATTTATGTCCCTACTAAGTATAGTCTATACTGTGTTAAAATTGGACAAAAGGGCGTGGCACCGCCCATACAAACCCTAACTTTGTAAGAGTATCTTTCCTACACCAAAAGTGCTATGACGGTAGTAGTTGGTATATATGAAGGTGGTTTGGAAAGAAAGAAAAGAGGTCGATGCTACGCCCCATTAGCAAAAATGTGCATATTTGACGGTAATCCATGATAGAGGGTACACGAGTGTCGCTATTTATATTTCGGGTCCTTACAATACTAATGTTCCCAGATGTGAACTGTAAACTCCATTGGAAACTTTGACATTTTTTAGCATAATTTTACTCAGAACGTTTTGTCATTTGAGGGCGAATTGTTTTGTTTACAGCGTGTTGAAAAATGCATCTCAGTCAAAAAATGGAATTATCAAGTCAACATTTTCGTGCGATGATTTTTTACAATTTTTAGCATGGGTTATCGAGACAAGAGTGTTTAGATAAACTTGTTTCGACTTTTGGCGATGAAGCACCTGTTAATCGCTGGTACCAATTGTTCAGTCTCGGACGCCGTTCGCTCCAGGATGCATTTCGTGAAGTAGTCCAACTTCGTTAACTTTGCCAGAAACCATCGAAGATGTGCGTGAACTGATTGAGCAAGACCGACATGTGACATTGAGGCATCCTTAAGCATCCTTAAACATTAGTATGACAAGCATCATTTGGCCGTGAAATAAAATTTGTTCTCGTTGGGTCCCGCATAATTTGACAAATGCTCAAAAAAATCTCGTATGGATTGGTACAAAGAGATGCGGTAGCTCAAAGGCAGTGTATTACATTGTCTTAAGTGACGATTCATGGATCTATGCATATGAACCCGAAACAAAACAGCAATCGACCGTATGGGTCTTTCAAGACGAGCCAAATCCAACAAAAGTTGTTCATGGAAGAAGTACATCGAAGCAAATGATTGCCTTTTTTTTGTTGGTATAACGGGCCATGTTGCCACAGTGCCTTTAGTGGAACGTATGATGGTCAATTCTATGTGGTAAACAACCATCTGTTTGCCAGCAGTGTTCTAAGAAATGAGGAAAGATAGTACTCGTAAGAGAAGACGAAATATTTTGCATCACGCCAATGCAAGTTCTCACACCAGCTGAAACGATGAGCTATTTGACCACTCAAGATGTCGAATTGATGGACCATCCACCGTTCAGCCCTGGTTTGGCACCCAATGACTTATTCTTATTCCCTAGCGTCAAGAAAAAAATGCGTGGTCAATGTTTTTATCACCCGAAGCAGCTGTTGAAGCGTTCAAAAATCATGTTTTGGAGGTGTCTCAATCGGAGTGGAAAAAGTGCTTTGAAAATTGGTGCATGCAAAAGTGTATTGATTTTAAAGGAGAATATTTTGAAAAATAATAAAACCATTTCCAATGATAAAATATTTTTTTTTTTTTGCCGGACCCGAAATATAAATAGCAACCCTCGTATAAGCTTCAGCACGTCCGAACTTAATTTTTCCACTTCTTTTAATTGCGAAATTCACTGAACTAAAGTGATAGTATTCCTTTACAAATTTCTAGGATTGATTTAAACGCTTTATTTTATAGTATCCTTCTCGCATTTTACTACTTACCCTGTATAGACTATATAGTCAATAGAACCGTTCACAATTTGTTCGATCCACGATAGTTTCGACCGATTGACCTATCCGAAGACACCAGGCTGTTGTGACGTCTTATACCAACCCAGAGTCTTCGAGTTTCGGCACCAAACAACTGATTTTGACTCACTGGTAAGTTGTGTTCACCGAAACAATCACCTAATGCGCGAAATGCAATTTATGATTTTATTTGTCGATTGGATCATAATTTTACGAGTTGTTTAACTGAGTGTTGCTTGAGAGCTATGTTTGCCAAAGCGTTTTGTACTAATTTAGAATATAATAATTTCTGCCAATAATCTGCATTGCAACTGTATAGCCCTATATAATGGCTTCTTTAGCCAAGGAAAGACCAGAACGGCAAAATTTACTGTGTCAAGTACTCGTACATTTCTTAATCCTTGGAATGGCTTTTATCTAAACAAACAACCCACAAAAATAACAATAAGATATAAAAGCAGATCGTCACAGAGGCGCTGATAGACATACTAAAATCAAAAGAAACTTCCACTTTTTAAATATTTGTTTAGTTTTTAATATTGAAGTAATTGACAACTTTGGCTATATGGATACTCAACCCAGGGTAAAATACGAGGATATATTAATAATTCCGTGAATTTTCCTGTAGTTATATGAAATACAACACTGCTAGCATCAAGTACCATTTGTTATTAGACTTCTATCAAATTTTGAGAGAGTTCCGTCATTTAGTTTGTGTTTAACAGCTGTTCAGAACATACAACCTCGTAGATTGTGTAAATAATGGAAAAAAGTGAATTTCGGGTGCTGATTAAACATTATTTTTTGTAAATCAAACCAACGAAAAGCTTGATTAATACTATGGGGACTCTGCACCATCGTTTTCAATAGTAAAAAGTGGCTTACTGACTTTCGTTGTGGTTTCAGAAGTACAAATGACGCTAAACGTTCTGGACAGCTAATTAAGGTCATTACATATGAGCATGACGAAAAAATCCACGATATGATGTTGACCGATCGAAGAGTAAAAGTGCATCAGATTGTTAATTTCATACGAATTTCATATGGCAGTGTTGTTTTGATTTTACACGATCAGTTGGGTTTAAGAAAGCTGCCTGCCGCGTTTGCTCTCAATTAACCATAAACGTATTCGTGTGACAACTTCAAAGTATTGTTTGGAGTTTTTTAACCGAAATTCCAATGAGTTTCTGCGGCGTCTTGTAACTGTGGATGAAACATGCATCCATTACAACTCTCCGGAGACCAAGCAGCAATCTAAAAACTCTGTTTTTTCGGGTGAACCGGCTCCGAAGAAGGCCAAGGTGTCGGCCAGTCATCACCTCATTGGAAACAGTTTTTTGGAATGCACGTAGGATACTCCTCATTGATTACCTTCAAAAAGGAAAAACTATTAACGGCTGACTTATTGGACCGATTTAACTAGGACTTCAAAAAAAACGACCTCAAATGGCCAAGAAAAAGGTTCTTTATCATCAAGATAAAGCACGGGTACACACGTGCGGTCTTAATGGCAAAATTGCATGAATTGGTACCTAATCCGCCATATTCTCCGTATTAAGCCCCTAGTGACTATTCCCTTGTCCCAAACCTATAGAAATGGTTCGGTGGAACAAACAAATGTTTATTTTAAGGACCTCGAAAATCCTATTTTTCGTTAGATGTACACAAATTGGAGAAACGTTGGACTAAGTGTATTGAGCTAAAAGGAGATTAAGTTTTTTGTTTGCGAAAAAACTGTGTTTTATTTGAAAAGTCACCGAAATATTTATATAGCCTTGTACCTCAAAGATTTGGTGAAAATTGGGCAAAAAATACCAGTTTCTCATCTTCTATTTTACGTTAACAAATACTTTGGCTTGCAAGCAATCTTTTCTCGGAAGCAACCGCAATTTCACACCATGTGTCTGTTTACATCTAACCGAAAAATACACATTTTTTCAGTGGTTTGATTAAAATCCACATAAGTGTCTATTTGTTTAAAGGCATAAAAAAATCCATATATTACACTGAGCAACAAATTTAGAACCAGTTATATTTTTAAACATAGCAAAGCCATCTTATTCATAAAATAACAATAAACAATAAAGAAATTTTGAAGTTCAAATCACATGAATATTTATATAAACATTTATTTAAACTAAAAACAAAAATATTTAAAGCGAATTTTAACAATTTTTTTTCGAAAGCGAATCTTCCCCCGTTAGATTTTGCAAATGCACAAGAAAAATTTAATATGATGCGAACAATTCGTATTCGCATATACGAATGCGAACATTGGGTACAACTCTAGTTTATAAGCTTTATACCCTTTCTTTCGTTGGACCTCTGGGCTTCGTTTAGGTAATTTTGGAAAGGTAACAGGTAGGCTATCTTCTAAGGAAAAAACAATCCAAACATTTTCAAACACCTGCCAATTCGCCCCTTGCATTTTCGGGCATGGTCGTAGATGGACATATTTTCATGATATGACCCAAGAAACACGCTGATGAAATTTGTCCAGTAGTGAATGAATCACCCTGTATATGCATGTTTATTGAGTTCCGGAGTCTTTTCATTTATTTATTGTAATCAAATTACTGGTATCAAGTTTGACCCATCTCGACGAAATTTTGAACATGGTGCAAGTTTAGGCTATATCTATTAGGCTATATAAAATACTCGTACAAAAAATGGCTTACCCGATTTTGCCTTATGAGCAACTAACTCTGCTGATTTGAGGTTCTGCAGACACAAAAACCAAATTCATTTTTCACATGGTACTTTTTGAGCGTCTTACTTAACCATACTTAAGCGTGACTATATTGTTCTATATTCTATTACATAACTTCTATATAAGGTCATTACCTTATCTTACTCAAATTTAGTAAACTGCGTTATACGTCATTACAGTCAAATGACGCTAAACGTTACAGTCACATATAGGTCGCACATAAAAAATATGTATTTATGCAGCCCCATGAAATATTACTCAACCTTGCTAAAATTGTGGATAGCGGTAATCCGTCTTCAGTTTTTGTTGTTATTGTAGCGGCAATTGTGTACCGGGGTGACAGCCCTTGACCGAAGAATTCCTCTTTGGGTCAATCCGGTCCATAGAATCGGCTGTCGTGGGATTGTCTTTAGTAAATAAGACTGGCATAGAGGATAATATACTTAGTCTGTAGATTGCAGATTTTATTACATGCCCCGATTCAAAATCGAAAATAATTTTTAAGAACTTCCCAATTTGTTTGCTACAGCGATGTACAAGGATTTCAGTGTGGAACAGTGCCATTTATGGTTTATATGAAGTACATATAAAGTAAATACATTTAACATACAGGGGGAACCAAAAAGCATCTCTCTACCAGAGATGATATAATTTTTGCATATATTAGTAGCGGCAAATTTACTGTTCTATTCGCTCTTCTAAACCTCAAGGACGCGTTGGACGATTTCGAAAAGCTATTAAGTCAAGTAATAATAATAGTGTCCAAAACCGAATACCAAAATTTCGGTTTTTATGTCTAAACCCGACAGTCGGATTTTCAAAAATAGATTCAACCCGACCTGTCGGTTTTTTGCCGGTTTTCGATTTTTTGGTTGTCGTATGTAATAGCAAAGAAAATTCATAATTTTTAATGTACGGACTACAAAAAATTTTTAAGCTAGATCCATCTTTAAGTGTACCGACTGGGACTCGACTCAGAATCGCAGTTAATTAGGTTAAACGATAACTGTCTGTCCGACCTTCCGTCCATCCGCTTTCTATCTAAAGCATGTTTTTAAACTACAGTTAGCAATTGTGGTCCGATCTTCATGTCCTTTGCAAAAGTAAGTTTTTTGGACAAAGGCGGTTAAATTTTATGAAAATCAACCAGTTTGTTTGTCTATAGCCAGAAGCCACGTAATAAATCCAGCATGGATGACATTTGGCACAGTTCATTACGATCGGTGATTGAACACGTCACTTCATGTTGAGTATTTGTAAGATACTAAATTTTATTTATACAAAAAGAGATTATATCAAATTTTGAAAATATTTCAAGTTATCTAGTATAACCTCCTGCAGAGATTACAAATCAAAGTGGAGGCCAAATATACAAAACATAATATACAATACAATTTTCAATACTGGTTCATCCTAAGTACACGAAAAGTGTCACATTTCTTTTGTGTGCGGGCTGCTCCTACCACTGGCCATTATCACCATGTGGAAAAGTACGATCATGTGCGAGCGTACAAATAGTACCTAAATATGCAGTTAACAATTTTATGGGCTGCACTTAAGCACACAATATAAAACATGTTCAACTTTGAACAATCGGTCATCTCAGATAAAAAATGGGTCACACCGGTCCACATTTTGATATATAACATTTAACCGCTCTAGAACATTCATATTAATTCCGATTTCAATCAAACAGATTTAAGTCATATTGACCTATTTTTGTTATAGTACTAATTGTCTGAAGAAAACTTCAGATATACGTGAGCATATGGCTTTAAAATAACAACAACATTTTCTCAAGAAGCCAAATATAAAATTATATTTGTAGTTTGACTAAATTAAGGTAACGGACCCTATGTCGGAATAACTGGCATTTTACATACAAAATTTGTTTCTTTATTCATTTGCAATTAATCGTGAGATAATAAGCAAAGTATGTATAATAATTCAGGTGCACAATACCACAGGGTGTCCGTCGGAAAGGTACTTTGTTTGTTTATAATTTTAATGGAAGAGAATGGATCTAATATTGATAAATGTTTTATTTAATGTCGGCAATTTTGTTTGGAATACAAACAATATCAGATAAATGTTCGCCTCTATTAGCCTCACAAATGCGAGCCCTTTTGAGCACATTGTTCATTACATTCTCACACATTTCACGCGGTATTTCATTAATTTCATCACGAGTATTTTGTTTGAGATGCTCAAGCGTTTCTGGCTTGTTTCCATAAACCTTGCTCTTCATATATCCCTACAAAAATAAGTCCGGAGCAGTTAAATCAGGCGATCGTGGAGTCCAATCAACATCACCATTTCTTGAAATGACTTGTTGTGGAAAGAGGTCTCGCAGTAATTCCATTGTAATCCTGGATGTATGCCACCGTCTTGTTGCTACCACATGTTAATCAAGCCCAAAGCATGAAGTTCTGACGTTAAAAAGTTTTCAATCATATGTTCTTTTTATTCGCATATCCATTCAAATGAAAATGTGCCTCGTCACTCATTATGATTTTTCATAAAAATCGGGGTTGTCATGGGCGAGCTGTAAATGGTATTGTGGAAGAAGCTCTTGTGTCAACTGAATCTTAAATAGAAACAAATGCAAATCCTTGTGCAAAATTGTGGCCAAAGTTGTCCTTTGAAGACCAAACTCCTGAGCACGGCGTCGACTTGAGGTTGATGGATTGTTTTGAACACTTTCTTGAGCATCAGTAATGTTTTCAGCCGATCTTGCAGTACGTTGTGGTCCATGCTTGGGCCTATCTGCTACAGACCCTCTTTCTTCGAAATCATTGACTACACGATTAATAGTGCGTTTTGTTGGCACGTTGTTTCTCCCAAAAAATTCACGTAAATGTCTCATCGTCACTGTAATCGATGATTGATTTTGATAAATTGTTTTAACGATTAAAACACATTATTTATCGAATATTTTTCCATAATAAATTCGCCACGTCTCTACTTCACGACTGCCAAATATAAAACTTCAAGACTAATGTTTACCAACACGGAGAAAAAAAAACAAAGTTGTATACCTTCCCGGCGGACACCCTGTATTATAAATGACAGGTAGTTTTTTACTTCAAGAAGTAAAATCACAAATAAAAATCACTATTACTAGTACAAATTACAAAAAATGTAGCCTCTTCAAACGTCTTATTTCAGAGTTGTCATCCAGTAAACAGATTGCCAGTTTGATTGCACAGTCTTAATAATTATATTTCAGTAAAACGATTAGTTTCATTGATTACTTGCGATACATTAAGATCATTGTTATCGGCTAATCGGCCCCCCACGGGGCCCCTGGGGCCGTGTGAAACGCCGGATCGTATGGAAAATTAATATATGACCATGTTTTTGGAATCTAGATAAATTTACAGCCTGTTTAACGGCACAACTACTTTACTTTTGATTCGACAAATATTTTTCTTTCTTAGGTAAAAGACTAACCGGAATGTTGGTTAAAACCGGGTTTTTACGAATTACCAACCGAATAATAGTGGTTGCATACAGCTCGAGTATGCCATCAGTACAACCGAATGTTAGTTGGTGTTCTGTAACGTTCAGTAAATGTAATGAAGTATCGGCAGAAAATACGAATAATACGAACCTTCAGAAGAGAATTTTTGGATCTAAAAATACACATGCCGCACTTGATAATCAAAAAAGTTTACATTTTTTTGTGGAGACAAAAAACTGTTGCCTTATATACTTGAAATACTCTTAAGCATAAGGTGGGTCATATCGAACAAAAAGAGAAAAATACAATTGAAGATTCTACTGAATAAATTAGAATTAACGATCTGCTTAAAGAAATATTTTCGCAGTTGCTCATGATGAAAGTTAGATATCATTACCAACAAACGGTTACATTAACAAAATGTTGGCTATCACAACCCCCAGTTATTTCAACTAAATACATATAATGCGTTTGATTGGTATGACCGTTCAATTAGCAGAGTGTATAAAACGAACATCGTATTTATCATCTTGTGAATTTCTGTTTTTGCACCGGAAGGGGTGGGGTAACTGCTTACACAGCCGACGTTAGATTAGAAAGGCATGTAGCCGTGTCCGCTTGAAATTTGATATGTGGTACATTTACTGTATGACCTATACAGGACCCATTGCAGAGTCCCTTTCTATGCTGTTGAGATCCAGATCTTCAAAAAAATTGCTTCTCAGACAACTTCTGGAGCTACAAGCATGACACCACAGGTATCTTAACCTTCTCCTTAACCTCTCACAAGCGGCAGTATAATGTCCCTTCAGGGCACTTCGAGCACCCACTATGGAAAACGTCCGTAGTAATTCCGGATGGCGTTCCTGGGCCACCCTGTACTTCCACGCACACATACATAATGTATTTAACGCTTTACTTCGATAATGGCATTGGCGCCAACCGCCAAAAACATACACATTCGTAATTATTAATATTTCTCATTCAATATTTATTATTAAAATTAATCGTTAAATTACATATTTTGTGTTTTCTCCCCTCACTCAATACATTGTGAATTAAAGTGCAAACAATAATCGGAAAAATTAATTACAATATAAATTCCACAGCGTAATGTCCTGTCACTGGTAAACGCTGCAAATCACTCGCATACATTACCATTAATTGTCGTCGGTATTGCAGACATTGCATAAGGGAATATGTACTCGTAGTTGTACGAGTATATCTGCTTTGAAGTTTATATAGCTGTGTATTAGGGTCTCCCCAGAACCGAAAACCTAACATTTGGCAGTTGTGGTATGTTACCGCATTAAAAATTCAAAAGTTATCATAATTCGTTTTTATGAAATTTAAGGAAGTAGAACATGCAAATTAAGCTACGAAGGTGCCATTTGTAAGCCCTAGACTTCATTTACGCTCCAATACAAAAGACTACACATCTCCATCCGTATTTTGTTTATGACCGGTTTTACGAGGGTTGTTATATATATTTCTGGCCTAGACTACACTAAGAGTTGCCTGGTACTATCTGACATTTCCATTGGAAAGTTTGACATTTTTAGCATAAACGAACTCAGAACTTTTCGACGTACGACCATCATTTGTGTTGTTTACAGTGACTTGAAAAAATCAATTTGGCAAAAAAAAATGAAATTAACTCGTGAACATTTTCGTACAATCATTTTTCACAACTTTCGACGTGGATTATCACGACAAGAGTGCATCGATGAACTTAAATCTATGTATGGTGATGAATCACTATCTTATAGCACTGTGAAATACTGGTTGAATGAATTCAATCGTGGCCGACGCTCGCTCAAAGACAAAGGTCGTACAAAAAAGGCCGTTGTGCCAGAGAACATTGATGCCGTGCGGGAACTAATAATGCGGGAACTGATAATGTGACAAACCGTCTTTGGGCATTTCTTCCACCAGCATACATTCGATATTGCATGAACACCTGGCCGTAAAAAAGGCTCGTGTCGATTGGTGCAAAGAAATTTTGAAAAAATACGATCGCGGTGCTTCATGAGACGTTTATATAAGTGTGATCGCCACAAGTGACGAATCATGGATCTATGCGTATGAGCCCAAAACAAAACAGCAATCGAGCGTGTGGGACTTCGAATACGAACCAAATCCAACGAAAGTTGTTCGTGGAAGAAATACTTCGAAACAAATGGTCGCCTGTTTCTTCTGCAAAACTGGTCATGTGGAACTGTTCCACATGAGCAACGTAAGACGGTCAATTCTGAGTGGTACACCACAATTTGTTTGCCTGAAATCTTTGGAGAAATTCGAAAAACGAACAAGAGAAGACAAATCATTGAGCACCATGACAATGCGAGCTCTCACACATCGGCTCTAACCAGAGCCTTTTTAACCGGCCAAAACGTCGAATTGATGGGTCAGCCGCCATACAGCCCTGACTTGGCACCCAGTGACTTATTTTACTCCCACACATCAAGAAAAAAATACGTGGTCAACGATTTTCATCGCCAGAAGATGCCGTTGAAGCGTTCAAAAACCATGTTTTGGAGGTGTTTCAATCGGAGTGGAAAAATTTCTTCGACAATTGGTTTGAGCGCATGCATGATGGTTGGTAGCAACCAATTGTTGCTGCCAACCATTAATTTTAAGCATAAATCTTAGTCGGCTTTCATAACCAACTATCTCAGCCATATTATTATTACAGCTAGCATTTTTAGTATTCGAACCGAATATCCATTAGAATTATTAATATTTGGTAAAAGCAAACGAAAGTCTTCTCGCCCAACGGAATTTTTGTAGTCCGAACCGATTGCAAACTTACTTTTTTTATGCGCTTAATGCTGCATTTGCCACTTCGATTAGATAAAAATTAAATAAAATCATGTCTTCGTATGAGATAACATCAAATCTAATTCGCATTTGTAGAATAACAATGAGTGACACGAAATCGTCAGATAAAATTCAAAGTGGCCTCTTCGGTTGGTGAACTGAATTTGTCTGTAAATGCACACAGAGAAAAAGGTTAGCTGCAAACAATCACTTTCCGTTGCCATCACCGAATGTTTTTAATCGTAATAAATATTCGCTACGACATATCACAAGAAAATAAATATGATCAAAGTATTGTGCACACAACCAATAGATCTGTCATGCCAATAAAATGTGGAAAAATATTGAGTTATCACAACTACTATATTCAAAATTTCATGACTTCAAACTGATCGAAATAAGTGCGTGTAGAAATGTAATCCTAAGATGTCGCTACAAATTACACTAATCTGAGCTAAATTTGATATCACATTTAGATACTTAGAATTTTTTAAAAAAAAAATGTTTTTACCAAATAAATATAGGTTTATAACAGAAAACCCGAAGGGTTGCCACAGCTACCAGTTGTGACAGCTAGATATTTTTCCACATTTCGTTGGAATGCCGATCTTTTGGCTGTGTCACAATACTTTCGTCGTATTTATCATCTAGTGGTATGTCAAAAAAACATTCATTCAAATTGAAAATATTTGGTGCTGGCAACGAAAAGTCTTCTTTTTTCTCTGTGTGTACACTTGAAAATATACTCACACTTTAAGCATGGGTGCTAATAAAATCTGATAGAGATGTGTTGGCAACTTTCGGGGAAAATTCATGGTAAATTCTATGGCCCCAGTCACATGTTTTGAACCGCGAGCTGTAACCCGACATGTATGGGCATTCAATTGCGCTAGCTAAGTCAAATTGGTCAAATGAAACAAATTCTCCAGCCAGAATTGCTAAGGCGATAACTACCGCAGAGAAGGCCTAAACTACAGTGGAGGGAACAAGTGAAGAAGGTTGCGAGACTTCTTGGTGTTGGAACTAAAAGAAGTACTCCAAAGATTTGGCCTTAAAAATGATTGTTCCGGTAGGTCAGGACCCACCTTCTAATAATAGGAATGTAAAGTCCCAACAAAACTTTCTCCGTTACCCAATGAAAGGGCAGTAGCATGCTTTGATTTCATTAAGTGCGTACATGCTCTCTTAACGGAGAGAAGCCTGTTAACTTAAAGAAGTCATGCACGCTTGGAAACAAGTGGATCAGAAGTACTCCCTTTCTAATCCGCCACAGCGTGGATGTGTGTATCCATTCCTAATCCGCCACTGCGTGGATGTGGGTATGCATGAGTTTTTGTAATGACAAGGAATTATTATTTCTTAAATATTTTCCATGACAATTATTAATCGATGTGCTCATATGACACGACATTCAAAGTCATGAGGCATGTAAGTAAATATGTTTAACAAAATTCCACGCAAATTTAATATTGTTAATATCATTATAATTATTAATGATGAAGACGACAATGGCGACAGCAGCGATGCTATTGATAAATGCCCACCAGGCGGGGGAGAGACGGCAAAGTTGTAAATGCTTAATTAATTTCAATTATATTTTAAATGATCTGCAATGAAAACAAAATCAATAATTCCACATACTTGTAAAAATGTGTACTCGCATGATTGAAAATAATTGTACATTCACCCTACTGGGTACGAGTATATATCATTTGGTACGGACACAAAGTGTAACGCATCGAAAAAATCACTGCATACCCTACATATGTTTTGACCAAATACAATTCATGACTTTAAAAATTAGTTGAATCATGTTCGTTTGTTCGCCTGTGCGGCTGGTTCGTACGATAACTCTTGAAAGGAGCTACCAATCGTATTTAAATTTTAAACGTCATAGTAAAGGATGGTCCCATTAAAACGAACGATATTAATTTTATTTTAGTAGCATTTTTATTTATAGAAGGATATATGACAATTATGTGTGAACAAGCAATTCAGCTTGTTAACCAATCCACTTAGGTGAAAGTGTGTCTCGGCGATGAAAATGATTTTCTTTGTAAATTCACCATTTACTTCTGTTCAACCAACCATTCGTCGAATTGACTACGCTTGAAATGGTCAGAAGGCTTCAGCTGTTTAGTAAATTGAACCCTGTAAGCGTGTTAGTTCAAATCTTTATTCAAATTCGCATCAGTGCTGTTCGTGAGATGTTCAATTGTTGGGCACGACGACGAGTCGAAGTTGACAGCTCTTCAGCAATATTATCGCGAATAACATCAAAGACTTCCCCAAAACGAACTGGGCGAGCATGCACAGGTCTTTTCAAATTTCCTACCGACCCCGTTTGCTGAAATTTTCGCACAATTCTCCCGATTGTGGACACATTTGGTCGATTATGCTGACCAAAAAAGTCATGAATAAAATCAGCTGTCCAAGGGTTAAATTTATCAAACAATGAAACAACGAAATGTCTTATTAAGCTTGATGTAAAGGTGTGACTCGCAATTAACATCGCAATTAACATCGTGCATTTTAGATGGACCAACCATTATTTTCCCAAAACTGCCTATGGGATTGAAATGAGCTACATAGTCAAACCGCTTTTGTGTCCTTCCACACAGGCGAATCATAAATCCTACTTTTGGTATTGTTGAAATATCATAAATTCTTTTTATGCTATCTAACCCTAAATCAGTACTTAAGATCAGTGTTTTAAGATTAATTTAGTGCCAACTAATTGGACTCATAGCCACGCCTTTCTGCTACCTACCACACAAAAGACTTTCCCAGATAACTCCCCTGCAAGATTAAATAAGATCTTAGATAAGTCTGTTTATACTCTATGTTTGTAGGTAAAATGGAGCAAGTCTTGGTGTAATTATTGATTATGCCAGTCAGAGCGTTCATGGCTCGAACTGAAAGTTGTCGTTTGCTACGAGGTCGTACCAAACAAAGACTTAAGTCAGGTGCGTTGTTTATCCTGGCCTGCTGCCCTTTGGGAAGTTTCGCAGTGCCTGCGGTTTGCCACCTAACTTTAGGTAAAGCGAATACTTGATGTGGATTTGAGTATCAACCAGATGTTATGACGCATAGAATAGCAAAGGTTATCAGCAGGAGGTAGGTTATGGCCTTATAGCTGATCCTTAAATTGAATCCCTCCAGTACATCTGGCTGAGCATTAGTAGTTGGATCACTGTGGTAAAGGCCGATGTGGTAATAATCACGTGCAACAAGACACAAATTCGTGCCAAAGAATAAATTAGCTGCCGCTATATTTTAGGGCTAAAATGAGGACGATGAAATGGCAAACCTTGCAAACTTCTCTAATACAACAATAAAATATACGTGAAAAAGTCTTCAGGCAGACTACTAAGAACACGAATCTTCTTTTTTAAAGGCTATAACTTACATCTAATTTAAAATCGGATCCTAAAGCTATATGAAAACTTTGACAGATATTGTTATACTTCAGGATATATGTGCTTTATAGTAGGGACATAAATACTGTTAAAACATTGAAGCCATCACCCATTTCAATAGTAGAACTGAACATACCTCGTTAATGTCACATGGGGTTTGAAAGCTAACCTCAATAGCATTAATCTGTAACGGGATTTTAAAATTGTTTCAACTTTCATCATGGAGTGGTCAGATAATGAGAACCGTATCGCTGTAATAGCGCTTTTCAAGCGAAAAAAAAGCGATATTTTCAAAACGCTCCGGCCACTAGGGATTAGCCGCATGTTCGTCTACCGATGCATAAAACTGTGAGACTGGAGATGTAAAAGACCGCCACCGGTCGGGCCGCCCACGCTCTGTTCGAACACCGCATGTCATCAAAGCCGTTATATCAAGAATTCACAGAAATCGTGGCCCGTGAGATGAATACTCGTATCACGCAAACGTCCATGAGTCGAATCATTAAAAAAGAATTGGGACTTTCAAACGACGTACCGGACATTTATTGACTGCAGCTTTTAAAAAAAATAGGATTGAAAAATGCAAACGTCTTCGGCCAAAGTTTACCAAGAAACCGTTTTGGAAGCTGTTGTGAAGCTTCCTAACAAATCCCTGTTCCAAAACCAGCCATGGACTTTCCAGCAGGATTCTGCGCCGGCCCATAAGGCTGAAACGTCCCAGGCCTGGCGTCGAAACAATTTTCCAGCGTTCATTTCCTCTGAAGAATGACTCTCTGGCATTCCAGATTTGAACCCATTGGACTACAAATTGTGAACGGTTTTAGAGGATAAGGTTTGTCACGAAAGATACCCCAATGTGGGATCTCTTAAGACTACTTTGGTTCGAGCTGTGGCCAATTTTCCAATAGACGAGGTTCGTGCAGCTATTGACGATTGACCAGTGCGACTTAAGGCGTGTGTAAAGGCAAAAGGCGGAAATGTCGAATAAGTAGATTCTTTTTGGATACAATATACATCAATAAATATATTAAAAAATATTTGGTCCAAAAACATTCTGTACTTTTTATTTTACAGCATAAAACGTGTGTAACAGTATTTATGTCCCTACTAAATATATACTTTTTATACAAACCAGGGTAAAACTTTTGTCGCTCGTAACGCTCTATGCCGAATCTGAGCTAAACCGAATTTAAAATATGGCATGTGGAGTGTGTAGGGCTTTAATCGAAAGCAGGATATAAAAATAATTAATGCTTATTACTCTGTGGTTATTACACAAATTACAATTAGTAAAAAAATCTGTAAATTGTTTACAATCTGTTAAAACGTTTTAGTACTGTTGAAAACAAAGTTTTGAATGTAATTCTGGAAATTCTAATGCAATCACAGTATTACTGCAAATATCCCAATATAATAAGGAGTTGGTCATTGCTAATATCTACGAAGTAATTCAGCTTTTTGTTCATTTTCTCTTTTCAGTTCGCATCCAAAGTGGTCCATAATCAGCTTTGCAACTAACAATCCTCCAGTGAAGGTCTAAAGATACAGCGACAGCAGAATTATAATTTATGCCACACACACTGAAAACGTATGTGTGCGTGTGGATTTGTTAATGTATGCATATTCCCCATACGCCTGGTAAGCCTTTGGCGAATGTTTCTAATCTCCCACCAATTACACTCCGACAAATCTTGCAATTACTGTAATTCTCTTCTGACATTTGTTTTCCCGTTTCAAGTGTTTTGTCTGCAATGCATAATTCTTGTAAATGCACATTCACACACATACGTTTGTTCACTGGCGCAGACATACACAAATGCAGCCCATTCACTTTTAAATGATCTGACACTCATCCATGCAAAAGGACTGACACATACACAAATGCAAGAAGAACAACAACACCAACCAAATGAACATTCAAACATGCCTCAGAAGCCACTGTCCTGTTGAGCTGTCCATGTGTGTATGTGTACATGTGCGTGTGGGGAACATCATCGTCGTCATCATCATTGTCGCCATCACCATCGCCAACATACGCCATCCGCCATGCGCTTCCTCGTCGCTGGCGATTATACGAAATAAGCTGAAACACTTCACTCCGGATAGCTGGATACAGGTGCAGAAGTGCATAAAATCTCACAATGGCATAATGCTGCGTAAGTACGACTACGAGCATGCTCATATATGTATGTGTGTATGTAAGGATGTACATATGTATATGTCCCGCGTTAATAGCTTGTGCTGTTCATCCGCACGACGCTGATAGTGAAGCTGTTGCCGGTTTCTATTGTCGGAACATTTGCTGGTAATGCTTTAATGAACAGTAATTGCTATTGTGCCACAATACACATGCAAAGCATGGGTAATCTGACTTTAGCCACGTACATACATACATACTCCTATACATAAATACAATCACACGTATCTCCTTGGCAAAGTTAGTGCCGCAAGTGGCCTGGCTAGGGCACGTCAAAATTATCTCATAGAAATGATCAGACTTGTTGTTCAGACTTTGATATCTTTCTTAAAGTCGGAGTTTCAGCTATGGATAGATATGAGGCTTTCTATTTTAAAATGGGCATTAAACAATTTGGATTGGTTCGACGGGATTTTTCTAAAAATTTATATATTTATTATATTTTTTATATAAAAATCTATACATTATTCTTTTTCATGACTTGAGCAGTTTTTTATTCTGGTTCGAGACCTTTATGTTGTTTCTTTTTCAGAATCAACTTAAAAAGAAGAAATTGGTGAAATGTATTTGCTACGGTTGCCAGGCAGACTGTACAGCTGTTTCTAAACCCGCCAAGGTTTTTCTTCAGCAGTCTTTGGCAACGATTACTTCGGCCACAAATCAAATGACTTATACGGGAGACTCATTTTTATTAATGAGAATTACCCTTTGTGTATAGTCTTCGAACTGTGCGTAGAGCAATCTTCAACGCGCAATATCATTTCCACCAATTCCGTTTCGCATGGGTCTTCGTTGAAAACCACAAATGCAAAAAGCACAATCAAAGTGTGCATGTTTTTTGTGCGTACATATACTCATACATGCGTTGCACATTAGGGCGTACCAATCCTTTTTAATAGTTTTTTCGTTTTTTTGTTATTTATTCGGTCTTTTATCATTATTATGACTTGAGCAGTTTTTTATTCTGGTTCGAGACCTTTATGTTGTTTCTTTTTCAGAATCAACTTAAAAAGAAGAAATTGGTGAAATGTATTTGCTACGGTTGCCAGGCAGACTGTACAGCTGTTTCTAAACCCGCCAAGGTTTTTCTTCAGCAGTCTTTGGCAACGATTACTTCGGCCACAAATCAAATGACTTATACGGGAGACTCATTTTTATTAATGAGAATTACCCTTTGTGTATAGTCTTCGAACTGTGCGTAGAGCAATCTTCAACGCGCAATATCATTTCCACCAATTAATTCTCATTAATAAAAATGAGTCTCCCGTATAAGTCATTTGATTTGTGGCCGAAGTAATCGTTGCCAAAGACTGCTGAAGAAAAACCTTGGCGGGTTTAGAAACAGCTGTACAGTCTGCCTGGCAACCGTAGCAAATACATTTCACCAATTTCTTCTTTTTAAGTTGATTCTGAAAAAGAAACAACATAAAGGTCTCGAACCAGAATAAAAAACTGCTCAAGTCATAATAATGATAAAAGACCGAATAAATAACAAAAAAACGAAAAAACTATTAAAAAGGATTGGTACGCCCTACTGTGCAACGCATGTATGAGTATATGTACGCACAAAAAACATGCACACTTTGATTGTGCTTTTTGCATTTGTGGTTTTCAACGAAGACCCATGCGAAACGGAATTGGTGGAAATGATATTGCGCGTTGAAGATTGCTCTACGCACAGTTCGAAGACTATACACAAAGGGTAATTCTCATTAATAAAAATGAGTCTCCCGTATAAGTCATTTGATTTGTGGCCGAAGTAATCGTTGCCAAAGACTGCTGAAGAAAAACCTTGGCGGGTTTAGAAACAGCTGTACAGTCTGCCTGGCAACCGTAGCAAATACATTTCACCAATTTCTTCTTTTTAAGTTAATTCTGAAAAAGAAACAACATAAAGGTCTCGAACCAGAATAAAAAACTGCTCAAGTCATAATAATGATAAAAGACCGAATAAATAACAAAAAAACGAAAAAACTATTATTCTTTTTCTATAACAAACTTTGCATAAGGTGGGCGATTTAACATTTAAATTTTGAATCGGTTGTAAAAAAATATGTGACAGCGCATAGAGAAAGGGGTCTAAGGGTACAAAAATCAATTTTCTTTTTTTTTCTTTTTTTGATGTGGACAACGTCTGAGCATCAAATGAGACCGATCCCATCCCAAAAAAGTATTCCCTCCCAGAGATATGCGCGTTTTATGAAAGTGAAGTCGACGACTCTACACCAAAGATGCACGTATTTAAATCTTTAAAATGGCTCTCCTGAACAAAACTGGTTTTTACCCTTAGGTCCCTTTTTATTTTGCGCGTCACATATACTGATAATTTTTTCAAATTTCTGGTTTAATTGGAATGGTTGAACTTTATAATTTTAAAATGGAACACCACCGATGCGTTTTTGCTTCGCCCAATGGTCTGAAGATTGTTTGGCAGAAGATAAAGAATTTTAACGAAAAACGTGTTTTCAGATGAAGCTCATTTTTATCTTGGCGGCTATGTCAATAAGAAAAATTGCCGCATACGGGGTTCAGATAAGCCAATGCATCCACAACGAGTCACCGTTTGGTGTGGATTTTGGGCTGGCGGCTTTATTGGGCAAGAAGTCGATATAACCATCAACGGAGAGCGTTACCCGCTCCATGCTCAACGAATTTTTGTATCCAAAAATTTAAGAGCATGACATGGACGACAGTTAGTTTCGGCAAGACCACATGTTCCACAGTCACACAGCAAACGAAACCATCGATTATTTACGCACTGTTTTCGAAAATCGAATAATCAGCCGAAATTGTGATGTCAATTGGCTGCCTCGGAGCTGTGATTTGAGCCCATTGGATTATTTTCTGTAGCGAGCCATTAAGGATAAATGTTACGCAAAGCATCCGGAGACAATTAATGTGCTGAAACATGAAATTAAAGTTGCCATTGAAGAGATTCGACCCTAAACAATCGAAAATGTACTGAATAATTGGGTTGATCGGTACTGTCGAGGCAGCTGTGGTAGTGGTATAAATTTGAAAAAAAAATTTCAGTACTTTTTTTTTACAGCCGATTTAAATTTAAAATATATAATCGCCCACTACGAAGTCTACTTAGATATCAATTAAAAGAGGAGTATTTAGGATATTTTGGATATTTTTGCAAAGCACGTGAAGGCTATTGAAGGATAAATATTTGAAGGACATTTGTTATGTCCTTTATAACAATGAAAAGCGGCTCAGAAATACGGCAATTTCAAACTGCGCCACACAAATGACCATTGCTGACTTCAACTAATGGGGGGAAATAGCAGGGTTATACACATTTTCCGTAGGAAGGAATGGTAAGCTCTTTCGATTAATTAAAAAAATTCCATGTGAGGACGAAACCCAAATTTTTTCTCGATAAAAGTATTGCTAGGAAAACTAAATTTTTGCCATAAGATTCTCCTTCTTTATGCCTTTAACATATACAATTTCGAAAAATAATTTTGGAGTACACTAAAAGGATATTGAAGGATACATTTTTGAAAGGAAATTTTTATGTCGTTTTTTCGATATAAAAAAAAATGGTCAAATGAAAGTCTTTAATTTGATACCAAAGTCGACTTCGTGTAAAAATTTACGATTTTTTTGTATATTTTTATTTAATAAAAAAATAATGTCAAACTTTAAGGTAAAAAGACACTGCATCAAGAAATGAAAAACTGTAAAAGCAATTTTTCTTTAAATGGTACATTCTTTTGAACGTAAGCAGTTTGGTTTATGTGTCAAATTAATGTGGAACGGTGAATACCCACACTGTGGTGCACTTGCTGATGTAAGTAAACCTATAACGAGTTTTTATATAATTTTTTTTTAGAGAATATTCGGAATATTTTTTATTATGATCGAAGGATCTACTAAAATTATGTGTGAAATAAAATACACGCAAAAAAAATTATGGTTGGGGTGACAATATTCGAAGAGGATCATACTATTGTTGGATATATGGTTTAGGCACAACAATATTATGATCCTTACAACAATAGTATGATTCACACATAACCATACTATGATCCCCACAACCATAGACTGATTCACACTCAACCAGACTATGATCTCCACAACCAAACTATGATCCTCACAACAATAGTATGATTCACATTCAACCATACTATTATCTTCACAACCATATTATGATCCTCACAAACATAGTATGTTTCTCATACAACCATAGCATGATCTTCACAAACATAGTATGATTCACACGCAACCATGCTATCATCCCTACAACCATATTATGCTTCACTCAACCATACTATGATCCCTAAAATTATTTATTAGGATTGGGTAATGTTGTTATTCAAAAATAGAGGCAGGCAAAAATAGGCAGTTGAAAATACTTTTAGTTCGCAGCAGGGGTGAATGCTCCTTCACCATCCGTAGACCCCAAACGAATGTGATTAAACCATGATCAATGGCTTTATACTTAAGTGCAGGCAGATTTTAAATAAACGAGAACCAGTCGGTATTAGTTATTCAGTATTTTTAATTAGTATTTCACCGAACAAAGTAAACACAATAAAAATCCCTCGAACTACCTTCCGATTATTATTTTTGTGTTTTTTTTAATGGACAACAACCATTCACTGTATCGTGTGAATGTGTTTTTTTTTTGTATATCAACCCAGCAAACCAAACCTTCAGAATTCGGTCAGAATTCTGTACGACGATCGGCAAAATGTTCCGATTTCGGATTAGAATTCTTACCGAGTTCGTAACGAAAAACATAAGAGAGGGTTGACACGAATTCTGAACTACTTCTCTGAGGGAATTCTGATGTTTTTGCAGACATTTCGAACCGATTTCTGACCAAATTCTGAACTGAAGTCTTGGGAAATTCGAAAGTAAATGTCGATTTGTCGTATCGAATTCTGAACTAATTCTGAACGACTTCGGACAGAATTCTGGCATTAAGTCTTATTAAATTCTGATGTTTTTACCGACATAACGAACCGAATTCTGAACGAATTCTGAGCTTATGTCATTGTAAATTCTGAATGTAAACAATCAAAAAGAAGAAAATATTTTTGTTCTACAAAAAAAAAACGTTGTAAAACATTTTCAAAAAGCGTTCGGAAAGACTTTTAGTTGCAAGCAGGGGTGTCTGCAGCTTCGCAAGCAATAATTGAGCTGTAACTTTGTTTAGTGGCTATACACTTAAGGGCAACCAGTTTTGCATTTAACGAAAACTGTCGGCAGTAGAGTTTTCCTCCGAACACAATAAAAATCCCTCGCACGGCTAAGCTAACCAAACGTTCAGAATTTGCATTTGAAATATAAAAATACCTCAGACAAACAGTTAAGAATTCGTTCAGAATTAGTTCCGACGTGTCTGAACACAAGAAAAACAACTGTAAAATATGAAGCAAATAACAAAAATTTTAAATGAGTAGACTACCTACCTCAGATTAATAGTTTAGAATTCGTGTCGAGTTCGATAAGAGAAGTCTGAACAAAAAATTAATTAAAAACCCACAGTTAAGTCTAATAGAATTCGGGCCGAATTCGTTCAGATATTTCTTAACATAATAAATAAAAAATCCTCAGACAAATCGAACAGAATTTGTAACGACTTCGGTAAGAATTCTCGATAGAGTTCAGATATTGTTCAGAATTCTCTGATATCAGACATTGTCGGCAAATTTGGTTTAATGGGAAAATATACGCACACACATACATGTATTCTTCATAAAACCTGTTTTGTTATGTTCATAGTCGCAACCATACTGCATGATTGCCGTAATCATATTATAGTTAACGTTAATTTTAAACAACAATACTTTTGTAGCACCAACCATATTTATATGGTTGCTACAACCATATTTTCTATTATATATTTTCTATATACTATTGTTACATTTCAACAATAGTAACATTGTCGCAATCATACTGTTGTCAAAATGAAACTCAAAAAAACAATACTATGGTTGCGGCGAACATGCTTTTATTGTAGAGAACATACTATTGTTTCGGTGACCATAGTGTAACCATATATTTTCTCTGCGTGTATCGGCCAAATGCTCGCACCGGCTCCGGTGGATTAACTACTACCCGATGGTCTATATTTTCAATGACTCTGAGATACAGTGAAGGTTAAATGTCGTTTATGTGCCGAATTATCTCATTCTTTAGCTCTTGAATTGTTCTTGGCTTATTAACGTATACTTTTTCTTTTAAATATGCCCAAAGAAAGAAGTCCAACGGTGTCAAATATCATATAATTGTGGCAGCCTATTAACTTCGCCACGAAGTGATATAATACGGCCATTGAATTTCTCGCGCAAAAGAGTCATTGTTTCGTTAGCTATGTGGCAAGTGGCACTATCCTGGTGGAAATACATGTTGTTCAGCTCCATATCTTCAGTTTCTGGCCACAAGAAGCATATTATCGTCTCTCGATAGCGAACACTATTCTACTACTAGGCCGACCTTATTTTCAAAAAGTACGGCCCGATGACACCGCCTTCCTATTACCCATAACAGTTACTCTTTGTGGAAGCATCGATTTTTCAACAGTCGATTGTGGATTTTCATTTAGCCAAATGTGGCAATTCTGTTTATTAACAAATCCACTGTTGACATATTTGGCCGATTATGTCGACAAAAAAAATCACGAATGCCCGAAATGCTTTTCGATTTGAACGTCCATTTTCGTAAAAGGCTTCAACTATCTTAACTCGCTGCTCAATTGTGTACTTCTCCTTGGTTGAATCTGTCAACCGCTGAAACTAGAAAATGTCAAACTAAGTTGGCTAAAATACTTTATGTTAAGGTGTGACGTCCAACTAACGTCGTGCATTTGGGTTGGACACCCTATATACATTTTTGATCGATTTAGACGATCTTCCCAAGCTTGTGTGTCTGTTGAAAGCCCGACTAAGTCCAAACGAAAAGGCTTGAGTCCTTTAACTTACCAGAAGAATATCTTAACGAAGACAAACGATATTGAAAATGGACCTTATTGGACAAAGGGTAAACAGGTTCCTCGTTTAGAGATTTAAGCACTCACGACTATACTTTGTTCAGACCATTCCACTATTAAACTTAAAAAAAGAAAGAGTAGTGGCTAGATTTTATGTTGTCCTTCGTTAAGTCAATCTAACATTAATATTCATAACCACGCAATTTCACTATCATTGCCTTCTTACTTCTTTAATTCCCAAAACATTCGTGACCTTTTGGCTAAGAAATAAATCTCTTACTCGAAAAGTCACCGGCATTTACGAGGTGGAAACCAGCCGTTGAAAAATTGTTAAATTTTCATTCCCGGATTAACCTAGGCGCCCCACGATCTTTGCCTAAAACTAACTGATGTTAGCGTAGTTTTGAAAATAATCTTTTGTGTAAAAAGAACCATAATGAGTACCAAATGTAGGAATAATTACTCATTTCCATAATAAAACAATTACGGTGTTCACAACTTAAGCGAATGTCATGCACTAGATAATACAAGTATGTAATGTGGGTTCTAATCTGCACTGGAACAGGCGGCTTAAAGCCTGCTCGTCGCCACCGCCAACTTTTTACTCTAATTCAGGTGGCCGAAAGCAGCGGTTTTTATGGCACATGATTTGGAACTCTGCTGCTATTTACGAGGGCTGCTATATATATTTCTAGCCTACTAATAAAAATGCGAATATTTATCATCAAAAATAGTTTTTTAGTTTTTCAAAGTATTCTTCAGCAAGATTTATACAATTTTGCATGCGCTCAAACCAATTGCCGAAACACTTTTTCCACTCCGATTGAGACACCTCCAAAACATGGTTTTTGAACGCTTCAGCAGCATCTTCTGGCGACGAAAATCGTTGACCATGATTTTTTTCTTTATGTGCGGGAATAAAAAGAAGTCATTGGCTGCCAAGTCATCGCTATACGGCGGATGAAGCATCAATTCGACGTTTTGAACGGTCAAAAAGGCGATTGGTTGAGCCGATGTGTGAGAGCTCGCATTGTCATGGTGCACAATGATTCGTCTTCTCCTGTTCGTTTTTCGAATTTCTCTGAAGACTTCAGACAAAGAAATTGTGGTGTACCACTCAGAATTGACCGCCCTACGTTGCTTAAGCAGAACAGTCGCACATGACCAGTTTTGCCGAAGAAACAGGCAACCATTTTCTTCGAAGTCCTTCTTCAACGAACATCTTTCGTTGGATTTGGCTCGTCTTCGAAGACCCACACGGTCGATTGCTGTTTTGTTTCTGGCTCATACGGAAAGATCCATGATTTGTCACCTGTGACGATCTTATAAACGTCTTTTGAAGCACCGCGATCGTATTTTTTCTAAATTTCTTTGCACCAATCGACACGAGCCTTTTTTTGAGCGATTGTCAAAATGTGCGGGATCCAACGAGAACAAACCTTTTTTTACGACCAGGTGTTCATGCAATATCGAATGAATGCTCGTGGACGAAATGCCCAAGGATGCCTTTATCTCACGGTATGTCACATGACGATCTTGCATTATCAGTTCACGCAAGGCATCAATTTTCTCTGGCACAACGGCCGTTTTTGGACGGCGTTCGTCTTTGAGCGAGCGTCGGCCACGATTGAATTTATTAAACCAGTTTTCACAGTGCCATAGGATAGTGCTTCATCGTCATACAAAGATTTAAGTTAGTCGATGCACTCTTGTGAAAAAAATGATTGCACGAAAATGTTCACGAGTTAATTCCATTTTGTTGTCAAATTGATTTTTTTTCAAGTAACTGTAAACAACACAAATGATGGTCGTTCGTCAAAACGTTCTGAGTACGTTTATGGTTAAAAATGTCAAACTTTCCAATGGAAATGCCAGATAGTGCTAGGCAACACTAAGTGTTACACTGTTATACAGAAATATATATATAGCAACCCTGGTAGCACCAAGAAAGTGTAAAAGATAAATGAAATGTTGGCCATCCTCGTAGACGAATTAAAATTTTTAATTCTAAAAATAAAAATTTCGGCTTAAAAAAAGGGGCCTGTAAACATAAGAAATTTTTATAACATCCATTAAGCCACCTTAGACAAATTGCTTAAACGTTTTCTGTATTTTTATTAGCACTATTTTTGTATTATGTATTAACTAATAAATACATTTGAACAAAATTCCGGCTTCAGTGATCATCATAGAAAGAGCTTAAACTGCGAGTCGCTAAATTTGGCGTATCCTCAGCTGAAAACCTATAAACCTAGCTACATAGGAAGAATTTTCATTTAACTTTGGGCCTTATAATAAGACAAAATCCAAATTTGCCCTTTGTAGGTATCACTATTACTCTGACCAGAAAAAATTATAAAAATTTCTGCTGTAAAAACTCTTAACTGATTCCATACATTGTGTCACTTTTAAACGAAGCCCCACGCTAAAATCCTGTTGGCCAAAGTGGTGTAAGAAATCAAATAAACGGCCCTTTTACATTATAGTCATTTTCATATTAACCAGCTCGAGACCTCTTGCATCTACAATTTATTAGAAGACAAGTTTTTTTACAAAATGGAAAAAGTGACATTGGTTTTCGTGGATGCACACTGCTATTATCGTGATTTTGAGTCCATGACAATCTTTATCAGAAAGCATTGCAGCTATTGTTGAAAGGATAATTAATCTTTTTAAGAGCATTTTTACACGAAACGCAGGAAAGTTACTGTTGTAAACATCACTTTTCAAGTTTTCTTTAAGCAATTGCCCACAAAAAGACAATCCATCTTTTCCACCTCTACAGAGACCACATTTTTACAACCTTTGTTGAACGTCAGATTTGCAACACTAGTTCTTATACGTCTGGTGGGAACCTGGTGAAGCATTAAGGTACTGTTACTATCACAACAATATATGATTTACATAAAACCACTAAATGGACCAGCCAGTATGATTATAAGAACCCGTTTTTTATAATACCCGCTATTTCGAACAATATAAACGGACTTTAAAACTTCAGTGTGCTAACACCATTTAGATTTAGCCCACTTACAACGCTTAACAATAATTCAGTGTTAGATTACCCACCTAATTTTAATTTCCGTACAATATGTTTTTGTGTGTTAATCAGATATACAACTGATGTTTAGTTTGCCGTTTCCGTAAAACTCACTTAGAAACGTCCTCTGGTACGTATGATTAATATTAGTTGTGGCGATAATTGACATTCCGCATAACTCATACGTATGGGTGCACCATGCTGTTTGTCACTTATGCTGCAAACAAATGATTGATTTTACCCTAGAAGAATGGAAATACCATTTGGGGCAAGACAATTTATCTCTTAAGACCGACATACTGAGGCATATGTCTCTATGGACTGGATGTACACAGCAATTAGTGGATATGAGTGCATAACTTTAGATGTATGAATTTTTAAAATATGTTCATGTATTTATGTACATTTGTACGTGTGTTGTTGTTGATCTCTTTGCAAATTGTTTGTTATAAGAGTATATTATGGTGATTGTGTTTCGGCATTTGCATGCAAGGGTTTGAAAATATATGCCACAAATTTTGCACTTGTTACAAGTTGCTACTAACAATGTCTATACCACATGGATGTGTGTATACTATATGCAAGTATCCGTTTATATGCAGTAAAAATGACATCAATGTACGTACTTGATATATACATTGGGATGTATAGGAAATGTTTTCAATGATTGAACTTGTGGAAAGGAGTCAATTTGAGGAGCATTTGTCATTTTTCTTCAGACTTGATTTTAGGCTAATAAATTTAGCTTGAGGATCTGCAGCTTTTGAGTTAAAACGCTGACACAAATTCACTGGTCTAAGTAATTAGCTTAAATCTTTGACAGTGTTTAGCAAGTCGTATTGCTAAATGCCAACAATACTTTCTGAATCCGGTATAAGGCCATCTCGATTAACGAAATTCCCTAAAAATTGGAGAGCTGACATGCTAAATTCTCATTTATAATAAAAAGTGCTTACACCATACTAGCGTAATCGAAGAATATATGGAGGAGATGCACATAAAAGGTATCTTATAAACGGTCCTATCACATTATATTCGTTTTCATATTAACCGGCTCAAGACCTCTTGCATCTTCATTTTATTTGAAGACAAGTTTTTTACAAAATGGAAAAAGTAACATTGGTTTTCGTGGTCTTCGTTATTCAACCAGTATATTATCAATGTAAGCTATGCAAAGTGCACATAAAAAGTAAAGTTTGAAAATTATCGCCATACCGACCACTTACCCGCATAATATTGCATTGAGTCCCCATGTGAAGGGGGACTTGACCAACAGTTTTCGATGGACGACAGATAACCAGTGGCATCATCTTATCGAAAAAATTCTTTAATATATTCAACTTCTCGGGAGCTTGATGTGGTCCAGTACAAACCACTTGACCATTCGTATCGCTGTGATAAGTAATGGGGCGTTTCGACCACTTTTATTTAATACAATAAGTAGAAACATCAGTAAAATCCGAAAGGACTGAATGAAATATACCTGTGTCATTCGAAATGCTCTTAAGAATTACATCCGGTGTTGTTAAAGGCGTCTTGATGTTTGTACTTAACTAATTTAATCAATTGTTGCCTGCGCCACTATCGATAAGATTTATGTACTTCGATTCAGTAACTTGAATGAACAGGTGACTTATTTAATGGCTATTCTCATTCATCACCTTAGCTTAGTTCTTTTAATGGTTTCCGACATCTTGGAAGAGCACGGCGATGTACATTTAGTTGCCTTAGCTTGTGGTGAAACCAGGATACAAAAGTTGCAGAAGGTGAACTACTGTGATTACGAGATCAATTTCCTGAAAGCCCTCGTATGCGGCGCTGGATTCCCGCAGTAAAAGCTATAAATTGGCAACAGTCTTCCTTTCCAAAAAAGATAGATCCTGAGACCTATTCTTCACCATAACAAGCTTGTCACTTACCGAGATTAATTATTTGGTTGTAGTAGGACAACGTTTAATCCGTAAAGTTGTAAATTATCTCGTCTGAAACTTTAGCATAAACAAAATCGCGCATTTCTCGCAATAATGCCGCTGCTTTGTTTTCGCCTATAGTAGCTGTTGGTGAATTCTGCTCTGTTTATCATTCACAAATTCATAAAATAGAGCGGATTTCAAAGTTTCATATTTGCCTTCTGCAAAAGGTTCTTCGACAATATAATCATTTGGTTAGGGATGTTGCTCTCAATTGAACCCACTAATATAAGAAATTTCTTGTCGTCAGGAGTTATTCCATATGTTACCAAAGCCTTTTATTTTGTCTTCAAAATAGAGGATCACACACAACAAAATGCAAAATTTGCGAGAAAGGTTACGAGAAAGCAGATTGATATCTTCTAAGCTCGTGACTGATAAATTTACAAAAGTACAACATAACAAACAAATTTTGGGGTCGTCAATTTTGGGTCCGTTCCGAAATTATTTTCAAACAAATATTTTTTCATCCAAATAAATTAAAACAAGGAAATCTAAATCGAGATAGAAACTGCCAAAGCAAAGCATGCATTGCTACAAACTCATAAACATGGCACAATAAACAAGGTGTAGTCATTAGCCCAACAACAACCAAAATAAGTAGTTCGCTAGATTGTCAAAGTCATTTGACAGAGAATGCCAAAAATACATTATTGTAAATGGTTGATGATAATTGTGAATATTGGATAAAGGATATTTTCTTTACAAACTTCAAAAAAAGCCATTGTCAACTTTAAAAATTGATAATTAAAATTAACAATTAGCCGTTAGCAAAGCTCAACCTTCTTTCTTGTACCAGGCTCATAACAATGCTTATTGGTTTATACAAGTAGATTGGTTGACAGAAAAAAATAAGTGAAAGCGACAAGTTTGACCACTAAGGATTTGGCTTTTAAAATGACACAACCAGTCAGGTACATGCCCAGAGTATGGGTGCCCAGAGTATGGGTCCTACAAACCACGGATTGCGTTCCAATATGGGATTGGCAGTATTGACTGATATGGTATTCAGTGTGGTAGTTTCATGTAAAATAAATGTATCTGTATCCTTTCAACAGTCAAATATGCCATCGGTACTAAGGGTAAACTAATCGTAGTGAACTTATTAAATTAAACACATGCTTACTTTTTCTGACTCTTCGAACCCTGGATTTGGGTTGGATTTGAATTTAAACTTTAGCATACTTTTAAAAATAAGTGCATTATTTGATTCGTAAGGAAACCTTTTTTTTGGTACAACTTGTCCTATTTGAAGAGATTAGTTAGTCAGTCCCTAGAAACCATGGGTCCAAGGTATACTAATTTGAGAAGTCGTAAAATTTGGGTATGTATATAGATGAATCCTAATTTTTAGCTCTTAGGGCCTATGTAGGTACCTCCAAATGTAGACAATTAAATCGGGGCATCACTGTGCGGCTACATAAAAGCAGTGTCTAATTTTACAAAATGGGAAACTTCTTGCAAATCAGCTGTGCACGATTGAATTTTTGCACTCACTTACGCAGACCTACTGTTGAATATCAGCTTCGAATGCGAATGTGTTTTAGGGAAAAGTTTTACATAGTTAGAGATAAATCTCTTACTCGTAAAATCGGCAGCACTAACGAGGTCAAAAATGTTCTTGGCCGGACTTAAACCTCAGTTTCGGTGGCCCACTATACCAAAATATTCAAAGTAAAATGTTGCAATTGGAGCAGCAGGACTTGAACACCGGAGGACTATTTTAATAGGGGCAACAAAAAAGTAAAAACCTACTCGTATAAGGTCCGATTTTACCAGAGCTGAGCTAATTACTTACTTGCTAATTACTTACTATGCTAAATTTGAACACAATCAAAATTAAATTGTGGCTTCTAAAGCGGCAGACTCTTTAGTGACTTTTGTGTTAGTGCTGCCACATCGACCTTTAAACATCGATGTTTTACAACATCGATGTTTTTAATCAAAGGCATCGACGTCGATAAAACATCGATAAAAACATCGATGTTTTTACGGAAAATTTGTTTTTGCTGATATTTTACTTAGTAGGGACATAAATACTGTTGCAACATTGAACACACCCATTTTAAGAGTAGAACTGAACAAACGTTAATGTCATATGTGACGCTCAAAATAGAAAGGGACCTAAGGTTAAAACCCAGTTTTGGTTAGGAGAGCCATTTTAAAGATTAGGTTCCTTTCTATTTGCGCTTAGAATCGTCGACTTCACTTTCATAAAACGCGCATATCTCTGGGAGGGAACACTTTTGGGGCATGGAATCGGTCTCATTTGATGCTCAGATGTTGTCCACATCAAAAAAAAGAAAAAAATTAAAGTTGATTTTTTTACCCTTAGGCCCCTTTCTCTATGCGCTGTCACATATTGGTTTTGATAGCTAACCTCAATAGCGTTAGTCTGTAACGGAATTTTAAAATTGTTTCTACTTTCATAATGACGTGGTCAGATAATGAAAACCGTATCGCTGCAGTAGAGCTTTTCAAGTGTGAAATGAAAAAAACGATATATTCAAAACGCTCCGGCCACTAGGGATTAGCCGCATGTTCGTCTACCGATGCATAAAACTGTTTGAGGGATCGCCACCGGTCGGGCCGCCCACGCTCTGTTCGAACACCGCATGTCGTCAAAGCCGTTAAATCAAGAATTCACAGAAATCCGCTCCGAAAACAGAAAATCATGGCCCATGAGATGAATATCACGCAAAAGTCCATGAGTCGAATCATTAAAAAAAACTGGGGCTTTCGAACGACGTACCGGACATTTATTGACTGCAGCTTTAAAAAAATAGGATTGAAAATGCAAACGTCTTTTGGTGAAGCACGCTGATAACTTGCACAGAAAAATTTTGTTCACCGATGAAAAAAAAGGTTTACCGTTCAGGAAAAATTTAACAAGCAAAATGATAGAGTGTATGCGCGGTCATCTAAGGAAGCATCTGAACTGATCCCAAGGGTGGAAGAGGGTCATCACCCAGCTTCAGTCATGGTCTGGTCAGTGACCCCCTCTTACGATGGGGTCACTCCCTTCATTTCTGCGAACAAGGAGTCAAAACATCGGCCAAAGTTTACCAAGAAACCGTTTTGGAAGCTGTTATGAAGCCTCTTAACAATTCCCTGTTCCAAAACCAGCCATGGACTTTCCAGCAAGATCCGGCCCATTAGGCTAAAACGTCCCAGGCCTGGCTTCGGAACAATTTGCCTGCGTTTATTTCTTTTGAAAAATGGCCCTCAGGCAGTCCAGATTTGAACCCATTGGATTACAAATTGTGGACGGTTTTGGAGGACAAGGTTTTCACAAAAGATACCCTAACATTGGATCTCTTAAGATTGCTTTGGTTCGAGCTGTGGCCAATTTTCCAATGGACGAGGCTCATGCAGCTATTGACGATTGGCCAGTGCGACTTAAGACGTGTGTAAAGGCAAAAGGCGGAGATTTCGAAGAAGTAGATTCTCTTTGGATACAATAAGGCGTGTGTATAGGCAAAAGGCGGACATTTCGTAAAACATTTCATAAAAACATATTTGGTCCAAAAACATTCAGTACTTTTTATTTTACAGCATTAAACGTATGTAACAGTAATTATGTCCCTACTAAGTAAATATGTGTTATCAACAAATAATCACCCTATTTGATGATATTAATGCCAAAAAAATATAAAACTTGATTAATACTAGAATTATTTTATTTATGTTATTTTATTGCTAAAACAAAATTATAAAATAGATTATTGTTCTAGGTTTCAAAACTTTGAGTTGACAGTTTGTAAAAATAGATTTTTTGGAGCTTCTCTTCTGAGTTAGAGCTTCTTATGCTTGAAGCATTATTTCCAGCAGCCGAGAACACTCTCTCAGAGGGACAGAAGTGACCATAATTGAGGAGGTACTTTTCAAAACATGATTATTCCACTTTTGAAAAAAAAAAAAATTATTTTTTTTGTTTGGTAGCATTGAATTGAATACTCTGCGAAAATAAAATGTTTCAAAATGTCAATAATTACACCAGGAAAATAATTGAAAAATGCATGATTTCATCAAAAGTAGATTATTCCACTTCAGAATGACATTATCCATTTCAAATATACATTTTTGGAACAAAATATGATTAATCCAGAAGAAAAAATAAAAAAAAAATTTTAATTTCTTTAGATTAAAATGAACCTAATGTTGTTTTATGTCAACTTAATATATCTGATACCTAATTAGTTTCAGCAAAACAAGATTAATCCACAGTGGTTTGAATCAAAACATGATTATTCCAACCAGCCGCATCAAAACAAGATTATTCCATTTTAAATCATGCATTTATTCCAAATATAGAAGTGCCAACTTTTTAAATCCTACACAAAACAATGACTAATCTTTACGCCTTTAATAATGCACCAAAATTTCGGGTTAAATATATAGGGGCATACCCAAGAAACTATTTTCTCAATTTGTGCAAAAACACAAAAAGTGGAATAATCATGTTTTGAAAAGTACCTCCTCAATTGATAAATATATTATAGGCGTCTTCATCAACGCTGAGTTTTTAGGAACACATCCCTGCTGTCATGCGTCCAGGGGATTTCCATGTAGTCTAGACACAGGACTTTTCAAATACGAGTATGCAGCCAATTCTGTCGGAATTCGACAAGTATCCATTTGATCAATAACCCTGGATCTCTTTTTGGCCTTCCAATTCTATTGCACCAGTTTGTGATGCTCACTCCTAAAGTTGAAGACTGAAATAATGTACACATTCTTTATAATCGTTTGTCTCTTTTTTCCCAACTTAGGAGCAAACCAAAAGAAACAAAAATACAAGATAGTACAAATTTTACAGCACTGGTCACAGTCAGACAGAAAAACATTGATACAAACATCGATAGAATACATCGATGTCGGTAAAATATCGGCATTAAAACATCGATGTTAAAAGTAATCGATGTTTTTGTAAAACATCGATGTCGCAGCCCTATTTTGTGTGTTGGAAATTGCGATCTTTACTTTGATTATAACGATGATTAGACAGTTGGACGAACGAACATCGGTTAATATTTCTATATGTGACAGCGCATAGAGAAAATGACCTAAGGGTAAAAAAATCAATTTTCATTTTTTTTTTGATGTGGACAACATCTGAGCATCGAATGAGACCGATCGCTTGCCCCAAAAGTGTTCCCTCCCAGAGATATGCGCGTTTTATGAAAGCGATGTCGACGATTCTAAGCGCAAATAGAAAGGGACCTAATCTTTAAAATGGCTCTCCTGAACAAAACTGTTTTTTAACCTTAGGTCCCTTTCTATTTTTCGCGTCACATATGTCTTCTATTTATGCCTGAAAACCCTGTACTTGTGGTGTAGGGTATATAAATCAAAAAATATATATAATACGAAAGAGATGGGTATTGTTTAGCCTCGCATCATTGGGTTTTTGAAAAATATACCCATCTCAAAAAATTTAACATAGTGTCTGCAGAATATAATTAGTACGACTTGTCATTTAATTCTCGTATTAGGGTCAGAATATTTAAAAATTACCTAACTTTTTTTACTACAAAATTTAAAAAATGCTTTTTACTAATCGTACAATATCTGCTATCATTTTTTTTTATTATTTTTTTTCTTTTTTAGGGGGTGGGGTTTAAAAATATTAAATGGCGAAATAATGCATTTTTGGGCTTTACTAAAAATCTTGCTGTTCTGTAGTAAATTTTTAATATTTTTAAAACAGATTTTTATTCATTTTATTTTAGGAACGTATTATTCTGACCCATTAACAAAAATTATTGCCAAAATACGTACACCACAAGTACAAAGTTCCATCACCGACAGACGACCAGAGGTAGATTCGCAGAAAAAGGTGCTTTACATTCTTATATTCAAAACTTAACTTCACATTATATGAGTTGTATGATTTCTGCAAGACGATTTTCAGTACACCCTAATATACATACATACATATTCATACTTCAGTTCAAAGGATAATGTATTTTTAATGATACGGAATATATGCAAATTTCGTAGTAAACATTATAATATGTTTATAACTTTATAGAAACTTTCTCACAAAAATGTATACTAAAGTATTTCGATATACTTTATATGAACATTGAAGTACATTACAAGTGTCCAATTCAAAAACTTATTGTTGTCCATAATTGCTGGAAATATACGGATAAACTTTAAAAACTTTCTGTAGTATGTATATCTAGTAGGTAAAAATCTAAATTTAAAAATAGCAAAAGCGTCGGCCGGGTCGAATCATATATCATCCACAATTGATTCAATTAACATGGAAATGACAGAAGTAACAATTTTCACATTAATTGTCCTGATAGTAATTGTTTTGATCCGGAATCATATATTCGTGGGTAGGAGCGACACATTCTATGAATTCTTAAGAGTAATTTCATATTTGGATTCGTCTAAATGTTTATATTTATTATCGGTCCCTTGGTTCTACGATTCCGAAACCAATCTCAGACAAATCTTTAAAATAAATCTGGAGCTGAATTGTGCAGCACCTAATGCCCTTTTAAAGATTTAAGTGCGTCTAAACTAGAAGTTCTAATTTATGTCATGGGATATGTACATGAAATTATGATGTACGAGGGCAACCGCAAAAATAAATGGCCTAACATAAAAACAACCGTTTTTTGGAATTATTATTATTTATTTTTCAACATAATCTCCTTCCAACTCAATACACTTCATCAAACGTTTTTCCAGTTTTTTAATTCCATCCGAAAAATAAGATTTTTCAAGACCTTCAAAATATGCTTCAGTTTCAGCAATTATCTCGCTATTGGACGAAAATTTTTCGCCACCTAGAATTTTTTTTAAATTTGGAAACAAGAAATAATCAGAAGGAGCCTAATCTGGAATATATGGTGGACGCGGAACAATTTTAAATCGTAATTCGGCCAGTTTTTGTTGAGTTAAAAATGCAGTGTGTGAAGGAGCATTATCTTGATGAAAAAAAACTCTTTTTTTCTAAACGCGGTCGTTTTATCTATATTTCTTCACTCAACCGATCCAATAATGCACAATAATATTCACTATTTATAGTTTTTCCTTTCTCAAGATAATCAATAAATATTATACCCCTTGCATCCCAAAATACTGTGGCCATTACTTTTCCTGCAAACTTAACAGTTTTCGCCTTCTTGGGACCACTTTTACCAGCGTCTATCCATTGTTTTGACTGTTCTTTGCATTCTGGGATGTAGTGATGGATCCATGTTTCATCAACAGTTATGAATCGGCGCAAGAACTCTATTGGATTACGCTGATAAATCGCTAAAAGCTCTTCGGAATGGGTCCAACGGACGATTTTTTGGGGCAAAGTCAACAAACTCGGCACATATCTTGCGGATAGCTTTTTCATGTGGAGTTCATCATGTAAAATACTCCAAATTTTTTTTTTTCGTGTATATACAATATCAGCAAGTTCTCTGAGCTTTATTCGTCTATCTTTAGTCACTTCATTAAATATTTGTCTAATGTTTTCAATAGTAGTAGCAGTTTTCGGCCTTCCAGAGCGTTGTTCATCTTCCGTACTTGAACGACCCATTTTAAATTGTTAAACCCAGGATTTCACGGTGGAGTATGATGGTGCATTATCACCATGAACAGAATCCAACTAATCTTTGATTAATTGTGGCGTATAACCTTTTATATAAAAGTGTTTAATTACAGCACGAAACTCTTTATTTTCCATTTTTCAAAAATTATAAAACTTGTTTACTTCAATCACCTGTAACAAAGAAAATAATCATTAAATATTTCGGAAATTTTGACAGATGGCTTATAAAATATTGCTTTTAAAAAACAAAAACAAAATTGCTAGTAAAACAGAAAATGTGCCAGGCCAGTTAGTTTTGCGGTCGCCCTCGTATTGCACAAATACTCAGAGAGTGAAATTTTTCCGAGGTACCTTTAGTCCATTTGGGGACTTAATAAAATGGGTTCCTAAGCCGACTTAGCTCATTTACAATAACAAACAGCTGGCAAAATTAAGAGATCAATAATATCCGAGCAATACCTCTAGGTATTGACATCGGAATGACACATTTTGTATACTTACACTCCATTCTACGGTGAAGGATATAAAATCCATATGAACTAGTCGTTTCAATTAAAATTTACATCAAATAAATTAAACCTCAATTCTATTGTAAAACTTGTAATGCTTAACCTGGACATCTCCAAAAGGCTTCCGCAACTCTAATAGTTTACTCGTATATGCCTGTTCGAATTTCTACATGAAAAGGCTAGAGTTGGCAAGAGATTGCCATTTTATTAAATACTGATGCATAAGTACGAGTACATCTATATACGAGTATGCATATGGGGTAAATATAAGTCTGTTGAAGTTTCAACGATTCCAGTGTGTATTGACAATTTTCTCCGGTATTTTTCTCATTTATCATATTTGATTGCACAACTTTAGGCTGTTGTTTCTTATTTATACCATTTCCACATTCCATATTTTTCTTTCAAGAACTTCCATTCAAATCGGTTCTTTGAGTTATTGGCCTCGATTTAATTTCATTGTAATCTTTGGAGATGTTTTAATTGAAGCCATTCGCAAAAAATGGATTTTATCCCCTTTGCGTCTTCATAAATTTCACTTTGTCAATTTTTTGAATAATATCGTGATAATACATGAAAGCACGCTGCATATGAGGCATTCTATAATAAAGTGGAATCAGGAAGAAAGATGCAATGTTAGGTGTGGAGTTCCACAAGGGTCTTTATTAGCTCCTCAATTATACAACATATTTTTGAGCGATTGGCTTTTATATGCGGATGACAGTCTCCTAAATGCGCATGATGAGTCACCAATCATTACTTTTAGGAAAGTTGCTTACAATAATTGGGGTATAAAGATAAATGCGTCCAAGAGCGAGGCAATTTGTATTGGAAACGCTTCTGGAAAATGCCGATGATTTGTGGTACCGGAAAGTAAACATTTGAGACTTTTTTATTCACGGAGAAGAAGTTCCGTTTAGAGATGACATTAAATATTTGGGCATTCACTTCAGCAATCTTTTGAAATTTAAAAGGCATGCTAGATTTGTTGTGCAGAAAGCTTATAGGATAATGGGATATTTTTCGAAAATTTTGTGTAATAGGAATTTATCGGTGAAGACTAAACTATATGTCAAGTATACGTCCTTTCCAGTATGGTTTAATGTGTCTCCGGCAGCGAGACAAGAGTTTGACTTGTTAGAATGAAAGATTTTGAGATTTTGAGACATTGGAAAGAAATTTCAATCATTCTCCAAGCGTTATTGAAAAAGCTACATTTATATGGAATCAAATGTTACTGTAATTGGTCTTTATTCGTATTTGTGACATTATCAATAGAGTTATTCTGAGATTATCCAGGCATGTAATGAATTAGCTGGTCGAGTGCAAGCTATTTGTCACCCGTTGGGCTTCTTAATGAAACGGCGCTAGATTTTTTCATTCGACCTGATTTTTACATAAAGGCTCTTCCGGGTGCACACAGGGGTTAGCATTGATTCTTTCAAATATTATTAATGACTTGCTCTTAGCTCCTGTTTCCTTCTTTTTAAAGTTTAATTTAATTTTATTTTATATCTAATTTTTTTAATTTATATTTAAGTTTAGTTATAAGCTAATTTTCAGGATAATTTACTCCTACATTCAGCAAAGCGCCGGAAGCAACGGCGTTGGTTCTTCTTTAAGATTAACTTATTATTCACTATTCAATCACATACAAAAGACACGTTGCCGTTTTTAGTTCGTTATTTTTAATTTGTATAATACATTATAGCCCTTAGTAATTTCTTCTTTATAGATTTAGTAAATATCTGATAATGTTTAAAAAAAATTAGGCTCAATAAATTTAAACTAATCTTAATCGGGTTTACAGATTCTAACGAATATCTGCTGAGACATTCGGGATAAAAAATCAAAAAAAATGTTATTGACTCTTTTTGTAAGTCCACTTATAAAGGAACACACGATGTTAATTGTGAGTTTTTTGGGATGGCGGCGTCATCGCGCCGTACTTCTTCGAAAATGAGGTCGGCCAAGTAGTTACTGTGAATGATGTTCGCTATCGCGAGATAATAACGGTCATTGTTGTGGCTAAGGATATGGACCTGGTGAATATGTGGATGGTGCCACTTGCCACAGGATGGTGCCACTTGCCACACAGCCAATGAAACAATGGTCGCGGCGATGTTAATTTGGCTCTACAATCATGAGATTTGACACCGTTGGACTTCTTTCATTAAAGAAATTTAAAAAAAAAAATTGTACGCCAATAAGCCAACAACAATTCAAGAGCTTAAGGACGAACTAATTCGGCAGACTAACGACATTTAACCTTCATTATGTCTAAGAGTCTTTGATAATATGGACCATTGGATGGAGGTATGCCACCGAAGCCGTGGCGAACATTTGGCCTATATTTTGTTTCACACAAAATTGCCATAAATCCTTTTATCATAATAAGAAAATTTAAGATAATTCTCTGAACATATTTTGTTGTATTTACAATTAACATCGTGCGTTTTAGTTTTTTTACTAATACTTATATATTATATTTCATTCCAATTTCGCTATTTTGTTGTCTTCACCTGGTATGGGCGGGTCGTCCTCTTCTTCGGCTCTTTTGCGGATTTAACTAAACTGGATTCCACTCAACTGCGGTTAGGGCCAGGTCCTCTTGCGGTTTTCGTATTGTATGTCCAAGCATTTTCGACTTACGTCTGAGGATTACTGATGCAATGGGTGATTGCCTGTCGCCAGACATTGATCGTTGTTAGAGATTGTGGATGGTAAAGACTTGAAGTGTATTCAGATCGCGGGAGAATGTATTCCATGTTTCACAGCCATATAACGACGTTAATTAAAAGTTGGAGTTAAAAATATGTATTTTATGTTTGTGGAATTCCAGATGGGGCTAAAGTCTCCATATGTGCGCTTGGCATTATTTATGCGGTTTTTGATATCCAACGTGATCTTCCTTTGCTGTTGATAATATGTACTTCCAAGAAAGCAGATGCTATTTACGTCGTTAATGCGGAATTGTTGATTACTTTTTGCATTTAACCGCAATGATTGAGACTTTCCAATGTTAATTTTACGACCCTTTAATAATGCTTCTGAAAAAATACGTCATCCCTCATAAGTTTAACTTAGAAGTTTAAAAAAATATTTTTAGTTTTCCCCAGTCAGTAATTTTTTGAGCTCTTTTGAAAACGTTTGTTTGTAGTCAGCCTGTCAATTTAGTAATGATACTTAAGTTTTGATAGTAGAGGAGTAAATCGGAAATATTAAGTATCGGAACAATACAATGAAAAAAACAAGTGAAACGTCTTTAAGTTATTATTATAAGTTTTTCCAGGCCGCACCATATACATTAGGGTGGAGTGAAAACATGCTTTTTTTATAATTTGAAAAAGTTAACCTCGGAAAGAGATGTAGTCTGGGGTCCTAAAGAGGGGAAAAATAAAGAAAAAAATTTAAAAAAATTTTTAGGGGTCGCGCCACTCCCTAGAAATTTGGAAATTATCGCTATTTTGGCGTTGATTTTAGAAAAATCCTAAAAATTAACGACTTAACTTATTCGAAATTTAAAAGTTTGAGCTTGTTCAGTGCCCAAACAAAAGTATTTGAGGCAAATATGAGGATAATCGACTGATATTTGTAGCTTTGGTGGCGATTTCATTGTTCAGTCAATTTTCTGAAGAAGGGACGATTTGACTTATTTTACTTTTTGAAATTTTTGAACAATGAGAAAAATTTTTTTAAATTTTTTCATGTCCTTATTTCATTGTTTACGCTATTGCAAACATTTATTGACATAAAACTTTTTAGGATTTTTCTAAAATCAACGCCAAAATAGCGATAATTTGCAAATTTCGAGGGAGTGGCGCGACCCCTAAAAATTTTTTTAAATTTTTTTCTTTATTTTTCCCCTCTTTAGGACCCCAGACTACATCTCTTTCCGAGGTTAACTTTTTTTTTGAATTTCACTCCACCCTAATATACATATACCCTTCACCGAAGCAAATAAAAAAGTGGACCTTTTTGGGCCATTTGGTCCATAGTACCAACCATAACCTTAACCAAATTTTCAAAATAAAACATATTTATTTCCGTATTACAATTGACCATTGGTCTTTTTTACCATACGGGCGTTTATAATGATTTCTTAAGCAAATACTCAGAGTAAACTTTTTTTCGAGATACCTTAAGACCTGCAAAATTACATCACTTCATACCAAATTTTCCTGTTTATCAAAGCCATGGTTCTAGCCTCAGTGTGTAGCTTATATCGAATCGTACAGTTGCAAATAACGATATGCACTGTTTCAGCTACGATTTTTTGAGCTTCGTGTTAATTGTAAAACCTCTTTAAAAAAGTTATATTTCCCTCCACTTATTAATTTCCAATATTTTTGATGCCAGTCAGGTAAATTAATTTCACCGTTTAAAATGTCTACACTGTATCCTTGTTACAATACCGAGTTCTACGAAGGTCCTTCCTTCATCATTTTTTAAATCCTTGTACATTTTCGCGGAGATCGCTTCATATATCTGATTCGCATGTAAATATCGTTGGCATGCATGAGCTATTATCCGTCCGTAAATTGTTCGCATCTTTATACGATACACACAAATATTCCTTAACACACATCCACATGTATCCCACATACACACATGCACGTACACATATACATGCAGTTTTTCATAAAAACTGCAATAAAGAATTTATTATGCTGTTGGGTTTTCTGGCGTTGTTGTTATTGCACGCATACAAGTGTATACGTTTTCACATACATACATATATAAAAAAGGAAATATGACAAAATACACAAACAAACATACCATTGAAACATACAGTTCAATACTGAGTTGCACAGTGGTTCAAAACGGAAAAAGACATTATAATAAGATTAAACTATGGAAAATCGTGTATCCAAGTTTGCCCAGCAACATTTTTTTGAACAACTCTACTAATCCTTTAAATTACCTTATAATGATACGAGTAGCTCACTTCGTATACTTTTGAAACACAAATAATGAATATATTAAATATGTACGATATTTATCTAGCTCATGTGCGGCAGTATTTTTATCGAAAAGACAACAGCTTGATAAATTGCTTATTTATGTCTGATTTTGATAAAAGCGACAATGTGAACAAGCGAAATTGCCGCTTATGTAGTTAATCTAATCCACAAATCCTCCTTGAGGCTGAACTGCAACTAGAACGAGTTGCTGCATTGGGCGCAGTCAAATCAAGCTGTATTAGGGGCCATACTTTTTTATCCAGAACTACGCCAAAGGCGTATCCGATTTAGTATTTTCTTCCAGCAAGATGGAGTACCGATTTAGCATTTTCTTCCAGCAAGATGGAGCACCTGCACATATCGCCAGACTGGTTATGGCAGAGCTCCAACAAAAATGTCCAAACAAATTAATATCCAGATATTCCAAGGTCACCGGACAACAGACTTTTTTTGAGGTTATGTCAAGCAAGAGGTGTTAAAAACTAAACCAAGGAATTTGACTAAATTGAAGCAGTCCATTAAAACAATAGTTAATGCGATCCCAACTTCAGTCAAAAAAAATAGAATTGGATTTTGTATACAATAAAAAAAATTAATGAAATACATTGATTAAAAAAATGTTATTAAATTTCTTATTGTAGCACAATTGGTGCGCCACCTTTAAATTGAACCACATATCCACATCCATTAATTTAAAAAAGATAATTATATTTCAATTTTATGTTTGGCTTCGAATTTAGAAACCAATAAGAACTACATATATGCGAAATTAAATTGTCACACGGGACAGAAGTGGCTACGATTGACACCGTTTTTTCCGCTACTGTTTTAATAAATAGGTATTCGCTTTGCATTGTTTTTCATAAAGTATTGGACCACTCTTGTCTTAAAACAAACAGGCGGTTCCATTTGATAATGCTTCAATTACTTAGTAGGGGCATAAATACTGTTACACACGTTTTATGCTGTAAAAAAGGACTGAATGTTTTGGACCAAATATTTTTTAATATATTTATTGATGTATATTTTATCCAAAAAAATCTACTTACTCGCAATGTCCGCCTTTTGCCTTTAAACACGCCTTTAGTCGCACTGGCCAATCGTCAATAGTTGCACGAATCCGTCCATTGGAAAAATGGCCACAGCTCAAACCACAGCAGTCTTAAGAAATCCAATGTTGGGGTATCTTTTGTGACAAACCTTGTCCTCTAAAACCGTCCACAATTTGTAATCCAATGGGCTCAAATCTGGACTGCCTGAGAGCCATTCTTCAGATGAAATGAACGCAGCAAATTGTTTCGAAGCCAGGCCTGGGACGTTTCAGCCATATGTGCCAGCGCAGAATCCTGCTGGAAAGTCCATGGCTTGTTTTGGAACAGGGATTGTTAAAAGGCTTCACAACAGCGGTTTCTTTGTAAACTTTGGTCGATGTTTTTGCTCCTTGTTCGCTGGAATGCAGGTCAGTTATCCCTTCGTAAGAGACACCCCACCAAACCATGACTGAAGCTGGGTGATGACCCTTTTCCACCCTTGGGATCAGTTCAGATGCTTCCTTAGATGACCGCGCATACACTCTATCATTTTGCTTGTTAAATTTTTCCTGAACGGTAAAAATTTTTTCATCGGTGAACAAAATTTTTCTGTGCAAGTTATCAACGGGCTTCAACAAATGACGTTTGCATTTTTGAATCCTATTTTTTTTAAAGCTGCAGTCAATAAATTTCCGGTACGTAGTTTGAAAGCCCCAAGGCCCAAGCCTTTTTTAATGATTCGACACATGGACTTTTGAGTGATATTCATCTCACGGGCCATGATTTTCTGTTTTCGGAGCGTATTTCTGTGAATTCTTGATTTAACGGCTTTGATGACATGCGGTATTTGAACAGAAGGTGGGCGGCCCGACCGGTGGCGGTCTTTTACATCTCCAGTCTCCTCAAACAGTTTTTTGCAACGGTAGACGAACATGCGGCTAATCCCTAGTGGCGGGAGCGTTTTGAAAATATCGCTTTTTTCATTTAACACTTGAAAAGCTCTGTTACAGCGATACGGTTCTCACTATCTGACCACTCCACGATGAAAGTTGAAACAATTTAAAATCCCCTTACAGACTAACGCTATTGAGTTTAGCTTTCAAAACCCATATGACATTAACGGGGTATGTTCAGTTCTACTATTGAAATGGGTGTGTTCATTGTTGTAGCAGTATTTATGTCCCTACTAAGTACACTGGAACACCATCATAAATAGAATTTTTTGATCCCACAGCTTACACTCTTGTCAAAGAAGCTATCCTCTTTGTTGGCCTTGAAACTAACAATCTCTTCGGCCACATTAACATCGAGTAAATGGGCGTTAATAGTTAAAATTGCTTTGCGTTGATATGATAACTGCTTTCACATACTATGATTGTACGATCATAGTACGATCCTCACAACTATATTATGATTCACACTCAACGATGTTATGATCCCTTCAACTATAGTATGATCCCCTTCAAGCATACTATGATTCCCAAAATTATTTATGAAGATTAGGTTATGTTATTTTTCAACAATAGAGATTTGTGTTATATGAATTATTTATAAAATACATTAATTCGAGATACAAGGAGTGATTTATTTAACAATAGAAAAAATCCGTGTAGAAAACTTTAGTGTTTCATTTATTAAATCTAATTAGTTATAAAAAAAATACAGGGTGGTTGATGAATATTGCTACAATAAGAAACTTAAATAACTTTTTTTCATTTTTCTTGTATTCATGTTTAAGCTCATTCAATTTTATTAAATATATGTGACGCGCAAAATAGAAAGGGACCTAAGGTTAAAAACCAGTTTTGTTCAGGAGAGCTGTTTTAAAGATTAGGTCCCTTTCTATTTGCGCTTAGAATCGTCAACTTCACTTTCATAAAACGTGCATATCTCTGGGAGGGAACACTTTTAGGCATGGGATCGATCTCATTCGATGCTCAGATGTTGTCCACATCAACAAAAAAAAAAGTGAAAAGTTGATGAAAAGTTTTTTTCAGGGGAGCCATTTTAAAGATTAGGTCCCTTTCTATTTGCGCTTAGAATCGTCAACTTCACTTTCATAAAACGCGCATATCTCTGGGAGGGAACACTTTTGGGGCATGGGATCGGTCTCATTCGATGCTCAGATGTTGTCCACATCAAAAAAAGAAAAAAAAAATGAAAATTGATTTTTTTACCCTTAGTTCCCTTTCTCTATGCGCTGTCACATATGTAGCTTAATTAGTTCCAAAAATAATGGAATTTAAATGCCCTCTGATCGTTAATGCATGTGCGGCATCTTACTGCTTGGAGAGTTGAGACAGGAATAGCCGCAATTGTTTCTCGAATGGATTGCTTTAGTTCATTCAAATTTGTTGGTTTTGCTTTGTAGACTTTCTTTTTGCAATAACCCCACAAGAAAAAGTCAGGTAAAGTAAGGCGACCTGGGGGGCCAACGGAGTTTCTGGATACCAGCTTATTGGAAAATTTTCGTCGCAATTCTGTCATAACAGGTTCTGTTATAACAGGCTATGTGAGGAGTTGCACGATCTTGCTGAAACCACACGGAGATGAAAGAAATTCTCATTCGGCATAATTCTGTATAAAAAAACTCTCTCAAAATTCTCATGTAACCGTATAAGTGTGACCGTTTTCATCGAAGAAGTAGGGCCCGACAATGCAGCGTGACTGCACACCACACTGTGACACGAAGTGGATGCAATTTCGTCTCATGGAGTATCTGTGGGTTGGAAGCACTCCATATTCGACAAATTTGTTTGTTTATGTTGCCGTTTAAATCGAAATAGGCCTCGTCAGACATGAAAATACAGTTAAACATGGTGTCTTCCTCTTTCACCTTTTAAAACATCTTCCGCTAAAATTCCAAGCGAATCGGGAAGTCTGATGCATTCAGTTTGTTGGCCATTTTAATTTTATATGGGAATAAGTCCAAATCTTTGTGCATAATTAACTGCAATGACTCTTTGCTTATACCCATTTGAGCAGATCTTCTTGTCGAAACTCTTGGATTATTTTGTATGGCAGCAGCGATTGTTTCCTCCGTACCAGTTATCCATTTTTGTCAAATCTAAAAATCAATCAGCAAAATAAAAAAAAAAATTAGCCAGATCCATTAAAAAGGTAAAGTTAGTAAAGTTTTTTTGTAGCGGCCACCCTGTATTTAAGTTTTGAAAAATTTAAATTTACAAATTAAAAATAATATAACTGCGTATACTCATAATTAGAAACAATTACATTGTTCTAAAAAACCTTATTCAAATTTATGTACTTATAAATTAAATCATACATAAAACCAAAAAAAAATATTTTCGTCGCACTAACCATATTTAAATTGTGTCTACATTGTTTTTTTCCTTTACTAAATTTGGCAATAATACTTTGGTAACATTTCAACAATATTAATATTGCTGCAATCATTCTATTGTCAAAATGAAATTCAAAAAAAAATATTTTGGTTACAACGAACATAATATGAGAACATATAATTGTATCGTAGCCGTGACCACATGATCACCATAACTTTTCTCTGCAAGTAGAATTCCAACCTCTTCGAGATTGTGCTTTTGATCTCCAATGGTTAAATGCCCAACCAAATCTTCTTTTCGCCGAAGATTTGGTTGGGCATTTTCGTTGAAGATAGGCAGTGTCGAAGTTTTTTTTATCCATTCGCATTCATGTCCCATCCAGTTGTCGCATCCGACTACTTCCTTTTCGGAGCCCTTATAATAATACGATAAAGCTGAGATGATAATTATTTTGTGCCTAATAACCACAGTACAGTGAACGCATAAGCAGCTACACTCGTAGTCGCAACTACTTTAAAAAGAAATTCAAGGAGCGATGCCCATAAAGACAATTGTTAGGGAAAAATATAAATATTTATGCCTGCAGTATTTTGTCTGCATACATTTTATGCAATAACAAGAGAAAATATGCACTACCCCAAGAGACAACCAGATGCAAAATACAAATGCAGATACAGATACACAAGTAGACCCATCCTCCCAAAAAAAACTTGTAACAAATTGCAACTCTCCTACCGACAATGTGTGTTTGTTTAACACAGATACACAGTCTATATGTTCATGTGTGCAAGTGCGTGTGTGTGCTGCTGAGGGCTATAAGAATAACAATAAACACACACACACACACACATGCACATGTTGTAGGTTAATCAATACATATTTATGTGCAACATTCAGTTTATGCCATGCCATGTAATAATAGTTTGTACCATAAGTACAACATATACATCGATCATTCAATGTAAGAGTGTCACAACTCAAAATTGGGCATTTCTGAGTTAATAGTGTAGAAATATTGTGCACAAAATAATGTAAAAGTGGAGTCGATCGTCGAATTATTAACTGTACTACGGATAGTTTTATGCTAGATACCAGCGAGGCTGTCGTTGCGGCAATACAGCCTTGTAGAAGCATACATTGTTTCATCTATAGCTGTGTTGCCATATGTTTTATAGACAAACAAATATTGCAGCAACACGTTGCTCGCGACAATTGCCACGTGTGTATCATCGAGACTTTACTTATTTTTTTATTAATTTGAACATGTGTCATGGAAAAATGTTATTGTTACCAATCATATGCAATAATACGGGTAGTACTTTTGATCTGTAAATTAAACATTTTCAAAATAAGCTGCATTCGATTTGTAAAACTAAAATTAGGGTGGTCCAACTAAAACGCACGGCGTTAATAGTAAATAAAACAAAAGGTTTTTCGACAATTATCCTAATATTTATTATGATAGTAGGATCTATGACAATTATGAGTAAAACAAAATATCGACCAAATCCTTGCCACGACATCGGTGGCATATCTCTATCCGATGGTTCATATTTGCAATGACTCTAACACATAAGAATGGAGGTTTAATGTCGTTAATGACCCGCGAACTGCATGAAATCACGAACTGCATGAAATGCATTTTGATTTAAACGCCCATTTTTATAAAAGTCTTTAACAATCTTAACGCTCTGCTCAATTGTGTACCTCTCTCTCCATGGTTTAATTTGTCAAATACTGGAACAAAGAAATGTCAAATTAAGTTAGGCAAAAACTTTACTTTAAGGTGTGACTCACAATTAACATCGTGCATTATGGTTGGACCAGCCTTTATTTTTCATAAATGAAACACTTACTTAAACACTTCTATTCTGTTTCCTAGTATTTTTAAATAATTTTCCTAGAAAAATATATTGTTGAATAAATCTATGGTAGTGTGCACCATACTATGGTAATCACACTTTGGTTGAATGTGTAATATATCATTGATGTGAGGATCATAATAGAGTAGTTGGGGTCATAGTGTGGTTAAGTGTGAATCATAATATGCTTGCCGGGATAATAGTTTGAATGTGTGTGAATCATACTCTTGTTGTGAGGATAACATTATTGTTGTTGTGCCACAACCATATACCTAATAATAATATGCTACTTTTCGAGTATTGTTACCCCAACTATGCTTTTTTTCTGAGTGCATTATATAGCATTACATGCATACTTATATACGAGGGTTGCCATTTATATTTCGGGCCCGGCAATAAAAACACAACAATTTATCATTGGAAATGGTTTTATTGTTTTTCAAAATATTCTCCTTTAAGATCAATACACTTTTGCATGCGCACAAAGCACTTTTTCCACTCCGATTGAGACACCTCCAAAACATGATTTTTGAACGCTTCATCAGCTGCTTCGGGCGATGAAAAACGTTGACCACGCATTTTTTCTTGATGCTTGGAAATAAAAAGAAGTCATTGGGTGCCAAATCAGGGCTGTACGATGGATGGCCCATTATTCGACATCTTGAGTGGTGAAATAGCTCATCGTTTCAGCTGATGTGTTCTTTCCTCATTTCTTCGAACACAATTGGCAAACAGATGGTTGTATACCACTCAGAATTGACGTCCTACGTTCCACTAGGGGCACTGTGGCAACATGGCCGGTTATACCGAAAAAAACGCTTGTCCTACTAATGCCCAAGGATGCCTTAATCTCACGGTATGCCACATGTCGGTCTTGCTTAATCAGTTCACGCACTGCATCGATGGTTACTGGCAAAGTGAACAAAGTTGGACGTCCTTCACAAAATAAATCCTGGAGCGAACGGCGTCCGAGACTGAACTCTTGGTACTAGCGATTAAGAGTGGTTTTTGATGGTGCTTCATCGCCAAAAGTCGAAACAAGTTGATTTAAGCACTCCTGTCTCGATAACCCACGCCAAAAATCGTAAAAAATCATCACACGAAAATGTTCACGGGATAATTCCATTTTTTGACTGAGATGAATTTTTCAACACACTGTAAACAAAACAATTTGAAGTTATGCTAAAAAATGTTAAAGTTTACAATGGAAGTTCCAGTTTGCTTCTGGGAGCACTAGTATTGTCAGGACCCGAAATAAAAAAGCAACCCTCGTAATACAAGAATTTAATGTAGTATTATATTTAAAGAAACCCCCGAATAACTCAGTAAATGTTTGTATTGAGTTTTTACCTATTCTACAATTTTATCACATTTTTGTTTACGATTCATTTATACATCACATTTATGCAGCAAAAGTGCTATAACTCAAACCTGTACTTATAATACACTCGTATATAAGTGGATCCAATGATCAAAAAAATTGTTTTTCAATATATTTAATTACACAGTGAGACAAATGATGATTTTTTGAAAAATGCAAGAATACCACAGTATAGGTTCAATTCTGCAATCAAAGGGTACTATTTTCCTATACTTGGTTTGGCTAGATTGGTGGCCAATTTTTTTTTATGGGCCCCAAAAGTTTTGAAAATCAGGGCCCCTCGAAAAAAGGTGTCATCAGTCTTTACCCAACAGCTAACACATACTTCGTGATAGCGCTAAACTATGTTCGGCAATAATGTAGCTGGCAGCTCTGTGCACAAATGTTGGAAACACTTTATGCCAAAAAAGTAATTCATTTCATTCATTTTTTCACTTATTTCAGTATAACTTTGAAAGTGCCCGAACGTTTTACTAACAATGTTCCACAAAATTGTAGCCAAGGTAAAGCTAAACCATCTGAACGTGTCTAGGCACCCTAAATAGCTCATAAATACCAGAATGTTACATAACTAGCGTTATCACGAAGTACGAGTATGTGTTAGCTGTTGGGCAAAAACTGATGACACCTTTTTTCGAGGGGCTTACTGATTTTCAAAACTTTTGAGGCCCATAAAAAAAATTGTCACCAATCTAGCCAAACTAAGTATAGGGAAATAGTACCCTTTGGTAGTAGAATCGAACCTATATTGAGGTGTTCTTGCATTTTTTTCACTGTCGCACTGTGTTTTTTATATATAAATATAATTCAGTATTTGGATGGGTTACAACATGTGCTCTTTTACAAACACTTCGGACATCGAGTGACAGGATTGTGAGCAACGTAACCTCCAAAACTTAAAATTGCTCTCCTGTAAAGTTTCCGATTTGGAGATGTGACGGTCTTGCACTAAATGAGCGGCATATATGTTCAAGTGTGAACTGATGTTAGAGTACAGTAGGGTGGTGCGATTATGCACAATGATAAATATTGACCATGTTCTAATGGAAACTCCTACCCCTAATACTCACTTTAAAGCATTGTACAAATATATAAAAATGATTTTGTTTACAGAAAACTAAAGAAAATTTGCTTTAAAACCCATTAATTACACTGTGGAACATTTTTGGGGTTATTGTCTGGGGTGTGAGAAATTCCAAGTCAGGGTGATGGTACTAGGTCAGTATATTAAAACCCTCAAAGGGTTTTGCGTTCGTATGTGCCAGTTTTTTTTTTATGACCTTTTACATTTTTTCCTTATCTTGATGTTTTTTCGCTTAGTTGTAAAATGTTGGCAAAAACGTAGTTTGACATAACTCGAGAACGACTAGTTCGATTTTGCTGAAATAAATTGAGAAAAATTAATAATTACATTTTCTTTAATCCATTAATATACTGTTTCTTTACCAAATCAACAGTTTTGCAATTAGAAATAAATTTATGAAGAAAATTTTGCCAAAAAAATTTTTTTTTTTTTTAAAACATATAAATCCCAATCGGAAAAACGTGTAGAGTCTTATAACTTTCACGTAAAGTCACATAATCTATAAACAAAATGTGACATAGATCATAGAAATCGATTAACGCGTTCTGCTTTTATTCAACATTAAGTAACTTCACTGGCACATACGAACGCAAAACCCTTTGAGGGTTTTAATATACTAACCTAGTACCATCACCCTGACTTGGAATTTCTCACCCCCCAGATTGGCTGTTGTACTGTGTTATAATTAAATTTTAGGGAGGAATAACCTTTAGCGAGTTTAAGCGAGCTCAACTATTTCTCGTTAATAGCATTTCTTGAATAAGTTTTATTCTACAAATAAACAACTTTCATATCAAACGGTTAATGGTGCATAAAGCTAATCAGTTCTACATACAAAGAAATTTAAAAAATATCTTCTGTTTGTTCTCGTCCAATAACGCATATTTCGTTTATTGACAAAACCACTCAGCTCAGATTTTCGTTAAACTTTGCCAGAGCCCAATCGGAGAAGTTCGGCTTGGGTCAGTTTGATCTTATAACGATAAAGGCCAAGATATTTTCGCATAATACGCCACAGTGTGGTTTGAGAGATGCCGAATTCCCGAGAACGACGTCAAATCGACCGATATGGCTCATTTTGAACGAATACACTTACGGCTACGATATTTTCGTCGCTTCGAGTGCTACGGCGTCTCTTTGGAGCCGGAACATCCAAAGGTGAAAATTTGGATCCAAATGTATCCACTATAGCACGCACAGCCTGTCGGGTGGGACGATTATTACGGCCGACATTAGAGTAAGTTCTCTAAATGTTGCGACCACTCAGAATTTCGATAGTAATTTTTAAAGATTTTCACACGTTGCTCCTTAGGGAACTTTAACATGATGAAAATGTTAACTTCGACTAACGTTTTGGCTCTGAAACATCAATAAAAATGTTTGAGGGTGCGTTGGCATAAAGATACGAAATTGTTATGTCCCTATTGGAAACCTCTTTAATACTCTGTTCCACAAATATGGAAGCTCAAACTCGCCTAGTTGACCCAAGTGTATCCGTGTAGTTTTAGGCAGAATAAGTTAACGATCTATCGAATCTTTATACTTTGCCAAATCCCGGAAGAGCTTCAGGAGCAGCAAATCGATAAGTATCACCTCTGCATCGACTATAACAGTCTGCTTTTTCAAGGATTGAACTAGTCGTCAAAATTGTAAATAGGAAACTAATCTAAAGCTGATAAAAGCGAATTGAAAAGCGTCAAGGAAATAATACTTCGTAAAATATATAACCTGCGTAGGCAGGAAGTATGTGCGTCGGACGAACAGTGAGCTGCATCACGATATAAATTTAGTTAAGCTCATCAAAATTCAAAGGCTTTACTGAATTGGAATTATCGAAACAAACACTCCAGCTAGAAAGAAGTAAGACGAAAACGGCCACTTAAAGCACAGACAGGGACGACCGGTGGAGATACCAAGTGAAGATTGAGGTTAAGATCCTTGGCATGGAGAGGGCATGCCCAATACTAAAGTACTTAAAAATCACTTATTGATCGAGCCGACCTCTCACAAGAGATTGAAGAGCCAGCCTATTTAAGTAAGTAACTTTATACAATCGCTCCACCCTAATAAACATCACACGATGCCACATGTTTTTTATGGATTCGATTGTGATGTTGTGCAATACTACGTAATAACCAAGAATTTAGGGTCTCTATTTTATTCAATTTGTTTGGCTTTTGAGAATTATGACAAGAGGTCGTCTGTGGTGCTTTGTTGTTGTCATTATTGGTGGCAACAAATTGCAAACCAAAATTGTTTGGGCAACACAATGCACTACAATGGGAGGAAGAATACTGTAGAACTATAAATTAATCAGAATTACAAGGTTTAGCAATAGGGAAGTACGATAAGTTAGGATCGTTATGGAGGAACTGAACAATCTCGTAGCAGTGGTTCTGAAAAAATTGGTAATAACTATGTTCGAAAACCAATGGTCAATGTAACATGCAAGAATACAGTTAAGTTCAGCCGGGACGAATCTTATAACCCCTGCAACATTGATTCGTTGTAAAAAAAGGGAGAAATTAGAACAAGAAAATTAGTCGATAGTTGTGGCTAACTATTTTATATCTAAGACCAGTGGGGTGTACAGTAGACTCATCGCTTCTGTATGGAATTTAGCAAAGTATGATTTCAAATGTGGCTTCAAAACGGGAGACATACTCATACCCTCACATGCAAGAATACAGTTAAGTTCAGCCGGGACGAATCTTATAACCCCTGCAACATTGATTCGTTGTAAAAAAGGGAGAAATTAGAACAAGTAAATTAGTCGATAGTTGTGGCTAACTATTTTATATCTAAGACCAGTGGGGTGTACAGAAGACTTATCGATTCTGTACCGGCTAAGAGACTTTTTAAGTTATTTGAGCCAAGTCATTCTGTCCGAGTATGCGGCTGGGTCGCACAATAACTTTCGAAGGGAGCTACAAATCGTTTTTAAATGTTGCATGTCGTAATATTTGTCTGGCAATGGAATTGCAATTGGGCAATATTACCACATCCCTTCTTCACCGCACGCTTCAGGCAATGGAGAACGGAACGTAGGAAAATATAAAATTCATATATAGAAGAGGGTATCTGTCAGTCAGTTGATCAGACTGAAGCTTTTTACTTGTTTGTTTTTATTTAATTGACTGCCGAACTAACCCTCGTGTGTTAAATAGAATCTTTTGAATTTTCCCGATGAAGCGTAAACTTAATTTCTCATACCACCCTATAAAGAATATTGTATGTGTATTGAACGTGTTTTCTTTGACAAGCTTATCATTTCGATAGTTTAGTATCCAATTAAACGCATGAAAAGCTAAGCCATTTTAGAGTTTTTTAACTTGGCATCATTTTAGCATATCTGTCAAATTTTGAATTGTTATCAAGACAAGTTAGGACTTTTTAATTAAAAAGATGTAACAAAAAAATGTAACGTTAAACTAAACATTTATATTTAATTATAAAAATGAACGCATATAATCCGTAGACTAACATGAAACTTTAAAATATTAAGTGGAAATTCTCTAATTGAGCCTTAATTTACAGGTAGTTTATTCTCTTTATACCATCTTTTTCAGACGACGAAACTAAAAAATCCAAATTTCTTCAATTTGTGAAAGTCATAGATTAATGCAACGAAACTGACCAATGCCACATGAGTTTAACAAGAAATTTCGATCATCGAATTCTTTTTTCCTAATAATAATTTTTATTTAAGTAACATACAAAATGAATAATAGCGTCGCTTTTTGGTGCAATGCCAAAAAACACAGGCTGCACAGAAAACATCGTCAAAAATCATTACAAAGATTGATTTGGCAGCACTGTCTTCTGACAGCTATATAAACGTTTCGCTTTACAACACCGAACCGTTTTTAGCAGCAAAAATAAGCGGAAATTAAAACTCCGCTTAACTAAGAGGAAACGAAAGAAATTGCATAGAAAAAAATTAACAGTCTTTTAGCATATCAAATAAAACACGCCTATTATTGATAGTTTTAAGACGATCGTCCGTTCCGTTGGAACGCCCATGTGTCGGCTGAAAGCCCGATAGCGATCAAACAAATTTACCGAGGACGCTGAAATTTTGCCATCAACATGCTTTTCTCATAAACTGTTTGAGATTAAATTGGCAAAAACAGCCAAGGATGAATAAGTTTCCCATTAAGGAATTACGGTACTTTTTAGAAATGTGTACTTTTTTGAATGTTTCTAATGCGTTAATCTATTCATTAGAAAACACGAGTGCCAGTTTTTTTATAAGTTTTTCATTTGTTAGCGTTTTTGGGCTACCCAACAAATAAAATATTAATTTCAAAGGTCATTTAGTTAGTAAAATTGAAATATTAACTTTGTTGAAAAGAAGGAATTTCCTGACATTTGGCTTTGATGCACTCGATAAGCATCTTTAATCTATTTACATTTTTATGAAGTTCTTTAGGAATCCCTTGTATATATAATATGTCCCAATATTTTGAACTGTGGACTCGGTACACTCCAGCGCACGATTTCGGAAACATGGAGTCTCTTTAGAGGTGCCAAAAGTGAGTTGTATTTTCGTGGGCAATTGTGTGAAGAAAACTTGAAAAGTAAGGTTTACAACAGTAGTTCTCATTCGTTTGGGGAGAGCCTGGCCTTATAGAGTTCGGTTTTACTTTCAACAATTGCAGCAAGGCTTTCTGAAGAGGATTGTCACGGACCCGAAATCATGATGAAAGTAGTGTGCAGCCACGAAAATCAATGTCACTTTGCCATTTTGTTTAAAACTTGTCAAAGAAGCAAGAGGTCTTGAGCCGGTTAATCCCTGTTTAATGTGGAAACACAAAATATTTTTTTCTGTGAACCCTACATACCCTTTTAGCTATATTCTCCTGCGTTGTCATTTAAAGTTCGATCCGATTACTTATGTTGCAAAATAAGAAAACTACGTCAATAGAAACGAGTCGAATTTTATCTTATTGTATATTTTAAAATGTTGGACCCTATGTAACTTTTATGTTTATAAATTAAAATGTGTACTTAAAAGGAAAAATGTTTTATCATTTTTAAAGCCCTTTACTAAAGTTTCAAAATAAGTCCCAGTCAGGGGGTAGAGAACGAGATAACGGAGTCCACTAATAAAATTTGACCTCGGAGTCAAAACTGAACTGTCGACAAAATATTGTCCTTGCCAAAACTTGAACAACGGTCTGCATCTCGTTGCGATCTGACTTCAAATTACAACGCAGAAAACAAAATAAAAGAGCGGTGTGTAGGGTGCACAATAAAAAAAATTTGTGTGGTCCCGAAATCGTCTCTAGATAATCTTTTCATCTAGGGGTGACTGAAGCAACTTTTTTTTTTGTATGGTGACCGACTATTACTAGAGAACATCCACTTAAAATCGTTCAATTTATTGAAAATTGTAACCATTTATATAACTTGAAGAACTAGCATTGCAAGAATTACACCTCATAATTACGTCCGATGTTGCCTAAATTTGTACCATTTTAAAATTACAGATAATACAGATATATTATCACAGTGTTTTTTTAATCTGTGAAAAATAATAAAATTTCTAGGTTAAAAAATACTAAAAACCGAAAAATTTTACCTTTGACCTCAAGGGATATGGATTTTCATTATCTGATTACAATTAAATTTTTAGCAGCACTCAAATTACGAGTACTTAATAAATTTACCAAGTTTCATCCGCTGAATAATAAAAATATTTTAAGGTTACTTAAATAAAATTTCCGAAGATTTAGATTTCCGATTTTCTCAAACTTACAAATTCTGACTAGTAATCGGAGAAAATCAAAAGTTGAAAATTAGTGCGATTTGGTATTGAAATATCAAGTTAGTTAGGATAAAAATAATTTGATCAGACGGACAACAGTGTTTTCCTTATTGACAACCCCTAAAGATGATTGACAAAGTCAATCGAAATACTGGGAAAAATAAAAATTAAACCAAAAACACAACATCGTGTTTAAATACGAGGGCGACCGCAAAAGTAACCGGCCTAACATAAAAAGAACCGTTTTTTTGGAATTATTATTATTTATTTTTCAACATAATCTCTTTCCAACTCAATACACTTTTTCAAGACCTTCAAAATATGCCTCAGTTTCCACAATAACTTCGCTATTGGACGAAAAATTTTTGCCACCGAGAATTTTTTTAAATTTGGAAACAAGAAATAATCAGAAGGAGCTAAATCTGAACTATATGGTGGATGCGGAGCAATTTCAAATCGTAATTCGGCCAGTTTTTGTTGAGTAGTGGGCATTATCTTGATGAAAAAGAACTTTTGTTTTCTAAATGCGGTCGTTTTATCTTGATTTCTTTACTCAACCGATCCAATAATGCACAATAATATTCACTATTTATAGTTTTTCCTTTCTCAAGATAATCAATAAATATTATACCCCTTGCATCCCAAAATACTGTGGCCTTTACTTTTCCTGCTGACTTAACAGTTTTCGCCTTCTTGGGACCACTTTTACCAGCTTCTATCCATTGTTTTGACTGTTCTTTGCATTCTGGGATGTAGTAATGGATCCATGTTTCATCAACAGTTATGAATCGGCGCAAGAACTCTATTGGATTACGCTGATAAATCGCTAAAAGCTCCTCGGAATAGGTCCAACGGACGATTTTTTGGGGCAAAGTCAACAAACGCGGCACCCATCTTGCGGATAGCTTTTTCATGTGGAGTTCATCATGTAAAATACTCCAAACTTGTTTTTCGTGTATCTTAACAATATCAGCAAGTTCTCTGAGCTTTATTCGTCTATCTTTAGTCACTTCATTAAATATTTTTCTAATGTTTTCAATAGTAGTAGCAGTTTTCGGTCTTCCAGAGCGTTATTCATCTTCCGTACTTGAACGACTCATTTTAAATTGTTGAACCCAGGATTTCACGGTGGAGTATGATGGTGCATTATCACCATGAACAGAATCCAATTCATCTTTGATTAATTGTGGCGTATAACCTTTCATATAAAAGTGTTTAATTACCGCACGAAACTCTTTATTTTCCATTTTTCAAAAATTATAAAACTTGTTTACTTCAATAACCTGTAACAAAGAAAATAGTCATTAAATATTTCGGAAATTTTGACAGATGGCTTATAAAAGATTGCTTTTAAAAAACAAAAAAAACAAAAGTTGCTAGTAAAACAGAAAATGTGCCAGGCCAGTTAGTTTTGCGGTCGCCCTCTTACATGACCTTAAGCCGAAAAATAATTTTAAAAGATATTAAAGTATATTGAAACTACCACCAATATAAAGGTCAGTGCCATAGTAAAACAAAATCCATGCTGCAGGGTACTTTAGCTTGAATCCTCTCGACTTTAATCATACATCAGAATTTATTGCTATTGACAGCTTTGCATTCATTGACATCCTCCATAGCTGTTTACAAAAGGCGTGTTAACAATATATTTAATAAAATGTTTTTGCCAACAAAATGTAACCCAAACAACCCGAGTGGCAATTAACTTTTGATTGAATTTTAATTAGCCACCCATACATACTCGTATTTGCATACATTCAAATTAGTACGAGTATGTACGAACTGTGAGAGTTAAAAATCCCATAGGCGCACAATATGTTGAATTCATACAAAAATCCTCTCTCTCTGTCACAGAATGGCAATAAATTAATTAGCACAAAAGGTTAATACAATTATCGTTTTTATTCGTCTAGAAATTATTTATAAACAAAAGAAGGTTTACTCTGCGTAAATGATGCGTATGCCGTTGATGATGCCACTGACGATAATGCCTCGGATGATTATGCCTTTGCTTGGTGCACCACATCGTCATCGCGAACAACAACAGCACACAGGGACTAATTAAAAAGTTTATTTGTGCTCGCATATTTACCCCTGTCGCCCCATGTATCTGCATCAGTATCTGTCGTTGTTGATGATGTTGTCGTTCTGTGTTGTTGTTGTTTGTTTACTAACAGCGTAAACATAAAAAATGTGTTTTAAATATTATATTAACATTAAATAATAATTTATTCCTTTACGAGTAAGCCAAGCAAAACAACAAGGAACCCGTTTCTAACTACACGGATATGTTGCACATGAAAAATGCCATCCTTGCTAGATCCGTATTTAGTGCTAACACAATTTGGTAAAATTTTAGAATTAGCAACCAAGACTTAGTATCCTGCCAAGTTTGGGTTCGGTGAGAAGGTCTTGTACCCGGGTCAAATTTAAAATTTGACTAGTGGTGATCCATACAGGATCTATTTACAAGATGGTCCATATTGTGTTTTTCTCTGAATAGATTTTCTATCTTCCCGGGCCATTTGGAAACAATTTGGCATTTCCAGGTAATCGCGGTAATTTCCGCATAATATACAAACCATGTTTATTTAGCTGTATGTATATATTTATTTCTATACCCTCCAACGAAGGTGGATATTATATTAAATTTTTCATTCTGTTTGCAACACCACGATCTGGGACCCTATAAATCATTTATATTCTTGATCGTTTTCTAACACGATCTAGCCGTGTCCGTGTGTCTGTTGAAAGCACGATAGCGGTCAAACGAATCCTTAACATTTACATGATGATGGCCTATGGTCTTGAGCTGTTTGGAGTTATAAATGGACGAAATCGGGACGAAAAATGGACTTTTTGGCGCATGTGGCCTAAAAAACGTCCCGCAAGGCCAAAACAGTCAATATGCACACAAAGAAAAAATATGGTTATTATATGGTCACGGCAACAATAATATGTTCTCCGCAATAATAGCATGTTCGTCGAAACCATAGTATTGTTTTTTGAATTTCATGTTGACAATAGTAAGATTGCGACAATATTAATATTGTTGAAATGTAAAAAAGTATTATAGCCAAATTCAAAAATGGTTGCAACTACAATATAAATATGGTTGGCGCTAAAAGAGTATTGCTTTTTGGGTTTTATGTTAGCAATAATATGATAACGGCAATCATACTGTATGATTGTAATTTTTCTTAATTTGACTATGGGTTTTACAACAATGTTATTGTTACGAATCTTATGAAATAATAATGGGTATTAAAATTTTCCAAAACAAACTGCTTTGGATTTGTTAAACTGAAATATTTTTAATAAAATATTTTAATAAAACGCTTACGTTTTTTTTAAATTGATTTTTCTACTGTTTAATAAACACACTTGTTATTTTAAATTTAATGCATTTTTAATTTATTTACTTAATAAAAATCTCTATTGTTGACAACCCAATCCTAAATAATAATTTTTGGTTGCGTGTGAACCATACTATTGTTGTTAGGATCATATTTTGGTTGTATGTCAAACATACTATTGTTGCAAGGTGCATAATATGGTTTTGGGTATCATAGTGTAAATTCTACTTTGGTTGTGGTGATCATAGTATGGTTGAGTGTGAATCATACCATGGTTGTGAGGATAATAGTATGGTTGTGTGTGAATCATACTTTTGTTGTGAGAATCATGATATTTTTGTGCCACAGCCATATACCCAACAATGGTAGGATGCCCTTCGAATATTGTCACCCCAACCATACTTTTCTTCTGCGTGTGTACGTATGGGCACTCAAATAAAAGCAAATTTTGCTACGAATCCAAATGAAGATTTTTTTGAAGTTTTGGCCTAGCTTAGGAAGGGACGCATAGGATAAAACGGAACTTTATTTTTTTAGTTGCGAAGGAACGGTTGATGGTGTAACCTTACGACCGTTTTTACTAGTTAATTACTTGAAATCAAAAATTTTTCAAGCTGCTGTTTACACAAAAATAAAATAAAACACATACTCGTACGTTTCCAAGTACGAGTGTATAATAATTACTTTATGTGCATTTTAAAATTAATTTAAATTCATTTTGGAAATATGTTTTTAGAACAAATGGTCATTAATGGAATTATCGAATATTTTGTTTCATAAATTATTTAAACACTGCCCAATTGTCGAAAATATTCTTTCGCTTTCTATAAGTATAGTCGTCCCTGTGAAACTATAGTTTTTTGTTTGTAGAAATTTAAATTTATTTTAACAGTAGTACAAATTCTTGCATATATGCACACAAAGAAAATATAAGTTGAAAATCGGTTGGAACTACAAAAATTATGTTGCCAACAAGGAATTTCCGTTGCAATAACCAAATTTTTATAATCGTTATAGATATTCGGTCCGACAGGTACACACAACTGCGTGTACCAGTGAAACGCGGAAAGGCATTTAGTTGGAAAAACTATTGATGGTTGTGGTAACCAATAGTTTTGCAAACATATTGCTGTTGTTACCAATTACTGTCGATGATAAATACTTTTATCATAATCAAAATCGGGTTGTTTACTGTTAATTTTGTTGTTTTGATTAATACGGTTTAAAATAATTCGATTGCACTGATCAACATTCAATTTGCGGCAGAAGGTTTAATAGTCAACTGTAGTTGATTTGGGGCTGCTAATCACGAATCCGGTTTGCCAGATTTCTAGTGTAGGAAATATTCACATTAACCGTTATTTTCGGACACCTTACTGCTTTATCTGTGAACCGATTTTCAAAATTTAACTGTGTTATTCAAGATTTATTTAGAAATGAGAAAACCTTTCCGCTTCAGTACCACAATATTACCATAGTATCATATCATCATCGCACAAGGGGCAAAGTTGTTCTCATTTCTGACTTAGTCTTGAATAACTCAGTCAAATTTAATCGCATTGTAAAGTTGGACGCGGATTTAAATACGCTATAATGGAGTGATTACGAAAATACAACACTGGTAAAGAATCTGAAAGATTTAGGCAGTTTAAAGTAATTTTTTGTAACGGAAATTCGTAATATCTGTACAGTTTTGCCTATAACTTCAACATTTCTTATCCCAAATAAAAGCGATGCATATGTGACGCGCTAAATAGAAAGAGACCCCAGTTTTGTTCAGGAGAGCCATTTTAAAGATTAGGACACTTTTGGGGCATGGGATCGGTCTGATTCGATGCTCAAATGTTGTCCATATCAAAAAAAAAGTGAAAATTGATTTTTTACCCTTAGGTCCCTTTCTCTATGCGCTGTCACATATAAAGGGTGGTAAAATTTTAAGGGCCGATGTTGAATGTGAACCACATCTAAACGTCAAACTTTTTTTCTGCATTTCATTCGATACTTCTCAATTTCAGACCATTAAATATCATCTTCAGTGATGCGGCACATTTTCACCTCAGTGGATTCGTCAATAAGCAGAATTGCCACATTTGGGCGAATGAAAATCCAAAAATGACTGTCGAAAAAGCAATGCACCCACAAAGAGAGACTGTTTGAAGCGGTTTATGGGCTGGCGGCATCATCGGGCCGTATTTTTTCCAAAATGAGGCCAGTCAGGCAGTTACTGTAAATGGTGTTCGCTATCGTGAGATGATAGCGAAATTTGTATGGCCGGAATGGGAAGATATGGATATGGACGATATGTGGTTTCAACAGGACGGTGCCACTTGCCACACTGCTAACAAAACAAAGGCTCTGCGTGACAAATTGAATGACCGTGTTATCTCACGTCGTGGCGATGTGTATTGGCCGCCAAGATCATGTGATTTGACACCGTTGGACTTCTTTCTTTGGGGTTATTTAAAAGAAAATGTGTATGTCGATAAGCCAGCAACAATTCAAGAGCTAATGGATGAGAAAATTCGGTACATTAACGGCATAGAACCTCAAGTACTCCTTAGCTTCATCGAAAATTAAGACCATCGGATGGAGGTGTGCCGCCGAGGTCGCGGCAGCCATTTGGCCGATATTTTGTTCCATACATAATTGAACCAAACCAATATTATCATAAATGATAAAGAAATTACAATAATTTCCTTAAAATGACAATAATTTCCTAAATAATTTGTGTTTTATTCAATATCACATCGGCCCTTAAAATTTAACCACTCTTTATTTAAAAGTGAATGTTTGTCTGTTTGTTTGTTTGTCTGTTCCGTATTGCCGACTTAACGGCTGGATCGATCTTCGATCTGTACCGAAATTTTCACATTTTAATAATTTCATTAAAATATGTCAATATATTTAGTATTTTCAGACCATTGGCAATATCAAATATAGGGTGATCCATCTAGAGTCTATGCTGACAAACCAGCTGCGATTCTGGTTTTGGAAGCCAACATTACGCGTGTCATTAAAGCGATACCCGTCGAAATGCTCGAACGAGTCATCCAAAATTGGACCCTCAGAATGGAAATCCTGAGGCCAACATTTGAAGGAAATTATTTTCAAAAAATAAATGCCAGAAAATGTCCTTTCAAATTACCAATACAGATTCCACGTTTGATTTAAATTTTTATACATTTTTTTTGTTCTGAAAAAATACCTATAGATGGATCACCCGATTGATTTACTGTTTCCATGCAACTTTCCGTTCTAATTCATGCATGGTCAAAATGCATTTACAATGAGGATTAATAATCCATAAGTTTATGCAGTCACATAATTTTAAATCATTAGGCGACACAGCAACAAAGTATTCCATGGGACCTGTAAGGCGGCCGGCTTCAGCAAGTTTAATAACACTGTGCGACAGCCACAATCGGTTTGGGATGAAACCACCGGGGAAAGTTATATCGGTCAAAAAAAGGTCATACGTGTCCCAGCGTTTCGTTGGGTCTCATCTAGGAATCGAGATATATCGATTTGAAGTTAGTAAGTATCGTATAGGGGAATTTGTCACGTTTTTGGCTCTTTTGTTTGACATAACTTGAGAACCACTCGTCCGATTTAGCTGAAATAAATTTTAAATACGAAAATTCACGTTCTATAAGGATTGTGTTTCGTGCACTTCGTTCAACTTATGATCAACATAATCGGCCTTCCGAGCCTTCTGTTTGCAACACCCAGCATTCATTACACTGTGCGACAGCCACAATCGGTTTGGGATGAAACCACCGGGGAAAGTTATATCGGTCAAAAAAAGGTCATACGTGTCCCAGCGTTTCGTTGGGTCTCATCTAGGAATCGAGATATATCGATTTGAAGTTAGTAAGTATCGTATAGGGGAATTTGTCACGTTTTTCACGATTTTCATGATTTATGTCTCATTTTGGTCATAGGTTATGTGACTTTACGTGAAAGTAATAGGACTTGACACTTTTTACCGTTTTGGATTTTTTATGAATTAAAAAAAAAAAAAATTTAATTTTTAGGCAAAAATAATTTTTTTTTTCATACATTTATTTATAATTGCGAAACTGTTGCTTAAGTAGGAAAACGGTTTAAGAACAGATTAGTTTCAGCTAAATCGGACGAGTGGTTCTCGAGTTATGTCAAACAAAAGAGCCTAAAACGTGACAAATTCCCCTATACGATACTTACTAACTTCAAATCGATATATCTCGATTCCTAGAAGAGACCCAGCGAAACGCTGGAACACGTATGACTTTTTTTTACCAATATAACTTTCCCCGGTGGTTTCATTCCAAACCGATCACTGACCCTTACCATTTGTCGCAGAGTGTAATAAAACACAATAATATTCATGTGACATTATTTGGCTCGGCAGTAGATCATCCGATCAACTCAATTTTTCAGTAAAATTCGAATGTTTCGATTCGAATCTCTTCAATGGTAATTTTGAATTCATTTTACAACGCTTCAATTATCTCTGGATGCTTTGCGTAACATTTATCCTTAATGGCTCCCAAAAAAAAAATAATCCAAAGGGCCCAAATCACAGCTCCGATTCTCAAAAACAGTGTGTAAATATCGATGATTGCGTTGTGGCTCCGTCTTTTTGAAACCAAATGTCGTCCATGTTGACGGTACCGGCGGCTCCTTGCTTATTTTCAAAGAAAAATGGTCCAATGATGCCGCCAGCCCAAAATCCACACCAAACAGTGACTCGTGGATGATGCATTTGCTTCTCAATAGCCCCTTGTGGGATCTCTGAACCCCATATTCGACAATTTAGCTTGTTGACATAGCGACCGAGATGAAAATAAGCTTTTTCTGAAATCACGATTTTTCGGTCAAATTCGTCATCTCCTGCCAAACAATCTTAGGCCTATTAGGCGAAGCGATAACGCATCTGATGGTGTTCCATTCTTAATTGATAAAGTTCAACATTTCCAATAAAACCAGAAATTTGACATTATCAGTACTTTTTTTACAGCAGATATCAATTTCAAATTTCAAATCGCCCACCCTAAATAATAAGGTAGACTTAACGAGTTTCGCAATACATATTAGAAATACATATGTGACCCGGCCTATGAAAAGGTGGCTTATAACTCAAAAAAAATTTCCACTACTAAGAAACTGAAGAAATGCATTGTTTATCTTTAACAGCTGTTTCTCGCAATTTCTTTTTTGAGTTATAAGTCACCTTTTCATAGGCCGGGTCACATATAATATTCTACTGTCGAATTTTGATTTCAAGGATAAGGTCGCCGTTTTTTCATTGATGCCCTGTTAAGGGCCACATTACCTTTTGAAGGTGTGTATCACCTCCGACTAAAAGGGGTAAGGTGCGATGTAAGTGCTCAATATAAATACGCTTAATAAAGCAAAACATTGATGTATGCCGTCACGTGTGTACTTTAAGTGGCTTAAATTGACACATGGAAGCTTCAGCAAACTTATTTAATTCCACTTTTGTGGCAACACATTACAAAACTATTAAATTAGTTACGAGTTTATAATTTGTTCCACTGCACAATGACCACAATGTGGGTGCTATAAAAGGCAGAAATTTGTTTTTCAATTTGACTTTGTTTGAAATAAAATTCGAATTAGTGGTTATTTCTGCTCTGATTGTTGTAGAATGAAAAAATTACTTACATGTTCTACGCGTTGTAGAAATGGCTTTTACGTCTTTTTTTCATGTAACTCATTTTTATATCCTCCACCATACAATGGAGGGTATATTAGTTTTGTCAGTCTGTCTGTAACACCTTGAAATAATCATCGGAGCCCCAACAAAGTATAAAAGTATATATTCTTGATCCTCGTAAAATTCTAAGACGATCTAGCCATGTTGCCCGGCTGTCCGTCTGTTGAAAATAAGATAGAGCCTGCATGAAAACAGCTAGGGAGCAGAAATTTGGCACAAACATGTGTAGCTAACCTAGCATGGTTGGTATTGAAAATGGGCTATATAGCTCTACGGTAAGTTGGTGTTAGAGACCCTCAACCGACACTGCCTCATAAAAATTAGTTTTTCATTTGGAAATATCCATCAGTTTCTTAAGCAAAATCACTGAAATTTTGCAAATAATAATCTCTATATAGGCGCAATTAATGGTTTAGATTGGGCCACCATTTCTTGTACCTCCCATACAAACGACCTTATGGGTTTTGAGAAATAATATGACTATAACTCACCACAAACTTGACCTTTCGAAATAAAATTTTACACATCAAGATTTCTATATACAACACACTTCCATGCTGAATTCGGTTAAGATCGGAAAAGTCCCACTGGTACCTCCCACACTAACGGTCTCATGGGCCTTGAAAAACAATATGACAATAACTCACCACACACTTGACCTATCGAGACGAAAATTTCGGCATAAAGATTAATATATAGAACAAATTTGGCTAAGGTCGGAAAGGCCCTACTGGTACCTCCCACACAAACGGTCTCATTTGCCTTGAAAAAATATATGACAATAACTCACTACAAACTTGACCTATCGAAATGAAATTTTCTACATAAAGATTTTTATATAGAAAACACCTCTGTTGAGATCGGAAAAGTCCTACTGGTACCTCCCACACAAACGGTCTCATGGGCTTTGAGAAATAATATGACGATAATTCACCACAAGCTTGACCTATCGAAATTAAATTTTGCACATAAAGACTTCTATATAGAATACACTTCCGCACCAAATTTGGTTTTATTTGGGAATCTGGTGGAGGGTATCCAAAGTTCGGCACAGCCAAACTTAACATTTTTTACTTGTTGTATATGCCAACGGCCCAAGGGTAGGAGTGTCTATTTCCTTATTTTCACTGAGAAATTGTTTGGTAATTGAAATGTTCCTGAAACGCCCTGGTAAGGGCTTTCTCTCTTTTCATAACAACATTATATTCGTATATACAGGGTGGCCGATGAAAGCTGCTACCAAAAAAAAAAATAATAATTTCTATTTAATCTGATTATTTTTTTTATTATTTTGCAGATTGATTTTTAGAATTAACAAAAATGGATAACTGGGACACTGAAACAAGAATTTGGGTTGTCCGCCGCTATCACGTACTGGAGTCCGTAATTTCCGTTCAAAGACAGTATAGGCGCACGTTTGGCGGCAATCTTTCGAGCAGGTGGACCATACTGAGACTTGTTAACAATTTTGCCGAGCATGGAACAGTCAACAGAAGACCTTACCATCGAAACCCTTCAGTTCGGACGGAGAAAACAATGGCTGCTGTTGCTGCTGCCAAACAGAATAATCCAAGAGTTTCGACAAATAGCTTATCTGCTCAAATGGGTACGGGTCCGGCAAATAAATTTATCATTGGAAATAGTTTTTTTGTTTTTCAAAATATTCTTTTTTAAAATAAATACACTTTTGCATGCGCACAAACCAATTTTTAAATCTCTTTTTCCAATCCGATTGAGACACCTCCAAAACATGATTTTTGAACGCTTCAACAGCTGCATCGGGCTATGAAAAACGTTGACCACGCATTTTTTTCATAATGCTAGGGAATAAGAAGAAGTCATTGTGTCAAATCAGGGCTGTATGGTGAATGGCCCATCAATTTGACATCTTGAGTGGTCAAATAGCTCATCGTTTCAGCTGATGTGTGAGAGCTCGCATTGTCATGATGCAAAATGATCCGTCTTCTCTTATTATCTTTCCTCATTTCTTCGAACTCTGTTGGCAAACAGATGATTGTATACCACTCAGAATTGACCTCCTACGTTCCATTAAAGGCACTGTGGCAACATGCCGGTTATACCCAAAAAAAAACGCAATCATTTGCTTCGATGTACTTCTTTCAAAAACAACTTTTGTTGAATTTGGCTCGTCTTGAAAGATCGATTACTGTTTTGTTTCGGGTTCATATGCATGGATCCATGATTCGTCACCTGTGACAATGTTATACACTGCATTTGAACTACCGCAGTTATACTTTTTCAACATCTCTTTGCACCAATCCATACGAGCCTTTTTTGAACATTCGTCAAATTATTTGGGATCCAACGAGAACAATTCTTTTTCACGGCCACATAAACATGCTATATCTTATTGATGCTTGGCACACTAATGCCCAAGGATGCCTCAATCCCATGGTATGTTACATGTCGGTCTTGCTTAATCAGTTCACGCACAGCATCGATGGTTTCAGGCAAAGTGACCGAAGTTGGACGTCCTTCACGAAACTCATTATGGAGCGAACGGCGTCCGAGACTAAACTCTTGGTTCCAGCGATTAACAGCGGTTTTTGATTGTGCTTCATTGCCAAAAGTCAAAACAAGTTGATTAAAACCCTTTTGTCTCGATAACCCATTTCGATTTCGATTTAAACGGCAACATAAACAAACAAAATTGTCGAATTTGGAGTGCTTCCAACCATACAGATACTCCATGAGACGCAATGGCATCCATTTTGTGTAACAGTGTGGTGTGCATCACGCTGCATTGTCGGGCCTTACTTCTTTGAAGAAAACGGTCACACCGTAACGGTTACTGGAGTCCGATACTTGAGCATGTTGAGAGAGTTCTATCCAGAATTATGGTGTTTCTTTTGGCTTATTTTTTTATTTATTGTGTATATATTTTAAAAATAAATTTATAAAATACGAAAAGGAAAGACGCAGGATATCAAAGACCATATGCTTTTTTATTTCGAAAAATAATCAAAAGATTTCTGGGATTTTTACACTATACTTCTAAATGTTGGAACATGAACTTTTTGCAATACAACTGAGTTGAAATTTATGTAATAGACTTTTCAGACCAAACCAGAATATTTTTATGTCAATTTTTCTTTAAAAAAAAATTGGTAAACGAAAGTTTTTATAGTTACACTTGATCCATCACAGTGGGACCTTTGGCCAATACCGATTTCATGGTACTCATCATTTTCGGTATTAAATCCATGTGTTTGTCCACACATTTGCCGGTACAGATTTCAAACTGATTGCGATATTTGAAAATGTCAGATTCGTTTGTATTACTGGGAATACGACCAGTTACACCATCGTTACATTGCTGCGAAAGGAATTAAAAGATTTCAGATAATCAGCTTGTTTTTCCGTAAAAATCACAGAAATGGTATCAATTTAAATATTCTCTATATTGTCACTCACTTTTCAGTCACGACGATGAGATTTGAAACCGTTCATCAATAACCGTTTAAATAATTATAATTTTTGGAATGAAAGTTATTTAAAAATAACCTTTAGCGAGTAAAAGCGATCTCGGTTATTACTCGCTTACAGTATTTCTTGTAACAGGGTTTCTAATAGGGACATAACAATTTCGTAGCTGTATGTCACACATTCTCAAACATTTTTAATGATCTTTTAGTGACAAAACGTTCGTCGAAGTCTTTATATTGAAGGTTTTTGTTAATAGTTTTCCTTCAGATTATTTACTACACAAATATACATACTGTTATATTTATTAATACCTCCACATACAAATAATACTACTTTAGATGTAAGGCTGAGCCAAATCTTTGATATATTTTGTAGTGTATAATATGAAACATTTTCTATTAAAATAAAGAATTAATTAGTCGAAGTCAACATTTTCATCATGGTAAAGTTCATATGCGAGCAACGTTTGGAAATCATAAAAAATTACTACCGAAATTCTGAGCCGGTGGTCGCAACTTTAAGAGCGCTTACTCCAATTTTCGTCATCTGCAGCGATGAAGCTCATTTCTAGCTGAGTGATTTTGTCAATAAACAAAATATGCATTATTGGACAGCAACAAACCCACATGTGCTTTATGAGACACAATTGTATACGCAAAAAATTACTGTGTGCTGTGGTTTTCAGGCCTGAGGTGTGATTGGGTATCTATTTATGGGCCACATCAACTCTATAGCAACAAGCCAACAACTTTAGAGGAGCTCAAAGACAACATCAAACGGCAAAATGCCAACGTTCCTGTTGAAATGTGGGCAAGAGTGGTGGAAAATTGGGTCCAAAGAATAGATCGCTGTACACGGGCTCGTGTGGTTATATGACCGAAATCGAATTTTATTCTTAAAATGTACAATTTGCACTACACCGGGAATAAATTTGAACTACAAGGGTTGCTATTTATATTTCGGGTCTGGCAATCAAAACACAATAATTTATCATTGGAAATGGTTTTACTGTTTTTCAAAATTTTCTCCTTTAAGATCAATGCACTTTTGCATGCGCACAAACTAATTTTCGAAGCAATTTTTCCAATCCGATTGAGACATCTCAAAAACATGATTTTTTAACGTTTCAACTGCTGCTTGGGGCGATGAAAAACGTTGACCACGCATTTTTTCCCTGATGAGGGGAATAAGAAGAAGTCATTGGCTGCCAAATAAGGGCTGTACGGTGGATGGCCCATCAATTAGACATCTAGAGTAGTCTAAAAGCGCATCGGTTCAACTGATGAGTGAGAGCTCGCATTGCCGTGATGCAAAATGATCCGTCTTCTCTTATGATCTTTCCTCATTTCTTCGAACACTGTTGGCAAACAGATGGTTGTATACCACGCAGAATTGACCGTCCTACGTTCCACTAAAGGCACTGTGGCAACATGGCCGGTTATACCGAAAAAACCGCAATCATTTGCTTCGATGTTTTTCTTCCACGAACAACTTTTGTTGGATTTGGCTCGTCTTGAAAGACCCTAACGGTCCATTGCGGTTTTGTTTCGGGTTCATATGCATAGATCCATGATTCGTCGCCTGTGACAATGTTATACACTGCCTTTGAGCTACCGTAGTTATATTTTTTCAACACCTCTTTGCACCAATCCATACGAGCCTTTTTTGAGCATTCGTCAAATTATGTGGGATCCAACGAGAACAAATTTATTTTCACGGTCAAATGAACATGCAATATCATATTGATGCTTGTCATGCTATACCCACGCACAGCATCGATGGTTTCTAGCAAAGTGACCGAAGTTGGTCGTCCTTCACGAAATTCATCCTGGAGCGAACGGCGTCCGAGACTGAACTCTTGATAGCAGCGATTAACTGTGGTTTTTGATTATGCTTCATCGAAATTTAAACACTCTTGTCTCGATAACCGACGCCGAAAATCGTAAAATATCGACCTAAGGTTAAAACCCAGTTTTGTTCAGGAGAGCCATTTTAAAGATTAGGTCCCTTTCTATTTGCGCTTAGAATCGTCGACTTTACTTTCATAAAACGCGCATATCTCTGGGAGGGAACTTTTTTGTGGCATGGGATCGGTCTCACTCGATGCTCAGATGTTGTCCACATCAAAAAAGAAAAAAAATGAAAATTGATTTTTTTTTACCCTTAGGTCCCTTTCTCCATGCGCTGTCACATTTACTATGTACACATTTTCCAATGTTTAGCTCGTCTGTTAATTCTGTTCGTCTGCATTCGATTAGGAAACAACCCCGAAACTTTTCTCAAATCAGTAAGCAGGGCACTATAGAATTCCTGACCAGGACCTTCTGTAAAGTAACGGCTCCAAACGGCTAATGCATTTAATAAGCATTATCTCGTATAATACCTTTACCATACCTCGAGCAAAATTGTGTTTATTCTTGCGAAACATACATCGTAAATTATGCGGTTTGTGCAAAAAATGATTTAATTTCGGTCAAATAAGTATTTCCAAATATCGCCCTGACTGTGTTGTGACAAATACGAGTAATTTTTTTCAACCAACCATAATACATTTCTGCAAACGTCCCTGGAACTGCCCCAACTCATGTTGCATGTAATCCTGAGCTCTCAAAAGCGGTCCCGCACAGTCTTCAATGCAGCTCTGCACATTATCCATGGTGGGTCGTTGCTGGCAATCGTCACAACAATTGACGGCACATAAATGCATTTCGGATTGCATTTTTCTCAAGTGGCTTTTGTAGACGTCATTAATCATATCGGTTATGGCCTTTTCCAAACGTCTGAAATGATCGCCATTCATAATCGAGGTATTGATTTAAAAGACTTAGTAATTTTTGTATTTAACGAAAAATTTTAAACAATAATAAAGTTTTTGAACAAAAACTTTCTAAACAAGCCATTGACACCAAAGACGATAACTTTTTTTTCATTGACACTTTTAGTACTAGAGAACATTGAATGAACTCTGTCAAAAGAATACGAACGAGTGCGGTGTGATCAGAAATGTATAAATGGAAAGAAATTCCGTTAAGGGGAGTAGGTGCTTGAAACAGCATTTTCAAGTTTTGTATTAACACTTCTCATATATTTCAGGAGCGAACGCATGATATTTTCGGAACAAGTTACTAATCGAAATGAGATGTTTAATGCCCCTATAACAGACGTGTTTTGGACACACGGATCCCTAAAAGCGGCCCAGTCTCAGTTAAATCTTAAACTGGTAAAAACTTCTGATGTTCAAAAAAGACAACTTAAAGAAGGGTTTTGAACTCAATTCATGCAGGTTTTAATACTAATGTAAAGTAATATTTGAATTTGTGAAAACTTGTTTTTTGGTACAATCGGTTTTGGTACAATCGGTAAACCGAATTTTTCCAATTTTAACAGCGTGCCAAACTTCATCAAGTTTATTTTAATTATGTGGCTACTACAGCTAAAAATATAAAGTCGGATGAACATATTTGTGGGAGCAATATCTAAATCTCAACCGATTTTCTTTAATTCCAATAGCATTATCTTTGGCTCCTTTTATCAAGATTAGATGTCGATAAGGGTGGGCCGATTGCGTTATCGATATTGCGTCATGGATTTTTCGATAGCTTATGACACGAGGAAAAAAAGTTGCACTACGACATATCAAAAAAATCATTTTCGAGGCGCCCAAATTTCAATTTTTTGTCTTTTATCAACTTTTATTTTAAAGTTTTTTTTAGTATGTTATAATTTTTTTTTTAATATATCCTTTCAAAGGTGACATACAATATATACAATTGTTCATTGCCACATACAATACATTATAACATATAAGCGCGTGAGAATACATAATACTCTCAGAATTAAATGAGAGTGTATTATAAAGAAATAACCGTTCTATTATTTAGTAAAGAAACGCAAGCGTCTTTTCCAGTTTATTTCACTTCATTTGCTTTTGCGGTTTGTATTTTATAAGTAATTAGTTTTGGTGCACATTTCAAAATCAAGTTTTGACTGAGGTTGCTGATTTAAAAAGTTTTTTAAGTACATATGTATGTTCGAATTTTTACTGGCCCCAACACATTGGTTTAGTTACAAATAAGTTTAAACTAGCGTTTTTGATTAAAATTTTGTCAATTTACTGTGCGCATTTTTGAGTAATGTGGTGATTAATGGTGATGGCAACTTTAGGTGCCAATGGACACTTGCTTGAACTTTTTGTTTAGTGACATGTGTTTTTTTTTTCTGTAGAGTAATTGTGTCAACATAAGCAGTGTGTGGATTTTGTTTTGGATATGTTTTATATAATTTTAACATCTTAGGTCTTTACATAAAAGGTACTGCCTTTAAATGAAATTTGGAATGAATTGGAACTTTCGAATGATAAAGAAACTACCGATATAGTGTTAATTCTACTAGTAGAAACTTAGAACAAGACACAGATATTGATTCAGATAAATCTGATGTTGAAGTTGTTGGGGACCTTAAGAGATTGCCTCGTCGAATTATGAGGACTGAAGCAGAAAAAAGATTTTGAAGTCGACACCAGGTAAAAGATAGTTCCTGAGCGGAGCCTTATTTTAACATTTCAAATCCTAATTCAGTTCCAGAGCGTTTAAAAGAAACTTTAACAGAACAAGTTACTCAGCCAATTGATGCATTTTTTTGGTTTGCTCTGAAGAGTTTATAAATAAGTTAGTGACAGAACCAAACATATAAGAAATGAAATTGTTTCCTTAATATATGTGTTTTGTTATTACTTGCACTGCAGATCTTCTAGCGGCGATCTTATTAATGCTGCTGTAACAGTACTAACCAACTATACACCTCTGGAACTAATTGGAACCTTTTCACGATATTCACGACATTAAAGGAGCCGCATAAATGTCAAAATCCCATTTCTTATCACACAATATAATAAATGTTTGGGCGGTGTTGATTTGTGTGATCAGTTTTTATCAACTTATCACACCACTATTCGAACTAAAAAATAATGGTGGCCATTTTTGCATAGTTAATTTATATTTGCTGTGTTCGGTGATGGTTGCTATTTCGAAACAATATGGCTTATTTAGAGTTTAGAAGACAATGCGCTATGTTCCTTTTAAAATTATTCGGACCATTAGCAGCAAAACCCGGCCCTTCATCTTCTGGTCAAAGAGATGTAATAGACAATATTCGTTTGGACAAGAAGAATCATATTATAATAAAAGGAGAATCAAAACATCACCGCTGTAAACTGTGCGGCGGGCGCACGGTATTTGTATGCAAAAAATGCAATGTTTCTTTCTCTTCACCCTAACAAATGTTTCACAGAATTTCATAACAAGTAGTTCAATACTCGTATTTTTTTTTCTTCTTCCTATAAATGAATTTAGCATATTTATTTTTAAACATTACAAGAAATAAATAAAATTTTATGTTACCGTTTAAACTATATGTCTTTTCAATTTGTTTTCTATGATGGCTAAAACTCCAGCCTACCCACTTTTACTCTCAAAGTTGCTGAACTAAGTATGTTTCTAAGCCCCCAAGAAACATGAGTAAAATTTCGCCTCAAAATTCCAAAATAAAAGTTCTGGGCATTAATGGATTAAAGGTAGGGGTAGCTTTAATACTTTTGGTTGTTAAAAACAGTTGCCTTGAAACTAACTTAAAATACTCTGTTCCACAGAGTGGTGCGAATATAATAAGTAGATCCTTATGTGGATTTGTTATGAAATTTACATTAGTTCCACTTATGCAATTGGTACCTTGTTTTCACTATAATGACCGCTTCTTTGGTCGAAAGAGTAGGCGCGCCAGACTAGTATTGGAGGAGTTACGCAAAATATTGGGTTCATTTTCAAAGCTTATATTTCATAGCTATTATGTAGTATATAGACAAACCTTAAGACAACCATAATTCCTACTTATTCTCAATTGTCTTTCGATATGGTTTAGTGTGACTCCTATAGTAATTAATGAAATTGAAATTTTGTATTGGAAAATACTATGAATCTAGAAATAAAAGATATTCTATATAGTGAAACTCAAGTTACACTTGTGGTTTATATACATGCGATCTTCTCTCCAAATTTGTCCATAGATTAACTGAACATAATAACTAATTTATATTAGACATCGAAAGTGTGGTCTAACTTAAACGTACGGTGTTAATTGTAAACAAAGGAAAAAGTTTTCAGAGAACTATCTTAGAAGATTCTATGACAAATCGTATGTGGAAAACAAAATATCAGTCAATTGCTCTTTACGACTTTACGATGGTCCATATTTTCAACGACTCTGAGACATAATAGAGGTTCAATGTCGTTAATGTGACGAATTATCTTATCCTTTAGCTGTTGAATTTTTCGGCCACTTTTGCTTTTTAATATCTTCAAAGAAAGAAGTAAAACGGTGTCAAATCCCATGATTGTGGAGGCCAATAACGCAAAAGAGCCATTGTTGCGTTGGCTGTGTGGCAAGTGGAACCACATAGTCCGTTATCGTCTCGCGATAGCTAATACCATTCACGGTAAGTGCTTGGCCGACCCCATTTTTGAAGGATTACACCCTGTGGGTGCATCGGCTTTTCAACAATCACATGTGGTTTCTAATTAAGCAATTCAGCTTGTTAACGAAAGTGTGTCTCTTCACTAAAAATGATTTTCTTTGTAAATTCACTTCAGTCTATTCAACCAACCAAGTTACTGGCATATAAGTGCGTAAGATCCGAAAACCCGTTTTTTACCCGTAACTCCAGATTTTGGAGGTATTTGGGAAATTTCAAAACCGGTTTCTTGTTGTACTCAGCAAGATCTACAAGATAATAGCATTTCCCAGGCATTTTTCTCTGTCAAACTGTGTTATTATTCAAAATTCACATCACAGGTATTTTCACATTTTCTACATGCCCGACTTGCTGAAGTTAGCGCACAATCTCCTGATTGTACACATTTTATCCATTATGCTGAGCAAAAAAAAAACAATAAATACACAAAATGCATTTTGATTTGAACGTCCATTTTCGTGATAAACTTTACCAATCTCAACGCGCTGCTTAATTGTGTACCTCTCCATGGTTGAATTTGTCACAAACTGACAAAAACAAATGTCAAATTAAGTTGGGCAAAAACTGGACGTTAAAGTGTGACTTACATATAACAACTTGCATAAGGGTTGGACCACCCTTTCTAACAGCTAGAAGGATATAGGCAGGCTGGTCTAATATGAATTATTTGTCACCAATCGGTTTTGTAAACGAGCACTGCAATTCTTCTTTTGTAGAGACGTTTCAGAATAATTGCTGTCATTTGCCTATTTTTTAATATTTCTTTATGAAAATATTACTGAATATTCTTCGAATGTTATACTTTAAAGTACCATTGTTTTTTAAAAAGTGATAATAACCGTGCCAAAAAAAAAGACTCACAACAAATGTGCTACCAACAATATTTCTTCCACTTGGTCTTTCCACCAGATTCTCGGTATTCCCCGCCTGCGCCGTCCTGGTTAGTTATTGTCTAACGACTTTCTAGCCGGAGCGTTTGTTTTATTTCACCGACATGCCAGCGCAACTGTTTTGTTTTGATTAGCTTAACTTCATTTCTGTTGGGATACAGTTGACGGTTTGTCCATGCAATTTCTCCGCCTACGCAGCAGGGGCTGAAGATTTTATGAAGGATATCTTCTTTAGAAGACTGTCAATGCACTTTCACCCGCTACTGATAGCATCCATGCTTCGGCGTCATATGGAAGCACGGGTAGTATTGGTGTATTGTAAATTGAAATCTTCGACTTTCGATGGAGAGCTCGGTTCTTGAGCTTCGTTTTATTTAAGAGCATATATACAAGTTTCTCTACTCGGCATTCCCTTTTTTGTCACGGCACTTCTTAAACAGTTGTCAGTATCATTTTGGTCTTGCTCCCATTTTCCTTCAGATCCATTTTTGACGACTCTAATTCCTTCTTTAAAAAGCTCCAGTTACATTTCATTACACAGTGCAACAACTAAATGGGATGACACCAATTGCAAATAAAAGTTGGTATTATCCATAACAAAACTTTCAAGAGTTTTTAGTCAGTGCGAGATTTTTTTTACACGCATTTAAAGTTGGTGATTTTGGAACGCTGTCTAACAAGAAAAGATCATTGAAAATTTGATACAATAATGCTTCTTTAATTGTATTATCCTGGAAAGTTGTGGTACCTTACTGTTTTTGGGGTCGAGGAATTCATTTTTTATATTTACTTTTTGCCTAAAACTCACGCTAGATGGCGCTGTCATACAAATGGTGCTATTTCTTGTAGATTTTCATAAAAAAAATGATGTACTTTTTTTAGGTTGAAAAATCAAATTTTGATATTGGCTTCATTGTAAAACATATTTCTAATGATATTACGAAGTACGTTAATATTGCAAACATGTAATTTTTATGAAAAAAAAAATTGTTTTTTATTGGAAAAAAATATTTTTTTATCTCTGTTTGTTTCTGGTACTTGTTCTTCGTCAGTATCCTCTTCATTGGGTCACCTAATGTAGAATCTAGTTTCTTTTCTCTGTACCTAGTTTCCATGGTAAGCTCGGTGTAAATAAAGTTAGTTTTCAAACCAATCATATGGTGATGGAGAAAACACATTTTTAATGACATATTCACACCAAGTTTCTCATAGGCTTTTCGTTTTTTACCAAGAACATTCTTAATTACGTCTATCTATGAAGATCTACAAGAAATAATTACGTTTGTATGACAGGGCCATCAAGCGTGAGTTTTAGTTAAAAATACATACAAAATGAATTCCTAGACCCCAAAAACAGTACCACAATTTTTCAGGATAATAAAAATAAATAAACATTATGTTTATCGCATTAACTAAAAAAACCCTTGAAGCTATTGTTATGGATAATTTCAACTTTCATTTGCAATTGGTGTCATCCCATTCGTATTTTGGTTGTTCGATTTTGTATCACTGTGTTATTAGAGAATTGTAAATATCTCATGTAAGGTGGTTAGCCTTTAGGAATTCCTAAACAATTCTTTTGCACACACCTACTCTCTATCTGACAATCTTTTTAAAGGTCTCACATGGCGTTAACAAACAAAAAATAAAAGTGGACCCTATATAGAGCATTTAACAGATCCTACTTTTTCTATCCCCACTTTTTTGTTAACATAAAGACTTATCGCCATATTATATACTTACACAGATTTAATTTTTGATGGTTATTGTAGGAAGGGTGTTTTTCAGAATTGAAGATGATTTAATCAAATTTGTTGCCAATGAGCAAATGAAGCAGTTTCTTAACTCTCTAAAAAATTTTGCTTTTGTAAATCTAAATTATAAAATATAAGCCCTCGATATGTTCGCTGAAATTCAGACTTTAATTAGTAGTAATTGTATTTATTAATTGCCTACTTCGAACTGCATTAAACGACTTACAGATTATTCTCTTACTCGTAAATTTGCCGAGAAAAACTGGATTTGATCCTTAGATTTCTTGAGTAGTAGTGTACATTTGTCATCACACCTCGGCGGTCCAATTATGTCAACCTTCGCTAATTACGCCTTAAGGATGTTGTCTTAGTATCGCTTTTATGCGTGCAGTGTCAAACAAGTTTTTTTCCACGCAGCAACATTGAAAAACTAATTAAAGCGGAAAATTGTAAACCCCGGAACCCTTAAAGAGAAAAACGACCGCCGTAACAAGTCCTGTAGTCCAGTGGCGCTTAAAGCCTACCTACACTTGTATTAATCGTAGACGCTTGCAGATGGTTTGTTACGGCATTTAAAGCAAAGAATTCAATTCAATTCTAAAGTATTTTACTTTCAAATCAATCTTTTGTATTTAAACTAAAGATATTCAAGATGGGCCTTACGCCAAAATTGCACGTATCAAGCACTGCTTAATAAAAGTAAACGACATTACCCAACTCAAGTTAAAATTAATCAAAAGTACATTTTCTTTTCATTACAAAATAAGATAACAATTATAACTGCAAAATCTTTTCCATGAGAAAACTATTAAAATGCTTTATCAAATCCACCCTCAAACTTGTGGTATACCTTCGGGTCCTTTTGCCAGTACGGATTTCATGGTCTTCATCATGGCGGGAATCAGACCGACATGCTTGTCTACACACTTTATGGCACAACGTTCAAACTGATCAGTGAATTTGCTAATATCGTCTTCACTGGGTGTTGCTGGCATTTTAACTTTAATATCATCATTGCATTGCTGGAACGTGGAGAATGAATTTATTATATGCCGGTAAACTTAGCAAGTCAAGTATTTATTACCATTACGCATCTTTGAAGTCTTCCTTGAAATTCGCCCAATTCATGCTGAACATAGTTTTGAGCCTTTGTCAGTGGTGCTGAGCATCTGTCCACGCAACGTTGAACACCATCAACACTGGCGCTAGTGTCTTGACAACATTTTGCCGCACATAAATGCATATCCGTCTGAAAATAAAAAAGAATGCAATAAAATAAATTGGATTAATTTTTAGATAACGCAAAGAGGGCATTTTTTATTTTGCTTACAATTCCTGAACAATACTTGCATACACGTTTTTAGAGTCTAGGATCAGGTCACATTTATAAAATATAGCGGACCCTTATTACCCCGTAAACGATGTAAAGTATGAATGTTTAGCCCACCATGGTGTGGAAGGTATAGTGCGTAACTATCAAACAATTCTAGATTAAGACCCGTAGAAGAACCTCTGACGTTGAGCGGCGGTTTTGACCTCATAACACGCTGTCGTCGCGTTGCCGACGTCGCTAGGCTCTTGCTTTGCTTCAATTTTACATACTCGTAGAAGTCATACAAAATAATCATCACAATGCTATACAAGCTTAATGTGTTTTATTACAAACTTCCCGAAAGGGATAGGAAACGAAAGGGGCTGAGTGCCCCTTTCGTTGTAACATGTGTAACATGTAATTGTTTTTAGGCGGGTAATTTTGTTTGACTCCAATCGGCTATTGCATTTGTTTGAAAAGCTGTTGCAAGGCTTAAAAATCGACTTCTTACGCATTTATTAGACCGCAGCTAAAATAGTTTAGATGTTCTTTCTCGAAATTACTTTATTGATAGTCGAGCACACCAAACACCACTTCAAGCCGGCCCGGCCCATGTTTTGAAATAGACCCATGTTTTGATGAGACCCTGTAGCCCTAGAAGTTACATATTAAATCAAATTCACTTCAGAGGCATGGAGTCTCTTGTATATCAGAAAATGAAGGGCAACATTTATCCTGCTTGATCCGACAGTAACTTTTTTTAACGAAACATGGAATGCGGGGGTTTATTTACCTGCATCTTACGCAAATGCGTTTTGTCCATATCGTCGATCATTTCGGTCACGGCATGTTCAATACGTTGACGTTGTTGTTGAATCATTGTGTACTGATTTGCTATATGTTTTTATAGATGAAAAAACAAAACTTTTCTTTTTCTTAAAAATTGTGTAATGGAATTGTAAGCGGCGATGGAACAAAACGTGTGGTTGAAGAGATTAAACGGGTGCTACAAACGACAGCTGTTAACAAATGTCTACTGAACACAGACAGTCAGCTGTTCAAGAAAAATTGGGATAAAATATGGCGCCGACGAAAGAAATCGAGCCGCCGCTGTTAACAACATACTAATTCTGAAACTACTGATATAAACGTTGAAAATTTACAAATTTTTATACCAAACTGCAATATTAGCTATGTTTTTTCAGGTTACTAAACAAGCATTTATATGGAAGTCACTCGGTAAGCAAGCGAGTTGGCTGTTACTCGGTAACAAAACGAGTTGGAGTTAGCAGACTTACTTATATTTTTTTTAACAAAAAAATATTATGACACATCCGGCTTGTATAAAAAAATCAAAAACATGTTTATTGTTATTGATACAGAAAAAAAATGAATAGAATATAGGAAAAAGAAAACAGAAAAAGTGGGATAATGTCATTTCCATACGGTAAGTGAAAATGTTTATTGTTAAGATTTAGAAAATTGTCGAGGAAGCTATATTAATTAAAGATACATTAACGAAAATTGTGGACCAGGAACGAGACTTTGATGCTATTGGCTTGCTACTAGCCAGAAAGGATGAATTTGAATTTCACTGGCGAAAAAAATGACTACCAACATGTTTTAGAAGACATGATTTGTCAATAAAATGTTAACAAAACAAGAAACTATACGAAAAAACATAATTCGTTTTCCACAATTTGCTTTGCCTTTTTTGTTTGTAAGCAAACTTTTGTTGAGCTTATGCCGCCATCTGATTCAAAATGTTGTTGAATGTTGCCAGAATATCATATTACTAACTAAATAGATAACTAAACTAGTTACCTGAAAAGAACATACATATTTTACATATTTTCAACGCATATTTCAGTGGTTTTTAGACTACCGGAAGTGAAGAAAAACGTAGCATAGCAAAAAAAAACTTCAGTGTGCTCGGGCCTTAAAGTAGAACTCAGACTGGCGGGACACGATAAAACGCCTCCGCTGCGAACCGATAAAAATGTTTTGTCGCTTTCACCTTTCTATAAAGAAAAAAACTTAAAACATCTGAATTAAAAATCATATTCGCAATTTATTTTGGATGTGTGTCGGCTATTTCAAAAAAAGGATGGAGACACATATTTTGAAAATCTTTTACTTGTTTCAATTTACTTGACAATAAAAAACAGCGCGTCATAAAGCAAAAATGCTGCCAACTTCGTTTTTTTTATTGTCGCCACTCAGCCGATTTTTGACGATTCGCATTGGTATGAGTGCTTCTGAAAAGTTTTGCCGAGTAGCTTCGATCTAAACTGTACAGGTCCATTTTTGTTGTTTTTTGTCAAATGGGGAAAGAAAAGTATAGTACTATTAAAACCATATTCCATGTACATATTTGAAGTCATGCAATGACGCGACACTTTTTTTGCTAAACAATTTAAAACACTTTTTTTTGATAACTTGGATGTTGGATGTCCAAGTACACACTTGGATTTAAGAGGAAGTAAGCCTATGCGGAGCCTCTTAACATCGATAAAAGTTGCATAGAAAACTTTAATTATTTTTACATAAAAAAGAAACAAATTGTCTGTAGTACTAATATTTAAAATAGAAGTTTATTAATTTACAAAATGTTTATTTTGTTTAAAGAGAGCGAAATATGTAATTGTGTCTGCCTATTTTGTTTTACTATTCTGTGCTGTTGAGTACAAATGAAAATAAAACCAAGAACTTATCTGTTACTGAAGTGCGGTTTTATACGTAACTGCCAAGAAGAGGCAATTTGTCCATTTTATTTTTTTTTGAACTGGATGAGTCCACAGAGACCTGGGAGTCAGCTGACACTTGAAGAGGTTCAGAACGTCATGTGGTCCTTTCAGGCAGGCGGGACAAATCAGCAAAACGTTAGCATCAATTCGTCCCCAATACTAATTGAGGCTGCTGCACTATCCAAATCTCAACTAGGCCAGAACCTTTTCATATGTGCTTTTTTGTGCTATTTAAAAGGTTTGTTGAAATCGATTACAAAAAAATAGTTTATAAATCGATTATGGATCAAATTCAAAGTCGATTTTACAATCACTAATTTAAACAGCTGTTTTACATAACCATCATATTATTGGCAGACATTTGCCATACATTTTTTATAAAAATGTCGTTTTTATACAAATTTAATAGGATAAACGTAAATACATGTTTCAGACACATTACGGTGGCAAATCGTTATTTATCTGCTGCTACCACAAACATCCCAGAAGATGGAGACCTAACTGAGAAAAAAGGTTTTGCAAAAGCCTACGAAAGTCACACGGAAGCTCTCAAGCCCAAGGAAGAACCGGCAGATAATGAAACATTTGCCTCGTTGTTGAGAAATTCCAAATTTATTGACGTAAGTATATGCCAAAGCAAATCTTTGGTAACAAAAAAATCCACATTAATGGTAATCCAATTTGTTTCAGATGGGCGATCCTGAGGGCAAAGTGGTATCTGGCAAAATCTTTCATGTCGTCGGCGACGACCTGTACATTGATTTCGGCTGGAAGTTTCATTGTGTTTGCACAAGACCTCAGCGTAACGGTCAGGATTATGTACGAGGATCCCGTGTACGTCTAAGGATCAAAGATTTGGAATTGTCCACAAGGTTTTTGGGTTCAGCCAAAGACTTAACAATCTTGGAGGCTGATTGTCAGCTGATGGGTCTAATTTCCTCACCAGCTCGCCAGGCAGCTATGAGGACTTCAGTGCAAGAAGCATAAAAACATGTTTTTGTTAAGTTTTAAAATATACGTCAAGATTTATTATCGGAAAAGTCGCTTACAGTATCATCGTCGTATTGCAATTGATAGACCTCATAGTGATGATTAAGTTCGGGAACACCTTGCAGTTTGAAACGTGTCTTCAAACAACCATTTGCCGAGGACTCTACAAAGAATACTCGTTTTGATCGACTGTGTACCAATGCCATGGAGCACATTAAGCAGGGTTCCCTTAATAAGTAGACGTCATAGCCCGTACAAAGGTAAGGTCCATATTTTGCTAAATTGTCCCCATCAAGTGAACTGTCTGCATGGCATTTCAATTTTTCAGCGACCCGTAAGCGTTCAGCACCTAATTTTATACTGCTGTAGTCGTCATGAGCCTGTATAAATTGTTGGAATCTTTTCGAGATTCCTTCCATTTGCAGTTCATCTGAAATTTCACTATTTACGAATTGTTCTACTGTGTCGGTTTTGTCTCTACATGCCCCTGAATCCTGTGATCGTGCTACATAGTCAACCAACATCATGGTTGAATGCATGACAGGACTTTTGTGTATACATCCAGAGGCAATTGCTACAATACTATTGACTCGGGGATCAATACAAATTCCCAGCGGTTCATTACACAAAACTTTGTGGGAAATGTCTTTAAGTAATCGGGCAATTTTTAGATGAAACTCCTTTTCTTTGTGTGTGAAATTAGAGCCATCGTACCTTTGTTCCATGTATTTGTCAGGATGAAATTTACAAGGCCATATACAGTGGACTTTGTCGTATTGCCATCTAAGTTTTGCTGGTTTTCCGGGAACATTGATGATTTCGTTTGTTGCCACTATTTCATCTACGACCTCTTCGCTGATGGACTTGGACTTTAAATAGTCTCTTAAATCTTGATCATAGCCCACTTCCTGCTGAGTGCATATTATAATTTGGTTTTCCTTGACACGTTTCAGGTGTTGCAGGTTCTGTAAAGGCAGCTGCGTTGCTAGTTCTCGCATCAGTTTCGAAATTTTCTTCTTGTCGTCAACCGTGGTAACATAAACCTTTACATTTTCAATGCGTTCTGTATATTCTGCGGGCAATATTGCTTTGATTTGTGTTACATCTTGCATTTTCGCTCGTTTAAGTTCAGGTTCCGTCATTATTGTTTGTGTTTATCCTGTCGATGTAAATACTAGAATGCAAAAAGTGTCAATTATATAAAGAGATTCTATCCGCTCTTTGTCTGGGGTTGAAGTGCACGAGATGGGGATGTGTCAATATCTAAATCAACTCGAACAGATAGTTTAAAGATATTTCTAGAATTTTTCTTACTCAGAAATAGAGCGACGTATAAATTAAATATAATTTACTTGTTAGTTTATGTGTTCAATGATTTTTTGCCCAATATTAACAAAAACCCAATCCCATGCACATGAGCTTGAATTCAGCGATGACATCTCTTGTTATTTAATTCTTTTAGGTACCAGCTGGTCTGTTTGGACTTCAGCGCCAACGTGCTCAAGTGGTCAATAGCAGAACCAAATAAACATTATTGTCGCAAGTGATGTCAACTGATTGACAAATGCAGTACGAAAATCGATTTAACCGAATGACGAGCAACTTTGTTTAAGGTAAATCTGAGCTGATTTTGTTTTAATTGCGCTTTTTTCTTGTCTTTATATTATTCAGTCCTGCCACTTTAGGAAATTTATCGCTAATTTGGAAGTTTTATTTTGTAATGGAGGTAATATTGCGATTTGAGTTTGCAACTGTTTTTATGGTTGCATTTTTAATTCGAGGCATTAATAGGGCTGACTTGCCTACATGACTTTGGGTGTTATTTGAATTTTCTAGTGGTTGACTCAGTCCTTGGGAGGGCAGAATTTTCACCTCTTGGCCCATTATCAATACCAACCGTTACAGTCCATCAACACATGTATCTGCAGAATTTCAGCCACCTAGCTTCAATAATGCGACCTGTAGTTAGTTTGCTTTCCCCAAAAACTCAGATAGATCTGGCTAGATCGTCTAAGCATTATGAGACGATTCAGAATATCTATAAAGGGTGTTTTTTATTGGGGTATAGAACTTTAAGTTGGCATCACTTTTTTAACTGGCGGCCATTTTGTCAGCTGTCAAGTGATTAATATTTAGTTTGGTTTGCCATTTCATCATGAACAGGTTGACAAAAGAACAACGCTTGCAAAATGGGCCGAAAATGAGATTCATCTCGATGCTGATTTTCATCACAAAATTTTGTTCAGTGATGAGGCTCATTTTTGGTTGAATGGCTACGTCAACAAGCAAAATTGCCGCATTTGGAGTGAAGAGAATCCACATGAGACCCTTGAGACGACATTATATCCACAAAAACTGACTGTTTGGTGTGCTCTATGGGCTGGTGGAGTCATTGGGCCATACTTCTTCCGAAATAATGCTGGAGAGTCAGTTACCGTTAATGGAGACCGGTATAGAGCCATGATAACCGACTATTTTGTTCCCGAATTGGATGGCATGAATGTGGATGAGTTGTGGTTCCAACAAGACGGCGCTACATGCCACACAGCGCACGTCACAATCGAATTATTGAAGGAAACATTCGATGAGCGCATAATTTCGCGGAATGGACCTGTCAATTTGCCACCAAGATCGTGTGATTTGACACCATTGGATTATTTTCTTTGGGGATATGTGAAGTCGCTCGTCTACGCCAACAAACCAGAAACGTTAGGGGACTTGGAAGCCAAACATTCGTGGCGTTATTGCCAACATACGGCCCCATATGCTCGAAAAAGTGGTTGAAAATTGGACCTGTAGAATTGGCTTTTTTCGAGCCAGCCGCGGCGGCCACATGCCCGAAATCATATTTAAACATTAATGGCATAAAATTATCCTTCCAATAAAGCCAAATTGATGGACATTAAAACGATTTTCTTGTGTTTTATTTCAATTCGAAGTTCTACACCTCAATAAAAAACACCCTTTATATGTGTCAGCGCATAGAGAAAGGGGCCTAAGGGTAAAACAAATCAATTTTCACTTTTTTTTTGGATGTGGATAACATCTGAGCATCGAATGAGACCGGTCCCATACCCCAAAAGTGTTCCCTCTCAGAGATATGCGCGTTTTATGAAAGTGATGGTACACCAAAGATACACGTATTTAAATCTTTAAAATGGCTCTCCTGAACAAAACTGGTTTTTACCCTTAGGTCCCTTTCTATTTTGCGCGTCACATAAATACTTTATGGGGTCTCCTTCCAGTATTTCGTGTGTTGCTAACGGGATGACAAAGTGAATCTACCCACTATTCGAAGGGTATACTAAAATGATTTTAAGTGACTTAAGTGAATTTGGACCTATACAATTTTTGCTGTTAAGTAAAAAAACATGGCATCCGTTGTATGACAGACGTTAGTAATGATACAGATGTGTGCCCGTTACATCGCATTTTCTATGACTTTCCGCAAGAAAGTCATGTCAAATATTTCTGTCAAATATTCTCCTTAAGGTTTGTGATTGCCTGAGGCTTGTTGGCAGAAAAACGTGACTTCAAAAATAAAAGTCTAATCGAACAATCGAGCTGTGTGTGGATGCACCGTATTATTGAAACAACAGGTTCACAAAACCCCGCTCATCTCTGTAGCGTTCGCCAGGGACTGAGACTGTATTGCCAATGGCGACTCTAAAAAAGGCCCATTCACTAATAATTAATTTTACGCCAACTTTAATAAGACCTTATAAGAAATGTACAGAAAATATTAGTGGTGTTTTTTTTTGTTATGGCTAGATAAATTCAACTTGATAGTCGAATGGTTTAATTTCATAATTATGTTATGGCTGGAGAAATTCGACTTGATAGTAAATTCACTATAGTTCCCATTTGTTTATAAAAAGGTAAACTTTGTCTATACCTAGCAAACCAAACCTTCAGAATTCGGTCAGAATTCTGTATGACAATCGGCAAAATGTTCCGATTTCGGATCAGAATTCTTTGCGAGTTCGTAACGAAAAACATATGAGAGGGTTGACACGAATTCTGAACTACTTCTCTGAGGGAATTCTGATGTTTTTGCAGACATTTCGAACCGATTTCTGACCGAATTCTGAACTGTAGTCTTGGGTAATTCGAAAGGAAATTTCGATTTGTCGTATCGATTTCTGAACTAATTCTGAACGACTTCGGCATTAAGTCTTATTAAATTCTGATGTTTATACCGACATTACGAACCGAATTCTGAACGAATTATGAGCTTATGTCATGGTAAATTCTGAATGTAAACAATCAAAAAGAAGAAAATATTTTTGTTCTACAAAAAAAAAATTTAAAACATTTTCAAAAAGCGTTCCGAAAGACTTTTAATTAAAAGCAGGGGTGTCTGCAGTTTCGCAAGCAATAATTGTGCTGTTACTATGTTTAGTGGTTATACACTTAAGAGCAACCAGTTTTGCATTTAACGAGAACTGCCGGCAGTAGAGTTTTCCTCCGAATACAATAAAAATCTCTCGAACAGCTAAGCTAAGCAAACCTTTAGAATTTGAATTTAATATAAAAATACCTCAGACAAACAGTTAAGAATTTGTTCAGAATTAGTTCCGACATGTCTGTACACAAGAACAACAACTGTAAAATATGAAACAAATAACAGAAATTTTAAACAGATAAATAGTTCAGAATTCGTTGCGAGTTCGATAAGAGAAATCTGAACAAAAATTTAATAAACATCCCACAGACAAGTCTAACGGAATTCGGTCCAAATTCGTTCAGATATTTCTTAACATAATAAATAAAAAATACTCAGACAAATCGAACAGAATTTGTAACGATTTCGGTAAGAATTCTCGATAGAGTTCAGACATTGTTCAGAATTGTCTGATATCAGACACTGTCGGCAAATTTGCTTTACTGGGTATATTCACAAAACTTTGTCGCGACACTATTTCAAATCCATTTATAACGCTGTTACAAAATCCATTGGTACTTAGCCTTGATAGAGGCCTGTACTTTCACGGATTGTAATTAAATGACTGTTGTGGTTTTGCAGTTGGCTAAACAAAAAAACCCTATTAATTCTTTAACAAATGTATTCTACGGCCCCATTGTGCATGCAATTCTGATGTGGTTTTTGAATTGACTAAATTGCCTTTTGGACCTTGTGTGGTGTTGCCAGCCCTTAATATTTTCAAAGATTAAGCCGTCGTCTCTTAGACAGAATATCGTTACATTACAGAAAAGTGGTAAAAAAGCTAAAATCATTTGAGGCCGACTAACTATTATTATACCCTGCACTTCTAGATGTTCAGAAAAGCCAACTGAAAATATGGCTTTGGACCATGGACAAATGGATACTCAAATTAAAGCAAATTTTGCTGCGAATCCAAATAAAGAGTAATTTTGAACAACGAACTATTTTTTACGCTTTAGTAAGTAGCTAAGGTACGGATGAAGAGTATATACGAGTAAGGGGCGGCTTTACCGAACTTTATAAAGTTTCTACTTGTTTTTTGTTTATTATTAAAATTAATTTCTATACCCTGCACCACCTTGTGGAAGAGGATATTTTTAGTTGGTTTAACGGAAAATGTTTTTTTTTATATTAATTTTTATACGCTGCGCAACTCTGTGGAACAAGATATTATTAGTTGCTTTTATTTAAAACTTAGTTTTGCCAAAAACCAAATAAATTTGAGTATACCAAAAGGTGGGTCTACTTTTATTATACCGATCGACGTATAATCACTACCTAATTTTATTTATGAGTAAAGATGCCTGTCGGTCCATCCATCCATCAATAAATCTACAGGTCGCAACTGTTGTCCGATCTTCATAAAATTTGCCAGAAGTAAGTTTTTCAGACCAAGGACGGAAGTTACTAAAAATAAAAAAACGGTTCAGATTTGGATATAGCTCACATACACATAAGTTCATCCGATCTTATATATGAACCCCAGAAGCCACAAATTTGTGAAATTTGGTAGAATGGTCAAAACATTCTTTCGCTAATTTTATTTATGAGTAAATATGCCTGTCGGTCCATCCATCTATCAATAAATCTACATGTCGCAATTGTTGTCCGATCTTCATAAAATTTGGCAGAAGTAAGTTTTTCAGACCAAGGACGGAAGTTACTAAAATTAAAAAAAACGGTTCAGATTTGGATATACGAGGGCGACCGCAAAAGTAACTGACCTAACATAGAAAGAACCGTTTTTTTGGAATTATTATTATTTATTGTCAACATAATCTCTTTTCAACTCAATACACTTCATCAAACGTTTTTCAAGTTTTTTAATTCCATCCGAAAAATAAGATTTTTCAAAACCTTCAAAATATGCCTCAGTTTCAGCAATAACCTCGCTGTTGGACGAAAATTGTTTGCCACCGAGAAATTTTTTTAAATTTGGAAACAAAAAATAATCAGAAGGATCTAAATCTGGACTATATGGTGGATGCGGAGCAATTCCAAATCGTAATTCGGCCAGTTTTTGTTGAGTTAACAATGCAGTGTTTGAAGGAGCATTATCTTTATGAAAAAGAACTTTTTTTTCCTAAATGCGGTCGTTTTATCTTGATTTTTTCACTCAACCGATCCAGTAATGCACAATAATATTCACTATTTATAGTTTTTCCTTTCTCAATATAATCAATAAATATTATACCCCTTGCATCCCAAAATACTGTGGCCATTACTTTTCCTGCCGACTTAACAGTTTTCGCCTTCTTGGGACCACTTTTACCATTGTTTGACTGTTCTTTGCATTCTGGAATGTAGTGATGGATCCATGTTTCATCATCAGTTATGAATCGGCGCAAGAACTCTATTGGATTACGCTGATAAATCGCTAAAAGCTCCTCGGAATTGGCCCAACGGACGATTTTTTGGGGCACCCATCTTGCGGATAGCTTTTTCATGAGGAGTTCATCATGTAAAATACTCCAAACTTGTTTTTCGTGTATTTTAACAATATCAGCAAGTTCTCTGAGCTTTATTCGTCTATCTTCAGTCACTTCATTAAATATTTTCCTAATGTTTTCAATAGTAGTAGCAGTTTTCGGTCTTCCAGAGCGTTGTTCATCTTCCGTACTTGAACGACCCATTTTAAATTGTTGAACCCTGGATTTCACGGTGGAGTATGATGGTGCATTAGCACCATGAACAGAATCCAATTCATCTTTGATTAGTTGTGGCGTATAACCTTTCATATAAAAGTGTTAAATTACCGCACGAAACTCTTTATTTTCCGTTTTTTAAAAATTATAAAACTTGTTTACTTCAATCACCTGCAACAAAGAAAATAATCATTAAATATTTCGGAAATTTTAACAGATGGCTTACAAAAGATTGCTTTTAAAAAACAAGAAAAAAGTTGCTAGTAAAACAGAAAATGTGCCAGGCCAGTTAGTTTTGCGGTCGCCCTTGTAGCTCACATACAAATAAGTTCATCCGATCTTATATATGAACCCCAGAAGCCACAAATTACATCCAAATATGTGAAATTTGGTAGAATGGTCAAAACATTCTTTCGCTTTCGCTTCTTTATAATATAATCGTATAATTTGCTGCTATCATTTTGCTGTTTTTTTTTATAGAGGTTGAAAATTTTGTAATTGCCAAAAATGCATTTTTGATCTTTATTAAAAATCTTGCTGTTCCGGAATGGATTTGTACGAAATTTTACAGACTTTTGAAATCGCCATAATTGTTGAAGTTATGGGCAAAACAATGGCGTAGATCGACACACGATGCTTATTGTCAAGAACATGCACACATGCGCAAATCCAGTTACCTATTAATGAAAATGTACGTAAAAATGAGCATCGGGTTTCAATCTACCCTAGTGTTTTGCTCATAACTTCAATAACAATGGCGATCCTGAAAATTTAATTGCTAATTTAAATTTGCTAGAATTTTGCGTAAATTTGGTAAAATTAAAAAAAAATATAGAGTTTAGACATTGTTTATAATTGTCTGATATCAGACATTGTCGGCAAATTTGGTTTACTGGGTAGTTACCATACATACTTAGTAGGGACATAAATACTGTTACACAAGTTTTATGCTGAAAAATAAAAAGTACTAATTGTTTTTGGACCAAATATTTTTAAATATATTTGTTGATGTATATCGTATCCAAAAAGAATCTACTTATTCGAAATGTCCGCCTTTTGCCTTTACACACGCCTTAAGTCGCACTGGCCAGTCGTTAATAGCTGCACCACGTCCATTGGAAAATTGGCCACAGCTCGAACCAAAGCAGTCTTAAGAGATCCAATGTTGGGGTATCTTTTGTGGCTCAGTGAATAAAGGCCTAACGAACTAACGCCTAAAAAAAAAATGAAATAATGCCTAAAAATTGCATCAAAAAATATATAGGAATTAGGCGGTTGTTCATTATGAAAGAATGTCTAATATTTTAGGCATTCCTTCATTAAAATTGTTAGGTGATTTTTCATAATGAAAGAAAGCCTAACAATCAGAAATGAAAAAACGCCTAATTAGATATTTATTCATTTTTGATTGTTAGGCTTTCTTTCATTAATGTTAGGCGATTTTTCATTTTGCTAAAAGTGTGATTTTTATTACTATTATGCGTGAATTCATTGAAAACTAACAGTTGTATTTTAATTCCAATTGTTAGGTTTTCTTTCATTAGGTGTTAATCCATAATGAAAGAAACCCTAACAATTTAGACTTTCTTTCATTTTTAAAATTAGACTTTCCTTCATTTTTAAAGTTAGACGTTCCTTCACTTTCTTCTTAGGCGTTCTTGTTTAGGCATTCTTTCATTTTGAAAAATTAGGCGTTAGTTCGTTAGGCCTTTATTCACTGAGCCATCTTTTGTGACAAACCTTGTCATCTAAAACCGTCCACAATTTGTAGTCCAATGGGTTCAAATCTGGACAGCCTGAGGGCCATTTTTCAGAGGTAATGAACGCTGGCAAATTGTTTCAAAGCCAGACCTGGGACGTTTTAGCCTTATGGGCCGGCCCAGGATCCTGCTGGAAAGTCCATGGCTGGTTTTGGAACAGGGAATTGGTAATAGGCTTGAAAACAGCTTCCAAACGGTTTCTTGGTAAACTTTGGCCGATGTTTTGACTCCTCACGCAGAAAAAAAGTATGGTTGTGGTGACAATATTCGAAGAGGATCATACTATTGTTGGCTATATGGTTGTGCCACAACAATATTATGATCCTCACAACAATAGTATTATTCACACATAACCATACTATGATCCCCACAACCATAGTATGATTCACACTCAACCATACTATGATCTCCATAACCATACTATAATCATCACAACAATAGTATGATTCACACTCAACCATACTATTATCTTCACAACCATATTATGATCCTCACAACCATAGTATGTTTCTCATACAACCATAGTATGATCCTCACAACCATAGTATGATTCGCACGCAACCATACTATGATCCCCACAACCATAGTATGATTCACACTCAACCATACTATGATCCCCAAAATTATTTATTAGGATTGGGTAATGTTGTTATTCAAAAATAGAGATTTTTATCAAGCATGTTATTATAAATTGCATTACTAGATCATAGCCAATTTTGAGGCCACGTTTTTATTGAACATTTCATTCAAGAAACCAAAATATATATTCCAACGGTCAAAAATACTTTTAGTTGCCAGCAGAGGTGAATGCTACTTCACCATCCGTAGACACCAAGTAACGAATGTGATTTAACCATGATCAACGGCTATATACTTAAGTGCAGGCAGATTTTATATAAACGAGAACCAGTCGGTATTAGAGTATTTCACCGAACAAAGTAAACACAATAAAAATCTCTCGAACTACCTTCCGATTGTTATTTTTTTTTTAATGGACTGCAACCATTCACTGTATCGTGTGTATGTGTTTTTTTTTGTATATCAAAAAAACATACGCACACACATACACGTATTCTCTACAAAACCTGTTTTGTTATGTTCATAGTCACAACCATACTGTATGATTGCCGTAATCATATTTTTGTTAACGTAAATTTTAAACAACAATACTTTTGTTGCACTAACCATGTTTATATGGTTGCTACAACCATATTTTCATTTCTAAATTTGGCAATAATACTATTGTTACATTTCAACAATAGCAATATTGTCGCAATCATACTTTTGTCAAATGAAATTCAAAAAACTATACTATGGTTGCGACGATCATGCTTTTATTGGAGAGATCATATTATTGTTGCGGTGACCATAGTGTAACCATATCTTTTCTCTGCGTGCTTGTTCGTAGAAATGCACGTCAGTGACCCCATCGTAAGAGACACCCCACCAAACCATGACTGAAGCTAGGTGAGCACCCTTTTCCATTCTTGGGATCAGTTCAGATGCTTCCTTAGATGACCGCACATACACTATCATTTTGCTTGTTAATTTTTTCCTGAACGGTAAAAATTTTTCATCGTGCTTTACCAAAAGAAGTTTGCAGTTTTCAATCCTATTTTTTTTTAAAGCTGCAGTCAATAAATGTCGTTTGAAAGCCTCAAGTCCCAAGTCTTTTTTAATGATTCGACTCATGGACTTTTGCGTGATATTCATCTCACGGCCCATGGTTTTCTGCTTTCGGAGCGAATTTCTGTGAATTCTTGATTTAACGACTTTGATGACTTGCGGTGTTCGAACAGAACGTAGGCGGCCCGACCGATTGCGGTCTTTTACATCTCCAGTGTCCTCAGTTTTATGCATCGGTAGACGAACATGCGGCTAATCCCTAGTGGCCGGAGCGTTTTGAAAATATCGTTTTTTTCATTTCAAACTTGAAAAGCGCTATTACAACGATCTCATTATCTGACCACTCCACTCCATGATGAAAGTTGAAACAATTTTAAAATCCCGTTACAGACTAACGTTATTGAGGTAAGCTTTCAATACCCATATGGCATTAACGGGGTATGTTCAGTTCTACTATTGAAATGAGTGTGTCTGATATTGTAACAGTATTTATGTCCCTACTAAGTAACACTTTTATTGCAAATCCCTATGCAATTTTTTTCTGCAATTTGTCATTTAAAATTTAAATCTAAAACTTTTCTAACGCAGTCACAAATGACTTCGTAAATCATCTTTTGCCGTATTGGATTAATCAAAATCTCGCTGATTGTCCAAAATCTCCATGATGTCCATTCTCATTTCACGGAATATTGAATCTGACAAAAGGAATACATTCACACGCCCATAGCTCATCAAATGTTATGAGCGCAAATACAATTAATGAATTCCAATTCAATATGACAGTTGACCCAACCTCAATTCCTCTGTGAATATTTAATAGCGAAAAGCCAGCCACCGTGGCAGGTTAATGGTTTTCATTACCAAACCAAATCTACTTTAATTGTTAATTTGTTGATAAAAGACATCTAATCAAAGTTGATACTTGTCGTTCGTAAAGGACAAATTCCATTTCACCTCTCCCACTGATTGTGTGTGTGTGTGCGAATGTTCCTGCCTGTGTGTCTGTGTCCTTCATTTGTGCAAAAAATTTCAATTTTAAAGAAATCCTTAACTGCCACCGCACAGAGTGTTTATCTTTCTATTTAGCAGCACCCTAGACGTCCTCGCTCTAGCCATCGCCCGCCTCTGTGGGTTCTATTAAATTTGCCATAAAGAGAATTCATAAAAAATGAATGTATCCCTCAACGCGAGTTATCCTTGTGGCACCATCAGCCAGCCAGCTATCCATCCCTTCGATACATGTCGCTTGGTTGTGGACCACAATGTGCCATACCGTACGCGGTACATACTTGTACATCCTTGTAACCACTGCCACTTGTTGATTATAATTTATTAATGTGCCCCGTGTCCCTCGCAATTTCCAGATGTATCAGCGAACCAGCCGATTTTTTTAGCGTCAAGCAGTTGTAAAATATTTATAATTTTTTGTTTTGTTCGAAGCGGCGCAATGTATTTTTGAGCAGCTTTTGTCGTTTGATTACAACGACAGTGTCATTTGTAAGGTAAATACAACATGTTTGAGGCGGCTAGATGTGGTATCAAACATGTTGCAAGCATAGTCGTAGAGAAAGAGTGGGATTGATACAAAAGCAGTGTTGCCAACCCCAAGTGAAAGGAGATTCTACAAACCATAATGAGCAAGTAAACAAGTCATTAGTCAGACAAGCCGACTTTATCCAAAGGGTGCTCGAACTAAAACGCACGACGTTAATTTTAAATAAAGCAAAAGGTTTTCAGAGAATTTTCTCGAAATTTTTTGTTATTATAGAAGAATCTATGACAATTATGAGGGCAACAAACAAATTCCCGCTACGGCTTCGGTGGCATACTTCTATGCGAAAGCCCATACTTTTAATGACTCTAAGACATAATAAAGGTTCGACGTCGTTAATGTGCCGGCTTATCTCATCCTATAGCTCTTGAATTATTCTTGGCTTTTTGACGAACATTTTTTCTTTTAAATATCCCCAAAGAAAGAAGAACGGTGTCAAATCACATGATCGTGGCGGCCAATTAACATCGCCACGACGTGAGCTAACACGACCAATACATTCCTCGCTCAAAAGACCCTTTGTTTCGTGTGACAATAGGCACCATCCCTTAGGAAAATATCTTCTAGGTCCATATCCTTAATTTCTGACCACAAAAAGTCCGTTAACACGTCGCGATAGCGAACGCACTGCACGGTGACTGCTTGGCATACCTTATTTTCGAAGTACGGCCCGATGACGCCGTCAGTCCATAAACCACACAAACAGTCACTTTTTGTAGATGCATCAATAATCACTCGTGGATTCTCATTTACCCAAATGCGGCAATTCAGCTTGTTAACGAATGAACCAAAAAAAATCACAAAATGCATTTTGTTTTAAACGCCCATTTTTGTGAAAGACTTCAACAATCTTAACGCTCTGCTCAATTGTGTACCTCTCCATAATTGAATTTGTTAAACACTGAAGCAAAGAAGCGTTAAATTAATGTGACACAATTAACATCTTTCACCCTTTCGTAAAATGTTTGAACCACCCTTTTATAAAATGTGGCTTCTAAAGTGGCAGGGCCTTAAATCTGGAGGGACTTTTGCATGGAAGGATGGTAGATCAAAACATGAAGCATGATGATCCCTTTTCATCAGGGTAAGTTATTCATGAATTGCACTTTATGTGTTTTACCAAATTTCTGGAAGATCATATTTGAAATGTGGCTTGAAGAGCGGTCGGTCCTAAAATCAGGGGCCTTTATGCTTGCACTATATGACATTTCACAACTATTAGTTGTATTTCTTTCGTAACTTACTGATATATACTAAATATGACCAAGATCAGATGTAAAATGTGGCTTGCAGAGCGGCAGAACCTCAAATTAGGAGTGACCTTGCGTGGGTGCTATACATAGGAACAGAAAAGTCCCTTTCGAGTTGAGGTCCTTCACCTCTAGAAGCCACAAATTACAAGGGCTGCTATATATAATTCTGGCAATATAATGAAAATGCGAATATTTATAATGAAAAATGATTTTTTATGTTTTTCAAAGCATTCTCCAGCATGATTTATATACTTTTGCGTGCACTCAAACCAATTGTCGAAGCACTTTTTCCACTCCGATTGAGACGCCTCCAAAACATGTTTTTTGAACGCGCCAACAGCAGCTTCTGGCGACGAAAATCGTTGATCACGCATTTTTTTCTTGATCTGCGGGAATAAAAAGAAGTCATTGGGTGCCAAGTTAAAGCTGAACGGCGGATGACGCATCAGTTCAACGTTTTAGTAGCCGGTCAAAAAGGCGCTGGTTTGAGTCGATGTGTGAGAGCTCGCATTGTCATGGTGCACAATGACTCGTCTTCTCTTGTTCGTTTTTTGAATTTCTCCGAAGACTTCAGGCAAACAAATTGTGGTGTACCACTTAGAATTGACCTCCTACGTTGCTTAAGCGGAACAGTCGCCAAATGACCAGTTTTGTCGAAGAAACAGGCGACCATTTGCTTCGAAGTGCTTCTTCCACGAACAACTTTTGTTGGATTTGGCTCGTATTCGAAGACCCACACGGTCGATTGCTGTTTTGTTTCGGGCTCATACGCATAGATCCATGATTCGTCACCTGTGACGATCTTATAAACGTACTTTGAAGCACCTCGATCGTATTTTTTCAAAATTTCTTTGCTCCAAACGACACGAGTCTTGTTTTGAACGATTGTCAAATTGTGCGGGATCCAACGAGAACAAACCTCTTTACGGCCAGGTGCTCATGCAATATCGAATGTATGCTGGTGGAAGAAATGCCCAAGGATGCCTCTATCTCACTGTAACTCACATGACGATCTTGCGTTATCAGTTCACACACGGAATTAATGTTCTCTGGCACAGAGGCCGTTTTTGGACGACCTTCACGACCTATGTCTTGGAGCGAGCGTCGGCCACGATTGAATTCATTAAACCAGTTTTTCACAGTGCTATAGAATGGAGCTTCATCGCCATACAAAGATTTGAGTTCTTCGATGCACTCCTGTCGTGATAATCTACGACACTTAGTGTTGCCTAGGCCAGAAATTTATATAGCAACCCGCGATCACGCCCATGGTACGTTATTTTCGTATCACCCCCATATAAAGGTCCTTCCCGATTTTAGAACCAACAGCTCTATAAGCCACATATTACACTCGATTTCTACCAAATTTCGCACATTACGTAAGAGTGGCCAACACGACTCTCTGGTGAAACTTGTCCATATCATTCCATGTTTTCGAATAGGTTCCACGCAAAGGTCCCTCCTGATTTCAAGTCATGCAGCTCTGGAAGCCACAAATAACAACAGATAACGACAAAATTGTGCATCGTACGTTATGATACTCTTTTTATTAATATATTACATATTTCCCTGTTGTCCTTCCCTATTTCAGAATCTGTAGCTTTAGAAGCCACATTTTATATCCGATGTCGTTACGAGCGAAAAACACCCCTGCCTGTAACATTGAACCATTTTCGAAAAGCCCCATTACAAAGGCCCTCCCGATTTAAGGTCCTGCAGCCCGAAATTTCACAAATTATACCCAACTCCAATTTTGTGTGGTACGTTATGAGCGACAAATGTTCTAACAAACTTAGAATAAATTTGCTCAAGCTCCAGACAAAGGTGCGGAACCCTCTCAGCAACAAAGTAGTGTAGGGTATCTCAAAGCCGGATATGCCCGAATTTAACTTTTTTGACTTGTTTTATATTTGTTTTATGGCAAATAGTTTTCAAATATCAATAATTGTTGAACAATACCCTTTGATCGACTTAAAATCATTGATTGACTCAGAATCACAAGCTCATTTAAAAAGCCCATTACTCAGTTAACCCATACTTCTGTTATCCATTTTAAGCTGGTAATCAAACTTCAGGTTGAAATTGTGGTCCGATATTAATAAAATATAACAGAAAATGGCCAAATTTTCAACACACATGAACGGACGCACTTTGCTATATCGTCTTAGAATTTTACAATGATGGAAAGTGTTGGCGACTTAACATTTTAAATTTGAATCGGTTGTAAAAAAGAAGTAATGATAATTTTGTCAATTTTCTGGGTTTATTGGAAAGGTCTAACTTTATCATTTAATAATCGAACACAATATCATTCATATGACTACCACAACAGGCTCGGCAGTACCTCATCCGATCAACCCAATTTTTCAGTACATTTTCGATTGTTTCGGGTCAAATATCTTCAATGGCAACTTAGATTTCATCTTTCAACGCTTCAATTGTCTTTGGATGCTTTGTGTAACATTTACTCTTAATGGCTCCCAAAGAAAATAATCCAAAGGGCTCAAATCACAGCTCCGAGGTGGCCAATTGACATCAAACTTTCGGCTGATTATTCGATTTTCAAGAACAATGCGTAACATATCAATGGCTGCTTTGGCTGTGTGACAAGCGGCCCCGTCTTGTTGAAACCAAATGTCGTCCATGCCATTCTCTTGACATTTTGAAAACAAAAATTCGTTGAGCATGGCGCAGTAACGCTCACCGTTGGCAGTAACGGTGGCATCTTGCTAATTTTCAAAGAAAACTGGTTCAATGATGGCGCCAGCCTAAAATCCACACACAAACAGTGAATCGTTGTTGGACGCATTGGCTTCTCAATAGTCACGTGTGGATTCTCTGAACCCTATATGCGGTAATTTTGCTTTTTGCTTCATCTGAAAACACGATTTTTCAGTAAAACTTTTCATCTTTTGCCAAACAATCTTTAGCCTCTTGGCGGAAACAAAAACGGATCGGATGGCCATGAGGCTTCAGTTCTTGGACCATTTGAACTTTGTAAGCTATCATATCGAGGTCTTTATGAGAAATTCTTCTCAAAGAAGTGGGAGAAATGTTAACTTCCTGAGAACAATGAAGAGTTGATGTTAATGGATGCTCTCAGACATTCTCGACACATCAGCAATATTTTCGATTGAACGCACTGGACCAGAACGTAATCGGGTTAATTTGTCCAAAAACGATCCATTTTCATGAGCTCGCTTCACAAATTGACGCACAAACTGAAGGTTAATCTCTTTTCTACATTTTGCGTTAAAGGCTTACTAATTTGAAAGTAGCGTCCCATTTTTCAAATGTCAAACATAAACCTGAAAATAAAAATGAATGTTTTCTTTTTTTCAAAATCAAAATAACCTGTAGTTCAAATTTAAAATAGCCCTTCCTTCATAAAGACACCATTAACGGACTGCTTCTATTTTGCAACTAAATTCCCCCTTCTATTTTGCAACTAAATTCCCCCTTCCCTTTGCAACTAAATTCCCCCTACGCCACTTTAACGCTTCTAACATGTTGCAATGACCACAACCATTTCACAACCAACACCGGCAGACGCAACACATTTTCCTAGCACGCACACACGCACACTCTCAAAGCGCCACGGAGAAAAATGCTTTCTCCCCCGCTTGTAAACAGCTGCCGAAACAATGTTGCTGGGCTTTTCAAGAAAAGAAATGTTGCAAACAACTGATTTTTGCCAACGTAGAGACAGTTGTTGTTGCTCTTGCTCATGTGTTGTGTTGCCGGTAGTTGGTGTTGTTGGTGCGGCAGCATGTGGACGGTGGAATGAATGAAAAATTGCACACGCACTTGAAAATCTTCTTCACATAACACAGATGGGCAAAGTCAGTCGTTACCAAACTGCCGGTTATTCAAATTGTTGACAGCGGATAACTTGAGACGCGTAAAATTCAAGCAACTCCGACCGACCACAATACAAACGGGCGTAGAACGAACGGAAAAAAGGGAAAATCTCGTTAACAAGAATTTTAAGGAAACCGAAAAGGTATTTAGAGCGCAAAAAATGTTAAGTGTTAGTGGCAAGAATGAAATGATTAAAGAAAAACATAAAATAAAATTATAATGATGAAAAAGTAAATAAACAAAAGCAAAAAAATAATAAAAAAATCAAGAAAAAATATTTTCTTAATCGAAAGTGAAAATAAACAAAAAATAAATGAGCAAGCGGCCGCTGCTCAAAAAACAAGGGAAACAAAAATTGTGCTTTTGTTGGGAATAAAACGTCAACCATTAATTAAAAGAATTTATTTGGAAAATCCAAAAAATACAAACGTCGATAAAAATTGATTGTGCTTGATCTAGAAAAAAAAAATATAAAAAAAATATGAAAAATCGAAAGCTTTTCGCATCAAAAAATGTTGAAAAGTAAAAAATTAATGATTCCCCAAACAAATTTTGTGCTCTTTGAAAATTTGAATAAAATATATTTTCAGATTAAAAAGTGAAGCATAATCAATAAATAGATTGCAAATAAATATAAAAAATGTAGAAAATAGGAAACAACAAAGCAATATGTGATGGAATAAAGAAATATTTATTATAAACATAATAATAAATTATATAAATATATTTTTCCATATGTGACAGCGCATAGAGAAAGGGACCTAAGGGTAAAAAAAATCAATTTTCATTTTTTTTCTTTTTTTGATGTGGACAACATCTGAGCATCGAATGAGACCGATCCCATGCCCCAAAAGTGTTCCCTCCCAGAGATATGCGCGTTTTTGAAAGTGATGGTACACCAAAGATATACGTATTTAAATCTTTAAAATGGCTCTCCTGAACAAAACTGGTTTTTACCCTTAGGTCCCTTTCTATTTTGCGCGTCACATACATATATTAAAAGTGGCAATTCAAAAAAAAATATTCTTTTGTGACCAAATCTCGCTTAAGCAAAGTTTGCCAATGATTCCTCATGCCACGTTTCTCGTTAGCTGATCGATATAATAAAATAAAATTAAGTTTTTTTATAGCAAGCAACGAGAGTTTAGTTTGGCCGAATCTTATATACCCTGCATCGTTCAGTATATAATGGGTGTTCCAACTATAACGCACGATGTTTATTGGACATAAAACAAAAAGTTTTTAGAGAATCATCTTAATATTTTTTATTATGATAGATGGATCTTCGACAATTAATTGTGAATCAAAATTTCGCGCAAATGCTCGCCAAGGCTTCCATGTTATAGCTCTATTCGAAGGACCATATTTTCAATGACTCTGAAGTTCAATGTCTTTATAAGTAATGTGCCAAATTATCACATCCTTTAGCTCTTAAATTGTTCTTGGCTTACACTTTTTCTTTTAAAGATCCCCAAAGTAGTCTTACGTCCAGTAATAGTCTTACGTCTTACGTCCAGTAAAAAGTATGTGGATTAATCCATAATCGAGCCGTAAAGGAGTAATGACGTGCATCCATTTGGAGTAATACGCGAGGAAACGACAGGTTTTTATTTTGTTTTGCAAAAAAAAAATGTGTAGAAGTAAGAAAAAACAAAGTTGATGCGTCGCTTAATACTCCAAGTGGATCAATGAGGGACTCATCAATGCCTTTTTTTTGCATAGGTTTTTTTTGTTTGACTTAACTGTGGTTTCGGAATTCTCCCTTTTTGTACTCCATAAGGAGCTATAGTGCTCGCTTTCGCAGACATGCTGTGTTAAAAAAGAGTACAAGATGCATGAGGCTTAAAGTTTTATGGAGTAATCCATTGCTTGCAAAGGATTGATCCAAGATTAATTTTTGGATGATCTTATTTTTCACTGGGCGGTGTCAACTCACAAGATCGTGGCGGCCAATTAACATCGCCACGACGTGAGCTAACGCTGTCATTGAATTTCTCGCGCAAAACAGCCATTGTTTCGTTGACTGTATAGCAAGTGATCTGGCCGCAAGAAGTCAGTTATCATTTCGCGATAACGAACACCATTCACGGTAACTGCTTGGACGACCTCATATTCGAAAAACTACGATCAGATGACGCCCCAGCCAATTCTCGTAAACCGCGCTCTTAACTCTTTGTATGTGCATCAGTTTTTCAAATATCACTCGAGGATTCCTCTTTGTCAAAATTCGGCAAATCTGCTTTTTAACGAATTTACGGAGCTATTCTTGATGATTTTCTTGTGATGCCACCATTAACTTTTGTTTATTCAACTAACCATTTGACGACGCTTGAAATGGTCGGTAGGCTTCTGCTTTTGAGTCAATTGATCCTTGCTAGCGAGTAAATTTAAATCGTATTCAAAATTCGCTCCAGTGATCGTGTGATATTCAATTGTTGGGCTCGAAGAGCAGTCGAGGATGACAGCTCTTCTGCCACACTATTGCGAACAACATCAATGTTTTCCGCAGAACAAAATGGGCGAGCATGTTCAGGTGTTTTCACATTTCCAACAGACTCGTTTTGCTGAAACTTTCACACAATTCTCTTGATTGTGGACACGTTTAGACGATTATACTGAACACAAAAACACGAAACGCATTTTGATTTGAACGCTGTAACGCCGTTCGTAAAAGACTTCAACAACCTTAAGGCGCTGCTCAAATGTGTACCTCTCCATAGTTGAATTTGACAAACACTGATAGAAATAAGTGTCAAATAAGTTGGGCAAACAACTTGATGTTAAGGAGTAACTCACAATTAACATCGTATTTTATGGTACGACACTTAGCCCCTAAAAGGAAACCTTCTTTCCGCCTTGGCCGATTTCGGTAACACTCCCAAAAAATTATTTACAATCCCAAACAACTTATTGGCCATCATCGTTCAAAACTTCCAGGTCCTACCACAATTCGTTTCGTATTTTCAACAGATACACGGACGGTCGTACACAGCCAACTTGATACGAGGGTTGCTATTTATATTTCGGATCCGGCAAAAAAACACAATAATTTATAATTAGAAATGGTTTTATTGTTTTTTAAAATATTCTCCTTTTAAAATATTCTCCTTTTGCATGCGCACAAACCAATTTTCGAAGCACCTTTCCCACTCTGATTGAGACACCTCCAAAACATGGTTTTTGACCGCTTCAACAGCTGCTTCGGGCGATGTTTACAGCGCATTTTTTTCTTGTTGCTAGGGAATAAAAAAAAGTCATTGGGTGCCAAATCAGCGCCGTACGGTGGATGGCCCATCAATTCGACATCTTGGGTGGTCATTGTCGTGATGAAAAATGATCCATCTTTTCTTATTATCCTCTCTCATTTATTCGAACACTGTTGGCAAACAGATGGTTTTATGCCACTCAGAATTTACCGTTCTACGTTTCACTAAAGGCACTGTGGCAGCATACCGAAAAAAAACGCAATCATTTGCTTCGATGTACTTCTTCTACGAATAACTTTTGTTGGATTTGGCTCGTCTTGAAAGACCTATGGTTGATTGCTGTTTTGTTTCGGGTTCATATGCATAGATTCATGATTCGTCACCTGTGACAATGTTATACACTGCCTTAGAGTTGCCGCAGTTATACTTTTTCTACATCTCTTTGCACCAATCCATACGAGCCTTTTTTGAGAATTAGTCAAATTATGTGGGATCCAAAGAGAACAAATTTATTTTCACGGCCAAATGAACATGCAATACCTTATTGATGCTTGTCATACCTATGCTTAAGGAACTCTAACAAACATGTCGACTGGTATTCTGCCAATTTCAGCCTCAATATTGTTAATTAGGTCTTCCTAGGTGTTGGGACGGTTGATATACACCTTCGACTTCAGGTAACCCCAAAGGAAATACTAGCATGGGGCTAAGTCTAGTGAGCGCGCTGGCCAGTTCACATCACCCCTCAAAAAGATAAGCCGTCCAAGAAACATTTGCCTCAAAAAAGTCATGGTAATCCTCGCAGTGTGTGCAGTGGCACCATCCTGTTGGAACCATGTATCTTCTAGTAATTGCATTGCCTCAAGAGTCGGCTGAAAAAAATCCTGTGTCATAGTCAAATTCCGAGCAGAGCGTTTCGGGGATTGCAGTACTGCTTCTATAACTCTGTTTTGTGGTGTTGTAATGACACATTCCCTGCTGTTCGCAATAAAGTTATCCAATTTAAAATTGATTGCCGGCCAAGAACACGTCCACGTGGGGGAACTGCGAATCATAAACGAAAAGCACGCTGCACTGCAATGATCGAGTGCAAATTTGAAAAATACGCTTCAACACAAAATGACCCCTCCTAACGTGTCCAATGCATGATGGCAACTGAAAGGCAGACGAATGCAAATCTCACACTCTCTTCGACCAACAGTGCCGCAACAGCCTGCAGAGCAAAAAAGCAAATTAACGCGCTCACCCCTGTATAATGTGATTTTATGGTTCTTAAGCTGCCCGGCTGTGGACATAATTTGCTGGAGGGATGTCCTCTTTCAGAATCTGCGTTGATAGCTGTCTAAAAGACCTTACATTCCTCTGGAAGTCTTGATATTTGAAAACGCCATTTGACACATGGTCGGAATAGTTTCTACACATTACGTAAGCATATTTATTCGGCTAAGCCCTACTGTTCGCCACCTAAGCCAGCCAGAGTAGGACACGAGAATGCATAATCTATTTCATTCTTCTTGATCTAAAAATTGATCAGAAGAGTGTCAAATACTTCTCAAAAAGGCGCGCCGGCCGCAGACTCCACGTGCCAAATATTTTATATATACTTATATAACCCGGGGGAGTGGGCGAAGCCGTCAATACTAAGTCTCAATGAAACCGAAGACACCTCGTGAGCTGTATATTCCTGCGCTAAGATTCTGTCTCTTTCTACGCTAATTTTCTTCGTTGGAGCGAGCTTTGCCCACAGCATTATTTTGCCGGAATATCTTGAAACACCAGCCGGAGTAAGAAGATGATTACGGGGGAGGTCATGACCTGGACTGACGCTTAGGATTGAGTTAGAACATGAACCAACATGTATACTTAAGTATATATAAGTATAAGGTTCGACAGTCGTTGTAGTATATAAGTACAGGGTGGCTAATGAATATTGCTACATAATAATAATTTTTTTTTTACGGTGTATGGAACTTAATTTTCTTTTATTCATGTTAAAGCTCATTTAATTTCATTAAATATAGCTTAATAAGTTTTTAAAATAATGGAATTTAAATGCTCCTCTACTTGTTGATGCATGTGCGGCATCTTACCAAAAAGTTATTCATTACTGCTGAAAGTGTTGAGACAGGAACAGCCGCAATTGTTTCTCAAATGGATTGCTTTAGTTCGTTCAAATTTGTTGGTTTTGCTTTGTAGACATCCTGTTTGAAATAACCCCACAAGAAAAAGTCAGATGCAGTAAGGTCAGGCGACCAGGGGCCAACGGAATTTTAAGATTCTGGATATCAGCTTAATGGGAATTTTTTGTCGCAATTCTTTCATAACAGGCAGTGCTAAGCGAGAAGTTGCACCATCTTGCTGAAACCACACAGAGCTGAAAGAAATTCTCATTCGGCGTAATTCTCGATAGAAAACCCTCTCAACATGATTAAGTGACGGTCTCCAGTAACCGTAACTGTGTGACCGTTTTCTTCGAAAAAGTAGGGCCCGACAATGCAGCGTGATAAAACTGCACTCCTCACTGTGGCACGAAGTGTATGCAATTCCGTCTCACGGAGTATCTGTGGGTTGGAAGCACTCCATATTCGACAAATTGGTTTGTTTATGTTGCCGTTTAAATCGAAATGGGCCTCGTCAGACATGAAAAGACAGTTTAACATGTTTTTGTCCAATCGAATCGGGAAGTCTGCTGTGTTCAGTTTATTGGCCATTTGAATTTTATATGGGAATAAGTCCAAATCAGTGTGCATAATTGACTGCAATGACTGCTTAAACCCACTTGAGCAGATACGTTTCTTGTCGAAACTCTTGGATTGTTTTGTATGGCAGCAGCTACAGCAACGATTGTTTCCACCATCCGAACTGAAGGGTTTCGATGGTAAGGTCTTTTGTTAACAAGTCTCATTATGGTCCATCTGCTCGGAGGACTACCACCAAACGTTCGTCCATACTCTCTTTGAACCGAAACTACGGACTCCAGTGCGTGATATCGGCGGACAATCCAAATTCTTGTTTAAGTGTCACAGTTATCCAATTTTGTTAAGTCTAAAAATCAGTCTCCAAAATAAAAGAACAGATTCCTTAAATAGAAAAAAAAGTTATTCAATTTTATTATGGTACCGGCTTTCATCGGCCACCCTGTAGGTATTATCAGCAAAACGATGCAGTTAGTCGTATGCAATTCAAGTATATGGCGTGTTTAGGCTAAAGTATAGATCTTTACTAGCCCAAGCTCTTGAATTTATAAATTTCTTGAGGTTTGGAAATATATTTATTTTTCTTTAGAAAAAAGTTAAACAGTGGTAAGATGAGCGTAGAGATCGAGCTCTTAAAGTTTGAACTTTAGGTACGTTTTGTCTCCAATTTTGCCCTGGTTACCAACGATATGGTTTAATTTTTGTGAATAATAAATATTAGTATTAAATCCTAGCTTTCGTATTTATCGATTTAATACCTCGAATTTTTGAAATGTATATAAAAGGTTGGCGTTTTAACATTTTTAAATTGAATCGACTGTAAAAAAAAGTACAAATATTTTGTTCAAAATTCTGGCTTTATTGGAATGGCTGAACTTTGTTCTTTAATAATGGAACACAATGTCAATATTATGACTACCACGACTGGCTCGGCAGTACCTCATCCAATCAAGTCATTTTTTAAGTACATTTTCGATTGCTTCGGGTCGAATTTCCTCAATGACAACTTGAATTCATGTTTCTACGATTCAATTGTTCCAGGATACTTTCGGCTGATTATTCGATTTTCAAAACAGTGCTTAAAATATCGATGGTTGCGTTGGCTGTTTGACATGTGGCCCCGTCTTGTTGATACCAAATGTTCCTTTTTGTAATTCTCTGAAAACAATAATTTTGAGCATGGCGCGGTAACGCTCACCGTTGAGCGAGCATCAATGGGCCGAGAAATCGGCCCATTGATGCTGCCAGGCTAAAATCCGCACCAAAAAGTGACTCTTTGTGGAAGCATTGACTATTCAATAGTCACGTTTGGGTTGTCTGAACCCCACATGCGGCAATTTTGCTTATAAACGTAGCCACCAAGATGAAAATGAGCTTCATCTTAAAACACGATTTTTGGGTAAAATTCTTCATCTCCTGCCAAACAATCTTCAGCCCATTGGGAGTAGCGAAAACGCTTCGGATGGTGTTCCAGTATAAAATTACAAAGTTCAACCCTCTCCAATAAAACCAGAAATTTGAAAAAATGATCAGTACTTTTTTTTTGCAGCCGATTTAAATTTAAAATGCTATATCATCCATCCTATACTATTCTTTTGTTAGGCACATGCATCCCATTCTATTTTGCCATCCAATGTCTCTACTACAAAGGATCATATACAGGTAAGGTGTTTTGTATCCTCGTGGGCAAAAGCGTAAAGAAAACTCTAAAAAAGTTAGATTAAGAACAGTTGGTTCTTGTACGTTTGGTGAAAACCTGGTTTTAAACAGAACAGTTATTCTTTCAACCATAACAGCCAAGTCCATGACGGTCGTCATGGACCCGAAATCGCGATAAAAGTGGTGGGCAGCCACGATAACACGTGACACTTTGTCATAATGCATAAACCTTGTATTTTGTGTTAAGTCTAGTCTTCAATAAGATCTCTGGATGTTTTAGCGAAAGGCGCCGCTCTTATTTGGTAGTATATGTGACAGCGCATAGAGAAAGGGACCTAAGGGTAAAAAAAATCAATTTTCATTTTTTTTCTTTTTTTGATGTGGACAACATCTGAGCATCGAATGAGACCGATCCCATGCCCAAAATTGTTCCCTCCCAGGGATATGCGCGTTTTATGAAAGTGAAGTCGACGATTCTAAGCGCTAATAGAATGGGACCTAATCTTTAAAATGGCTTTCATGAACAAAACTGGTTTTTAACCATAGGCCCCTTTCTATTTTTCGCCTCACATATTCTTATATCACTCTTTTCATAGTAGACCCCTGCTTCGGTGAAAATCATGGACCCTTTGTATAGGTTTTTTATATTCGGCCACAAGTCTCTGTCAGGGATCTCCACAATGACCACGCTTAGGATTTTAATCCTCTTACAAATAGTTTTTCTGTTCTAAGTAACCTCTCAGCTGTTGCTGACAGAATTTATTTTTGTTAAGTTTCATATGGCGAATGCGTTAAAAGCACTTGTGTTTAAGGGGGTTACGTCTGTTAAACTATAATTAACTTATTATTTTCCCTGAAAGCTATTTATCCGGTGGTGTTTGTTTTTTCTCTTGTAAAAAAAAAAGGTTATAATATAATTTCCTGACACTAAATCGGCGATGTTATGGTCCAACAGATGAGTTTTGTAAACTGTTGGGCTTATTGTTTCAGAGTTTTTATTTAAAAAACCCTTTAGCAGTTTTTTTTACCAATCTATACTGGAATTGCAAACATTGGATGAATTTCGACATTTTCATTTAAATTGTTCTTTCAGAAAAATAATATAAAAAAAACAAAAATGTATGCGAATATAAAAACAACCCCAGTATAATTAATAAAAAACTTTAATATTCAAAACCGTCAGCCGAATATTAAACAAAATCACAAAGTTTTAAAAGACAAAAACGAACACAAAACGGCGTATGAGAAGGATGGTTGAAATTTAAAACGAATTTTCTTTAGTCTATGTATCAATCAACATCACTTTCGTTGCGGTTTATCATCATTCATATTCAGCGCCTGCTTTGGCAAATACTCGTACAAAAAAGCGTCATAAGCCATCATTAGGCTCAAGAGCTATTAATAAACAATGTGAGTACAAATAAAGTCATCACCATCATGAACGATAACAGCCTTCATACTCGTACATGCACACATTTCGTACATCTTAATTATTAATGATATATTATTAATGTTAAATCCTTACTGTTATTATTATCATTATTAAATATATTTATTATCGTATATACGCTGCTTAATTATTGAGCAGCCGCCCCGACAACTGACAATCGAAAAAACTTTAGCTCAATGAAAAACAAATCGGAAAACGAAATGATTTTGATTGATTTCTCAACAACATTTCGGTCATTAATGGAACATTAATTTTGATTTGTTTGAAGTGCTTTCTAGGTTTGATTTGTTTGTTTTTGTCTTCCTACAAATGGAACTGTTTACAAAACAAACACATCTAGACGAATTCTGCCGTATGACATGAAAAAACGGCATACGGGATAATTTGAAGGAGATACTCGTATAAATAAAATAAAAGGACATGTTTGTGTTTAGGAAGTATTGGAGAGCCTTTTAAAATGTTTAATTTTAAAATATGTGGAAACAGATCATAATTTATTGAATTTATACTTGAGATTGAGTGGTTTTTCGCACCAACAAAATATACATACGCATAATGGAAAAAAGGCAAAATTATTGGTTTGCAATTTGTTAAAATAAAACTAATAGAAACGGCACACAGTTTTTTGCTTCTCAAAACGGAAAGAAAATATAAAAAGCCAAAAATCGTAAAAAAGCAGGTTACAGCTTCTCCATCGAGAACAATAAGGATCCTTAATAGCGTACCTATACGCAGAGAAAATATATGGTTACTACATGGTCTCGGCAACATTAATATGTTCTCTACAATAAAAGCATGTTCATCGCAACCATAGTATTGTTTTTGGATTTTATTATGACAACAGCTGATTGCGGCAATATTAATATTGTTGAAATGTAACAAGACTATTGTTGCTAAATTTAGGAACGATAATATGGTTGTAGCAACCATGTAAATATTGTTGGTACGACAAAAGTATTGTTGTTTAAGATTAACGTTAACAACAATATGATTACGGCAATCATACTGTATGGTTGAGACTATGAACAAAGCATAACAGGTTTTAAGGACTATACATGTTTGTGTGTGTTTTTTTGGTATACCAATGCAGTGCATAGTTGTTGTTCATTATAAAAAACAACAACAATCGGAAGACAGTGTAAGGGATTTTTATTGTGTTTACTTTGTTCGGTGGAACACTCTACTGCCAACTGGTTCTCGTTTATTTAAAATCTTCCTGCACTTAAGTATATAGCCATTGATAATGGTTAATTCACGTTCATCACTTGGGGTCTAGGGATGCTAAAGAAGCATTCATCCCCTGCAGTCACCAATGCATGCAACTAAAAGTCTTTTCGACTGCTTTTTGAATATAAATTTTGTTTTTTAATAAAATATTCAATAGAAACATTGTCTCAAATCTGGCTAAGAACTAATTTAAAAAAACGCGTAATAGGAATCTCTAATGTTGAATAACAACATAACCCAATCCTAAAAAATAAATTTGGGGTTCATAGTATGGTTGAGTGGAATCATATTATGGTTGTTGGGATCATAATATTGTTGGGTGTGAATCATACTATGGTTGTGAGGATCATACTATGGTTGTATGTGAAAGATAACATGGTTGTGAGGATCATAATATGGTTTTGGGAATAATAGTATGGTTGAGTGTATGGTTGATAGTATGGTTGTGGGGATCATAGTATGGTTGTGTGTGAATCATACTATTGTTGTGAGGATCGTAATATTATTGTGCCACAACCATATACCCAACAATAGTATGATCCTCTTCGAATATTGTCAACACAACCATACTTTTTTCTGCGTGTACGCCAAAAGAGGAAAAGAAATCCAAGTATCATGTCTAATTGTATTTAAAATTTAAAAAAATCTATCAATTTATGAATCATTGATGTACATTTACATAATATCATTCGCAAAAACATCAATATTAATTCAATGTGTACTTGTAAATGAATTGCAGTACTACCTGTAGAAGTATCTCTGGGCTGCGGTTATTCGATTTGCTACATTTACTAGGTGTATTTGGGGCATAGCACTGAAATAACTCCGATTGGGATAAAATGTAGCATTAGGAGAAAATAAATTTACCTTTCTAGCTGCGTACCCAGTTTTTTAAAAGTAATTAATGTTCTTTTCCAAGGCGTCAATCGGGTCGCCTTGCGAGTTCACACAACTTCACAAAAAATAGTCCAGCGTCGTTAAATTGCACGATTGTGGGGCTACGCCACAGGCCCACGACGCGAGATAATGCGCTCACCAAAAGTTTTCTTCAATAAATTGATTGTTTCGTTGGCTGTATGGCTGTATTGTTGGAACCAAAGGTCGTCCACATCATCCTCCAATTCAGGCACAAAAAAGTCATTACTAATGGCGTTCCCCATTGACTGTAACATTATGGCCGGCTTCATTTTTAAAGAAATATGAACCAATGATTCCCTCTGCTTATAGAGCACTCCAAACAGTGATTTTTTGAGGATGTAACGGCGTCTCAACCATGGCTTGTGGATTTTCATTACTCTAAATGCGACAATTTTGGTTATTAACGTACCCATTCCACTTAAAGTAAGCTTTGCCGCTAACACAATTTTTTTGTAGAAATCATGATCGGTGGCCATCTCGTTTTGGGCCCATTCACCACGATTTGCAAACTTTTTTTTGAAGTAAGTAAGAACTGAGCATAAATCAGGTGACAGCTGTCAAAAAGACCAACTCCGAAAAAAGTGTTGCAAGATCGAAAACCACACGTCCAAAAAACCCCTTTACATTGATTAAACAAAGTAATTTGAATTCCTTATTGTAGCACAATTTGTGCGCTACCCTCTATTTGAATTTTTGTTTTTGATAACAACACGTCCACATTTAAATTGGTGATATTTTCGGACCTTCACACAAATTTAGCCAAACTGCAAAAATAATTTTATTTTTATATATAACTTACTTTATACTTATACTCGTATAACTAGTTATTTTAAAGTAAGCCATTTTTGGGCCTCGGACAATTTTTAAGGGGACTATCAAAAAATAAGCCTATATGACTCAAATCGGCCACAAATTAGTCGCTTGTGAATCGAAATATACCATATTAAATTTGAATAAAATCGGTTGTATGTTATATCGGGAGAGAACTTTGCACTAGGGATATTTAAAAACGTGGATCGGTATGACCCATTTTGTTCTAGGTCCCACGACAGCACTGGATTGACCCTAAGCAGGAATTCTTCGGCCAAGGGCTATGTATAAGTAGTTGTTTGTCAATCGAAATATGCCACACCAAATTTAATTGAAATCAGAATTTTTTCTTTAGGGACTCTGCCGAAAATTAAGCCTATATTTGTCAATCGAAATATACCATAACAAATATGATTGAAATCGGAATTAAAAAAGATGTTCTAGAGCGGTTGCATGTTATTTCGGGAGAGAACTTTACACTATATCAACACGTAGACCGGTATGAGCCATTTTAATCCAAGCTAATTTCTATTCGATCGTTATGAACTGTACCCAATTTCATCAATATCGGATGTACTATGTGGTCTCTAGACTTAAACTCATAAAATAGGTTAAACATATATGTGGTAGTTATATCAACATTTTTACCGATTTTTACAAAAGTCGACAGCCATTTTCCAAAAAACTTACATATGCAAGTGGTTCACTTAAACTTGGGTCTAGCTTTAAATATTTTTATATTTACATATTTCGTACTTGAATAATTTTCTTTGCTTTTACATACAACAACCACAAACCCTCAAATCGGAAAACTTCCCAACAAAAAACCGGGAAAACCGGCATGTCGGGTTTGGACATAAAAAACTAAATGCCGGTATTTTGTTTTGGACAAAAGGAGTAAGTTTTGGACACAAGGAGTGGGAGGAAACGAGAAAGCAAACGTCTTAGTCTTAAGAGCTAGGGAATTGCAAACAACGAACTTAGAGAATGTGCAGCTTTACGGAGCAAGCGCTCTGAGTTAAAAATACAGGCAAAGATTGCCCACACCATACTATGGAATAGTAAAATCGTTGGAAAGACAAAGTAGGTCCGTGGTGGCGAACCAACCCTAATCGTAGCCAAAACTTTAAAATAAATCCATATTTTCCTAATTTGGAACCCCACTGACTACACCATTTACAATACAAATAAAAATGCAGAAACGAGTAAAAAGGCTTCAGTCGGATGATCCGAACTACATATATCCTCACCTGTCCTCCATTGCCTGAAGCGTAACGATTTTAATGTAATCGGAAGGTACTTAAGTGGGGCGTGGCATTCACTCTTTACAAAGTTGAAATAAACATTTTGTAGAAAACACAATTTCAGCGAAGTTCATGCATTAGAAAAAAACGTAACATGGGTAATAATCTACCCTCGGTTAGTATCGTTTGCGTGGGAGGTACAGAAAGAGGCGTGGCTGATACTCCAAATTTGCGTCAGCACGTCAAATTTATATTCGAGTTGCTAGTTAATATTTGAAAGCAGAATCGTATAAAGAGTATTGAAATTTGTATGCCAATACCAAAAGTAGGCGGAATGGTGTTTTGCACCGATGGTGTTTTTACCATAATAGGGCGTGTCATCCACTCTTTTCGTTCACGTGTATAAAGCCACTGTAAAAATGAGTGTTGCCTGGCGCCATCTGACATTTTCATTTGAAAGTTTGACATTTTTGAGCATAAACGTACTCAGAATGTTTTAACGTACGACCATCATTGTGACTTTTGACTTAAAAAAATCGATTTGTCTAAAAAATGAAATTACCTCGTGAACATTTTCGTGCGATCATTTTTCACAACTTTCGAAGTGGATTATCACAACAAGAGTGCATCGATGAACTTGAATCTTTATATGGCGATAAAGCACCATCCTATAGCACTGTGAAAAACTGGTTTAATGAATTCAATCGTGGCCGACGCTAGCTCAAAGACGAAGGTTGTGAAGGTCGTACAGAAATACCATGCGTGCACTGATAATGCAAGATCGTCCGTGAGATAGAGGCATCCTTGGGCATTTCTTCCACCAACATACATTCGATATTGCATGGACACCTGGCCGTTAAATAGGTTTTTCTCTCGTTGGATCCCGCACAATTTGACAATCGCTCAAAAAAGGCTCGTGTCGATTGGTGCAAAGAAATTTTGAAAAAAAACGATCGCGGTGCTTAAATATACGTTTATAACAACGTCACAGGTGACGAATCATGGATCTATGCGTATGAGTCCGGAAACAAACAGCAATCGACAGTATGGGTCTTCGAAGACGAGCCAAATCCAACGAAAATTGTTCGTAGAAGAAGCACTTCGAAGCAAATGGTAGCCTTTTTGACCGGCCAAAACGTCGAATTGATGGGTCATTCGCCGTACAGCCCTGACTTGGCACCCAATAAAATTTTCTCTTATTCCCGCACATCAAGAAATGATTGCGTGGTCAACGATTTTCGTCGCCAGAAGATGCTGTTGAAGCGTTCAAAAACCATGTTTTGGAGGTGTCTCAATCGGAGTGGAAAAAGTGTTTCGACAATTGGTTTGAGCGCATGCAAAACTGTATAAAACATGCTGGAAAAAACCTTGAAAAACAATAAAACCATTTTGATGATAAATATTCGCGTTTACTTTATTAGGCAGAAATATATATATATAGCAGCCCTCGTAATGGAGTTCGCAATTTAACATTACAAATGTAGTCTTTAGCATTAATTTTGGGTAATATCGTAAGAGTAGCATTAAATATATTTCAAGCAAAACAATTGGCCAAAATTGTGCATTTGTATGGGAGGTACCACGATGCGGTGTGTCAACCCCTATACGTATGTGACGCGCAAAATATAAAGGGACCTAAGGTTAAAAACCAGTTGTATTCAGCAGAGTCATTTTAAAGTTTAGGTCCCTTTGATGAAAAGTTTTGATCAGGAGAGCCATTTTAAAGATTAGTTCCCTTTCTATTTGCGCTCAGAATCGTCGACTTCACTTTCATAAAACGCGCATATCTCTGGGAGGGAACACTTTTGTTGTCCACATCAAAAAAAAAGAAAAAAAAAATGAAAATTGATTTTTTTACCCTTAGATCCATTTCTCTATGCGCTGTTACATATAGATATCTGCATTATGTGCGACCAGTAACAAATCCTGGTAAAAGTGGATCATGTCGTTCCTAAAGTCATGACATACGTTTCTCCTGCTCTAGAAGTTGCAAATTAAGTCAAAACTTGATCCAACTCTTGATAGAGGCGCGGGCCAAGTAATGTAGGGTATCATATGCTCGTGTCCGCCCAAATTAAGCCTTGTATTTAAAAGTGTTTAACGGACAACTACCTCTCTTTAGCGAAAGTTCTTTCATTTATAAAACTTGGTCAAGTGGAAATACACGATAGGTCGGCTTTTCTTTTTTACAGTGCAAGCAAGCAAAGCCTTGTACAATAGTATTTTGCAAAAGCTTTTATGAAAGCCGCTATTTGAACCGCAGACAAAGGGCTACAAACAAATCCTTTATCTGCACCTTCTATACGTATTTTATACATTATAAATTGTTGGCGATTTAAGCAAAGAAGTGCCAGCAAAGCACTTTGTTAGAATTATAGATTAAACGCCATTAACAAATGCTTTTCAAGTGATTTTTCCATATGCCATCGACACCAAGTGCTCTAGTGGTAATCATTTATTTTGGAAACGTTTGCAATTCATCTTTGGGTAGATATTCTTTGAATCCAAATCAATACCAATGTAATATTCTTCTATTCAGTAATGGAACGATATTAGTGTGTGTGCAATTTTCATTTGAAATAATAAATCAATGTGATAATGTCTAAATCTAGATCTTGTAAACTTTTCAAAATAATGCAACAATAAACAATCGTTCTTTATATACGAGTATATGTGTGTGTGTGAGTGAATCGCTTGTAATAAAATCCTAGATTACAAGTAAAATTATTTTTATTTGCTTAAATGCACTATAAATATTCGCAGCCAAGTAAATATATGTCTATAATGAGTATATCTGTATCTACTTTGGGCATATGTGTTGGAAAATGTAGCTATGACCGCAAAATATAAGCTATTTCTTTATGACTTGACATTAGGGTGAGTCGAAAATTTGCAAAATATTTCTTCCATGCCAAATATTGTAAAATAGTGTTTTATTGTTATTGGAAACTTTGAACAAAATTTATATTTTAATATACCATTGTAATGAAATATATCTTTTTTATATGCTGGACATAGACTGCATGGCTTGTCCTAAATAAGCCTTTTGTGTTGAATTTAATCTGAATATTATATAAGTAGTGTTTTATTGTTATTGGAAACTTTGACCAAAATTTATATTTAAATATACCATTGTACTGAAATATATCTTTTTTATATGCTGGGCCTAAATAAGCCTTTTGTGTTGAATCTAATTTAAATACTAGTATAGATGTCATTGCAAGTAGCTTTTGATGTTTAACAAGATTTTGTAAAAGTTGTCCACAATGGTTATTTCTTTAGAAATACATCAGGTTAGACTGTGCTATATTATTACGCTAATAAGTTAAAAGTATTAAGTATTAAGTTGGTATGCAAAAGATTCGTTGCTCTAGTATGGAATTTAACTAAGATCTACACACAGAGAAAAAATCAGTTGGAAATCGGTCCGAATTACAAATAATCGGTTGGATAAACATAATTCATTTTGCAATCACCAACATTCCATTGTAAGGGGGCTGCTATAGATATTTCTGGCCTAATAATGAAAATGCGAATATTTATCTTCAAAAATGGTTTTATTGTTTTTCAAAGTATTCTCCAGCATGAATTATATATGTGACAGCGCATAGAGAAAGGGACCTAAGGGTAAAAAAAATCAATTTTCATTTTTTTTTCCTTTTTTTGATGTGGACAACATCTGCGAATCGAATGAGACCGATCGCATATCCCAAAAGTGTTCCCTCCCAGAGATATGCGCGTTTTATGAATGTGAAGTCGACGATTCTAAGCGCAAATAGAATGGAACCTAATCTTTAAAATGACTCTCCTGAACAAAACTGGTTTTTAACCTTAGGTCCCTTTCTATTTTGCGCGTCACATATACACTTTTGCATGCGCTCAAACCAATTGCCGAAGCACTTTTTCCACTCCGATTGAGACACCCCCAAAACATGGTTTTTGAACACTTCAACAGCATCTTCTGGCGACGAAAATGACCACGCATTTTTTGATGTGCGGTAATAAAAAGAAATCATTGGGTGCCAAGTCAGGGCCGTACGGCAGATGACCCAACAATTCGACGGTTTGTCCGGTCAGTAAGGCGCTGCTTACAGCCGATGTGTGAGAAGCTCTCATTGTCATGGTGCACAATGATTCGTCTTCTCTAGTTCGTTTTTCGAATTTCTCCGAAGACTTTGGATAAACAAATAGTGGTGTACCACTCAGAATTGACCTCCTATGTTGCTCAAGCGGAACAGTTGCCACATGACCAGTTTTGCCAAAGAAACAGGCGACCATTTGCTTCGAAGTGCTTCTTCCACAACTTTTGTTGGATTTGGCTCGTCTTCGAAGACCCACACGGTCGATAGCTGTTTTGTTGCGGACTCATACGCATAGATCGATGATTCGTCACCTGTGACGTGAAAAACGTCGTTTGAAGCTCCGCGATCGTATTTTTTTAAAATTTCTTTGCACCAATGGACACGAGCGTTTTTTGAGCGATTGTCATTGTATAAGTATTTTTTGCAATATCGTATGTATGCTGGCGGATGGATGCAAGGATGCCTTTATCTCACGGAATGTCACATGACGATCTTGCATTATCAGTTCACGCACGGCATCAATGTTCTCTGGCACAGTGGACGTTTTTGGACGATCTTCACGACCTTCGTCTTTAAGCGAGCGTCGGCCACGATTGAATTCATTAAACCAGTTTTTCACATCGCTATAAGATGGTGCTTCATCGCCATACAAAGAAAGCTGTGAAAACTGATCGCACAAAAATGTTCACGAGTTAATTCCATTTTTTGCCAAATTGATTTTTTCAAGTCATTGTAAACAACACAAATGATGGTCGTACGTCAGAACGTTCGGAGTACGTTTATGCTAAAAAATATCAAACTTTTGAAAGGAAATGTCAGATGGCGCCAGGCAACACTTATTCTATTTGTTGTCAAAACTAGTGGTTATGACAATCAACCAATTATGAAGTACATGTTACTTTGATGTCAATAATTGGTGGTGACAACAAATAAATATCAGAATTTCTTCAAGATAAACTGTTTTTTTTTCTTTTTTAAAAATAAATAAAATTTTTAATTGATTTTTTAAAATTGAATGAATTACTTTAGCTATTTTCTGAATGAAAACCAAAATCGACACAAAGGAGCGCTTCATTGAATTAAATTGTTGTCTTCCTACGAAACTCGAGAGAAACAAAATATTTTTTAACACAAATATATAGCCAAGACTTCAAGAATTCATTAAAGGTTTTTTTGTGTAACATACCCTTGAGTAGCCAAAAATAATTGGTTTAAAATTCCACTTTTCTTCACTTAAAGAATTTATCATGATCAGCTTTATTTAAACATTTTCTTTAAAAACCCAAAATTATTTTTTTTACCCACTTTTCAAAATGGTTGCATAAAATCGTCCTACGATGATTTTTATTAGATTCGAAAGTAAAAACCAAGTTTAAAAAAAAACTGCTCATAAACGAATAATTAATTGTATTCAAATTGTTAAATAAAATTAAATTTTATTAAATTGTTTAGCTCGTTTGTTTTATTTCGGTCTGTTGCTTTTACACATTGAACAGGTATTAAACCGGCTCAAGACCTCTTGCTTCTATATTTAAATAGAAGACAAGTTTTTAACAAAAATGGCAAAGTGACATTGATTTTCGTGGCTGCACACTACTTTTATCTTGATTTCGGGTCCGTGACAACCCTCTTCAGAAAGCCTTGCTGCAATTGTTGAAAGTAAAACCGAACTCTAGGGAGAGCCTGGCCTTATAGAGTTCGGTTTTACAATTACTTTCAACAATTGCAGCAAGGCTTTCTCAAGAGGGTTGTCACGGACCCGAAATCATGATAAAAGTAGTGTGCAGCCACGAAAATCAATGTCACTTTGCCATTTTTGTTAAAAACTTCTCTTCTATTTAAATATAGAAGCAAGAGGTCGTGAGCCGGTTTAATCCCTGTTCAATTTTATTAAATTAATTAAAGAAAAAAATAATATTTTTTTTGATCAGATAACCGAATACATAAAATGTAACCATCATTTGGTGCAGTTAACAAATGCTCGAGGTAATGGCAACCGAATTCAAAGAGTTCTTATAGTCAATAATCTCTAAAAACAGCCAATACATGTACAAATCCGTTTCCAATAATCATCTTAACTAGTTAGGGTTAATTTGTCTCATCTACCCATACAGGAAATTTCAAAATTCTTAACTAGTTAGGGTTACTTTGTCTCATCTGCCCATACAGGTAGTCTCCACTACTGAAAATTGCCGTGTAACAGATCGACATTCGGTTAGAGCGGTGGACTATATGGGTAGTAAGTGAAACCACCAACATTCGCTAGGCAACAAATTCAGTTGTGGCAACATATCTGTACTTTGTGTGCACACAGAGAAAAAAATATTTGCAAATTGTTTGGAACTACAATGATTCGGTTGCAAATGAGCAATTCCGGTTGCAATCACCAAATGTTTATAACCGCAATGGATATTCGGTTCGAAATACCACAAGATGATACACATTAACATCGTACTATACTCATAACTTATTGATCAGTCATACTAATCAAACTCGAAAAAGGTATTTAGTTGCCCCATCTTTTAGGTGTGGCCACCATTAGTTTTGCAAATATTTGTTGTTGTAACTAATTATTAGTGATGATAACTTAAGCTAAATAATGATCGCTTCAATTATTCAATTACATCAACTTATAAAAAATAACTAAAAACGGGCTGCCTAATTGTATTTTTTGCTAATTAAATAATTCGATTGATTGTTAGCGACTTTAAGCCATTCGATTAACAAAAAATTGTTCACTGTTCTGCAACAAAATCCTCCTTTGGAGTCTGGTCGATTCTTATGTAAAATGTTCTCCTAAATCCCAATCTCCGTTTCGAAATATCGTGAACATGAAATTTTTCCAACTTTGGTCATTAATTATCCTACAACCTCGGCAATTCTTATCCGTTTCACTTTCAAATGATAAGATATTGTTAGTTGATAAGAAATATATCTTTCATAAACGAGGGCGACCGCAAAAGTAACTGGCCTAACATAAAAAGAACCGTTTTTTTGGAATTATTATTATTTATTTTTCAACATAATCTCCTTCCAACTCAATACACTTCATCAAACATTTTTCAAGTTTTTTAATTCCATCCGAAAAATAAGATTTTTCAAGACCTTCAAAATATGCCTCAGTTTTAGCAAAAAACTCGCTATTGGACGAACATTTTTTGCCACCGAGATTTTTTTTTTAAATTTGGAAACAAGAAATAATAAAAAGGAGCTAAATCTGGTCTATATGGTGGATGCGGAGAAATTTCAAATCGTAATACGGCCAGTTTTTGTTGAGTTAAAAATGCAGTGTGTGAAGGAGCATTATCTTGATGAAAAAGAACTTTTTTTTGCTAAATGCGGTCGTTTTATCTTGATTTCTTTACTCAACCGATCCAATAATGCACAATAATATTCACTATTTATAGTTTTTCCTTTCTCAAGATAATCAATACATATTATACCCCTTGCATCCCAAAATACTGTCGCCAAAAGCACAGTATTTGCGGATAGCTTTTTCATGTGGAGATCATCATGTAAAATACTCCAAACTTGTTTTTCGTGTATTTTAACAATATCAGCAAGTTCTCTGAGCTATATTGGTCAATCTTTAGTCACTTTATTAAAAATTTTTCTAATGTTTTCAATAGTAGTAGCAGTTTTCGGTCTTCCAGAGCGTTGTTCATCTTCCGTACTTGAACGACCCATATTAAATTGTCGAACCCAGGATTTCACGGTGGAGTATATGGTGCATTAGCACCATGAACAGAATCCAATTCATCTTTGATTAATTGTGGCGTATAACTTTTCATATAAAAGTGTTAAATTACCGCACGAAACTCTTTATTTTCCATTTTTCAAAAATTATAAAACTTGTTTACTTCAATCACCTGTAACAAAGAAAATAATCATTAAAAATTTCGGAAATTTTGACAGATGGCTTAAAAAAGATTGTTTTAAAAAATAAAAAAAAGTTGCTAGCAAAACAGAAAATGTGCCAGGCCAGTTAGTTTTGCGGTCGCCCTCGTAAATCATAATTTATAAGAATTGTGGCAATTACAGCTAAAATAAGTCAACATTTTATTTTTTTAGCTCGTTTGTTTTATTTCGGTCTGTTGCTTTTACACATTGAACAGGGATTAAACCGGCTCAAGACCTCTTGCTTCTATATTTAAGTAGAAGACAAGTTTTTAACAAAATGGCAAAGAGACATTGATTTTCGTGGCTGCATACTACTTTTGTCAACCCTCTTCAGAAAGCCTTGCTGCAATTGTTGAAAGTAAAATTTCTTTTACACATTGAACAGGGATTAAACCGGCTCAAGACCTCTTGCTTCTATATTTAAATAGAAGGCAAGTTTTTAACAAAATGGCAAAGAGACATTGATTTTCGTGGCTGCATACTACTTTTATCAACCCTCTTCAGAAAGCCTTGCTGCAATTGTTGAAAGTAAAATTGTTTTGTTGAAAAATTTTGTTTTCAGAATTGCCGAAGTGTTAGGCAAATTAATAAAAAACTTCAGAAAAATTTCAACTTCACGATATCTCGAAAACTATACGTGATAGGGACACTGAATTCAGATTGAGGAGATCATATAATAGTTGGTTTTGTCTAAAGAAGTGCTCAAAACTTAATTTTTGCAGAACAGTGAAACCATTCATTACCGTTTCCACTTTTTCCTCGTCATGGTGCTCCCTAAGAGTACTCGTACTTCATTGTGTATGCAAACAGTTTTTTGCCTCTGATTAAAATTTTATTGTTTTCGTTTAAATTGTGCGGAATGTTGATTCCCAGCAAACCAAACCTTCAGAATTGGTCAGAATTCTGAACGACAATCGGCAAAATGTTCCGTTTTCTTACCGAGTTCGTAACGAAAAACATATGAGAGGGTTGACAAGAATTCTGAACTACTTCTCTGAAAAAAAAATCCTCAGACAAATCGAACAGAGTTCGTAACGATTTCGGTAAGAATTCTCGATAGAGTTCAGATATTATTCATAATTGTCTGATATCAGACATTGTCGGCAAATTTGGTTTACTGGGTTGCTAGATCCAAAAATTCTTTTCTGAAGGTTTTGATACATGGTGTGTTGCAACCTTACTACAGTTTCAATAACTAAAATTTACAGAGCACAACTAACATTCGGTTGTACTGATGGCATACTCGAGGTACATGTAACCTCAATCAAAAAAAATGTTGTGGCAACGATTTTGTTCTCTGTGTGCCATAAGAAAGCTTTCAATATGTGTTTTATTAAAATAAAAAAAATCTAAATGAATTAGAACTTATGACAGTTTTTAACGGACTACCTGTTACAGTTTGTAAAGTTTACGCTAAAAGCCCCTTTATGATGACGTTAACATGCCAACCAACAGAAGAATGTTGCCAAATAAGATATTACTTTACAAATTGCTTGAAAAATAATTGCATTTTGTTTAAAAGTTTTCATTTTGTCGAAATTGAGTTTTCAACAAACAAACAAGAACAAAATGGCCAAAATGTGTTTGAAAACTTTTCTTTATTTTTATGGGCAAAACGTTGGCTAAGCTGTTCAACCTGTTCAAAACGCATTAATATCATCACCACCGAACAAATATGTAAAACAAATGTGCCGGACAAGCACACGTAGAAGTCATAAAACAACACAATAGGCTCTGGGGTTTCCTTTAAGAGGATCTGAACCTAAAAAACAGAAAAAAGTAAGTGAAGTTTAATCTCATTGGCTCGTGAAGTAGCTGGTATTCACGAGGTGCAGCAAATCGCCGCTGTGAAATGGCAGATGTTCCTCCCTGGCTTTGTCCAGTGTTACTTCTGTGATGGTGTTGCATACTAGATATTACACCATTGCGTCCCACAGTTCCAACATACCTATTGGAAAACCTGTTAGATTTATATAAGTAGATGACCAAACTGTGCTTAATATTGTTTTCCCTTTTTTCACATACATTTCGTCCTTTTTACGATTGATATATTATGACTATTTTTGCCTATTTCTTTTGTTTGTGGTCCTTTTCTTTTTCGTTTTTCTTGTTCTTTTTTTTATCAAATTATGGAAGGTTTTCCCAAACATGATTTGCTTTCGACCTGACCTTCAAATGGTTTTTATTGATCTTGCGAGAGGGAATTCTTTTATTTCTTTTCGGCACATCAATTTCCATGTGTCCATTTGGCCCTGCTCTCTTTAATTGCATTTTAACACAATTTTTTTTATTCAGTCGCACCGAGCTGAATGATGCTTGTTATGAGGTCAGCACCCAAATTGTTTTCCTGATAAAAGCAAAAATGGCCAAAAAAATATTCTGTTTTTGTAGGTGTTTTCCCCCCTTCATTATTACATAATAGTGGTGGTCAATGGTCGAGATGAGATGACGATGATTGATGGATATCTTTTTTGCCGTACTTCTCAAAATGACTTTGGCAGCGGTTGCTGTTATCTCGTTTGCACGGGCGAGAAATGAGAATAAAAACGTTAAATATCTTTTTGTAAATGAAATCTTTGGAGAGATTTGAAGTATTTACGAGGTACACATCTTGCAGCGCCAGTAACAAGTGGCAGAAGCGACACATAGAGAAAAAGTCGGTTGAAAATCGGTCTGAATTGCAAATATTCCGTTAAGAGTGTTGCAGCAACAAAATACAGGATGGAGCGCGGTTTTTTGCTTTTTTGCACTGCAGGCTGTGGCGGCACTGTTGGTCGAATAGAGTGAAGAGTGTGCGTGGCTTATAGTGGCTGACGGGAGATTTGTATTCGCCTACCTTTTAGTTACCATCATGCATTGGACACGTGAGGAGAGGTCATTTTGTGTTGAAGCGTACTTTTCGCCTCAGTGGGTGTGTAAACAAACAACATATGCGGTACTGGAGTGAAACAAACCGCAGAGAACTTCAGCAGAGTCCTCTGCACTCGGACCGCGTCACTGTGCGGTTCGCCATATCAGGAGTAGGCATAATTGGCCCTTACTTGTTTCCAGGATAACCGTCTTGCCGTAACTGTGAACTCCGAACGGTACTCGACTATGATACAGGATTTTTTTCTGCCGGATCTTGAGGCAATGCAATTAGGGGAGACATGGTTCCAACAGGATGGTGCCACTGCACAGCGAGGGTTACCATGAATTGTTTAAGACACATGTTTACTAGACGGCTTATCTCGTTAAGGGGTGATGTGAGCTGGCCGGCACGCTCACCAGACTTAGCCCCATGCGATTTTTTCCTTTGGGGTTACCTGAAGTGGGTGATCCATCTAGAGGTAATTTTTCAGAACAAAAAAAAAATATTAAAATTCAAATCAAGTGTGGAATCTTTATTGGTAATTTGAAAGGACATTTTATGGCATTTATTTTTTGAATATAATTTCCTTCAAATGTTGGCCGCAACTACGCCTCAGGATTTCCATTCTGAGGGTCCAATTTTGGATGACATGTTTGATCGCATTTCGAGAGCTAAGTGGCGTAAGAAGCGTATGCGTAGGTTGCAGCGTAAGCGCAGAAAGATGCGTGCAAGGTCCAAATAAACTGAATCTTATGTAGTTCCTTGTATTGAGTGCAACAACTCTTAAACGTTATGGAAATGACACGCGAAATGTTGGCTTCCAAAACCTGAATCGTAGCTGGATTGTCAGCATAGACTTTGGACTTTACGTAACCCCAAAGAAAAGTGTCTAAATGTGTGATATCACTCGATCTAGGCGGCCAACTCACCTGTCAAAAACGTGAAATTAGCTGGTTTTCGAAATGACTTCTCAATAGATCCATTGTTTTAGCAGCTGTATGGCAAGTGGCACCGTCCTGTTGAAACCAAGTGTCGTCAAGATTACGGACTTCAATTTCAGGTAGCATGAAGATCGATATCATTATGCGATAGCGAGCACCATTCACGGTTACGTATCGGCCATCATCATTTTTGAAAAAATATGCCCCGATGATTCCACCAGCTTTTAAAGCGCACCAAGCCGTGGTTTTCTATGGGTATAATGACACCTCTTGAACCTCTGCTTGTTAATCTTCAGCCCAAATGCGGCAATTTTGTTTATTGACTTTGCCGTTGGGCCAGAAATGGGCCTCATCACTCAACAACATTTTGGTCGAAGACAGCGGATCTTCCCGTTTCTCACCGAACGCTCATTTCCATAATACAGTTACCAACATTTGAAGGTAATTATTTTCAAAAAATAAATGCCATAAAATGTCCTTTCAAATTACCAATAAAGATGCCACACTTGATTTGAAGTTTTATATTTTTTTTGTTTTGAAAAAATACCTCCAGATGGAGGACCCTATATATCAACCGTCCCAACACCATGGAAGACCTTATTAAAAATATTGAGGCTGAAATTGGCAGAATACCATTCGACATGCTTGTTAGAGATCATGAAAACTTCTGAAAGCGTATGCAGCAGTGTGTGGATAGCGAAGGTCGACATTTGCCAGATACACTATTTAAAGCCATGTAATTAAAATTCCCTTACAGTTCAATATAATTCAAATATAAAATAAATTTGTCTAAGGTTTATTATTTTTTTATTTTATTCCCAAATAAGCTACTTATCGCGCTCCACCCTGTATTAATAATCTTGATGGAAATTCGTTACGTTTATAAAGGGTGGTCCAACTAAAACGCGATATTAATTGTAGATAAAATAAAAAGCTTTCAGAGAAATATCTTTATAGTTTTTTATTATGATAGAAGGATCTTTGCCACGGTTCCGGTGGCATACCTCTATCCTCTATGGTCCATATGTTCAATTACTCTGCAGCATAATGAAGGTTTAATGTCATTACTGTGCCGAATTGGCTCATCCTAAGCTCTTGAATAGTTTTTGGCTTATTAAGGTTCCTCTTTTCTTTTAAACATCTCCAAAAAAAGAAGTCCAATGGAGTTAGTTGACATGTGTTAACTTCGCCACATTGCACAGTGGACCAGGATCGATTTTCTGCGGTCAAAATTCTATGACTTTTGAGCTAGAAAATATTTTTGAGTTCTGTACAAAAATATTAAAGATAAGAAACTACACTTTATTTAAAAATATAGTGCAACAGTTCTTAAAATGTATGAGTAACAATTCGTCAAAGTCGAAAAATTAAATCTTATTTTTTAAATTTTCAAAACCTTCAAAAAGCAATAAATCTGTTTTGCGCATTTTATGAACAATTACTTGCCAATATGTAAAAAAAATAAAAACGAAAAAAACAATTTTTACTTTTCTTTAAAATCGAAATATACGAAAAGTAGTCTCCTTAATTTATTTTAAATTTTAATTGCTCAAAATAGCCCTTGGCTACAATTGCGCTTTACTATATGTGACAGCGCATAGAGAAAGAGACTAAGGGTAAAAAAATCAATTTTCAATTTTTTTTCTTTTTTTGATGTGGACAACATCTGAGCATTGAATGAGACCGATCCCATGACCCAAAAGTGTTCCCCCCAGAGATATGCGCGTTCTATGAAAGTGATGGTACACAAAAGAAACACGTATTAAAATCTTTAAAATGGCTCTCCTAAACAAAACTAGTTTTTAACCTTAGGTCCCTTTCTATTTTGCGCGTCACATATATAGATTTACTAGATCAAAAGTTATAGAATTTTGGCCGATGGAAGTTGTTTCTGAACCACTGTGCGACGTGCGATAAAACGGCCATTGAATTTCTCGCGCATAAGAGCCATTGTTTCGTTTTCGTTGGCTGTGTGGCAAATGGCACTATCCTGTTGGAACCACATATCGTCTAGGTTGCATATCCTTAATTTCTGGCCACAAGAAGTCCGTTAACATCTCGCGATAGAGAACACCATTCACGGTAACATCAATTAAATAGAAGTACCGCCTGATGACGCCGCCAGTCAATAAACAACGCCCATAAATCACTTTTATGTCGATGCATCGGATGTTTAACAATCACTCGTGGATTCACATTTGCCTAAATGCGGCAGTAAGTAATCATTCACTTCTGCCTGTTTAACCAAATATTCGACGCTAGAAATGGTCAGTAGGCTTCAGACCTTGAGTCAGTCGAGCCTTGTCAGCGTGTAAATTCAAATCATTATTCAAATTTCGCTTCATAGATATTCGTTAGATATTTAATTGTTATGCACGACGACGAGTCGAGGTTGACAGCTATAACAGCATCAATGTTATGTTTGGTACTATTGATCGCCCGTTTTGAAAAACAGCAATACTTTTTGGGCCACTTGAGCCAAAACGTCCAGCAACTATGCTGAAGTATTAAGTGCGTCCCAACTAACAGTACCGATCTTAACCATTGTCAGTCCACAAAATATTGTGCTTTGTTAGCAGTTACTCAAAATAGTGTAATTTTATCCAAGGTACCTTACGTTTCGTAAGAGGAAACTTTTTTTACGCCGGCCCTTTTTCAATTCCAAACAGCATTTTACCATAAGTCATTATTATGCAAAATTTAAAGATCATAGGTTAATTTGTTTAACCGCTATCGTACTTTCAACGTACACACGGACGGATATGGCTAGCTCATCTTAGAATTTTACGATGTTCAATATTATAATAGTGATCGGCCCGCGATATAAACCTGAATTTTGAGAGTCAATATCTCGTGAATGACGATGATAGTTTGTATCTGTACTTATATATGGTATAGATAGAAAAATACCCTTGGCAATATTTTACATATTGTACCATAATCCATGATGGAGAATGTATAAGCTTCAGCTCGACCGAACTTATTTTTTCCACTTGCTACAGGTATCGCCGGCTTTAAGCCCTTTATTATCTTTGTGAAATTTCTTTGTGTTCAATTTCTTAAATTGAGTACAAGGCTGCCAAGCAACAACCATAGAAAATCGTGTTTTTCCATAAAAAGAAAATTATAAAATTTCATAAAATCGTCGCATGCAAATAAGACTATGTTTACATTAAATCAATTTTGGATTATGCTGAAATTATAGTTATCATCACCAATAATTGGTCACAACAACATTTTTCCTATACTATTGTTAATACGATGATTAAAATTTTCATTGTTTGGAACAAAAGATTTGTTTATAGAAGGGTAAAGAGTTTAAAAGACGATGAAAGATTTTTGACTGAGCTCATTAACCGATTGGCTTTATTATAGTCAGTAAGATGGCTATTTGCCTATTCACACACCATTACGAGGCTGCTATATGCTGAGGCTGCTAAGGTTAAAAACCAGTTTTGTTCAGGAGAGCCATTTTAAAGATTAGGTCCTTTCTATTTGCGCTTAGAATCGTCGACTTCACTTTCATAAAACGCGCATATCTCTGGGAGGGAACACTTCTGGGGCATGGGATCAGTCTCATTCGATGCTCAGATGTTGTCCACATCAAAAAAAGTGAAAAGTTGATAAAAAGTTTTGTTCAGGAGAGCCATTTTAAAGATTAGGTCCCTTTCTAAATACTTGCGCTTAGAATCGTCGACTTCACTTTCATAAAACGCGCATATCTCTGGGAGGGAACACTTTTTGGGGCATGGGATCGGTCTCATTCGATGCTCAGATGTTGTCCACACCAAAAAAAAATTAAAATTGACTTTTTTACCTCTATGCGCTGTGACATATATATTTCTGGCCTAATAATGAAAATGCGAATATTTTTCATCAAAAATAGTTTTATTGTTTTTCAAAGTATTCTCCAGCATGATTTATACACTTTTGCATGCGATCAAAGCAATTGTCGAAGAACTTTTTCCACTCCGATTGAGACACCTCCAAAACACGCTTCAACAGCATCATCTGTTCTTCAATTCGACGTTTTGGTCGGTCAAAAAGGCGCTGGTTTGAGCCGATATGTGAGAGCTCGGGCTCATACTCATAGATCAATGATTCGTCACGTTTTTTTTCAAGATTTCTTTGCACTAATCGACTCGAGCCTTTTTTGTGCGATTGTTAAACTGTGCGATTGTTAAACGGCCGTTTTTGGACGGCCTTCATCCTTGAGCGAGAGTCGGCCACGATTGAATTCATTAAACCAGTTTTTCACAGGCTATAGGATGGTGCTTCATCGCCACACAAAGATTTAAGTTCATCGATGCACTTTTGTGGTTATAATCCACGTCGAAAGTTGTAAAAAATGATCGCACGAAAATGTTCACGAGTTAATTCCATGTTTTTGCCAAATTGATTTTTTCAAGTCACTGTAAACAACACAAATGATGGTCGTACGTCAAAACGTTCTGAGTACGTTTATGCTAAAAAATGTCAAACTTTCCAATGGAAATGTCAGATGGCGCCAGGCAACACTTAGTGTGGCTTAGGTCAGATATATATATATATATATATATATATATATATATATATTTTTAGATGTATATATATATATATATATATATATATATATATATATATATATACATACATAACTTATTGATCGATCATAACAATAAAACGCGAAAAAGGTAGGTTGCTATATATATACATATATATATATATATATATATATATATATATATATATATATATATATATATATATATATATATATATATATATATATATATATATATATATATATATATATATATATATATATATATATATATATATATATATATATATCTATATATATATATATATATATATATATATATATATATATATATATATATATATATATATATATATATATATATATATATATATATATATATATGTATATATATATATATAGCAACCTACCTTTTTCGCGTTTTATTGTTATGATCGATCAATAAGTTATGTATGTGTACAGTACGATGATCATATTTATTGTCTTTTGATATATCGATTATAAACATTTGGTGATTGCAACGGAAGTTCTTCTTTTGAAATAATTTTTTTGCAATTCCAATGAATTCTTATTAATTTTATCTTTGTGTACATGCTAAACGAAGGCTTTTCTAATTGGCTTTTGTACAAATACTTGAGGGCAACATAAATTCTTTTACATATTTTGGTTTTTAAAAAATGTCAATTTAGCTTTTTCATTCAAAATTGTTGGCGATCCACATTATGTCATATTCTTCTTTTAAAACCGCCACAATGACAATAAATCTTTAATACTGGCAGCCCAGTTTAAGTACCCATATGCCGATACTCAATAGTGTACACTAGTTTTGACCATTAGGACCGTTTTTTAGATGTCAAGGGCGTTTAGATACGATCCCTATTTTAGAAAAAATTTAAAAATATAAATTTCTGGATTCCTAGTAAAATTTGCCAAAAATTGAGTTCGCTTGTTTTGACCTCCCCCCTAAGACCCTCAATTTCTTTGAATCTTAATGTAAGACTTGTCTTGAAATAACATGTGTATTTCGAAAAGTAACAATTTCTGATTAAATTCAAGCTATCTTTGTCCAGGTTCATTAGTTTGTGTTTCTTGGGACCATAGACCCGTTCTCTTTGAGCACAAGGGATCATTGATGAAACGACCATGCTTTAAAATGTGAAGTAGAACTCCATAAACGATCTCATCTTTACCTAACCATTACTGTAAAAATATCAAGTTAATTTGGGAAATATCGTGCTTCAGTTCATTTGGCTAATATGAGTATCGCGCTTTTAACAGATACACTGGCAGACTAATGGATACGACTAAATCGTTCAAGAATTTTTAAGTTTATTATATTATACTTTACTGCTTAAAGCAAACGGAATGACAAATTTAATACATACTCCATGCTGTAGTGGAGGGTATAACCCCCATAGGACAGTTCCTACTTTTCGTTAGGGCTACACAGTAGGGTGGAGTGAAAACATGCTTTTTTTATAATTTGAAAAAGTTAACCTCGGAAAGAGATGTAGTCTGGGGTCCTAAAGAGGGGAAAAATAAAGAAAAAAATTTAAAAAAATTTTTAGGGGTCGCGCCACTCCCTAGAAATTTGGAAATTATCGCTATTTTGGCGTTGATTTTAGAAAAATCCTAAAAATTAACGACTTAACTTATTCGAAATTTAAAAGTTTGAGCTTGTTCAGTGCCCAAACAAAAGTATTTGAGGCAAATATGAGAATAATCGACTAATATTTGTAGCTTTGGTGGCGATTTCATTGTTCAGTCAATTTTCTGAAGAAGGGACGATTTGACTTATTTTACTTTTTTAAATTTTTGAACAATGAGAAATTTTTTTTTAAATTTTTCCATGCCCTTATTTCATTGTTTACGCTATTGCAAACATTTATTGGCATACAACTTTTTAGTATTTTTCTAAAATCAACGCCAAAATAGCGATAATTTCCAAATTTCGAGGGAGTGGCGCGAACCCTAAAATTTTTTTAAAATTTTTTTCTTTATTTTTCCCCTCATTAGGACCCCAGACTACATCTCTTTCCGAGGTTAACTTTTTTTGAATTTCACTCCACCCTACTACACAGCCTTTCAATTAAAAAGCAATGCCAAATAGCTCCACGATATGGAGTCTCTGACCAGTAGTTCAAGGTTGTGCAAATTTGTAAACTCTTTCTATGACTGTGGCTTCTCAAAGATGTATTTGGCCATCTCTGTCCATGTAAAAGACGACCTTTTGATAGTCTGTTATTTTGTTTTAATACAATCAGGCCACAAAGCAGGGTAATCGAAAAACGCCCTGCAATAAACGATTCTATTTTTCTTCTATTGGATCGATTTCTTTTTCACATTTTCTATTTTGTCTAAACAATATGTTTTAATGGAATTTTTCTTTGTGATTGAATACATTCAGTCAAAGGGAATTCGTGCTCTAGCACCATTAGCACGGGCAATATTTCAAAATATTGTCCAGACATAAAGCAAGCGAAAAGCCAGAATTGATTGAAAATACAATAAGAACCAACCGAACTTATGTGTAAGTGTGTAAAAGAAAACATACATTTCGATTTATATTTTGATTACTTTTCATAGGGTGGGTTAGCAAAACAGACATTAGGAGTGTACCGGGACATGACCATTAAGATTCGAATCAAAAAGCTTGTTTTTTGTACTTGCTAGGTGAGATTTTAAGTGGAGATAGGTCATAGTTGACTTTTTGTCCACAGCTCAATTGCTGTTGACCTTTGTAGTTTAAAACTACAATCAAATTTAGCTGCCCCATATTGAGGAATTCTCATGTTTTCAACACCTTAAACTTCTTCAAGTGTCTCAGTAGACTACCGTACCGCAGCTGTAGAAAGTACTCGTACCGTCATAAGTATCTGGTGTCATAAAGATATAGATATACGGCTATTTATTTAGCAACTAGCTCAGTTGGTTATTGCAGTGCGTCATTATTATTTTGCTGTTGGTTTGGCTTTGTCTAACTATCAGATGATGCCTTCTTATAAATTACGATATTATCGTCGGGAGATTACTACGTTTAGAAAAATACACATTGCAAAAATGTATTCGTTACTAAACCAAAGATGACAGCGTCGTAGTCTCTTACAAATGTCTTGGATGGAATTATTGTCTGAACAAAAAACTCAAAAAAAACTATTTCCAAATCGCTTTGCACTCAAAGGTAGTTTTTACTACTGCTCCACTGTAGCAAAGGCTTAAAACATGAATAATGCGTTTTGGAGTTGTTCTGCTCATTTCATTTAATCATCTTACGCTTAACGAGAAACGCATTGTGTAACAAGCGATAGATTAGGTTTCTTTGCGTGTTGGCTTAATGTGGAATGTAGTCGAACAAGTATGAAATATTTCATAAATTTATTATGAATTTTTTTATTTTTGTTTAAGCAAAGGCCGCGCTGTCTGTTTCGTGGATTTGTCAAATTTTTTATAATAAAAGCAATTATTAAGAAAACTAGTAAAAAAAACTAAAGTCGGACGCAGCCGGTACTACCCTGTACTGCTGGATGTTTACATAGTTTTAAAAAATATAATACGGTGTTTGGGAATGAAATAAAATATTATGAACCCTAGAAAAATGTATATTATATTTCAATTATATTGAACAGTAAGGGAATTTTTAAATTACATGGTTTTAGATAGTGAATCTGGCAAATGTCGGCATTCGCTATCCACATACTATCGCTATCTTGCATACGCTTTCTGAAGTGTTCATGAACTCTAACAAGCTTGTCGACTTATTCAGCCTCAATATTATTAACAAGGTCTTCCGAGGTGTTGGGATCGTTGATATACACCTTCGATTTCAGGTAACCCCAAAGGAAAAAATCGGATGGGGCTAAGTCTGGTGAGCTTGCCGGCGAGTTCAAATTACCCCTCAAAGAGATAAGCAGTCCAGGAAATATTTGCCTTAAACAATTTGTGGTAACCCTCGCTGTGTGTGAAGTGGCCTCATCCTGTTGGAACCATGTATCCTCTAATTGCATTGCCATTGGCTGAAAAAATCCTGTATCATAGTCAAGTACCGTTCGCGCACAGTTACGGCAGTTACGGCCGAGCAGAGCGTTTCGGAGATTGCAGTACCGCTGTTCTAACACTCTCGATGTTTTGTGGTGCTGTAATTCTCTCAGGCCCCTTTCGTACATATGACTCATTGCCTGCTGTTATCAAAGAAGTTACCCAATTTACAATCAATTGTCCAGGAACACGTCTTCGTGGGGGAACAGTGAATCGTAAACGAAAAGCATGCAGCACTGCAATGATCGAGTGTGCCTTTGAAAAATACGCTTCAAGAAAACATTACGTGAGGAGTGTCCAATGCATGATGGCAACTGAAAGGCAGACGAATACAAATCTCCCGTCAGCCACTAGAGCATATAAATTACGCGAGCGAAAAGGCAGCACGAATCCAATCCGCACTTGTTAGGATGTTGCCCAATATTGGAGGCCACAAACCAGCTAGAAGGAAACTACTAACATCAGTCGTTAACTCGGTGATCCTCTATGCAGAGATATGCTAAATTCTGAAAGAGAAGTTTCAAAGGATATTTGGCAAGCCAGATGGGACAGCAGCACGAAAGGCAGATGGACGCGACAGTCAATCCCCACTGTCTCTGACTGGATAAATCGGTCCCAAGGGGACGTAAACTATTACCTGATGCAATTTCTTACAGGGCATGGTTGCTTTAGGAAATATCTTCACAGGTTTGGACATGACAGCTCGTCTGTATGCCCGAACTGTGTGGAGGAAGAAGAAACCGCAGAACACGCTGTATTTAACTGTCCCGGATTAAGCGCTTCACTTATGGACATCCCGGGCCCTCAACACGTTGTGGAATTTATGCTCCAGAGTGTTGACAATTGGGCGAAAGTAGAAATGCACACAGCAATAGTGCTTAAGGAATTACGAAGGACGGAACGCATTCAAAACGCGGAATCAAGATCTAACGATGAAACGGCGATAGCTTAAATGCTAACCAGCCCACGCGAAGTAATACCTTACGGCAGTCCAGCGGGGGAGAGTGGTTGAAGTGTGGGTGGTGGGGTTTAGTACGTAGGCGCCAGAGATGGCGAACCGTACTTGATTGTAGTGCGGGCTACTTGTATCGATGAATATTCCACACCTCCGGTTTGTAACAAAAAAAAAAACTATAAGCCACGCACACTCTCCACACTCTTCGACCAACAGAGCCGCCATAGTGCAAAGACGCAAATTACCGCACTTAATCATGTATTTAAATTTGCGACAAAAAAAAAAATTGAAGTTTTTTTTGTTACCCATATGTTCATGTTTAACTGAACCGTATTTTTTGCCCTTGGGTCCTATCCATTGTTGCCCATCGCAACAAATTTAGTCAAATCGCAAAAATAGTTTTTGTTTCGGCTTTGTTAAAAAAATGTGTTGTTATTTGATGACCATATATCCCCGTTTTTGCTGGCCATTTGCAAATTTAAATTTATATTAAATTACAAAATTGAAAGCGCATACGGGGGCTGCTATATACATTTCTGGCCTAGGCAACACTAAGTGTTGCCTGGCGCCATCTGACATTTCCATTGGAAAGTTTAACATTTTTAGCACAAACGTACTCAGCTCGTTTTGAAGTACGACCATCATCTGTGACTTAAAAAAAACTATTTGGCAATAAATTGAATTAACTCGTAAACATTTTCGTGCGATCATTTTTCACAACTTTAGACGTGGGTTATCACGACAAGAGTGCATCGAAGAACTTAAATCTTTGTACGGCGATGAAGCACCATCCTTTAGCAATGTGAAAAACTGGTTTTTTGAATTCAATCGTGGCCGACGCTCGTTCAAAGACGAAGGTCGTGAAGGTCTTGCAAAAACGGTCGCTGTGCCAGAGAACATTGATGCCGTGCTTGATCTGATAATGCAAGATCATCATGTGACATACCGAGAGATAGAGGCATCCTTTGACATTTCTTCCACCAGCACACATTCGATAGTGCATGAACACCTGGCCTTTTTACGGTTTGTTCTCGTTGGATCCCGCACAATTTGACAATCAAAACAAGTAAGTAAGTGCTATAGTCGGGCGTGGCCGACTCTATGATACCCGCACCACTATAAATGTAATTAAGTCTCCCGTTAATCGAAAGCACTCGTCGCTATTTCTATCTGTATCTATCACGCAAGCACTAAGCCTTTATACCCCATACCACTATGTGGTGAGGGTATAACAATTATAGTTGGTCCACATTTTCATACCTTGTTTTCGGACCCTGTGTCCTCCCACGGACGAGATAAATCATTTGGCTTGACATATTTAAAGTCCTGAGGCAATTCCCTGTCATTTGAGGGGTCACACTAAAATCCGGGTAAACCGAAACTTTTGGACCCTCCTAATGGACCCTGGGGCCCAAACAGGTCGAATTTTTTTCTGTATTTAAAATTGTAAGATAATTTCCTTTCATTTAAGGAGTCACACTTATATTTAAAATCATGGGTCCATTTTTTGGGTTCTGAAGGCCCCGTAGGTCCGAGAGGCGGGTCCAACTATTTTTTTACATTTTGTGGTCAGTTCTACATCGAATGGCATATTTTTTTAATTTGTTGACCAATACACGCGACATCAACTGGATTTGGACCAAATCCGGGAGTTCCTTTGTATGGGGGGTCTATCAGAAAGTGCTCCGATTTGGACCAAATTCAATAGCGTCCGTCCTTGTCCCAATATATAATGCGACCTGTACTTTGATTACAAGAATAGATGGACATCTTTACATCCAGCCAGCCAGCCGACCAGCCAGCCGCCCAGCCAGCCAGACAGACATGGCTAGATCGACTCAAAATGTAATTCTGAGCAACTTTCTCTCTGGTCCCGGTATTCTAACTCGATTCCTTCGATGTGTTACAAACGCAAGCACTAAGCCATTATACCCCATACAACTATGTGGTGCGGGTATAAAAAGGCTCGTGTCGATTGGTGAAAAGAATTTTTGAAAAAATACGATTGGAAAATTGGCCACAGCTTGAACCAAAGCAGTCTTAAGAGATCCAATGTTGGGATATCTTTTGTGACAAAACTTGTCCTCTAAAACCGTCCACAATTTGTAATCCAATGGGTTCAATTCTGGACTGCCTGAGGGCCATTCTTCAGAAGAAATGAACGCTGGAAAATTGTTTCAAAGTCAGGCCTGGGACGTTTTTGCCTTATGGGCTGGCACAGAATCCTGCTGAAAAGTACATGGCTGGTTTTGGAACAGCGAATTGTAAAGAGGCTTTGGCCGATGTTTTGACTCCTTGTTCGCAGAAATGCAGGTCAGTGACTCCATCGTAAGAGACTCTTTACCAAGCCATGACTGAAGCTGCGTGATGACCCTTTTCCACCCTTTGGATCAGTTCAAATGCTGCCTCAGATGACCGCGCACACACTCTATCATTTAGCTTGTTAAATTTTTCCTGAACGGTAAAAATTATTAAAGAAACTATCAAGCTGGTCTGAACGACATTTACGCTGATAAAGTAGCAGTAGCCACCTATATCGTGAATGTAGTGATAGGGGAACATCCCCCCAGAGATTTCAACAGAGGAGAAGGCGCTATTTCGTCAGACGCTCGTGGTTCTGGCTCAGCTGAGATATGAATGATACATCCGCCTTAAATCGTATTGGGCGGGAATTTTTTCTTAAGTTGCGAAGGTTCGTCTCGTCTTCCATTAGGGACCACATAATGTGTTTCAATTGTCCGGCCAAGCCAACTCAGCCGACCCCAAGGTCTCTTTCAACGCATCCAGTTTAAGTGGCGCGTTTCCTTTACCTGGATATCGAAGCAGATTTCCGATCGAGGATCAAGACTTCGAAACAAAATATATTGTTGTCACAACAACTACAGCTAATGGACGGACATACATCGTTAAATTAAATAAGCTTGTGATTCTGAGTTGCTCGGTATACTTGAGGATATACCCTGAGCTCAAATATTTTCAACTGATAATAACCTTTACCTCTAAGTGGTATTGGGTATAAAAATAACTTCATACTCCAGATTTATTCTTATATTTCGAATCACTGTTTTTAGGGTAATACCCTTTCAAAATGAACATGAATCCAAGTACGAGTATGCACTTAAAGGCCCGGTCACACTGACGCTATTTTTCTTACGCTGCGTATTTTTTAACTTCCTGCAATCTAAAAACCATTGAAATAAACGTTCAAAATGTATGAATTTTATAATTCTTTTTAATGTTTTTAACTTATGCATATTTCAGTGGTTTTCAGACTACCAGAAGTTAATTAAAAGAAAGCTTCATTCAGTATGCCCGGACCTTAATTCGTAAAATTAAACTATGGTTATATCAACTCTTCTACACGTAGAAAAAAAGTATGGTTGGATAACAATATTCAAAGGACATTACGAGTATACATTTGTTGGGTGTAAGGTTGTGGTACAACAATATTGTAATACTCACTACAATAGAATGATTTAAATACAACCATAACAACAGTTTAATTCACACATAACCATACTATGATCTCCACAACCATACTATGATCCTCACAACCATAACATGTTTCACATACAATCAAAATATGAACCTCACAACTATAGTATGATTCACACGCAGCCATGTTATTATCGCTACAACCATAGTATGATCACACACAATTATACTATGATCCCTAAATTTATTTATTACAATTGTGTAAAGTTGTCAACAACAGATTTAAATAATATAATTATAATACAAATAATTAAAAAATGCATCAAATTCAAAATAATACGAAGGCGGTTCGGAAACTTCTTAGCCTAGCAAAAAAAGCGCGGTATAAACAGAAAAAAGTTATGTGTTTTGGAAACTTCCATCTCTGCTATGAACACTAGGGATACAACCAATTTTTTGGCATAGTACCATGAGGTCAACCATGTCCTAGTAACCACGAAAATCATAATCTTTTGTAATTTTTCTGGAAAAAGTTCACGCACCAATTGGTTTTTCTAAACAGCTGTAAGTTAAAGCTAGCTTGCATAGAATTTAAAAGCTCAATTCTTATTGGCCAATAGCAACTTAACGAATTAATAACAAAACTTCGTTAAGTGGGGATTTGGATCTCCTAGGCTCATTGGTCAATTATCAACCAATGAGCCTGCAAGTGTTATGTAAACGAATTAACTATTAGCATTATGAGAGATTATTCGTTACACATTTTTATTTTTTTTCGTTAAAAAAGGTTAAAGATGCGTTTTGGTTTGCTGGAAAAATCTCTTACCATCTGTAAATATTAATGCAATTTCATACTTAAGTTTTTTTTTATTTTAAATAAACATATTATTAAGTTTTCTTAACCAAAAAGAAAATTAAAATTTTTCAAAACTTCATCGCGGTTGGTGCGTGAACTTTTTTGACCTTAGCGAAAAAATAAATATACGTTCCCTTATAGTTTTTTATGCTCTATTGGACTGTGCTATGCCAATTTTGATATTTTAAAAAATTGTTAAAAAGTTGTATCCCTAATGAACACATGTTAAATTTTGTTTCGATCTGGCAACTCCTTCATATAGAAACAGGTGTTCACAAAGACGCATCCGCGATTTTTTTACAATGGAAAAAGTAGAAATGCGTGGTGTCATCAAATATTTACATAAAAAAGGTTTATCGGGACAAGAAATTCATAATGATATGGTGAATGTGTTAGGCGAAAGTGATCCTTCATATGCAACAGTAAAAATTGGGTTGCTGAATTTAAACGTGGTCGTACAAGCATTGAAGATGAACCACGTAGTGGACGTCCAAAAACAGCAACAACAACAGAAATTGTAGCCAAAGTGCATGATATGGTATTAAATGATCGACGAATAAAAGTGCGTGAAATAGCTAATATCATGGGCATCTCAAATGATCGAGTCCATTTAATTTTCCATGAAGAACTATAGATGAATAAGCTTTCTGCAAGATGGGTGCCGGACTTGTTAACAGTCGAACAAAAACGCATAAGAATGAACATTTCTCAAGCTTGTTTGGATCGTTTTCAGCGAAATAAAATGGATTTTAAGCGTCGTTTCATAACTGTTGATGAGACATGGATCCACCACTATACTCCAGAGACAAAAGAACAATCCAAACAATGGACTGAAGCTGGAGGAAGTGCCCCAAAGAAGGCAAAAACAATTCAATCGGCTGGTAAGGTTATGGCAACGGTTTTTTGGGACTTCAAAGGTATTTTATTGATTGACTATCTGCAAAAGGGTAAAACAATAAATTCAGAGTACTATTGCAACCTTTAAGATCAATTAAATGTACAAATTCGAGAAAACGTTCTGGCTTACAACACAAAAAAATAATTTTTCATCAGGACAACGCACCAGCGCACAAGAGTGTTTAACAATGGATAAAATCAACTAATTAAAGTACGAGTTGCTTGACCACCCACCTTATTCTCCTGATTTAGCTCCCAGTGACTTTTACCTGTTCCCAAATCTAAAAAAATCCTTGCTGGCAAGCATTTTACCTCAAATGAAGATGCAATTACAATTGTAAACCACTATTTTGAAGACCTTGAGGAAAACTATTTTAATCAAGGGATAGAATTGCTAGATAAGCGTTGGACTAAGTGTATTGAAGTTTCAGGAGATTATATTGAAAAATAAAAATATTTTTGAAAAACTAACTATTCTCTTTCATTGATAGGCTAAGAACTTTCCGAGCCGCCCTCGTAAGAGTGATTTATTTAACAGTAGAAAAAATCAATTTAAAAAAACTTAAGCCTTTTTAATAAAAAATATTTCAGCTAAACAAAGATCCATAACAATAACATTGTTTTAAAAAGCATATATAAATGCAGAAAAATCACAATCATACGTTTTGATGGCCGTAATCATACTATTGTTAACAAAAAACCCAAAAAACAATTCTGTTGTCGTACCAACCATATTGATATTTCGGCTACAACCATATTTTCATTTTTAAGTTTGGCAATAATACTATTGCTACATTTCATCGTACTATTGTCAAAATAAAACTTAATAAACAATACTATAGTAGCGATGAACATGCTTTTATTGGAGAACATATTATTGTCGTGACGATATGTGACAGAGCATAGAGAAAGGGACCTAAGGGTAAAAAAAATCAATTTTCACTTTTTTTTTGATGTGGACAACATCTGAGCATCGAATGAGACCGATCCCATGCCCCAAAAGTGTTCCCTCCCAGAGAAAGTGAAGTCGACGATTCTAAGCGCAACTAGAAAGGGACCTAATCTTTAAAATGGCTCTCCTGAACAAAACTGTTTTTTAACCTTAGGTCCCTTTCTATTTGCGCGTCACATACAGTAAACATATTTTTTTCTGTGTGTACCAATGCCATACTCGTATTTGACTAAAAAAAGTGTTACGATACATTTATTTCAAATAAGACTTCCCCACCAACAGCCATATCTCCCAACATTGTCAATGCCATACGCATCACGCAATCCATGGGGAAGATCTTAAAAGCTTCAGCCCGGCCAAACTAACGTATTGTCCACTTGTTTTTGTATAAAATGTGCTACCTATGGATAACAAAATTGAAAATGGCTGCAATAAATTGAGCCAATATTTACGATTATAATCCAACCCTTAAACGTAGTGCAAATTGCGACAAAACACCACCAATAATTTATTGGCTTTATATCCGTGCTTGCACAGAACACATTTATTTTCATTTTTGGAATAAATCAAATATAAAGCAAATGGGTATTTGTAAACAAAACACACGTATTTAATGAAACTTTTGCAGATACCATCAGACGTGACAAATGTCATCTAATATTATTGATAGACTGCAACCTCTAATGAAAATTTAAACAATTTATCTCACTTCAAGTATTGCACTACCACCGTCCAACCGGTCACCCACATTACTATCAATTCCAAATGTGGCCACACAATGCGGTATAGAGTGCGTAGAGAGATAATCAATTTTCCACAAAATTAATAATAAATTACACGGCGTAAATGTGTCCACCCTCTTCTCTGTTCAAAGTTTCGGAGCACATCTCACCAACTCGTCGATGGCCAAGTGCCATTCATTCATCCATGTATTCAATCATTGCAATACTGAAGTGTGTCGAAAAACTAAATTGTATATTGTTGTGTATTTATTGAATATAATCAATTATTTTTTTAACCCCCACTACTCCTCTGGCTCTCTACCATACCCAGAAATATTCAATGTTCCTCCCCCTAAGCAATAAAGTGAGTGAGTGTCGGGAGAAACAAATTGCGTTGCGTTTAATGTCATCACCAGCGAAAAGTGTTCTTTTTTGCAAACATTAGGTGTGTTTTAGTGAGACTCCTTAGAACATTTTCGAATTTAGTTTGCATGACAGGTTAGTATAGTTTGCTTGTAATCCCTTGAAATATAAAGGGTGTTTCTTTTCAGACGGGTGGGTTTCAAAAAGAAATGAAACGCTATATGCTATATAAAATGTTATTGCCAAGAATTTAGCTTTATTATAAAGATAAGGGTTTGCCATTATGTTTTAAAAATGATTTCGGGCAATTGGCCGCCGCGGCTGGCACGAATAAATTCCAGCCGAAAGGCCCAATTTTCGGCCACTTTTTGCAGCATTTGGGGCCGTTTGTCAGCAATAACGCGCCGAATATTCTTTTCCAAGACGTTAGTCGTGCCGGGATTATCTGCGTTGACAAGCGACTTCACATAAAAATATATTCCAGCATTGTTTAATAGAACGATGTTGTAGGCCACGCCACAGGCCCACGACGCAAGAAAATGCGCTCACCAAAAGTTTCCCTCAATAATGTGATTGTTTCATTGACTATATGGCATGTATCGCCGTCTTGTTGGGACCAAGGGTCGCCCACATCAACATCCTCCCATTCAGGCACGACAAATTCATAAATCACGGCGCTTTAGCGTTCCCCATTGAATGAAAAATTATGGTCGGCTTAATTTTTGAAGAAATATGGACCAATGATTCCCTATTCCTATAGAGCACACCAAACAGTGACTTCATAAGGATGAAACGGCGTCTTAACAACGGCTTATGGATTTTCAATACTTCAAATGCGACAATTTCGTTTATCAACGTACCCATTTAATCAAAAGTGAGCTTCATCGCTGAACAAAATTTTCTTGTAAAAATCACTATCGGTTGCCATCTCGTTTTGGGCCCATGCACCACGATTTTCAAACGTTTTTCCGATGTAAGTCTATTCATTCTAAAATGGCAAACCAAACTGAGCATAAATTAAATCAGCTGTCAAAAAGACCAACTCCGAAAAAGTATTGCAAAATTGAAAACCGCATCTTTAGAAGAATTTTTTTTACAAAATGCTAATGTTGCAAAATTGAGAACCGCATCTTTAGAAGATTTTTTTTTTTACAAAATGCTAATGTGGCATTGATTATTGTGGCTACAAACTGTTTTTATCGCGATTTTTGGTCAGTGTCGACCTTCCTTAGAAAGGTTCGCAGCAATTTTTGAAAGAAAACTGAACTCTTTAAGACCAGGTTCTTACCAAATGTATGAAAACTACTGTTGTAAATCTCACTTTTCAAGTTTTCATCAAACAATTGCCAACGAAATTACAATTTACTTTTACCACCTCGACACAGACTCCACATTAATAGGCTGTTTCCACTACGGTCGCGTGCGCGTCCACGATTTATCGATAATTTTTAATGGTGTTTCCATTGTGTTTTGCGTCCACGTTTGCGTTCAAACAGCTGTTTGTGTTTATTTGTTTTTTTAAGGGTGCGAAAAATTTTAATATTTTTGTGTTGTGACATTATCATGGAGTTAAATGATATTATTTTGCTAACCGCAGTGGAAAATGAGGACCAAATGGTTTATTATTCACTTCCGCGCCAGTCACTCCCAGCTTCTCCTCCATCTCTTTGTGTATGTGGGTGTTTTTGCAAGCACCCCTCAGGTCATCAATATTTTCCTCCCAGAGGTCCAACAGATATAGTGTTGATACTGCTGTCCATTCCGTCTTTTAGAAATCTAAAATAATTGAAAAAATTAATATTATTTAAACAAAAGCAAAAATATTAACTTACCGCCTGTTTTTTGCATTTTTAACGTTTATAATGATTAACAGCTGTTTTCATAGGGATGTGCAATTTGCGATATTGCCATTGATAGGTATGGGTGGGTTTCGACTGCAAAAATAATCGAATTTATAGTAAACGCGACATATCGATAAACGTGTCCAATATCAACGCGACTTTTTCCCATACCTAACTGCCTATGTTTTTTGTATAGGCTGTAACGCGCGTTCATTGATTTTTGGACGCGGACGCGACCGTAGTGGAAACAGCCTATAAGAGTCATCTATAGATTTTCATTTACAAAAAATTGTTTTAAAAGTTAGCTGGCATTGCCAACTGTTTTTGCAGTGCAGCCACAAAAATCAACTTTACTATGCCTTTTTCTAAAGAAACTTGTCTATTAACATGTAGATGCAAAAGATCTTGACCGGTTGATCCGTGTCCAATATGAAATTCTTTCAACCAAAGATGGACTCTAAATATGATTGACAAAAATCGGTCGAAATTTATACTCATTCTGGATAGTTACAGACCTATCAGAGGTCACAAAGCGTTAATGTAACACTGTAGAAACAAAAGCTTTCCGCGAAAAAGGACAATTTTAAGTTGATTAAAAGACAATTTCTTTAGTGAAAATATTGACGAAATGCTTTCTAAAATATTCGGCTACGACTGTACGAGTATATACATTTTTAAAGTTAAAAAGAAAATACTAAAATAAAATTAGCTGGCGTACTTCTTTTCTACCGAAAAGAATAGAATAGAATAGTCCCACATAATAATAAATAAGATCATCGTACTGTACTTAGTAGGGACATAAATACTGTTACAACATTGAACACACCATTTCAATAGTAGAACTGAAAGCTAACCTCAATAGCGTTAGTTTGTAACGGGATTTTAAAATCGTTTCAACTTTCATCATGGAGTGGTCAGATAATGAGAACCGTATCGCTGTAATAGCGCTTTTCAATTGTGAAATGAAAAAATGCGATATTTTCAAAACGATCCGGACACTATGACAATAGGATTGAAAAATAGTATTGAAAAATGCAAACGTTTTTTGGTGAAGCACGCTGATAACTTGCACAGAAAACTTTGTTCAGCGATGAAAACATGTTTACCGTTCAGGAAAAATTTAACAAGCAAAATGATAGAGTGTATGCGCGGTCATCTATGGAAGCATCTGAACTGATCTCAAGGGTGGAGAAAGGGTCATCACCCAGCTTCAGTCATGGTTTGGTGGGGTGTCTCTTACGATGGGGTCACTTATCTGCTTCTCTGCGAACAAAGAGTCAAAACATCGGCCAAAGTTTACCAAGAAACCGTTTTGGATGCTGTTGTGAAGCCTCTTAACAACTCCCTGTTTTTAAACCAGCCATGGACTTTCCAGCAGGATTCTGCGCCGGCCCATAAGGCTAAAACGTCCCAGGCCTGGCTTCGAAACAATTTGCCAGCGTTCATTTCCTTTGAAGAATGGCCCTCTGGCAGTCCAGATTAGAACCCATTGGATTACAAATTGTGGACGGTTTTAAAGGACAAGGTTTGTCACAAAAGATACCCCAACATTGGATCTCTTAAGACTGCTTTGGTTCGAGCTGTGGTCAATTTTCCAATGAACGAGGTTCGTGCAGCTATTGACGATTGGCCAGTGCAACTTAAGGCGTTTGTAAATGCAAAAGGCGGACATTTCGAAAAAGTAGATTCTTTTTGGATACAACATACATCAATAAATATATTAAAAAATATTTGGTCCAGAAACATTCAGTACTTTTTATTTTACAGTATAAAACTGTGTAACAGTATTTATATCCCTACTAAGTACTCACAGAACAGTACGACCATACCAATAAAAGGCGAAAAGGGTATTTAGTTGCCTCGTCTTACGGTCGTGGCAACCTATATTTTGCAAACATTTTTTTGTTGTAACCACTTATAATAACTGAAACTTCATTCGAACCAAAAACGGGTTAATGGTATTTTTTTTCAATAAAATAATGCGATGTTTACTGACTTTAAGCCAATCAATTAACCACAATTTTTTTCATTATAAATTATTCATCATCTTTGCCACTTTTCCCACGTCATGGCCCTCCATATGTGACAGCGCATAGAGAAAGGGATCTAAGGGTAAAAAAATCAATTTTCATTTTTTTCTTTTTTTGATGTGGACAACATCTGAGCATCGAATGAGACCGATCCCATGCCCCAAAAGTGTTCCCTCCCATAGATATGCGAGTTTTATGAAAGTAAAGTCGACGATCCTACACCAAAGATACACGTATTTCAATCTTTAAAATGGCTCTCCTGAGCAAAACTGTTTTTTACCCTAGGTCCCTTTCTATTTTGCGCGTCACATATAAGGACTATTAGTACTTCAAATGAGTAAGCAAACAGTTTTTTGCCTCCGACTTAAATTTTATTTTTTTTGTTGACCAAGTACAGCATTTCGATTTTTAGATCCAAAAATCGTGTTGTGAAGGTTTGAATACTTGGTACGATGCACCCAGTTTTAATAACTTAAAATTACAAATCACCAGAAGCATTCGTTGTACTGAAACTCGCGCTGAATCGGTTGCACGCAGAAAAAAAGTATGGTTGGGGTGACAATATTCGAAGAGGATCATACTTTTGTTGGGTATATGGTTGAGACACAACAATATTATGATCCTCACAACAATAGTATGATTCACACATAACCATACTATGATCCCCACAACCATAGTATGATTCACACTTAACCATACTATGATCCTCACAACAATAGTATGATTCACACTCAACCATTCTATTATCTCCACAACCATATTATGATCCTCAAAACCATAGTATGTTCCTCATACAACCATAGTATGATCCTCACAACCATAGTATGATTCACACTCAACCATACTATGATCCCCAAAATTATTTATTAGGTTTTGTTATTGTTGTTATTCAAAAATAGAGATTTTTATTATGTATGTTATTTTAAATTGCATTACTATTAGTTCATAGCCAGATATGAGACCATGTTTTTATTAAACATTTCATTCAAGAAACAAAAATATATATTCCAACGGTCAAAAATACTTTAAGTTGCCAGCAGTGGTACATGATACTTCACCATGCGTAGACACCAAGTAACGAATGTGATTAAACCTGGCAGATTTTAAATAAACGAGATCCAGTAGGTATTTGAGTATTTTACCGAACAAAGTAAACACAATAAAAATCCATCGAACTACCTTCCGATTGTTTTTGTTTTTTTTTTAATGGACAGCAACCATTCACTGTATCGTGTGTATGTGTTTTTTTTGCATATCAAATAAACATACGCACACACATACATGTATGCTCTATAAAACCTGTTTTGTTATGTTCATAGTCGCAACCGTACTGTATGATTGCCGTAATCAAATTATTGTTAAAGTTAATTTTAAGCAACAATACTTTTGTTGCACCAACCATGTTTATATGGTTGCTACAACCATATTTTCATTTCTAAATTTGGCAATAATACTATTGTTACATTTCAACAATAGCAATATTGTCCCTATCATACTATTGTCAAAATGAAATTCAAAAAACAATACTATGGTTGCGACAAACATGCTTTTATTGTAGAGAACATATTATTGTTGCGGTGACCATAGTGTAACCATATCTTTTCTCTGCGTGTGGTTGGCAAAAAAATGCGGTTGTGGCAACGAATCTGTTCTCTGTATATTTCGATGTATATCTCGATGTTCCTGCAAATAATATTTAGTGCTTTCCCAGAATATGTGACAGCGCATAGAGGAAGGGACCTAAGGGTAAAAAAAATCAATTTGATTTTTTTCTTTTTTTGATGTGGACAACATCTGAGCATCGAATGAGACCGATCCCATGCCCCAAAAGTGTTCCCTCCCAGAGATATGCTCGTTTTACGATTCTAAGCGCAAATAGAACGGGACCTAATCTTTAAAATGGCTCTCCTGAACAAAACTGGTTTCTAACCTTAGGTGCCTTTCTATTTTGCGCGTCACATATATTGAGGTAGAGGTAGGTATGAAACCTCAGTAAAATTAACACAGTTCCTGATTTTTTAATTTTGTCCATTTTCCAAGTTGTTTTAGTACCTAATGCTTCAGCTATAGCTTATCATACACGAAGTAACTGTCGAAATTGCCGGCTCAAAATTAAACCTTTTGTTTTATTTAATAACATCGTGCGTTTTCGTTGAACCTCCCTTTATATACTGATAAGTAAACATACCCTCTCACCCAGTAAGACCAGCGAGTAGTATGTAGCTTTGCATACTAAGATTGGCACTACAATCTACTGCTAATGTTGGTCTTTATACTCGAAGTAGGGGGAGTTTTGTTTAACAGCTATTGTGCTTTGAACAGGCACACAGACGATCGATTGCACCTGGCTAGATCATTTTTTTAAAAAATAACTACAACAATCAGAAGGCATTGCGAAGGATTTTTGTTGTGTTGGTGGAATACTCTACAGCTGACTGGTTCTCGTTTATTTAGAATCTGACATTACTTAAGTATAAAGCCATTGATCATGGTACAATCATGGGTTTTTGGGGTCTGAGGTCTGCTTGCAACTTAAAGTCTCTTAGACTGCCTTTCGAATAGCTTCTTGGTTTCTTTTGAAGAAAGTGTTCAATAGAAACATGGTCTCAAATCTGGCCATGAACTATTTTCAATGTAATTTTTAAAACAACATATCCCAATCCTTATAATAATTTTGGATACTCAACAATACATCATAATATGGTTGAGGGGATTATACTATGGTTGTAGGAATCATGACATTGTTGCCTGTGAATCATACTATGGTTATGAGGATCATTCTATGGTTATATGGGAAACCTACTACTGTTGTGAGGATGATAATATGGTGTTGGGGATCATAGTATGGTTAAGTGTGATACATAATATGGTTGTGGCGAACATAGTATGGTTGTGTTTGAATACAACTATTGTTGCATGGATCATAATATTATTATGTCACAACCATATATGCAACAATAGTATGAAGCTCTCCAAATATTGTTACCCCCACCATACTTTTTCTCCGTGTGGACGGTAAATAAAACACTGCTATTGCTGGAGTGGTGCGTATAGTTAGTTGCAATACTGCAAATAAACAACAAAATATTGAGTCAACAAATACTCCAATCGCCATCAGCGAGGAAATGCCAAAAAATACCATCAATGTTTAAAAAGCGAATACTAAACATTGAAATATCCCAACTGAAGAATGACATGCAAATTAATGACACTCTTTTTGAACTCATTGAAAACGTAATACAAAAACATTTATTTAATATTTTGTTTGCTAGTTTTTTTTTTGTTTCTGGCTGCCAACAGCAAATCAAACTCCACGTTAATGGCGAAGCGCAAAAAGTGTAAAATAAACACATCAACAAATCGTGAATAATGAACAAATTGGCGACTTTGTTTTTACCATATTAATGTTTATTATTTACAATTCAAAAAAACAGAGTAGAAATTTATTTTTGTTTTATAACGAGTATGATGCAATAAATTGAAATGTTTGTTTGCATGTAAAATAAAACAGCTGTCGATTATTGAAAGTTTCAGCTTGTGGTACATATCCAGGCATTCGCCAATAAATGGAGAACAAAAAATAAACACGGGAAAGGGAGATATTATCCACACGCAGAAAAAAAGTATGGTTGGGGTGACAATATTCGAAGAGGATCATACTATTATTGGGTATATGGTTGTGGTACAACAATATTATGATCCTCACAACAATAGTATGATTCAAACACAACCATACTATGATCTTCACAACAATAGTATGATTCACTCTCAACCATCCTATTATCTCCGCAACCATATTATGATCCTCACAACCATAGTATTTTTCTCATACAAACATAGTATGATCCTCACAACCATAGTATGATTCATACGCAACCAAACTATGATCCCCTTAACTATAGTATGATTCACACTCAACCATACTATGATCTCCACAACAATAGTACGATTCACACTCAACCATAGTATGATTCACACGCAACCATGCTATTATCCGTACACCCGAAGTATGATTCAATCAACCACACTATGATCACCAAAATTATTTATTAGGATTGGGTGTTGTTATTCAAAAATAGAGATTTTTATCAAGCAACTTATTTTAAATTGCATTACAATTAGTTCATAGCCAGATATGAGGCCATGTTTTTATTGAACATTTCATTCAATCAACAAAAAAATATATTCCAACGGCAGTCGAAAATACTTTTAGGTGCCAGCAGGGGTGAATGCATCTTCACCATATGTAGACACCAAGTAACGAATGTGATTAAACCATGATCAACGGCTATTAGACTTAAGTGCAGGCAGATTTAAAATAAACGAGAACCAGTCGGTAGTGGAATATTTCACCGAACTACCTTTCAGCTGTCGTTGTTTTTTTATAATGGACAACAACCATGCACTGTTTTTTTGGTATATTAAAAAAATCATACGCACACACACATGGATGCTCTATAAAACCTTTTTTGTTATGTTCATAGTCGTAACCGTAATGTATGATTGCCGTAATCATGCTATTGTTTGAATTTAAATTTTAAACAACAATACTTTTGTTACACCAACCATGTTTATATGGTTGCTACAACCATTTTTTCATTTCTAAATTTGGCAATAATACTATTGTAACATTTCAACAATATTGATATTGCTGCAATCATATTGTTGTCGAAATGAAATTCAAAAAACAATACTATGGTTGCGACGAACATGCTTTTATTGTAGAGAACATATTATTGTTCCGGTGACCATATAGTAACCATATATTTTCTCTGCGTGCACAAGATATATGTCAAAAAACAATTTAACCCATATACCAAAACTCAAAAAGAGAATCGAATCAATAATTTTTTTTTTTGATTTGTCGTACTGGAACTTTTTTCCATTCATTCATTCCAAAAGCTATAAAAATTGATGGCACAATATCGAAAATTTTTTGCCCTTACAAATTGGCCCACCCTATTGTACAAATTTATGAAAAGATATTAAAAGAAAAAATGCAATTGCTTTTGATAACTAAAGTATGGTCCAACTAAAGCGCACGATGTTAATTGCAAAGAAAGCTAAAAGTTTTCAGAGACTCATCTTAATATTTCTAATTGTGATAGAAGAAAGGCAATGACGTGTGAAACAAAATATCGGTCAAATGCTCGCCACGGCTTCAGTGGCATATTTCTATCCTATGGTGGCAAATTTCTATCCGTATATTCAATGACTGGAGGTTTAATGTCGTTATTTTTTCGAATTATCTCATTCTTAAGCTCGTGAATTGTTCTTAGCTTATTGACGTACCCTTGTTCTTTTAAATATCCCCAAAAATAGAAGTTCAATTAACATCGCCACGACGTGAGTTAACACGGCCGTTAATTTTCTCGCGCAAAAGAGCCATTGGCTGTGCGCCAAGTGGCACCATTCTGTTGAAACCACATATCGTCCATGTCCCTATCCTCAGGTTCTGGCCACAATTAATCAGTTATCATCTCACGATATCGAACACCATTTACGGTCACTGCTCAAACGGTCAAAACGATGGCAGAAGAACTAGGCTAGAATACACAGGTGTCTTCTTTTATACAGACCTGGTTTGCTGAAATTTGCGCACAATTCTCCCAATTGTGGAAACATTTGGTCGATTATGCTGACCACAAAAATCACGAAGTGCGCAAATTGCATTTTGAATTGAATGTCTTTCTTCGTTAAAAGTTTCAATAGAAATAACACGCTACCCACTTGTGTACCTTTTAATGGTTGAATTTGCCAAAGAATGAACAAAAAAATGTCAAATTAAGTTTGCCAATGAACTTGACCTTAAGGAGTGACTCACAATTAACATCGTGCATTATAGTTGGACCACCCTTTACTACACAGGTTGGAACTGCGATACTACTTTTAGTTTCTGTGATGGCGCCGTTTCTTTGGTTTATCGCGTAGCTGAGGCGTACAAATTCCTCTACTACCTCTGTCGCTGCGATTCAGGAGACTAAGCTGAATGCCACCTGTGGCCTGCATTGTTGTAATGGATACAATGTGCTACGTAAGGATTGTACGAGAAGTGGAGGTGTGGAACTTACTTTCCTGTTACACCGATCTATGCAGTACGGGCCTTTCTCGCATGAGCTTGACTCTAGAGAAATATACATGGAATGTATGGGGATATCAGTTAAATCTTGGATTGCCGAGATTGAGCCGTATAACGTATACACTCCGCCGGTAAGTAGCTGTGCCCCGTATTATATGCCTGTCATTAGCAACATGCTATAAGGCAACAACAGTTTGGTCCTAGGAGACTTTAATGCCCATCACGAATTGTGCCATTCTCTCCTAGACAATAACCAGCTGGGCATAGCTTTTGCAGAGCAAAGCGAAAGCTCTACGTACTGCACGGTGACATGCACGCGGATTATGGTTGATTGCCATAGTTCGACAGATATCACAATGACATCACCTGGGCTAATCCACCCGACCTCATAATATCTGAAGGCCGAAAGTAGTTCATCAAAAGAAGGCTGAGTGGGATGTCTTCATAGAAGCCACCAACCGCACCTTTATTGATCGACCCATCCCATCAAATGTTCGGTTAGCCCAGAAGTAGTTCTGGACCATAGCAGAGAAGCGGGACTTTAAGGAACAGTCACTCTGTTCGCTGCATGAAGTACAGAGGTGCGGTTGTCACTTACAGTAAAAGTTGATGGCGTCAACATCCCGACTAACTACTGTCCCAAAATCCCTGCCGTCACATTGAATAACTGTTTCGATTCTCTGCTGCATATGCTACAGTTATCTGCGATAAGTTGAAAAGTACGAAAAAGGTCCTTCCTTCACTCGCCGGCTTTACTAGGGTAGCTGACAAAGAAACTTTGTGGATCCTTACTGTCTATAGCGAACGTGAGTATGGCACAGAGTATGAACATCACCAGGCTGTATCCTAATGCCTTCTGAGGGACATTTACTTGAAGAGTCGAAGGTCTTTACCACGCGCAGACAATTTCTTGTTGTCTACCCAGTATCTCCTTGGGTGTCTTTGCAGTAGTCATGCAACCGGGACATCTCCGCATAGGCAGATCAGGTATAACCTTCATGATCCAGAGAATGATGAAAAGAAAAAGAAGCCGTCCTTGACTATAATAATGGAAAATTTCAATACGAATCCAAATGTACATACCTTTTTTTAGTGGATAAATAAGTTTCAGTCCCATGAGACCTTATGGTCCCAGTAAATATTAAACATGGACACTTAAATAAAATCAAAATTCAAAACTAATCCAAATTTGCATCAATGTTGAAGATCTGTCTGCATTAAGTACTGAAAGTGGGTGTTGGTTGACCATTGGGCAAGTAGAACCTTGACTCTGATTTATCACCTTTGACATGAAATGTTTTTTCTCTTCTTCAAAAAGCATTTCCATGACCTTGACAATGCATTCGTAGTTTTAAAAAGCAACACTTAACTCGATTTTGTCAGCACAAACGAGTCGTTTTTCATTTTATAAAAACAACAACATTTGTCACTCCATGCCAACCGGAATGGCAGATGGCGCCAAAAAGTTTTAACAATTGTTCAAGGCCATGCCAATTCAAAAAATAGGGGAGTGAATATTGTGCAAAAATATATCTTAAAGATTATTCAATTTCAGTCACACTAAGATATTTTATTGAATTATACTCGTAAACAACATACCTCATGGTGCTGGTGAAACTGGTACCCCTTTGTGCACACAGCATCCTTGCCGGTCAATAAATAGGGAATGAGTTTCTAACACAATTTCTATTTTTTAACTACCTTTTATGTGCAAAACTTTGTTGCCTGATAAGTAGTGCTCGATATTAGATTTATGTAACAATTAATTTTTGAAATGTTTAACTTCCTGTTCGAGTTGGATGTAAATATACTCTAACGTCAGTTTCCTGTCCCTTTTCTCGCCCGGTTAAAATTGAATAGGAAGTCGAAAGTTAAAACACGCACACCCACCCACAGTATCGTACATAAAGAAACGTGTCTAAAAAGTAATTTAAGCACAGGGTGGGTCTCCGAATTACTTCACATTTTCTTTTGTTGTGGTTCCATTACGAAAAGAAAAACGTAATAACTGCGAAAGTAATCGGAGCACATCCTTTGATGTTCGTTTTCTCTCGTTTTTGTTTTAGTTTTTTTTTTTTGTGGTCTTCATTTCTTTCAACGGATATGAGCGATATTGAAAGAGGAAGTCCATAAATAAAACTCGTTAAAAGTGCCCTACAGTGGTGTTTTGTAAAATAGCAGCGATTTATATTTTCACGCACGGATAACACAGATTTGTTGTTGCCAACTAATTTGTATACCCTCCATCACAGGTTTCACTTTGTCAATCCGTTTTCAACACCTCGAAATACTAACCGCACGGCCCATAAATTATATATAGGGTGATCCAAGTAGAGATACTTTTTTCAATAGCCTTTTTTTGACAGATCACATGTAAGTCTTGTCATGCTGTCATGTTATTTTTGTTTAGTATTGTTTGGCATTTCATCATGGAAAGACTTAGCTTGAACAACGTTTACAAATCGTTAAACTTTATTACGAAAATTCACGTTCTGTGAGGAATGCGTTTCGTGCACTTCGTTCAACTTATGGTCAACATAATCGGCCTACTGAGCGTACTATTCGCAACACCATCACCCATATTGAGAGCCAGCATTCATTATTGGATAATATTCGACCGAATAGACCACGACCAGCACGCAGTGAAGAAAATGTAGCGGGCGTAGCTGAGAGTGTACACCAAGACCGTGGAGAGTCGATTCGGCGCCGTTCGCAGCAACTCGGACTGACGTATGGAACGACTTGGCGCATTTTACGTGGAGATCTTAAATTGAAAGCGTACAAAATACAGCTTGCGCAAGAACTGAAGCCGTACAAAATACAGCTTGTGCAAGAACTGAAGCCGCCTGACGTTCCCAAGCGATATCGCTTCGGGTTCTTGAAAAGTTCCAAGAAGATCCGACGTTTTCGGGCCATTTCTGGCTCAATGGGCATGTAAACAAGCAAAATTGCCGCATTTGGAACGAAAAGCAACCAGAAGAGGTTCAAGAGCTGCCACTTCATCCAGACAAAAACAACGGTTTGGTGTGGTTTGTGGGCCAGTGGAATCATCGGTCCATGTTTCTTTAAAAAAATGATGCCGGTGAGAACGTAACTGTCAATGGCGACCGTTATCGTGCCATGATAACCGACTATTTGATGCCTGAAATCGAAGCTCGTGATCTCGGCGACATTTGGTTTCAACAAGAGGGCGCCACTTCCCACGCATCGCATCAATCAATAGATTTATTGAGAGAACACTTCGGTGAGCAGATAATTTCACGTTTTGGACCGGTTGATGGGCCACCAAGATCGTGTGATATCACACCATTAGACTTTTTCCTGTGGGGATATGTAAAGTCTAAAGCTTATACGGACAAACCCGCTTCGATTCAGGCCTTGGAGCAAAACATCACGCGTGTCATTCGCCAGTTACCAGTCGAAATGATCGAACGAGTCATCGAAAATTGGACTCAACGGATGGACCATCTGAGACGTAGCCGCGACCAACATTTGATAGACATAATCTTCAAAAAATAAATGCCGAAGAATGTTTTTTTAAATGATAATAAACATTTACCATTCAATTTGAATTTTTTTGTGTTTTTTTTTCTTTAAAAAAGTATATTCTGAATTCTTGGAATTCTAAGATGATCTAGCCATATCCTGTCTGTCTGTGGAAAGCAAACTACTGGTTAAACTATTGAAGTAAGGTAGCCAAAATTTTGCAAAAAACATGTGTTGATGGATTGAAAAGGTTGGATTTGAAAATGGGCCAACTCGGTCAAGAGGTAAAAAATTTCCTTCTAAACCCGAAAAAATCAACAATCCTGAACTTAAAAACACAATATTTCATAAAAATTAAAGATATGACGATTAAATTTAAAACATATGATGTTGGCATGGATCGAAAGCCACCCTGAAGAAAAAGTTGGCGGTGCCACTCCCCCTTTAAATTCGTATTTATGTCCAAACTTATAGACCGATCGTTATACAATATTAACAGGATGAAATCAATAATTAGGCAATTATTATAGATAATATTATGAAAAAAATTTACTATAAAATTGATAAAAGTGAGGCGTGGCACCGTCCACACAGCTCTGAAATTAAAAAGATAATATCTCTTGAACTATTAGAAATATAACAATGATATTCGGAACATTTGATGCTGGCATGCATCAGAACACATTCTGAAAAAGTAAGCGGAACCACGCCTTCTTGAAACATCGAGTTTATGCCAAACTAATATATCGACCTAAAAACAGCTTACATACTATACGAGGGCGGTTCGGAAAGTTCTTAGCCTATGAAATGTCAATGAAATGCCAATGAAAGAGAATAGTTAGTTTTTCAAAAATATTTTTATTTTTTTAATATAATCTCCTGAAACTTCAATACACTTAGTCCAACGCTTATCTAGCAATTTTATCCCTTGATTAAAATAGTTTTCCTCAAGGTCTTTAAAATAGTGGTTTACAACTGTAATTGCATCTTCATTTGAGGTAGAACGCTTGCCAGCAAGGATTTTTTTTAGATTTGGGAACAGGTAAAAGTCACTGGGAGCTAAATCAGGAGAATAAGGTGGGTGGTCAAGCAACTCGTACTTTAATTCGTTGATTTTAGCCATTGTTAAAACACTCTTGTGCGCTGGTGCGTTGTCTTGATGAAAAATTATTTTTTTGTGTTGTAAGCCAGGACGTTATGCTCGAATTTGTACATTTAATTGATCTAAAAGGTTGCAATAGTACTCTGAATTTATTGTTTTACCCTTTTGCAGATAGTCAATCAATAAAATACCTTTGAAGTCCCAAAAAACCGTTGCCATAACCTTACCAGCCGATTGAATTGTTTTTGCCTTCTTTGGGGCACTTCCTCCAGCTTCAGTCCATTGTTTGGATTGTTCTTTTGTCTCTGGAGTATAGTGGTGGATCCATGTCTCATCAACAGTTATGAAACGACGCTTAAAATCCATTTTATTTCGCTGAAAACGATCCAAACAAGCTTGAGAAATGTTCATTCTTATGCGTTTTAGGTCGACTGTTAACAAGTGCGGCACCCATCTTGCAGAAAGCTTTTTCATCTGTAGTTCTTCATGCAAAATATAATGGACTCGATCATTTGAGATGCCCATGATATTAGCTATTTCACGCACTTTTATTCGTCGATCATTTAATACCATATCATGCACTTTGGCTACAATTTCTGTTGTTGTTGCTGTTTCTGGACGTCCACTACGTGGTTCATCTTCAATGCTTGTATGACCACGTTTAAATTCAGCAACCCAATTTTTTACTGTTGCATATGAAGGAGCACCTTTCACCTAATACCTTCACCATATCATTATGAATTTCTTGTCCCGATAAACCCTTTTTTATGTAAATATTTAATGACACCACGCATTTCTAATTTTCCCATTGTAAAAAAATCGCGGATGCGTCTTTTGTGAACACCTGTTTCTGTATGAAGGAGTTGCCAGATCGAAACAAAATTTAACATGTGTTCATAGCAGAGATGGAAGTTTCCAAAACACTCTGTTTCTGTTTATACCGCGCTTTTTGTGCTAGGCTAAGAAGTTTCCGAACCGCCGTACGTACCTCATGCTCGTAACTCATATAGCTCTTGATTTATGATCATTTTACATTTTAAGGGGTGTGCGATATCAAAAATGGAAGTAGCCTATTTTAACCACCGGTCATACTCGTAAAGCTACGAGTATATTCTGAGAAAATGTTATCAAGATCAGTTCAGTTGTTAAGGCTCCTATAAACAATAACCGTTTGGATCAAAATTTGTATGGACGAATAATGGTTGAAATGGATTAATTATGTTGGGACGCTCTTAATACCTTTACAAGAAGGGCATAGTTGCTGGAAGTATTGGTACATGGGAACCAAAAAACAGATCGTATGATAAAAATGAACATGCGCGTATGTTTACCGGTGATTCCTTTAAACATAAGAGACGTACGTCCAGCCCTAACCTTTTCCGAAACTTTCAAATTTAGATTTGTAGCAAAATTTGCTTTAATTGAAGACCAAATTTTGCTACAAATCTAAATTTGAAAGTTTCGGAAAAGGTTAGGTTATCACCGGTTATCAGGTTATCAGGTTAAAGGAATCACCGGTAAAAATATGCACATGGGTACTCAAACCTAAGCAAATTTTGCAACAAATCCATATATTTATTAATTATACAGTATTGGCTGATTTTTAAAACTTTAATTGCATGTTGAAGAATAAATAAGGTAGGCCTAGACGAACTTAATGTTGTTTTTACTTCTTTATTTTACTTGCTATCGCAGCACTCATAGCTGTTTATACATTATCCTCAGAAATGGTCGCCGTATGTCCGCTGAAACTTTTGCAGTCTGTTGTTTGCATAGACCCAATGGGGGCAAAAAAAACCCTAATGATATTTATTTAAGGGTTTAGTTGCTGTCATGCCAAAAATAAAAACGAGTAGATGGATGGAAACAACAATAACAACAAGTGAAATAAAAACAAAATGCCAGGGTGTGTCCCCGGTGCCGATTAAATAGATAAGAGACTTTTTAAAACCCGCGTTCAGCAATAGCCTACAAGGTACTTAAACCAGAGCGAAAAAAGCAGAAAAAATCAACTGCAACACTTACGAGTACCAATTTCTTGCTCCAGCCCCTTTCTTATTGTTGCCATTTAAAGTCAATGCTTAACATTTGACTTTGATGGGTGCTCTGTGAATAAGTAAGTGACCGGATTAATTATTTTAAGCCCTACCCCCTGCCATAAAATCCCATCACTTAACATTTGGGCCTGTAAAAAAAACACAGCACGAGTATTTTAATAACTCTTCACAACAATGTAGAACTCGGCATGCTTTCATAAATTCCGGCTATACGGCCTCGTCAAAGTTTTGAATGGTGTCATTAATAGCATTAACGCTTTAAGTACCTACAGACTTTCGGCATATTTTCAAGTATTTTAAAACTTTGTGCTGTTATGCAAATGTAGGGGAGCATTTTTCTTTGTTTCCTTAATTTGCTTTTGATGAGGAGAAAACACATTTGCCAAATTAATGTGAATTTTAGTGTGTACGAGTACCAAAAAATAACGGAAACACAAACTCACAAATCCCTTAGGATGTTGTTCTGAGTTTTGTGCGTGCGTTACGGATATTTCTCGGTAAAATCTTTCGCATTTGATTAAAGGAAATATTTTAAATGAAAACAAATTATATTTGGTACAACAAGGACATATCATTAGGAGGAAAAGGAGAAAAGGCTTACATCCACAGCAGCTTCCTGCCTTAATTGAACCTTTTACGAAAGGGTCAATACAGAGTTAAAAATTAACCAGATTCAATAGAAATTACTACGGGGAATTTAAAACTTTGTATGGTTCTATATCTGGTAAACTTAATTAAGCAAAGGCGCAATACGAAAAAGGTTACCTGAAGCGGGACCAGCATGTCTGGTTCGGACAATCGAAAATTATTTGGTGATCCACTACTTGTCAATACACGCACAACTAAAAATTTTGTGAACAGATGCATAAAATCTGTAGCCCTCTATGTTTCCGCGTCGTGAAATGCTTCGCGTTGCGACAATTATGTCGTTTTAATCGATACCTTAGTGGAATATAGAGAATATTTTGACCGTATATTTGCTCCGTTTCATTTGCAACACCCCGAAGTATTCATGGGATAAACTATAAAGTGCCTACTAGGGTAGGCCGATTTTTGAGTACAAAAATTCGAAAAATCGATTTTTTTGATAACTTTTGGCATGTACTTTTTGGTATGTAATGGTTATGGCGTCCAATATAACCGAATCCTTATAAATAATTTTGGAGATAATAGTGTGATTGTGTGGGTATAATAGTGTGATTGTGTCATACTATGGTTGTAGGGATCGTAACATAGTAGCGTCATACTAAGGTTTAATGCGAAACATACTATGGTTGTGAGGATCATAATATGGCTATGAGGATCATAATAAGGTTGTGTGGATTACAGAATGGTTGATTGTCAATCATGATATATTTGTGTGTGAATAATACTGTTGCTGTGAAAATCAAAACATGGTTGTGAGAATCATAGTAAGGTTGTACGATAATTATACTATTGTTGTGAGAATCGTAATATGGTTGAAATTATCATAGTATTGTTGTGTGTGAATCATACTATCGTTGTGAGGATCATAATATTGTCGCACTAACACCATAAACAAATGTATGATTCTCTTTAAATATTTTCACTCGGAACATGGAGGAACATGGAATTTTCAGTAATATGTTTAAATATTTTGAGCCCAAATTATTTTTAAGCAATTCACCATCGAATCCCAAACTTTTTTTAAAGTTTAGTTCTCTTTTTTTTGGTTTTACAATTAAGGAACATTCCAAGAACGTTGTGTGAAAATATCTCATAACTACTGCGCCGGTCCTTTTGAAGTTTTTAACACGATTTCTATGTTTTATAAGTACAATACGTTTTATATATTTTATTTACTATAACAAATTAGCCGACTTTTTGCAATAATTGCGTTTTTAATTATAAAGTGTTTTTACTATAGGTGTTATAAAAAGTTGCTTCAATGTGAACTGCGTCTATTCTCGCCGAAAGGAATTAACTTGTGCCAAAAAAGATGTTCTTCTATAGCTTAAAACATAAAATCGGATGCACATATATGTGGAAGTTATATCTAAATTTGAACCGATTTCCTTTTATTTCCATAACTTCGGTGCTGGTCCAAAAACTGATTTGCGCCAAAGTTTGTCTGCATAAAACGTTTTTATATTTAGTCTACATCTAATTAAAACCGATTTTCTTCAATTGTTGATACGTCCTTCCCTGGTCCAAAAATCGACCGTATGCCAAACTTCATCGCAATTGCATGTAATATGTGGCTTCTACACGCAGAAAAAAAGTATGGTTGTGGTAACAATATTCGAAGAGGATAATACTATTGTTGGGTATATGGTTGTGGTACAACAATATTATGATCCCCACAACAATAGTATGATTCAAATACAACCATACTATGATCCTCACAACAATAGTATGATTCACACATAACCATACTATGATCCCCACAACCATAGTATGACTCACACTCAACCATACTATGATCTCTACAATTATATTATGATCCTGACAACCATATTATGTTTCACATACAACCATAGTATGATCCTCATAACCATAGTATGATTCACACGCAACCATGTTATGATCCCTACAACCATAGTATGATCACATACAATTATACTATGATCTCCAATATAATTTATTAGAATTTGTTTAAGTTGTCGACAATAGGATTGAATTAGAAAATTATTCAAAAAAAAAACATTCAAAATACTAGCAGTATTTCACAGTAGAAAAAATAAGTTTAAATAAACGTAAGCGTTTTTATTAAAAAAAATCAGTTAAACAAAGCCAAAGCAGCTTATTTAAAAAAATGTAATTTCGATAAAAAGTACTATTATTGCATGAGATCCGTACCAATAACATTTCTTCTTAAAAGCATATTTAAATGAAGAAAAATTACAATCATACATACAGTATGATTGCTGTTACTATATTATTGTTAACATAAAACGCAAAACACAATACTTTTGTCGCACCAACCATATTTATATTGTTGCTATAACCATATTTTCATTTTTAAATTTGGCAATAATACTATTGTTACATTTTTGCAATATTAATGTTGCAGCAATTATACTATTGTCAAAACTAGATTCAGTTAACAATGCTATGGTTGCGACGAACATACTTTATTGCGGTGAACATACTTTTATTGCCGTGACCATGTAGTAACCATGTTTTTTCTCTGCGTGTAGAGCTAAAGATATTAAGTCAGATAAGTTTATATATGTATGAGCTATATCTAAATCAGAACCGATTTTCTTCAGTTTAAAAAACGCTCTTTCTTGTTTAAAAAATTAACGAGTGCCAAATTTCATCATGTTATTGGAAACATGGGTATCCAGAAAAGGTAAAAATCTGCTTACAAATCAAAATATGAACCCACGTTAAAGATTTTGATCAATATGGATTTGAGATGAAATTGGTCTACTTATGTATAGAGCATCGGGGCCCAAAATCTAGCCACTTTTATGGACATGTGGGTTTAATTGGTCGTTTCAAACATGGACATATGGGTAGTCAGAAATAGTGGAATTTTCGAAGAATCTGAATATTGCATTTATTTCACCATTCAGCTAAGTTAGAGGACTCAATGCCAAAGGGCGTAGTCTTGGCCCTGGGCCAAACCTTCAGGGAGATACTCGATTCCAGAAACAGTTACATTTTCTTACAAATCAAAATATGTACCTAGATTTAAGATATGGGTCGAGTTTGCACTCGCTCTTGCCCATAGCGTTTCAAAAATCGATCTCCTTAAACTCTGGGTCTATTAAAAAATAACTAATGCGAAAATATTATTTCTTCTACGATTCGACTTTATTTTAGGTAGTAGCCCATAGGTCAAAGGTTCCTACAGCGCCCTTCACACATCGGCATATCGTAACTCGGAAACAGTGGAATTTCCGAAATTATCTCAATATGCTTTTACTTTAAAGATTTGTCTACACAGAGAACCGATTTGAACACAACCAACTGAATGATTTTGCCAACTGAATGATTGAGCTTGCATGCAACTCGATTATGCCGTCAGTACAACCGAATGTTGGTGCTCTGTTACTTTTAGTAATTGTACCTGAACCTCCCGAAAAGAGACACCATGGAACCGAAATTCTTTTTTGCAACGATTTCCAACTAATTTACAGGCTCTCTAGGGTTATCCAAAAATGTTATATAACCAATCTGAACAGGGCAACGTAGGGTTACTGTATTACTTTAAAACATGGACCCACCACAAACAACCATATCCCCCAATACTGTCAATGCCATACTACTTAGTAGGGGCATAAATACTGTTACAACATTGAACACACCCATTTCAATAGTCGAACAGAACATCCCCCGTTAATGTCATATGGGTTTTGAAAGCTAACCTCAATAACGTTAGTCTGTAACGGGATTTTAAAATTGTTTCAACTTTCATCATGGAGCGGTCAGATAATGAGAACCGTATTGCTGCAATAGCGCTTTTCAAGTGTGAAATGAAAAAAGGCGATATTTTCAAAACGCTCCGGCCACTAGGGATTAGCCGCATGTTCGTCTGTTGATGCATAAAACTGTTTAAGGAGACTGGAGATGCAAAAGACCTCCACCGGTTGGGCCGCCCTGTTCGCACTGTTCGAACACCGCATGTCATCAAAGCCGTTAAATCAAGAATTCACAGAAATCCGCTCCGAAAACAGAAAATCATGGCCCGCCCGTGAGATGAATATCACTCAAAAGTCTATGAGTCGAATCATTAAAAAAGACTTGTTACTTGGGGCTTTCAAACGACGTACCGGACATTTATAAACTGCAGCTTTAAAAAAAATAGGATTGAAAAATGCAAACGTCTTTTGGTGAAGCACGCTGATAACTTGCACAGAAAAATTTTGTTCACCAATGAAAAAATTTTTACCGTTCAGGAAAAAATTAACAAGCAAAATGTAGAGTGTAGGCGCGGTCATCTATGGAGGCATCTGAACTGATCCCAAGGGTGGAATAGGGTCATCACCCAGCTTCAGTCATGCTTTGGTGGGGTGTCTCTTACGATGGGGTCACTGACCTGCATTTCTGCGAACAAGGAGTCAAAACAACGGCCAAAGTTTACCAAGAAACCGCTTTGGAAGCTGTAGGAGGCAAGAGTGAGTTGTATTTTCGTGGGCAATTGTGTGAAGAAAACTTGAAAAGTAAGGTTTACAACAGTAGTTCTCATTCGTTTGGGGAGAGCCTGGCCTTATAGAGTTCGGTTTTACTTTCAACAATTGCAGCAAGGCTTTGTGAAGAGGGTTGTCACGGACCCGAAATCATGATAAAAGTAGTGTGCAGCCACGAAAATCAATGTCACTTTGCCATTTTGTTAAAAACTTGTCTTCTATTTAAATATAGAAGCAAGAAATCTTCAGCCGGTTTAATCCCTGTTCAATGTGTAAAAGCAACAGACCGAAATAAAATAAACGAGCTAAACATTCCCTGTTCCCTGTTCGAAAACCAGCCATGGACTTTCCAGCAGGATTCTGCGCCGGTCCATAAGGCTAAAAGGTCCCAGGCCTGGCTTCGAAACAATTTGCCAGCGTTCATTTCCTCTGAAGAATGGCCCTGAGGCAGCCCAGATTTGAACCCATTGGATAACAAATTGTGGACGGTTTTAGAGGACAAGGTTTGTCACTAAAGATACTCCAATATTGGATCTCTTAAGACTGTTTTGGTTCGAGCTGTGGCCAATTTTCCAATGGACGAGGTTCGTGCAGCTATTGACGATTGGTCAATGCGACTTAAGGCGTGTGTAAAGGCGGACATTTCGAATAAGTAGATTCTTTTTGAATGCAATATACACCAGTAAATATATTAAAAAATATTGGGTCCAAAAATATTCATTACTTTTTATTTTACTTATACAGCGTGTGTGACAGTATTTTTGTCCCTACTTAGTACAATGCAATCCATGGTGGAGAGTAAAAAACTTCGATCCGACCGAACTTACAAATTGTCTACCTGTTTTATATAAATTTTCTAATGCACCAGACGATGGAATAATTTAAGTAATCCATAAAATGATTTAAACCCTGTGCCGTAAGGGTGCTGATATACTAAATTTGTCCTTTAATATGTAACACCACGAAATTTTGATCGGAAACCCTAAAGAGTATATTTGTTATGAAACGTCTTGAAATTCTAAGACGATCATGTCCGCGCGCATTTCTGTTGAAAGTCGAACGATTCAACCTTTATGATTCTGAAATTTGGCGTAATGATGGGTTATGGTCATAAGCTTAAATTATATGGGCAAAATCGGCCGAGGGAGAAAAAAATTACCGGACTTAAGGAACCTCGAATAAAGTACACTTTTTTGAGAATTTGCTTTACAAATTAATAATTTTTGTAGACGGAAAATGGTTAAAATGTTTACAGTGGCTTAGGACGCATTTTATACCTCAAAAACGAGCTGGACGTTTTGGCTAATGGGGCCAAAAAACCTTATCATGTTCAAAACGTTCGATCAGTAGGCAATATGAACATATGAGTACTCAAATTAAAGCAACTTTTGAGTAAGAGTAATTTTGATCGATATTAGGGACGGACGCCTGGTCCGACACGAAAAACTTGTGGTGGAGTTTAACTCAACGAACCTGGAACTAAATAAACTTAATGACAATTTACATGTTTAATGCCCATATTTCTCTAGGTAACCGGCCGGTCTGAGTCGCCAAATTTAGCCAAATTTCGATCGACATTTAAAGCAAAAGTCTTATATGCCTATATTTTGCTCTTCCAGCCCTCTAATGAAGATAGATAACTTTGTAAAACCGCCCTTTTTTACGTGATTAGAGTGTATACCAAATATTGTCGTGCTCAGTTTCTTCACCCTATATTCCGTAGTGAGCTGTAAGGGTAGGCATATAAGCGTAGAAGATTGTAGCAAGGAGACTATAAATTGAAGACCCCACTCATGTTAATACTCGTAGTCCTACTAAAAGTATGAAAGCAGAACTGTTACGGATGGCTTGGAATGTCTCTTATTTATTTTATATCCGAGTAAATGTTTCAAATACATTTAACGTTGCAACAAAACAGGCAACGGTTCATAAGTTGTTGTCCCTTTTTCGAAGGAGAAACTCTTAACAAATCCACCAGGATTAGGCACAAAAGAAAATTTGAATACGGCATGAACTGAGGGCAAGCGAGGTCATCCACAGGGATAATCTCAATACTATACGTACACTTTTGTTGTCCTGTTGACTTTAGGGGGCAAAGAAACCCAAAAACAACCTCTTAGACACACACATACAAATAGACTCACATACCCACACACACACAATTGTCAATTGTATTGATTGTCCCTTTATTTCTCGCGTTTCCAGACCGTACTGCGTCTTAAGATATTTTCGAAACTCTTTTTGTTGTTGTTTGCCACTTGCCGAAAAAAGGGTTGCTTTTTAGCGTTTTTTTGTCCACTCGTCTGTTTTTTAGATTGACTGTGACAAGCACATGTGCCGGCTGAGTGAAGAACGCATTTGAAGGTTTTCCGTTCTTTATGTTCTGTTGCAAAATCCCTCTCGTTCGCCATTAAATAATCCATGGCAATTGTGAACAAAGAAACAGCAAGAAAAAAACTGAAACTCATGTTGAATAAATTTTCATATTTGTTATGTAAATATTTGGTTTAACAAAAAGAAATTATTATGTTTTATTCCGATGTGTTATGCCTCTTGTTTGTGTGAAAGGAGCAAAAGAAACGATAGGCCCCTTTGCCATATCCTGCTTCCCCTCTCAAATATAAGTAAGTAAAAAGTTATGACTGTCTCTGCACACCCAAGAGTGTTTACAGTCGTCGTATGGAATTTGGGGAATTCCTAAAATCGATTTTGTAAATATTTTGCCTTAAAATTAAAAAAAATCGTCTTTCTTCCACTAAGATATAAACATCAATTTACCAGTCATGGTGGGGGAGGAAAGCGATGATATGCAAACGAAGATTTTTTTGCTTTGATTATTTGAAGAGTTCTTAAAAGATTTAAAGCGTTTGCATATAATCGAATCGAATGGAGTCGTTGCTGATTCTGTTAACACTGCATGCCTTACCAGCCGAATTTATGGAATACTTTGAAAAGTATTTCGTTTCTTTTGGTTTTTTTTCCAATTCAAGGAGGAAATTAAAAGTGGAAAAAAATTCCAAATCCATTTAACAGCTTACAAATAATTCATTTTTTTTATATTCAAAGATTTCTTCGGAATTACCTTTTAAAATTCTTGCTGTCGGTTTGGGTTTAAGAAGACGGAAGGAATATTATTTATGGCATTTTGCATATCTACACAGTTTTGTGGTGAACTTTAAAATGTGTTAAATTGTTGGTAATGTGAAAGAAACATTTAAATTATCTAAAGAAAATTTCTGTTGCAAAGTTTGTGTAAAATTGCTAGACTTTACATAATGTATTAAAAGCGAACGAGCCACAGTCTGTGCCTTAAGACAGCCAAACTTCTTTAATAAATAATTCTTTATTGATCCAATGTAGATTTTTATACCCTGTGAAATATGGTATATAAGTTAGTTTAATAGCAAATGTTTGTACAGGGCCAAAAGTTACCATCGACTTAAAAACTTTAACAACTTTTTCGTTTATTAATTTTTTTTCTCAGATTATATAATATACAAAATGGAAATTTTTTTACACTAAGTATGAAAAATAGTGTCACTTCAATGTCCCCCGTTTTTAGCTTCGCAATAATGGGCTAGTTTTAAAGCATTTTTCTTAGCATCTTTCAAAATTTGTGGCTGTAGCGTTCGAATTTCTGCAACAATGTTGGCCTTGAGTTGAAGGATTGTCTCGATCTTGTTCACATAGAGGGTGGTTCGGAAAGTTCTTAGCCTATCAATGAAAGAGAATAGTTAGTTTTTCAAAAATATTTTTATTTTTCAATATAATCTCCTGAAACTTCAATACACTTAGTCCAACGCTTATCTAGCAATTCTATCCCTTGATTAAAATAGTTTTCCTCAAGGTTTTCAAAATATTGGTTTACAACTGTAATTGCATCTTCATTTGAGGTAAAATGCTTGCCAACAAGTAATTTTTTTTAGATTTGGGAACAGGTAAAAGTCACTGGGAGCTAAATCAGGAGAATAAGTTGGGTGGTCAAGCAACTCGTACTTTAATTCGTTGATTTTAGCCATTGTTAAAACACTCTTGTGCACTGGTGCATTGTCTTGATGAAAAATTATTTTTTTGTGTTGTAAGCCAGGACGTTTTTCTCGAATTTGTACATTTAATTGAACTAAAATGTTGCAATAGTACTCTGAATTTATTGTTTTACCCTTTTGAAGACAGTCAATCAATAAAATACCGTTGAAGTCCCAAAAAACCGTTGCCATAACCGTACCAGCCGATTGAATTGTTTTTGCCTTCTTTGGGGCACTTCCTCCAGCTTCAGACTATTGTTTGGATTGTTCTTTTGTCTCTGGAGTATAGTGGTGGATCCATGTCTCATCAACAGTTATGAAACGACGTTTAAAATCCATTTTATTTTGCTGAAAACGATCCAAACAAGCTTGAGAAATGTTCATTCTTATGCGTTTTTGGTCGACTGTTAACAAGTGCGGCACCCATCTTGCAGAAAGCTTTTTCATCTGTAGTTCTTCATGCAAAATTAAATGGACTCGATCATTTGAGATGCCCATGATATTAGCTATTTCACGCACTTTTATTCGTCGATCATTTAATACCATATCATGCACTTTGGCTACAATTTCTGTTGTTGTTGCTGTTTTTGGACGTCCACTTCGTGGTTCATATTCAATGCTTGAACGACCACGTTTAAATTCAGCAACCCAATTTTTTACTGTTGCATATGAAGGAGCACTTTCACCTAACACATTCACCATATCATTATGAATTTCTTGTCCCGATAAACCTTTTTTATGTAAATAGTTAATGACACCACGCATTTCTAATTTTCCATTGTGAACACCTGTTTTTGTATGAAGGAGTTGCAAGATCGAAACAAAATTTAACATGTGTTCATAGCAGAGATGGAAGTTTCCAAAACACTTAACTTTTTTCTGTTTATACCGCGCTTTTTGTGCTAGCCTAAGAAGTTTCCGAACAGCCCTATACTCGCTCCTTTAAATAACCCCAAAGAAAATAGTCAGGTGCTGCCTAATCTTGCGATCGCGCTGGCCAAATAATTTCCGAATTTCCGGAAATTATTCCCTCTCCAAAAATTTAACTTAAAAGTGCCATTGTATCTTGGGCAGTGTGGGCAATGGCTCCGTCCTGCTGAAACCAAATCTCAGGTCTGTTTTCAAGAGCAGGACGTTCAGTCTGTTGGCCATTTGAATTTTATGTGGGAATAAGTCCAAATCTTTGCGCTTAATTGCAATAACTGTCTGCTTATACCCATTTGAGCAGATAAGCTTCTTGGCGAAACTCTTGGATTGTTTTGCATGGCAGCAGCTACAGCAGCGATTGTTCCTCCGTCCGAACTAAAGGTTTTTGATGGTAAGGTCTTCTGTGGCTATAAAGTCTCATTATGGTCCAACTGCTCGGAGGATTGCGCCAAACGTGCGCCTATACTCTTTTTTAACCGAAACTACGGACTCCAGTGCGTGATAGCAGCGGACAATCCAAATCTTTGTTTCAGTCCCCCAGTTATCCATGTTTGTTAAATTTAAAAATCAATCTGCAAAATAAAAAACATCACCAGATCCATTCTACATATATAGAAAAAAAGCTATTAAATTGTTTTTGGTAACGGCTTCCATCTGTGCATACAGGGTGGCGCACCAATTGTGCTACAATAAGAAATTCAAATAATTTTTTTTTATCAATGAATTTAAGTTATTTTATTTTTTATTGTATAGAAAATTCAAATTAAGTTTATATGACTTATTGTGTTGTTTATGACCTCCATGCTCATCCACTCCTATGCGAAACTTGATCAACAAATTATTCATTGTGGCCTGATGGTTGAGTTGGGATTGCTTCAAATATTGTTTTAATAGACTGCTTCAATTCAAGCAAATTCCTTTTTTTCGATTTGTACACCTCTTGGTTGACACAACCCCACAAAAAAGTCTGGTGCAGTTAGGTCTTGTGAACTTGGGGCCAGCGTAAATAGAAGTTTTTGGATATTAATGTGTTTGCGAATTTTCGTTGAAGCTCTGGTGTAACCGGTCTCACTGCATGTGCCATTGCTCCATCTTACTGGAACCAAATGATGTTGAATCAGATACGCCTTCGGCTCAGTTCTGGGTAAAAAAATCCTTTAACATCTTTAAATAACGATCCCCATTACGAATAAGCCGATTAATTACACAGAAAAAAAGTTATTATGTTTTCTTTTTGTAGCTCTATTCGTGCGCCACCCTGTACATCTAATTTTTTATGTTTTTGGCTCTAGAATCCATATCTAACACCCAATCTTGATGAAACTTACCTTGAGAAAATTGTCCAGGAAGGACGTTATTGAAATTGAAGAATATCGGTTCTGGTTTATCTAAAGCTTCCATACATATCCGAATTTATGTCTTAAGCTTTAGAAGCCAACCCTGATGGGATTTCCCACACGTTTGCGTTTGGACCAAGGAAGGACGTTATTAAAACTGTAGAAAATTGGTTTAAATTTAGATATAGCTCCCACATATATGTTCATCTGGTTCTCATGTTTATAGCTCTAGAAACCCCATCTTACATCCAATATCGTGACGTAGCATGAACAAGTTTTATGGGGCAAGAAAAGACGTTATTAAAATTAGGAATCGGTTATATTTAGCTATAGCTCCTACACATACAAGGGTTGCTATATACATTTCTGGCAACACTAAGTGTTGCCTGGCGCCATCTGTTATTTCCATTGGAAAGTTTGACATTTTTTAGCATAAACGTACTCAGAACGTTTTGACGTACGACCATGATTTGTGTTATTTACAGCGACTTGAAAAAATCAATTCTGCAAAAAATATAATTAACTCGTGAACATTTTCATGCAATCATTTTTCACAACTTTCAACATGGATTATCACGACAAGAGCGCATCGATGAACTTAAATCTTCATATGGCGATGAAGCACCATCCTATAGCACTGTGAAAAACTGGTTTAATGAATTCAATTGTGGCCGACGCTCGCTCTAATACGAAGGTCTCCCAAAAACGGCCGTTGTGCCAGAGAGTATTGATGCTGTGCATGAACTGATAATGCAAGATCGCCATGTGACATACCGTGAGATAAAGGCATCCATGGGCATTTCTTCCACCAGCATACATTCGATATTGCATGAACACCTGGCCGTAAAAAAGGTTTGTTCTCGTTGGATCCCGCACAATTTGACAATCGCTCAAAAAAAGGCTCGTGTCGATTGGTGCAGAGAAATTTTGAAAAAATACGATCGCGGTGCTTCATAAGACTTTTAAAAGATCGTCACAGGTGTCGAATTGTTCATCTATGCGTATGAGCCCGAAGCAAAACAGCAATCGACCGTGTGGGTCTTCCAAGACGAGCAAAAACCAACGAAAGTTTTTCGTGGAAGAAGCACTTCGAAGCAAATGGTCGCCTGTTTCTTTGGCAAAACTGGTCATGTGGCGACTGTTCCGCTTGAGCAACGTAGGACGGTCAATTCTGAGTGGTACACCACAATTTGTTTGCCCGAAGTCTTCGGAGAAATTCGAAAAACGAGCAAGAGAAGACGAATGATTTTTACCATGACAATGCGAGCTCTCACACATCGGCTCAAACCAGCGCCTTTTTGACCGGCCAAAACGTCCAATTGAAGGGTCATCAGCCGTACAGCCCTGACTTGGCACCATTGACGTCTTTTTATTCCCGCACATCAAGAACAAAATGCATGTCCATCGATTTTCGTCACCAGAAGATGCTGTTGAAGCGTTCAAAAACCATATTTTGAAGGTGTATCAATCGGAGTGGAAAAAGTGCCTCGACAATTGGTTTGAGCGCAGACAAAAGTGTATAAATCGTGCTGGAGCATATTTTTAAAAACAATAAAACCATTTTTGATGATAAATATTCGCATTTTTCTTATTAGGCCAGAAATATATATAGCAGCAGTCGTACCAAGTGAGGACAAACCTTAGTTGATTTGGCAACTTAACCACCGTTTCTATTAAATTTCAAAACAAAGAAATCACAAGTAAAACATAATTTACTAAACTTGAATCATATTATTGTAATTTGCTTGAGTAAAAACTTCAAATTATTAGCCCGTTTACGGTATTTAAACAGTCGTTGTTCACCAACTATCTCTAAGTGTTTGCGTACTCCTAAAATGCTGTGATCTTCTGTAGTTTCTAAAAGCATCCCGCTCATCTCCAAGTGTGCCCATAAACAAACGCCCAGACAGACCCAAAGACGGTGGATTAACACTTACAAATTCAAAACAAACATTAATTTATTATTTCACGATTTTGTTTTACTCAGTACGCGGCTTTTCATTTGAACGCAATTTTTAATACAAATTCAATATTTGTGAGTGCTAAAAAAATTTAGTAGACACAGGCGGCAAATATTCCATATGCCATACCATATGAGTCTACTAGACTTTGGCGTTCGACTGGCATCGAAGTGAAAAAGTTTGAAACGCAAACACACACAAACAAGAAGAAACTGCAATAAATTAAATGTTTAATTAATGGGTGTTTTTAATTTAATTGAAGAGTGTGAACATCTTGTGTGAAATGTTCCCCAGTTTGAAGATATCGAACGCATGGAAACTAGAGCTTCGTGATCAGCGGCGGTGACGGCCAAACATGGTAAAGGTAGAGACAGAGAGATATGGAGGCAGATAGAGAAATACGAAAATGGCAATTGACATTGGCAACAGCCGGCACATGGATCAGAAAGAACTGAAGACCTAAAAGAAATTGGTAATTACATAGGAAATTTGGTTTAATATTCTGCCGATCAAGGTGCCTAAAGTTTCATTCTGGCGGGCTGACCTTATTATGCACTGAACCACTGTGGATATGCCCAAAATCCTCTTAACTCATATTCGTTCGACCATCATTCGGGTGATACTCGTATAGAGGTGATGAGGTAAAATATAACTTTCGGAGCAGGATATTGCTCAGTTCGACGCAAAACCCCGATGCTTTTTGCTATTCTGTAAACGATCCATAGATGTGACATCGTGGACGCATTCGTCGAATGAAATAGTTGTAGAGGCATGGACATCCAAAGTGAAGCACATTTTTCTGAGATTTTTCAAGCGGTGCAGGATATCTTGAAAATGGAGTACATTCTCGTATAGACAGGCCCTTCAAGGTATTCTTTGAAGTTTCTTTATTGGGTTTGAGTTAGGGCGTTAAGGCCTACTATACGCAGTGTAGGAAATTTCGTTTTCTTACTCGAGCATGGGCGGAATGTTAGTTAAGTATAATTTTTAAAAAGATAAACACAAAGAACATATTTGTTGCCAGAACCGAGTTTTTGAAAACCGAATGTTGTTGGTTGCTAGTAAAAGCTATGTATTCCATCGCTACAACCGAATGTTGATAGTGTACACGACAATTTTCAGTAGTGGAAACCACCAGAGTGAATAGAAGAGACAAAGTAACCCTAACAAATTCGGATAATTGTTAAAACCGAATTTGTACATGTATTGGTTGTATTAAGAGATTACTGGCAATAGAACTCTTTGAATTCAGTTGTCACTACCTTGAGCATTTGTTACCTAAACCAACTGATGGTTAAAATAACAAAATAATAACGTTTTTTTAATTTAATTTTGATACGTATTTAGCGATTTGAAAATATTTATTAGCGATTTGAAAAATTTGGAATGTAGGTCAAAATCATTTAATTTTGGTTTTAAAGTGTCAAAAAATGATTAGATAAAGCTGTAAATGAAAAATATAAGTGAAGTAAAGTGAACTTTTAAATCTAAATATTTCAGGCTACTTAAGGGTATGTTACACAAGTAATTAAAATGAATTCTTGAAGTTTTGGCTATGTGACAAAATATATATACTTTCATATCGATTATATTTTGTATGTTAGTTAAAAAATGGGTAGAAAAAAACTAATTTAATAATTCGACCCTTTGTGTCTATTTTAGTTTCCATTCTGAATATAAATTATTTATTAAAAAATGTATTTTTTTATAAAAAAGGACGAAACGGGCCAGTTTATCTTGAAGATATATCGATTTTATTTTAGACGATCTATACTAAAATGATAATCATATGAATTTAGTAGAACATTTTAATCTAAAACTGACCATTTTTAAAAACATTTATACAATTTCGTTAAAATAAGACACATCACAACTGAAATTAATTGGACAACATTTTTCATCTTTTTTGAAAAAAGAACAGTAAACTTTCACTTAAGACATTCCATCACGAAAATTTGGTAAAACGAAAGTATATTAACTTCTTTTTACTACTTTGCAAAATAAAAACTTCATTCGCCCATTAAAAATAACTCGCGAAACTACAAGGGCCTTTCTTTTGGGATTTTCTATAATCACCTAAGTCATTTACTTCTAGAAAAGCAATCACCCACCGTGAAAATCCGAACTTTTGTTGCATAGTGTAATATGTTACAACAGCGAACTGTACGGGGCTTGGTTACTACAAAGAATTTATTTGTTGTCACTTCCAATTATTGGTACCAATGTAACAATCCACGTCGAAAGTTGTGAAAAATGATCGCACGAAAACACTGTTACAACATTGAACACACCCATTTCAATTGTAGAACTAAACATACCCCGCTAATGCCATATGGGTTTTGAAAGCTAACCTCAATAACGTTAGTTTTTAACGGGATTTTAAAATTGTTTCAACTTTCATCATGGAGTGGTCAGATAATGAGAACCGTATCGCTGTAATAGCGCTTTTCAAGTGTAAATTGAAAAAAGCGAGATTTTCAAAATGCTCCGGCCACTAGGGATTAGCTGCATGTTCGTCTACCGATGCATAAAACTGTTTGAGGAGACTGGAGATGTAAAAGACCGCTCCCGGCCGGTCTTTTACATTTCCAACAATATTATGATCCTCACAACAATAGTATGCTTAAAATACAACCATACTATGATCCTTACAACAATAGTATGATTCACACATAACCATACTTTGATCCCCACAACCATATTATGATTTACACTCAACCATACTATGATCTTCACAACCATAGTATGATCCTCACAACCATAGTATGATCCTCACAACCATAGTATGTTTCACATACAACCATAGTATGATCCTCACAACCATAGTGTAATTCACACGCAACCATGTTATGATCCCCACAACCATGGTATGATCACACACAATTATAATATGATCCCCAATATAATTTATTAGAATTTGTTTAAGTTGTCGACTATGGATTTGATCCCCAATATTATTTATTAGAATTGGTTTAAGTTGTCAACAATAGATTTGAATTATGAAAATTATTCAAAAATACACTAAATTCAAAATAATAGGAGTTATTTATTTCACAGTAGAAAAAATAAGTTTAAATAAACGTAAGCGTTTTTTTTAAATATTTCAGTTAAACAAGGCTTGTTTAAAAAATTTTAATTTTGATAAAAAAGTACTATTATTGCATTAGATCCGTAACAATAACATTGTTCTAAAAAGCAAATTTAAAAAAATTACAATCATACAGTATGATTGCCGTAATCATATTATTGTTAATATAAAACGCAAAACACAATACTTTGTCGCACCAACCATATCTATATTGTTGCTAAAACCATATTTTCATTTTTAAGTTTGGCAATAATACTATTGTTACATTTCAACAATATTAATATTGCAGCAATTATACTATTGTCAGAACTAAATCCAGTTAACAATGCTATGGTTGCGACGAACATACTTTATTGCGGTGAACATACTCTTATTGCCGTGACCATGTAGTAACCATGTTTTTTACTCTGCGTGCACGCTCTGTTCGAACACCGCATGTCATCAAAGCCGTTAAATCAAGAATTCATAGAAAGTCGCTTCGAAAACAGAAAATCATGGCCCGTGAAAAGAATATCACGCAAAAGTTCATAAGTCGAATCATTAAAAAAGACTTGGGACTTGGGGCTTTCAAACGACGTACCGGCCATTTATTGACTGTAGCTTTAAAACAAATAGGATTGAAAAATGCAAACGTCTTTTGGTGAAGCACGCTGATAACTTCGGGTGATTTCTTGCCGTTTAACTTTTTTATTTCTGCTATAACTTCCCGGAATGTAAACGGTTTAATTGGAGGAGACATTTGACATGGAATGACATGAAAGTCACAAATTATTTAAAGGTCAGTGGTGTTACACGAAGAGAACGGTTTTTTTGGTAAGCTAGCGCGGCATTTGCATTTTTAGATCCAAAAATTATTTATAAAGGTTTGGATACTTTCATGTTTTTTCGACACTTCTGTTTCAATTTCTAAAAATAACAGGGCACCAGCTTACATTCGGTTGTACTGACGAAATTCTCGAGGTGCATTCAACTCAATCATTTGTTTAGCATAAAAAATTTAGTTTTGGCAATGGATCTATTCACTGTGTGTGTTAAAGTTTAAGTCATGCAGCATTAACAGTTCATTTTGTCAAGCTAAAATTCGTATCACTGTAAGTATCCTTTAGTTATTTGCCCTTGTGTACTTAAGTTAATCCACTACTTGTGTCCTGCCGACTTTAAGTGCTTCGACATCATAGTCGGACGTGCCTAATATTCGTGTAACGCATACCGCGTTGCTGCATCGATACCGATTTTCTAACAGTTGCGCAGTGCCGCACATGAAATTAACACCCAGCGCAGCAATTTCTGTTAAAGACAAAGAAGAAAACAATGAAACTTGATTTCAAGTTTCGCTATTTTTCTTTTCTTACCAATGCTATTTTTGTTGCTTACTTTGGGATTTGAACTTTTTGCGGGTTATCGGGGGGTTTAAAAGGTATAAACGTAGATTGCGACTGTGACTGCTCGTACGACAGACATCCCATCTTGTTGCGATCATGAATATCACATAAATGTGGGGGTTCAATTAAGGCTCTTTACCACATGCCAATCAAGTGCAACGTGACCGGAGCTACCCGCAGATGATGATGCTGATGATGACGATGGTGCTTCCCAGCTAAACGATGCGGTGCGTTTGCACAGTAGTAAGTAACAACAGAGAAATGTAAACAGAATTACTACATCCAGTGAGGCACCTTAAATGGTCTGCAGACTACAAGTGTCTGTACACCGAACTGAAGTGAACCGAACCAAAGCTCACAACAACCTGGTTGACTTCAGCACCAACCTCAGCAACAGCATTACCAACAACTAAATAAACAAACAGACAGATAAGTGGACGGACGGACGGATAAATGAATGGACGGACAGAAAAGTCGAACAGATGGGTGCATCATTGAGGAGTAAGTCAATAATGGTAGCAAGGCAGTTAAGACAACTGGTCCCATTGAAATAGAGATGATAAATTAAATTAACTGTTATTCTATAACTACTTGGCCAACAAAGGCCAATGGGTGGGCATGCGAAGCTGGTCGGTTCGTTTGTAACAAATTGACATGTCAGCCTAACTCAGTATTCGATGGATGCAAAATTAAGTTAATTTCGGTTGAACAGAGATTAAACCGGCTCAAGACCTCTTGCTTCTATATATAAATAGAAGACAAGTTTTTAACAAAATGGCAAAGTGACATTGATTTTCGTAGCTGTACACTACTTTTATCATGATTTCGGGTCCGTGACAACCCTCTTCAGAAAGCCTTGCTGCAATTGTTGAAAGTAAAACCGAACTCTATAAAGCCTGGCTCTCCCCAAACGAATGAGAACTACTGTTGTAAACCTTACTTTTCAAGTTTTCTTCACACAATTGCCCACGAAAATACAACTCACTCTTGCCACCTCTCAGAGACTCCTCTAAAGTTTCGTTACATGCATACGCTCTATTATTATATAGAATATATAAGTAGAGGTCGAACTAGCTCTGCACACGGACAATAGATTCAACCGATTTTTTTTTGCCACCGAATGATTGAGGTTGCATTTACCTGAGTATTCCATCTGTACAACCGAATGTTAGTTGCTGCTCTGTAAATGTCAGTAATTGGAACCTTCAGAAAAGAAGTTTTGGATCTAATAGCCCATATGTCGCGCATGGTCAACGAAAAAATTAAAAAAAAACCATCAGAAGGAAAAAAACTGAGCTTCAACACTTAAAGTACTCTAAAACACAGATGGAAGTGATGATGGAGGATTTTAACTTAACAATAGTGAACTTATTGATTGGCGCTAGGTCAGTATTAAGCGAACTATATCATTTTAATAATTACTATTTAAGTCAAGAACAGCACAATTCTATTTGTGATAAAAGTTTAGTTATCATCACTAATAATTGGTTACATGAGCAATTTTTTTGCAATCTTAAGTTGTGGCAACTAACTGTATTTTCCGCGATTTGTTGGCATAGCCGCTCAATTTGTTGTGTGTACAAAACGATAATAATATTTTTAATCTTGTGGGATGTCGAATCGAAGATCCATTACGATAACAAACATTTGTAGATTGCAACCGAAATTCTTTTTTTTCAACGAAGTTTTTGTTGTTCCAACCAACTTTCAACTATTTTTTGTACAAATTTAATGCCCGAACTTTAAAATGCCATTTTTCGCAATACTAAAAATCTTGCTGTTCGGGAACAGATTGACCGATTAATACCAAATTTGAGTTATATGAAAGAGAATACTACGACCTACATTATGTAGTCCAACTTCAGTTTATAATTTTATTTTTTAAGCAATTTTTTTATTGTTTTTTGTAAGAAAATATATATACTTTTTTTAAGAATTATATATTCTTTTTTAATAAATGCCACTTGTATCTATATTTAAATAAAAGACAAGTTTTTGAAAAAATGGCAAAGTTACGCTGAGTTTCGTGGCTGCACACTGCTTTTATCGCGATGTCAGGCCCGTGACGACCTTCATCAGAAAGCTTCGCAGCAATTGCTGAAAGCAAAAACGGAACACGTTAAGACCAGGCTCTCATCAAACGAATGAGAACTACTGTTGTAAATCTGACTTTTCAAGTTTTCTTCACACAATTGCCCACGAAAATAAGTTCTTTTTAATTATTGGTAGTATTATATTTATTTTTAATTTTTTAGCATTAGTCTACAGTTGCATAACCGTTATTGATTCTAGGTATCACCATAATTGTTCAAGTAAAATAATGGCGAAAATCGGCATTTTGTTAATAACAATGCTCTATATGGTGTCATTGGATCTGCTTCATAGGAGCCTAACAATCAGTTACGAATCTTAAAGTAAAATTCAATAGTAAATCATGACATTGATTTCGGTGTTATGCGGTTCTCTGCGTCTATTTGTTAGGATTTGTATTTTATTTTAGATCAAACCTTTGAGAATTTTAAGCTTAGTTTAGCTTGTGATAATGGTGTAGGGAACCTAAGCATTTATTTTCCGAAGTCTTCGCGATATTTGATTGTAGAGTAAAGAAGTCGGGACTTGTAGAGTGAAGAACTCTAGTTTATAACTGAAAATTCTAGATGTAGGCCTTTGGGTGTTTACATAACTAAGAATTTTAAACCAGATTTGGTTTGAACCTCGTAAAATATAGGTTTAATGTTTTATGGCTCCGAACGTTACGTTTTTACATGGAATTTACGAGTGGAAACTCTCCGCTAAAAAATTCTTAGATGTTCTTAGCCGGAGTCAAACCTGTGTTTACTGACACGACAGTTGCGCACACGAACCAACCCGCCATGCTGTCCCACCTAATCATCTTTATTTTACCTACTTAAGGTGGCATTACAAACTATGGTTGGACATTTTCATGTCTTCTTGATATTTTTCTTTCCAACGAAGCCTTGGCCTTCGATGTTTGCGCATTCCTTGATAGCCTTTGTTGCTATATCATTCTGCTTCATTCGACCGATATGACTTGGACTGAGTAACTGCGGTTAACTACATTCATATCAGTTAAGAGTGACTCTGAATGGAACTCCTTGAGTAATCCTTGTAGCTTAAGATAAGTTCCAGCAAAATGACAAATAGAATGGGTAATAGCGTGGGTCGATTTAGCAATCGATATTGTGCCATCGATTTTTCGTGATATTGTAAGCACGTGAGAATAGAAATACAACTGTCATCTCGGAAAGGTAAAATTTGAAAAAAACATGTATTTTTTATTAACTACTTAAAACCCTAGTTTAGTTAAGTGCCTCGGAAATGATTTTTTGATATGTCGTATTGAAACTTTTTTTTCGTCATGCCAAAAGCTATCGAAAAATCAATAGAAAAATATCGACAAATTTTTGTTCTTACAAATTGGTCCACCTTAAAAAGAGTACTTTATAAATTAAAGAATACATAATGTTTAAGCCTTCAGGAGAAACGTCATTCCTATCTTAGTATCAGTCAGTGGAAAAATATGTTCAGCCAGTTTGGAGAGAAAGGCACTGGAAGAACATCCGCACTTGCCAGAAGGCCGCCTTGACAACAGCAGCGGGATGTCTCCTTATGTGATCGGTAGAACACCTACATTAGGGGGGCGAAGATATTGTCCGTGTCGATGGACTTCATCCTCCAGATACCCACAAAAGTGGTTTTGGTTCAGTTGAGATCTTGGTGGTTTAGCTCAATTCGAACTAATCCCGACCTAACATCAGTCTACTAAGCACATGTCTCGCATGCCACCCGAGCCCATTCACCTGGTTCCCCAGTCCATCCTACGAGGGTTGCTATTTATATTTCGGTTCCGGCAATAAAAACACAATAATTTATCATTGGAAATGGTTTTATTGTTTTTAAAAATATTCTCCTTTAAGATCAATATACTTTTGCATGCGAACAAAGCACTTTTCCACTCCGATTGAGACACCTCCAAAACATGATTTTTGAATGCTTCAACAACTGCTTCGGGCGATGAAAAACGTTGACCACGCATTTTTTCTTGATGCTAGGGAATAAGAAGAAGTCATTGGGTGACAAATCAGGGCTGTACGGTGGATGGCCCATCAATTCGACATCTTGAGTGGTCAAATAGCTTATCGTTTCAACTGATGTTTAAGAGCTCGCATTGTCGTAATGCAAAATGATCCGTCTTCTCTTATTACCTTTCCTCATTTCTTTGAACACTGTTGGCAAGCAGATCCACGTTCCACTAAAGGCACTGTGGCAACATGACCGGTTATACCAACAAAAAAACGCAATCATTTGCTTCGATGTACTTCTTCCACGAACTACTTTTGTTGGATTTGGCTCGTCCTGAAAGACCCATACGGTCAATTGCTGTTTTGCTTCAGGTTTATATGCATAGATCCATGATTCGTCACCTGTGACAATGTTATACACTGCCTTAGAGCTACCGCAGTTATACTTTTTCAACATCTCTTTGCACCAATTCATACGAGCCTTTTTTTGAGCACTCCTCAAATTATGTGGGATCCACGGCCAAATAAACATGCAACATCTTATTGATGCTTGTCATACTAATGCCCAAGGACGCCTCAATCTCACGGTATATCACATGTCGGTCTTGCCTAATCAGTTCACGCACAGCATCGATGGTTTCTGGAAAAGTGACCGAAGTTGGACGCCCTTCACGAAATTCATCCTGAAGGGAACGGCGACGGAGTCTGAACTCTTGGTTCCAGCGATTAACAGTGGTTTTTGATGGTGCTTCATCGCCAAAAGTCGAAACAAGTTGATTTAAGCTCGATAACCCACGCCGAAAATCGTGAAAAATCATCGCACGAAAATGTTCACAGGATAATTCCATTTTTTGACTGAGATGAATTTTTCAACACAGTGTAAACAAAACAATTCGCCCTGAAATGACAAAATGTTCTGAGTGAATTTATGCTAAAAATTTTCAAAGTTTCGAATTGAAGTTTCAGTTTGCATCTGGGAACACTAGTATTGTCAGGACCGAAATATAAATAGCAACCCTCGTACTTATGAACATGTAACTCTTTGTTTTTTAGTCGATTTCTTTTTTTATATACATTTTCATAAATAGTACGCAAGTTTTTCTGAGTTACGAGTTCATACGTACTCGAACCTACTCTTATATTATAAACGATTATTCGAAAAACTCAAGATTTTTAGGGAGTTTCTGTAATTTTTAATGTCGATTTGTGATGTGTTCCGCAAGTCCATCAACCTGCATTAGTAATTTTTCGTTGTAGCACCGGGCTTTTTATTAATGACAAAAACTTACCTGTCTTTTAATCAAAAACAGATTCCATATCTATGCTTTGCAAAAAGTTTTGCAGTTTCTCATCGTCGAGAAGTGAATTGTGGATATTAACATCTTCCAATGTAGGCAAACAGTTTTCAGTTCGATTAATATTATTTCTAACAATTGCTAAATTATTTTCAGTAAGAAAGTTATAAGTAGTAACATTTGAAATCGTACTTCAATTTATATTATCACTGTGATCTATTTTTTAATTAACCTATCACTCGTTTAAATACATCAGAAACTCAAATAAAATGAAGTGCCGTTCATTCATTGGCAAGCCGCTTGTGCAAGAATAAGGTTCGTTATTCGACAACTGGGGTTCTTAATTTAATACTGGACTTTTTTAACATCAGAACGTGCGTTCCTATTTCAAGAACGGCGTTAATTCTTTAATAACGCTGTTCTCATTCCGCTCGTGTTGGTTTTTAGAATGTCATTTTTCTTTCAGTATACCCACAAGCTTTACTGCTCCTCACAATCTATTCTTTCAATACATATGCATTGATCGAATTCATGGCTTTGGAGTGAAAGCAGGTCTCAAAAGCGGACAGCCTATCAAAGATAAATCACATCTGTAATTATGGTAATCCTTACCTTACCTGGTTTTAGAGTAAAAATACTCTTTTTTTATTAATGGACAATATTCGGAAACCTGTGTAGCTAGAAAGTAGCCCTATGTTAATTAGATCTGCTTGAGAGTATCTTAAACGCATATCTTATGCAGTACACTTAAAATAGTAAAAAGGGCCAATGCCCACTATGTGATACCCTACACCAATCTGCTACAAGGGCGGCCGCAAAACTAACTGGCCTGACACATATTCTGTTTTACTAGCAACTTTTTTTTTTGTTTTTTAAAAGCAATCTTTTAGAAGCCATCTCTCATAATTTCTGAAATATTTAATGATTATTTTCTTTGTTACAGGTGATTGAAGTAAACAAGTTTTATAATTTTTAAAAAATGGAAAATAAAGAGTTTCGTGCGGTAATTTAACACTTTTATATGAAAGGATATACGCCACAATTAAACAAAGATGAATTGGATTCTGTTCATGGTGCTAATGCACCATCATACTCCACCGTGAAATCCTGGGTTCAACAATTAATAATGGGTCGTACAAGTACGGAAGGTGAACAATGCTCTGGAAGACTGAAAACTGCTACTACTATTGAAAACATTAGAAAAATATTTAATGAAGTGACTAAAGATAGACGAATAAAGCTCAGAGAACTTGCTGATATTGTTAAAATACACGAAAAACAAGTTTGGAGTATTTTACATGATGAACTCCAAATGAAAAAGCTATCCGCAAAATGGGTGCCGCGTTTGTTGACTTTGCCCCAAAAAATCGTCCGTTGGGCCAATTCCGAGTAGCTTTTAGCGATTTATCAGCGTCATCCAGTAGAGTTCTTGCGCCGAATCATAACTGTTGATGAAACATGGATCCATCACTACATCCCAGAATGCAAAGAACAGTCAAAACAATGGATAGAAGCTGGTAAAAGTGATCCCAAGAAGGCGAAAACTGTTAAGTCAGCAGGAAAAGTAATGGCCACAGTATTTTGGCTATCTATTGACTATCTTGAGAAAGAAAAAACTATAAATAGTGAATATTATTGTGCATTATTGGATCGGTTGAGTGAAGAAATCAAGATAAAACGACCGCATTTAGAAAAAAAATGTTCTTTTTCATCAAGATAATGCTCCTTCACACATTGCATTTTTAACTCAACAAAAACTGGCCGAATTACGATTAGAAATTGCTCCGCATAGTCCAGACTTAGCTCCTTCCGATTATTTCTTGTTTCCAAATTTAAAAAAAATTCTCGGTTGCAAAAAATTTTCGTCTAATAGCGAGGTTATTGCTGAAACTGAGGCATATTTTGAAGGTCTTGAAAAATCTTATTTTTCGGATGGATTAAAAAAACTTGAAAAACGTTTGATGAAGTGCATTGAGTTGGAAGGAGATTATGTTGAAAAATAAATAATAATAATTCCAAAAAAACGGTTGTTTTTATGTTAGGCCAGTTACTTTTGCAGTCGCCCTCGTATTTAGAAAACACTGTGCCCCTGTCTCTAGTTCGAGCAAGGTCGTTCCAATTTTCGGTTATGGCTTCGGTCTTCAGGTAGTACAAACTAGCTGATGCATGTACCTTACTGGCTTGTGTCCTCTGGTCTTTTACAGCGAAGTAGTATTATCGGCTCTAGCGACTTTTTTATTGTTATGGGTAATTACTGTTTTGGTCTCTTCCTGATTCTGGGGTGGATATTCAAACCCATCGATGTAGACCGATAAAAGAGTGTCGCTGCTGGGTCAGCACAAAAGACACACAGTTAAGGTACTGAGGAGTTGTCGGTCACTTAGTGGCGTTGCGAATGCAACATTTTCTTTGACTTACTTCCACCACTTGACGAACAACAAATAACCAATGAAATTAGTTAGCTTTTGGATTTTTCACCTATCCACTTTCGAATCTGTATCTAAAAAAAATATTCCATCGAGTACCTTCCTTTTCTTTAGAGGGTACACAAGATTCGTCTTAAGCCATATTTATCACATTTAATCCATGTCATAACTCATGGATTTTTGTTTTAATAAATAAATACTCTTGGCCAACGACAAATCAGAGAAGAAACGCAAAGTCGGCTATGGACGTCTTGGTTTGGTCAACAGTTTCTGTGGAAAATTGACAATGTCATACAGTTGTTAATTGGAATTTAACAAGCTTCAATACGTGGAACTAATGAGACAAAATCATATACAACTCAAACACAACGGAGTCATACAGTCATGTACAAAAGTATGCACGCACTTATGAATGCGTGCAGTGCCGATCGATTTGCTCTTTGTATGGATTTGTTGGACGATCCTATTGAATTGCATGCTTGTTTGTTGATGACAGGTTTCATTATAATGCATTTGTCGCATTGCCAAGTTATTCGTTTCGTTGTGTGCCTTCTTCTTTCATGTTCAGGTTTTCCTACGCATCACTAGCACCGACTATGGAAACGGCACTGTTGCTGCACCAGCCCCACCATCGGTGGCCAGCATCCAACATCATCGCAGGAATGACATCGCCGTCTTCTCGCTAGCGACTGCAACGTCATTAGCGTGTGACGTTTGGAAAAACTATTTGTCATTTTTGAACAAAATAAATTTGATGTGTTATTTCATGTTCAATAACAGAAGAGATGATCAATTTTCTGGCGTGGCCTTATTGATATTCTCACGATTTTTCTGCTAAAGAAGATTTTCCTAGAACAGGTCCCTTCTATTTTCAAGCGAGGGGTTTTTTGAGCATTTCGTGATGTTGCATAGACGTAGCAATGCTATGAGGAGGATTTTTCGTGGTCTTTTTCATGTTTTACATGAACCGGTCTATTGTAAAAGTACGAGTATGAGCTTTGGTATGAGTGATCAATTTTTAATGGTAAATGAACATAATTGAGTATATAAAAAAACCACAATTGAGAACGACATAAAGTTTAATTAGGCTGAATCGATCCACCCTTGATTTGTTTTGAAGAAGAAACGAAATAAAAATTAGCATACTTACATCCCCAATGAATACATGGACGCTTCAATTATGCCGTGACTTTTCGAATAAACCACAGTTTTTTTTGCAAAAAAAAAATAAAAAAAATCCTTTTAGCTCAATACACTTAGTCCAACGTTTCTCCGATTTTTGTATTCCTTCTAAACCATAGGATTGTTCTACGTTCATAAAATACAAGTGTCTTTTGTTTGATGAATAATTTCATCGTTTGAACTGAATCTCTTTCCACCGAGCTATTCACCCTTATTCTGATTGTCGTCGTCAAGACAAAACAATGACATCTTGCGACGACTGTTGATACTTGGTATTCGCGTAGTCGTTTTTCGATAACTATTGACATAACTCGGTATTCTCTAAATGATATGGACGTTGTTATTGAATTGATACGACTCTGTTTTTGTCGTCGCAGTTTTTGGTAACGACTAAGAAGATTGCTGTTAAAATAAAAAAACCAAAAGCAAAAGTAAAAGTAAAAGTGCAAATATGAAAATTACAAATAATGAACAGTTCCAAAAACTTGTTGAAGAGTTGGAGAAAAATCCATCCTTAGCAAAAGGTTTCAAAAGAGGAACAGTGCCAACAAATTTTAACCAGCAATGGGAGAACATTGCAAGTGTTTTGAATGCTTCCGGACCACCGAGTAGAGATGGTGATGGCTGGCAGAAGGTTACTAACTTATATCCCTGGTTTTTTGTAGATTAATAAAATTAAATATTTTCGTTAAGGTTTGGAGAGACTTTAAGTTCAAAGTCAAAAGGAAAATGGTTGAAAACAAATCGGAGATGAGAGCAACAGGTGGCGGTGTAAATAAATATATTACACTGAGCCCGTTAGAAGAAGCTGTTGCAAACCTGCTGCAGTTTCAAAAACAGATAAATCCTGAAGGATCAGCTCATGGTGTTGCAGCAAGTTATGAGGAACTTGTCACTGAAGTGCTCGGTGTTGACCCAGTTATAGAGATGGAAACAACTGTTCACTCTGAAGAAATTTTACTGGAACAGGAGGAGCCTTCAACATCAAGGAACGGGAGCAGTTCAAGAGCCACTCCATCCGGGTCAAAGTCCACAAATATACTACCCTTAAGAGCTGAAACTCCAGTCAATCGAAAAAAACCAACTGACCGTCAAAACCTCTTAGAATACCATAGCAACATGCAAGAAAAGGTGCTGACAGAGATATCAAACACTTTGGTTTCTATTAAGCGCACTATAAAGGACACCTGCAGTTACCAAAAGAAACTATTTGAGGTGGAACAAAAAAAACTAAAGCTTATGGAAAACAAAGAACAAAGAAAAAATGAGGAGCACGAAGCGGAAATGAAAATTAAATCTTTGAAGATAACAATCAAAGAAAAGGAGCTGCTTCTTTTCAATAGCAAACTAGACTAAATAAATGTAAATAATAAATAACAGATACATATTTTTACTACTATGTACATATTTACTTTAAGATTTTATATAGCATTAAAAAATACAAAAAAAAAACCGAATTAAATATAAATGAATTTGCATTACAAGAAACTATGTTTTATTTGTTCTCGTATGGCTGAGGCTTCTGCATTTATTCCACTTTCTAAATCGTTACTTTCAAAAGTTCCTAAATTATTTTCTGAAGATATGAAATCCTCGTTTAGAGGGCTCCAGCCATATTCAATGCAGATGTTGTGAAGAGCTGCGCAAACATTTGTAATTTGAATTGCCTTAGCGGGCTTATAATGAAGCTGGCGAGCACCAAGTATGCAACGAAGGCGGTTCTTCAGTACTCCAATTGTGCGTTCCACAATGTTTCTTGCCTTTGCATGCTTTGTGTTAAATATAGCCTCTGCGCTTCCTTCTGAAGCGGAACGATATGGAGTAATTAAATATGGTTCAAGAGGATACCCCGCATCTCCTGTAAGACTAAAATTAACATTAATGTTTAGATGCAAATATGGGTTTTACCCAAAAGCCAATAGTTGCGGAAACCTGCATCGTGACGTCCCTTAAAAAAATGTTTTGCTTTGCTTACATTCCAAATTAAAGAATCATGGGATGCACCGGCATGTCGGGCATCCAAAAACCTTATACGCATTTTATGATCACATATCTAGTTATGAAAGAAATTTGCATAACTAATACATTTTTTTTATAAGAATACTTACAACCATAGCATTCAAACTAAAAAATCCTTTGCGATTATAGTAAATATGCTGGTCGTCTTTGTTCGGAGCCAAAATTTTAATGTGGGTTCCATCCACACAGCCAATCACAGCAGGAAATCCATTTTTTTCAAAAAAAAAATTTAAGTTTAATCCAAAGTGGGCAAATAACCTTTTCCAACGCACTTAGAGTTTCCGACAGTATTCTGCAAACAACCGGCTGCGATAGTCCGAGGTTAAAATCGATACCAACACTTAGCTGATAGGATCCTTGTCCCAAAAATAATAAGGTGGCAGCTAACTTTATTCTGTTGGATACACAATTTGACCTGGCTTCAATTTCCATTTCAGGAGCAATTTCCTCCAACACATAATTAAACGCATTTTTGTTTAAACGAAAGTATTATTGAAATCTTGAATAAAAGAAAACTTTGTGATTGCCAATGGAAATTAATTAAACCTTAAACTTACTTGTTGTCTGGTAGTTTCATGACATCAGACCTATATCGCAGTGTCTTTCTCTGTAAAATAAGTTTCTTTTTATTTTCTTCATCACTTGAATCAGAGTTTGAATCAGAAACAAAAAACATTTTTCAACAATTGGATGAATAGATACAAAATCTGATGCAAAAATGTTAGGTATGTGATTTTTTTTATTGAAGTTATCGATAAACAGTCAACATCAAGACAATAATGATACGGAATACCAAAAATGCGTTGATGTGATATTATATTGAAACGAAGTGATATTGATATTAAATTGACGACGACGTTGACGACGACAATCAGAATAAGGGTGATTTCTTTAGGTTTGGAAATAGGAAATAGACACTGGGGCCTAAAGCCGGAGAATATGGCAGTTGAGGTACCAATTCGCAGTCCAGTTCATACAATTTTTCCATTGAAACTGCACACGCGTGCATAATAATGATGAAAAAGAACTTTTTTATTGGCCATATGGTGTCGTTTTTTAAATCCTCGTGAAATCGGTCCAATAAGTTGGCATAATATTCGCCGTTTATTTGTTTCCCTTTTGTACGTAATCGATTTGGATTATTCCGCGTACATCCCAAAAAAATTTTTGCATCACCTTATTGGCCTACAGAGTCACCTTGGCCTTCATCGGAGCCGGTTTACCCGGATAAACCCATTGTTTAAACTACTGCTTGATCTCCGTAGTGTTGTAATGAATCCATGTTTCATCCACAGTTACAAAACGCCGCAAAAACTCATTCGATTTGCGGTTAAACAACTCCAAACAATCGTTTGAAGATGTCACACGATTACGTTAATGGCCAATTGAGAGAAAACGCGGCGCGGCACCCATCTAGCAGACAGCTTTCTCAAACCCAACTGATCATGTAAAATCCAAATCACACTGCCATGTGAAATGCGTGTGGCATCAAGAATCTCACGCACTTTTACTCTTCGATCGTTCAACACCATATCGGTGATGGTGTTGGAACCCTTCAAGGATTTTTTTAGTTCAGTACGAGATTATTTTACACACATTAGAGGTTGGTAATTTTGGAACGCTGTCTAACAATAAAGGTCATTGAAAATTTGACAAAATAACTCTTATTTGTATACTGACAACAATCTATATATGGGCAATTTTTTGAAAAGGTCAACCGGCTCGAAAATTTTTTTGTGTGTAAAACTGGCGGAATTCGGTTTCAAATGTACTCAGTACATGTCAAACCATCTGAAATCAAGAATTTTTTGCAGCACTGGGTTATTTGTCATTAGAATTTTAGTATTTTTGTTCGCGTGCGTGAAACAGAGCAAACATGGAAAAAAACGAGGCTGGCAAAACAAAGGTGAATAAAAGTGTTTGGCAACAATAATATTAGATTTACACATACTGAAAATATTTGGCTTTAACGTAATTTTATACGAACTTGTGCAAAAACTATTTTTTTCGGCCCATTTGACCGCAATGAAATATGTCGCAATTTGAGATGTAACGAAGCCAGCAAAAAAGCACAAAATTTTTTTTGCTTCGGTGTCTAGCGATTTTTTAAAATAACCAATAACACACTTTTTTAGCGTTTTGAGTCTACTTTCAAAGAAAAAAAAGAAAAAGGTAATATTGTTTTCCATTGAGGTTTAAATGGGTCGCAAAATATTGTAACGAAGCCAGTCATTTTTGCTGCTATTTTTTGTGTCCTGCGTTGCCTTCTAAAAATTTATTAATTTTCAGGCCCAGATAAGGAAAGCTCAATATAACAAAAATTATATGATAAAGCTTAAAGCGCAGCCGAAATACGAAGATTATAAAAAAAGAAAGTCCGCTGTATTGAGGAAGTGTCGAGAAAAGAAAAAGGCGGACGAGAAAAATATGTCAGTGACTTTGCGAAAGCGTTTGGAAGATGAGCGCCGTGATGCGGTACGTGAACGAGTTAGGCTGTGTAGAGAGAGAAAACGATTGGCTCAAGGCGAAATGTTTTCTCAAAATTCGGAATCTAACGGCTACGAATCAAAACAATCGCTTGGAAAGGCAGTGAGCAAAGTTACCCGTGCACTTCCTCAATCTCCGAGAAAAAGGGAAACTGTAATCAGGAAAATCGTCGCGCTTAATAAGATTTCTGGCGCAAGTGTACAAAATTCAACGATGAGCAAGAACGATTCAGCTTCAGATAAGGCCATTCGAGAATTTTATGAAAAGGATGATATTTCACGTGTCTCGCCAAAGATGCGTGACGTTAAGCAATTTCGAAATGAAAATGGAGAAAAAATACTTTTGCCGACAAGACACATGCTGCTTACTCTTAAAGAGTGCTTTGCTAGGTTTCGGGATGAGCAAAACAGTTCAGGAAAAGGTACGGAAAAATATGTTGGCGTATATTCTCTTTATTTAAGGGTTTCCCTTCATTTTAATTTTTAGATACTTGTAGTCTGAGTTATTTTATTAGCCACCGACCAGAGCACGTTAAATTAAATAACAAGCTGCCACATAATGTCTGTTTATGTTCTTACCATGAAAATTTCATTGAAGCTGTTTCAGTTCTTAAAAAAAAATATGCTCACAATTGCCAGGCTATGCTGATGGCTTTGTTGAGCATTTTTTGTGCAAGCCAACCACAATGGATTGCTGGCATAGCAGCTGCAGCTCCTGTGCTAATAAATTGGCAACAGAATTAAACCAAATTGCGCAAAATACAGCATCACCCTCGACAGTTTCATGGTACGTATGGAAGCAGAGTACAAGTGCTAATCGCACCGAAAAGTGCAAGGAGAGTGGCTCGTTGGATAAACTTGTTGCGCACGTTATCTCTTTATGGCCAAAGTTTATAAGGCACAGCTTTGCAAAACGGGAGCAGTCCACAATATTTGATATGCATGATCGACGACGAGCTTTGAGTGGCGAGTTTCCCGAGGAGGGCCTACTCCAAATAGATTTTGCAGAGAATTTCGTTTGTGAAAACCAAGACGAAGTCCAAAACGCGCATTGGAATCAACGCCAGCTTTCACTATTCACGTCGGGTTTTCATTTTAACGGCACGTTCGAAGGAAAGGTATTTGTGTCCAACAACCTATGCCATACTAAGGACACCATTGTCACTTATTTATGGAAGCTAATCTCAACGGTGCCAGCTTCTTTAAAGATTTTAAAAATTTGGAGCGACGGTCCGTCTTCCCAATTTAAAAATAAATTCATGGCCGCATTGATAGAACGCTTAGAGGATTGCTTTAAAATAAAAATATACTGGAATTATTTTGCAGCCACACACGGCAAAGGATGCGTTGATGGGATAGGCGCAACAGCAAAAATCGTTGTACGCAAGCACATCAAAGCGCGTAATGCTATAGTCAATAGTGCATCTGATTTTGTCGCAGCTTTTAATTTGACGAACTCAGAAATCAAAGTCATCGAAATACCAAATGATGAATTCGATCAAGTTAATAACAAACTGCAAGTGTCAGAGCTTTTTTCAAGCTGTAAAAATATAAGAAATATTTCAAACAGTCACCAAATACAAGTTATCAATGGCAAAATTGTAACTTTTTACACCTCCAAAGAAGGGTATAACTTAGCTTAAAGCCAAGAAAAAAGAGCCTTTACCAAAGCTTTATTGAAAAATGTGATACGTAATAAACTAATCACGAAGAAAATAAAATACGCATTTTTATTCTTTTTCTTCTGTGTCTTCTTGTTCTTCTGTTCTGCTATTGCAATATTCTTTCAAGTAATGAAAAAATAGAACAAGATAGTGTTTAAGTTAAGCATACGGCCGTTTTTTGAAATTTTGAAACCCTCTTTGCATAAGGGACACCCCTATTTGAGAAAGATGTCTTCTAGTACTGCTCAATTGCCAGCTTTCAGGAAGATAAATGCGTTTTTGATAGTTTAACGTCCCTTTCTGTGATATTTTGAGTCCCCCTTTATATGGAGGGTACCTCTAGTAGATGTCCGGCTCCCATCATTCTTAGATGAGTGAAAGACATCGCCCAGCATTGCTTACTCACCAATTTTCTGGAAGGTACATACATATTTGCAGTTTTTATGCCGAATTTTGTGAAATTTTGAACCCCCCTCTATATGCGGGGTACCCATAAAATGGTCCGATCGGGTTCATATTCAACTATTTCGATAAGAAAAGTGACAAGTAACGAAGCCAGCAAATCATGTAACGAAGCCAGTACACAAACTTTTGCCCTAATAATAGGAAAACTATAATTTTGACACAAACTAAGTATGCCAGTTTCTTCTGACATCCTTTCCACATAATATATGTATATAACAGAAATGTGACCCTTGCTGATTCGCAGAAATCATCTCAAATTTGCTCATTCCTACAAAAGTAGTTCCAAAAAATGTAACGAAGCCAGCAGTCTTTTGCGCAGCAATAACTTTTAAACCGTCCAAGTTATTGCAAACATTGCTTTAGACGAAATGTACATTTAATCAAGGTAAACTGAAAAGCTCATGCAAAATATAGACTTTTTGTAGTTTTAAGGAACAGTTCGACGAAAACGATAGCCAAGTCCCTGAAAATGTAACGAAGCCAGTAAAAAAATTGCCCATATGTATGTGACAGTGCATAGAGAAAGGGACCTAAGGGTAAAAAAAATCAATTTTCATTTTTTTTTTCTTTTTTTGATGTGGACAACATCTGAGCATCGAATGAGACCGATCCCATGCCCCAAAACTGTTCCCTCCCAGAGATATGCGCGTTTTATGAAAGTGAAGTCGACGATTCTAAGCGCAAATAGAAAGGGACCTAATCTTTAAAATGGCTCTCCTAGCCAAAACTGGTTTTTAACCTTAGGTCCGTTTCTATTTTGCGCGTCACATATACTGGTGGTTAAAAAGAACAACCGATGAAGAGGATACTGACAAACAGTAAGATCCAGAAATATACAGAGATCCACAGCCTACTTTTTCTGGAACTTTTGCAACCTCAACATGCAAATTGACAGTGATGTGATAGTAATGGTGATGATTAAGCGAATCCAAATAAGATATAATACTTTTAAGTAAAAAAGTTGTTTTTGTTATAAAAAAAATATTTTTTCCAACAAAAAAAAATCATCAAACATCACAAATTTATATTTCAGCCTTAAAAAACTAAATGCAGTTTATACGCTTTTCTATGGAAATCTACAAAAAATAGCACCATTTGTATGACAGTGCCATCTAGCGTCAGTTTTAGGTAAAAATAAATATCAAAAAAGAATTCCTCGACCCCAAAAATCTAAGATCCTACAACTTTCCAGGATAATAAATATAAATTAGCATTATTATATCAAATTTTCAATGATTTTTTCTTTTTAGACAGCGTTCCAAAATCACCAACTTCAAATGCGTGTAAAAAAATCTCGCACTTAACTAAAAAATGCCCTTGAAAGTTTTGTTATGGATAATGCCAACTTTCATTTGCAATTGGTTTCATTCCATTCGCATTTTGGTTGTTGCACTGTGTAATTTTTTCCCTACAATAAAAACTTGTTCGTCGCAACCATAGTATTGTTTTTGAATTTCAGATAAAAAATAGTATGGTTGCGGCAATATTAATATTGAAATTTAACAATGTTATTATTGCCAAATTAAAATAATATGTTTGCAGCGACAAAGGTATTGTTGTTTGAGATTTTTGTTATCAATAATATGATAACGGCAATCATACCGTATGGTTGTTACATTCAACTTAGCATAACAGTTTTAATAGACCAACGCTACATACCAAAAAAACATACACACATACGATAAAGTGCATGGTGGTTGTCCATTATAAAAAACAATAACAACAGCATAGGGATGCAAACCCATGCAAAAATCAGAAGGCTGTTTCAGGAACTTTTATTGTGATAACTTTGTTTGTTGGAATACTCTACTGGCGCACAGTGCTCCTTTCCATTGACAAAAATCAGAAAACTGACTAGCTTCGAATTAACATTTTTTGGTATCATTTTAATGGAATAGTCAAACTAAAAAAATCCGCAAATATTATTTTATAGAAATAGTTTTTTTCGGGCTCCAAAGCATCCAAGTGAACAAGGTTAATAGGCTCTCGTTTATTAGAAAAACGAAATCTTCGCCGATTTTGCCCGATTTTTTTGACTTTCATTTTTTAAAAGTGTCTATGACGAATTTTCTTTTCAACAAATTCTCAATTTTTGAAGCAAAAAACATTTTGTTTTATTTTAATCGTGTTAATTCGGGCCTAGAATGATTCAGCAAAAACCAATAAAAAAATAGCAATTTACAAGAAAACCGCGAATGTTACCTAAAAACCGATAACATATTTGAAATCAACGTATCATAATTCATTTACTTAAGTAGAAATGAAGTTTCATTGTCTCTCAACGAAACGGAGCACTGTCTGCCCGCATGTTCTCGTTTTTTTTAGATCTAACCGCACTCAAGACTGTCATTTATCATAGTTTAATCACGGTAGGTGCTTGGGGTCTGAGGCGTTCATCTACACTTCAGTCACCCCTGCTGGCAACTAAGTCTTTTCGATTGGCTTTTAAATAGCTGTTTTGTTTCTTCGAATGAAATGTCAAATAGAAACATGTTCCTTAAACTGACTATGAGCTAATTGTAATGTAATTTGAAATAAGTTTTTTTTTATATAAGCTTTATTTGAATTATTGAATCTGCTTCAAAGGAGCCTAACAATAAGTATACGAATCTTAAGTATAATTCAATAATGAATCCTAGTATGGATTTCTTGTAATGTGGATCTCTGCTTATTGGCAGGAATTCAAATTAATTCGGTCGAAATAGTATATAACTGGTATGGATCACATGTCTGGGAATTTTAAACCTAGTTTGGCTTAAACCTCGTGATAAAGGGCCAGAGGACCCTTTTATGTAGAGTGAAGAACTCTAGTTATGTATGTATAACGGATAACTCTAGAATAGCAGAGTGGACGACGTAATTTAGGTTATGTAGGTTTTTCGTGTTGACTGTTTTAAGGATCACGTATGAGAGCATTTAAGCCACGTGACGTAGAATAAAGGATTCTACACAGTCTTTTTTGAGTGTTCGTCCGCGATTGATATTGACTGTTTTAAAGATCACGTATAAGAGCATTTAAGCCACGTGACGTAGAAAAAAGAATTCTACACAGTCTTTCGGGCGCGTGTGTTCGCGATTACTGTTACGGATGAAGCACAAGTGCAGATTAGAAAACACGGCGTTCGTTTCTCCGGAGTCTTAAAGAGCTTGGACTGCACAATAATTGTCTAGCAAGTATGTTATCATGACGTTCGAGCTTCTCTTTGTGCTTTATATTGATTTTTTGAATTGCCTCTTTAACGAGAGGTATTTTCAAGTCTCGGTGGATATTTTCATTCCTCATATACCAAGGGGCACCGGTAATAAGCCGCAATGTCTTCGATTGGACTCTTTGCATTTTGTCGAGATTGCTCGAGCTTGCTTTGCCCCATAGCTGGGCACCGTATAACCAGATAGGTTTGATTACACTGTTGTATAGCAGGACCTTATATTCAAGGCTTAGTTTTGAGTTCGCGTTTAGGAGCCAGTGCAGTTGATGGACCTTAAGTTTCAGTTGAGTTTTCTTGGCTTCGATATGACTTCTCCAGGTGAGTCGGCGATCCAGGTGGATTCCAAGGTATGAAACATGATCAGATTGAGAAAAAGGGATATTGTTTAGTTTCAATGTCGGACAAGTGCTAAAATTCAGTGTGAAAGTTACCTGTGTGCATTTAGCCTCATTGACTTTTATTCTCCAGTCAGAGAGCCATGATTCCACTCGTCTGAGATGTACACCTAGATTCATGGATGCAATATTCTGCTTTTTATGTGTGGCCATTATAGCGGTATTCGCGGCAAAAGTAGATGTTAGCACGTTTGGGCTGGTAGGGATATCTGCGGTAAACAGAAGGTAAAGGATAGGCCCCATGACGCTTCCCTGGGGAACACCTGCTGGTATTTCGGGGTCATCGGTGACGTGTTGTCCACATTTGACTCTGAATCTGCGGTTTTCTAAGTAAGACTCAAGAATTTGATGCGTATTTGCCGTATAACAACAAAACCCAATACAAATAAATAATTTTAGGGATCACAGTATGGTTGAGGGGAATCTTACAATGGTTGTGAGGATCATAGTATGTTTGTGTAAATCATACTTTTGTTTCCAGATTCATAATATTGTTTTGTCACAAACATATAATCAACAATAGTATGATGCTCTTCGAATATTATCACCCCAACCATATTTTTTTTCTGGGTGCAAGTGTTTAATTTCGGTTTTCCTTATAAACTTTCAAAAATGCGAAACACCTTCAAAGTTTACTTCGTGCATTACCACCTCTTTAAATATTTTTCGTCCACAGTCCTGCTTTAATAAAATATTTCCTTAAGATTCTTTAACCATTTTTTTCAAATTTTTTCTGCAAAATTTTATCTTAAATACATCAATTTTTCGTGTAGCAATCCAATCTACCACTCGCTCTCACTTTGGCCTATCGCAACTGTGATGTTATGTGTAGTAAGCCGTAGCCGGCATCAGTAGTGGAAATATCCCCGAGTCCATGCCAGAGGAGTACAACGGCGACGACGAGTTTTTATTGCATGTTTGAGGTGTGTGCCAACATGTTGTAGATAAGTCACGTGGTAAGGTAAGCCAACACATGTAGATACGTACGTATGTACGGTCATCCAGACGTAAGAATAAATCTATACGTAATATACATACGTACGTACGTACGTAACGTATATGAATGGTCCACATGACCACTATCCTTAACGTGCGTTAACGTTTTTTTTCTCTCAAGTCATTGATATTGTATGACCAGAGTTGCTACAGCAACAACGTGTCCAGCCAAAAAGGAAAAAAGAACACAACGACTTAATGATGATTAATGTCCAGCACAGGTGAAACCGTTTGTAGTTTTTGTCATTTTTTGTCTGAATTGTTTTCGTTGCTTTTCTTGTTTTTTTTTGGTGTTGTTGCATAACCAAAAAGCATACGGTCCAAAAGATGAATTGTTCGCATACTGAGCGGACCCGGCATGGCTGGAACTGCTCATGGGTGTATTTTGCATGATTAATAAAGTCATACTTCTTTTTTGTTCGCACAAAGAAAATGTTGTTAAGAAAGGCTTAAAATCGCAATATCATTAAAGGTCGAGTGGAGCCCATTAGTCAAATTCAATAAAAGCTTTATTCGCGATGTAATGCTGCTGCGCCCAGTGAGCGGTGGCAGGGTGGGTCAGGAGCTTGTCCGAATCTCTAAAGAAAATGTATGAATTGGAAATGAATGCGATATTTAGAAAAACTGGCGAAGGTGAACAGTTCTTGCGAAATTAGTTTCAACTTAAACGAAAAAATAAAATACTGCCTACACGCAGAAAAACGGTATGGTTGCGGTAACAATATTCGAAGAACATCATACTATTGTTGGTTATATGGTTGTGGCACAACAATATTATGATCATCACAACAAAAGTATGGTTCACACATTACCATACTTTGATCTCCATAACAATATTATGGTCCTCACAACAATATAAATGTTCACACACAACCATACTATTATCCCCACAACCATATTATTATTCACACCCAACCATACTATGATCCCCACAACCATATTATAATCCTCATAACCATTGTATGTTTAACGCACAACCATAGTATGATTCTCACAAACATAGTATGACTTACACACAACCATACTATGATCCTCAAAAATTTTTTTAAAGATTGGGTTAAGTTTTTATTCAGCAATAGAAATTTTTACTTACTGTGGTTGTATAAATACATTTAATAATAAAAAAAACATTTATAAGAAATATTTTAGTTATACTAATCCGTAGTTTGTTTTGAAAAAAATTAATTTACATATAAAAGGTACTATAATTGCGTAAAATACGTAAGAATAACACTGTCAAATTAAAAAAAAAAAAAACTATTTTTCCGGTATAATTGCCGTAATAATATTATTGTTAACATAAAACTCCTGAAAACAATTCTTTTGTCCCACCAAAGACATTTATATTGTTGCTACAACCATATTTCCATTTTTTTAATTTGGAAACAATACTATTGTTACATTTCAACAATATTAATATTACCGCAATCATACTATTGACAAAATGAAATTCAAAAAACAATACTATGGTTGTGACGACCATACTTTTATTGCAGAGAACATATTTTTGTTGACGTAACCATATAGTAAACATATTTTTTCTCTGCGTACAATAATTTTTGATGATAAATATTCGCATTTTCATTCTTAGGCCAGAAATATATATAGCAGCCCTCGTATTAGCTCGACCACAATCAAAAAATGGTCAGTTAATGCCGGCCAAGTTTCTCGTCCATAATACGCCTTTTGTTCAATTTTTCGAATAATTTGGCCTACGGTCAAATGACTATGAATGACAGAGGTTACTATCATCCCCGAAGGAGTAGATTGGATTAATAGTCCGACCAAGAGAGAGAGAGGGAGAGATCAATGAAAATAAAAAATAAAGATGGCGAACGGACAGAGACTTATGGTACACCTGCGGTCAGCCAATGTTTCTTGGATGAAAATACATCTACAACAACTTGTATAGTACGATCCCTGAGAAAGCTCGATAAAATTGAGCAAATGGATTACATACACCAAAAGTGATACGCTTTGATTTGAGATTGATCGAAATGCTTTTCAGTTTATGCAGAGTACTAGGCTCGAAAATACGAGTAGCATGCTGGCGCAGTTAATTATTGATTGTGTCTGCCGATTGACCGTGTATGTAAAATTCTATAAGAGTTTTATAATTTTATAATTCTGTCAGCACTCTGCCTCTGGTAATGTAAAATAGAACTCATTAAGGGCAAAATGGACAAATGCCCAAAAGACTTTCTTTAAGACTGTATGAAAACACAAATTGATGATGGATGACTAACAAAATCACTTATGTTGTTCAAATAGCAAATATAGTCCAATGCTAAAAATAAATCTGTTCAGTTGTTACACTTATTAAAGGACTGCCTACTAATTAGAGACCCTGACATTCTAGAGGTCACATTTCAAATCAGGCTAGGATTAAATTCTTCAATGTACGATAGTGGTCAAAAGTTGTCCCCAGAAATAGAAAATTTTACCCTGTTCAACTTAAGACTTGTTTGGCACAGTTATCTCTCTACCTCAAAATGCGAAGAGGGATAGAACCTTCCTCACAATAAGTTTGTTATGCAAACCAATCGGACCATTGCATGATATCCAACTTGCCTCACATAGCCCAGGCTAGTAAGCAGCTATGATTTCTTAAAAATCCAAATGTTAGGGACATGATCTTAACAAGTACTGACTGGTTACTCGCACATGAGGTCCACTCCCCCAAAACATGTTTCGTTTATGACATGAGTTGTCGCAAACGTGTGTGTGTGAAAATCTTTTGTGACAAATGTTTGCAATTTTTTTACGAGAGTGACATACGTAAACACCAAGTGACACGTAGCCATGTTCCCAATAAACGTACGCGCGTTTCGAAACTGTTTGTCACTCAGCAGACGAATGTTTACTTCAAATGGATATAGAAAAGCTGAATGTTATTTCTGCGGACGGATGAATGGACGGATGAATGGATGGGTGGATGGATACACGTCTCCGACAAAAACTTTGCATTTGTCGCCGTCTCTTGTTGATGTTGGCTGAAGGCAGCTGCCCCAAGCTGCCATTTGTTCTTTTGTGCTATTGTTTGTGAGGTCTCTTCTTCTCCCTGCACGCTCCGCAAACAAATTTTGCAGTTTGTCCCAGTTGGTTAAATGTCAATGTTATTAAATTCAAAATTGGTTTTGGATTAAAGATAAACAAACGAAAAATAAAATAAATCGAATTCAAATAATGCTAATTCCAAAATGCAAAACAAACCCACAGTTTGAATTATATGGGTTTAAGGCAATAGATTAAGGCGTGGTTACGTATCACATATTTCCATCAACATTTCATTAGGAAAAACAGGAAATTTCTCTAAAATCAGTGAGCTGTTCAGGATTTTATTTTCTATTTTTTTAGCGACCGGAGCATACTGTTTATTGCCGGATCCTAAAGGATAATACATTTTATGGAGAAGTTTTTAAGAGGCTTCAATATTAATTTATTACTCGTAATGTCGCTGGCATGTAAGAGCTGGAAAAAAAACTCAACTTCCATCCAACACTAGCGCCTATGGCTACGCGAGCAGTGTTGTAGCGATATCGGGAGCTTAGAAAGGAGGAAAATCGTCTATTCCGAGGAAAGAAGAGACAAATGGAATGACGCCACTGTGAGAAGATCGAGATGTACGGCAACAAAAGCGACGCCAGAAAATTTCATCAACGAGTCAAGCACAAGACGATAGACTCGACTTCTGCCATATTTTTGTGTAGAGATTGAAGTGGGAATCTAGTAACTGATACTTCAAGTGTTTTGAGTTTTTTTTGGGTCCATAAAGGGCTGGGATAAGTCGCAAGTTAAGCGAAATTGTTCAAACACGCAGAGAAAAAATCAGTTGGAAATAGGTCCTAACTACAAATATTCGGTTCGATAAGTTTTTTTTAGTTTAGTTTATTTTATTGAGACTTTTTTCAAAAACAATGACAGACACATACTAGATCTATGAACAAGAAATTGCTTATGACTATAATGTATTGTCTAAATTACCAATAACGTACAGCTAATGGCACCAAGCCTTTTCTGTGTTTAGAAATATTTTTAATTTGTATGTAGATCTGATGAATGTGTGTTCGCCCTTGCTCCCGAGGCTAAAGTGGTCTTAGGAGTGAAATATCCTGGTAATTAGCTTAAAAGTATACTTATAACTAGCCAAAAATTAGTGGGTGAAGGGGAGGGGTTGATTACAAAAAAGGAGAGGATAGGGAAAACAAAAAAAAATAGAAAAAATAAGAGATTTTAACAAATGCTATTCAAGAGCCTTAACAATAATCCAATCATAAAGATGCTATGTGCAGCCGGAACCACTTTTTTGTAGAACTCGGGACGGAAGGAAACCGAAGTATCAAAATCTGCCCGACTTTCATTCAAAAATCCAATCGGAGATAAATAGCAAACATCTGAACAGCGAATGTCCTTCTGAGCATTGTAAATATCGGTTATAATGGAATTCTCGTGAAGGGAAGTCCTTGTAATAAATTTATTAATTACGTCACAAATACGAGTATACAGACCAAAAGAAGGATAAACATACTTTCGGTTGCAATCACCAATATTCCATGGCATTGATGGTGACATGGTTCAGTTTATTACAGCCAATAAGTTGGTTATACCAACCGCATTCAGTTAACATTTTGGTTACCACAACTAGTGGTTATGAAGTACTTAAAGTAAAATGTTTTACTAATATAGTTTTAGTATACAGGGTGATTCATTCACGACTGGACAAATTTCACCAGCGTATTCCTTGGCTCATTTCATGAAAATATGTCCATCTACGACCATGCCCGAAAATGCCAGGGAGACGAAATGGCAGCGGTTTGAAAATTTTCGCATTGGTGGTCGGAGGGTGCTAGGGTAAAATTGCTAAGTTCTGAGCCAGTGGTCGGATATTTTGTTTTTTTCTTCTCTTAAATGATAGCCCTACCTCTTACCTTGCAAAAATTACACTGAACGAAGCCCAAAGTTCCAAAGTTATGACTATTTGACTGAAATGGAAAAATGTTGTTGTGTTAATTTATAAAAACAAATAAAATTATGCTGTTATTTCGCTTCTAAAAAAATTTGCATTTCTGTCAAATAGTCATAGCTTGGAACGGTAGGACCTCTGGGCTTCGTTAAGGTAGTTTTGGAAAGGTAAGATCCGACCGCTGTTTAAGAACTTAGCAATTTTACCCTAGTACCTTCCAGCTAAAAGAGATTTATTTATTTTTTTCTTCGAAGGGTGCAGGGAACGCCGAAACTATCCCACTTATACAGGATTCCCGCTTATGCAGGTCCCAATTATCCAGGTTCGATTATATATATGAAAACAAGTAAAAACGTCGTTAAGTCCGACCGGGCAAACTTATACTCGTATATCCTCCACCATCCCTTCCCTACTAAAACGAAAACAAATGTTCCGATTTTTTAGCCCTTTCGGTCCATAAGTCCACCATAATCCTAGCCGTTTTTGGCAACACGATCCAAAATATCCAGCAGTTATGCCCTTTTTGAGGTACGTATTTAGTGAGTCCCAAGTAACAGTGTCCAGTTTAATTATTGTCGCCCACAAAAAGTTATGATGACATTAAAAAAATGTATATCTTAAGTCCCTTTAAGGAAAACTTATACCCTCACCGAAAGTTCTAAATTAATCGACCTTGTATTTTAACTCCTTTTAGCTTCGTATTGAAAATCAATTCACGAACTGTCGTTTTCTATACACGTGTACAGGGCGCAAGAATCGTGTTATTTTGTTTTGAAGTCCTGTTCGTTTATAGGGCATCCGATTCGATATCCAGGTGGACGAAACGGGCCATTTGACTTGGATGCGTCCACAAAGACCAGAGTGGGCTTGGCCGGACAATTGAAAAGGTGCAGCACGTCATGCGGTCCCTGTTGGCAGGCGGAGCCGATGTCCGGAACTTTAGCATCAATTCGGGCCCAATAAGAATTGAGGCGGATGCACCATCCAGATCTCAGCTGAGCCAGAAGCAAGCGCGTCTGCCGAGGTAGTACCTTCTCCTCGGGTAAAAACTCCGGGGGATGTTCCCCTAGCACTACATTTACACTGTAGCTGGATAATGCTGCTGCGGTTTTATCAGCGAGAATGTTGTTTAGACCTGCCTGCTAGTTTCGATAATCTAAAGGCTCTCTCTTGTACCACAGGTTCTCTCTCTCTAGATCATGAAGATCGTACCAGATCTGCCTGGGCGGAGGCATCCTATCCAAAAGATGGGGGTTAGGATGACTACTGCGAAAACTTCCTAGCACGTGTTGCTTAGACAACAGGAAATTCTGTCTTCGGACGGTAAGAGCCTAAGTCTCTTGATGTAGAGGATGAAATCATCAGCGTAGAATACAATTTCAACGCAGTCTGGTGGCGCAGGAATTTTAGAGAGGTAGAGGTTAAACAGAGCAATTAATATCACTCCACCCTGGTGAACTTCTTGTTTAACTCTACGGGGCTTCGACTGTCGACCTGTCTCTAAATTCCACATATGACTGGTGCCCACACATAAAGTTTACGACCCAGCGTTTCAAACTGGGCATTTCTGCAATGTCCTCGAACAGAGTGGTATGATTAACCGCTTTTGTAAGGTCAAGAGACACGAGGACCGTCCTGTCGTTGGGCTTATTCTGGTTAAGGCCGCGACTTATACGTGTGGTGATGACGTGTAAAGCAGTTGTTGTGCTGTGCTGCCTCCGGAACCCATGCTGATGATCAACACATAAAAGGTGTTTGATCGGGCTAGGGAAGAGCAGTGAGTGCTTCATTCATCTTTGCTGCTAGCGAAAGCAAAGATGTCGGCCTCTACGATTCTCCTCTGCTTGCGTTTTTGTCTGGCTTCAGTAGCGGTACCACTCTGCCCATTTTCCAGGCATCGGGAACTAAGTGAGTGGCTAGCGACAGATTGAGCACTTTGGTTATGTCCTCCGCTTATGGGGTATTCAAGTGCTTTAACATCAGCAATGAGATTCCGTCCGATCCCAGCGCCTTTGATGGCTTTGTGCTGCGGATGACATGGCTGGTAAACATGTTTGTCGAATCTGAAAGCAGCGCACATGTCCGGGTTCAAAAGACCATCGCGGCTGTAGCTTCGTCAATTCAGACAACTCTTAGCGTTTCAAGTCGAAACTTATCGGCGCCACTTGCAGTTAGCAGACTGCCATGGCAAAGGATAATTCATGATGACTTTAACTTCTTTTCCTACAAAGTCCGATTACAAGCAAGTTAAAACCTTAAGATTTAAGTTATCTAATGGATTTTTGTGAAAAAAAATTATTGAAATGGCCGAAAAAGACAACAATTTGATAAATTGCTTATTTATGTCTGATTGACCCATTTTGATCTAAACGGCAATGCAAACAAGCAAAATTGCAGTATTTGTAGTGAATCTAATCCACAAAAACTCCATGAGACGTATCAATTTCATCAAGCTGCATTGTGCGGCTGTGGATGTTATTTCAAGATATTGAAGAATCCTTTCTTACACAGAACTGCCCTGAGGACGTATCCGATTTAAAAGTATTTGCTTTCAGCAAGATGGAGCAACTGCACATATAGCCAACGTTTATGGCAGAGATTTAAATCCAGAAAATCCACTTTGCGCTGGCCCCCAAGGTCACCGGAGCTGACAGCACCAGACTTTTGTTTTATGGGGTCATGACAAGCAATAGGTGCACAAAACGAAACCAAGGACTTTGACTAAATTGAGGCAGTCCACTAAAACAATAACAGACGTTTACAGCCATTTTGGTCCAGAGTTCTTAATATTTCTCTTCCATAGATTTTGGCATGAAAATTCATTTTTAAAAACTTTCCTCTGATTCGTTTTTAAGATAGAATTTTTGGATTTTTTTTAAAAATTTAATTTTTTGAGCGAAAATCACGATTTTAAATTGAAAAAAATGAATATATGTGACAGCGCATAGAGAAAGGGACCTAAGGGTGAAAAAATCAATTTTGATTTTTTTTTCTTTTTTTATGTGGACAACATCTGAGCATCGAATGAGACCGATCCCATGCCCCAAAAGTGTTCCTTCCCTCCCAGAGATATGCGCGTTTTATGAAAGTGAAGTCGACGATTCTAAGCGCAAATAGAAAGTGACCTAATCTTTATAATGGCTCTCCTGAACAAAACTTTTCATCAACTTTTCACTTTTTTTGATGTGGACAACATCTGAGCATCGAATGAGACCGATCCCATGCCCCAAAAGTGTTCTCTCCCAGAGATATGCGCGTTTTATGAAAGTGAAGTCGACGATTCTAAGCGCAAAAAACTGGATTTTAGCCTTAGGTCCCTTTCTATTTTGCGCGTGATTAATTCTCGACCGGACAAATTTCACCAGCGTTTTACTTGGCTCATTTAATGAAAACAAAAAAATGTACGACAATGCACGAAAATGCAAGGGGGCGAAATGGCAGCGGTTAAACAATTTTCGGATTGGTCGTGATAGGGTACTAGGGTAAAATTGCTAAGTTCTGATCCAGTACTCGGATTTTTTTTGTTTTGTTTTTTTCTTTAAAGATAGCCCTACCTCCTAAATTTTCAAAATTACCTAAACAAAGCCCAGAGGTGTTACTTTACAGAAACATACGAGGGCTGCTATATATATTTCTGGCCTAATAATGAAAATGCGATTATTTTTCATCAAAAAAGGTTTGATTGTTTTTCAAAGTATTCACCAGCATGATTTATACACTTTTGCTTGCATGCGCTCAAACCAATTGTCGAAGCACTTTTCCCACTCCGATTGAGACAACCCCAAAACATGGGTTTTGACCGCTTCAACAGCATCTTCTGGCGACGAAAAGCGTTGAGCACGCATTTTTTGCTTGATGTGCGGGAATAAAAAGAAGTCATTGGCTGCCATGTCAGGGCTGTAAGGCGGATGACCCATCAATTCGACGGTTTAGCCGTTCGTTTTTCGAATTTCTCCGAAGACTTCAAATTATGTGTACCACTTAGAATTGGCCGTCCTACATGGCTCAAGCGGAACCAGTTTTGCCAAAGAAACAGGCGACCATTTGCTTCGAAGTGCTTCTTCTACGAACAACTTTTGTTGGATTTGGCTTGTCTTCGCAGACCCACACGGTCGATTGCTGTTTTGTTTCGGGCTCATATGCATAGATACATGATTCGTCACCTGTGACGATCTAATAAACGTCTTTTGAAGCATCGCGATCGTATTTTTCACGCACGACATCAATGTTCTCTGGCACAACGGCCGTTTTTGGACGACCGTGCCGACCTTCGTCTTAAAGCGAGCTTCGGCAACGTTTGAATTCATTAAACCAGTTTTTCACAGTGCTATAGGATGGTGCTTCATCGCCATACAGAGATTCAAGTTCATCGATGTACTCTTGTCGTGATAATCCACGTCGAAAGTTGTGAAAAATGATCGCACGAAAATGTTCACGAGTTAATTTTTTTGCCAAATTGATTTTTCAAGTCACTGTAAACAACACAAATGATGATCGTACGTCAAAACGTTCTGAGTACGTTTATGCAAATAAATGTCAAAATTTCCAATGGAAATGTCAGATGGCGCCAGGCAACACTTAGTGTTGCCTAGGCCAGATATATATATATATATATCAACCCTCGTATAAATGTGCTGTGTATATTTGAAATTTTGAATTAAAAAAAATTTTAGAACTCAGTACCAGGAAAAAAATCATAATTTGTTAACTAGTGTAATTGAAGTGATCCCAACTTCCACCCTCCAGGCCGCAATGGATAATCTTCTGATCCGGTGTCGCATATATGTCGCTTGGAGTTCATTTACGCTCTATCATCTTCAAACACAATTGGTCATATAAATTCTATACAATGAAAAAAAAAATTCAAACGCATTGATTATAAAAAATGTATTTAAATTTCTATCTGTAGCTCAATTAATGCGCCACCCTGTTGTTTGTGGAGTAATTTCTCTTCTGTGAAGAAAATTATAAACTGAGAAGGATTTAACAATTGACTATAATTACAAAAGAAATTACTCTGGCACCAGAAACGTCCATTTGTTGCACTCTATCATTTTAAATGAACAAAAAGTTGTTAGAAATATTTAAATATATTGTGCTGTTTAAACAACAACAGAATATGACCCACTTTGTTGCGTTGTTACTTTCCACGAAGCGTCGTCATTCGTTCTCTGTGTAGTCACTTGCAATTAATGTCACAGTAATGACTTCATATTCTTTGACAATCTTCCATGTTGGCCCTGTTTGCGGAGGGGCAGCGAGGAGCGGCTGCAATGGCTATGACGAACGACTTAAATGAATATGCAACAGAAACGGCCACACTATTGCAGCGCCAGACATAATGTCGCATTTGTACAGATTTAACTTAACTCAAAATTCTTAAATTTGTTACAGAGGACAAAAGCTGTTTGCTTATGCCTTTGAAAAGCTCCAAAAAATTAATATTTCCATGTGTTTTTGTTTAAGCAAAGATTGGGATATCAATGTAGGATACTTACAGTAGGTAGATGTGACCACTCTAAATCGTTTTCTTACAAAATGCAAGTTTCTAAACATTTTGAGTTAAGGCCCTTTTGTTGAGCAATGGCGTTGCGAGTGTATGGCACAAAGCGGGGTTCGGTGGTGCGTTCATTTCTGTTTATTGTTCATGTTTAATTATATTCATGATGTACTGCCAGTCCATGTAGCGCCAGAAGTAAAACCACGGACGTACTCGTATGTAATGTTGCAATCAATGTACCTTGACGCCGCCGTTGTTGTTACTATAAGTAGTAGAAGCGTTGGCGTCTTTTCATTATTAAAGTAGATTTTTTTCCAAAGCTAGCTTTCGTTTTTTTTTTCATTCCTTTCCAAGTAGATGCATATGCGATTATCTGTTGTGGTAGTTTTCCATTTTTTCCTTCTTTTCTGCAAGACAATTCTATTTCACACAAATGACTTTTCTTTTCTTTGTGGTTTTTTTTCCTTTTCTTTTTCTTCAACACAGAATTTCAATTGTCACTCTGGCGCTTATGTTCAAGTACTTCCTTCTGGCGGTAGACAAAGGCTCACAACAAAAAGTCGCTGGCAAAGTGGTGCATCTTCTAAAGAACTTTTTTGCCGTAGACAGTGGCTTGAGTTGTTCTTTGTTTTGTAATCTAACAAAATGTCTTAGCACACCAAACCGAAAGTTAACCCAATTTAATGGAAATTTATAAAGAGTTCTACTCTATAAGTATTGAAACTTGTCATTTGGTTTGTAAGAGCTGTACATTTTGAAACCCTAGTCCAGATCTTAGATTAATTTTAAAAATTAACAAAAAATTATTTATCATTGGCTTAATCGAAAGTTTGATTGCCGTTTTTATGAGGGCGACCGCAAAACTAGCTGGCCTGGCACATTTTCTGTTTTACTAGCAACTTTTTTAGTTTTTGTTTTTTAAAAGCAATCTTTTGTAAGCCATCTGTCAAAATTTCCGAAATATTTAATGATTATTTTCTTTGTTACAGGTGATTGAAGTAAACAAGTTTTATAATTTTTGAAAAATGGAAAATAAAGAGATTCGTGCGGTAATTAAACACTTTATATGAAAGGTTATACGCCACAATTAATCAAAGATTGGATTCTGTTCATGGTGATAATGTACCATCATACTCCACCGTGAAATCCTGGGTTCAACAATTTAAAATGGGTCGTTCAAGTACGGAAGATGAACAACGCTCTGGAAGACCGAAAACTGATACTACTATTGAAAACAATAGAAAAATATTAAATGAAGTGACTAAAGATAGACGAATAAAGCTCAGAGAATTTGCTGATATTGTTAAAATACACGAAAAACAAGTTTGGAGTATTTTACATGATGAACTCCACATGAAAAAGCTATCCACAAGATGGGTGCCCCGTTTGTTGACTTTGCCCCAAAAAATCGTCCGTTGGACCAATTCCATGGAGCTTTTAGCGATTTATCAGCGTAATACAATAGAGTTCTTGCGCCGATTCATTACTGTTGATGAAACATGGATCCATCACTACATCCCAGAATGCAAAAAACAGTCAAAACAATGGATAGAAGCTGGTAAAAGTGGTCCTAAGAAGGCGAAAACTGTTAAGTCAGCAGGAAAAGTAATGGCCACAGTATTTTGAGATGCAAGGGGTATAATATTTATTGATTATCTTGAGAAAGGAAAAACTATAAATAGTGAATATTATTGTGCATTATTGGATCGGTTGAGTGAAGAAATCAAGATAGAACGACCGCATTTAGAAAAAAAAAGTTCTTTTTATTAAGATAATGCTCATTCACACACTGCATTTTTAACTCAACAAAAACTGGCCGAATTACGATTTAAAATTGCTCCGCATCCACCATATAGTCCAGATTTAGCTCCTTCTGATTATTTCTTGTTTCCAAATTTAAAAAAATTTCTCGGTGGCAAAAAATTTTCGTCCAATAGCGAGGTTATTGCTGAAACTGTGGCATATTTTGAAGGTCTTGAAAAATCTTATTTTTCGGATGGAATTAAAAAACTTGAAAAACGTTTGATGAAGTGTATTGAGTTTGAAGGAGATTATGTTGAAAAATAAATAATAATAATACCAAAAAAACGGTTCTTTTTATGTTAGGCCAGTTACTTTTGCGGTCGCCCTCGTATACACACAGATTTGTTGCTGTAACCCAATTTTGTCAATCAAATGTTGGCAGTTGCACGTACTATACATCTATTCAATCGCTACAACCGAATGTTGGTAGGGTAATCGACACATTTTTAGTAGTTAACGCTGACAAAATCGGTTTAAGAGACAAGGGATCAGCAACCTGAACTAATGAACATGAATTTGTAAATGTATTGGTTGTTGTTATAGATTATTGGCTATAAGAACTCTTTGAATTCGGTTGTCATTACCACGAGCCTTTGTTAACTGGAAAAACAGATAGAACCATTTTATGTATTTTGTTATCCGACCGAAATAATAAAATTTTTTTTATTTAATTTGAATACAGGGTGTCCTACAGGAAGGTATACTACTTTTCTTGTTTATAATTTTTGATTAAATGAGAGAATGGATCTTATATTGACAAATGTTTTGTTTATTGTCGGCAATTATGTATTAAATACAATATCAGACAAATGTGCGCCTCTCACAAATGTGAGACCTTTTGAGCACATTTTTCATTACAACGGGGCTTGGTTACTACCTATTACAATGTTCTGGAAAAATTAACTTTTGAGCCCTCCAAAACCAACTGATCTTTATGTACAATGATCTCCTGAATCTGAATTGAGCGTCCGTTATGCGCCATCACGTATACGTATCTTTCGAGATTATTTTACTTTTTTTTTATTAATTTTCCTTAACTTCAGAAATTCTTATTCGATTCTTTAAAAATGGACAATATTAATTGGTAAAAAATGAATCTTCATATAAATCATAACAATCGTATACAAATTATGGAAGTTACCGCCAAAAGAAGTCAAAATTTTGGATGAATCTTCATATACATCATAACAATCGTATACAAATTATGGAAGTTACCGCCAAAAGAAGTCAAAATTTTGGGTTTTTTGTTTTGAAAAATGTTGTTGCCGATTTGCAAGTGAATCAGATAAGAATAACGGAATTTGTAGGCAAATTTATGGAAAACTATACGCGATGTGGCAAATCGGATACTTAATTCGGATTTAAAAGATCATTTTACATAAGGATGAGTTGTTTTCGTTCAACGAATAATTTTTTTGCAAAACAATGGCTGGTTCTTATAACCACCAGTTTTGGCAACAAATAGATTTACTGAATTCGGTTGGTATAACTGTCTTTTTGGCTGTAAGAATCGTTATAGTTTCATAAAGAAATCCTTTACCCCCCCATAAATTCCGAACTTTTGTTGCAGCGAAGTAAACCAAGTTTGGTTACTAAAGGGTGTTCCAACCATAATGCACGACGTTAATTGTGAGTCACACGTTAACGTCAAATTTTTTTGCCCAACTTAATCTGACATTTCTTTGTTACAGAGTTTGGCAACTTAAATCAATTGAGCAGCGCGTTGATTTTGTTGAAGCCTTGTACGCAAATGGGCGTTCAAATATACAATATATACATTTCGTGCGCTTCGAAGAAAATCACCTTCGGCGATGAGGCACATTTGCATCTCTGTGGATCCGGAAAAGGCAGAATTGCCGCATTTGGGGAAATCCGAATCCACGAGTGATTGTTGAAATGCCAATGCATCTACAAAGAGTGACTTTTTGGTGCGATTTATGGGCTGGCGGCGTCAACGGGCCGTACTTTTTCGAAAATGTCTGCCAAGCAGTTACGTGAAGGGTGTTCGCTATCGCGAAATGATTAAAGATTTATTGTGGACAGAAATTGAGGATATTGACCGCGACTATATGAAGTTATATCTAAATGAAGCCACTTACCTCAAAGCCAACGAAACTTTGACTATTTTCCGCGCTAAATTCAATGGCCGTGTTATCTAAACGCTTCGTGGTATTGTTATTGGCCACGATCATGTGATTGGACACCGTTGGGCTTCTTTCCTTGGGGATATTTAAAAGAAAAAGTATACGTCAATAAGCCAAAAGCTAAAGGATGAGGAAATTAATGACATTGATTTTTTAGAGAAAAAGTATATGTCAATAAGCCAAGAGCTAAAGGATGAGAAAATTAATGACATTGCACCTTCTTTATGTCTCAGAGTTGTTGAAAATATGGATCATCGGATACACGCAGAGAAAAAACATGGTTACTACATGGTCACGGCAATAATAATATGTTATCCACAACAAAAGTATGTTCGTCGCAACCATAGCATTGTTAACTGAATTTATTTTTGACAATAGCAATAGTATTAATAACAATAGTATTATTGCCAAATTTAAAAATGAAAATATGGTTATAGCATCAATATAAATATGGTTAGTGCGGCAAAAATATTGTGTTTTGCGTTTTATGTTAACAATGATATGATTACGGCAATCATACTGTATGATTGTATTTTTTCTTCATTTTAATATGCTTTTTAGAACAAATGTTATTGGTAATAGTACTTTTTTTTATCGAAATTAAAATTTTTTAAACAAGTTGCTTTGGCTTTGTTTATCTGAAATATTTTTAATAAAAACGCTTACGTTTATTTAAACTTATTTTTTCTACTATAAAATAAATCACTCCTATTATTTTGAATTTAATGTATTTTTGAATAATTTTCATAATTCAAATCTATTGTTGACAACTTAAACCAATTTTAATAAATAATATTGGGGATCATAGTTTAATTGTGTGATCATACTATGGTTGTAGGGATCATAACATGGTTGTGTGTGAATCATACTATGGTTGTAAGGACCATACTATGGTTGTATATGAAACATACTATGGTTGTGAGGACCATACTATGATTGCGGAGATCATAATATGGTTGAGTGAGAATCATGCTATGGTTGTGGGGATCATAGTATGGTTGCGTGTGAATCATAATATGGTTGTGGGGATCATAATATTGTTGTATTTGAATCATACTATTGTTGTGAGGACCATAATATTGTTGTAGCACAACCATATACCCAACAATAGTATTATCCTCTTCGAATATTGTCATCACAACCATACTTTTTTTCTGCGTGTAGAGGAATGCCACCAAAGCCATACAAGCATTTGGCCAATATTTTTTTTTACGTAATTGTCATAGATCCTACTATCATAAACAAAATATTAAGATTATTAATTAAATTCGTTGGGCCAACCTTTAGTTATATGGTCGCAGATAAGTATTTCGAGATGTTACAAAAGAAATGACAAACTTCTATTTACCATCATCCTTTAGTGGAGATTAATACGAGTAAAACACTCAAAAAACCATGCTCTCTGGACCTAATCTAATCTTTAAAGTCAGCTTCAAACGGCAAATTAACACAGCTCTTACACTAACACAGCATCCGAACTGACGTCAAAATACGAGTATGTTAAGTTATTAATAAACATTATTTTAAAAGTTTGTCACAGTTCGAGCGCAGTCTAGTTGTGCTGAATTCAATCTTCATTACGCGTTCAGTAAAAAAATACATATTTTTTAAGAAGAAAACCTCATCGATACTCCTGTTTTCTCTTAAAATCTCTTATAAATTCTCAATAAACTACAGTTTATTATTGTTTTTATTTTTCATTTCTGTCATTTCTGTTACTAAAAATTGCATGACTCTTTTTTTTTTTTTAAAAATAAGCATTTTTTTGGTTTTTAAAAATTGTTATACCTTGGTTTTAAATATAATTCACGAGGCGAGCGCAAAAGTAACTGGCCTAACATAAAAAGAACCGTTTTTTTTGGAACTATTATTATTCATTTTTCAACATAATCTCCTTCCAACTCAATACACTTGATCAAACGTTTTTCAAGTTTTTTAATTCCATCCGAAAAATAAGATTTTTCAAGACCTTCAAAATATGCCTCAGTTTCAGCAATAACCTCGCTATTGGACGAAAATGTTTTGCCACCGAGAAATTTTTTTAAATTTGGAAACAAGAAATAATCAGAAGGAGCTAAATCTGGACTATATGGTGGATGCGGAGCAATTGCAAATCGTAATTCGGCCAGTTTTTGTTGAGTTAAAAATGCAGTGTGTGAAGAAGCATTATCTTGATGAAAAAGAACTTTTTTTCTCTCTAAATGCGGTCGTTTTATCTTGATTTCTTCACTCAACCGATCCAATAATGCACAATAATATTCACTATTTATAGTTTTTCCTTTCTCAAGATAATCAATAAATATTATACCCCTTGCATCCCAAAATACTTTTCCTGTTGACTTAACAGTTTTCGCCTTCTTGGGACCACTTTTACCAGCTTCTATCCATTACTTTGACTGTTCTTTGCATTCTGGGATGTAGTGATGGATCCTTGTTTCATCAACAGTTATGAATCGGCGCAAGAATTCTATTGGATTACGCTGATAAATCGCTAAAAGCTCCTCGGAATTGGTCCAACGGACGATTTTTTGGGACAAAGTCAACAAACGCGGCAGCGTTCTTGCGGATAGCTTTTTCATGTGCAGTTCATCATGTAAAATAATCCAAACTTGTTTTTCGTGTATTTTAACAATATCAGCAAGTTCTCTGAGCTTTATTCGTCTATCTTTAGTCACTTCATTAAATATTTTTCTAATGTTTTCAATAGTAGTAGCAGTTTTCGGTCTTCCAGGGCGTTGTTCATCTTCCGTACTTGAACGACCCATTTTAAATTGTTGAACCCAGGATTTCACGGTGGAGTATGATGGTGCATTATCACCATGAACAGAATCCAATTCATCTATGATTAATTGTGGCGTATAACCTTTGATATAAAAGTATTTAATTACCGCACGAAACGCTTTATTTTCCATTTTCAGAAATTATAAAACTTGTTTACTTCAATCACCTGTAACAAAGAAAATAATCATTAAATATTTCGGAAATTTTGACAGATGGCTTAAAAAAAGATTGCTTTTAAAAAACAAAAAAAGAAGTTTCTAGTAAAACAGAAAATGTGCCAGGCCAGTTAGTTTTGCGGTCGCCCTCGTATACTATTTAATCATTATTTTTACTGTGAACAATCATTTGTGACATACATATAAATTGTAGTAACTTGAACTCGTTTAAAAAAACACGTGAAGATGAAAGTATTCAATAATACGAATTTTCGATAAAACGAATTATGGTATGCACTTAGTTATTCGGATTAACGAGTTCTTACTGTATAGTCGAGTTAATAGAGGGTCCAAAAAGCCGGGTTTTCAGAAAACCGGCATTTCGATATTGTTTTAAAAACAGTGTTTATAAAAAACGGCTGACGGGTTTTATTTTTACTAAAAACCGGCACTAACCGACATTCCGGTTTAAGCCTTTTGCCTTAGAATAGAGAGTAGTTCCCGTTTTTAGATTTTGAGAATGCATTTAATTCATTTGCAATGAAAGGAGGTTTTTTTTATTCTTAAACAATACAAGTGTCCTTGTTTCAAAGGGACTTGTCACCCGATTTTACCCAAACAGCAAACATAGTTCTATATTTGGCTTAATAATTACTTGGTCCCCATATGTCCATAAAGAAGCCTTTATTTGGGCCTACATATCATTTGTATGGGGACTAAAAGAATAAAATGGGCATTTATGGTCTAAGAATGCTTTTCCCATAGTAATAGCGTCCGTGCTTGGAACAAAAATCATATTCTGCCAAATGTAATCATCGGACAACAATTTTTACCTAGTTTGTAGTAGTTTGATTGTAAGTTTAAGGTTGACAAAAGTCGGACGGAGAATTCATTAAATCGAATCTGTTTTAAGTCGATCGGTACATTTATAAATGGGGGTAGCTCAAATATTATGGGTAGTTACAAACATTTGTCATGAAACTAACTTTAAATACCCTGTTGCATAGAGTGGTACACAAAAATGTATTTCGTACGTGGAAATTATTATTTATTTTACATAGCGCAACAAAAAATCCTAAAATCCCGACAGCAAAACACCGGGTAAACAGACATGACAGTTTTCTCAATTTTTTCAGACCCGACTGTCGGATTTTAAAATAAAACCCGGAATATCTATTTCGTTATGTACATTAATTCCTAAGGTCCGAAGATTTTTTATTCTATCCCAGAGACTACGTATTAGTTTGGCATTCTGTACTGGGGAGAGGTATTGCTGTTTGAAATAAATCAACTATACTCGTATACTCTTTTTTTCAGTCCAGCTTAAACTAATTGTAATGACGTTTTTAAAATAATTGGATATACGATTTAAATTTATAAAAAAATCTAAAAACAAAGGCATTATTGGATTCGTAAGAAAAATTCGTTGCTTTTACAGTACCCATTTTGTTTTTAGTATGTACCTCTATCCTATGGGTCCATGGGTCACAATTAAATACTTAAAGCAGTCGTAAACGTTTAGTACCCTTGAGCGCAATATTAAAAAGACCGGCCATTCGGCTCCTCTATCGATTAAGGGTCCTTCGGTTCGGACTGAGAATTGTCAGACATAGCACGGTAGTGATCTTTGCCACAACCTTTATCCGATGCTAAATACTTCCTACTGATCTCAATAAAGAGCTCAAAACACCACTGTATACTTCAGTTTTTTTTTAAAGATTCCTTCTTTTCACACTTTGCCGACTCAAAAGCGTTTTCTTTTTTGTTACACGTTTCCATCAACACCCGTTTTTTACTCCACCATCCATTGGCTATGCCATGCCTGGCAGTGGCACTATGTTCGCTGTACACGTCGAGTCCGTCATGCTTCGCCATCCTCAAGCCCGTCCGTAAACTGTCTGTCATCTACAGATAAATTAACGATGAATCTTTGAAAAATGCATACAGTTCGTGGCCCAGTACAAAAAAACCTTCTTTGAGATTGAAATAGTTGGAAATGTAATTCCGGAAATTCAGTGCAATGGCGCGCGGGCAAAAAAATGGACACCAAAAAAGAGTACCAAAACTTCTCAATTTCCGTTGGCAATTAATCATGCCTGAGGCAGACGAGAAAATTGAAATGGGACTGTTTGTCTGTCTGGCTGTCTCATTATTGACCATTTGTAAACACGGTTTGGTCACTTGGTTGTCGCCGCAGTCACTGCTCACCAGCCATAGCGTTGCGCCTTGTCGGCAGATTGATTGGCAGACAGCCGGACGAACAGTTTGATTGTAATTTAATTGATTTCTTTCCAATTACTTTTTTTTTGTTTGAGTTGTATTTTGTGATTTTTTTGTTGATGCCGCTCAGCTTCTAATTAAAACAAAAAGCCTCACTAAGCAAATGCTTTTAAGTAAATATTTATTGTTATTCAAATTTATTTAAAAGTTTCCTCTTTTTGACTTTGGCAGTTGGCAGTCGGCTGGCGACGTTGATGTCTTAAATTGTTTCGTATTCAATTGCGAATCAATTGAATTCATTCATAAAATTTTACGATAATTTTTCTGGTTTTCGTAGTTTTATGGCAAATGTGCAAAATGCGCCGTTTTTGCGTTTTTCTGTCTTTTTTCAATGGTCGTTTTGTAAACGCCAATTGGCAATTACGATTTTAACTGTGATTTGTGTAAAGTGAATAATTGCACATATGAATGAATGGTGGATCATATTCGTTAGTGGGTTTTGTTACATGTACTTTGGTGGGGATATGAACACGGTTTTTATTAGGAAAAACAAAATAATACAAAAAATAATCATAGTAAAACTAGAAATATAGAGGAAGACCTCACCTGTCGACTCTAGTATAGAGGAAGACCTCACCGGTCGACTCTAGTATAGAGGAAGACCTCACCGGTCGACTCTAGTATAGAAGAAGACCTCACCGGTCGACTCTAGTATAGAGGAAGACCTCACCGGTCGACTCTAGTATAAAGGAAGACCTCACCGGTCGACTCTAGTACAGAGGAAGACCTCACCGGTCGACTCTAGTATAGAGGAAGACCTCAACGGTCGACTCCAGTATAGAGCAAGACCTCACCGGTCGATTCTAGAAGAGAGGAAGACCTCACCGGTCGACTCTAGTAGAGAGGAAGACCTCACCGGTCGACTCTAGTAGAGAGGAATATCTCACCGGTCGACTCTAGTATAGAGGAAGACCTCACCGGTCGACTCTAGTATAGAGGAAGACCTCACCGGTCGACTCTAGTATAGAGGAAGACCTCACCGGTCGACTCTAGTATAGAGGAAGACCTCACCGGCCGACTCTAGTATAGAGGAAGACCTCACCGGTCGACTCTAGTATAGAGGAAGACCTCACCGGTCGACTCTAGTATAGAGGAAGACCTCTCCGGTCGACTCTAGTATAGAGGAAGACCTCACCGGTCGACTCTAGTATAGAGGAAGACCTCACCGGTCGACTCTAGTATAGAGGAAGACCTCACCGGTCGACTCTAGTATAGAGGAAGACCTCACCGGTCGACTCTAGTATAGAGGAAGACCTCACCGGTCGACTCTAGTATAGAGGAAGACCTCACCGATCGACTCTAGTATAGAGGAAGACCTCACCGGTCGACTCTAGTATAGAGGAACCCCTCAACGGTCGACTCTAGTATAGAGGAACCCCTCAACGGTCGACTCTAGTATAGAGGAACCCCTCAACGGTCGACTCTAGTATAGAGGAAGACCTCACCGGTCGACTCTAGTATAGAGGAAGACCTCACCGGTCGACTCTAGTATAGAGGAAGACCTCACCGGTCGACTCTAGTATAGAGGAAGACCACACCGGTCGACTCTAGTATAGAGGAAGACCTCACCGGTCGACTCTAGTATAGAGGAAGACCTCACCGGTCGACTCTAGTATAGAGGAAGACCTCACCGGTCGACTCTAGTATAGAGGAAGACCTCACCGGTCGACTCTAGTATAGAGGAAGACCTCACCGGTCGACTCTAGTGTAGAGGAAGACCTCACCGGTCGACTCTAGTATAGAGGAAGACCTCACCGGTCGACTCTAGTATAGAGGAACCCCTCAACGGTCGACTCTAGTATAGAGGAACCCCTCAACGGTCGACTCTAGTATAGAGGAAGACCTCACCAGTCGACTCTAGTATAGAAGAAGGCCTCACCGGTCGACTCTAGAAGAGAGGAAGACCTCACCGGTCGACTTTAGTAGAGAGGAAGACCTCACCGGTCGACTCTAGTATAGAGGAAGACCTCAACGGTCGACTCCAGTATAGAAGATGACCTCACCGGTCGACTCTAGTATAGAGGAATACCTCAGAGGTCGACTCTAGTATAGAGGAAGACCTCAGAGGTCGACTCTAGTATAGAGGAATACCTCAGAGGTCGACTCTAGTATAGAGGAAGACCTCAGAGGTCAACTCTAGTATAGAGGAAGACCTCAGAGGTCGACTCTAGTATAGAGGAAGACCTCAGAGGTCGACTCTAGTATAGAGGAAGACCTCAGAGGTCGACTCTAGTATTGAGGAAGACCTCAGAGGTCGACTCTAGTATAGAGGAAGACCTCAGAGGTCGACTCTAGTATAGAGAAAGACCTCAGAGGTCGACTCTAGTATAGAGGAAGACCTCAGAGGTCGACTCTAGTATAGAGGAAGACCTCAGAGGTCGACTCTAGTATAGAGGAAGACCTCAGAGGTCGACTCTAGTATAGAGGAAGACATCAGAGGTCGACTCTAGTATAGAGGAAGACCTCAGAGGTCGACTCTAGTATAGAGGAAGACCTCAGAGGTCGACTCTAGTATAGAGGAAGACCTCAGAGGTCGACTCTAGTATAGAGGAAGACCTCAGAGGTCGACTCTAGTATAGAGGAAGACCTCAGAGGTCGACTCTAGTATAGAGGAAGACCTCAGAGGTCGACTCTAGTATAGAGGAAGACCTCAGAGGTCGACTCTAGTATAGAGGAAGACCTCAGAGGTCGACTCTAGTATAGAGGAAGACCTCAGAGGTCGACTCTAGTATAGAGGAAGACCTCAGAGGTCGACTCTAGTATAGAGGAAGACCTCAGAGGTCGACTCTAGTATAGAGGAAGACCTCAGAGGTCGACTCTAGTATAGAGGAAGACCTCAGAGGTCGACTCTAGTATAGAGGAAGACCTCAGAGGTCGACTCTAGTATAGAGGAAGACCTCAGAGGTCGACTCTAGTATAGAGAAAGACCTCAGAGGTCGACTCTAGTATAGAGGAAGACGTCAGAGGTCGACTCTAGTATAGAGGAAGACATCAGAGGTCGACTCTAGTATAGAGGAAGACATCAGAGGTCGACTCTAGTATAGAGGAAGGCATCAGAGGCCGACTCTAGTATAGAGGAAGACATCAGAGGTCGACTCTAGTATAGAGGAAGACCTCAGAGGTCGACTCTAGTATAGAGGAAGACCTCACCGGTCGACTCTAGTATAGAGGAAGACCTCACCAGTCGACTCTAGTATAGAGTCACCGGTCGACTCTAGTACAGAGGAAGACCTCACCGGTCGACTCTAGTACAGAGGAAGACCTCACCGGTCGACTCTAGTAGAGAGGAAGACCTCACCGGTCGACTCTAGTATAGAGGAAGACCTCACCGGTCGGTGTTCCGCTTGGGCAACGTTCGGTCAATTCTGAGTGGTACCCCACAATTGGTTTGCCTAAAGTCTTCGGAAAAATTCGAAAAACGAAGAAGAGAAGACGAATCATTGTGCACCATAACGATGTGAGCTCTCACACATCGGCTCTAACCAGCGCCTTTTTGACCGGCCAAAACGTCGAATTGATGGGTCATCCGCTGTACAGCCCTGACATGGCACCCAATGACTTCTTTTTATTGCCGCACATCAAGAAAAAAATGCGTGTTCAACGACTTTCGTCGCCAGAACATGCTGTTGAAGCGTGCAAAAACCATGTCTTGGAGGTGTCTCAATCGGAGTGGAAAAGAGCTTCGACAGTTGGTTTGAGCGCATACGAAAGTGTATAAATCCTGCTGGAGAATATTTTGAAAAACAATAAAACCATTTTTGATGATAAATATTCGCATTTTCATTATTGGGCTAGAAATATCTAAAGCATTGCTTATCAGTTGCTCCCGTTAAAAATACTCGTGGTAATGTCAACCGAGTTCAAAGAGTTCTTATGGCCAATAAACTTTGACATCAACCCATGCATGTACAAATTCAGTTCCAATAACCATTCTAATTGTTAGGGTTTGTCGATAGTTTATCTCTTCAACTGATACTGTCAGTTTCCTCTACTGAAAATTGCCGTGTACCCAATCAACATTCGGTTATAGCGATGGAATACATGGATAGTATGTGCAACCACCAACATCAGATTGGAAAAAAATTCGGTTATGATAACAAACATGTTGTCTGTGTGTAATATTTATGTTTTATAGGGTATCCGATCAATATTTTAAGGTGTTGCAGAGGGAATGACAGCTTTGGTATACATTCGTAGTTCTGGTGGTGGGTATAAAATAGCAAATAATGTTTTAATTGATTTATATAAGTGTAACGCTTTTGTTTAATTTGTGAAATGTTCAGCTATATTTTTCTCTGTGTAACTTGATAAAGTAAATTCTAATCAAGATGAAAGCTATATAAAATACAGTCTGGATATACCAATTGCACTATCACCTTCAAAGTTCATTACAAATACATTCGAGTACTGTTAATCCCCTCACTTTAATAAATAGCCATATTTGGGTATAAATCCCAAGTCCGTTTATTTTATACAATTATTGAAACAAGGTTATGGCCAATCTAATTGTCTTTTTCTTTTTCCGTCTCTCTTTTTTCAGGTGTGTTGTCAATTTGCATTTCCCTCAAATCTGAATACAGCGGTAAGTCCATCATATTTGCATTTTGATCCACTTATTCAAATCGCATCAATGTCAACTTGAACTTTTGCCCCAACTTTTCCAAATGATCAACTTGAAGTTTTCCTATGAAATTTACACCCATTCCATGGTGTGGGCCGCATATTTCGTTTTATTTGTTTGTGCCCCACTGATATCTTTCTTTGGATTTTTGCGCGTTACATTTCATTAAGACAAAAAAAACAAGAAACGATTTTATACATTTTCAAACTGATGCATAAATCGTATTTTAATGATAAATAAAATTACCATAAAAACCCCTGATGTGCGCCAATAAAGAAACGTATTTTTACTGTTGCGAATGAAGTGATAATTATGGTGAAAATTTCACAGAAGCCATTTCGCCGAAATCATTTCGCTGTGTAATTTACGCTATAAATTGGTTGTGCTCGTAAAATGGCGTGATTTTAACGAGTTCATTATTGCAATTTAAATTGTGCGTATTTTTATTAGATGTTGCCGAAAAATATGATGACATGAGCCAATATTTAATATAGCGAATTAAATTTTATATTGATTACGAGCAGAGAAAATAATTGTTTAATTTATTTTAAAAATAGTTTAATGAGATCTGATTGGTGATATTCTACTGTGGATTTACACAGTGGCTTCGCATTGTCAACATCGACGAGATGTTTCATATTAAAAGACAAATACTTTTTTCAATAAATATAGGATGTGAAATATGCAGCTAAACTAAATGGACTGCATACACAAATTCAAATGCCGATTGCATCACTTTGATATATTTTTGTGGCAACCTTGCCTTATTTGAGCGGGTTCAAAATGGTTCTTGTAGAGCAGCAGAGCCTCATATCAGAGTGCTATTCTTTGGACGGAATCAATAGTAAAATGACCTATGCGGTACAATTTTCCAGTTTTGGCTTTAGATGTCACATATCGCATTATAATAAATTTCATCAGGATTGGATATTATATATGGCTTATAGTGAGACTGGTCCTTAAATCAAAATGGTGCGAATCATTTGACCGCTGCACAGTGTTGCGAAAGCGGAATTTTTTGGAAATCATATTGCCTAAACTGTATTTTAATTGTATCGGTGAGAAACTTCTACAGATTGGTCAGAATGAAATCCCAAACAGAATGAGTGAAAAAAAAATTTACACCGAAAAAAATTGTTGGGTCAAATTTTCAACAAAAGTCAAAAAAAAAATTGTTCGAAAAATTTACAAAAAAAATTTATTTCAATTCTTCTTTTTTTCTGATAAATACCCTATGATTAGTTTTTTAAATAAATTATAGGGTGGTCCGAACAAGAATTATAAACGTCAAATTTTCATGATTTTTCGATATTTGTTGAAAAACTATGAAATTTTATAAAAAACCAAAATCTATTTCATTTCTTATTTGAAAGGTGGCAATCAAAGCTTTAATTTGATATCGGTTTGAAGTCAATAGCTTCAGTTTTAAGAGAGTTATGCTCATTTTTGTGGAGTGCTAGAATAGATGTAGAATAAAAAAAAAATTGAAGATACTATTTTATAACACAGGCATATTTTATTGCATTCTACAGAAAAATTACAAATTATCAGTCATCTACCAATAAGTTCATTGCTTCCTCTGATAATTCCAGGTGTTTCTTCTCCTTCAGTATTCTCCTACTTGTGATTGCGGGATCAGAATTGGCGAGCAGATAATGTAATATGTCTTCACAATTGTCTTTTCTTGATGTTTTCCTCGCATGGTAAAGCCTTGTGTTTCTGAAGTCCTTGTTTCCTGCTTCCAATGCTTCTTCTGATAGCTGGCCAATGGGGACCAAAAATGAACGAATTATTTCAGCTCCATGAATAAGAAGCTTGTGGACAGTTGGTGGCATATAATGCCACGAATATTTCTTTACATAGAGACCAGCAGTTTCTTTTCCGTACTTAGAGAACTTATCGCAGTCTATCTTATATCCAGAAGTTATAGCTTGAAGAATACTAGAAAACCTTCTTATAAGTTCGGTATCTACTCCTGTGGCCAGAGCGGTTTTCTCAGGATCACTAAAGAATTTCCTTGCTGTGTTACCATCATTAGTTGTTCCACTTCCTTGTTTCACAACATCAACAGTTATTTGGAGCTGATCTTTCAGATTTTGTTGAACTTTTTTTTTCTTTGATCTCTAATAATGTTCTCATCTTCACTGAGCTTAGTTCTCTTTGTTTCCCCTGCCTTGCGCACAGTGATTTGATAAGCAATGTTTAGTAGGGTTTCCATAAATCTTATTCTACGATGTAATGTTGATAATCCAAATCTATAAGCTTCCTGATTGGGTGTCCTTTTAACAATTTTGTCCAACTGATTCATTTCTCTGGGCTTTGCGTGGCAAATGTAACATTGCGTGGCAAATGTAACAATGCTGCAGACTTGTTATCAGATAAAGAATTGCAGACTTAGCCGAAACCGGTCTGAAATAATAAAAATTTGACGTGGGATGACGGAAAGTCACCCGAAAACCAATATGATTAAATTATTCAATAAGTGATTCCGAGAATTTCCGTTCTATTTCTATGGAATAAATACTGAGAGGGATATACTAAAATCGCTATAACTCCCAGGAGGGCAGGTATGGGCAGCTGATTTTTTCACAGTTCGTTGAAAACAAATTATGTAACATTTCTGTAGTGGTTTGGAACTGGGACTCTCTGGGACTTTTTAGATATTGCTTACCTAACCCAAATTTAAAGGAAAAATGGACCTTTAGTCGGGTTTTCGTTCTAAAAAAGGTGCATATGAAAATGTCTCAAACAACATTCCTTTTTTTTTACAGAAGATACTTGTCCGAAGGCAGATTTTTTTCCGAATCAAAATATCTGTCACCAAAATCAAATGATATCATTTTGAATACAGCCCTGAAATCCCCTCTTTTCGTGAAAATTTTGTATATTTGACTTCTAAAATCAATTAAAAATCAACGGGCCAACATAAAAATAAGCTTTATGTGTTTTTTGTTTACTTGGAATGTCTGTGACAAAATTGCATCATTAAAAACACTGAAAAAAATAATCGGAAAAAAGTTACTTTTCCACTAGCCGCAACACAGTGCGCTGGTGAAGCATCTTACATTTTGTATTGTCAGTGCTTTTCCAGCACTATAAACTACAACCACCAAAGCGTTTTTTGATGTCAAAATTTTAGACGCTTTATTAAAGGTTCCAGTCAGAAAGGTTCCAGTAAACATTCAGTTTGAAAGCATCGAAATACTGGTCGGATACCCTTAAAAGTATGTATTTTTTGAATCGCCACAAACATCAAGGAGATCTTGCCAAATCCGTCTGTCTGTCAGTGGAAAACCAACTACAGGTGGCACCATTAAAGCTAGCTTGCTAAAAATTAGTAAAAATATGTGTCGACGCACTGAGCGGTTTGTATTGGAAATGTACCAGATCGGTAAGAATAAAAACATTTTCCCCACACTAAGACTAATCACAATATTTGTAGTTCTTCTGAGAATTTTTTTCATCCTTTGGATCTGTATGACCCGATAATATTTGTAGGATACGTTGCGATGTGGCTTTTCTAGGAGTCGTGGTACCTCCCTATAGAGACATGACGAAGATAGTTAGGTGGAAAAGTGGGCTGTGCCACGACACCTATAAACATTTAATTAATGTCCAGGAAATGGTTCGATCGTTTTAACAAAATATTACAAACTACTGTATGTTAAAAGTAGAAATAGGGCGTGGCACCGTCCAGTCAACTCTGAATTTTGATAGAACACATCTCGTGAAGTTATACCGGTTTGACGATAGAAGTTAGTGTATACGAGGACTGCTAAATATATTTCTAGCCTAATAATGAAAATGCGAATATGTAAAATCAAAAATGGTATTTTTATTTTTCAAAGTATTCTCCAGCACAATTTATACACTTTTGCATGCGCTCAAACCAATTGTCGAAGCACATGACCTCCAAAACATGGTTTTCGAACGCTTCAACAGCATCTTCTGGCGACGAAAATCGTTGACCGCACATTTTTTCTTCTTTGATGTGCGGCAATAAAAAGAAGTCATTGGGTGCCAAGTCTGGGCTGTACCGCGGATGACCCATCAATTCGACGTTTTGGCCGGTCAAAAAGGCGCTGGTTTGAGCCGATGTGTGAGAGCTCGCATCATGAGGCAGAATGATTCGTCTTCTCTTGTTCGTTTTTCGAATTTCGCCTAAGACTTCGGGCAAACAAATTGTGGTGTACCACTCAGAATTGACCGTTCTACGTTGCTCAAGCGGAACAGTCGCCACATGACCAGTTTTGCCGTAGAAACAGGTGATCATTTGCTTCTACGTGCTTCTTCCACGAACAACTTTCGTTGGATTTGGCTCGTCTTCGAAGACCCATACGATTGCTGTTTCCGGCGCATACGCATAGATCCATGATTCGTCACCTGTGACGATCTTATAAACGTCTTCTGAAGCACCGCGATCGTAATTTTTTAAAATTTCTTTGCGCCAATCGACACAAGCCTTTTTTTGAGCGAGTGTACGATCTTGCATTATAGTTCACGCACGTCATCAATGTTCTCTGGCACAACGGTCGTTTTTGGACGACCTTCGTCTTTGAGCGAGCTTCGACCACGATTGAATTCATTAAACCAGTTTTGCACAGTGCCACAGGATGGTGCTTCATCGCCATACAAAGATACACTTAGTGTTGCCTAAGCCAGAAATATATATAGCAACTCTCGTAATGTCGAAAAGGAAGGAAAGAAAGGTTTGCGGTGCCACGGCCCCTCAAAAAAATGTGCTGACCGTTATCCTTAATGAAAGGTAGGTGATTCAGTTCGAATTTCGCCACTTTTAGAAAATCTTACTCTTTGTCAGTACTTGTTTTTAGTGGTGCTGCGATAAAGCTCTATAACTGAGACTGGATAGCAAAACCACAGAAGTTAAGTCGATTGTTATCAAAAAGTGTTAATATTAATCAGTTCTATAGAAAAAGTTCTCGATTCAAAAAAAACATGTAAGAAAATTAATTTGTTTGTTGGTTTAGTATTTTAATTGGGTTTAGTGTTGTGCATAGATAAACCTTAGTACTAAAAAGGTTACAACATACAAGATTTCCAATTTTTTTTTTAATATTTTATCTATACTTATAGACATAATCAGATTTGGCGCTTTTTGATAAGAAATGGCTTAACTATTGCGGATTTTCTATTAAATCTTAGTTACCAAGGGAAAACATTGCCAGCACAAACTGGGCACAGATAAATATTTTCTATTCGTAGGGTCCCAGCATCAGAACCCCAGCTACATGAATGAAATAGCGATCCCTCAATAACGGATATGTATTATATTTTTAATTAACTAATAATGTTTCAAGAAAATATTTTTTGATAGCTCTATTTGCAGTAAAGCTCGTTTTGATGACTAATGATATGCGCCTCCCACAGAGAATAGATTCGTTGCAGCAACTAAATTTTATGCCAACCGAATGATTGTTGTTTCTTCTACTGCAGGAGTTCCATAAGCACAACCGAAAGTTAGTTCATCAATCCCTCGACAGCCGTTCAAAAGACCGAATTGACCCGTTGCAGTAATTCTTCGGCTAAGGGCTGCCCGGCACACAGTTGCCGCTACAACAACAACATCGTTAGTTCATGCTCTGGAATTTTTGGTACAGGCAACTTTAGATAATAAATCATATACGTATTATGTAGATTTGACTTTCCTAAAGGGTCAATCAAGCAAAGACACACTAATTTAAAGTCACGTCAAAAGAAAAATTAAATTGTCTAATTTCAGCATTTGGTCTACTTTAGTCTAATACATTTAGAGGACGAACATTTTATTGCCTATTGGACATATGTTTTAATTCCCCTCTAATATACAATAAGAATGAAAATCCTTTAATTTCTATTCCTTTTTAATTTTATACTCGTATTTCTGGCGTTTTATGTAAGGGTCAGCAATGCTAAATAACAAAAGAAACAAAATATTTTTGGCTTTAACAATAGTTGATACCAAGAAGCACTATGTAGAAATTTGTAGTTGTCACAACGGGCGGTTCTGGCAACCAATTAGTTACACCTCATTCTATTAGTACAGCCGACTTTTTGGTCATGTGTGTTATAACATTATCATAGCTACCATCTCATTGTTCTTTGAACCGAATATCTATTAAGATTGCCAACATTTTGTGATTGCAACAGAAAGTCTTTTCGCTAAACAAATTTTTTTGTCATACGTACCAATTGTCAACTGATTTTTCACTGTGTGCGGTTGTTTAATTTCGAATTCATTAGTGTCCACTAAAAAATTGCAGCGGTATTTGATGCTTTACAAAACATTTAAATTGCACCCGATATGAGGTCCCACTGACCTCTTCTTTAAGTAACATAATTCGACTGTCTCATAAACTACCCCAGGCGAAAAGTTGGTTTGCCATGAACTTCGAATACTTTGCCACATTGTGGCACATAACAACACCTAGTGTCAAAATAAAATATTTCACTTTTATTGGCCCAATAACAACTTGACCACTGTCTTTATTGCCATTAGCAACTTTAACATAATGTCAACATCGTAAAAAATTCATGCACGTTTCAATTGTCATCGAAATAATAAATTTAAACAATTTATTTAGCAAATCTCTACGAGAAACCACTGGAGGCAGGAGGCCAGAAGAAGTACCTACGAATGCTAAACTATTTGCAGACATGTACGCAAGTACGTGTCGGTGATTTTAGGTCTGTGCACTTTTTAGCACATGTGGCATCTGTCCAATCGACGTTTGGCTTGTGGCGATCGTTGAATTTTGCTAAGAAAAGCGGACTATGCAACAGCCTGAAATTGTGTGGCATGCATGCCATCCGACCATGCACACCTAGAGACACACATAGCTGGCACTGTAGAATAACATCTTGGGCAAGCCAACCCATTGAATTTGGCCACATTAGATGTGTCTGTTTGTTTTGTGAAAACTGCCCAAAGAGACAACCGGAGATATGGTTACAAATGTTTCTTTGCATCTCGGCCCCTTAGCCCAATATTTATCGTATTTAATGTATTGCAATATTTCCGTTGCTGTTTGCAATGCAAAGCACAACAAAAGCGTTGGCTGCAGCAACAGTACCGAGAATATGGACGAGTAATGTTTGTCTAAATTATGCACAGATAACATGAAAAGTGCATTTAAGTTTTTAGTTTGTGTTCTGGGCAGGGATGCCCACAATCCGATTTTTGTTGATGATAATTACAAGGACGCTATGTTTAAAGGTGGTACATATAAGGTGGAAGATGTGTTTGTTTTTGTGACTCTCATAATTTTAAAATCTCCTCGTGTAATGTTGACATAATGAGCAGATAAGTAGTACATTTTGCTTTTACAACAACATTGTCGGTTGTTGTTTTAATCCTTTCATTTTATTCCCTCTCACTTAAGGAAAAGCTTAAACTAAATTCATCATTCTGCAAGCAAGACCTTGAAATAATATTCGTATATGAGGGACCATAATTTTTTTTTATTTTTTTCTGCAAGCAAGACCTTGAAATAATATTCGTATATGAGGGACCATATTTTTTTTTTTTATTTTTTCCCTATTTTATTTTTATTTTAAAGTTTACCTCTGATTTTCTTTACACAAAAGTAAGCCAACTAAAGAGCCGCCAAACTAAAACGCTCGACGTTATTGGTAAATAAAACAAAGGTTTTCAGAAAATTATCTTCATATGTTTTATTATGATAGAAGGATAATGGCCAATTATGTGTAAATTGATATCGGCCAAACTCTCGGCACGCCCTCGGCGGCATACCTCTATCCGATGGTCTATATTTTCAACAACTCTAATAAATATTGGAGATACAATGCCGTATATGTGCTAAATTATCTCATCCATTAGCTCTTAAATTGTTCTTGGCTCATTGACGTACACTTTTTCTTTCTAATATCCCCCAAAGAAAAAGGTCCATCGGTATCAAATCACATGATCGTGGCGGCCAATTACCATTGCCACGACGTGATATAACACGGCCATTGAATTTTTCGCGCAAAAGAGTCATTGTGTCGTTGTCTGTGTGGCTAGTGGTTGGACTACCCTTTATATTTTACAGAAAAATCACGACAAAAAAGTAATTCTTGTTGTATAATCCGAATTGCAAAGAATCCCTACATAAGAAATAAAAATCAAAACCTTTTACATTTGTAGATTTTTTCAAATTTTTTTGAGATTACATTGTCGCCGTTTTTCAAAAATAAAAGTCTGTATGTAAAGGTGCAAATTCGTAGGGTCCTAGCGTCAGATCCCCAGTTTGTAGTAGATCGTGTTAATGGTTATTAGAGACGAATACGGGCATAACAATAACTCTGGGACTTTTCCAACTTCCCTCGTAGTTGTATATTTTCAACACTGCTCCTATAAGGTACCATCTGTTATTAAACTACTGTCATTTTTTGAGACAGTTCAGTCATTAAGTTGGGTTTAACAGCTGTTCAAAGCATACAACCTCGTGAATTTTGTTAAAAATGGAAAAAGTGAATTTCGAGTGCTCATTTAACATTATTTTTTGCGGTAAATCCGCCAATCAACCCAAGGAAAGCTAGATAAATACTATGGGGACTCTGCACCATCGATTTCATTGGAAAAAAGGTTGTTTACTGACTTTCGTTGTGATGGCACAAGTACAAATGACGCTGAACGTTCTGGATGGCCAATTGAGGTTAATATAAGTACACCCGAAAATGTCGAAAAAAAGCCACGATATGGTGTTGGCCGATCGAAGAGTAACAGTGTGTGAGATTATTGATGCCATACGCGTTTTATATGGCAGTGTTGTTTCGATTTTACATGATCAGTTGAGTTTAAGAAAGCTGTCTGCAAGATGGGTGCCGCGTTTGCTTTCAATTTACCATTAACGTAATCGTGTGACAACAGCAACTCGAGTAAGTAGTTGCGGCATTTTGTAGCTGTGAATGAAACATGGATCCATTACAACACTCCGGAGACCAAGCAGCAGTCTAAACAATGAAGGTAATGAGAACAGTTTTAGGAGGCACGTGGGATAATTCACATCGATTATCTTTAAAAGGGAAAAACAAAAAAAGCGAATATTATGCCAACTTATTGGACCGCTTTAACGAGGATATAAAAAACGACCCCATATGGCCAAGAAAAAAGTTATTTTTCATCAAGATAATGCACGGGTGCACACGTGATCAGTCTCAATGGCAAAATTGCATGAACTGGGTTATGAGCTGGTACCTCATCCGCCGTATTCTCCGGATTTAGCCCCAGTGACTATTTCCTATTTCCAAACCTAAAGAAATGGCTTGGTGGAAAGAAATTCAGTTACAACGACGAAATTATTGATCAAACAAATGCCTATTTTATGGACCTCGAAAAATTAAAAATTGGAGTAACGTTGCGCTAAGTGTATTGAGATAAAAGAAGATTTTGTTAAAAAAATATATTTTTTGCAAAAAAAACGTGTTTTATTCGAAAAGTCATGCCGGCGGTTATTGGACCACAATTCAATTTTTATACTCACTGATTGGGGCATACTGTTTAACGCAGGTTTAACGAACGGCTAATGATTTTTAAAGAGAAGTTCTTACATGGCTTATAGATAAATCCCTTACTCGTAAAGTCGCCTGCACATACTAGGTGGAAACCCGACGCTGAAAAATTGTAAGAAGAATTTTATAAGAGAAGACCCGGGGTTGAACCTGGGTTACAGTTTAATCACACCACATCGGCACATGGTATGGTTGTGAGGATCATAATATGGCTGTAGAGTTCATAGTATGGTTGAGTGTGAATCATACTATGGTTGTGGGGATCATAGTATGGTTATGTGTGAATAATACTATTGTTGTGATGGTCATAGTCTGGTTGTGAGGATCATAGTATGGCTGTATTTGAATCATACTGTTGTTGAGAGAATCATAATATTGTTGTACCACAACCACATATCCAACCATAAAATGATGCTCTTCTAATATTGTTAGTCCAACCATACTTTTTTTCTACGTGTGCTATCTCCAACAATCATCAACGCCCTCCCTTGTACCTGGTCGAGAAACTCCAAAGAATACCTTGAGAAAATCGCCCAGATGTCAAAGTTATACTCCATTTTGTATGAATGTATATGGTCCAGATTTTACGGAGTTCGCAGGAAGTAAATCATTTCTTGCATCGCTTTAAAAAGCCCAAGCACTTGAATGCTTCCAGCGAACGACACACTGAATTCTCATATCCAGAACTTTAAGAGCGTCCGTCCTCTCGACAACAATCCCATCCATCAATAGTGCTGACGATGTTAATCGCGTCGACCGTTTATGGCTTAAAAAGCGGCATTGAGTTTTTGTAGCACTAAACTCGACCCTATTTGGAAAACTCTACTCTGAGATCTCACTAGATTTTCGTTGAGTGAGACAGTCATATTTTGCTTTGTCGGCTCTGTAGAGCCCGGTCTACGGTGTCGTCAGCAAACGAAAGAATAGGGTTTGTTGTCAAACTCAGGAGGTTACTGAGAAAAATAAAAAACAAAGAGGGATAGATAACAGAGCCTTACAGTACCCCTGCATTTATAGCATACTCATCGGATGAGACTCCGTCTACAACAATATGTATAGAGCGAACTCTGAAAAAAATCGATATTAATCGAGGGAAATAAGTACCGACACCAAAAATCAGTATCAACTGTCGGGGTTGGACATAAAAACAGGAAAGTCGGTTTTCGGTTCAGATACTCTAATTCTTAGTCATTACGGTTACAAAAAAATCACTATGTCATAATACCTTAGGCCACAATGTAGTTATGGGCGTAGAAAACTATTGAACCATAATGGTATTTTACAAATGTGACAAAAATAGAATTTAAATATTTAATTTAATACACTTACATTTAGCTAATTACACAATTTATTAACTAAATAATTAATCAAAGGTATGTAATTCTGCATTGGCACTAAAATATCGTAGCATATTTTAAGTTCGTTGTACAACCTTCTCATTTTATCATCCGATATTGTTTATGTAGTTTTGCAGCAGCACTGTTGCGGTGACACCCGTCTGTCTGTGTTTTCGTACACTTTTGGTGGAGATAACCATAATAATGATAATCCAATTAAAATCACGTGTCTCGGCGGGATAGTTTAATACACTTTAAAATAATTCGCCATTTGTTTGGCGGCAATTACATTTCAATTCAATTTCAAATATACGAATATCTGAATCTGCATGTAGAGCACTAACATTTAGGGTATTTGTGATGTGATTCTTTCTTTTGAGTGGTGGGCATAATTGCTAGACATGCGTCACTTTTTGTTGTTGTTTAATTAAATCTTTAAATAAATATTATCATGGGTTTTTATTGCTGGTTGCCGCATGCGATAGAACAGTGGTTACGTGGGTTTTTTGGTGTTGCAGCAGGACAGCTCGAGATGTGTGGAATGGTACCCGTATTTATGAAGTACAGAGTGTCTGCCCGGAAAGTATACTACTTTGTTTTGCCGCAATTTTGCTAAACATTAGTCTTGACAGTTCATATTTGGCAGTCGTGAAGTAGAGACGCGGCAAATTTATCATGGAAACATATTCGATAAATTGTTAAACATTTTATCAAAATCAATCATTGATTACTGTGACGATGAGAAAGTTACGTTAAATTTTTGGGAGAAACAACGTGCCAACAAAACGCACTATTTATCGTGTAGTGAATGATTTCGAAGAAAGAGGGTCGGTAGCTGATAGGCCCAAGCATGGATCACAATGTACTGCAAGATCGACTGAAAACTTAACTGCTGCTCCAGAAAGTGTTCAAAACAATCCATTAACCTCAATTCGACGCCGTGCTGAATGTACTTAGTAGGGACATAAATACTGTTACAACATTGAACACACCCATTTCAAAAGTAGAACTGAACATACCCCGTTCATGTCATATGGGTTTTGAAAGCTGACCTCAATAGCGTTAGTCTGTAACGGGATTCTAAAATTGTTTCAACTTTCATCATGGAGTTGTCAGATAATGAGAACCGTATCGCTTTAATAGCGCTTTTCAAGTTGAAATGAAAAAAGCGATATTTCAAACTCTCCGGCCACTAGGAATTAGCCGCATGTTCGTCTACCGATGCATAAAACTGTTTGAGGAGACTGGAGATGTAAAAGACAGCCACCGTTCGGGCCGCCAACGCTCTGTTCGAACACCGCATGTCATCAAAGTCGTTAAATCAAAAATTCACAGAAATCCGCTCCGAAAACAGAAAATCATGGCCCGTGAAATGAATAACACGCAAAATTTCATGAGTCGAATCATTAAAAAAGATTTGGGACTTGGGGCTTTCAGACGACGTACTGGACACTTATTGACTGCAGCTTTAAAAAAAATAGGATTGGAAAATGCAAACGTCTTGTGGTGTAGCACGCTGATAACTTACACAGAAAAATGTTGTTCACCGATGAACAAATTTTTACCGTTCAGGAAAAATTTAACAAGCAAAATGAGAGAGTGTATGCGCGGTCATCTAAGGAACTGATCCCAAGGGTGGAAAAGGGTCATCACCCAGCTTCGGTCATGGTTTGGTGGGGTGTCTCTTACGATGGGGTCGCTGACCTGCATTTCTGCGAACAAAGAGTCAAAACATCGGCCAAAGTTTACCAAGGTACCGTTTTGGAAGCTGTTGTGAAGCCTCTTAACAATTCCCTGTTCCAAAACCAGCCATGGACTTTCCAGCAGGATTCTGGCCCATAAGGCTAAAACGTCCCAGGCCTGGCTTCGAAACAATTTGCCAGAGTACATTTCCTCTGAAGAATGGCTCTCAGGCAGTCCAGATTTGAACCCATTGGATAACAAATTGTGGACGGTTTTAGAGGACAAGGTTTGTCACAAAAGATACCCCAACATTGGATTTCTTAAGACTGCTTTGGTACGAGCTGTGGCCAATTTTCCAATGGACGAGGTTCGAGCAGCTATTGACGATTGGCCAGTGCGACTCAAGGCGTGTGTAAAGGCAAAAGGCGGACATTTCGAATAAGTAAATTCTTTTTGGATACAATATACATCAATAAATATATTAAAATATATTTGATTCAAAAACATTCAGTACTTTTTATTTTACAGCATAAAACGTGTGTAACAGTATTTATGTCCCTACTAAGTAATGAAAAATGTGCTCTAAAGAGCTCCTGTTTGTGAGGTGAGAGTCGGACATTTATCTGATACTGTATTCCATACATAATTGCCGACATTTAATAAAACACTTATCAATATAAGATCCATTCTCTTTCATTTAATCAAAAATTATAAACAATAGTATACCTTCCCGGCGGACACCCTGTGTTTCATTAAGGTAATTTTTTCATTACCGCTCAAATTGGTCTTAGAGCTTATCATGTTTGCTGTCATACGGGGGAATAATGATATGAGACACTAATAATTGTTTTATTTAGCTACACATAGGGAACAGATTCGTTGCCACAACCGAATGTTTGATGTTGTACGTTCCATCCATGTATTCCATTTCAACCTTCGCATGTAACACAGCAATTTTCAGTAGAGGAAACTGACAGAAAAAAGAAAATGTATCGGTACCTGTAATTGATTAAGATGATTAGTGGAACTGTATTTGTACATTTAGACTGTGGGTTATAAGTATTCTTTCAATTCGGTTGCCATTGTCAGGAATATTTGATAACTGGACCAACTGATGTAATCTGGCCGATATAAAAACGTTTTTTTTATTAATCTAATACACAACAATTGATCGGTCAAACTAATGAAAAGCGAAAAAAATATTTAGTTGCCATAAATAATTGTTGTGGCGACCGATAGTTTTGCAAAATATTTAAGGATTGTAAAATATTAGTTCTGTTATAAGAATTATGAGCAGTTTTTTTTTGAAAACTTGATTCTGGTAATTGTTTGTATGTACAAGTGGAACGATTTTCGGTATCAAATTGGTATATTGGGTCTCAAAACATAATGTTGGTGGTTCGACATACCACAAGATAAAAAATATGATTATCGTATTGTATACACAATAGAGCGCCCATGAAATACATAGCAAAATGGAAAATTGTTATTCTTTCCGCTCCCCGCTCATTTTCTATTATATTGAAGCCCAAAACGCGGAAAAAATAACACTTTTTGTTATATGGGCGCTCTAATACACAACTAATTGATCGGTCAAACAAATGAAAAGCGAAAAAAATATTTAGTTGCCATAAATAATTGTTGTGGCAACCGATAGTTTTGCAAACAAAAGTTTTTTGTAACCAATTATTGGTGCTGACAACTAACCAAAAAAAGGTTTGTTTAATGCTATGTTTTTGTTTTGTTTTGAAAAGGCGTTAAATTAAAATAATTCGATTTTCAATGACTTTAAGCAAAGCGAAATGTCCCTTCCTATATTTTCCTTGTCACCACTAATAATTGGTACCAAGGTAACCTGAACATCATAATTGGTCGGTTGAAACTAGTTGTGGCAACCAATAGTTTAAATAAATTGGGTTGGTATATCCATGTTATTGGCTATGAATGCCGTAATATAGCCGTAGCAACCAACATGTGATATATCGAAGCATATATGAACATTAGGGGTATTCTATTTTTTAACCTATGTTTTACATGCCCATTCACGATGAGAAACATTAAAAAAATGTTAACTGCGTTTTTAGTTTTTTATTTCATTCAAAAAAGTTCACGCACCAAACGATTTTAAAATTTACATGCGCATATACACTAGGGGTATTCTATTCTATTATTTTTTTTTTTTTTTTTTAAATTTACACGATGAGAAACATTAAAAAAATCATAACTGCGTTTTTAGTTTTTTTTTTCATTCAAAAAAGTTCACGCACCAAACGATTTTAAAATTTACATGCGCATATACACTGTAATGCGCATGTAAATTTTAAAATCGTTTGGTGCGTGAACTTTTTTGAATGAAATAAAAAACTAAAAACGCAGTTATGATTTTTTTAATATTTCTCATCGTGTACAGCCATGTAAATTTAAAAAAAAAAAAAAGTCATAATAGAATACCCCTAATGAACATATGATTACAGTACTGTGGAATGTTGGTTATTGCAACAGAAAGTCGGTTTATCCAACCGATTTTTTGTAGTTCGTTCAAATTTCCAGAAGATTGTCATTCTGTGTGCAGAATAAAATGCGGTTCTGTCCAGTAATAATTTTTATTTGTATTTAAGGATCTGATTTAATCTGATTGTCCTCCAAACAATACATTAGTGGCACAGAAATTATTTTTATTCACTTTATATGAAGATTTTGTTGGTGGAGGTCGAATGGGAACGTTCGCGCTTTTAACTCTGAAGATTGCAAGTTCTAGCCCAAGTATGGGAATCTAATGGGTGTTCTGCGTTGCATAATGTTGCCGTTACTTTCTTAGCTTTATTTAGAAATTTTAAATGCCCGTCGCAAATAAATCGAACAAACCACTGTGCATCACCAGTGTAATGTACATTGGGAATAAGTACTCCCACAATGCAACCCCAGCGCTGTCCTCTTTTATTTGAGATTGGGCTTCGTTGTCTTTTTGAGCAAATACCGCATTTCCCTTATCATCATAGCCAGCGCCGTTGCACAGTGGAACGCATTAAAGAAGGCTGGCAAAAAAAAAAAAAAAAAAACGTATTATAATCAATTTAAAACTGGTCTTTGCCATGTAAAAGTAGATTATTTTGAATGTCAAAATGTAAAGTACTCTGAGAGAAAATCGTCGATTTCTATCGATTTTATGGATACTGTAGAATCAGATGCTCTTGATATTCTGGGCATGAAAATACAATGTAACGCTAGTTGCACGAAACATGTATTCGAAGTGTCGAAAGGAGTACTCAAGTGTATAAGTATAGGCTTTATAAGCGGTGCAAAAAATATGTCACTCCTTCTGATCTATTTAATCTCTATTCAAGTAACATCAGGAAGAAGGTGGTATACAACTCCCATATAGAGGCAAGTGCTATAAAGTTATTCTTGAAGTTACTTGACCGTGTTCAAAGGAGAGCGATGGTGCTGATAAGAGACATTATCCAACTCTATTGACTTCCTTAAGTATCGTCGGAGTGTGGGTTGCGTAACGTTGTTCTATCACTACTTTCATGGTGAGTGTTTTTCTGATATGTTTCGACTTATTCCTGACTTAAAGAAGTTCGGCAGGAATACGCGACTTTCCAGGAATTCACTACCGTTTGTTATCGATTGGCCAGTTGGCCGCACTTTACACTCCAGATAAAATTCATTTTTCGCTCGAACAGTCCTTATGCGGAATCGACTACCGGCAAAAGTTTTTTTTCCCACTAATTACGACATCCAGAGGCTCAAGATAAATGCCGATAAGCATTACTTCCTAACTTTTCACCCACCTACGGAATGCATCCCCTGAGTTTTGATATTATAAAAAAGATGGTTGTGGTACATGTTTTCAGTATATGTGACGCGAAAAATAGAAAGGTACCTAAGGTTAAAAACCAGTTTTGTTCAGGAGAGCCATTTTAAAGATTAGGTCCCTTTCTATTTGCGCTTAGAATCGTCGAATTCACTTTCATAAAACGCGCATATCTCTGGGAGGGAACACTTTTGGGGCATGGGATCGGTCTCATTCGATGCTCAGATGTTGTCCACATCAAAAAACGAAAAAAAATGAAAATTAATTTTTTACCCTTAGGTCCCTTTCTCTATGCGCTGTCACATATGCAGAATTCTTCAGATTTTTTAAGAATTTTTAAATTATCACTTTAACGGCGTTTTAAGCGGGTTCTTTTTTCTTGTCAAATAAAATACGTCTAATATGCCTTTGACAGTATTGCGGGATTTGATTGCTAGAGGCGTATTTTTTATACCCTATACCACACTGAGTCAATATTTTTTTCAAACGTAAATTCGTAATTTTGTTTGTAAAAGTTTGAAAAAAATTTTGACTCAAATTTGAAGTTTGACCTCTGAAAACAACATTAAGGAGCAGAGCTAGGTCAAAAATGTATAGCTCATCAAAGCTTGCAACTAGTTTTATTCCATTTTTAGGGCTAAAAGTCGTTACGGACTGACCGGTTTCCATCCGATTGAAAATATTTTTGCACTGATATTTTTTTTTGATGCCCAATATACTAGAAAATGAGCGGGAAGCGGAAAAAATAACACTTTTTGTTTTATGGGCGCTCTACTGCATACATAGTAAAATACATACATACACCTACTTTTCCACAATACAGTGCATGCATTTTATGATTTTTTTTTGTTGTTTCCATTTATTAAATATCATTGCAATATCGGATAAATAGCTTTGCTTGTTTACGAAATTTTTATTTGAGTGTTGATAAAATTCACAAATCACTTTTTTGGTTAAAATTTAAGGGTTGTATTTTTTCTGTTTTAAATTCGCATTTATGCGAATGGAAGTTAAAACAAAACTATTGTAGCCAACTCTTCTCTGTTAAAAAGATGTATGTAAAGTAAGTTATCAGTCTAATACAAACGTAGCTTTGAGCCTCAACTACCCCACTGTGCGCCGTCATCTTTATGATCGACGGTATACAAGGAACGCGTGTGTTTACTTTCAAGCGGCGAACAAATAAACAAACACCCCAAAAAAGTGCCGTGGTTTTATTTGTATTTTCAACAAAAGAAGTGAGAGAGATTGAGAAATGAAGAAAACCTGACGATGGGCATTTGGCCAATGTTTAAAGGCAAACACGAAAATGTTGAAATAAGCTTTCAAAACAAAAAGAAAAAATTAAAAACTTTTCTGTTCCTCATAAAACTAGACCACCAAAATATACCCGTACATACCAACTAATAATAGATTTGTTTATAATGACCAAACAATATTTTAATGTTTTACTTTGTAAATATTTAGACGTTTTTATGAGTACAAAAACCTTTTAAAATCTCGACAGGTGCTAGACAGTTTTGGAAATTAAATACGCTCTGCACTGCGTGAAATGGTATTGAATATTGGGATTGATATTTCCAAGTTTGAGGTGGTATAGGGGGCAAACTTTTATAATAAAATGAATTTTTTTAATTTCCAATCTGAAAGAAATTAATTTATTTTTAAACATTTTAGTGACCACATTTTACCGAGCTTGTTTATCAAATGCTACTAATTAGGAATTAAGTCAGGTTTAGATACTGGGGAATTTAATTGTTACAGTCTAATGTCTGCCCTCTAAACATTCAAATAATTTTTGGAAATGCTTATGCCAAGTAAGGCATGTCAATGCTAAGTGACTAAGATTCGGAAAACCCAGCCTCCAGGAACTAGGAAGAAAAGTTTTAAGTTTGGCTGGGCCGACTGTGTGATAGCCTTAACAAACTCTTTTGACTATACATTCTAATTTCAAATTTATAACTCGAAACTGTTGGTTAATACGAGTATAGGAAAGTCTGTAGCTTGGCGAGGCCGACTATTTGAAACCATTACCACACTCTTTATACTCTATATTCTAATTCTAAAGTAATAATGTGAAATTGTTGGTTTTTCCTTCAATGTAACTTAAATTTAATTAAAATCTCGTTTTCATCCATTTGTATAGCGGATGTGTTCATCAGACATCCGTCGCCTTATTCCTGACGTGAGGATGTTCGGCAGGGATACGCGACTTTCTAGGAATTCAAACCCGTTTGTTATCGATTGGCCAGTTGACCGCACTATACACTACAGATCAAATTCGTTTTTCGCTCGTACAGTCCGTATGTGGAATCGACTTCCGGCAAATGTGTTTCCCACTAATTGCGACATCCAGAAGTTCAAGACAAGTGTCAATAAACATTATTCCCTCATTCCCCCCTCCGATCCTTTACTTTCCACTCGCCAACGCAATGCACCGCATGTATAGGGGGCATCCCCTGAGTGTTGGTTATTTAAAAAAAAAAAAAAAAAAAAAAAAAAAAAAAAATCGCTTCATACTCGTGATCTACACTTTAATTAAATTAATTTAATTAAATTAAAAGATGGACAGGCTAAACTTACCTTAAAAAATAATTCAAAGCTGATCGGTATATTAATAACCTACAGCATACTGTGGTATTATGACTTAGTGTTGATGTTTACAACATCTTAAAGAAATTCAGCTACAACCCATGTTAAGTACGATACACTGATCGAGTCAGAATAACTATCGAATTATATTGAATGAGAAACGCCCGTATGTCCATCAATTGTTGTGATCAAAGTCAGGTTTGGTTCATGGGCAAACCCTATTGAAATTTTCGGGCATCCAAATTTTGGAAAGAGCGCTACGAGCGACCAACATTCATCTCTGGTGAAATTGAACAATATCGGTTCACGTGTTCACCCCCAAAAAGCTCGAGCCTAATTTAAGGTCCTGCAGATCTACAAACCACAAATTAACCCCGATCGCGCTCAAAGTTTGAATATTACGTTGTGAGCGAGTAAACTACTTAGTGAAACTGGAAGATATCGGTCTATATTCTTTTTTGGCACCCACACAAAGTCTCAAATTGTATCCGACCGTGCACCAATTCCGCATGGTACGTTTTGAGCCGTTTATTTACTCTGGTGAAACTGGTGCTCTTCGTTCCATACCGTTTTATAGGGTGGAATCTAATTTTTTTTTAAATTTCTAGTTTTATTGGAAAGGCTGATCTTTGTCATTTAATAATGGAACACCATCAAGAGAAGATTTGGCAGAAGATGAAGAATTTTACTGAAAATTCGTTTTCAGATAAAGCTCATTTACATCTTTGTGGCTATGACAATAACCAAAATTGCCGCATATTTGGTTCAGAGAACCCACACGTGACTATTGAGAAGCCAATGCATCAAGAACGAGTGTAGTGTGGATTTTGGGCTGACGGCAATATCGGTCTATTTTTCAAGGAAGGAGCCGCCGTTACCGTCAACGGTGAGCGTTACCGCGAATTTTTGGTTCCAAAAAATCAACGGAATGACATGGACGACATTTGGTTTCGAGAAGACGGTGCCACAGCCAACGAATAATTAGCCGAAATTGTCATGTCAATTGCCCGCCTCGGAGCTCTTACTTGAACCCTTTGGATTATTTTCTGTGGCGAGCCATTAAGAATAAATTTGACGCAAAGCATCCAGAGACAATTGAAGCGTTGAAACATAAAATCGAAGTTGCCATCGAAGAGATTCGACGTAAACAATCGAAATATACTGACAATTTGAGTTGATCGGATGAGGTACTGCCGAGCCAGTTGCGTTATTCACCTGCATGATATTGTGTTCTTTTATTAAATGACAAAGTTTAACCTTCCAATAAATCTAGAAATTTGAAAAAATTATCAGTATTTTATTTTTACAGCCGATTTAAATTTAAAATGTTAAACCGCCCACCCTGCAGAGACCCCATTCGATTCAAAGCTCGCTTGCTCTATATTTGCCTTGATAATCTGATCTTACTTAAATTTAGCAGAGGTCTTTGTGCAAGACCTCTAACCCTAATGAAAGCGAACTAGGATGGATCGAAAAGGAAAACAGTTGTCGGTTTTCACAAAGTTGTATCTCGAGTTTTGGTTATGCTTTTCTACACCATTTCCAATTGAAATTAAGAAAATACAAATTAAACTGGAGAAACACAAATTGAAATCGAGAAAATGCAAATTGAAATTTAAAAAAGGGAAATTGATATTGAAAATCTTTTTTCAACAGGCATATCCTCCAATTCAAAAGCTATTAGGTAAAAACTTGTTAAATCTTGTACTGATCTGAGTCATTGTTCGTAAACTCTTGAACATACACATTTCTGTATTTGGATGTATTTTTTTGCATAAGGCTTAATAGTTTACTGTATGTTTTAATTGGGTTTACCCAAAGGTTTTAGCTTCTATTCAGATTTTATCGATTTTTACCCACTTTCCGTTGTCCAATTATTCTACCCGATGTTTGGCATCGTGCGCTATATAGGATTCACATTTTAGATTTACAAAAATGTCATCCGAAGAAGAAATTTTTATAAAAGAAAAAAGAAATCGCAATTTGTGTAACTGATTACAACCCTAATGTTATCTAAGCAAATCATCGTAATGACCATATCCAACAACAATGTTCCGATAAATACAAGATTATTATTTCAATTTTCAAAATTAATTTCTCAATATTTTTAATTTTCTCAATTTAATTTTGTTGGTATATTTTCTCAATTTCAATTTGCGTTTCTTAATTTCTTAATGTTGTATTATAGTGTATTAAAGCGACTTATAACCATTTCTACTAAAGCCCGATAAGTCCCCATACAAATGACCCTTTCGATTTAAAGTCGTGTATTGCTCAAACTGTACACGGAGAGAAAAGATATGGCTACAATATGGTTTCGCTACAATAAAATGTTCTCTGCAATAAAAACATGTTCGCCGCATCCATAGTATTGATTTCTGAATATAATTTTGGCTGGTTCTTATTTACTTAGAATCGGTCTGTTATTAAACCATTTATTATGATTTAATCACATTCGTAGCTTGGGGTCTGAGGATGGTGAAGTAGCGTTCTCTACAACCGCGGTCATCCCTGCTTGCAATTAAGTTTTTTAGACTGCCTTTAGAATAACTTTTTGGGTTCTTTGAATTTTTTTTTAGACTGCCATTAGAATAATTTTTTGGGTTCTTTACTTACATACTTACGAGTACTTTAGGGATCGTAATATAATTGCATGTGAATTATAAAGTACTATGGTTGCGAGGATCATACTATGGTTGTATGTGAAGCATACAATTGTTGTGAGGATCAAATTATGGTTTGGGGTTCATAGTTTGGTTGAGTGTGAGTCATAAAATGGCGTGGAGACATACTATGGTCGTATGTTCTTTATATCATGGTACTATTCTAATACTAATAATCTTTATAGGTGTGGGCTTGGCCGGGCAATTGAAAAAGTGCAGAACATCATGTGGTTTCTGATTGCATGCAGGACATACGTCCAGGACGTTTCCATCAATTCGCGCGCATTTCGGCTGCATCAGCTAAATCTCAGCTGACCCTGAAGTAAGAGCGTCTGCCGAGGTAACGTCTTCGCCTCTAGTAAAATCTCCGGGGATGATTCCAATCACTATAATTATATTGTACATTTTTAGACATGCTTGACAGTTAAGAAGATCAAGAAGTTCCATTCTGTATCGCTGGGCCTCTCTATCTCTCTTTGGATCCTGAAGGTCATACCTGACCTGCCTTATATCACAAAGGCCATACCTGAAATGCCACGATACTTGTCCATGACATGGTGGTTGGGATGGCTACTCCGAAGATACCCAAAAAATACTGCTAAGGCAGCAAGAAACTGCGTCTGCGCACCGATAAGACCTTCGTGTTCTCTTGTTGATGGTCCTCAGAAGACTTGCGGTTCAGGTTTTCTAGGCAGCTTTATTATCTTTTACTGCGTCATGATCACAGTCCTATCACTTTGTAAGAGGCTAACAAGGTTTCTTTGTCAGCACGCCAAGTACTGCCGGCGAGTGATTTGAGGACTATTTTCATATTTCTAAACTTATCACAAATTTTTGTAGCATGTGTAGAGGCTCGGAAAAGGTTATTCAATGTAAAGCCAAGGATTTTGGCTTCATCGACTTTTGCATTTAGGGACAACCGCCCGCCGGCAGTTCATGCTTTGGAGGTGGAAATTTGTCATATTTCTCGCTGTCAAGAGGATACAAAGTGTAGGGTATCTCATAGTCTACCCACTCGACTTTAGATATTTTTACTTGCTAACTTTTATTATGTCTGCAATCTTTAAATAAATTACCAGCAACTTAACAATGAGCATGACTATTAGTTAGCCCATTTTAAAGTTTTAGACTTCTCAGTGCTTATAATACCCACAAAGAGGCACTGTGTTGCGAAAGATCCATTTTCAATTCAACTCCATGCCAGCCATTTTAAACGCGATAATAACAACAGTTGTTTGCGATATCCGAATTGAGAATTAAAATTACAACGTTATTTACGTTTTTATGCATTATTTTCATTTAAGCAATAAAGATTATGTTGCCATTTGCCCAATAAAAGCGCCAAAGCCAAGTTAAATATTTTAAAGTGGGAATTCCTTCGGCCAAAGAGCTATGCCAAAATATGCGGCTGCGAAGAGATAACATTTGCCTGTAATCTGAGCATAATGTCGTCTTCATCCTTTCATTCCTACGCCGACTTTAATTGACACAAAAATTGGCGCACACAGACAATGGCTCCTCCCCACCCCCGCCAGAGCTCATACTGGCTGCTCTGTTCCGTACAATTGTTATGGCAACGATGGCGGCAGAAAAAATACGTACTCGTTCGTACAATGAAAATAACGATTATTTGCCTCATTTCAGCCAAGCTAAAGATCAAAAAGGCATTCATTTCGTTGTATCAGATAACTAAATTATTTAACAAAACAACGGCCACTGCTGAACGAATAAAACGGACGGATGGACGGAGCTACATACGATGACAGAGAAAACAATTTTTTTAAGAAAATTCCTCACAACAATGCTGAACTTGCCCCTGACCGTGGCGGCATACAATGAATGCGGAGGCACTCGTTCCCATCAGATAAAGCGGCCAATGGTTGAGCACGCTGACTACCAGAGAAAACAAAGCGTAGGCCAAAGGGGAAAAACGCATTAGTTTAAAAAATAAAATAAAGACACAAACAGATAATAAACTGAATGCAAACAAGTAAAAACCAGGTTAGGTTCGGACGGTCCGCAGCTTATAAAGCCTCTACCATGGATTCCCTATTCCAAAAAGAGAAATAACAATTATTCTATTTAAGACATCATATCAAGCTGACGTAAGAGTCCCGCTCTCAGTTAAATTTTACAAATAAGTCCAAATTTGGATTTGCAGGAAGCGAGTCTATATTTTCAAATGGTCGCTCGTTTTGACCGTAACCTTCGTTTTTGGACCCCTACGGTCTTAGTACCCTATTTCATCTTCGTACGATTTTTTAATATTCATATGTGATTCTTTTCGCTTGTTTTGACAAAAAAGGCTGTTATTTGGTCCCTGGCATCCATAATTACGCTTTTTTCGGTTTTTGGGCCCGTACGGTGTAAGTCCCCAACTTCATCTTCTTACTGTTTATTTTAATAGCCGTATGTCATTCTCTTTGCTTGTTTTAACTAAACCGGCCGTTTTTTTGGGTCCCTGGAATCCATGAATTACGCTTTTTTCGGTTTTTGGGCCCGTACGGTGTAAGTCCCCAATTTCATCTTCTTACTAGTTTTTTAATAGCCGTATGTCATTTTTTTCGCTTGTTTTAACTACAACGGCCGTTTTTTGTGTCCCTGGGGGTATTTTGACCATTGCGAATCTTAGTCAAATTTTATATGGAGTCATAGCAAAATTTTCTTCAATTAACTTTTACATTTTTACAACTGATCACTTAATTTTACCATTTTTTGGGCCCCTACATTTTCATGAACCCGATCCTTAGTTTCATCCCATTCTTTAATTAATGGCTTACTTAGATAAAATTTATTTTATTTTGAGTACCCATGTGTCCATATCTCCTATTGGTAGCCAGAATTGTTGAAAAGGTACGCCTGAGGCCAAGTGCACATGCATCAGATTCCAAATCAATGTCAAACCATTAAGAGATTGCCATTCATTAGAGCATTTTTTGTGCCTCTACGTTTTCATGAGCCCCATCCTTAATTTCATCCCTACACTCAGAAAAAATATGGTTGGGGGGACAATATTCGAAGAGCATCATACTTTTGTTGGTTATATGGTTGTGGCACAACAATATTATGATCATCACAACAATAGTATGGTTCACACACAACCATACTATGACCCTCACTACAATAGTATGGTCCTCACAACAAAAGAATTATTCACACACAATCATAATATGATCCCCACAAACATATTATTGTTCACACTCAACCGTAATATGACCCGCACAACCATATTATGATCCCCAAAACCATATTATGATCCACATAATTATAGTATGTTTTACATACAACAATAGTATAATCCTCACTGCACAATCACACTATGAACCCCAACACTTTTTGTTAGGATTGAGTGTTGTTTTTCTTAGAGATTCTTTTAAGTAAATTTTGTAAAAAAAACTTAAAACTCTTAATAATAGGAGTGATTTATTTAACAGTGAAAAAAATTCATTTATTAAAAATATTTCAACTATATTAATCCAAGTATGTAGTTTGTTTTGAAAAAAAAATAGTTTCATTTAAAAAGTGCTATTATTACGTAAACTCGTAACAATTACATTGTCAAATTAAAAAAAAGAGTACGATTTTGCCGTTATCATATTATTGTTAGCATAAAACAAAAAAATAAAACAATACTCGCACCCACCATATTTATAAGTATATTGTTGCTTCAAATATATTTTCATTTTTAAAACTGCAACAACACTATTGTTACATTTCTGAAATGAAATTCTAAAGATAATGCTATGGTTGCATTGACCATACTTTTATTGCAGAGAACATACTACTGTTGCCATGACCATATAGTAGCTTTATCTTTCCTCTGCGCGTATCTTTACTTGATGGTTTATTTAAATAAAATTTATTGTATTTCGAGAATCCATATGTCCATATTTTTTATAGGTCTCCAAATTTTTCGAAAAGGTTCTTTTTAGGCTAAGAGCTCCAATCTCAGTAAAATCTTACGAGATTGGCTTTTATTAGAGCGTCATCCATTCTTCTGAAAACACTTGCGCGACTGATCACTAATCACATTAGGACATCTAAAGGGTGGTTCAACTATATTGCACGATGTTTATATTAAATAAAACAAATAGTTTTCATTGGGTTATAATATATTTTATTATCATCAAAGAATCTATGACAATTATGTGTGAAACAAAAAATTGGACAAATGCTTGGCACGGCTTTGATGGTATACCTTTATTCAATGGTCCATATTTTCAATGACTGTAAGAATAATTAAGGTTCAATGTGTTAAATGTGCCGAAATTTCTCATCCTTTAGCTCTTGAATTGTTCTTGGTTTCTTTACGTGCACAAGTTAAATATCCTTATAAAAAGAAGCACAGCGGTGTCCAATCACGTGATCGTGGCGGCCAATAAACATCGCCACGACGTGAGTTAACGTGGCCGTTGAATTTCTCGCGCAAAAGAACCATTGTTTCATTGGCTGTGTGGCAAGTGGCACCATCATGTAGGAACCACACATCGCCCAGGTCCATATTCTAAATTTCAGGTTACAAGAAATCAGTTGTCATCTCGCGGTAATGAACACCATTCACGGTAACTGCATGGCCGACCTCATAAACCCATAAAATGCACCAAGCAGTCACTCTCTGTGGATGCATCGGTTTTTTTGCTTGTTAACGAATCTACTGAGGTGAAAGTGTGTCGCCTCACGAATCGCGATGAAACGCGCGAAATGGATCTGAACGTACATTGTTGTAAAAGACTTCAACAATCTTAACGCGCTGCTCAATAGTGTACCTCTGTTGTACCTATGGTTGACTTTAAAAACAATGAAATATCAAATTAAGTTGAGCAAAATCCTTGACGTCGTTTTGCTTGAAAACTTTATAAAACGTTTTTTTTTGTATTGGTATAAATTGTTGCCATAATTTTTTGTTTGTTTTTTTCTTGGGGGTGTTTAAAATTTTTAAATGGTCAAAAAATTTATTTTTCTGCTTTACTAAAAAACTTGCTGTTCTGAAACGGCTTGACCGATTTGTACGAAATCTAAGCCATATGAAATAGAACACTACGGCCTATATTATATACTTAAATTTTAACAACAACCGTGCCAGCTGGTTTTATGAGAACGCGATTCTTCGAAGTCGTAGAACTCCTTTTGCATGGCAGGATGACGAACCTCGTATTTTTTTGATTGAGCTGGCTGGCTGAGCATTTTGTAGGTCTTGGTGACACCGGCATGTCTTCGATTGGCCGTCTCAGGTGGTAGATAATTATGACCGCCGACTTGGGGCTGGACATAAGTGTATGTAGGTAACTGAGCGTTTTGCATGTTGCCTTGTGGGGGAAGCACTAATAAAAATGTTGGTAAAAATGGGCATCGTGTACCGATCAACGCCAGTGTTTTGGTCCACATTCATTTTGAGATATTCAAAATAAGTTGTAACATACTCTTCAAAATTTGGTCATGATCGGGGGTAAGTTGTATCTTCTAGACTAAGAAAACTTCAAATCAGGAAGGACTTTTATGTGGAAGGTATATCAAAACGTGGACAGATATGTTCCAAATTAAATAGAGTTTGTCCTTAGTCGGTACATTGCACAGTGTAACAACAAAGAAGGAAGTCAAAATACCTGGAAAATGAAATTATTTTTCTTTTAGATCTTGCTGAGTACAACAAGAAACCGGTTTTGAAATTTCCCAAACACCTCCAAAATCTGGAGTTACGGGTAAAGACCGGTTTTTCGGATCTTACGCCCTTATATGCCAACAACTTGGTTGAATATCAACCGATTTTAAGTTTTTCGGCTGAGTTGGAAAGAAGAAACTGTGGCCTTTCAAATGGTGCATACACAATTTGGTGTCATTTTTAAAAATCCGTTAGAAACTGATTGAGTTATTCAACTCTTATTAAAACTAAATTTTTTGAAAAAATACAACTATTGGCAATACAACTTAGAAGCCTAAAACAATATGTTTCCATGACAAACGTGATACTGAGATATTCAATAAAAAAAACGGCCAAACAAATATTTCTGAGTATTTTGGCCAAAAATTGTATTTTTTCAAAAAATGTTATTTTAATAAAAGTTGAATAACTCAATCAGTTTCTAACGGATTTTTAAAAATGACACCGAATTGTATTCATAAGAACACTCTCTTTATAATTCAGTTCAAAAATATATCGATTCCATTTGAACATTTCTGTGCAAAAACGCATTCAAAGTTAAAAAATTACAAATAATTTAAAAAAATGAGTTTACAGGAAAAATACACAGATTTGTTTTAGTGTGACTTTAAAAGTGTATACTTCTTTCTTTCCAAATCAGCAGAACACTCTCTTTATTGTTCAGTTCAAAAAATGTTCGGTTCCATTTAAAAAATTCTGTGTAAAAACGCATCCAAAGTTAAAAAATTACAAATAGTTTTAAAAAAATGAGTTTACAGGAAAAATACACAGATTTTTTTCAGTGTGATTTTAAAAGTGTATACACCATTCGAAAGGCCACAGTTTCTTCTTTTCAAATCAGCTGAACACTCTCTTTATTATTCAGTTCAAAAAATGTTCGGTTCCTTTTTAAAAATTCCGTGTAAAAACGCATCCAAAGTTAAAAATTTTTAAAATAAAATGAGTTTACAGGAAAAATACAAGGATTTTTTTCAGTGTGATTTTGATATTCAACCAAGTCACTGGCATAAAATTGCGTAAGATCCGAAAAACCGTGTTTTTACCCGTAACTCCAGATTTTGGGAAAAATCAAAACCGGTTTCTTGTTGTACTCAGCAAGATCTACAAGAAAAATAATATCACTTCCCAGGTATTTTTTCTCTATCACACTGTGGGATTAATGTGCAAACTTTGATTGAGATTGAGTTATATTTGCGACTGTACTTTAATTATAAATATAGATGGGCATTTAAAAATTATTGTTCGGCTACAAATCAGCACCACTGTTTTGCTAATAACGTCTGCAATTATGGCGATCCCAAAAATGTAATGACTGTTTTGGATACGTAAGACCTATGCGCATTTGTGACTGCCGAAGTGGTAGAGCTTCACATAGGGACCGACCGTTGTGTAAAAGTTTTTTAAAACTTGCACTTATATGAACCACTTTAAAAACTGATTATGTACACCTTGAAAAGTTTCTTTGAGATCGGTTACTATTTGCGACCAGCACTTTGATTGGACACCCTGAACCACAGCGTGGTGTAGGGTGCATAAAGTTCCAATCAAACATTAATATGTTGAGTAATTACAATGTCATGTTTAAATAACATATGGTGAATATTTATATATTCTGTGTTTAACTTTTTATTTGTAACAACAGTTGCCCAATATTCTATCACCCCAAAGACGTGTCATTTGTTTTTGATTTTTCCATACCAGCTTTGAATGACAATAAAAGATTACTAAGAATTGTCTCTGTTTCTTTTTTTCTAACATTTTGTTTTGTCAGATTGTGCCATTTTTGTTGTTGCTCTTTTGTGTCGTTGGCATGGAACTCGGCCGTCCGCCCGTCCCTCCCTTCCATTGATATGAAATTGTTGCATATTTGATTTTTGGTCGCAGCAAAAAGTGAACATTTCAAAGTTCAATAGAGCGAACGAACAAAACAAAATGTGACAAAAGCAATTCCAATACAATTGGGGGAGCCCAAGAAACGAAAAGTCATTGTTCTGTAATAAGTATTAGCATTCTCAAACAACTAAAAGGCCAATTAAGCGTCATTTTGCGTAGAAGCGACGAGAAACACTTTCAAACGCGTTAACATTTTTCTAAAAATTTAAAAACTCCTCGGAATAGTGGGAGGGTGGGTGAGAGGGCGGAAGTCAAAAATTCTGAATAAAGTGACAAAAGGATAAATAAGGAAATTGTGCATGTGTTTGCAATTGGTGTGTGAATTTCTCAACCGAATTCACAGAATCTAAGTTAAAATACAAAACAAAAAAAATTACTTCCATTGAAAAATTGATGGTCGTTAATAGAATGTATTTTCTTGCTGATGAGTTGCATCGTAACCGCTCAAACAGGTAGCGATTGGGGGAAGACAGAAATCAATTTCTTTTCTATATTCCTTATGGAAGAATTTTATTTCATTTGATTTCCTAAGAACCATTATCGATTTCTATCAATCTATAGGTAGGTATCCTACGTACTCGTATATACCCAGCAAACCAAACCTTAAGAATTCGGTCAGAATTCTGTACGACAATCGGCAAAATGTTCCGATTTCGGATCAGAATTCTTAGTTCGTAACGAAAAACATATGAGAGGGTTGTCACGAATTCTGAACTACTACTCTGAGGGAATTCTGATGTTTTTGCAGACATTTTGAACCGAATTCTGAACTGTAGTCTTGGGAAATTCAAAAGGAAATTTCGATTTTTGGTATGGAATTCTGCACTAATTCTCAACGAATTCGGTCAGAATTCTTGCATTAAGTCCTATTAAATTCTGATGTTTTTACCGACATTGCGAACCGAATTCTGTAAACAATGTAAACAATCAAAAAGAAGAAAATATTTTTGTTCTACAAAAAAAAAGTTGTAAAACATTTTCAAAAAGCGTTCGGAAAGACTTTTAGTTACAAGCAGGGGTGTCTGCAGTTTCGCAAGCAATAATTGCGCTGTAACTATGTTTAGTGGCTATACACTTAAGAGCAACCAGTTTCGCATTTAACGAGAACTGCCGGCAGTAGAGTTTTCCTCCGAACCCAATAAAAATACTTCGCACAGCTAAGCTAACCAAACGTTCAGAATTTGAATTTGAAATATAAAAATACCTCAGACAAACAATTAAGAATTCGTTAAGAATTAGTTCCGACATGTCTGAACACAATAACATTAATTGCAGAATATGAAGCAAATAACAAATATTTTAAACGAATAGACAACCTCAGATAAATAGTTCAGAATTCGTTGCGAGTTCGATAAGAGAAGTCTGAACAAAAAATTACTAAAAATCCCCGGACAAGTCTAAAAGAATTCGGGCCGAATTCGTTCAGATATTTCTAAACGTAATAAATAAAAAATCCTCAGACAAATCGAACAGAATTTGTAACGATTTCGATAAGAATTCTCGAAAGAGTTCAGATATTGTTCAGAATTGCCTGATATCAGACATTTGGTTTACTGGGTGTGCATACACAATTACATTGACATTTATGAGCACATATGTATATTAGAGTGGACCATGCAATCGGTTTCTCTCACAGTCCAGAAAATATGCTATTTGAGTTGCTTTATAATGTTGATTTCCATGTTGGCTGAGAAAGGAAAGAAAGAGTGATATTTGGTATGCTTATTGAGTTCACCTGTAGTCCGAGACTTCATAAATAAAAATTAGAGATTAGCTGCAAAGCGGATCAAAAGACAAACTTTTTTGTTATTTTTGTTTTGCCAGCAGTGCAAAGTTTGCAGCATTGCATGATGTTATGAAAAAGAACAGATGCGGTCTATAAGCAATTTCCACGTTGCTAAACTTCTTAGAAAGTTATAGAGGACATTAATTTCAATGCTAGAAGATGCTTGTGATAGATAAGCACTTAGGGATTAATAAAAAGTTTTGAAAAATGTATAAGTATTTGTTTTTCTAAATAATAAAAATATTTTTGTTTTAATTTTTTCTTACATACAGTTTTTTCAGAAATATGGTATAGATTTATAATGCACAATGTTAATTGTAAGTCACACTTTAACGTCAAGTCCTTGCCTATCTTAAATTGACATTTCTTTGTTTTAGTGTTTGACGAATTCAACCATTGAGAGGTACACAAGTGAGCAGAGCGTTAAGCCTTTTACGAAAACGGGCGATCAAATCTAAATGCATTTGGTCCACTCCTTGATTTTATTGGTCAGCGAATCTCGACGTAAATAAGTTCCCGGGCCCGGACGGTATTTCGGCACTTGTCCTATGTAAGTGCTCCTCGACTCTAGCCCGTCCATTATGCAACCTTTTCAACCTTGCTTATCGTGCGGTAGTCTGCGGTAGTCTTCCTAGCGTGTTGGATGGTTGCAAACGTCCAGCCTAAAAAAGATGAAGCCAATAATCCTTCAAATTATCGGCCAATCGCTATTTGCTCTGCGCTTTCTAAGGAAATGGAGAGCATGGTTAACCACCATCTTGTGAGGTATCTAGAGTCCAACGACCTGCTTAGTGATCAGCTGTATGGCTTCCGTATACCTGATGGCTTTCTTGTCGAAGCGCTGGAGTCGGTCTATCCACCAGTTTGGTGAGAGTAAGGTTGTGGCTCTGGATATCTCCAAGGCCTTTGATAGAGTCTGGCACGGTGCACTCATATCAAAGCTGATGGCTTTTGGTGTCGGTGATACTTTCGCTCGTTTTGAATCGAGCTTTCTTAGAGATCGTACTATAAGATTTGTTGTAGATGTGTTCTTATCCAACAAATATAGTCTTACTGCTGGTGTACCACCGGGCTCTGTCCTTTCTCCCTCTTTATTTCTTATTTTCATTGATGATCTGTTGGGTCAGACCGTGAATCCAATATACTCCTTTGCGGATGACAGCAAACCATGTCATTTTTATTCATTCAGCCATAGGCCAAGTCTTCAAGATATTGAAGACAGAAGACCATATATGGTTGAGACACTTGGCCGGGATTTACGGGATTTCTGACTGGGGTCGAATGAACAGAGTGGATGTTAATACGCGCAAGACGCAGTGCTGCTTTGTGTCTCACAAGCCATTTGTTGACCCCACAATGTCGTCAATTTCTATCGATGGTATGGATGTTGAACAATCAGCTGCTCTTGATGTACTGGGCATAAAATACAATGTGACGCTGGATGGGCGAAACATGTATTCGAGGTGTTGAAAGAAGCACTCAAGTGCATAGGCTTTCAAAAGCGGTGTAAGATAGGCTTTCCAAAGCGGTGTAAGATATATTTCACTCCTTCTAATTTTTTCAGCATCTATACCACCTATATCAGGCCTAAGATGGAATACAACTCCCTTATATGGGCAGGTGCTCCAAAATCATCCTAAAAGCTAATCGACCATGTTCAAAAGAGAGCGATGGTGCTGATAAGTGGCAGTGGGCTATCCAATTCAATTGTATTCCTCGAGCATCGTCGGAATGTGGGATGTGTGTGGCTGTTCTATCGTTACTTCCATGACCCCAGTCGACTTATTCCTGGCAGAAGGATGTTCGCCAGGAATACGCGACTTCCCAGGAACTCACGCCTGTTTGTTTTCGATTGGCCAGTTGACGGCACTATACACTACAGATCGAATTCGCTTTTTGCCCGTACTGTACGTATGTACGTGGAATCGACTTCCGGTAAATGTATTTCCCACCAATTACGACATCCAGAAATTCAAGACAAATGTCAATAAACATTACTCCCTCTTTCCCCCCCCCCCCCCCCCCCCTCTGATGCCTTACTTTCCACTCACCAACGCAATGAACTGCAAAATAGGGAAAATCCCCTGAGTGTTGGTCAATAAAAAAAAATATGAGAATTCACGAGTGATTGTTGAAAAGCCGATGCATCCACAAAGTGTGACTATTTGGTGCAGGTTATTGGCTCATTCGAAAATGAGGTCGGCCAAGCAGTTACCGTGAAAGATGTTCAATATCGCGAGATGATAGCGGACTTCTTATGGTCAGAAATTGGGGATATGGGCCTAAACGATATGTGGTTGAAACTGGAAAGTGCCACTTGCCACATAGCCAACGAAATAATGGGTCTGTTGCGCGACAAATTCATTGGCCGTGTAGTTTCACATCGTGGCGATGTCAATTGGCCGCTACGATCATGTGATTTGACACCGTTGGACTTTTATCTTTGAGTATATTTAAAAAAAAAGTGTACGTCAATTTTCCGAGAACAATTCAATAGCTAAAGGATGAGATAATTCGGCACATTAACGACATTAAACCTCCTTTATGGCTCAGAGCCATTGAAAATATGGATTATCGGATAGAGGTATGCCACCGAAGCCGTGGCGAGCATATGGCTAATATTTTTTTCACGCATATTTGTCATAGATCCTTCTACGAGGGTTGCTGTATATATTTCTGGCCTAGACAACATTAAGTGTTGCCTGGAACCATTTCCATTGGAAATATCGACATGTTTTAGCATAAACGTATTGAGAACGTTTTGACGTACGTCCATCATTTGTGTTGTTTAGAGTGACTTAAAAAATCAATTTGTAAAAAAAATGGATATAACTTGTGAACATTTTCGTGCGATCATTTTTCACAACTTTCGACTTGGATTATCACGACAAGAGTGTATTGTTGAACTTAAATCTTTGTATGGCGATGAAGCACCATCCTATTGTACTGTGAAAAACTGGTTTAATGAACTCAATCGTGGCCGACGATCGCTCAAAGACGAAGGTCGTGAAGGTAGTCCAACGGCCGTTGTGCCAGAGAACATAGATGTCGTGAATGAACTGATAATGCAAGATCGTCATGTGACATACCGTGAGATAGAGACATCATTTCTTCCACCAGCATACATTCGATATTGCATGAACACCTGGTCGTGAAAAAGGTTTGTGGTCGTTGGATCCTGCACAACTTGACAATCGCTCAAAAAAAGGCTCGTGTCGATTGTTGCAAAGAAATTTTGAAAAAATGCGATCGCGGTGCTTCAAAAGACGTTTATAAGATCGTCACAGGCGATGAATCATGGATTTATGCGTACGAGCCCGAAACAAAACAGCAATCGACTGTGTGGGTCTTCGAAGACTAGTCAAATCTAACGAAATATGTTCGTGAAAGAAGCACTTCGAAGCAAATGGTCACCTGTTTCTTCTGCAAAACGTGGCAACTGTTCCGCTTGAGCAACGTAGGACGGTCAATTCTCAGTGGTACACCCCAATTTGTTTGCCTGAATCTTCGGAGAAATTCGAAAAACGCACAAGAGAAGTCGAATCGTTGTGCATCATGACAATGCTAGCTCTCACACATCGACTCAAACCATCGCCTTTTTGACCGGTAAAAACGTCAAATTGATGGGTCATCCGCCGTACAGCCCTGACTTGGTACCCGATGACTTCTTTTTATTCCCGCACATAAAGAAAACAATTCGTGGTCAACAATTTTCGTGGCCAGAAGATGCTGTTGAAGCGTTTAAAAAATATGTTTTGGAAGCGTCTCAATCGGAGCGGAAAAACTGCTTCGAAAATTGGTTTGAGCGCATGCAAAAGTGTACTTTATAAATCATGCTGGAGAATACTTTGAAAAACGGTTAAACACATTTTGATGATAAATATTCCATATTCATTATTAGGCCAGAAATATATGGCAGCGCTCGTATCTCACGTCGTGGCGGTGTTACCTGACCGCCAAGATCATGTGATTTGACACCGTTTTACTTTTTTCTTTGGGCATATTTAAAAGAAAAAGTATACGTCAATAAACCTAGAACACTAGAATAGCTAAAGGATGAGATAATTCGGCACATTAACGACATTAAACCTCCATTATGTCTCAGAGCAATTGAAAATATGGATTATCGGATAGAGGTATGCACCGAAGGCGAGCATTTGGCCGATATTTTTTTCACACATAATTGTCACAGATCCTTCACGCAGAGAAAAAATATGGTTACTATATGGTCACGGCAATAATAATATTGTCTCCGCAATAAAAGTATGTTCATCGCAACCATTGCATTGTTTTTTGAATTTAATTTTGAAAATAGTATGATTGCCGCAATATTAATATTGTTGAAATGTAACAAAAGTATTATTGCCAAATTTAAAAATAAAAATATGGTTGTAGCAACAATATAAATATAGTTGGTGCGACAAAAGTATTGTTTTTGGGGTTTTATGTTAACAATTATATGATTAAGGAAATCAAACTGTATGATTGTTATTTTTCTGCATTTAAATGTGCTTTAAAAAAATTTTATTGGATTGGATTTAATGCAATAATAATACTTTTTATATGGAATTTAAATTTTTTTAAACAAACTTCTTTAGCTTTGTTTAACTGAAAATTTTTGAATAAAAACGCTTACGTTTTTTCAACTAATTTTTCCCCTTTAAATAAATCTCATATTATTTTGAATTTAATTTATTTTTAAATAATTTTCTTAATTCATATTTATTTTTGAAAACTTAACCCAATTCTAAAAAAGTAAATTAGTGATCATAGTATAATAGTGTGTGATCATACTATGGTTGTGAGGATTATACTATGGTTGTATGTGAAACATACTATGGTTGTGAGGATCATACTATGGTTGTATGTGAAACATACTATGGTTGTGAGGACCATAATATTGTCCTGGTGATCATAGTATGGTTGAGTGTGAATCATAGTATGGTTGTGGGGATCATAGTATGGTTATATGTGAATCATACTATTGTTGTGAGGATCATAGTATGTTTGTGAGGATCAAAGTATGGTTGTATTTGAATCATACTATTGTCGTGAGGATCATAATATTGTTGAACCACAACCATATACCCAACAATAGTATGGTGCTCTTCGAATATTGTTATCCCAACCATACTTTTTTTCTTCGTGTTCTATCATAATAAAACATATTAAGATTATTCCTGAGAAGTTTTTGTTTCATCAACAATTAACATTTGGCCGATATTTTTTTCACACATAATTGTCACAGATCCTTCTATCATAATAAAAAATATTAAAATTATTCTTTGAGAAGTTTTATATTCATTAATAATTAACATCGTGCGTTTTAGTTGAACAACCCTTTACATTTCCTTTTACGCTGTCGATGTTCTGAAAATTTGAAAACAATGACCTCTACTCATATAACTCATAAAAAACGTAAGCGGCGCGTATAAGCCCCCGTTCTTTTACACAATATCCTATAATGACGTAAGCATTGAATACGCTTTCAAGATGTTTTTTTTATATATTTTTAATCTTAATAGAATTCGAAAACAAACTATCCACGTTCCTTCGTATTGTATGTCTGTTGGAAAGGAATCTATGCAAATTGATGGTTTATAGTCATCTTATGTACTTTAATCTTAGTGGCCAGAGGTAATAAGTTTCTGTAGGGTAATTATTTTAGGATCATTGATTAATTGATGATAAAATTCGTGATCGCTTATATACTTAAACTAAGAAAAAAACGTACTTTGGTAAAATTTCAAAAATAAAACACAATTTTACGAATTTTACACGTTGTGTACGAAAGTACTGGACTAATGAAACAATTTTCAAGCTATCGGGTGACCAATTTTCAAATTAAAATTTTCAAATTAAAAAAATAGAAAAATTAAAATCAAGTGTGGAATCTTAATTGTTCATAAATATATAAATATAAATATATTAAATATAATTTCCCTCAAATGTTGGCTGCAACTGCGCCTATGGGTGTCTATTCTGAGGGCCCAATTGTGGATGACTCGTTCGAGCATTTAGACCGGTATAGCACGCGCATTGTTGTCTTCCAAAACCTGAATTGTTGCTGGTTTGTCAGCATCGACTTTGGACTTTACGTAGTCCCAAAAAAAGAAGACTTAAGGTGTGATATCACACGATCTAGGCGGCCAACTCACCGGTTCAATACGTGAAATTAGCCGCTCTTCGAAATGACCTTTCATTAGATCCATTTTTGAGCAGCTGTAGGGCAAGAGGCACCGTCCTGTTGAAATTAAATGCCGTCGAGATTACGGACTTCAATTTAGTTAGCAAAATGTCCGATATTATGACACTAAAACTTATTATATAAAACAAAACTTATTCTTACATGTTTTTCCTGTCCTTGTACCGAGCATGGTCCAACCTACTGTACCCACACAAATGCAACCAATAAATGTTTATAGTTGAAAAGGATCTTAAATGTGCAAGTAGAATATGCTACTTCATGCAGACATCACAGATACACAAAAGCAAAATGTCTTTGTGACATTTACCCCCTCCAAGCCCATTCACAGCCGACATTTTCAGTTTATGTTGTTAGGGTACATATTGCAGGAATTGCTGTTTACGCCCACATTTAGATAACATTTCATGTCCTGTTCATGGGCAGCGATTCTTCCACTCTGCTTTCGTTGTTTAGCGTTGTCAACATTTGTTACATACAAAAAAAAAACAATTGTACAGATACTCGTACAGCATATACTAAGATGTTTGTGTTGAAAAGGAAAAACGACCTAAGACCACTTAGGACGAAAACACCCTCACTACAAATAGGACATTTACGATAATTTAAAAACTAAATAATTATATGACAAGTAAAACCATCGAATGTTATAAATCTCTCTCGGTGGATTCTCTTTTGAAATGGAAAATATAACAATTCTTCTTTTTAATTGTTCCTTTAGTTCCTTTTTCGATCTGGAGAACCGTATTATTACATTCATGGTGTTATTTCTCTGTCTTTAAAATTTTACGAAAAATTTTATATTTCGAAATATACTTTAATTGATGTACATATCTTTTCACTCCTTCTGATCATAATGCCCGTTTTTAGGGTCCCTTGGGTCCATAAAATCGACCTCAATCTCGGAAAAATCCTTAAAATACACCTATGTTTGGGTTCGTTGTGAAATTTGCTTAAATTTGTATACCCAATGGGGTACACAAACCCAACCTCCTCGCCCATTTCTTTAAAATAAATTTATATTTGAGTTTGTAGTTTTATTTTCTTTAACTTGAGTACCCATATGTACATTTTTACTATGTATTGCTTCATTTGACCACAAGTCCGGTTTTTTGTCTTTTAGTACGACCTCAATCACTTCCAAATCTAAAAAAATATTTGGAGACATAAAGAAATTTTATTGAATTTGAGTTTTCGTATGTCCATTTTTTTAGTGATCGCTTGTTTTGCTTACACATTCGAGCCCAAACTTAAGGCAGATTGTGCTAATATCATTTTTAATTTTGAATGATCTTTCATCCATGATTATTGGTAAACGTTTCTTTGCAACTATGCCCCTTTTAGAATAATAATTTTCAAATCCTTAAACGTAGTCACGTCAATGTGGCAGCATTTATGGTGGAAGTCCCATGGCTTTCTCCATCTCCATTGCAATAGCAGTACCTATTTAAACATTATCCGTCAAGAAGAAAAAGATTTATTAAGCATGTTCTCATTACTCCTAATGCGACAGTTTTGGTTATTGATGTACCAATTCAACCAAAAGTGAGCTTCATCGCTCAACAAGATTTTTTTTGTAAAAATTAGGATCGGTGGCCATCTCGTTTTGGGCCAATTCACCACGATTTGAAAACGTTGTTCCGGAGTAAGTCTATTCATTATGAAATGCCAAACCAAACTGATCCTAAATCAAGTGACAACTGTCAAAAAGACGGACTCCGAAAAAATGTGGCCAGATTGAAAACCATACGTCTATAAAAACACCCTTTATAAAACATAGACCAATATCACTGCAGTGGTTTATACATAGTTTTAGCAAGATCCGGCAATAGTTGTCGCTCCTCGAGAAATTTCAGAAAATGTAACGACGTGCAGCGTTTTTAATAGACTTTCGTCGATTTCGATTCATATTTGTGATCTGCACTCTGATTTCAAACAATCATCAAACATGTGATTTCAAACAATCATCAGCATATACCTTACTACTTCCAGGGCGCTAGTTCATAAAATCGGTGTTGACCTTGTCTTGGAGTATACATAAACCATCTACATCAGCGTAAAAGCTACATCTGAATATGCAACGATGTGGAACGGATTTAATTGACTATTGACTATAATTGAAAAAATATGATATTACTTCACCTAGATCAACATAACCAAGTTAGCTTTACTACTTGCTTAAATTCTACAACATCCCATTAAGGCACTAGGGAAAACTTCTTTCAAATCAGTGAGCTGTGCACTATACAATTCTTATACTCACTGAGTGGGATCAACAGTTTAACTCCAGCTCCGACCGACAAACGCATTTTATAGAGACGTTTTTACATGGCTTAGAGATAAATCCCTTACTCGTTGATGGCATTTACAAGGTGAAAAAAATGTTTTATTTAAGCTTACTCGAGTTTTAAATGTGACCTTGCTAAATACAGGGTGGAGTGCGGTAATTTGCGTTTTTACATCGCAGGTTGTGGCGGCACTGTTGGTCGAAGAGAGTGGAGAGCATGTGCGGCTTATAGTGTTTGACGGGAGATTTGTATTTGTCTGCCTTTCAGTTGCCATCATGCATTCCACACGTGAGGAGAGGTCGTTTTGTGTTAAAGCGTATTTTTTAAATGTACACTCGATCATTGCAGTGCAGCGTGCTTTTCGTTCACGTCGTTGTTCCCCCACGCGAACATGTTCCTGGACGGCAATCAATTGTAAATTGGGTAACTTCATTTAGAACAGCAGGGAATGTACGAAGGGGACCTGAGAGAAGGATTACAACACCACAAAACATCGAGAGAGTTAGAGCAGCAGTACAGCAATCTCCGAAACGGTCTGCTCAGAAGGAATCACTTGCTTGACTATGATACAGGATTTTTTTAGCCAGTTCTTGAGACAATGCAATTAGAGAATACATGGTTCCAACAGGATGGTGCCACTGCACACACAGCGAGGATTACCATGAATTGTTTGAGGCAAATATTTCTTGGACGGCTTATCTCTTTGAGGGGTGATGTGAACTGGCCAGCACGATCACCAGACTTAGCCCCATGCAATTTTTTTGTCTGGGGTTACCTGAAGTCGAAGGTTTATATAAACCGGTCCAAAACCTTGGAAGACCTAATTAATAATATTGAGGCTGAAATTGGCAGAATACCAGTCGACATGCTTGTTACAGTTCATAAAAACTTCAGAAAACGAATGCAGCAGTGTGTGGATAGTGAATGTCGACATTTGCCATATACACCATATAAACCATGTAATTTAAAAATTCCCTTACTGTTCAATATAATTAAAATATAAAATACATTTTTCTAAGGTTCATAATTTTTTTATTTCATTCCCAAAATAAGCAAATTTTCGCGATCCAGCCTGTATTTAAATTTGAAATGTAAAAGAGGAAAAGTGTTGCAAGAAAAATGAATTTTTAAAGGAAAGAATTTGCATTTTAATATGAATATGGATTTAGCAAAATAGGAGAAGATGTCCTTTTGCTGCAGTCAATTTCATGATGGAAAGTCGAACTACTATCATTATGTTGGATGTTAATAAAATGTTAAATTCAAGTTCGTGGGCAGTATTTTTAGTATATTTAATTATTTATTATTTTCGATATATCGATCTCCATCGAACATCATCTTCAGGAATCGAGCTAACAATAAATATAGTACACACTTTGCTGCTGAACTGATGCCTTCTTCATTTGACAATCCAAATCGATGTTGGACTATATAATTTTATTTGATATCTTTTATCAAACCATAGACCAACAGATCAAGCATCAGTAGGATGATTTAAAAGTTTGTTGTACCATACCATGCAAAGGACCGCAAATACAGTGAGACCTCTTTACGGGAGCTGTTCGAATACATGTACTGCTACAGTTCAATATAAGTCTTATCATTGTGGCTTATAGGATCACTTATAACTTTCTGTGCTCAACTTGAGCAGAATCTGAACTACTATGCAGCTTTAAAAGCTGCAGGTTCTAAAATTGGGAGGGGCCTTTGAATTATATCGAAACATGGCCCGGTTTAGACTAATAAGGCTTGACCTAAACCTTAAAAATGTGAAAAGTTTTGTCAGTATATATTTTTTATATTTTGATTACAAGAAGTCCTTTCTCCTAGGATCAGAGGTATTTATGTCTATTTATACATTTGTAGAGATATGCATGTATAAGGGTGTGCAGAAATTTTTTTCTTACAACCAGGCTCATTGAATAGGTTTTTGCTATACTTTTTCTTTGCGCAGGTACGCTTTGGAGGAACACTACCGCGAAACATTTCTTCAATTTGAAAATATCAACAAATTTCCAGGGAAAAAATGTGAGATACAGATTTTTGTTTGTCGCTGTGAAAATTACTCTTCCAGGGTGTACATTTGTTTTCAATAAGTGTTGCTTGTAACGCTTCTTTCTAGATCCATTCTGATCACGAACAATTATTTCCCTCCTTTAGAGTACAATAGCAAAATATTATATGATATTCTTATAATCGGCATAATCCACGTACTTCGAACCATATCTCGATTTAGAATTCCAAACAGTGAGCGATTCAGTACACCCTAATAAGTTTTTTTTTACCCGAACGAGCCCAAAACAACACGCTGCCACCATCCAACCATCCTTCAGCAGAAGATGACAGTTAACATGATAAGGCTGCTTCTACCACTTATTAATGTGAAGGAACCATAAGCCACAACTATTATTGAAACTGTCTGTGGCGTGTAAGTGCGGTAGAGGCACAGTGGTTTTTTGGCCCACAAAAATAATGATCAAACAAACAATTCAACAAGACTTACAAACAGAATGTTTAATTTTAAAACAACCCACAACGAGATTATCTCCAGAATTTTCGTGTTCGCTCTTTTTTGGTTCCTAATATTCCATTTGGGGAATATATGATTTCTTGGGTTTGCCTGTGCTGCCTGCATACAGGTCTTCCCTGCCTGCACTTTCCTTCGCAGACTCATCCAACGGCATTCTAGCTGAAGCACTCGATTCCGTTAGACCAGCGCCTATTTTTAATTTAAATCGGCTGTATACAAAGGACTGATAATTCCAATTTTTTTTTTTGGAAAGGTTGAACTATGCCTTTTAATAATATAGGGTGATTCATCTAGAGGTATTTTTTTAGAACAAAAAAAAATATAAAAATGCAAATCAAGTGTGGAATCTTTATTGGTAATTTGAAAGGACATTTTATGGCATTTATTTTTTGAAAATAATGACCTTCAAATGTTGCAACTGTATAAGTAAAAGAACTCAATATCAGTCATATGACTACCACAACTAGCTCGGCAGTACCTCATCCCATCAACCCAATTTTTCAGAACATTTTCGATTGTTGCGGGTCGAATCTCTTCAATAGAAACTTAAAATTCATGTTTCAACGCTCCAGTTGCCTCTGGAGGCTTTGCGTAACATTTATCTTTAATGGCTCCCCACAGAAAACAGTACAAAGGGCTTAAATCACAGCTCCGAGGCGGCCAATTGACATCACAATTGCGGCTGATTATTTGAATTTCAAAAACAGTGCGTAAAATTTTGACTTCTGCGTTGGCTGCGTGACATGTGGCAACCCGTCTTGTTGAAACTAACTATCGTCCATGTCATTCTTTTGAATTTTTAGAAACAAAAATTCGTTGAACATGGCGCTTTAACGCTCACCGTTGACGGTAACAGCTTCTCTTTGCTAATTCGAAGAAAAATGGCCCGATGATGCCCTTAGCCCAAAATCCACACCAAGCAGTGATCCGTTGTGGATGCATGGACCTCTCAATAGTCATGTGGGGGTTCTCTGAACCCCATGAAATTTAGCTTATTGAGAAAAATAAGCAAAATTTATCTGTAAACACAATTTTTCGGTGAAATTTTTCATCTCCTGCCAAACAATCTTCATCCAGTTAGCGAATCAAGAACGCATCGGATGATGTTCCATTATTAAATGACAAAATCATTTACGAGGGCATATCACTGACTCCGTGACTTTTCGAATAAAAAACAGTTTTTTTTTGCAAAAAAAATTAATTTTTCAACGTTATATCCTTTTAGCTTAAAACTTAGTCGAACGTTTCTCAAATTTTTGTATCCCTTTCAAAAAATAGGATTTTTTCGGGGTCCATAAAATAGGCATTTGTTTGATCAATAATTTCATCGTTGGAGCTGAATCTCTTTCTACCGAGCTATTTCTTTAGGTTTGGAAAAAGGAAAAAGTCACTGGGGGCTAAATCTGGAGAATATGGTGGATGAGGTACCAATTCATAACCAAATTCGTGCAATTTTGTCATTGAGAGTGAAGACGTGTGCCTCTCTGTGTACCCGTGCATTATCTTGATGGAACAGAACTTTTTTCTTTGCCATATGGGGGTCATTTTTTAAATCCTCGTTAAATCGGTCCAATAAGTTGGCATTATTTTCGCCGTGTATTGTATTTATTTTTTGAAATAGTCGATGTGGATTAACCCGCCTGCTTCCAAAAAAAAAACTTTTGCCATCACCTTATCGTCCAACAATGTCACCTTGGCCTTTTTCGGAGCCGGTTCACCGGGAGAACCCATTGTTTAGAGTGCGGCTTGTTATTCAGAGTGTTGTAATGGATCCATGTCTACATTTACAAAACGCCGAAAAACTCATTCGAATTGCGGTTAAACTACTCATTGCTTTGAAGTTGTCACACGATTACGGTTATGGTCAATTGAGAGCAAACGCGACAATCAACATGCATACAGCTTTTTTACGCCCAACTGATCATGTAAAATCGAAACCACACTGCCATATGAAATGCGCATGGCATCAACAATCTCACGCACTTTAACTGTTCGATCGGCCAACACCATATCATGGATTTTTTCGACATTTTCGGGTGTATTGTTGGCTTAGTTGGCCCCCAGAGCGTTCAGCGTCATTTGTACTTGTGTGACTACAACGAAAGTCAGTAAAACACTTTTTTTTAGCATTGAGATCAGCAATGCAGTCTTCATAGTATTTATAAAGCTTTTCCTTGCTTTAATTGACGGGTTTTTTCCACAAAAAATAGTTTTTAATGAAATTCAAATTTTCGATTTTTAACAAAATCCACGAGATTGTATGTTTTGAACAGCTGTTAAACAAACTTTATGACGGAACTCTCTCAAAATTTGACAGAAGTCTAAAAACAGATGGTACTCAAGTTAGATTTTAATAATTCATAGAATTCCTCAGGAAGGAATTAATGAATTTTGAACAGTATCCCATCATGCCATACTTTATCAAAAGCTTGTCCGACTACAAAAATGAAGCGGAAAGCACGCATTTCTTTGCAATCACTTTTTAAGCCACTACTTCCTCAGTTGTGGAGTGCTTTTCTCTAAAGCCAAATTGGCGACCAGGTATAAAGTTTCGTATATTAAATAAATTTTTGAGCCCTTTTACAAAATTGTTCTCAAATATTTTATACGAAATCGTAAGAAAACAAATTGTTCTATAAGTATAAGCCGTTGTAGCTTTTCCGATGACAATGATATCTGCAACTTTCCATTGCAGTGCAAAAGGCCTTAACCGAAAACATGCGTTAACTACAAAAAATATTTTTCTTATTGTTTTGTCATATCGTTCTGCTTTTATAATAACAAGATCACTTTAAATTACATTTTTTAGCTTCCCTGTCGAGACCGGCTTTATAGGCTCGGGAAACCATTTCGATTACCGACACTTTTCTTTTGTGAAGTGTATGTTTGAAGCTTTTCTAATGGGGCGAGTTTGCTTCACACTACTTAGTTTTGCGTTCTGTGAAAGATTTCACAGGGTTCCCATTCGCTTTAATACAATATAAATTAGACTAGCTGAGGAAAATTTGGAGCAACGCCCTTAAATGCACCTTCCACACACACGGTCCTTTGCAATAATTTCTCTTGAATTTTGTTGCCAAGTCCCATTGCAGCTCCTTCTACTTGATCGACCCTGTACCAGATTCGAATAATATCGGTATTTTTCAGGGAGGGACAATTTAAATAAATGCAATTCTGCTCAACCGTCCAAAAGGCATTATAAATTCAAATTCGCATAGAAATATTATTTACAACTAAACCACCTACTGGCCCACGGTGCTCAATTTCGCGGTTGTTATTATTAAATTGAGTTCTTTTTCCTATTATTCCCTGTCTCTATTTCCATTACAATAGACGACAACATTTTAGTTTGTCTGCAAAATCATTGCTATTTTTCCCATTGTCTCGTGTTGAAAGCGGATAAAACGGGGAAACAAATGTAATGACATACTTCTTTTCCAATTCTATCTCTTAGTTGGCCTTCTTGCCACTGGAATTGTATACTAAAGGAAACATGGATCCTAGGGCGAAGACTACATAATGTTAGTGTATTATTTTATTGTATTCCACAAGATACGCTTGTAAATCGCAATTTACTTATATTTCTTGTTCTTTTTTTCAATCGTTCTATGTACGAGTACAAACACACTCGTATGATGATGATGAAAACTTATCCATTAATGGGTATTAATGACGCTTCAGCGGTTGAGTTCATAGTAAATTCTTTTCGGCCAATTAATTTTTTCCTGATAGTGGAATGCGAATTTATTTACTTTGGCATGGGAATCTTAATCAGATGCTACATAATTACTAAAAGTATTAAAGCATTGTACAGTTAAAAAAAGTTAAATTCTGAAAAACTTTAATTATATTTATATTGGACAGGACAAGGCATATTAAAAACAAGTAAAAAAGGCTAAAGTTGGGCTTGACCAACTGCGAGATACTCTACACCACTCTCCTGTGTTTAAAAGATTCCGCACCTTTGTCTGGAGTTTGATCAAGGTCAGACGTACTATTCGGTAACAACATATTTCGTAGGGGCTCTACAAAACTTAAAAAGGTCCACTTTCATTAGGGTAAGTCATAGGTCACACATAATGCACTATGCTTCATTTGAGCTTGTTTACGCTAAATATTGGACATTAAGTGTGATAGGGCCTCAAATTAAGTAAGACTTTTCTATGGGGACTACATTGAAGCACAGAACGCTGTGGTTTTAGTTAACAGGGCTACGTTAAGGTCAATTTTAAAAAAGATCGGGTAATAGACCCGATTACTTGGCCTGTAAAGCGGATGGAGCTAAAAATTGGTAGTTCCATTTTCATTTAATATAAGTAAAAAATTAAAATGTGGACTAAAACTTTGTAGAGTGTCATGGGATATATAAATTAGGTCTGCTTTTCAAAATATTCCCCTGTGCCTCATTCGCGTATAAAATTTAAGTCCTAATTCAGGCAATTTCGTGTAAAAATCTATTACAATTTTTATACAAAATTGACTGCCTTATAATGAGGGTAGTGGCAGGTGGGCAACATGAAAACGGAATTGACGAGGCGTTTATACTTAATGGTGTTATGTATGCAAAATCCCTGTTGTGCTATAAGTATAGGGTGATCAATCTAGAGGTATTTTTTCAAAACAAAAAAAAATATAAAAATTCAAATCAAGTGTGGCATCTTTTTATTGGTAATTTGAAAGGAAATTTTGTGACAATTATTTTTTGAAAACAAATACCCATTGAACAGGGATTAAACCGGCTCAAGACCTCTTGTTTCTATATTTTAATAGAAGACAAGTTTTTAACAAAATGGCAAAGTGACATTAATTTTCGTGGCTGCACACTACTTTTATCATGATTTCGGGTCCGTGACAACCCTCTTTAGAAAGCCTTGCTGCAATTGTTGAAAGTAAAACTGAACTCAATAAGGCCAGGCTCTCCACAAACGAATGAGAACTACTGTTGTAAATATAGAACCAAGAGGTCTTGAGCCGGTTTAATCCCTGTTCAATGTGTAAAGGCACCAGACCGAAATAAAACAAACGAGCTAAACGAAAACAATTACCTTCAAATTTTGGCTACTGTATTATGAAAATGAACGTTTGGTGAGAAACGGGAAGATCCGCTGTTTTCGACCAAAATTTTGTTCAGTGATGAGGCATTTCTGGCTCAACGGCAAAGTCAATAAAAAAAAAATTGACGTATTTGGGCTGAAGAGGAACCAGAAGAGGTTCCAGACGTGCCATTATATCCAGAGAAAACCACGGTTTGGTACGGTTTATGGGCTGGCGGAATTATCGGTCCATATTTTTTCAAAAATTGTGATGGTCGAAACGTAACTTTCAATGGTGGCCGCTATTGTTCTATCATATCGGACTTTTTACTACCTAAAGTTGAAGCCCGTAATCTTGACAACACTTGGTTTCAACAGGAAGGTGCCACTTGCCATACCGCTGCTCAAACAATGGATCTATTGAGAGGTCATTTCGACAAGCAGCTAATTTCATGTTTTGGACAGGTGAGTTGGCCACCTAGATCGAGTGATATCACACCTTTAGACATTTTTCTTTGGTGTAACGTAAAGTCCAAAGTCTATGCTGACAAACCAGCTACGATTCAGGTTTTGGAAGCCAACATTACGCCTGTCATTATAGCCATACCGGTCGAAATTCTCGAACGAGTCATCCAAAATTGGACCCTTAGGATGGAAACTCTCAGGCGTAATTGCGACCAACATTTAAAGGAAATTATATTCAAAAAATAAATGCCATAAAATGTCCATTCAAATTACGAATAAAGATTCCACACTTCATTTGAATTTTTATATTTTTGTTTTGTTCTGAAAAAATACCTCTAGATGGATCACCCTTTATAAGTACAATAAATGGCTACACCTTTACTAAACGAGAATTGCTAGCAGTAGACTTTTCCACCAAACATAGTCAACGCAGTTAAAAAAAACTCCTCGCACATGCTATCTGGAGATCATAAATTGAAAGCGTACAAAATACAGCTTGTGCAAGAACTGAAGCCGCCCGAAGTTCCCAAGCGGCATCGTTTCGCTCTATGGGCTCTTGAAAAGTTCCAAGAAGATCCGACGTTTTCGAGCCAAATTTTGTTCAGCGATGAGGTCCTTTTCTGGCTCAATGAAGTATGTAAACAAGCAAAATTGCCGCATTTGGGACGAAGAGCAACTAGAAGAGGTTCAAGAGCTGCCACTTCATTAAGAAAAAAACAACGGTTTGGTGTGGTTTTTAGGCCGGTGGAATCATCGGTCCATATTTACTCAACAATCATGCCATATTTCTTCAATAATAATGAGAACGTAACCATTAATGGCGACCGTTATCGTGCCATGATAACCGACTATTTGATGCCTGAAATTGAAGCTCGTGATCTCGGCGACATTTGGTTTCAACAAGACGGCGCCACTTCCCACACATTGCATCAATCAATGGATTTATTGAGAGAACACTTCGGTGAGCAGATAATTTCACGTTTTGGGCCGGTCGATTGGCCACCAAGATCGTGTGATATCACACCGTTAGACTTTTTCCAGTGGGGCTACGTAATGTCGAGAGTCTATGCTGACATATCAGCTACGATTCAGGTTTAGGAAGCCATCGTTGCGCGTGTTATTAGCGCCATACCTGTCGAAATGCGCGAAGGAGTCATCGAAAATTGGACTCAACGGATGGACCATCTGCGACGTAGCCGCGGCCAACATTATAATCTTTAAAAAATAAATGCCAAAGAATGTTCTTTTAAATGATAATAAACATTCCCTATTCAATTTGTATTTTCTGTGTTTTTTTCTTTAAAAAAGTATGGAACCTCAAAACTAATCACTCCACTACCAATCACTCCAATCCACTTTTTTACCTTTATTTTTTTGTGGCTTTGTCTTGGATATTTTAATATTCAGTTTGTTTTGCTTTTCAATTATTCTTCGTTGGTACGAGTAAGAAAATAAATTAAAGACTTCACTTCCATGATTTGAATATCTTCAGCTGCCGAAGGCATATGTGACGCGCAAAATAGAAAGGGACCTAAGGGTAAAAACAAGTTTTGTTTAAGAGAGTCATTTTAAAGATTTAAATACGTGTATTTTTGGTGTACCATCACCCCAAAAGTGTTCTCTGGGAGGGAACACTTTTGGGGCATGGGATCGGTCTCATTCGACGCTCAGATGTCCACATCAAAAAAAAGTGAAAATTGATTTTTTTACCCTTAGGTCCCTGTCTCTATGCGCTGTCACATATATGTAATGTTGTAGTTAAAAAACTAAATATACTTATAATAATTCTTTTTATCTTTCCTTGATTTACAGCGACAGTCTGCATTCTATTTTGCTTCTCACCTCATCGTGACTGCCTTTTGCAAGGTTCGCAAAGGTCAAATGAAACCAATCCAACAAATCTTCATTTCCCTACAATGTTCGCATAAGAGATGGAAATCTCAATATTTGCGTTGTGATCCTGCTTATACAGGATGAAAAGGCGTACATGTGGCGTATTCCCCGTAGGCCGTACGAGTTCATGTACGAGCATAAGTAATTACGTCTTGGCCCATTGTATGACCTTTGGCAAAGCTCAGACAGACTCTTTTATTCCCTTGTACTTTGTTATTCCCTTTAATGCTCCAATACACACATGTAATGTTTGAGACGATATGAGATATTTTCTTTGTTTGTTGCCATACATGAAATTCGTAAATATTTATGCAAACTTCTGTGTTTTTGCGTAGAAATACAACTACAAAAAAATGGAAGGGTCAATCAAATGTCAACGGTTTTGTGGCATGTAACCTTGAGGTCATTATTGAATGGTCGTTTGGTAAGGATTATTTACTAAGAAGTTTATCATTGGGAACTGCTAGATTGTCATAATTAAAACGATATGATTGGATTATAATGTTACAAGAGAATGGTATCTATGTTAGGGTTAGGGGTGGACGCTATGATTGGCTTATGTTGCCAGAAGTTGTCATCATTAAAGAAGCCAATAACCACCACAGTGTCCCAATAGAGGATTTTAAGAACCCTAGCATTTCGGTTTTTTTTTCAAAATCCTGTTTTGAACAAACCGACTGTTGGGTTATTTTTAAAGTGAAAAACTGGCATTAACAGACATTCGGGGTTTAGCCTTTTGCTTAAACTGTAAACTATTTTCCGAAACAGAAGTAAAGTAATATCGTAGTACCTTAGCACAGCTCTAAATTTACCTTTATTTTAAAAACAAGGTCATATATTAATGCCTCATTTGGGCCCATATATCCATATTCAAATTGGTTAGATTCTCAGGTATAGGGACTGTCACCCAAATTTAGCCAAACTGCAAAAATAATTTTATTTTTATACCCTCCACCATACAATGGAGGGTATATTAGTTTTGTCAGGGAAGTTGGTGTTGGAGATCCTCAACCAACACTACCTCATAAAAATTAGTTTTTTATTTGGAAATATCCGTCCAGTTTCTCGAGCAAAATCACTGAAATTTTGCAAATAATAATCTCTATATAGGCGCTATCATATATGTAAAAATGGTTTAGATTGAGCCACCATTTCTTGTACCTCCCATACAAACGGCCTTATGGGCCTTGAGAAATAATATGACTATAGCTCACTACAAACTTGACCCATCGAAATGAAATTTTACACATTAAGATTTCTATATACAACACACTTTTACGCTGAATTCGGTTGAGATCGGAAATGTCCTAGTGGTACCTCCCACACAAAGGGTCTCACGGGCTTTGAGAAATAATATGACGATAACTCACCACAAGCTTGACCTATCGAAATGAAATTTTGCACATAAAGATTTCTATATAGAACACACTTCCGCACCAAAATTGGTTTTATTTGGGAGTCTGGTGGAGGGTATCCAAAGTTCGGCACAGCCAAACTTAACATTTTTTACTTGTTATATATAAGTTTGCAAGTTATTTTAAAGCCATATGCACTTGTATGTTGGAAGCCATTTTTTTGGGCACTCATACAATTTGTACGGGGACTATATCAAAAAAATATTCCTTTGTGACTCAAATCAGTCCAAAACGGCTTGTATATCAATTGTAAGATACCATACCAAATTTTATTGAAATCGGGATTAATATGGATGCTCTAGAGCGGTTGTTTGTTATATCGGAAGAGAATTTTACACTGGGACTATATCAAAACGTGGACCGCTATAGCCTATTTTATCAGAGCTGATTACTAAGTGATCTTAAAGAACTGTGCCAATTTTTTATCGATAGTAGATGTACTCCATATGTGGCTTCTACAGCTAAAGACATAAAATCGGTTGAACATATGTGTGGGAGCTATGTATGTCTACATCTTAACTGATTTTCAAAAAAGAAAAAGGTCTTTGTCCAAAAAACTTACTTTTTAAAACTTCGGACAATTCTTGTGACCTGCAGTTTGAAACAAGCTTTAGATAGACAGACTGTTATTGTATAATCGAACCAAAATCGTAATTCTAAGTCGATCGGGTGGTTCTAGCTTAAATATTTTTGATATTTACCCATTTCGTACTTGAATATTGGCCGTGTTCTATTGGCAACTCGCGTAAGAGGTCGATAACGCGATACCTTTACACCATTGTTCAAGAATACAAAAATGACTCGTTTAAAATACGAGTACCCATAGAACACGCCTATTATGAATATTCTTTGTAACGGGTGATTTTTTTAGACTTGTGGTTTTCAATCTGGCCACACTTTTTTCGGAGTGGTTCTTTTTGATATCTGTCACTTGATTTATGCTCAGTTTGGTTTGCCAAATGAATATACTTGATTTTTTAAGAAAATTTTGTCCACAAGCCAATGTTGAGACGCCGCACTGTGGCGCCTTTTCCCTAAAAGCGTTGCAAAAATCAAAAATTTGACAGAAGAATATGATAAAATGAAAAATTACATCTGATAGAGAACTTCTCACTGATTAAGAATCCAAAATTTTTTGAAATCGGATAAAAATTATGAATTCTAGCGTCAATCAAAGTTGACAATTTTTCGGACTTACAAAAAATGTTTAAATAAAAAAAAATATCATCTTTTGAATTGAATTTCAGGCAAACTATGCAACCGATCATTAATTTTTTGGTGTCGGATGAAAGGTATGTTAATTCCAATGAGACGATGTAGATCCAATATTTTTTTTCAGGCACAATTTTGCAAACACATGATATTTGGGTCATTTTTCACACTTAATAGAATAGAACAAAAAAAGTGACGGTTTGTGACGGGAACTATTAAACAGAGGTTGTTAAGTATTTAATACTCTAACTTATTTTCTTGAAATTGGGTGCCTATACTTGCCCGTGTACATGAAATATAATAAATAAAACTGTAACAACTTTTACTACAAAAAGATACATTTAATTGTAGATTTTGAATTTTTTCTTACAATGATTGATGGTAAAGTCTTAAACGTAATAACAGATACCTCGTCAACTTTGAAGTGCGAAATTTGCAAAAAGACACAGAAAGACTTTCAAAATTTTGACGATTCAAATGATGAAGAAAACTATGAATACGGAATTTATCCGTTACATGCAAGAATCAGGTGCATGGAGTTTATTTTAAAACTGTCATATAATATTTCGCGAGAGGGAGAATGTTTTGATGAGTGCACTACACCAAAAGAAAAACAGTTTGTTCGAAAATAATAATACAAGAGGATTTTTTTAAGAACCTTGGACTAAAAGTAGACTGCCCAAAGCAGGGGTACGGAAACACCAATGATGGTAATATGTCTAGGGCTTTTTTTGAAAATTATGAGGTAACATCTCGAATTACTGTTATCCTTAATGTTATTAACTCTAAAGAAATGGTGAATGACCCAAAGTTTGATGAGTATGCATCAAAAACTGCCAAACTTTTGGCTCAATTGTACCCTGAAAAGAAACTTACCCCTACGGTACATAAGATTTTGGCTCATGGTAAAAATTTAATTGAGTATCGGTGCTTACCAATTGGAGAGTTGTCTGAAGAAGCCCAGGAATGCAAAAACAAAGACTACAAAAAGTTTAGAAACACTAATACTTGCAAGATTTCCCGGATTAGACAGAATGAAGACCTATTCAATATGTTAGCGGCTTCTTCAGACCCACTTATTTCATCACGACGATACGTAAGATCTCGAAAGGATTTGGAAGAACGTAATTATTGCTCCGATATGTTAAGTCTACTAGATATAGCTCCCAATGTTTATGACTTTTTTTGAAAAGAACTAACTAATAAAAATCTTATACTACCTTAAAAAAATACACAACATTTTTCATTAGACTTAATATGTATGGCATTAATATTGTAGTACTTAAAAATTTCAAAAATATGTAAATATAATAAAAATACAAAATTTAACATTACATTGAAAAAATTTTTTTTTATTAGAGTTGAATTTTTTTTTATACTTAATAACTTAATATGTATTGCATTAATATTGTAGTATTTAAAAATTTCAAAATTGTGTAACTATAATAAAAATAAAAAAAATTAACATTATTTTCACTCAAAATCAAAATTTTTTTTTAAATTGTGAGCAATATTTTACAAAAAATTTAAAAATAATTTAAAAATAATTTAAAAAAAAACATTTTTTTTGTAAATCTTTTCTGGAATAATTTTAAATCATAAAAGCCTTTAAAAAGAAACATAAAACATTTAAAATGTTAAAAAACATTTTATTATATTTCCCATAAAATTGATTTTTCCACAAATTTCAACTTTGCTAACCCATAAGTAGGCACCTAAAAGGCGTAGAACACTTTCCAAACGCTCATTTCATAGGCTGAACAGTTATCTATCATATGCTGTTTAAACTGTTCAATTATCTTATTCGGTTCAAAAGATATGATTTTTGCAACGAAAAAACTCAAATGAAGCCACTGTGCGCCGTTAACATCCTCAAAAAGTCACTGTTTGATGTGCTCTATGGGCAGAGGGAATCATTGATCCATATTTCTTCAAAAATGAAGCATATATCTTTAAAAATAAAGCCGGCCATATTGATACAGTCAATGGGGAACGCTATTGAACCATGATAAATGACGTTTTCGTGACTGAATTGAAGGATGTTGATGTGGACGACCTTTGATTGCAACAAGACGGCAAGATCATTTTTAAAACATAATGGCAAACCCTTATCTTTATAAAAAAGCTAAATTCTTGGCCATAACATTAAATTACAAAATAAATAAGAAAAACACCCTTTATTTACACACAACAACCAAAAAACCGAAAATCGGAAAACCCGACAGCAAACAACCGAGTAAACCGACATGACGGGTTTTAGCTATTTTTCAATTGGGTTTGGTCATAAAAACCTGAACGACGGTTTTCGGTTTTCAAAACTCTAGTTGGGACGCACTAAATACCTCAAAATCGTGTAAAGAGTTGCAGAACTTTTTAGCTCGTGTAGCCCCAAAGACGTTCCCTATGAATAGAATATGGGTATATGGACATATGGGTACTCAAATAAACGATTTGAATCCAAACGAATCAAATATAGATTTATTTTGATGCTTAGGCTAAGATAGGCGACGGTCGCTTGAGCAAAAAAGGCTCAAAATCTGCTCTTTAGTAGCTAAGGGACGGTGGAGGGTATAAAAGCTTCGGAATAATATTGCTCTGTATTGTTCACAAAAATTAGGAAGCTGACGGGAATTTACATTTTTTGGAACCAACTAAGAAAATTCGCAAATATTTGCTTATAGAAGTAGTATTTTTGGGAGTAAGCGATGTGTATCTAGAATTAATTAATATTGTAGTTTCGTTCCTGAGTAGTTGAACAATAATATTTGTCAAAAATGCATTTTTAGACGGCATCGAATTGGCTTATAGCTTTTAAAAAGTTATGGAGTGGTACAAATTTAGCCCTTTTTATTTTTTTTTTTAATCTTATAAATATTATTTTTACTTAATTTTTTAATATCTAATTTTTTCACATTGAACAGGGATTAAACCGGCTCAAGACCTCTTGCTTCTATATTTAAATAGAAGACAAGTTTTTAACAAAATGGCATCTAATTTTTTTTAATGAATATGTAAAAAATTTTCATTCTTTGATTATAAAATTAAAAAAAAAACATCATAAAATTCGGTGAAATTTTTTTGCACAATAAAATTGTTTGGACTTTCGTCTATTTGAAAAAAAAAACAGAATTTTTCACCGATTTTGTCCGATTCTTTTTGATTTTCGTTTTTTCAAAGGTGTCTATTTTATGATATTATTGGAAAACATCTCAATTTTTGATTCTAAACAGCACAATTAAATTTGTTGTTTTTTTTTTTTTTTTAAATATCAATCATCGAATTTAGGATGTCAGCTTTTACTTAGTAGGGACATAAATACTAATACAACATTGAACACACCCATTTCAATAGTAGAACTTAACATACCCCGTTAATGTCATATGGGGTTTGAAAGCTAACCTCAATAGCGTTAGTCTGTAACGGGATTTTAAAATTGTTTCAACTTTCATCATGGAGTGGTCAGATAATGTGAACCGTATCGCTGTAATAGCGCTTTTCAAGTGTGAAATGAAAAAAGCGATATTTCCAAACGCTCCGGCCACTAGGGATTAGCCGCATATTCGACAACCGATGCATAAAACTGTTTGAGGAGACTGGATACATAAAAGACCGCGACAGGTCGGGCCGCCCACGCTCTGCTCGAACACCGCATGTCATCAAAGCCGTTAAATCAAGAATTCACAGAAATCCGCTCCGAAAACAGAAAATCATGACCCGTGAGATGAATATCATGCAAAAGCCCATGAGTTGAATCACTAAAAAAGACTTGGGGCTTTCAAACGACGTACCGGACATTTATTGACTGCAGCTGTAAAAAAATAGGATTGAAAAATGCAAACGTCTTTTGGTGAAGCACGCTGATAATTTGCACAGAAAATTTTTTTCACCGATGAAAAAATTTTTACCGTTCAGGAAAAAGTTAACAAGCAAAATTATAGAGTGTATGCGCGGTCATCTAGGGAATCATCTGAACTGATCCCAAGGGTGGAAAAGGGTCATCACCCAGCATCAGTGATGGTTTGGTGGGTTGTCTCTTACAATGGTGTAACTGACCTGCATTTCTGCGAACAAGGAGTCAAAGCATCGGCCAAAGTTTACCAAGAAACCGTTTTGGAAGCTGTTGTGAAGCCTCTTAATAATTTCCTGTCCAAAACCAGCCATGGCCTTTCCAGCAGGATTCTGCGCCGGCCCATAAGGCTAAAACGTCCCAGGCCTGGCTTCGAAACATTTTGCCAGCGTTCATTTCCTCTGAAGAATGGCCATCAGGCAGTCAAGATTTGAACCGATTGAATTGCAAATTGTGGACGGTTGAGGACAAGGTTTGTCACAAAAGATACCCCAACATTGGATCTCTTAAGACTGCTTTGGTTCGAGCTGTGGCCAATTTCCGAGTTTCGTGCAGCGACGAGTTTCGTACAGCTATTGACGATTGGCCAGTGCGACTTAAGGCGTGTGTAAAGGCAAAAGTCGTACATAATAATAAAGTCAAGTTAAGTGTTCGCGGCGGCAACAACTGGCAGCTGGCAACAATTCAGGCTCAAACTCAAGAAAGCAGACACCACTAGACAGACAGTCATTAGATCCAACACAAAGCACTTAATGGCACGAAAATCAGGAGATAAGTGGAAAAAGATTCGACTAAGTCGAATTGTTTACAAACTAAAAGGCGTTTTTTCAGACGTGTAGTTATCACAAAGAAATAAAAGACATATAATTTAATGCTATGGCCAAGAGTTTAGCTTTAAAGGTAAGTTGTTTCCATTATGTTTTAAAAATGATTTCGGGCTAGTGGCCGCCGCGGCTGGCTCGAATAAATTACATTCGAGATTTCCAATTTTCGACCACTTTTTGCAGCATTTGGGGTCGTATGTCAGCAATAAAACGCCGCATCATCTCTTCCAAAGCTTCAATCGTATGAGTAGATTCTTTTTGGATACAATATAAATCAATAAATATATTAAAAAATATTTGGTCCATTCAGTACGTTTTATTTTACAGCATAAAACGTGTGTAACAGTATTTATGTCCCTACTAAGTAGTTCTGAAAGCAGATCCTCGTTGATATGCCAAATGATTCAGTGCGAAACCAATAAAAAAATTGAATTTTACATGAAAACCGCAAACATTTTAAAAATCAGCGTATCATAATCCATTTAGAAATAAAGATTCATTTTATTCTGAAAACTCCTTCTATTTTTGTCCAATATTAATATGGGAACGGAGCACTGTAGGCCTGGCCGAACTTAACGTCGTTTTTACTTGTTGTTTTTTTAGTTTTATTCCCCATAAAAGCATAAAAGCTCTTCCTTTAAAAAAAACTATTGGGAGCTTATTAAAAAATGTGAACACGCCGATCCATAGATGACACCGTCTTTTTTCTTATCTTTTTTATTTTGGACAGATGCTTGTCATTTAGACACACATTGGTTATGACTGCACGAGTATAACAATAATTATGACTTATCCGCGAAATTTTTATGATATAACCGCAAAGGTTATTAATCTTAACGTTTGAAATATCCAAACTAATATTTTAGAAATACGATTTTTTAAAGCGTTTGCAGAGAAATAATGATTTTAACATACTATGCGTTTTAACCCGTGAGACTCCTACACAGAATAGAAAAAATATTGCGTCTGACACCTGAGAACGAACATAACTCCGTCTCTTTATCTTTTGGGCAAGTGAAAATGACCTTCCTCTAAAAGACAATTATTGTCGTTGTAAAAATCTCAACTCTTAACCTTAAGGTATTTATAAACTCCAAACTTTATCGTTGGTCTAGAGATATTAAAGTCCAACAACTCCAACCACTTCTAATCAGATACCGTCAACACCATAAAATACCACAGCAAATTGTCAATTCCTTTAATCGAAAAATATCGTTCTCTGTTCCCTATTGTTGGCAAACATGCGGGTGGATTTTAATTTAATTTCACCCAACAACGTTTTGCATTGTGTCGTTAGAGCTTTGTTGTAGGTACGAGTACTCGTGGAATTGCCACCTTCATTGGACGAGGTGGCTACGGTCCGGGACAACTATTGGTTGTCTCGTTACGGATATTTTCAAACATTCGTTGCCGTACATACGAGTATGAATGTACAATTTGCAATTCGCACACAATGTGTTTATAGGGTGAATGAGACCACATTTTCAATATCATTGTCATTATCACCAACATCAGCTTCCGCAGCGACAACAACAGCATTTGAATCGAATTGGCAGGCGACGGTGCTAGCGGCAGACGGTACCTTGAAGAAATGAACATGGACTGTTATCACTTCGAACGTATACTGAAAGAAAAATCTGTGATGCGCCAATGTACTTTTTATACTCTCCACCGAAGAGTGGATGGTATATTGAATTTGTGATTCCGTTTGCGATACAGCGAATTCTTGAACGTAGACCCTATAAAGTATGTAAAAGGTTTTTTTAGACGAGAGGTTTTCAAGAAGAAATAAAACGCAAATAATTTAATGTTATCGCCAAGAGTTTAGCTTTATTATAAAGATAAGGGGTTTCCATTATGTTTTAAAAATGATTTCAGGCAAGTGGCCGCCGCGACTGGCTCGAATACATTCCAACCAAGAGTCCTAATTTTAGACCATCTGCATTTGGGACCGTTTGGCAGCAATAATGCGGCGAATATTCTCTTCCCAGGCGTCAAACGTATTGGCCTTATCTGCATAAACAAGCATCTTCACATAACCCCACAAAAAAGGCCAGCGGTGTTAAATCGCAAGATCTTCGATGCCCACGACGCGAGATAATACCTCACCAAAAGTTTCGTTTAATAAATTGATTGTTTGTTGTTCCGTCTTGTTAGGTCAAAGGTTGTCCACATCTACATCCTCCAATTCAGTCACGGAAAAGTTATTAATCCTGGCTCTATAGCGTTCCCCATTGACTGAAACATTGTGGCCGGCTTCATTTTTAAAGAAATATGGACCAATGATTCCCTCTGCCCATAGAGCACCCCAAACAGTGACTTTTTGAGGATGAAACGGCGTCTCTACAATGGCTTGTGGATTTTTATTACTCGAAATGCGTCAATTTTGATTACTAAAGTACCCATTCAGTCAAAAGTAAGCTTCATCGCTGAACAAATGTTTCATGTAAAAATCAGGATCGGTGGCCATCTCGTTTAGAGCCCAGTTACCGTGATTTTTAACGTAATTCCAGATTAAGTCTATTCATTAAGAAATGGCAAACCAGACTGAGCATAAATCAAATGACAGCTGTCAAAAAGACCAACTCCAAAGCAAGTGTGGCCAGATTAAAAACCACACGTCTGAAAAAGCACCCTTTAAAAATGTTCATCCGATTTTTTGTTTATAGCTGCAGTAGCCACATATTGCATCTTATCTGGATGAAATTTGGCACAAGCAAGTTTTATGGATCGTGGGCGGACGCAACTGAAATTAAAGAAAATTGTTTCAGATTAAAGTAATTGACAATAAGGGGAATCGGTTCAGATTTAGATAAAGCTCTCACACATAGGTTTGCCAGATTTTAATGTGTTTAGCTCTAGAAGCCACATATAACATCAAGTGGCTCAAGTCAGTTGTTTGGACCAAGGAAGACATTTTTTGATATTGAAGAAAATCGGTACAGACTTCGACATAGCTCTCACATAGATGTTTAACGATTTTAAATCTTTAGCTCTAGAAGCCACATACCACATTTAAATCTGATGAAATTTTGCTGATTAAAACTATGTGGACAATGAAATTGAAGAAAATCGGTTCAGATTTAGATACAGCTCCCTTACATATGTTTAACTGATTTCGTTTCTTTAGGTCTAGAACAATTGAGACACCTCCAAAATATGATTTGTGAACGCTTCAACAGCTGCTTCGGGCGATGAAAAACGTTGAACACGCATTGATTCTAGGGAATACGAAAAAGTCATGGGGTGCCAAATCAGAGCTGTACGGTGGATGGCCCATCAATTCGACATCTTGAGTGGTCAAATAGCTCATCGTTTCAGCTGATGTGTGAGAGCTCGCATTGCCGTGATGCAAAATGATCCGTCTGCTCTTATTATCTTTCCCCATTTCTTCGAACACTGTTGACAAACAGATGGTTGTATTTGTATAAGTACTCAGATTTGACCGCCCTACGTTCGGTATAACCGGCAACATGGCCGGTTATACCGAAAAAAGCGCAATCATTTGCTTCGATGTACTTCTTCCACGAATAACTTTTGTTGGATTTGGTTCGTTTTGAAAGCCCATACTGTCGATTGTAGTTTTGTTTCGGGTTCATATGCATGGATCCATGATTCGTTACCTGTGACAATGTTATACACTGCCTTTGAGCTATCGCAGTTATACTTTTTCAACAACTCTTTGCACTAATCCGTACGAGCCTTTTTTTGAGCTTTTGTCAAATTATTTGGGATCCAACGAGAACAAATTTTTCCAGATTTTTAAACATACAATATCTTAATGATGCTTGTCATAATAATGCCCAAGGATGCCTCAATCTCACGGTATGTCACATGTCGGCCTTGCTTAATCACTTAATGGGCCGAACTATCTAGTTCTTTAGCACAGCATCAATGGTTTCTTCAAAGTGACTGAAGTTGGAAGTCCTTCACGAAATTCATCCTGGAGCCAACGGTGTCCGATACTGAACTCTTGCTACCAGGGATTAACAGTGGTTTTTGATGGTGCTTTATCGTCAAAAGTCGGAACAAGTTGTTTTAAACACTCTTGTCTAGATAACCCACGCCGAAAATCATAAAAAATCATCGCACGAACATGTTCACGGGATAATTCCATGTTTGACTGATATGAATTTTTCAACACTCTGTAAACAAAACAATTCGCCCTCAAGTAAAAAACGTTCGGAGTGAAGTTATGCTAACAAATGTCAAAGTTTCCAATGCAAGTTTGCATTTGGCAACACTAGTATTGTCAGGACCCGAAATATAAATAGCTACCCTCTACAACTTAGTTGGTCACACCCGATTTAATTTTCTTTTTTTTTTTACTAAAGGGAGGTCCAAATAATACGCAAGATGTTAATTGTAAATTAAAAGAAAACCTTTTCGAGAATAATCCTTATATTTTTTATTATGATAGAAGGATCTTTGACAGTCACAACGAATGTGTGAAACAAAATATCGCCCAAATGCTCACCACGGCTTCGAAGGCATATCTCTTTTTGATATGCCGTCGAAGCCGTGGTTCAAGGAACCTGAGACATAATGGAGGTTCAATGTCTTTAATGTGCCGAATTATCTCAATCTTTAGCTCTTGAATTGTTCTTGGCTAATTGATGTACCCTTTTTCTTTTAAATATCCACAAAATGAAGTCCAACGGTGTCAAATAATATGATCGTGGCGGCCAATTAACGATGTAAGATAATATGGCCACTGAATTTTCCGCGGAAAAAAGTCATTGCTTTGTGGGCTGTGTGGCAAGTGCCATCATCCGGTTAGAACCACATATCGTCCAGGTCCATATCCTCAATTTCTGGCCACAAGAGGTCCGTTATCATTTCGCGATAGCGAACACCATTTATAGTAATTGCTTGGCCTTCCTCATTTTCGAAGAGGAACGTCCCGATGACGCATTCAACTCTCAAGCCGCACCAGACAGTCACTCTTTGGGGATGCATCGGCTTTTCCACCATTCACAGTAACTGCTTGGCCTTCCTCATTTTCGAAGAGGAACGTCCCGATGACGCCGTCAACTCTCAAGCCGCACCAAACAGTAACTCTTTTGGGATGCATCGGCTTTTTCACAATCACTCGTGGATTATCATTCGCCCAAATGCGGCAACTCTGCTTATTAACGAATCCACTAGCACGAAATGCATTTTGATTTGAACGCCCATTTTTGTAAAAGGCTGCAACAATCTGAACCCGCTGCTCCATTGTATACAGCTCGCTGGTTAAATTTGTCAAACACTGAAACAAAGAAATATCAAATTAAGTTGGAAAAATAACTTGACGTGAAAGTGCGATTCACAACTAATATCATTGTTTTTGGTTGGACCACCCTTTAGTTTGTTATGGTACCCTTCGAAATATTTCATTGCTCCTACATATATTTTAGTTGCACCAAAAACCTTTTACTGCATCAAACTGAAAACCATATTCAAATTAGTTCATTCCTAAAAAGATATTTAATATTTTTCTTTCAGTGTATCTACACATCTTACAGCGTGAAGTTTGTTTTGTGTATTCGTTTCATTTCATTCCATTTCGTACTTTTAATACAAATGAACGAACACAATGCAGGCACAAAATTAAATTAAGTCTCGGGGGTGTGCATTTTTGTGCTCTCATGCCGGGCTGAGCTTGTTGCTACGTTGTTGTTTCCACTTGTTGCTACCTTTAACTTATATAATGTTATGCTTTCCACTTTTGTCCTCGGCCTCGTCCTCAGTCTTCGCCAGGACCATCCTATCTCCTTCTCAGCGTGCGGCGAAATGTTGTAGACTTTAAAGAAAAGAATGCCATGCCAATGAAAATACTTTAATATCAGTTGGGAGAGGGCAAAGAACAAGCGAAGAAAAAGTGAAATTATTTGCTTGAAGTGTGGAAAACACTTGGAACTGCTTGAGGGAGGAGCGTGTTTAATTAAATGCTCTCCAGTGAATTTTCATAACAATACGTACGAGTACTTATATATTTTGGTACATAAATGATTTAGTGCGTGGGTGGGGTTAGAATTCCCTTAGAACAAAGTAATTACCGTTTAAGGATAGATTTATAATTCCGTTCATTATTGGAAGTTTAATGTTATGGTTAGTACAACAATAAAGGGAGTAGTTTTTTTTTTGGTGGTCCGGGAAACAGAAGGGGTTCGCGGAAAGTAAGCACTTAAACAGATGCTTTAAAGAAAAAAAAATGAAATTAAAACGACGTCAAATACGGCCGTGCTAAACCATAAACATTACACAATGGCTCACCTATTACTATGGAAGAAAAAGCGAGTAAAACCATCTTTAAGTTCGGCCAGACCAAACCGTATATACCCTCCACCTACCATACGCTATTAAAGCTCAAAAAAATAGTACGTTTTTGGGCCCCTTCTAACCAGGGTTACCATACACCTCCTTTTGGAGGTCATGTCTTCTCTTTTGACCACTGTCCTCCCTTCTTTTTCAAAAGAGTGGAATACGTCCTCCTTTTGCTACTTATATTCCTTGTAGTTTAATTCATAAAAAATTATAATATAGGGTGATCCATCTAGAGGTATTTTTTCAGAACAAAAAAAAAAATTAAAAAGTGTGGAATATTTATTGGTAATTTGAAAGGACATTTTTTGGCATTTATTTTTTGAATACAATTTCCTTCAAATGTTGGCCGCAACTACGCTTCAGAGTTTTCATTCTGAGGGTTCAATTTTGGATGACTCATTCGAGCATTTCGACCGGTATGGCTTTAATGACACGCGTAATGTTGTCTTCCAAAATCTGAATCGTAGCTGGTTTGTCACCATAGACTTTGGACTTTACGTAACCCCAAAGATATCACTCGATATAGGCGGCCAACTTACCTGTCCAAAACGTGAAATTAGCTGCTTTTCGAAATGACCTCTCAATAGATCCATTGTTTGAGCAGCTGTATGGCAAGTGAGACCGTCCTGTTGAAACCAAGTGTCGTCAAGATCGATATCATGGCGCGATAGCAAGCACCATTCACGGTAACGTTCCGGCCATCATCATTTTTGAAAAAATATGCACCGTCAAACACTGAAACCGCACCAAACCGTGGTTTTCTCTGGGTATCGTGGCACCTCTTGAACCTCTTCTTGTTGCTCTTCAGCCCAAATGCGGCAATTTTGTTTATTGACTTTGCCGTTGAGCCAGAAATGGGCCTCATCACTGAACAAAATTTTGGTCGAAAACAGCGGTTCTTCCCGTTTCTCACCGAACGTTCATTTCCATAATACAGTTGCCAACATTTGAAGGTAATTATTTTCAAAAAATAAATGTCATTACCAATAATTAATTACCAATAAAGATTCCACACATAATTTGAATTTTTCCATTTTTTTTGTTCTGAAAAAATAACTCTAGATTTATCACCCTATAAATTTCTGGCCTAGGCAACCATGGCCTAGCGCCATCTGACATTTCCATTGGAAAGTTTGACATTTTAAAGCATAAACGTACTCAGAACGTTTTGACGTACTGATGGTCGTACGTCAAAACGTACAGTGACTTCAAAAAATCAATTTCGCAAAGAAATAGAATTAACTCGTGAATATTTTCGTGCGATCATTTTTCACAACTTTCGACGTGGATTATCACTACTAGATCGCATAGACGAACTTAAATCCTTGTATGCCGATGAAGCACCATCCTATAGCACTGTGAAAAACTAGTTTAATGAATTCAATCGTGGCCGACGCTTGCTCAAAGACGAAGGTCGTGAAGATCGTCCAAAAACAGCCGTTGTGCCAGAGAACATTGATGCCGTGCATGAACTGACAATGCAAGATCGTCATGTAAAATACCGTGAGATAGAGGCATCCTTGAGCATTTCTTCCATCAGCATAAATTCGATATTGCATGAACACCTGGCCGTAAAAAAAAGTTTGTTCTCGTTGGATCCTGCACAATTTGACAATCGCTCAAAAAATGCTCGTGTCGATTGGTGTAAAGAAATTTTGAAAAAATACGTATGCGGTGCTTCATTTATAAGATCGTCACAGGTGACGAATCATGGATCTATGCGTATGAGCCCGAAAAAAACAGCAATCGACCGTGTGGGTCTTCGAAGGCGAGCCAAATCCAACTAAAATTGTTCGTGAAAGCAGCACTTCGAAGCAAATGGTCGCCTGTTTCTTCGGCAAAACTGGTCATGTGGCGACTGTTCCGCTTAAGCAACGTAGGACGGTCAATTCTGAGTGGTACACCACAATTTGTTTGCCTGAAGTCTTCGGAGAAATTCGAAAAACGATCAAGAGAAGACGAATCATTGTGCACCATGACAATGCGAGCTCTCACACATCGACTCAAACCAGCGCCTTTTTGACCGGCTAAAACGTCGAATTGATGGGTCATCCGCCGTACAGCCCTGACTTGGCACTCAATGACTTCTTTTTATTCACGCACATCAAGAAAAAAATGCGTTGTCAACGATTTTCGTCGCCAGAAGATGCTGTTGAAGCGTTAAAAAAAACATTTTTTGGAGGTGTCTCAATCGGAGTGGAAAAAATGCTTCGACAATTGGTTTAAGCGCATGCAAAAGTGTAAAAATCATGCTGGATAATACTTTAAAAAACAGTAAAACAATTTTTGTTGATACATATTCGCATTTTCATTATTAGGCCAAAAATATTTTTATATATATAGCAGCCCTCGTATAGCCATTCCTTCTAGTTTCTCCTAAAGTGAGGATCTACTGGTTTTATGCATTCAATGTACAGATTTTATCCGATTGAGTTTTAATTAAACATTGTGCGATATAAGTATAACTTTTAACGATTTCTACCGATGATCGACCATATTAGCCCTTCCGATTTGAAGTGACTTCGCTATATAGGAACCGTTTTAATAAAAGAGTGATCCTGTAGTTGGCCGCGTCAGGCCTTAGCATTTACTACTTGTTTTCCATCACTTGTTACTAAAAACGCCATTTCAATTAACAGAGAGTGCAACTAAGGCATGATAAATATTTCTTCGACGCCATGATGGCGAGGACTAGAGTAATCTTTGGTTACCGCAGGAAGTCTCACCATGCCACAATTAGGCAATCGTGTGATCAGTGATTTAAATTGGTCACCTCGGAGCTTTGATTTGACACCTGTTTTTGCGGTACCTTTAGGGACATATGTTACGCGAACAATCCGTTAACCTTTTAGGTCTTTAAGGCGAATATCGAGCAGAACATTTTTTCAAACGTTTATAAATAAAATTACTAAGTTACGTTTGGAAGAAATTATGACTCAAATTTGTAGTTTGACCTCTGACAACACCATGAACGGTCATAGCATGGTCAAAAATTGTGTAAAAAAAAAATATTTGCCTGTATATTTGCAACACAAATGCTTAAGATGTATTTTCCGAATGACGTTTGGCTTACGAGTTATAGCTCATTAAAGCTTGCAACTAGTTTTACCCCATTTTTAGTGCTAAAAGTCGTGACGAACTGGCCGGTTTCCATCCGATTGAAAATATTTTTGCACGGATATTACTTTGGATGCCCAATATACTAGAAAATGAGCGGGGAACGGAAAAAGTAACACTTTTTGTTTTCTGGGCGCTCTACGAGGGCGGTTCGGAAAGTTCTTAGCCTATCAATGAAAGAGAATAGTTAGTTTTTCAAAAATATTTTTATTTTTCAATATAATCTCCTGAAACTTCAATACACTTAGTCCAACGCTTGTCTAGCAATTCTACCCCTTGATTGAAATAGTTTTCCTCAAGGTCTTCAAAATAGTGGTTTACAACTGTAATTGCATCTTCATTTGAGGTAAAACGCTTGCCAGCAAGGATTTTTTTTAGATTTGGGAACAGGTAAAAGTCACTGGGAGCTAAATCAGGAGAATAAGGTGGGTGGTCAAGCAACTCGTACTTTAATTCGTTGATTTTAGCCATTGTTAAAACACTCCTGTGCGCTGGTGCGTTGTCTTGATGAAAAATTATTTTTTTGTGTTGTAAGCCAGGACGCTTTTCTCGAATTTGTACATTTAATTGATCTAAAAGGTTGCAATAGTACTCTGAATTTATTGTTTTACCCTTTTGCAGATAGTCAATCAATAAAATACCTTTGAAGTCCCAAAAAACCGTTGCCATAACCTTACCAGCCGATTGAATTGTTTTTGCCTTCTTTGGGGCACTTCCTCCAGCTTCAGTCCATTGTTTGGATTGTTCTTTTGTCTCTGGAGTATAGTGGTGGATCCATGTCAACAGTTATGAAACGACGCTTAAAATCCATTTAATTTCGCTGAAACGATCCAAACAAGCTTGAAAAATGTTCAGTCTTATGCGTTTTTGGTCGACTGTTAACAAGTCCGGCACCCATCTTGCAGAAAGCTTTTTCATCTGTAGTTCTTCATGCAAAATTAAATGGACTCGATCATTTGAGATGCCCATGATATTAGCTATTTCACGCACTTTTATTCGTCGATCATTTAATACCATATCATGCACTTTGGCTACAATTTCTGTTGTTGTTGCTGTTTTTGGACGTCCACTACGTGGTTCATCATCAATGCTTGTACGACCACGTTTAAATTCAGCAACCCAATTTTTTACTGTTGCATATGAAGGAGCACTTTTACCTAACACATTCACCATATCATTATGAATTTCTTGTCCCGATAAACCTTTTTTATGTAAATATTTAATGACACCACGCATTTCTAATTTTTCCATTGTAAAAAAATCGCGGATGCGTCTTTTGTGAACACCTGTTTCTATATAAAGGAGTTGCCAGATCGAAACAAAATTTAACATGTGTTCATAGAGAGGTGGAAGTTTCCAAAACACTTAACTTTTTTCTGTTTATACCGCGCTTTTTGTGCTAGTCTAAGAAGTTTCCGAACCGCCCTCGTATTTAACAAGGATATGTATCACCCTGTGCCTAATGAATAATGCGTCTCAGAGTGCGTTTTATATTCTGTTTATACTCTGTGTTTTTGTCCATAGTACCTAATCGAATCCATATGTTCTTCACTAGGCGACAGTTGATTTTTTTTTGTCCACCTATAAAAAAATATTTCCACCAGTTAATCGCTTTCATTAAAGAAGTAATTGCATCCCCCACCAATTGCACAACCGTTCGGCATTCAGTTCCCATCGGGAGCAGTTTTAACTATTACAAATGTTTGCAAATTGTTAACAAAACACCCTGGGTCTCCATTCAAGCGTATTCCGCCAATGAAACATAAGCCTCATGATTAATTTCCGCTGCCAGATGAAAAATTGTGCCAGTCACAGCACCACGGCAAAGGAAGCCAATGTCTCGTTTGCAGCCAAAGAAATTGTTAAAGTTTTTCGTTACGAATTTTTTCGGTTTTTCGTTCAACCGTTTTGCGAAAATGATAAAAAAAAAACAATTTGGAATAATTTTTATCTCACTGTTTGATTTATGGCACATATATCCACTTCACTGCCGCGTCGTTCTAGTTGTTGTAGGCAGTTGGTATTGCTTTCGGTGCTAAGTGGTGGTGGAGGAGCAGGGAGGCATTACAAGCGGGTAGGTGGAGCAGAGTGTTAAGAAAGATAAATGAAAATGCCCAGTCTATGGGTAGAAAGATACACAAACACTCAAAGTACTCGTAACAGCTCATATCATATTTGCTAAAGAAATGTTTGCTTGTCGTAAGTGCAGGCGCCAGCTATTGTTCGGAGTATCTTGAAATGCTATGATGGTGTCTAAAAGAAAACGATTCAACGAGACTGGAAATCAGCAAGTCACATTTGATCAACAGGGGACTTAGGCTAGGATGTCAAACTGCCGTCTTCTCTGAAAATCATAGCCAATAGTCGATCCTAAGTACTTTGGTTAACTACACCACGACAGTGTCGTTACGCGTCGATGGAAATCGTATGCAAGTTTTAGAGAGCAGTGCCGAATTATGTGAGTAACCCAATACCAGCATTGGATACCCCTCGGCCACTTCAAAACAGATACTCAGTTTTGGAGTACGTTTTAAAAGAGCAACGAAACTGTTGTTAAATAGGCATTTGAAAGAAATATATTTTATTGCTTTAAATTTGGAATCACACTTCGGCCTATCCATGCAAACAAAATTTTTGGACATAATTATTTCTACAAAGATCATTCTTTATATACCCTATTCCAGGGGTCGTCGATACACACGTTTTATGCTGTAAAATAAAAAGTACTAAATGTTTTTGGACCAAATATTTTTTAATATATTTATTGATGTATATTGTATCCAAAAAGAATCTACTTATTCAAAATGTCCGCTCTTTGCCTTTACACACGCCATAAGTCGCACTGGTCAATCGTCAATGGCTGCACGAACCTCGTCCATTGGAAAACTGGCCACAGCCATTGGCCAACCAAAGCTGTCTTAAGAGATCCAATGTTGAGGTATCATTTGTGACAAACCTTGTCCTCTAAAACCGTCCTCAATTTGTAACCCAATGGGTTCAAATCTGGACTGCCTGAGGGCCATTCTTCAGAGGACGTTTTAGCCTTATGGGCCGGCGCAGAAACCTGCTGGAAAGTCCATGGCTAGTTTTAGAACAGCGAATAGTTAAGAGGCATCACAACAGCTTCTAAAACTGTTTCTTGGTAAACTTTGGCCGACGTTTTGACTCCTTGTTCGCAGAAATGCAGGTCAGTGACCCCATCGTAAGAGACACCCCACCAAACCATGACTGAAGCCGGGTGATGAACCTTTTCCACCCTTGGGATCAGTTCAGGTGCTTCCTTAGATGATCGCGCATACACTCTATCGTTTGCTTGCTAAAGTTTTCCTGAACGGTAAAATTTTTTTAACCAGTGGACAACATTTTTCTGTGCAAGTTATCAGCGTGCTTCACCAAAAGACGTTTGCATTTTTCAATCCTATTTTTTTTAAAGCTGCAGTCAATAAATGTCCGGTACGTCGTTTGAAAGTCCCAAGTCTTTTTTAATGATTCGACTCATGGACTTTTGCGTGATATTCATCTCACGGGCCATGATTTTCTGTTCTCGGAGCGGATTTCTGTGAATTCTTGATTTAACGGCTTTATGACATGCAGTGTTCGAACAGAGCGTGGGCGTCCCGACCGGTGGCGGTTTCCAGTCTCCTCAAACAGTGTTATGCATCGGTAGACGAACATGTGGCTAATCCCTAGAGGCCGGACCGTTTTGAAAATATAGCTTTTTTCATTTCACACTTGAAAATCGCTATTACAGCGATACGGTTCTCATTATCTGTCCACTGAATGTTGAAACAATTTTAAAATCCCGTTACAGACTAACGCTATTGAGGTTAGATTTCAAAACCCATACGACATTAACGGGGTATGTTCAGTTCTACTATTGAAATGGGTATGTTCAATGTAGTAACAGCATTTAAGCCCTACTAAGTATAATAAAGCTCTTATTGTTAGAACAAATCGAGCCTTGAAGATAACTTAAGCTTACAAGCACATTTATTTAATATTTTAAAACCAATTAAATAAGCTGTGGAAGCGCTTTGTCGACAAAATGCGAATTTATTAACAGCGGATACAATTTTAAAAACTTTATTCAACAAATTTCTCAGATTCATACAACTTCATACAAATGTTGCACAAAATAAAAATCGATATTATAATAAGTCAATAAAAAAGGATTTAATAATGTTAGTATCGTAGCGAGTAAAAAACACACCAGGAAACGTCACCAATTTATTAAATGCTCTTCAGACAATAAGGTCAATATCAGTGAAAGCCGTAAGAATATTGTCTACAACGAGGCAGTTTGAAAATTTAATTAACAGACAAAAAACATTCTGTCTGGTGATTCCTTTAATGCTCTTTCTGCCCTAAAAACATATTTTTAAAATGAATTTAATTAAATTGTTATATGCAACTAAAGTTATTATTATAAAAAGGGTGGTCCAACTAAATTGCACGATGTAAATTGTAAACATAACTTAAGATTATAAAAATATATAAATTAATAAAAGCGCACAATTTAAATTGTAAATAAAACAAAAAGTTCTCAGAGAATTATCTTATAATTTTTTATTATGATAGAAGGCTTACCTCTATGTGATGGTCCATATTTTCAATAACTCTGAGACTTAATGGTGGTTTAACAATGTTAATGTGCCGATTTATCTCCTCATTTAGCTCATGAATTGTTATTGGCTTATTGACGTACACTTTTTTATTAAAATATCTCCAAAAAAAAAAGAAGTCCAACGGTACCAACTCATATAATCGTGGCAGCCAATTAACATGTGAGATAGCACGTAAAATAGCCATTTTTCGTTGGCTGTGTGGCAAGTGGCACCATCCTCTAAAAACCGCATATCGTAAAGGACCATATCAACAATTTTTGGCCGCAAGAAGACCGTTATCATCTTGCGATAGCGAACACCATTCACGGGGGTACACGATTTCTTCTATAAGGTGATCCATCTATAGGTATTTTTTCAGAACAAAACAAAATATAAAAAATCAAATCAAGTGTGTAATCTTTATTTATTATTTGAAAGGACGTTTTATGGCATTTATTTTTTGAATATAATTTCCTTCAAATGTTAGCCGCAACTACGCCTAAGGGTTTCCATTCTGAGGGTCTAATTTTGGATGACACGGGTAATGTTGGCTTCCAAAACCTGAATCGTAGCTGGTTTGTCAGCATAGACTTTGGGCTTTACGTGAGTAAAGAAAAATGTCTAAAGGTGCGATATCACTCGATTTAAGCGTCCTACTCACCTGCCCAAAACGTGAAATTAGCTGCTTTTAGAGTTGACTTCTCAATAGATCCAATGTTTGAGCAGCTGTATGGCAAGTGACACCGTCCTGTTGAAACCAAGTGTCGTCAAGATAACGGTCTTCAATATCAGGTAGCATTAAGAGCGATATCATGGCGCGATAGCGAGCACCATTCACGGTTTCGTTCCGGCCATCATCATTTTTGACAAAAATATCCACCGATTATTCCACCAGCTTATTAACCGCACCAAACCGTGCTTTTATCTGGGTATATACGTAGTGGCACCTCTTGAACCTCTTCTTGTTGCTCTTCAGCCCAAATGCGGCAATTTTGTTTATTGACTTTACCGTTGAGGCAGAACTGGGCCTCATCACTGAACAAAATTTTGGTCGAAAACAGCGGATCTTCCCGTTTCTCACCGAACGCTTAATTCCATAATACAGTTGCCAACATTTGAAGGAAATTATTTTCAAAAAATAATTGTTAAAAAATGTCCTTTCAAACTACCAATAAAGATTCCACACCTGATTTGAATTTTCATATATTTTTTTTGTTCTAAAAAATACCTCTAAATGGATCACCCCTAGAACTAAATGACTGCAATACCATTATGCTTTTTAAAGCCAAAAGACAGCTATAACAACCGAATTAAGTTATATTTATGTGGTTGCACTTCATATTTAGAGGTTGTTATGAGAATTAAATATGAAGTGCATGTTACTTTGGTGCTTACAATTGGTGGTTACAACAAATAAATTCTTTGTAGTAATGCAACCCCATTTAGTTCGCTGTTGTAACATAAAACTCTATGCAACAAAAGTTCGGACATTCTCAAAGGTTAATGATTTTACCTAAAAATGAAAATTGGACCATATCGGTCCATGCTTATGAATAACTTACACACGTCCGATTAAAGGTCCTGCAGCTCGAGAAGCCACAAATTTAACACGATTAGGCTCAAATTTCGCATACTACGTTATGAGTGACCAAAATTTTAATCAAGTAAAACTGGACCATATTATCATACAATCCGCATACAAAGGTCCTTCCCGATTTTAGAACCTACAGCTTAGAAGCCACATATAAAACCGAGCAAACTTCGCACAGAGTGTACTAAGCTCATATTACATAACTCCGACAACGACTAATATTTTATCGGAAAATGCTTTCGAATAGCCCTTAAGTTAAGGCCCATCCCTCAAATATTCCATGCTGAGCTTTGATTAAGCAATGATGACCTTTAGTGAATCTGGACCATATCGCCCCGTATGTTCCTATACAAAGTTCACTTCCGACTTAAAGCCCTGCCGCTCTTCAAGTGACATATTCCATCCGTCCTTTGGAAGGATCCTATTACAAGTCATATAGAAATTGGATCATACAAAGGTCAATTCGATAGCTCTGAATGTCTCAATTATAATTTGATTGTGCTCAATCTTCGTGTAGTACCTAACGTTGAACAAAAATTAAATCTGTTGAAAGTGGAAGATATTAGTGCATCTTTTCTGGCAGCCACCATGGAACGAATATAGATGGACCAACTATAGTGCACGATGTTCATACACCTTAACGTTAACCTTTTTTGCCCGACTTAATATGAAATTTTGTTGTTTCAGTGTTTAACAAATTCAACCTTGGAGAGGTACACAATTGACCAGCGCAATGAGATTGTTAACGCCATTTACGAAAATAGGCGTTCAAATCAGAATTCATTTCGAGGACTTCATGTTCTTTGATCAGCAAAATCGACCAAATCTGCCCATAATCGTGAGAATTGTGCGCAAATCTTTGGAGAACCGAGTCTGCAAGAAATATGAAAAGTACCTGTGTTTTGTCATCGGGCTGTTTTTCTTCGAATAGCAGGTCGGCCAAGCAGTTACCGTGAATGGTGTTCGCTAAAGCGAGATGACAAAGGACTTCTTGTGGCCAGAAATTAAGGATTTGGACCAGGACGATATGTGGTTCTAACAGGATGGTAACACTTGCCACCCATCCAATGAAACAAAGTCTCTTTCGCGCGTGAAATTCAATGGTCCTGTTATCTCACGTCGTGGTGATGTTAATTGGCCGCCACGATCAAGTGATTTGATATCGTTGGACTTCGTTCTTTGGGGATATTTAAAAGAAAAAGTGTATGTCAATAAGCCAAGAACAATTCAAGAGCTAAAGGATTATAAATTTGGGACAGAAAGGACATAAAAGCATCATTATGTCTCAGTGTCATTGAGAATATGATCCATCAGATGGAGGTATGCCACCAAAGCCGTGACGAGCATTTTGTTGATTTTGTTTCACATATTATTGTCAGAGATCCTTCTATCATAATAAAAAAATGTTATGATAGATCTCTGTAAGCTTTTTGTTTTATTTACTATTAACACCATGCGGTTTCGTTGGATCACCCCTAACTACCGATTAGGAGGTCCTTCCGCAATGTTACGAAAGTCAGTGTTATAATTTAGCTCTTCCACAACAAACTTGGTTCCTGCTTTGAGGCCCTGCCCCTCTCCAAAACTCATTTTTAATTCGATCTAGGTCACAGCTGAGTTGTGGCCCAACTAGTCTTAAAGCTACATTTTATGTTCAGTCTAGCTTAAATGAACCATAGTGCAACCTATATTATTCCTGGTGACATAAAACAGGTCAGCGTTTCATATAGCCTACAAAAAAACATATCCTTCCTGCTCTAGAAGTCACATATTGTGTCCATTCTGACATTCTTTTGAATGCCAGAATGGTGTAGGGTATCTCATAGTAAGCCAATACAGACTATATCCGTTCTTACATTTTTTAAATACTCGTATGATATTGAAATATCTAAAAAAAAGTTAATCTAAAGGTATTGCTGTTTACAGACAATAAATTTACAATCTTAATTGCATTTTATTTTAAATGGCCAAAATGACAGCAACAATGGTTTGCTTTATTTTACCCGCATGCAAATGCCGAGCATTTTTTGCATAATGTCCGTATCAATATGTTAGATACTGTTTGTCTATTAATTAGCCCTCTCGTACGAAGTCAAAATCCCCAATGCATATGATAATGACATGTTGTTGTGTTTATGCATTTGCGATAGTTTTAAGCCTCTGCAGATAATGCGAAAATGGCAAACAGACAACAATCGAATAACACGGCTACTAATTACATTAGGTCGCACTGATAACAACGATAACGCTGTAATGAAAGCGACAGCAACGATGACAAGACCATATCACGGCGAAGATATGCCAGAATAGTTCCATTGAATGAACAGCAACGAAACGCATCAACTCACCCATGCAATGGAATTACAATTGAGTTCTAAGCACCGACCAACGATGCAGCGCCTACTTCTTGTTCCGATGCACAGCAACATCATTAATGCCATCAGATTAACTATTCAAACTATCAAATGGGCGACGGACGGACGGACGCTTGGAATGATATGGCACAGCTCGAGTGTGGTAAATAATGTCTCTAGAAGTACCACCAGAACTACGTGCAACTGCTGCTGCTGCCAGTCCGGTGTCACTTGGCAGACGACGATACGTGAATGCAAGCAAGACTTTTGGATTTTAGCGTTTTTTGCGTGTACTCGTACATCGACCATCGGACGTGAATGGGTTGGCTAAGTCCACTGGCCCATTGGTGCTTGCAACTGCTCGTTGGCTCGCATGATTTTCAAATGCTTAGCCTTCCACGGTTCCCTTTAATCACTGCTCAAAAATTCCATGTATGCTCTGCACGCATAAAACCTTTGAGTTATCCCTAGCAGAGATGAGATACATCGAGCATTACGTGCAAGACTATCACATCTCACAATATGTCTACACTGATACTAGTGGCTGTGACTAGTGTTGCCAACGTCTTTTATATTAACTAGTTTCTCATGCAGTCAAAAATACATTTTGTTTTGCGAACTGGCTAAATTTAGTTCAACAGGCGCCATGTTTCGAAAATCCGCCTCATTCGTCCATGGGTGGGTACATGAGTAATAAAACAAGTTGACAATTTTAAAATTCGGCCGGGCCGAAGGTTTTTTTAATCTCCAGTATTTTAGTAAGGTATTGACATTATTGCGGGTTTTGGTTGTTGTTGCTAATTGATCCATATTTGACAGAACTATATTTTTGGGGCCCTTTGACCCGTTGTCGTGTTCAGATTCATTCATTGTTGAAGGGGACCCTAAGAGCTCAAAAATTCAGGTCTTAAACGTAAATTAACCATGTGCCGTTGTTCGACTTCAAACGCGGCATTCTAGGGACCGGCTGTCGTAGGATTGGCGTTCATAGGTTAAGCCTTTTAATGTATCCACATCGTAAAATTGATGTCATATTTAGATTCTTCAGAAAATGTATATGTGACGCGCAAAATAGAAAGGGACCTAAGGTTAAAAACCAGTTTTATTCAGGAGAGCCATTTTAAAGGTTAGGTCCCTTTCAATTTGCACTTAGAATCGTCGACTTCACTTTCAAGAAACGCGCATATCTCTGGGAGGGAACACTTTTGGGGCATGGGATCGGTCTCATTCGATGCTCAGATGTTGTCCACATCAAAAAAAAAAGTAAAAAGTTGATGAAAAGTTTTGTTCAGGAGAGCCATTTTAAAGATTTGGTCACTTTCTATTTGCGCTTAGAATCGTCGACTTCACTTTCATAAAACGCGAATATCTCTGGGAGGGAACAATTTTGGGGCATGGGATCGGTCTCATTCGATGCTCAGATGTTGCCCACATCAAAAAAAAAGAAAAAAATTAAAATTGATTTTTTTTACCCTTAGGTCCCTTTCTATATGCGCTGTGACATATTGTATCCAAAAAGAATCTACGAGTACTTATTCGAAATGTCCGCCTTTTGCCTTCACACATGCCTTAAGTCGCACTGGCCAATCGTCAATAGCTGCACGAACCTCGTTCATTACAAAATTGGTCACAGCTCGAACCAAAGCAGTCTTAAGAGATCCAATGTTGGGGTATCTTTTGTGACAAACCTTGTCCTCTGAAGCCGTCACAATTTGTAATCCAATGGGTTCGAATCTGGACTGCCTGAGGGCCATTCTTCAGAGGAAATGAACACTGGCAAATTGTTACGAAGCCAGGCCTGGGACGTTTTAGCCTTATGGGCCGGCACAGAATCCTGCTGGAAAGTCCATGGCTGGTTTTGGAACAGGGAATTGTTAAAAGGCTTCACAACAGCTTCCAACACGGTTTCTTGGTAAACTTTGCCCAATGTTTCGACTCCTTGATCGCAGAAATGCAGGTCAGTGACCCCACCGTAAGAGACACCCCACCAAACCATGACTGAAGCTGGATGATGACCCTTTTCCACCCTTGGGATCAGTTCAGATGCTTCCTTAGATGACCGCGCATACACTCTTTCATTTTGCTTGTTAATTATTTCCTGAACGGTAGAAAGTTTTTCATCGGTGAACAAAATTTTTCTGTGCAAGTAATCAGCGTGCTTCACCAAAACACGTTTGCATTTTTCAATCCTATTTTTTTAAAGCTACAGTCAATAAATGGCCGGTACGTAGTTTGAAAGCCCCAAGTCCCGAGTATTTTTTAATGATTCGACTTATGGACTTTTGGGTGATATTCATCTCACGGGCCATGATTTTCTGTTTTCGGAGCGGATTTCTGTGAGTTCTTGATTTAACGGCTTTGATGACATCCGGTGTTCGAACAGAGCGTGGGCGGCCCGACCGGTGGCGGTCTTTTACATCTCCAGTCTCCTCAAACAGTTTTAAGCATCGGTTGAGGAACATGCGGCTAATCCCTAGGGGCCGAAGCGTTTTGAAAATATCGTTTTTTTCATTTCACACTTGAAAAGCGCTATTACAGCGATACGGTTCTCATTATCTGACCACTCCATGATGAAAATTGAAACAATTTTAAAATTCCATTACAGACGTACGCCATTGAGGTTAGCTTTCAAAACCCATATGACATTAACGGGGTATGTTCAGTTCTACTCTTGAAATGGCTGTGTTCAATGTTGTACAGTATTTATGTCCCTACTAAGTGCATACAATTATAGAAGAATTTAAAAATAATACTGTTTACGGAAAGCAATAGACAATTTGCATTAAAAAAACGTTTGTTTTAAATAATTTTTGGGAAGAATCAAGAATCAGTTTGTGTTAAAAACCTTTTGGTTTTAATAATTAAAATCTTTGGAAAGAGAGTTATTCAGGAATAACCTTGTGGGAATTTAAACGAGCTCCGCAATTACTTTCTTATTGCATTTCTTGGTTAGCTTTTTTTTTCTACAAATTACAATTTTTCAAACGGTCTATGGTCCATAAAGCCAGTCCGTTCTTACATACAGAGAAATTTGAAAAAATGTTTCTAAAGTTTTAAAAGTTATTGCCTTAGCGACCACTTACTCGTTTAATTACAGAGTGCCTCTAGAAAACGCCTTATATCTCGTGAACTAGTAACGTTATAATGATAGTACAGGGTGTCCGTCGGGAAGATATACTAATTTGTTTGTTTATAATTTTTGATTAAATAAAAGAGAATGGATCTTATATTGATAAATGTTTTATTTAATGTCGGTAATTATGTATGGAATACAATATCAGATCAATCCGCTTCTGTTAGCCTCACAAATGCGGGCCCTTTTGAGCACATTTTTCATTACATTCAGCATGGCGTCGAATTGAGGTTGTTGGATTATTTTGAGCACTTTCTTGAGCAGCAGTAATGTTTTCAGCAGATCTTGCAGTGCGTTGTGGTCCATGCTTGGGCCTATCAGCTACAGACCCTCTTTCTTCGAAATCATTCACCACACGATAAATAGTGCGTTTTGTTGGCAGGTTGTTTCTAAAAAACATTTCACGTAACGTTCTCATCGTCACAGTAATCGATGATTGATTTTGATAAAATGTTTTAACATTGAACAGGGTTAACCGGCTCAAGACCTCTTGCTTCTATATTTAAATAGAAGATAAGTTTTTAACAAAATGGAAAATGGTTTTTAACAAGTGGCTGCACACTGTTTTTATTATGATTTCGGATCTGTGACAACCCTCTTCAGAAAGCTTTGCTGCAATTGTTGAAAGTAAAACCGAACTCTATAAGGCCAGGCTCTCCCCAAACGAATGAGAACTACTGTTGTAAACCTTACTTTTCAAGTTTTCTTCACACAATTGCCCACGAAAATACAACTCACTCTTGCCACCTCTAAAAAGACTCCACAACTAGAACCCTCGATAGATTTCTTTTACAACGTGTGTGTGTATTGTAAAAAGAGTTTGGTCTTATAGAGTTCGGTTTTACTTTCAACAATTGCAGCAAAGCTTTCTGAAGACGAAAATCAATGTCACTTTGCCATTTTGTTAAAAACTTGTCTTCTATTTAAATAGAGAAGCAAGAGGTCTTGAGCCGGTTAATCCCTGTTCAATGTGCAAAAGCAACAGACCGAAATAAAACAAACGAACTAAACAAATGTTTTAACGATAAAAACAACCTGTTGGTTTATGGAATATATTTTTCCATAATAAATTTGCCACGCCTCTACTTCACGACTGCCAAATATGAACTGTCATACTTTACATACTTACATACTTTTTTATGTAAATATTTAATGGCACCACGCATTTCTAATTTTTCCATTGTAAAAAAATCGCGGATGCGTCTTTTGTGAACACCTGTTTCTATATGAAGGAGTTGCCAGATCGAAACAAAAGTTAACATGTGTTCATAGCAGAGATGGACACTTAACTTTTTTCTGTTTATACTGCGCTTTTTGTGCTAGGCTAAGAAGTTTCCGAACCACCCTCGTAATGTTTTCCAAAAAAGCGGCAAAACAAAGTTGTATACCTTCCCGGCGGACACCTTGAAGTTGGTATATACGGCGTTGGTATGGAAAGAAAACACCCTGAGAGAAAATGAGCCGGTGCCTCGCCCCCTTGGCAAAATTTTATATCTAAGCCTCGTCATGGCCAAACTTAATCTGTCCACTTGGTTAGACTTAACTGATACTGCTGGCAAAAAAACGGTCATTGTAGTTAAAAAGTTAATTTCTCCATATTAATAACGAATCCTTGGTGAAGGGTTAAAGAGATTTAGCGTAAGAGAATTTAATATCGTTTAAAGATATGTTTGAAATTTGCGCTGAGACGTATGTACCACACGGATCCCAATCTGTACTAAGTACTTTATGTTTTCCGTCTCCGTTGCACTTTTGATGTTTGTTCTGAAGCCAACTAATGTAATTCCTCATTTTTGCACTCCCTGTGTCATCCCATTCACTTGAAAGATCATGTCCCAAAATGGAAACATTTCTGGCGAAAAATGTCTGTGCATTCATTTGTCGATGTCACCAGATGCCAGAGTCGCAACTACGCGCACCTAGCCCAACGCTGGATAGTTTTCTGTTTGCTTTTTATCTACTGAGTTTATGCCATTGGTGCATCCATTTCGACAAGGAAGTCCTCGCTGTCCATGACTCCGATGGCGATGTAACAGCTGCGTCTGTTGTTTGCATGGCTCTTTTTGTTCTGCATCGATGGGTTATGGATGGACGATGCTGCAATGTTTGCACTCTTTGAGCCGTTTAAGCCTGTGCCAACACATTCGTTTTCAATTTGAGTTAAAAGCAATTTAAATTTGTCGATTATAATCTGGTATGTTCTGGGTGGTGGCGACGAGGACGAGTTGCTGGTACGTGGTTGGCTTAACTCGTTCTTGCATCACGTTGCTTGTGGACTTTACGCGGAATATGCTAAACACAAAAAATAAGAGGGAACAACAACTACGAGTATTGGAGCAGTTTTGTTTGTTAATTTAATTTTAATGACATCATTGGTAGCCATAAAATGAAACATGATAAAGTCAACGGAACAGGCGATTGGGTGGACCTGTATCGAAAATGAACATAAGCTGGTGATAATCTAATAATTGAATAGGTCGTGATTGCATTTTAAATAGGACTTTTGTATGACATTGGCCGCAAAATGTGTTTAATTATTTACTTTCGATCTGAAACTATTTTCATGTCAATTAAAGGGATTACTCGAACTGAAGTTGGCTTTCAATTCTGCACTTGAAGAATACAAACTAATCCTTATTTAGATCTGTATTGAAACATCTGTATTTATTTAATGTTAGTTCTTATATATCCATATTTATTATCCATCATTTGCTTTGACCGTAAATGACCTTTTTTGGGACCTTAATGTATCATGTATCCGATGCCCATACACACAGAACCGATTCGTTGCCACAACCGAATGATTGAGGTTGCATGCTCGCGTATGTCGTTTTTACAACCAAATTTTAGTTGGTGTTCTGTAACATTTAGTAATTGTAACTGAAGCTGTAGAAAAATCGGTAGAAAAAACTACTCTTTAACATAGAAAGGGTCATGTCAAGAAAAAGAGTAAAAGGCGATAGAAGATTTTTAATGAATAAGTTGGACTCAGCAATTTGCTTAAAGTAGTAGTAATACGATTAGTCATTACACGGAGGAAAAAAACGGCCTCTGTAACATATTGTCCCAAACATATTTTGCAGGCAACATATATATGTTTGGAGCAGCTCCCAAACATATTATGTTTGGGCTAGCAGCAATTTTCCCAAACATACATATAATTGTATGCAAACATATATATGATTGTGTGTAAACATGTATATGATTGTATGCAAACATATATATGATTGTGTGCAAACATATATATGATTGTGTACAAACATATATATGATTGTGTGCAAACATATATATGATTGTGTGCAAACATATATATGATTGTGTACAAACATATATATGATTGTGTACAATGCACAATTGCACTCTTTACTACTGTACCTGGAGTCATTCCAGATGATAAAAAATGTTAGTGCGTGAGTGTGTTTGTTCTAAGAACATGATAAGCGCACATAGTATGTACATTAGGGATACAACTTTTTAACAATTTTTTAAAATATCAAAATTGGCATAGCACAGTCCAATAGAGCATAAAAAACTATAAGGGAACGTATATTTATTTTTTCGCTAAGGTCAAAAAAGTTCACGCACCAACCGCGATGAAGTTTTGAAAAATTTTAATTTTCTTTTTGGTTAAGAAAACTTAATAATATGTTTATTTAAAATAAAAAAAAACTTAAGTATGAAATTGCATTAATATTTACAGATGGTAAGAGATTTTTCCAGCAAACCAAAACGCATCTTTAACCTTTTTTAACGAAAAAAAATAAAAATGTGTAACGAATAATCTCTCATAATGCTAATAGTTAATTCGTTTACTTTAACTTACAGCTGTTTAGAAAAACCAATTGGTGCGTGAACTTTTTCCAGAAAAATTACAAAAGATTATGATTTTCGTGGTTACTAGGACATGGTTGACCTCATGGTACTATGCCAAAAAATTGGTTGTATCCCTAATGTACATATGTATGTTGACAAAATAATTTGTGTGGGGCAATAAACGGCGTCAGTATTACAGAACGTTTTGTTAATAAAATGATTTGATATATTTAATTTATATTTAATTAATAATCTTCTTCTTTTATTTTGAATTTGTTGTACGTTGTAAAACAACAACAAATTTCTTTCACCGTTCACCAAATACATATTCAATAAAAAAACCTTAAGCTTAGCCAGACGAGTAAACAGCATCAAATAATAATACCCTTTGGTGTCGGTCCCATTCCTCCTCCTCATACACACGGTTACCATATATTACCCTTCTTTGCACAAAACGATGAGTCATACAATAACGCTCTCTGAGAGTAATACTCTCTAAAACTCTAAAAAAATATGTTCTAACATATTTTTTTGACAAAAATATGTTAGGACACAATCATATCTTTTTTTAATATGTTAGAATTGTGCCCCTAACATATTATGATTGTGGGCAAACATAATATGTTAACACACAAACATATCTATGATTGTGCCCGTCCCCAAACATATATATGATTGCATGCAAACATATTTTTAACATATTTTTTTCTCCGTGTAGTCATTAATCATGACTCTATAGCGTTTCCCATTTACTGTAACCTTATGACCGGTTTTATTTTTGAAGAAATATGGACCAATGATTCCCTCTGCATATAGAGCACACCAAACAGTGACTTTTTGAGGATGTAACGACGTCTCCACAATGGCTTGTGGATTTTCATTACTCGAAATGCGTTAGTTTTGGTTATTAACGTACCCATTTAACCAAAAGTGAGCTTCATTGCTGAGCAAAATCTCGTTTCGGGCCCAGTTTCACGATTTGCAAACTTTGTTCCATCACGCAGAAAAAAAGTATGGTTGTGGTGACAATATTCGGAGAGGATAATACTATTGTTGGGTATATGGTTGTGGTACAACAATATTATGATCCTCACAACAATAGTATGATTCAAATACAACCATACTATGATCCTCACAACAATAGTATGATTTACACATAACCATACTATAATCCCCACAACTATAGTATGATTCACACTCAACCATACTATGATCTCCCCAACCATATTATGATCCTTACAACCATAGTATGTTTCATATACAACCATAGTATGATCCTCACAACCATAGTATGATTCACACGCAACCACGTTATGATCCCTACAACCATAGTATGATCACACACAATTATACTTTGATCCCCAATAAAATTTATTAGAATTTGTTTAAGTTGGTGACAATAGATTTGATCCCCAATATTTTTTATTAGAATTGGTTTAAGTTGTCAACAATAGATTTGAATTATGAAAAATATTCAAAAATACATTAAATTCAAAATAATACGAGTGATTTATTTCACAGTAGAAAAAAAAAGTTGAAATAAACGTAAGCGTTTTTATTAAAAATATTTCAGTTAAATAAAGCCAAACTAGCTTAAAATTTTAATTTCGATAAATAAAGTACTATTATTGCATTAGATCCGTACCAATAACATTTGTTCTTAAAAGCATATTTAAATGAAGAAAAATTACAATCATACAGTATGATTGCCGTAATCATATTATTGTTAACATAAAACGCAAAACACAATACTTTTGTCGAACCAACCATATTTAAATTGTTGCTATAACCATATTTTCCTTTTTAAATTTGGCAATAATACTATTGTTACATTTCAACAATATTAATATTGCAGCAATTATACTATTGTTAAAAATAAATTCAGTTAACAATGCTATGGTTGAGACGAACATACTTTTATTGCGGAGAACATATTATTATTGCCGTGACCATGTAGTAACCATGTTTTTTCTCTGCGTGATAGCAAGTCTATTCATTATGAAATGGCAAACCAGACTGAGCATAAATTAAGTGACAGTTGTCAAAAAGACCAACTCCGAAGAAAGTGTGGCCAGATTAAATACCACACGTCTGATTTATCATCCGATTTTTTGTTTTTAGCTCCAGGGGCCATATATTCCATTTTATCTGTATGGAATTTGACACAAGCAAATTTTATAGAAAATTGTTTCAGATTGAAGTAATTGAAAATAAGGGAAATTGGTTCAGATTTAGATAAAGCTCCCACACATAGGTTTCGCCGATTTTTATGTGTTTAGCTCTAGAAGCCACATATAACATCAAGTGGCTCAAGTCAGTTGTTTGGACCAAGGACGAATTTTATCGATATTGAAGAAAAAAGGTACAGACTTAGACATAGCTCCCACACAGATGTTTAATGATTATAAGTCTTAAGCTTTAGAAGCCACATACCACATTTAAATCTGATGAAATTTTGCTGATTCAAACGCTGTGGACAATGAAGTGGCCATATTTAAATTGAAGAAAATCGGTTCAGATTTAGATACAGCTCCCTTGCATATGTTTAACTGATTTCATGTCTTAAGGTCTAGAAAAATTGAAACACCTCCAAAACATGAGTTTTGAACGCTTCAAAAGCTGCTTCATGCGATTAAAACGTTCGACACGCATTTTTTTTTTATGCTAGGGAATAAGTAGAAGTCATTGGGCGCAAAATAAGGGCTGTACGTTGGATGGCCCATCAATTCGACATTTTGATTGGTCAAAAAGCTCATCGTTTCAGCTTATGTGTGAGAGCTCGCATTGTCGTGATGCAAAATGGTCCGTCTTTTCTTATTATCTTGCCTCATTTCTTCGAACACTGTTGGCAAACAGATGGTTGTATACCACTCGGAATTGACCGTCCTACGTTCCACTAAAGGCACTGTGGCAACATGGTCGGTTATACCAAAAAAACGCAATCATTTGCTTCGATGATCGACCCATACGGTCGATTGCTATTTTGTTTCGGTTTCATATGCATAAATCCATGATTCGTCACCTGTCACAATGTTATACACTGCCTTTGAGCTACCGCAGTTATACTTTTTCAAAATCTCTTGGCACCAATCCATACGAGCCTTTTTTGAGCATTCGTCAAATTATGTGGAATCCAACGAGAACAAATTTTTTTCACAGCCAAATGAACATGAAATATCTTTTTGATGCTTGTCATACTAATGTCTAAGGATGCCTCAATCTCACGTTATGGTGTGTCACATGCGGCTCTTGCTGAATCAGTTCACGCACAGCATTGCTGGTTTCTGGTAAAGTGACCGGAGTTGGACGTCCTTCACGAAATTCATCCTGGAGCGAACGGCGTTCGAGACTGAACTCTTGGTGCCAGCGATTAACAGTGGTTTTTGATGGTGCTTCATCGCAAAAAGTCAAAATAAGTTGATTTAAACACTCTTGTCTCAATAACCCACTCCGAAAATCGTAAAAAATCATCGCACGAAAATGTTCACAGGATAATTCCATTTTTTGACTGAGATGAATTTTTCAACGCACTGTAAACAAAACAATTCGCCCTCAAAGGACAAAACGTTCTGAGTGAAGTTATGCTAAAAAATGTCAAAGTTTCTAATGGAAGTTCCGGTTTGCATCTGGGAACACTAGTATTGTCTGGACCCGAAATTTAAATAGCAACCCTCGTATGAATGTTTAGATATCATCAACAAAATTCGGTTACAACAACAAAATGTTGGCAAAACTATTGGTTGCCACTACCACCATATGTGGACCCTAAATAGATTTTATGCTTTTCAATGAAATGACTGATCAATATGTTGCGTCTACAATACGATGATCATATTTTTCATATTATGGTATGTCGAATCGAAAATCCCTTACGATTATAAACATTTGGTGATTGCAACCGAATTTATATTTTTGCAACAGAATTTAAAAGTTCCAACCGATTTCCAAATAATTTCTTTCCCTGTGTGCACTTTTATCACCATCTTATCTACACAGAAAAACATTTTTTTGGTTCAATTAAAATCTTAAAGAAACTATAAGGAATCCTGTGATTAAAAATATCACATATTAACTAAAACATTCGTACGGCGTGTATCGAAAATATTTCCTATTTCAGGTGATAAACAAACTCACATATTAACAAAAAGAAATTGTAAGCCGTTTATTGAAAATAATTTCTTATGAGGCTTTGACACATTTCTTACATTTAAAAAAAAAAATTGTCTGCCGTTTATTAATAGAATTTGCGTTATAAAGCGATGCAAAATTTTTTATATAAACGAAAAAAATAGTGTACATATTTCAAAAAGCAGGCGGAAACGGGTTTGCCATTTTGACCATTTGTCGTCATTTTGACGATTTTTAAACTAAAATTTGGCCAAATGACGATTGAAGACAAATCAGTGTAAAAACACCGAAAATAAAATTTATAAAAAGTATAAAAATAAGTTTTATATATATACTAGGGTGGGTCGATTTGTAAGGACACAAATTTGTCGATATTGTGCCATCGATTTTCGATAATTTTTGGCATGAGGAAAAAAAAGGTTCCACACTGACATATCAAAAAATCATTTTCAAGGCGCCCAAATTTCAATCTTTTGACTTTAAATCAACTTTTATTTTTAATGTTTTTTTGTAGGTAATTCTATTCGGTTCTCTCAGTCGTATTGCTACTTTCACGCGCTCATTTCCTATATTGTATTCTATGTGAAAATGTATATTTGTATGTATTGTACAATCACTAGGAAAGGTAATATTTAAACAAAATAATATAATTTTCATTACCTTACTTTAAGTTAATAAAAGTTATAAAAAAAATTCAATAAATTAAAATTTTTGCGTCTCGAAAATGCTTTTTCTGATATGTGGTAGTGCTTTTTTTCTTTAATGCCAAAAGCTATTGAAAAATCGATGGCACAATGCCGACTGCTAGAACGACCCACCCTAATATATACATTTTCAAATGATAATTTGATGAGTTTATAAAGAGTAGTTCCATTATAATGGACGATGTTAATTGTTAGCCAAGCAGTTACCGTGAATAGTGTTTGCTATCGTAAGATGATAACGAATTTTTTATGGCCAAAAATTTGGGAATATAGACCTGGGCAATATGTAGTTCCCACAGGATAGTGACACTTGCTACTAAGTCAACAAAACAATGTCTCTTTGCACGAGAAATTCAATGGACTTGTTATCTCATGTAGTGGAGATATTTATTGGCCGCCACGATCGTGTGATTTGACACCGTTGGACTTCTTTCTTTGCCGATATTAACTACATTGAACCTCCATCATGTCTCAGAGTCATTGAAAATATGGACCATCGGATAGATACATTTGTCCGATATTTGTCCGATATACAAAATTGCTACAGATTCTTCTTCAAAATATTAAGATAATTATCTGAAAAGTTTTTATTTTGTGTACACGCAGAGAAAAGATATGGTACCTACATGGTCACGGCAACAATAGTATGTTCTCTGCAATAAAAGTATGGTAGTCGCAACCATAGTATTGTTTTTTGAATTTCAATTTGACAATAGTACGATCGCGGAAATAATAATATTGTTGAAATGTAACAATAGTATTGTTGCCAAATTTTAAAATGAAAATATGGTTGTAGCAACAATATAAATATGGTTGGTGGAACAAAAGTATTGTTTTCATGGCTTTTATGTTAACAACAACGTGATTACGGCATTCATAACGGCAAAATTGTACTTTTTTTTAGTTTGATAATGTTATTTTTACGAATCTTACGCAATAATAGTAAAAATAATTAAATTTTTTCCAAACAAGCTACGAATTAGTATAACTGAAATATTTTTAATAAATGATTTTTTTACTGTTCAATAAAACACTCCTATTACTACATAACATACTTATTAAAATTCTCTATTGTTAAATACCCAATCTTTACAAAAAATGTTGGGGGTCATAGTATGATTGAATGTGAATAATAATATGATTGTAGGGATCATAAGTGTGTAAGTCATACTATGGTTGTGAGGATCATACTATGGTTGTACGTTAAACATACTTGGGTAATGAGGACCATAATATGGTTGTGGGGATCATAGTATGGTTGAATGTGAATAATAATATGATTGTAGGGATCATAGTATGGTTGTGTGTGAATAATTCTATTGTTGTGAGGACCATAATATTGTTATGGGGATCATAGTATGGTTGTGTGTGAACCATACTATTGTTGTGATGATCATAATATTGTTGTACCAAAACCATATAACCAACAATAGTATGATGCTCTTCGAATATTGTTACCCCAACCATACTTTTTTTCTGCGTGTGCAATTAAGATCGTGTGTTTTAGTACGACCACCTTTCAGATTTCATTTAAACCGAAAATGAAACAAATCTCATTGCATATTAAATAAATCGACTTAATTCTTAAATATTTTGACTCTCTATTCTAATTCAAAGCGTTAAATTTCTCTAGGAAAAATCAGCCTTCTTCATATGTTTTCCCTCTGCAGATGGCATTTAACAACAAGCGCATGTATGGTTAAGTGAAATATGGCCTAGACTGAAAGCACAAAAACAATCAGGCTGAAATGGAATGCGATAAGATGTGCTGCACAAGTGTTGAGTAGCATCTATTTATCCAAGGCATTGCCAGAGAATTGGTCAAGAGATATAGGATACTAAATCATTCGCAAATGGCAGAAAGAAAAACGGAAACAACCATAAAAAAGACAAAAACTACAAAAGATTCAATACTGCAAAAGGCAAACAAACACAGGAAATAGATACTCGCATGACTTGAAGGTAAATAAGTAAAAACTTCGTAATTTTTGGCCAGATCGACTCTTACACGCAGAGAAAAGATATGGTTGCTATATGGTCAACGCAACAATAATATGTTCTCTACAATAAAAGCATGCTCGTCACCATTGTATTGTTTTTTTGAATTTCATTTTGACAACAGTATGATTACGGCAATATTAATATTGTTGAAATGTTACAATAGTATTATTGCCAAATTTAGAAATGTAAATATAGTTATAGGAACCATGTAAACATGGTTGGTGCAACAAAAGTATTGTTGTTTAAAACTTACGTTAACAATAATATGATTACGGCAATCACACCCTATGGTTGCGAATATGAACATAACAAAACAGGTTTTATAGAGCATACATGTATGTGTGTGCGTATGTTTTTTATTCATGTACCAAAAAAAAAACACATACACACGATACAGTGAATGGTTGTTGACAAGTATAAAAAAAAAACAATCGGAAGGTAGTTCGATCGATTTTTATTGTGTTTACTTTGTTCGTTAAAATATTCTACTACCGACTGGTCCTCGTTTATTTAAAGTCTGCCTGCACTTAAGTATATAGCCATTGATCACGGTTAAATCGCATTCGTAACTTGCGGTCTATGGATGGTGAAGTAGCATTCACCCCTGCTGGCAAGTAAGAGTATTTTCGACTGCTTTGGCATATATATTTTTGTTTCTTGAATGAAAGGTTCAACAATAACATGGCCTCAAATCTTGGTGTGAACTATTGGCAATGCAATTTAATATAACTTATTTTAAAAAAATCTGCATTTTTGAATAACAACATTACCCAATTCTAATAAATAATTTTGCGAATCCATAGTATGGTTGAGTATGAATCATACTATGGTTGTGGATATAACAGTATGGTTGAGTGCGAACCATACTATTGTTGTGAGGATCATAGTATGGTTGTGGAGATCATAGTATGGTTGAGTGTGAATCATACTATTGTTGTGGGGATCCTAGTATGGTTATGTGTGAATCATACTATTGTTGTGAGGATCATAATATTGTTGTGACCCAATAATATACCCAACAATATTGTCACCCCAACCATGCTTTTTTCTGCGTGTATAAACCCTGCACCATAGATCCGCTATTGAGACATCCGAGACATATGAAGCATCATATTTGTAGTCCCTATAATCTGAGTCAAATCTCCAAATTGGCATTTGTTCGAACTACAAGCATTCGGTTGGATAAACCGACTTTCTGTTGCAATAACCAAAATTCCATAGTATTGATGGTAACATGGCTCGAGATATCAAAAACAATGATCAGATACGAGGGTTGCCATATACATTTCTGGCCTAGGCAACACAAAGTGTTGCCTTGTGCCATCTGACATTTCCATTGGAAAGTCAGACATTTTTTAGCATAAACGTACTCAGAACGTTTTGACGTACGACCATCATTTGTGTTGTTTACAGTGACATGAAAAAGTCAATTTGGCAAAAAAAATGGAATTAACTCGTGAACATTTTCGTGCGACCATTTTTCACAACTTTCGACGTGGATTATCACGACAAGAGTGCATCGATGAACTTAAATCTTTGTATGGCGATGAAGCATCATCTTATAGTACTGTGAAAAACTGGTTTAATAAATTCAATCGTGGCCGACGCTAGCTCAAATTCGAAGGCCGTGAAGGTCTTCCAAAAACGGCCGTTGTGCCAGAGAACATTGATGCCGTGCGTGAACTAATAATGTAAGATCGTCATGTGACATACCGCGAGATAGAGACATTCTTGGGCATTTCTGACACCAGCATACATTCGATATTGCATGAACACCTGGCCGTAAAAAAGGTTTGTTCTCGTTGGATCCCGCACAATTTGACAATCGCTCAAAAACAAGCTCATGTCGATTGGTGCAATCAAATTTTGGAAAAATTCGATCGCGGTGCTTCAAAAGACGTTTATAGGATCGTCACAGGTGACGAATCATGTATCTATGCGTATGAGCCCGAAACAAAACAGCAATCGACCGTGTGGGTCTTCGAAGACGAGCCAAATCCAATGAAAGTTGTTCGTGGAAGAAGCACTTCGAAGCAAATGGTCGCCTGTTTCTTCGGCAAAACTGGTCATGTGACGACTGTTCCGCTTGAGCAACGTAGAACAGTCAATTCTGAGTGGTACACCACAGTTTGTTATCATGAAGTCTTCGAAAAAATTCGAAAAACTAAGAAGAGAATACGAATCAATGTGCACTATGATAATGCGAGCTCTCGGTTCAAACCAGCGCATTTTTGACTGTTAAAACGCAGAATTGATGGGTCATCTACCGTACAACCCTGCATAGGCACTTAATGACTTTTTCTTTTTTCTCACATCAAGAAAAAAATGCGTGGTCAACGATTTTCGTCGCCAAAAGATGTTGTTGAAGCGTTCAAAAGCCATGTTTTGGAGGTGTCTCAGTCGGAGTGGAAAAAGTGCTTCGACAATTGGTTTTAGCGCATGCTAAAGTATAAATCATGCTGGAGAATACTTTGAAAAACAATAAAACCATTTTTTGATGATAAATATTGCATTTGTATTTTTAGGCCAGAAATATATATAGCAGCCCTTCTACTGCCATATTAATAAACGAACTCTACTGCCATATTAATAAACGAACGAACTGCCATATTAAAAAACGAACCCTTCTACTGCCATATTTATAAACGAACTCTTATTAAAAAAATATTTTCCAGAATAAAGATACTGCAATTTAGCGACATTTCTCAGACTTTATCAGAGTGTCCGCCATAAATTATTCAAACCAACAACCAATTGTTTCCCGAGTAAAGACCACCCTTAGCTTGACAAGAAATATTGGTTTATACCTTAATAAATTCTTTAGAGGTTATAGCATTATTGCAATGCTTATCAAAACTATATATCCAAGGACTTATTTATTTTACTGAACAGTTGACCCATTGCAAGGCGGTAAAATATTTAATTTTATTCAAAAAATACTTATAACCAACAATCTAAGACAACATTCAATACATGTACAAGTTCAGTTCCAATAATTATCTCAATTTGTTAGGATAACCGATACTTGTTTTCTTTAACCAAAAGTGCCAGTTTCCTCTACTGAAAATTGGTTTGTACCCAATCAACATTCGGCTGTAACTTTGGAATACATAGTACGTGCAACCACCAACATTCGGTTGGCAAAAAATTCAGTTGTGGCAACAAATCTGTACTCTGTGTGTAGTTGAATTTTTTTGGCTTTTACTACTGGGCGCTAGTTTTGACCAGGAAGACCATATTTTGGAACCCTACTTTCCATTAGTTCGATTTCCAATCTCAGCCCAATCATAAAAGTAGTGCCATATTTTGTTTCTTAGTGCAATGTCTTTTATCATATTACACAGTACAACACATGATTTCGGGACTCAATTCTGATAATTGTATGTGAAAGTAGCCCCATTCGTTTGGTCAAGATACATCAAATAATAATTTAATAATTAATTTGAAGTTAGTAAGTATCGTATATGGGAATTTGTCACGTTTTTGGCTCTTTTGTTTGTCATAACTCGAGAACCACTAGTCCGAATAAGCTGAAACTAATTTTTACAGATTAAAAATTACAAGTTTTTAATCTGTTCATATAACGTTTCGCTACATAAGCAACAGTTTCGCAGTTATAAAAAAAGTATGAAGAAAAAAAATATTTTTTGCCAAAAAAAACTAAAGTTTTTTTTTTGTAATTCATAAAAAATACAAAACGGTAAAAAGTGTCAAGTCTTATTACTTTCACGTAAATTCACATAACCTATAAACAAAACGAGACATAGATCGAGAAAATCGATTTACGCGTTGCGCTTTTATGCACAGTTAAGTGAAGGTATGAATTTCAAAAATTTGCTCGAGATATGTACAAAATTCGTTGATGACTTTTTTAAGATTCTCAGAACTTAAAAAAAAAAGTAATAAGCAAAAGGTTATTTGATTTTTATGATTGCTCATAAATGTGCGTGGACGCTGAATTGATGTTCTTATTCATTTATGATACCTAATCCGTTCGCAGTCAATTAATGAGAAAAAAAGAAACGTGCACATAATTATGTGTGTTTTTCCGTTGGCTACCCGCATGATTTTTTTTACAGAAATTCGACCCACATTGTGCATGTGACGCATTGAAACAAGTCATCTAAGCCATTTTAGGAAAGAACCGTGTTTACAGATTAAAAATTACAAGTTTTTAATCTGTTCATATAACGTTTCGCTACATAAGCAACAGTTTCGCAGTTATAAAAAAAGTATGAAGAAAAAAAATATTTTTTGCCAAAAAAAACTAAAGTTTTTTTTTTGTAATTCATAAAAAATACAAAACGGTAAAAAGTGTCAAGTCTTATTACTTTCACGTAAATTCACATAACCTATAAACAAAACGAGACATAGATCGAGAAAATCGATTTACGCGTTGCGCTTTTATGCACAGTTAAGTGAAGGTATGAATTTCAAAAATTTGCTCGAGATATGTACAAAATTCGTTGATGACTTTTTTAAGATTCTCAGAACTTAAAAAAAAAAGTAATAAGCAAAAGGTTATTTGATTTTTATGATTGCTCATAAATGTGCGTGGACGCTGAATTGATGTTCTTATTCATTTATGATACCTAATCCGTTCGCAGTCAATTAATGAGAAAAAAAGAAACGTGCACATAATTATGTGTGTTTTTCCGTTGGCTACCCGCATGATTTTTTTACAGAAATTCGACCCACATTGTGCATGTGACGCATTGAAACAAGTCATCTAAGCCATTTTAGGAAAGAACCGTGTATAGCGAGATGACATACAGACAAGAGTGGACAACTTGCTGTATTATTTTGAAAAAATCAATGCATCCATGACGTTAAAATTACATTTCATGCATTTCCTTCTTGATACCATTTTGACACAATTACCTCAGGAATCGGTCGAACAAGGAGAGAGGTTCCACCAGGTGACCATGCCAATGGAAAAGCGATTCAAAGGCAAAGAATTGGATGCATTGCTTGCGGAGGTTAGTTGTGGAGTTCTAAAAGAAAAAAAAAATGCGGTTTGAAGATGAAAGCACCGAAGATGAAGATGACACTGAAATTTGTGGACACACCGAACAAAACATGCCCTTGAACATTATCTCTATCTCGGATGATGGTGCAGACTTAGAACATGAATATGAACAACCTACGAAGAAAATAAGGTCATCAGAACCACAAGCGTCAACTTCAACGAGGATGGATAGTGACAATAATTGAAAATGTTCTAAATTTTGTTTCCATGCATAGATAACAATAAAAATCTCATATTTTCTGTGTAATAGCTGTAGTATGAATCGGAATGTTTATTTTCATGCAAAATAAAGAATCAATTAAAAAGTCATCAATGTTTTTTTCAAAGAATTTTGTGCATATCTCGAGCAAATTTTTGAAATTCATACCTTCACTTAATTGTGCATAAAAGCGAAACGCGTAAATCGATTTTCATCATCTATGTCTCATTTTGTTCATAGGTTATGTGACTTTACGAGAAAGTAATAGACCTTGACACTTTTTACTGTTTTGAATTTTTTATGAAATTAAAAAAAAAACTTTAATTTTGTAGGCAAAAAATATTTTTTTTCTTCATACATTTATTTATAACTGCGAAACTGTCGTTTATGCAGCGAAACGTTGTATGAACAGATTAAAGAAATTGTATTTTTTAATTTTTTTAATATGTTTCAGCTTATTCGGACTAGTGGTTCTCAATTATGACAAACGAAAGAGCCTCAAACGTGACAAATTCCCCTATACGATGCTTACTAACTTTAAATTGATTATTAAATTATTATTTGATGAACCTTAACCAAACGAATGATGCGGAAGCTCTTCTTTTTATGGCTACTTTCACAAACAATTATCAGAATTGAGTCCCGAATCAATCACCTATAAAATGTTGTACTGCGTTAGGGATATCCTCCTCTTGCTGCTGCTACTCTACTCTACAAGTCATAGTAATAAGGGTATTGCAGAATATAGGGAAAAACCCCGGAAGCTATACTACGTGATAAATAAAGTGTAAACTAATTGTACCTGATTTTAAATTCTTTTAGTTTAGGTACAGACGCAAAATGAGTTATGAAATCTCAAAATTCTACCAACACATTTACACGATTTATATATAAGTATATGTAGTATATATGTACATAAATATATTATGTATTCATAACATACCTTGTCCGTATATAAACGCTTCGTTAGTTGAATAATAAAACAACAATGTGTGGAGGAGTTTTGCTAATGGATGACAATAAATCGTCCTTGTCTGAACGCAACAAGGAGTTTCGTACTCTGCAATCCTTTATGAAATATTTGTATGCATGTATTTTTCTTGCTACTTACATACTACGCGCATTTGTTCTTGTAAACGTTCGAGTTGGTATATTTACACTAGCTTGGGTCACGCTTTATGTAACTTAGTTAAAGTGAATACTATCGTGCATGAGATGTGAAAAACGATTAAATTGAATGGTTAAATTAAAGACGACTAATATTTTTCGGCAAAATTATGACCCACAAGATCCATAAACCGCCAGAACCACCAAAGACTCTTTACTGACAGCGATCTACATACAGTTCATGGAACTGAAAATTGCGATGTCAGTTATAAAATAAATTATTTTTAGTTGTTGTAACAACAATATATTTTGTTTTGAAATCGTGTTCGTCTACAAGAGATCAGCTTCGATATCCAGATGAAGGAAACGCGCCATTTGAAATAAATGCGTCCTAAGAAAAGTGGGGGTCATCTATGTTTGCTTCGTCGAACAATGGAAGAGGTGCAGCACATCATGTGGTCCTTGATGGCATGTGGGACAAACGTCCGGAACGTTAGCATCAATTCGCGCCCATCCAGATCGACTGCACCATCCAGATCTCAGCTGAACCAGAACCACTCGCATCTGCCGAGGTAGCCTCTTTTCCTCTGTTGAAATCTCCGTGGGATGTTCCCCTAGCACTGCATTCATGCTATAGCTGGATACTGCTGCTGCGACTTCATCAGCGTGAATGTCGGTCAGACCTGCCTGATAGTTTCAATGATAAAAACGTTCTCTCATGTAACGCTGGAACTCTCTCTCTCTCAAGGTTTTGAAAATCGTAGCTGATCTGCCTGCGCGTAGGCATTTATTCATAAGATGGTGATTGGGATGATTATACTGCTTACATAACAAGAAATTGTGTCTGCGCACAGAAAGGACCTTTGTCTGAATTGTACTCACATTCGCTGACCGCACAGGCGCTGCGCACTTCTCTACCAACCGAACTTTCGCTTTGTAAGAGATCAAAACGGGGTTTTTGTCGGAATACCATGTGCTGGCGGCTAGTATACTGTTCCTACTTTTAAGCTTGTCTCAGAAAGTTGTATAAAAAGGCTGTGATGTTGACACCATCGACTTTCACATTAAGTGATAACCGCACCTCTGTGTTGCTGAAGATTTGGAGGCAGATATTTTCATACTCCTAGCAGTGAAGAAGCGTGCTAAGTCAATGGGGTAATAATGTATTTTCTCGCATACGTCCTGAGGTCCTGACTCCAGAATTGAGCAACCATCAGCGTATGACACAATTTCAACGCCCTCTGGTGGTGCATTTTGAATATGTAGAGCTAAAACAGTGCCTGTGATATCACCCCACCCTGGGGAACGGCTTTTTTGACTCTACAGTGCTTGGACTTCCTGTCTCTTTAATACGTATGCATATAACTGGTGTCCACACATAAATGTTACGACCCAACTTCTTTCTGCAATGTACTTGAACAGAGTGGGACGATTGAGCGTGTTGGAGGCCTTAGTAAGGTCAAGAGCCACGAGAAAAATCCTGTCGTTAAGCTTGTTCTGGTTAAGGCCGCCACTTATACGTGTGGTGATGGCGATCAAAGCAGTTGTTGCGCTCTGCTGCTTGCCGAACCCATGCTGATGATCAGCACATGTAAGGTGTTCGATTAGGCTGATAAACAGTGCTTTTAGCGTCTTTGCTACTGGCGGAAGCAACAAGATCGGCCTATACGATTCTGCTGTGCTTGCCTGGCCTCAGTAGCTGTACCACTCTGCCCATTTTCCAGGCACCGGGAACTAAGTAAGTGGCTAACGACAGATTGTACACTTTGGTCATGTACTCTACTCCCTTGGAGATGTTGAAGCACTTGGATACCCCCAAGTGCTTCAACATCAGCATTGAGATTCCGTCAAGACCAAGCGGTATTGATGACTTTGCGCTGTGAATGACCGGGGCAAATTCGCCAGTGGTAGATTTTGGTGCATTTTGTTTTCCTTTTTCCTTATTGCTCTCTGGTGCTCAATAAAAAGGCGGTTCAAAAAACTCGCGCACCGCTACAAATCTGTCACTGTTCTGTCATCAAAAGTGACGGCTGTCCGATCATGCGTTCTTCCAGGGTTAAAAAACGATTTGACCAATGTCCACAACTTACCAATTCGAGAACTTAGGTTAGACTTCTTTAAGTGCTCTAGCCATTTGTTCCGCTTATATTCGTTGATCAACCTATTGAGAGTTGAGATCCTTAATTCTAGGTCCTGCAGGGTTACAGCGGCAAATGTCAGCACGCTCATCTGCGAGTCCCGCTGCCTCTGTTGGGAAATTTTATCGTATCTCGGGTATTCGACCAGCAGGAATATGGTGAGCGGCTGCTGCGTTGATGATGGGCCGGAACTTCTTCTCGGCTCCTGGAACATCTGAGGGAATGAGTAGATTATTAAAACTGCGGTTGGTGACTAAAGGTATCCCAACCAGGTTTTTTTTGCTGAAGATACTTATGACGTTCAGAGATTATAACTTTTTTTTAGTTATTTTTCTTAAAGAACCTATGTAAAATCATGGCTACTTGTTAAACCCGGCCTGCCGAGCACGTCCGAAGTAATCATATGTGACAGCGCATGACAATCTACCTAAGGGTAGACAAAAATCAATTTTCATTTTTTTTTTGATGTGCACAACATCTGAGCATCGAATGAGACCGATCCCATGCCCCAAAAGTGTTCCCTCCCAGAGATATGCGCGTTTTATGAAAGTGATGGTACACCAAAGATACACGTATTTAAATCTTTAAAATGGCTCTCCTGAACAAAACTGGTCCCTTTCTATTTTGCGCGTCACATATGCTATTGCATCGCCTCTCGATTAAAATTTATCACACTTCGTGAATTTATGGATTCTTAAATCCTCATTGTGAATGCATTATACATGCATCTGTCATTGTAAGATCGAGTTCCTTCAATAACTTTTCCCGTTTTAGTTTCTTGCAATTTTTGGTAATTTTTTGACTTGAAGGTAAATAAGTAAAAACTTCGTAATTTTTGGCCAGATCGACTCTTACACGCAGAGAAAAGATATGGTTGCTATATGGTCAACGCAACAATAATATGTTCTCTACAATAAAAGCATGCTCGTCACCATTGTATTGTTTTTTTGAATTTCATTTTGACAACAGTATGATTACGGCAATATTAATATTGTTGAAATGTTACAATAGTATTATTGCCAAATTTAGAAATGTAAATATAGTTATAGGAACCATGTAAACATGGTTGGTGCAACAAAAGTATTGTTGTTTAAAACTTACGTTAACAATAATATGATTACGGCAATCACACCCTATGGTTGCGAATATGAACATAACAAAACAGGTTTTATAGAGCATACATGTATGTGTGTGCGTATGTTTTTTATTCATGTACCAAAAAAAAAACACATACACACGATACAGTGAATGGTTGTTGACAAGTATAAAAAAAAAACAATCGGAAGGTAGTTCGATCGATTTTTATTGTGTTTACTTTGTTCGTTAAAATATTCTACTACCGACTGGTCCTCGTTTATTTAAAGTCTGCCTGCACTTAAGTATATAGCCATTGATCACGGTTAAATCGCATTCGTAACTTGCGGTCTATGGATGGTGAAGTAGCATTCACCCCTGCTGGCAAGTAAGAGTATTTTCGACTGCTTTGGCATATATATTTTTGTTTCTTGAATGAAAGGTTCAACAATAACATGGCCTCAAATCTTGGTGTGAACTAATGGCAATGCAATTTAATATAACTTATTTTAAAAAAATCTGCATTTTTGAATAACAACATTACCCAATTCTAATAAATAATTTTGCGAATCCATAGTATGGTTGAGTATGAATCATACTATGGTTGTGGATATAACAGTATGGTTGAGTGCGAACCATACTATTGTTGTGAGGATCATAGTATGGTTGTGGAGATCATAGTATGGTTGAGTGTGAATCATACTATTGTTGTGGGGATCCTAGTATGGTTATGTGTGAATCATACTATTGTTGTGAGGATCATAATATTGTTGTGACCCAATAATATACCCAACAATATTGTCACCCCAACCATGCTTTTTTCTGCGTGTATAAACCCTGCACCATAGATCCGCTATTGAGACATCCGAGACATATGAAGCATCATATTTGTAGTCCCTATAATCTGAGTCAAATCTCCAAATTGGCATTTGTTCGAACTACAAGCATTCGGTTGGATAAACCGACTTTCTGTTGCAATAACCAAAATTCCATAGTATTGATGGTAACATGGCTCGAGATATCAAAAACAATGATCAGATACGAGGGTTGCCATATACATTTCTGGCCTAGGCAACACAAAGTGTTGCCTTGTGCCATCTGACATTTCCATTGGAAAGTCAGACATTTTTTAGCATAAACGTACTCAGAACGTTTTGACGTACGACCATCATTTGTGTTGTTTACAGTGACATGAAAAAGTCAATTTGGCAAAAAAAATGGAATTAACTCGTGAACATTTTCGTGCGACCATTTTTCACAACTTTCGACGTGGATTATCACGACAAGAGTGCATCGATGAACTTAAATCTTTGTATGGCGATGAAGCATCATCTTATAGTACTGTGAAAAACTGGTTTAATAAATTCAATCGTGGCCGACGCTAGCTCAAATTCGAAGGCCGTGAAGGTCTTCCAAAAACGGCCGTTGTGCCAGAGAACATTGATGCCGTGCGTGAACTAATAATGTAAGATCGTCATGTGACATACCGCGAGATAGAGACATTCTTGGGCATTTCTGACACCAGCATACATTCGATATTGCATGAACACCTGGCCGTAAAAAAGGTTTGTTCTCGTTGGATCCCGCACAATTTGACAATCGCTCAAAAACAAGCTCATGTCGATTGGTGCAATCAAATTTTGGAAAAATTCGATCGCGGTGCTTCAAAAGACGTTTATAGGATCGTCACAGGTGACGAATCATGTATCTATGCGTATGAGCCCGAAACAAAACAGCAATCGACCGTGTGGGTCTTCGAAGACGAGCCAAATCCAATGAAAGTTGTTCGTGGAAGAAGCACTTCGAAGCAAATGGTCGCCTGTTTCTTCGGCAAAACTGGTCATGTGACGACTGTTCCGCTTGAGCAACGTAGAACAGTCAATTCTGAGTGGTACACCACAGTTTGTTATCATGAAGTCTTCGAAAAAATTCGAAAAACTAAGAAGAGAATACGAATCAATGTGCACTATGATAATGCGAGCTCTCGGTTCAAACCAGCGCATTTTTGACTGTTAAAACGCAGAATTGATGGGTCATCTACCGTACAACCCTGCATAGGCACTTAATGACTTTTTCTTTTTTCTCACATCAAGAAAAAAATGCGTGGTCAACGATTTTCGTCGCCAAAAGATGTTGTTGAAGCGTTCAAAAGCCATGTTTTGGAGGTGTCTCAGTCGGAGTGGAAAAAGTGCTTCGACAATTGGTTTTAGCGCATGCTAAAGTATAAATCATGCTGGAGAATACTTTGAAAAACAATAAAACCATTTTTTGATGATAAATATTGCATTTGTATTTTTAGGCCAGAAATATATATAGCAGCCCTTCTACTGCCATATTAATAAACGAACTCTACTGCCATATTAATAAACGAACGAACTGCCATATTAAAAAACGAACCCTTCTACTGCCATATTTATAAACGAACTCTTATTAAAAAAATATTTTCCAGAATAAAGATACTGCAATTTAGCGACATTTCTCAGACTTTATCAGAGTGTCCGCCATAAATTATTCAAACCAACAACCAATTGTTTCCCGAGTAAAGACCACCCTTAGCTTGACAAGAAATATTGGTTTATACCTTAATAAATTCTTTAGAGGTTATAGCATTATTGCAATGCTTATCAAAACTATATATCCAAGGACTTATTTATTTTACTGAACAGTTGACCCATTGCAAGGCGGTAAAATATTTAATTTTATTCAAAAAATACTTATAACCAACAATCTAAGACAACATTCAATACATGTACAAGTTCAGTTCCAATAATTATCTCAATTTGTTAGGATAACCGATACTTGTTTTCTTTAACCAAAAGTGCCAGTTTCCTCTACTGAAAATTGGTTTGTACCCAATCAACATTCGGCTGTAACTTTGGAATACATAGTACGTGCAACCACCAACATTCGGTTGGCAAAAAATTCAGTTGTGGCAACAAATCTGTACTCTGTGTGTAGTTGAATTTTTTTGGCTTTTACTACTGGGCGCTAGTTTTGACCAGGAAGACCATATTTTGGAACCCTACTTTCCATTAGTTCGATTTCCAATCTCAGCCCAATCATAAAAGTAGTGCCATATTTTGTTTCTTAGTGCAATGTCTTTTATCATATTACACAGTACAACACATGATTTCGGGACTCAATTCTGATAATTGTATGTGAAAGTAGCCCCATTCGTTTGGTCAAGATACATCAAATAATAATTTAATAATTAATTTGAAGTTAGTAAGTATCGTATATGGGAATTTGTCACGTTTTTGGCTCTTTTGTTTGTCATAACTCGAGAACCACTAGTCCGAATAAGCTGAAACTAATTTTTACAGATTAAAAATTACAAGTTTTTAATCTGTTCATATAACGTTTCGCTACATAAGCAACAGTTTCGCAGTTATAAAAAAAGTATGAAGAAAAAAAATATTTTTTGCCAAAAAAAACTAAAGTTTTTTTTTTGTAATTCATAAAAAATACAAAACGGTAAAAAGTGTCAAGTCTTATTACTTTCACGTAAATTCACATAACCTATAAACAAAACGAGACATAGATCGAGAAAATCGATTTACGCGTTGCGCTTTTATGCACAGTTAAGTGAAGGTATGAATTTCAAAAATTTGCTCGAGATATGTACAAAATTCGTTGATGACTTTTTTAAGATTCTCAGAACTTAAAAAAAAAAAGTAATAAGCAAAAGGTTATTTGATTTTTATGATTGCTCATAAATGTGCGTGGACGCTGAATTGATGTTCTTATTCATTTATGATACCTAATCCGTTCGCAGTCAATTAATGAGAAAAAAAGAAACGTGCACATAATTATGTGTGTTTTTCCGTTGGCTACCCGCATGATTTTTTTACAGAAATTCGACCCACATTGTGCATGTGACGCATTGAAACAAGTCATCTAAGCCATTTTAGGAAAGAACCGTGTATAGCGAGATGACATACAGACAAGAGTGGACAACTTGCTGTATTATTTTGAAAAAATCAATGCATCCATGACGTTAAAATTACATTTCATGCATTTCCTTCTTGATACCATTTTGACACAATTACCTCAGGAATCGGTCGAACAAGGAGAGAGGTTCCACCAGGTGACCATGCCAATGGAAAAGCGATTCAAAGGCAAAGAATTGGATGCATTGCTTGCGGAGGTTAGTTGTGGAGTTCTAAAAGAAAAAAAAAATGCGGTTTGAAGATGAAAGCACCGAAGATGAAGATGACACTGAAATTTGTGGACACACCGAACAAAACATGCCCTTGAACATTATCTCTATCTCGGATGATGGTGCAGACTTAGAACATGAATATGAACAACCTACGAAGAAAATAAGGTCATCAGAACCACAAGCGTCAACTTCAACGAGGATGGATAGTGACAATAATTGAAAATGTTCTAAATTTTGTTTCCATGCATAGATAACAATAAAAATCTCATATTTTCTGTGTAATAGCTGTAGTATGAATCGGAATGTTTATTTTCATGCAAAATAAAGAATCAATTAAAAAGTCATCAATGTTTTTTTCAAAGAATTTTGTGCATATCTCGAGCAAATTTTTGAAATTCATACCTTCACTTAATTGTGCATAAAAGCGAAACGCGTAAATCGATTTTCATCATCTATGTCTCATTTTGTTCATAGGTTATGTGACTTTACGAGAAAGTAATAGACCTTGACACTTTTTACTGTTTTGAATTTTTTATGAAATTAAAAAAAAAACTTTAATTTTGTAGGCAAAAAATATTTTTTTTCTTCATACATTTATTTATAACTGCGAAACTGTCGTTTATGCAGCGAAACGTTGTATGAACAGATTAAAGAAATTGTATTTTTTAATTTTTTTAATATGTTTCAGCTTATTCGGACTAGTGGTTCTCAATTATGACAAACGAAAGAGCCTCAAACGTGACAAATTCCCCTATACGATGCTTACTAACTTTAAATTGATTATTAAATTATTATTTGATGAACCTTAACCAAACGAATGATGCGGAAGCTCTTCTTTTTATGGCTACTTTCACAAACAATTATCAGAATTGAGTCCCGAATCAATCACCTATAAAATGTTGTACTGCGTTAGGGATATCCTCCTCTTGCTGCTGCTACTCTACTCTACAAGTCATAGTAATAAGGGTATTGCAGAATATAGGGAAAAACCCCGGAAGCTATACTACGTGATAAATAAAGTGTAAACTAATTGTACCTGATTTTAAATTCTTTTAGTTTAGGTACAGACGCAAAATGAGTTATGAAATCTCAAAATTCTACCAACACATTTACACGATTTATATATAAGTATATGTAGTATATATGTACATAAATATATTATGTATTCATAACATACCTTGTCCGTATATAAACGCTTCGTTAGTTGAATAATAAAACAACAATGTGTGGAGGAGTTTTGCTAATGGATGACAATAAATCGTCCTTGTCTGAACGCAACAAGGAGTTTCGTACTCTGCAATCCTTTATGAAATATTTGTATGCATGTATTTTTCTTGCTACTTACATACTACGCGCATTTGTTCTTGTAAACGTTCGAGTTGGTATATTTACACTAGCTTGGGTCACGCTTTATGTAACTTAGTTAAAGTGAATACTATCGTGCATGAGATGTGAAAAACGATTAAATTGAATGGTTAAATTAAAGACGACTAATATTTTTCGGCAAAATTATGACCCACAAGATCCATAAACCGCCAGAACCACCAAAGACTCTTTACTGACAGCGATCTACATACAGTTCATGGAACTGAAAATTGCGATGTCAGTTATAAAATAAATTATTTTTAGTTGTTGTAACAACAATATATTTTGTTTTGAAATCGTGTTCGTCTACAAGAGATCAGCTTCGATATCCAGATGAAGGAAACGCGCCATTTGAAATAAATGCGTCCTAAGAAAAGTGGGGGTCATCTATGTTTGCTTCGTCGAACAATGGAAGAGGTGCAGCACATCATGTGGTCCTTGATGGCATGTGGGACAAACGTCCGGAACGTTAGCATCAATTCGCGCCCATCCAGATCGACTGCACCATCCAGATCTCAGCTGAACCAGAACCACTCGCATCTGCCGAGGTAGCCTCTTTTCCTCTGTTGAAATCTCCGTGGGATGTTCCCCTAGCACTGCATTCATGCTATAGCTGGATACTGCTGCTGCGACTTCATCAGCGTGAATGTCGGTCAGACCTGCCTGATAGTTTCAATGATAAAAACGTTCTCTCATGTAACGCTGGAACTCTCTCTCTCTCAAGGTTTTGAAAATCGTAGCTGATCTGCCTGCGCGTAGGCATTTATTCATAAGATGGTGATTGGGATGATTATACTGCTTACATAACAAGAAATTGTGTCTGCGCACAGAAAGGACCTTTGTCTGAATTGTACTCACATTCGCTGACCGCACAGGCGCTGCGCACTTCTCTACCAACCGAACTTTCGCTTTGTAAGAGATCAAAACGGGGTTTTTGTCGGAATACCATGTGCTGGCGGCTAGTATACTGTTCCTACTTTTAAGCTTGTCTCAGAAAGTTGTATAAAAAGGCTGTGATGTTGACACCATCGACTTTCACATTAAGTGATAACCGCACCTCTGTGTTGCTGAAGATTTGGAGGCAGATATTTTCATACTCCTAGCAGTGAAGAAGCGTGCTAAGTCAATGGGGTAATAATGTATTTTCTCGCATACGTCCTGAGGTCCTGACTCCAGAATTGAGCAACCATCAGCGTATGACACAATTTCAACGCCCTCTGGTGGTGCATTTTGAATATGTAGAGCTAAAACAGTGCCTGTGATATCACCCCACCCTGGGGAACGGCTTTTTTGACTCTACAGTGCTTGGACTTCCTGTCTCTTTAATACGTATGCATATAACCCAACTTCTTTCTGCAATGTACTTGAACAGAGTGGGACGATTGAGCGTGTTGGAGGCCTTAGTAAGGTAAAGAGCCACGAGAAAAATCCTGTCGTTAAGCTTGTTCTGGTTAAGGCCGCCACTTATACGTGTGGTGATGGCGATCAAAGCAGTTGTTGCGCTCTGCTGCTTGCCGAACCCATGCTGATGATCAGCACATGTAAGGTGTTCGATTAGGCTGATAAACAGTGCTTTTAGCGTCTTTGCTACTGGCGGAAGCAACAAGATCGGCCTATACGATTCTGCTGTGCTTGCCTGGCCTGGCTGCTGTACCACTCTGCCCATTTTCCAGGCACCGGGAACTAAGTAAGTGGCTAACGACAGATTGTACACTTTGGTCATGTACTCTACTCCCTTGGAGATGTTGAAGCACTTGGATACCCCCAAGTGCTTCAACATCAGCATTGAGATTCCGTCAAGACCAAGCGGTATTGATGACTTTGCGCTGTGAATGACCGGGGCAAATTCGCCAGTGGTAGATTTTGGTGCATTTTGTTTTCCTTTTTCCTTATTGCTCTCTGGTGCTCAATAAAAAGGCGGTTCAAAAAACTCGCGCACCGCTACAAATCTGTCACTGTTCTGTCATCAAAAGTGACGGCTGTCCGATCATGCGTTCTTCCAGGGTTAAAAAACGATTTGACCAATGTCCACAACTTACCAATTCGAGAACTTAGGTTAGACTTCTTTAAGTGCTCTAGCCATTTGTTCCGCTTATATTCGTTGATCAACCTATTGAGAGTTGAGATCCTTAATTCTAGGTCCTGCAGGGTTACAGCGGCAAATGTCAGCACGCTCATCTGCGAGTCCCGCTGCCTCTGTTGGGAAATTTTATCGTATCTCGGGTATTCGACCAGCAGGAATATGGTGAGCGGCTGCTGCGTTGATGATGGGCCGGAACTTCTTCTCGGCTCCTGGAACATCTGAGGGAATGAGTAGATTATTAAAACTGCGGTTGGTGACTAAAGGTATCCCAACCAGGTTTTTTTTGCTGAAGATACTTATGACGTTCAGAGATTATAACTTTTTTTTAGTTATTTTTCTTAAAGAACCTATGTAAAATCATGGCTACTTGTTAAACCCGGCCTGCCGAGCACGTCCGAAGTAATCATATGTGACAGCGCATGACAATCTACCTAAGGGTAGACAAAAATCAATTTTCATTTTTTTTTTGATGTGCACAACATCTGAGCATCGAATGAGACCGATCCCATGCCCCAAAAGTGTTCCCTCCCAGAGATATGCGCGTTTTATGAAAGTGATGGTACACCAAAGATACACGTATTTAAATCTTTAAAATGGCTCTCCTGAACAAAACTGGTCCCTTTCTATTTTGCGCGTCACATATGCTATTGCATCGCCTCTCGATTAAAATTTATCACACTTCGTGAATTTATGGATTCTTAAATCCTCATTGTGAATGCATTATACATGCATCTGTCATTGTAAGATCGAGTTCCTTCAATAACTTTTCCCGTTTTAGTTTCTTGCAATTTTTGGTAATTTTTTGGACCAATGCCCGATTACAAATTTAATGGGAGTGTGAGCAGTTTGCCGTCCTGCTACCATTGTAGCGTTAATCCCAATAGGCAGATTAATTCGGCAATGTGCACGAATCAAACACATAATCAATGAAATAAAAAAACTTTTTATTTGCTTTGTCAAAAGCATTAATCGGCCTTTAACTTAATTTTTAGTTTGCTGCTTCTCTTTCCTAATCGGGCATTCGTGCGAATTAATTGATTTAAAGCTTATTAAGCACTTTGCGTTTTTATCCCAATTTTCGATCGAATGTGCAACACCATCCCCGCAGCATTTTCAAACTCTTAAATCGATATTAACGACTTTTTCTTGTTCTCTTTTTAGGTCTTGCATTAGTATTCTTCTTTCATTTTAAAAAACTTTTCGGAATTTCCAAAATTTTTATCCATTTTTTGCTGGATTTTCTTAGCATTTTCTTTTACACAAATCTTCTGCTGATATTTGTGAATGCAGCAAGTGCCAATTATCTCGAATCTCGTTTAGTTTTTCGTATTTAGCTCAAGTATTCTGCCATTGTTCGTGTCCAAATTTCATCAAATTTCTTTATTTAAGAGATTAGTTTTTGATTTTGAATAAAATCGTACTATAATTATAACAGATGACAGCGCCACCTGTTGGCACTGAACATAAGAGAAACCTGTCGACAGGATAATGTTACATTTGGTCTAAGTACCGGTCAAGCGGTTCGCGAGTTTAAGGCGCTCGTACACCGAACATTACCTTTTTTTATATGAATACAATGAAATTATTAAATTATAATCCTTTTTGAAATTGGTTCAAATCGGTTCATATTATAATAGCACATAAAGGTCGTTTTCGAATCAGAATCCGTAGCCCTTAGTACCATACCTTACATTAGACTTCGTAAAGAATGTTACCACTGTCCAATAAATAGCTGAGGTCCCTATTTTCGTATAGCATCCACACCTCTAGAATTTGTTATTATGTCGAAGACATATTAAATCCGGCATTGTCCCAATTTTGTTTAGTGCATTACGGAATATTTTTAAATAAACCAGGCAAATGTGGAACTGGTATGGTCCAATTTTGCCTGATAATACAAGTTTTAGAAAGCGTTATACAAAGAGTCTATGAAACCGCGATTCTATCACTATTTTCAGCGGTGGTTAAAACTTAAAAGCAACCACTTACTTTATGGACGATCCACTCTAATATACGCATAAATATGTAGTATGTCTATAGATGTGTATCTTATAAACAAATCGTTTTGTTTTATATAAATATGTAAATTTGTTACAATTCATTTGTTTGTTTTGACATTCTGTAAAGTCACGCAAAACAGTTTGTTTGTTTTTAACACTGCAAACACCCAATCAGCCACACACACACACTCCTTGGCAGTCCTGTGAGGCTCCAAGCTACCCACCTGGTCCGCCTCAATGGCGACGATGTCTTAGAGGTTCGTTGGCACAGTGCGCTTTATGCTAACATATGGCCATTGAAATAATATTGATTTATGTCGTCAATTTCATGGGAAAACGACAGGAAATTTAGGTTAGGTCGGGGATTTTGGTACGAAAATGGTCATCTGGAAATATCCTGTCACCCTTTATTTAAATATAGTTAATATAGGAAATTAAGGTTAGGTCGGCGATTCTGGTACAACATTGGCCATCTGGTAATATCCTGTCACCCTTTATTTAAATATAGTTACTGGAGTTAAACCCTTTACCAAACTGTGGAAGAGGGTATTATAAGTTAGTTTCATGGCAAATGCTTGTAGATACCAAAAATATGTAAGCTAGACAAAACGTTAAGTGTACCGATCGACTGAGAATCAATAGCTGTTCGGTCTCTCCGTCCGTCCGTCCATTTTAAACCTGCTATCGAATTATGGGTCGTAGTTAGTGTCAGATTTTAATGAAATTTGGTGGAATTCGGTTCCTTTTGCCAAGGGCGGATGCTATTTAAATTGAAGAAAATCGGGTCAGTTTAGATATAGATCCCACCTACTATTTGTATATATGTGACGCGCAATATAGAGAAGGACTTTAGGTTAAAAACCAGTTTTGTTCAGGAGGTCCCAAGAGGTCAGATTAGGTCCCTTTCTATTTGCGCTTACAATCGTCGACTTCACTTTCATAAAACGCGCATATCTCTGGGAGGGAAGGAACACTTTTGGGGCATGGGATCGGTCTCATTCGATGCTGAGATGTTGTCCATCAAAAAAGAAAAAAAAATGAAAATTGATTTTTTTTACCCTTAGGTCCCTTTCTCTATGCGCTGTCACATATTTACTTTTAAAATCTGTGTAAATCCAGACCTGTTCCAGAGCACCGTTACTAAACTTCTGATTCGGAATGTAATTACCATTCTTAGGTTAAAGTCGGTCAAAAGCCGACAGTCGGTTTTTTAAAAAGGCGGTTTAAATAAAAAACCAAAATGACGGTTTTCGGAATACCCCGGTTTTCATGACTCTCTTGTACGAGCCATCATTCAGTACGAGTTAATGGGGTACACCGAACCACAACCATTCGGTTGGCGAAAAATCGGTTGTGGCAATGAAGTTAAGGTGATCACGGAATGTATTAAATGGCATTGCTTAAGATTCTGTGTTAATTCTAACTCTGGTCTTAATTCAAGGTCTTGTATCTGTAACGTATCAAGTGACATGAGGAACATCGAAGAAGATTTAACATAATTTTTTCAATCTGTCAAAAACGACATAAACAAATATTTTTTTTTTTCGTTTTGTAATTTTAACAAGAGCGGACTTATAATCATTGAATTGGAGAGGACCTTTCCATAATACTAAATTATGTTTTTTCGAACTATACTAAATTATAGTTAGATGGGGTGCAGAACGTGGCCTCAAATCGCGCAAGTTGTATGGATGTTATATCATGCACCGATATGGTCTATTTTTGCCAGACTTAGCTATAAGTCTACTGTAATGCACCTAGCCATATTTTAGCAAAAATGGATTAACATGTACCTTATGGAATGCAGGTCCTTAAATCGTTGGGCCATTGCATGAGGGCGACAGAAAAACATGAACTCGTATAGATCAATTTCGCCCAGTTTAATAATTAGACGCCTATAACGAACCCTTCTATCTCTGAGCCAGATTGAATTGAATTTATGCCTTTTGCAGTTGATAGGCCTCATATGCGTTTGGTCCTTTGTGCAGGGGCTATTCAAAGATACGTATGTACTGATCTGATCCTGTTTTATCTGAAGTTATCAGATATGGTCCTGTAAAATTGTATTTTATTGCTGACTTCTAGAGCGTTAGGACCCCAAATCGGGGGTCCTTTGAGCTGGGATTTTTAAAGGGTGGTCTAACTAAAACGTACGATGCTAATCTATATAATGGGTGATCCATCTAGAGGTTTTTTTTTTCAGAACAAAAAATATACAAAAATTCAAATCAAGTGTGGAATTTTTATTGGTAATTTAAAGGGACATTTAATGGCATTTATTTTTTGAATATAATGTCCTTCAAATGTTGACCGCAACTAAGCCTCAGGGTTTCCATTCTGAGGGCCCAATTTTGTATGACTCGTTCGAGCATTTCGACCGGTATGGCTTTAATGACACGCGTAATGTTGGCTTCCAAAACCTGAATCGTATCTGGTTTGTCAGCATAGACCTTGGACTTTACGTATCCCCAAAGATAAATATCTAAAGGTCTGATATCACTCGATCTAGGTGCCAACTCACCTGTCCAAAACGTGAAATTAGCTGATTATCGAAATTACCTCTCAATAGATCCATTGTTTGAGCAGCTGTATGGCAAGTGGCACCGTCCTGTTGAAACCAAGTGTCGTCAAGATTACGGCCTTTAATTTCAGGTAGCATAAAGATCGATATCATGAAGCGATAGCGAGCACCATTCACGGTTACGTTCCGGCCATCATCATTTTTGAAAAAATATGCACCGGTGATTCCACCCGCTTATAAACCCGACCAAACCTTGGTTTTCTCTGGGTATAATGGCACCTCTTGAACCTCTTCTTGTTGCTCTTCAGCCAAAGTGTGGCAATTTTGTTTATTGACTTTGCCATTGAGCCAGAAATAGGCCTCATCACTGAACAAAACTTTGGTCGAAAAAAGCGGATCTTCCCTTTTCTCACCGAACGCTCATTTCCATAATACAGTTGAAGGTAATTATTTTGAAGGTAATTATTTTCAAAAATTTAATGCCATATAATTTCCTTTCAAATTACCAATAAAAATTCTACACTTGATTTGAATTTTTATATTTATTTTTGTTCTGAAATAATACCTCTAGATGGATCACCCTATATATCGAAACACTGTGCGATTTAGAGCGAACGGACTGATATCTCTCTAAAAATCAACTAATCATTCTGCATCGATCGGTTTAATAAACATGGAACCTGTCTCCTTTTCTTTTAGGTGCTACAAATTGAAGCACAAAGTCATTACACCCTGTACTGCAGTGTTGTGTAGGGTGAAAAAAAGCGTTTAATAAACGCCAACCCGCCATTTGCAAAAGACTTTGAATCTTCCTATAAGGTTATACATTTTAGTTCACCCTTTATACGAGTATGTTGAAATGTTGATTTTGAAAAAAGTTATAAAAGTTCCGGAAGCTTCAAACCTCTACATCAGCGGGAGGAAAATTAAAACAAATCGTGTATAGCATATTTATGCATTTCAATATATAAGGGTAATTCCGGCCTGCCCGTAAAAAAATACTAAAATATACCTCTGTGGAAGAGGGTTACCGCAATTCGTTTCATATGGCGCTGACATATTTTCCATTGATTTTAAATTTTCATACCTGTGAATTTAAACTCATGCCAAGCGCTATACTTACCTACCGCACTTCTTCTACTAAAAGGTACTAACTCAGAATTTTCTAGAGTAAAACTGTTTGCTTGCTCTCCTAAAAAACTCTTAAACATAAAGAAGTTCTTGTCCTTTTTGTTGACGAAGGGGTTAAAAAAACGTCAACAATTTTTACTGTTGGTGAAATGGTTACTGTGAAGCGTTTTTGCACAAAAAATTTAAAATTGGAAATTTTAAGTTATTACATTTTTGTTGAAAAAGTGCGATATGTACGTATAGCAGACGCCATAGGCAGGCGTCTGCTACATGAATATATTCAAATATTTGCATGGTATATTTCTGTGTGTGTGTGTTTTATGTGTTTGCAATATGTGATTGTATTTATCTAAGTCACGTGCTTGGAATAAATTATTCGGAATAAAGCCTTGAAAAAGGCGTCATTTTAAGTTTTTGCACTTTTGTCACATTTACACGACTTTCTTGGTGCGGAAATACATGTGTCATGCCACACACGACCATATCTTCATTATTCACAGTTATGTCCAAAAGGTGGAATTCCTTAGGGGATGATAACGTGGAAGGCCACTATTATTCATTGAATTTAAAATTTTACCGAATTTCATGGAATAATTGCCATATAGAGGACAATAAAATTTAAATTCTGCATCGATAATAAACAGAAACATCGTCCCTTACTAAGAAATAAAAATGACCTCAACTTCCGCTTCCGGGTTGTGTACCACTGTACACACACCACTGAGTGTGTGCTTATCAGAGAGAGAGAGAGAGAGAGAGAGAGAGAGAGAGAGAGAGAGAGAGAGAGAACGTAAGAGCTTTCCATCCGCTGTAAAACTACAGCTATAAATTTGTGCATGCAATTTATGCGTTCAACAAAAGGGACACTTGCTATTTCATTTTTAAGAGAGTGCATGTGTGCTCATAGCCCATATTTGTATACCCTACACCAAACTGTGGTACAGGATATATTGATATAGTACTACCATTTGTAACAATTCAAAGAATTGGACATAGAAATCACACTGAGAAATCAGATTTGTTGTCAACGCCGATTTTTTTGCCAACCTAATACTGGTGGATGCATGCACAACTCTTGCATTCCATTAGTATGTTGACTGGGTACATGGAAATTTTCTGTTGAGGGAACTGACGCATCGGTTGAAGTTGCGAAGTATCAGTAACCCTAACTAATTAAGGTTATTATTGAAACTGAATTTGTACATGTATTGGTTGTTGTTATTGACTTTTGGTTAAAAATACTTTCGAATTCGTTTGTCACTGCCACGAACATTTGTCAACTGGACCAACTGATGGTTAAATGATGAAGGCGATGAAGCACCATGCTATAGCACTGTGAAAAACTGGTTTAATGAATTCAATCGTGGTCGACGCTCGCTCAAAGACGAAGGTCGTGAAGGTAGTGGTCGTGTTGTTCGTGGAAGAAGCACTTCGAACCAAATGGTCGCCTGTTTCTTCGGCAAAACTGGTCATGTGGCTACTGTTCCGCTTGAGCAACGTAGGACGGTCAATTCTGAATGGTACACCACAATTTTTTTGCCTGAAGTCGTCGTAGAAATTCGAAAAACAAACAAGAGAATACGAATCATTGTGCATCAGGACAGTGCGAGCTCTCACTCATCGGCTCAAACCAGCGCCTTTTTGACCGGCCAAAACGTCGAATTGATGGGTCATCCGCCGTGCAGCCCTGACTTGGCATCCAATGACTTCTTTTAATTCCCGCACATCAAGAAAAAAGTGCATGGTCAACGATTTTCGCCGCCAGAAGATGCTGTTGAAGCGTTCAAAAACCATGTTTGGAGGTGTCTCAAACGGAGCGGAGAAAGTGTTTCGACAATTGGTTTGAGCGCATGCAAAAGTGTATTAATCATGCTGGAGAAGAATTTGAAAAACAATAAAACCATTTTTGATGATATACATTGGCATTTTCATTATCAGGCCAGAAATATAAATAGCAGCCTTCGTACCAACTAAATGTTAAAAAAACGTGTTTTCAGATAAAGCTCATTTTTATCTCGGTGACTATGTCAGGAAGCAAAATTACCGCACATTAGGTTCAGAGAACCCTCATGTGACTCATTGGGCCAATATTCTTTGAAAACGAGCATGGAGCCGGCGTTACCGTCAACGGTGAGCGTTACCACGCTAAGCTTAACACATTTTTGTTTCCAATAATTGAAGAGAATGACATGAACGCCATTTGGTTTTAATAAGACAATGTCAATTGGCCTCCGCGAAGCTGTGATTTGTGCAATTTAGATTACTATCTGTGGGTAGAAAGGAGAGAATAAATGATACGCAAAGCATCCAGACACAATTTAAGCTTTTTTAACATGAAATCGAAGTTGTCATTAAAGATATTCGACCCGAAACAATCAATCATAGTTCAGGTGACAGCTGTCCAAACGACCAACTCTGAAAAAAGTGTGGCTAGATCAAAAACCACACGTCTAAAAAAAACACTCTTATTTAACAATTGTTTTAAATTTAATGAAAAAAATGATTATAATTTTAGTAGCTAAAAACGTCTTTTGATTAAAAAACCATTATTTTCCTCTGCATGTGTGTTTTAATTTTTCAATGAAATTTGGGTAGACTTTAGCGTTATGTGATTTGCACCAAATTTGTTATTGTAGGCTTGTACACTCAAGGGAAACTTCTTCGACCCAGAAATCAAGGGTCGCAGCAACTTCCAGTTTTTGGCTTATATGCTAATGCAATGGTTCCATAATATTTGTTCTGAATAGACCAATTTGCTCTAAGTTTGTCCGGGATTGGTTCCTCTTCCTTCCTTAGTTAGTTAATTTTATCGAAATCCAAATTTAAGAAAGTGGTTTTGAATGATATCTTAAATTTTGGTCAGACCTTTGTGCTGGTGCTATGTCAAAACGTAGAACGTAGAACGCGATTTCTATTTGAGGTGCTTCATAGCTCGAGCGTACTGAGTCGTGACAACTTTTATTAACATTAAAGGTAATATGAGTCTCTGGAGACTAGATCTAAATACCTTAAACGTAAGTGTGGGGGCTTTATCGTAATCTTAACTGATTTTTTTAAATTTACACCGCTTCCTTCCTTGGTACAAGAAGAAATATTTCTGCAAATTTTATTAAAACCCACAACACTCCGTGGACCAGGATACTATAATTAAGTTTTATGGCAAATATTTGTAACTAAAAAATTGAGGCCAACTTTTTAATTGCAACAAACGACTTGGAATTACAAGCTTTGATTTACCGCTATCTGCTGTCCATTTAAAGCTTGAAATGGACAGCTTGAAAGCTGAATTATATGCAATAGTCTGTTCTTAGTGTTGTTAAATGGTGAACTCAGATTCGTAATTTCTTTCTTTTTACACAGCTCTAGCCTTATTTAGTGTTTATCAAGCATTTTGCGAATATTTCACCCATTTATGCGCTACCACTTAAAGTCCGTTGTTTTTTGCGGTTATTATCGCTCATCAGCATTTGTAGGTTTAACAGTACTCGTAGCTGCAGCACCCATGCGGAATTTTATAGGGGGTCGTCTGTGAGTTTCAGTTGTTCTGCGTGCACAGTAGGGGTGGGATAGAGTTGTATGGAGATTCCTAGTAGTAAGACTTGGGTATGACTCACCCACTTATTTTGTGGGGTTTGGAAAAGAAATGCGTGGGCCAAAAAATGGGGGAGGTGGGATCGGGGCAAGTGACAGCTCCCCTATAGGAGTAAAATGTATGACCCCATTAATTCTTCCCTTCCAATTTTTTTTCCAAACATAACATCCCCCTATCTTCACCCCCACAGGGGGCTCCCCTACAAAAAATTCTTTGTTTTTTAAATTTTGCTCCCACCGCTTTAACTATCCCAAAAAGTGCCCCATAGTGGAATTAAATGTAAGACCAACTCCCAATATTTCTGCAATTCCAACAGTTTATCAGAACAAATCCACACTCTATCTTCAACCGTTAAGGGAGTCCCCATGCAAATTTTTGTCATGAATACCCTCTATCGCTAACCTATAAGAAAATTCTAATGCAAAATGCACTTGAAACGACCAAAAAAAACAAAATTCACCACCAAATAATATTTTCGTTTAAATTTTCTATTATTATTAATGATAAATTATTTTCGTTTGATTTAAAAGTAAAAATACATGTACGAGGGCGACCGCAAAACTAACTGGCCTGGCACATTTTCTGTTTTACTAGCAACTTCTTTTTTGTTTTTTAAAAGCAATCTTTTAGAAGCCATCTCTCATAATTTCTGAAATATTTAATGATTATTTTCTTTGTTACAAGTGATTGAAGTAAACAAGTTTTATAATTTTTGAAAAATGGAAAATAAAGAGTTTCGTGCGGTAATTAAACACTTTTGTATGAAAGGTTATACGCCACAATTAATCAAAGATGAATTGGATTCTGTTCATGGTGATAATGTACCGTCATAATCCACCGTGAAATCCTGGGTTCAACAATTTAAAATGGGTCGTTCAAGTTCGGAAGATGAACAACGCTCTGGAAGACCGAAAAATGCTACTACTATTGAAAACATTAGATGAAGTGACTAAAGATAGACGAAGTGACTAAAGATAGACGAATAATTTTTAATGAAGTGACTAATATTTAATGAAGTGACTAAAGATAGACGAATAAAGCTCAGAGAACTTGCTGATATTGTTAAAATACACGAAAAACAAGTTTGGAGTATTTTATATGATGAACTCCGCATGAAAAAGCTATCCGCAAGATGGGTGCCGCGTTTGTTGACTTTGCCACAAAAAATCGTCCGTTGGACCAATTCCGAGGAGCTTTTAGCGATTTATCAGCGTGATCCAATAGAGTTCTTGCGCCGATTCATAACTGTTGATGAAACATGGATCCATCACTACATCCCAGAATGCAAAGAACAGTCAAAACAACGGATAGATACCTGGTAATAGTGGTCCCAAGAAGGCGAAAACTGTTAAGTCAGCAGGAAAAGTAATGGCCACAAGGGGTATAATATTTATTGATTATCTTGAGAAAGCAAAAACTATAAATAGTGAATATTATTGTGCATTATTGGATCGGTTGAGTGAAGAAATCAAGATAAAACGACCGCATTTAGAAAAAAAAGTTCTTTTCATCAAGATAATGCTCCTTCACACACTGCATTTTTAACTCAACAAAAACTGGCCGAATTACGATTTGAAATTGCTCAGCATTCACCATATACTCCAGATTTAGCTCCTTCTGATTATTTCTTGCTTCCAAATTTAAAAAAATTTCTCGGTGGCAAAAAATTTTCGTCCAATTGCGAGGTTATTGCTGAAACTGAGTCATATTTTGAAGGTCTTGAAAAATCATATTTTTCGGATGGAATTAAAAAACTTGAAAAACCTTTGATGAAGTGCATTGAGTTGGAAGAAGATTATGTTGAAAAATAAATAATAATAATTCCAAAAAAGCGCTTCTTTTTATGTTAGGCCAGTTACTTTTGCGGTTGCCCTCGTATTTAAAATTCGAAACTTTTTATAGTTCGAAAATGTTAGTCAAATTAATTTAATATTTTCATGCGATGGATAGTTCTTCCGACTTTCGGCGACGACCTCAAGTAACAATATTTTACATCATCGTTAGGACAAATTTTTATTACTTGAAGTCGTCGCCGAAAATTTAAAAAAAAATATTTTTTTGTAGGGAAGCCCATTTAGTGGGTGAAGATAGGGGTAGTTATGTTTGGAAATAATATTGGAAGGGAAAAATTAATGGGGGTCGGTCATACACTTTAACCCTCTAGGTAAGAATCCTAGGTAGTTGCTTTTTGTGAATATTTTCCCCCATCCCACGATGAGCTGTCACTTGCCCCGATCCCACCTCCCCTATGTTTTGGCCTACGCATTTTTCCCAAACCCCACAAAATAAGGAGATGAGCCGTATCAAAATCGAAAACTCTTGCACTATCCCACCCCTTATGTACAGTCATTTCGAAAGAGAATCATGGCGTTGATGACGTTGTATCCAACTTTGTTAGCCTTCCTTGCCATGAATGGTTGGCTAATTTGCATATTTGCACCAGCATTTTTTCAAAGCACAAATGCTGATTAGATTTTTGCTTGAGCAAAAAGCGTATGCACTGGGAAAAAAACGAGAAAACTTTTGCAAATGAGTAGCGACTAAAACGCTCATTGAAATTAGTTGACCAACTGGGGATTATTTTTAGCAATGCCCGTTAAATACGTACTCTGCATTATTATCAGTATAAATGAGCACGTTTCAAAAGTAGCAATTTCCTATGGAAGAGAGTGATAAAGTGACTAAAAATACATTTTATGAGCGGCTGGCCGTAACCAATGCGTTTTTGATTAAAATTGTGCTATGAATTGCTTAGGTTGGATGAGGAAAGGCGTACGTTAAAATAATAAGCGAAAACGAGACGTCGAAAAGCTGCTTTTACAAGGGAGTGCAAAGGTAATGGCAGGTGGTGGCACTCATTACGTCACTACGTCCAAAGAAGAACCGCTTAAAATCTGGACCAACTTCTACTCCGAATTGTTTTAGAAGCCCACCTACATCCGAGCACCGCCCACTCTGTAACTGTCTCAAACACTGAATGAGAGACGATATGTCCACCCTATGTCCTGATCAACCGGAAATCGAGGGAGCTGTCTTGTCACTAAAATATCAGCCAACAACAGCTCGAAAATTCTTGTACCATTTATATAGGGTGATCTATCTAGAAGTATTTTTTCAGAACAAAAAAATATAAAAATTCAAATCAAGTGTGGAATCTTTATTAGTAATTTGAAAGCACATTTTATGGCATTTATTTTTTGAATATAGTTTCCTTCAAATGTTGGCCGTCATCGAAAATCGGACTCAACGGATGGACCATCTGAGACGTAGCCGCGGCCAACATTTGATAAACATAATCTACAAAAAATAAATGCCAAAGAATGTTCTTTTAAATAGTAATAAATGAATGGGGAATTAAATTTGAATTCTGTGTTTTTTTCTTTAAAAAATTACGGAACCTCGAAAAGGATAATGAGTTATAATAACAGAAAACTTTAATATATTTTGAAAATCTATTGATTGCTCTCGATGTGGAGTCTCTATAGAGGTGGCAAGAGCGAGTTGTATTTTTGTGGGCAACTGTGTGAAGAAAACTTGAAAAGTAAGGTTTACAACAGTAGTTCTCATTCGATTGGGGAGAGCCTGTCCTTATAGAGTTCGGTTGTACTTTCAACAATTGCAGCAAAGCTTTCTGAAGAGGGTTGTCACTGACCCGAAATCATGATAAAAACAGTGTGCAGCCACGAAAATCAATGTCACTATGCCATTTTGTTAAACACTTGTCTTCTATTTAAGTATAAAGTACACGCAGAGAAAAGATATGGTTACTATAGGGTCACCGCAACAATAACACTCTGCGACAAATGGTAAGGGTCAGTGATCGGTTTGGAATGAAACGACCGGGGAAAGTTATATTGGTAAAAAAAAAGTCATACGTGTTCCAGCGTTTCGCTGGGTCTCATCTAGGAATCGAGATATATCGATTTGAAGTTAGTAAGTATCGTATAGGGGAATTTGTCACGTTTTAGGCTCTTTTGTTTGACATAACTCGAGAACCACTCGTCCGATTTAGCTGAAACAAATTTAGAAAAATTAAGAATTACAATTCCTCTAATCTGTTCTTAAACCGTTTTCCTACTTAAGCAACAGTTTCGCAATTATAAATAAATGTATGAAAAAAAAATTATTTTTGCCTAAAAAAATTATTTTTGCTTATTTTTAACTTGGAAACTATTACTTGTAAAGGAAAATAATATATGAACAGATTAAGGGAATTGTAATTCTTGGTTTTTTAAAATTTATTTCAGCTAAATCGGACGAGTGGTTCTCAAGTTATGTCAAACAAAAGAGCCAAAAACGTGACAAATTCCCCTATACGATACTTACTAACTTCAAATCGATATATCTCGATTCCTAGATGAGACCCAACGAAACGCTGGGACACGTATGACCTTTTTTTGACCGATATAACTTTCCCCGGTGGTTTCATCCCAAACCGATTGTGGCTGTCGCACAGTGTAATATGTTCTCTACAATAAAAGCATGTTCGTCGTAACCATAGTATTGTTTTTTGAATTTCATTTTGACAACAGTATGATTGCGGCAATATTAATATTGTTGAAATGTAACAATAATGTTGTTGCCGAATTTGGAAATGAAAATATGGTTGTAGTGCAGGTGCAACAAAAGTATTGTTGTTTAAAATTCACGTTAACAATAATATGATTACGGCAATCATAGAGTATGGTTGCGACTATAAACATAACAAAAAAGGTTTTTTTAGAGCATACATGTATGTGTGTGTATGTTTTTTTGATATACCAACAAAGAAACACATACATGTTTATTGTCCAGCAATCGGAAGGTAGTTCGTGGGATTTTTATTGTGTTTACTTTGTTTAGTGAAATACTCTACTACCGACTGGTTCTCGTTTATTTTAAATCTGCCTTAAGTATATAGCCATTTTTATGGTTTAATAACATTCGTTACTTGGGGTCTACGGATGGTGAAGTAGCATTCACCCCTGCTGGCTACTAAATATATTTTCGACTGCAGTTGGAATATGCGAGTATATTTTTGTTTCTTGAATGAAATATTCAATAAAAGCATCGCCTCAAATCTGGCTTTGAACTAATTGTAATGCAATTTAAAATAACTTGCTTGATAAAAATCTCTATTTTTGAATAACATTACCCAATCCTTAAAAATAATTTTGGGGATCATAGTATGGTTAAGTGAATCATAATTTGGTTGTGTCTTAGTATGGTTGACTGTGAATCATACTATTGTTGTGAGGATCATACTATGGTTGTATAAGAAACATACTATGGTTGTAAGGATCATAATATGGTTGTGGATATAATATTATGGTTGAGTGTGAATCATATTATTGTTGTGAGGATAATAGTATGGTTGTGGAGGATAATTGTGGAGGATAATAGTATGGTTGCCTGTGAATCATACTATGGTTGTGAGGATTATACTATGGTTGTGGGTATCACAGTATGGTTGCGTGTGAATCATACTATGATTGTGAGGATCGTAATATGGTTGTATGAGAAACATACTATGGTTGTGAAGATCATAATATGGTTGTGAAGATAATAGTATGGTTGAGTGTGAATCATACTATTGTTGTGAGGATAATAGTATGGTTGTGGAAATCATAGTATGGTTATGTGTGAATCATACTATTGTTGTGAGGATCATAATATTGATGTGCCACAACCATATACGCAACAATAGAATGATACTCTTCGAATATTGTCACCTTAACCATGCGTGTAGATGCAAAAGTCTTGAGCCGGTTAATTCCTGTTCAATGTGTAAAAGTAACAGTAAAAGTAACATTTTGAAAACTTCGATTCTGTATTGTCGAATTCTGACTGGCACTAATTTAAATGTTTCCCGTAAAAATGTGTCAAGCTTCATATAAACAAAATATGTGAACTCGCTGTCGAAAAGTCGTAAATATTTAAAAAATTGAGCCTGACAATATTGTCCATTACATGCTGCAATTTTTCAAAAAGGTTGACAAACGGTGATTTACAAATAAATTTAATAAAATAATATTCAAACTCAAAAATGGAAATTACATACAATAAAATGAATGAGGAAAATCAAATAATTAAGATGCTATGCGCTAAAATTTGCGGAAAAATTTATTTAATGGTACGAGTAACAAAAAACTATTTTACTGGCTTTTTTTTAGTTATTTTTAAGGATTTTATGTTCCAAAATTATTACTCAACAATTTGGAAAAAAATCTGAGGTTGTTCCTGTCGTTGTTCGCTTACGACTTTTGCGTCAAGCATGACTAGTTGGAGCTCGTAAGTCATTCAATAAATTTTCCTTGTTCAATTCGCAGCTTTGTGGGCTTAGTCTTGCATACTTGTTTTTCAAAGTCCTTCACGGTGGTCCTTGTGAGTTCTGCCGATTCCTTTACAAATTGAAACATTATTGGCCGGCAATAATGCGCTGATGATGGCCGAAGATTTTCCATGTGTAGGAAGATTTTAGCCGCAAAGCAACAACGGCTGCCATAACCATAATTCCGTCCGATATTGTAGCCGTCCTATGGTTGGTCGGTCGCCGGTCGATTGCACATGGCTGGGATACTAAGGAAAATATGCGTTTGCATGTATGTAAAGTCACTGCAATGTATTGTTTTTTTTTGTTAAACTTTAAAATAATTCTTTAAAATCTTATTTCTAGCAAATATCAATATCCTTTTAAATAATGTCTCTCCATCGAAGTACTAGAAAAGATGGTTGGTAAATACATTCACTTTTTTATTAAAGGTCATCTTTTTTGCGCTTAAAAAATCGTTAGATGCACTGTATAAATTTGAATTTATTATATTCAGTTTCGTTTAATTTTGAACTTTTTCATTTGCTGTTGTGAAGAAGTTCATTTCCATAATACAATGAAAAGGACGGAACAAACAGATGTGGCGTTTTTTTACGAAAGTTTAACGAAAAATTGTGTGGTCATTTTAACATTGAGACATTTTTCTATATTTAACGAAATTTATTCAATTCGTAATATGGAGTTTATATTGAAGTATTGACGAATTAAGTAAATAAGTAGACAAATCTTGTAGTGGTGAATGGTTCTCTACGTCACTAGACCAATTTTTACTGAGGAGCGCGGTAACTTGCTTATTTGGGAATGGAATTAAAAATTTATGAACCTTAGAAAAATTTACTTTATATTTTAATTATATTGAGCAGTAAGGGAATTTTTAAACTACATGGTTTTAAATGGTGTATCTGGCAAATGTCAACCTTCGCTATCCACACACTGCTGCATACGTTTTCTAAAGTTTTCATAAACTCCAACAAGCATGTCGACTGGTATTCTGCCAATTTCAGCCTCAATATTGGCTATTAGGTTAAAAGTGTTCGGACGGTCGATATACACCTTCTGCTTCAGGTAACCCCAAAGGAAAAAATCGCATGGGGCTAAGTCTGAAGAGCGTGCCGGCCAGTTCACATCACCCTCAAAGAGATAAGCCGTCTAGGCTGCTGTGTGTGGAGTGGCACCATCCTGTTGGTGCCATGTATCCCCTAATTGCATTGCCTCAAGAGCCGGCTGAAAAAAACGTGTATCATAGTCGAGTACCTTTCGGAGTTCACAGTTACGGTAAGACGGTTATTCTGGCAAAAGTAAGTGCCAATGATATCTACTCGTGATATGGCGCACCACACAGTGACGCGGTTCGGGGGGTTTTTTTTCACTCCAGTAGCGCATATTTTGTTTGTTTACACACCCACTGAGGTGAAAATGTGCCTCATCAGAAAAGAACACAATTGCGTCACGGGGTATTGTTGGAAGAATGACTTCACAACAGGTCCGACGTGTCAAATAGTCCCGTGCTGACAATTTTTGGACCATGCACGTTTTATACGGGTAAAAATGCAGTTCACCATGAAAAATCTGGTGAAGGGAACGTCTGGAAATGCGAAGAACAAGTGATTTCTTCCTAGCAGAACGTTTCGGAGATTGCAGTACTGCTGCTCTAACTCTCTCGATGTTTTGTGGTGTTGTAATCCAACTCTAAGGTCCTCTTCGTACACAGGACACATTAACTGCTGTTCTCAATGAAGTTACCCAATTTACAATTGATTGCCGTCCAGGAACACGTCCGCTTGGGGAAACAGAGAATCGTAAACGAAAAGCGCGCTGCACTGCAAAAATCGAGTGCGAATTTGAAAAATACGCTTCAACACAAAATGACCTCTTCTTACGTGTCTAATGCATGATGGCAACTGAAAGGCAGACGAAGACAAATCTCCCGTCAGCCACTATAAGCCACGCATACTCTCCACTCTCTTCGACCAACAGTGCCGCCACAGCCTGCTGTGCAAAAAAGCAAATTTCGCGCTCCACCCTGTACAAAGGCGAATAAATTCTGATGGTATCCCATTTGTAACAGTTTATCTCTTATCCGAGTGTCGAAGTTATCCTTGTTATCGATGAAGAGGTACGAGGATTGCTATTTATATTTCAGGTGCTGACAATACTAGTGTTCCCAAATGCAAAATAGAACTTCCATTGGAAACTCCGACCTTTTGTTTAGCATAACTTCACTTAGAACTTTTTGTCATTTGAGGGCGAATTGTGATGTTTTCAGTGTGTGTTGAACAATTCATCTCAGTCAAAAAATGGAATTATTCCCTGAACATTTTCGTGCGATGATTTTTTACGATTTTCGGCGTGGGTTATCGAGACAAGAGTTTATTTAAATCGACTTGTTTCGACTTTTGTCGATGAAGAACCCATCAAAAAGCACTATTAACTGCTGGTATCAAGAGTTCAGTCTCGACGCCGTTCGCTCCTGGATGAATTTCGTGAAGGACGTCGAACTTCGGTCACTTTGCCAGAAACCATCGATGCTGTGCGTGAACTGATTAAGCAAGACCGACATGTGACATACCGTGAGATCGGGGCATCCTTGGGCATTAGTATGACAAGCATCAATAAAATATTGCATGTTCATTTGACCGTGGAAAAAATTTGATCCCGTTGCATCCCACATTATTTGACGAATGCTCAAAAAAAGGCTCGTATGGATTGTTGCAAAGAGATATTTGAAAAGTATAACTGCGGTAGCTCAAAGGCAATGTATTACATTGTCACAGGTGACGAATCATGGATCTATGCGTATGAGCCCGAAACAAAACAGCAATCGACCGTAAGGGTCTTTTAAGGTGAGCCAAATTCAACAAAAGTTATTCATGGATGAAGTACTTCGAAGCAAATGATTGCGTTTTTTTGGTTTTACCGGCCATGTTGTCACAGCCAGTGCCATTAGTTGAACGTAGGATGTCAATTCTGAGTGGCATACAACCATCTGTTTGCCAACAGTGTTCGGAGAAATGAGGAAAGATAATAGGAGAAGACGGATCATTTTGCATAACGACAAAGCGAGCTCTCACACATCACCTGAAACGATGAGCTATTTGACCACTCAAGATGTCGAATTGATGGGCCATCCACCATACAGCCCTGATATGGCACCCAATAACTTTCTCCTATACCCTAGCATCAAAAAAAAAAAATCGTGGTCAACGTTTTTCATCGCCCGAAGCAGCTGTTGAAGCGTTTAAAAATTAGGTTTTGGAGGTGTCTCACCTGAAACGATGAACTATTTGACCACTCAAGATGTCGAATTGATGGGCCATCCACCATACAGCCCTGATATGACACCCAATAACTTTCTCCTTTACCCTAGCATCAAGAAAAAAATTCGTGGTCAACGTTTTTCATCGCCCGAAGCAGTTGTTGAAGTGTTTAAAAATTAGGTTTTGGAGGTGTCTCAATTAAAGTGGAAAAAGTGCTTTGAATATTGGCCTTAAAGGTGAATGTTTTGAAAAACAATAAAACCATTTCCAATGATGAATTATTGGGTTTTTATTGCCGGACCCGAAATATAAATAGCAACCCTCGAATAATGTGTTCATTTGTAGTTCGTTGCTTTATTTAGCCTAAAGCCACAATGATATGTTTGGACTTAGTCATCGTGTTAAGACTAAAATCCATCACCTTGTATAGTCGATTGAATTTGAGAAGTGGTCCTGTCTCCATTATAGTGCGTTGGACAGTACGTTAATGCTCCAATCTTCGGCCATGCGTTTGATCGATAGAGATAGAGAAAACTAGCATGCTTATTTTGTTTGTGCTTTCAGAGTTACTTTCTGATTTTTTAAAAATATACTGCTTTCTCTCTCAGTTATTTTACTCATTTCTCTTAGCCCCTGTTGTGACTTCAAAAGAACGCATAGACCTATCGCGTTATTAATCCCTTGCAAAAATGTTGGTATTTTATGCAAACGCAATTAAATCAATAAACAATTATTATTTAATTGCCTGCCTTAAATTAACATTTTAAATAAAACAATTATTGTTTGTTATTGCCCACAATCAGGGCGGACTGGCCTGCAATTGTAGAGGATATCAGTTGCTCAAATTAAATACAATTTGATTTTAATCATTCACACGTGTAATGTATGATTACATGCAACACCTTTAACATTAAAATGATTGTGTACGTATGACTAGGTAATTACATGCATTCAAATGAAATTACACTTGCGCTTAAGCAAATCGTTCCAATCCCCCCCTAATGTGCATTTATGAAATGTGGTCGTAGCATCAATTAATGTCATGTCGCTGGTCACTATAATATGTGCACAATGTGACGCCCAAAATAGAAAGGGACCTAAGGTTAAAAACCAGTTTTGTTCAGGAGAGCCATTTTACAGTTTAGGTCCCCTTCTATTTGCGCTTAGAATCGTCGACTTCACTTTCATAAAACGCGCATATCTCTGGGAGGGAACACTTTTGGGGCATGGGATCGGTCTCATTCGATGTTGTCCACACCAAAAAAAGAAAAAAAATTAAAATTGATTTTTTTACCCTTAGGTCCCTTTCTCTATGCACTGTCATATACACACTTTTATGTATAAGTACATGTAAGTGACAGTATAAAAAGTACTTCGTAGCTGTAGGCTGCCGTTGTCTGAAAGGCAGTATGCGCAACTATCACACAAGTATTCCAGCCTGGCTTTATCTTTAAGGCAAACAACATTTTTTATATCAATGCATTTGCCCTTGCTGAACAGCTTGTGACATACAGCTGTGGAACTTGATAAAAGTTTTGCTTGGCTTTCCAAACTCACGAAGGACATTTATCGGCTAAAATATATAAAAATGGCTAGACAAATAAAAAAAAATATAGAACAGGAAAAGGGACCACTCTTAACAAATAGGAAAACCATTTGAAATTTGCTGTTCTAAAATACTATTATTATATGTTCGGCAATATTAGGAACGAGTGATAAAGGCAAACAGTCGGTTGATATTACTTTGCCGGCGATAAGATTTCAAATTAAATCTTGGATACCTGTTGAGCAAGAAACCGGGCTTTTTTAAGACCCCGATTACAGAAAAAGAACAACAAAATATTATGTCAAAAGGCAATTGAATTAAGCAAGATGATGTGCGTTCTCCCCGGTTACTCAACACCTTTCTTGTGCATTAAAAGAGTGTGATCAAAAATATACAAGGTATGCGAGAAGTAAATCGAAACACTTTCTCTGGCAATGCCCATATTTCACAAGATCGATAGAGCACATAACCTCCCAACATTTTGGAAGTTAACTCCGGGTGGAATAACTTCTCTTCAGGCAGAAAAAAAGTATGGTTGGGGTAACAATATTCGAAGAGCATCATACTATTGTTGGTTATATGGTTGTGGTACAACAATATTATGATCATCACAACAATAGTATGGTTCGCACACAACCATACTATGATCCCCATAACACTATTATGGTCCTCACAACAATAGAATTATTCACACACAACCATACTATGATCCCTACAACCATATTAGTATTCACATTCAACCATACTATGATCCCCACAACCATATTATGGTCCTCATTACCATAGTATGTTTAACGTACAACCATAGTATGACTTGCACACAATCATACTATGATGGCCAACATTTTTTTGTAAAGATTGGCTAAAGTTGTTATTTCACAATAGAGAATTTTATTAAGTAAGTTATGTAGTAATGGGAGTGATTTATTGAACAGTAAAAAAATTATTTATTAAAAATATTTCAGTTCTACTAATTCGTAGTTTGTTTGGAAAAAATTTAATTATTTTTACTATTATTGTGTAAGATTCGAAAAATAACATTGTCAAATTAAAAAAGTACAATTTTGCCGGTCTGAATGCCGTAATCATGTTATTGTTAACATAAAAGCCATGAAAACAATACTTTTGTTCCACCAATCAAATTTATATTGCTGCTACAGCCATATTTTCATTTTTAAATTTGGCAACAATACTATTGTTACATTTCAACAATATTATTATTTCCGCAATCATACTATTGTCAAATTGAAATTCAAAAAACAATACTATGGTTGCGACTACCATACTTTTATTGCAGAAAACATACTATTGTTGCCGTGACCATATATGAACCATATCTTTTCTCTAAGTGTATATGTAAGACACTTCTGCGATGAGGAAATGGTATCGCAGACGATGAGTTTTAACTTTCTAGCGTCACTCCTTAGTCACTTCCACGATAGATAGGGGGATAGAGCATTGATAAACCATCCAACAATGATTGCGTTCTGGTTTAGGTGCATACACTCATAGGATATGAGTCCTGCTTTTTTGTTCTCTCTATCTTAAACCAACCAACACCACAAAAATATTTCGCGCCTCTCTTCGGAGTAGGAGCAAGTTTCAACTAGCAGACTAAAGTATGTACCCCTATAAAGTCCTTGTTGAATGTTAAAAAAAATGGAAAAGGACCTTCGGACTACTTTTTTGGAAGAGATGCATGAAAACTTAAAACCATATGGTCCAATTTCATCTCTGTTGGCTATAGGTCACTCAAAGCACAGTTTGCTAAATTTGATGATCAATAATATGGCTTGTATAGTGGCAGGGCTTTAGTAGAGTGACGGAGCTTCAGTAGAGCGACAGGGTCCATTGTAACCGGTTCTTTATTTGCTGCTTACCTAAGTCCCGCAACATCCCATTAAAGAACAAGGGAAAACTTTCTTTTCACAGTGAAAAAAATTAGTTGGAAATCGGTTGAAAGTTCAATAATTCGGTTGCTAAAGAGGAAATACGGTTGCAATCACCAAATGTCTGCAATCGTAATGGATATTTGGTTCGAAATACCACAAGATGATAAATGATCATCGTACTGTACTCATAACTTTTTTCAAGTTATGCCAATAAAACGCGAAAAAGGGATAGTTGTGCATACATTTTGTTGTTGTAACCAAGTTTTAGTGTTGATAACTAAAACTTCATTATAACCAAAACATGGTTGTTTAATGGTATTTTTTCAAATAGAAAAATTCGACTATTACTGACTTAAAGTCAATCGATTACCAAATTTTGTTCCAGCAAAATCCATCATCATTTTTTAAACTTTTCTTCGTCTTGACCATCCCTAAGAGTAAAGTACTTCATTGTGTTAGCAAGCATTTTTTTTGTCTCTGGTATTTGGTTTGTAAATCCAAAAATTCTCTTCTAAAGGTTCGAATACTTGGTACGTTGCACCGATACTGCAGTTCCAGTAACTGAAAATTACCGAGCACCAACTAACATTCGGTTGTACTGATGGAATATTCAAGGTGAATGTAACCTCAAACATTAAGTTGGCAAAAAATTCGGTTGTGACAACGAATTTATTCTCTGTGTATGTATATTTTTCGCACAAAAACACTTTTGTTAAATTTTTCGGCATTTTTTTAGTCTCCAATAGAAAGGGACCTAAGGGTAAAAACCGGTTTTGTTCAGGAGAGCCATTTTAAAGATTTAAATACGTGTATCTTTGGTGTACCATCACTTTCATAAAACGCGCATATCTCTGGGAGGGAACACTTTTGGGGCATGGGATCGGTCTCATTCGATGCTCAGATGTTGTCCACATCAAAAAAAAAAGTAAAAATTGATTTTTTTTTACCCTTAGGTCCCTTTCTCTATGCGCTGTCACATATACTTATATAAGTTTGCCATTCCGTTTGTAACATCTCGAAATACTTATCTTCGACCCTAGAAAGTATATATTTTATTGACCATCGTAAAAGTCTTGGGCGTTATAGCCGTGGTCGGCTATCCGTTTGTTCGTACCAGTTAAATGTGGTATGGTAGCAGATTGGATAGTAATGAAAATAGACCAAATCGAGCAAAAGGGAAAAGTTCCCATATGCGGCCCTAAATAAAGTCCTGACCATTTTTTTTTGACTATTCCACTTTTGTAGCTTTAGTAATAAAATTAACAACCGGTAAGGACTCAGGCGGAAACTTTTCAAATACAACCTATTACACCTGGGCCTCAAGTGTCGTCAGGTAATGTTCGGGGAGGTATATTAATGCAGAGACAGTGACATTTTCTTACAAAACTAAATACGTACCCATATTTAAGATTTATGATAATTTTGCACTCGGACCGGAAACAACAAAACGCATTGTCACGATCTCGAAAATAACTTTAATTCTATTTCAATGCTATTACATTTGCAGCCTTGTCACGTAGGTTAAAAGTCCCTAGATGCCATAGAGATCATGAGCTCGAGGGTAATGAAAATGGTCCACTCTAATATTTTTTTAATATACACCAAGGCGTACACTTTTTAAAGGATATAGAAAACAAAGAACAATTTTTAATATATTTTGGGGAAAAAACAATTAATTTAAGTATAATGTTCTTTTTTTTTTAATCGATAAAAAATAAAAATTGTCTGGTCTGTAGCCAAAGATTAACTCCTAAAAGTACTCCTGAAGCTAATTTCGAGTATATAAAGTATATTAAAATACACTTGGTAGACGGGTTTCGACAGTTTTGAATGTTAAAGATTTAATTCTGACAACACGTATACAATCTTTTTTAAAGAAGAATAACCTGAGTTATTTTTGAAAAATTTCAGCCATTTGAAATTAATGTTGTGCGGTCTGACATGGAGTCCAGATATAAAGGGTGTTTTTTTAGATGTGTGATGTTTAAGAAGAAATTAAACGCATATAATTTAAGGTTATGGCCAAGAATTTAGATTTAATATAAAAATAAGGGTTTGCCAATATGTTGTGAAAATTATTTCCGGCAAGTGACCGCTTAAATAAATTCAAGCCCAGAGGCCTATTTTTCGGCCACTTTTTGCAGCATTTTGGGCCGTAGGTCAGCAATAACGCACCGAATATTCTCTTTCAAGGCGTCAATCGTGCCGGACTTATCTGCGTAGAAAAGCTACTTTACATAGCCCCACAGAAAATAGTCCAGCAGTTTTAAAGCGCACATAAACCGCACCAAACCATGGTTTTCTGTGGGTATAATGGAATCTCTTGAAACACTTCTGGTTGCTCTTCAGCCCAAATGCGGTAATTTTGTTTATTGACGTTGCCGTTGCGTTAGAAATTGGCCTCATTCATCACTGAACAAAATTTGGTCGAAAACAGAGGATTCTCACCGAAAGCTTTTTCCATTATACCGTTGCAAACATCTGATGGGAATTATGAGTACAGGGTGGCCCAAATAAGACCTAGTGATGTTAAACATGTATAACTCTTGTAATAACGGTTTTTTTAAATGATTTATTTGTATATGTTAAGTACATTTTATGGAAATTTAACGTGACTATGTGTGAAATATCAGACAAATGACCACCATTTTGCTCAATACAGGCATTGGCTCTTTTTAGCGCATTTTGCATTACACGGAGTAATGTTTCTGGTTGCAGGCGCCTTATTTCGTCTCGAATATTCTGCTTGAGCTGTCCAAGTGTCTTTGGTTTGTTACGAGGGTGGTTCGGAAACTCTTAGCCTAGCACAAAAAGTTAAGTGTTTTGGAAACTTCCATCTCTGCTATGAAAACATGTTAAATTTTGTTTCGATCTGGCAACTCCTTCACAAAAGACGCATCCGTTCACAAAAGACGCATCCGCGATTTTTTTACAATGGAAAAATTAGAAATGCGTGGTGTCATTTAATATTTACATTAAAAAGGTTTATCGGGTCAAGAAATTCATAATGATATGGTAAATGTGTTAGGTGAAAGTGCTCCTTCATATGCAACAGTAAAAAATTGGGTTACTGAATTTAAACGTGGTCGTACAAGCATTGAAGATAAACCACGTAGTGGACGTCCGAAAACAGCAACAACAACAGAAATTGTAGCCAAAGTGCATGATATGGTATTAAATGATCGGCGAATAAAAGTGCGTGAAATAGCTAATATCATGGGCATCTCAAATGACCGAATCCATTTAATTTTGCATGAAGAACTACAGATGAAAAAGCTTTCTGCAAGATGGGTGCCGCACTTGTTAACAGTCGACCAAAAACGCATAAGAATGAACATTTCTCAAGCTTGTTTGGATCGTTTTCAGAGAAATAAAATGGATTTTAAGCGTCGTTTCATAACTGTTGATGAGACATGGATCCACCACTATACTCCAGAGACAAAAGAACAATCCAAACAATGGACTGAAGCTGGAGGAAGTGCCCCAAAGAAGGCAAAATCAATTCAATCGGCTGGTAAGGTTATGGCAACGGTTTTTTGGGAATTCAAAGGTATTTTATTGATTGACTATCTGCAAAAGGGTAAAACAATAAATTCAGAGTACTATTGCAACCTTTTAGATCAATTAAATGTACAAATTCGAGAAAAACGTCCTGGCTTACAACACAAAAAAATAATTTTTCATCAAGACAACGCACCAGCGCACAAGAGTGTTAACAATGGCTAACGAATTAAAGTACGAATTACTTGACCACCCACCTTATTCTCCTGATTTAGCTCCCAGTGACTTTTACCTGTTCCCAAATCTAAAAAGAAATCCTTGCTGGCAAGCGTTTTACCTCAAATGAAGATGCAATTACAGTTGTAAACCACTATTTTAAAGACCTTGAGGAAAACTATTTTAATCAAGGGATAGAATTGCTAGATAAGCGTTGGACTAAGTGTATTGAAGTTTCAGGAGATTATATTGAAAAATTAAAATATTTTTGAAAAACTAACTATTCTCTTTCATTGATAGGCTAAGAACTTTCCGAACCGCCCTCGTACATCTACTTTTATGTCAATATTTTTTCTGGTTTTAATACAAAATAACAATGATATGCTAATGCTTTTGCTTCAACTGCAACTGAAACACTGTAGGGTACGAATGTTTAAGTCTATCTCGGCTGTAACACTCGATCAATTGGCCAATAGGTAAGAATATTAAATGATACCCTGCTCTATATACAGGATGATTCATTTACGACTGGACAAATTTCATTAGCGTATTTCTTGGCGCATGTCATTAAAGTATAGGGTGATTATTTTTGTAAAGAAAAAAACGCAGAAAATTCAAATTCAATGGGAAATGTTTCATTTGAAAGAACATTCTTTGGCATTTATTTTTTGAAGATTATGTCTATCAAATGTTGACCGCGACTACGTCTCTGATAATCCATCCGTCGACTACAATTTGCGATGACTCGTTCGAGCATTTCGACAGGTATGGCGTTAATAACACGCGCAACGTTGGCTTTCAAAACCTGAATCGTTTGTCAGCCTAGAATTTGAACATTACCCCAAAGAAAAAAGTAGACCCAAAGATAAAGTCTAACGGTGTGATATCACACGATATAGGTGGCCAATCGACCGGCCCAAAACGTGAAATTATCTGCTCACCGAAGTGTTCTCTCAATAAATCCATTGATTGATGCGATCTGTGGGAAGTGGCGCCGCGCCGTCTTGTTGAAACCAACTGTCGCCGAGATCACGAGCTTCAATTTTAGGCATCAAACAGTCGGTTATTATGGTCGGCATTGACGTTTACGTTCCTTCCGTCATCATTTTGAGAAGAAATACGGACCAATGATTCCACCGACCCACAAACCACACCAAACCTTTGTTTTTTCTGGATGAAGTGACAGCTCTTGAACCTCTTTTGGTTGCTTTTCATCTCAAATGCGGCAGATTTGCTTGTTTACATACCGATTGAGCCAGAAATGGGCTCAATCTTTGTCTTTAAAAAAATCGCGCGCAGTTAAATCTGGTGAACGAAAAGGCCGAAGGAAATCTGAATTTTTTGAAATTATGCGTTCACCAAAAATTTCACGCAGCATGTACATGGTTTGCCTAGCAGTATGTGCAGTGGCTCCATCTTTTTGAAACCACATATTAGGATGTTGCTCCACTATTGGCCGCAAAAATTGTCGATCATTGTTCTGTAAGAAGCCCCGGAGACCGTTTCTGGCGTTTCATCCTCATTCTCAAAGAAATATGGGCCGATGCTTTTTGTGGCCATAACACCGCACCAAACAGTGCATCTGAATGGGTGTAACTGATGCCGATATATTGCCAACTGCAACCCTGTTCCTCAAAACGGCGAACTAAACTTGTAATCGTTGAATATGTGGGCGCTGATCTTACGTTAAAAAAACGGCGATAATTTCGCTGCGTCAGAACAATTGATCGTTGAGGAGAATAACAAAAATCGATAATTTTAATGCGTTGTTGTGGAATGTACGTATTCATGTTAAATTTCCAAGAGTTCAGTTATAACACTGTACAACACTAATTTTAACACATGAGCAAGACCTTAAACACGTGAAACTAGAGGCTCTCTGGAGTAAAACTGCGTTTACAGTTTTTCATTCTCTGGTCATTTGTCCTTTTTAGAGGACTTTAAAGTTTTAAAGGACATTTAAATAGAAAAAAATATTTTATATATTTCTACTCATCCTACGATGCTGAGATAAAAAGAAAAAGAAAGAGGGGACTCCCCTCGATTTGGCAAAAATATTTGTGTTGTTATATCAGGACAAAAGGACCTTATTCAAGTCCTTTCAAAATTTTGTCTTTTAATATCCTTGAGAATTTCCAACCATTTCATCCAGAAAAAATATATGTTAAGGACATTAATATACGCTAACACGTTGCTGAATTTCATTTTACTCACGTTGTTAGTCTCCTTTTAAAAGCACTTTAAAGTTTTAAGGGACATACAAAATTCAACATTCAAATTCTTGCTCATGTGTTAAAAAAAAAATTGAAATTTGTCTTACGGTGTAATCTGCAAAAAGAAAAAATAAATTAGGTTAAAAACTAAAAAAGTTATTTGTGTTTCACATCAGCTGGTCTTATTTAGGCCACCAGTTATATTCAACAAATAAATGGCATAAAATATCATTTCGATTTAAAAATAAAGATTCTACAGTTGATTTGAATTTTTATATATTTTTTTGTTCTAAAAAATACCTCTAGATGGATCTATTCAAGAATATTTGGAACAAGTACAAAGTTCCATACTCTATAAAGAAAAAAAACCTTACACTAAGAACCACAGTAAGGTAAACAGCCAAAATAAAACTTGGCTAACCAAACCAAACCAAAATGGACATAAATGTATATGCTGTGACAGTGATAATCATGGCATATTTAAATGCGCTAAGTTCAAAGAAATGGACGTATCCGGCTCGAAGGACCAGCTTTATGTTAAATGAAACAAAGTGTTTTTTACATAAATGTTCTTCTCCTAGTGAGTAATGATTTTATAAGATTAAAGAAGATTTGCAAGGTCTTCTTCGGTCTAGTAATGGTTTCATACTAATTTGAAATGTGTTCGCTTAGGACTATATATACAAAAATTCTTATCAGGCGAACCACGTTCGGCTTACAATTTCTAAGGCAGAAATCAATGAACGATCGTTCGTTGCATTCTACGTTTTATTACATTGTGCGAGCATAAATAGAATTTTAATGCCGACGGATAATAAAAGACACAATTCGACGCGTCTTCCCGCTGCACTTGAAAATTCATTGGGACTCCAACATACCCCAGCACACAATATAAAACGTGTTCACTTTGAACAGGATCACCCTATATAAGCATTAAAAAAAATTAAAAAAAAAATTAAAAACATAAAGTCGACTTACTTAAGGAAACCTAACTTCGACGGTTCTATAACAATTTAATACTGACGACATGTATACTCGTAAACTCTTTGTTTAACAAAACTATTTCCTGAGTTTTCAGAGAAATTTGAACCATTTTATAATTTTTGTTGTCCGGTGGAATGACCCAGATATACAATTTTGCTCTTTAGTAAAATTTCGCCACACATAATAGATATCGGCATCATTTTTCACAAATGTTCATATGATGAATACGAGACCCTTTCTCATTATTTTTTTCAAGTGCACATGTGTGCACTCTATGAGTGTAAGATAAAACCTCAACTTGTTTTTATATTTTCTGAATACATGACAAATCGAATTTGAAAAATATCATTTATTGAAATGCAAATGACAAGAGTACAACTACAAAAAAAGACGTCATTAGCACACCGAGTGTCATATTTTGTTGATATTCTCTCAAGCATAGAATTATTATTCAATTCAAAAGGATTTCAACTGATCCTTTGCACATATTCACCCACATACAGATGAGTTTAACTATTATTTTACGGACACTCGAACATATTAAATTATGCATATGGAATTACATATTGTAAAACAAATATTTTGATTACATTCGAACGTGTTCGTACGCCATGTTATACATTGTATTACAGACGCTTGTCAACATTTGCTCAGCAGATTTGTAAGTATGATTGGATTATAAATGTATGCATGTAAATATGAAATAAACTATAGTTTTAGAATAACATGCAGGAACAAATTAAAAAAGTTGAAATATTTTTATGAAAACTTTTAACTACTACGAGTATTAAAAGGGTCATGGAGTGAGTAAAGCAATTATCTATGGGCAGCAACAAAAAAAACAACTAGTAAAAAAGCTACGGTCGGGCGGGAAGGACCCTGTACCACTGTATATGCAGAGAAATCAAGCAACAAAATATAAAACTTCAATATATGGCTAGCCAAAATGCAGGCAGGAATCTAAGAGTTCGAGGTAGGGTAAAAATAATTACCCGATGTTTTTTGCTGTAATTGTTGTACCCTTCACCAAACAATTGAGGGTATATTAGTTTTGTCATTCTGTCTGTAACACCTTGAAATAATCATCGGAGACCCAACAAAGTATATATACGAGGGCGACCGCAAAAATAACTGGCCTAACATAGTAAGAACCGTTTTTTGGAATTATTATTATTTATTTTTCAACATAATCTCCTTCCAACTCAATACACTTCATCAAACGTTTTTCAAGTTTTTTAATTCCATCCGAAAAATAAGATTTTTCAAGACCTTCAAAATATGCCTCAGTTTCAGCAATAACCTCGCTATTGGACGAACATTTTTTGCCACCGAGAATTTTTTTAAATTTGGAAACAAGAAATAATCATTACACATCAAGATTTCAATATACAACACACTTCTACGCTGAATTCGGTTGAGATCGAAAAAGTCCTACTGGTACCTCCCACACTAACGGTCTCATGGGCCTTGAAAAATAATATGACAATAACTCACCACATACTTGTCCTATAGAGACGAAATTTTCGGCATAAAGATTAATATAAATAACAGACGATTGCGCTAAATTTGGCTAAGATCGGAAAGGCCCTACTGTACCAGACCACACAAACGGTCTCATTTGCCTTGAAAAATCATATGACAATAACTAACTACAAACTTGACCCATCGAGACGAAATTTTCGGCATAAAGATAAATATAAAGAACAGACTTTTGCGCTAAATTTGGCTAAGATCGGAAAGGCCCTACTGGAACCTCCTACACAAGCGGTCTCATGGGCTTTGAGAAATAATATGACTATAACTCACCACAAACTTGACCTATCGAAATGAAATTTTACACATCAAGATTTCTATATACAGCACACTTCCGCACCAAATTTGGTTGAGAGTGGTAGTCCCTTCTGGTATCTCCCATACAAACGGTCTTATGGGCCTTGAGAAATACTATGACGATAACTCACCACAAACTTGACCTATCGATATGAAATTTTCCACATAAAGATTTATATATAGAACACACTTCTGCACCAAATTGAGTTGATATTGCGTAGCCTCTTTTCATACCTCCCATACAAACGGTCTTAAGGGCCTTGGGAAATAATATGACGATAACTAATCACTAACTTGACCTATCGTGACCTAAATTACAAAAATTAAAAAAATAGTTTTTTATTTGGGAATCTGGTGGATGGTATCCAAAGTTCGTTACAGCCAAACTAAACATTTTTTACTTGTTTTTAATGAAAATCTTTACTCCTGCTTATAAAATTTGTTTATTTAATACATTAGAATTTATTAGATCAAGTTGAGAAAATTATAGCGGTCAAGTGGCCGCCGCCACATTTTATGACATTTTCAGTCTTACCAAAACTTCATTATCAGGAGGAATGATTTTCATTTCCATCGTAGCGATTAGGTGAATAAAGAAAAAAATCGTTACTGGGGCCCCGAAATTCGTGTATCACACACGAAGATTCATTACACCAGCTTAATGCTACGACCTGGAGTGCTGTTTACGATAGAGGAGTCATCGAGCCATTGAGTTTGAGACTGGAGTCATTGAGAACTGCGGACGGCGCACTCATCAAAACAGTAATTGTCGTAGTTTTTATCTATCAATTGGATGAATTTTGACTGGAGTATATGTGGCTCCAATAGGACATTGCAACGGCACATACAGCTGCAGCCGCAACCGATGTTTCGGGTTTCTTAATCTCTCGTCTTTGTAATTTGCACTGGTCGACCAGATCACCAGACTTCTTTTTAAGGGGTTTTTTGAAGTCGCGGGCTTACATCAACAAGCCCCACAATCTTGAAGCCCTTAAAGAGATTATTCGCCAGGAAAGCGAGATCCTGCCGTCCGAAGTTCTGGCAAGAGTGATGGAAAATGCCCTAAAACGATTTTGATCGGCCAAAATTCTATAACTTTTATTCCAGTAAATATTTTTGAGTTTTTATTTCAGTAAATATTTTGAGCGAGATCCTGCCGTCCGAAGTTCTGGCAAAAGTGATGGAAAATGCCCTAAAACGATTTTGATCGGCCAAAATTCTATAACTTTTATTCTAGTAAATATTTTTGAGTTCTGTAATAATAATAAAAGCACAATCACAGCCAAGGACTCAAGGGTTATTTTGAGCTATTAACATTTAAAATCAGGCTTTTGGACATATATTAGAAATTAGTCTTTAGTTGACTGACTACTTTTCGAATTTTCTGATTTTAAAGAAACTATATTTTTTTCGTTTTTACAGGATTTACCATTAGAGACATAATAATTTTATATATAAATAAAACACAGAATATTTACGATAAAGAGTTCAAATTTACCGAAGGTGTAGTACAAATGTTACATTTTAAGAATTGAAATTCGGTTTTAGTCTTAAGACTACCATCAGCTCATGTACATCGATCTATTCTTTGGACCTAACTTTCCACCACTCTTGCACACACTTCGACCGGCACGTTGGCAATTTCGCCTTGGATGATGTCTCTGAGCTCGTCTAAAGTTGTTAGCTTGTTGACATACACCAATCACATGATGTGGTCCCATAAAAAGAAATCGCATGAAATATTTTGATTACATTCGAACGTGTTCGTTAAATCGCATGAAAGTGGTGGCCATTCGACCGGATCATTACTCGAGATAACACGTTCACCAAATTTGCCTTTCAGTAAATCGATTGTAACTCATGATGTGGGGCTAATGGCACCGTCTTGTTAAAACCACACATCGCCGATGTCAAGCCCATCCAATACTGGCCAAGAATAATTTTCTAACGTGGCACGGTAGCGCTCTCCATTGACGGCAACATGACGATTGTTTTCATCGACGAAAAAATACGACCCAATCACACCTCCTGCATGAAAGCCACACCACACAGTAATTTTTTGCGAATGCAATCGTGTCTTTTGAAGCAAAATATAAAGGGACCTAAGGGTAACCAGTTTTGTTCAGGAGAGCCATTTTAAAGATTTAAATACGTGTAAATTTTGTGTACCATCACTTTCATAAACGCGCATATCTCTGGGAAGGAACACTTTTGGGGCATGGGATCGGTCTCATTCGATGCTCAGATGTTGTCCACACCAAAAAAACAAAAGGTAAATATTGATTTTTTTACCTTTAGGTCCCTTTCTCTATGCGCTGTCACATATTTTATATATTGACAAAACCACTCAGCCAGAAATGAGCTTCATCGCTGAAGATGATTTTTCGATGAAATTCTGGATATTCGTGAAACTTTGCCAGCCAGAGTCGCCGACTCAGAATTTTGGTAGTATTTTTTATTAATTTCCAAACGTTGCTCGTAGGTGAACTTTACCTAGATGAAAACTTTGACTTCGACTTACGTTTTGACGCTGCAAGATCATTGAAAATGTTTGAGGGTGCGCTGACATAAAGATACGAAATTGTTATGTCCCTATTGGAAAACCCTGTATTTAAGGTGATCCATCTAGAGGTATTTTTTTCAAAATAAAAAATACTAAAACTCAAATTAAGTGTGGAATCTTTGTTGGTAATTTGAAAGGACATTTTATGCCATTTATTTTTTAAATATAATTTCCATCAAATGTTGGCAACTTTTATATTGAAATGAGATTTCGTCAATAAACAAGAAGATCCGATGTTTTCGACTAAAAATGTGTTCAGTGATGAGGCCCATTTCTGGGGCAACGGCAACGTCAATAAACAAAATTGCCGCCTTTGGGCTGAAAAGCAACAAGAAGAGGTTCAAGAGGTGCCATTATACCTAGAGAAAACCACGGTTTGGTGCGGTTTATAAGTTGGTGGAGTCATCGGTGTATATTTTTTTCAAAAATGATGATGGCCAGAACGTAACCGTAAATGGTGCTCGCTATCGCGCCATGATATCGATCTTTTACCTGAAATTGAAGCCCGTAATCTTGACCACACTTAGTTTCAACAGGACGGTGCCACTTGCCATGCAGCTGGTCAAACAATGGATCTAGTGAAAGGTAATTTCGAAGAGCAGCTAATTTCACATTTTGTACCGGTGAATTGGCCGCCTAGATCGTGTGATATCACACCTTTTGACTTTTTTCTTTGGAGCTACAGAAAGTCATAAGTCTGTGGTAATAAACCAGCTATGATTCAGGTCATGGAATCCACCATTACGCGTGTCATTCACGCCATACCGGTCGAAATGCTAGAATGAATCATCCAAAATTGCACCCACAGAAAGGTCACCCTGATGCGTAGTTGCGGCCAACATATGAAGGAAATTAAAGTATATTCAAAAAATAAATGGCATAAAATTTTCTTCGAATAAATAAAAAGAATGCCACACTTGATTTTAATTTTAGTATTTTTTTATTTTGAAAAAATAAACAAAAAATAAACTTAACTGCTTTCGTTTTTACAATTCTTAAGTTAAAATTCTCTGAATGGCAGTCTCTGCATGGTGTTTTCCGATTTCTTCTGGAAGCGATGCCGAGAAGTTCAGATATTTTTAAGGGAAAACAATTATTTGCAAGACTTGTTATGGCAGAAGTTTACAGAACCGTCATAACACTACTCTAATTTGCTTTTTTAAAGTAGTTACCAGCGACGTTGCTTCCACCCCACTGTACTGTAGTACGAGTATACACGGACAGTCAGTTTACTAAACAGGTCATTTATCGTATAGACTTATATCTAGACAAATTTAAGGACGTTATGATGTTCCACACATACACGTACAATTTATTTGCCTACATGTGTGTGTGTAAGTTAAGCCAATATCTCTGGCATGTCATAAGGTTCCAATGATAAATGCCTTTTTGTGCTCACGCTTTTTACTATTTCGACATTTACTTTTCATTTGAGTAAGTACTTACATTTATATACATCATTCCACACCCATGACATGCATTACATCTGAACTTATTTTTTACACACAAGCTCTAAAACGGGCTTGCTACGATGGAGATGAAGTACGTCATGATTTTGAAGAAAAAATATTCGCATTTGGTAACTACGAGTAGTATTTGCGGAGTTTGTTCTTAGAATAAAGTTACGTATGCTTTTTAATAATCTCCCCACATAGTTTCAAAGCAAAGTAAAGAAAATACATGAACACAATTAAACTGTGAATGAAATGTATGTTGGCCATAACTGAATATATGCCGTAATTTATGTGAAAACATAGACCGATGTAGTCCAATAATATCAAGGTTGGTTAAAGATAACCACAAAAAATATTTAAACTAAACCCACCCACAGATCGAAGTATAATCAAAGCTTGTACTCAAACTACAGGTTCTTGTCCGATTTTCATGAAATTAGGCAGAAGTAAGTTTATGATCCATAATGAAAAAAGGATCTATTAAAGAAAAGAGGAATCGCAGAAAATCGCTTTAGATTTAGCTGAAGCTCCCACATTTATGTTCAACCTATTTTTATGTCTTTAACTCTGGAAGCCACATATTACAACCATTCTTGATGAAATTGGGCGCACGTTAGTTTTTAGGACCAATTAAGGAGAATGTTAAAATTGCAGAAAATTGGTTTAGATTTAGATATAGCTTCCACATATGTGACAGCGCATAGAGAAAGGGACCTAAAGGTAAAAAATAAATTTTCATTTTTTTTTCTTTTTTTGATGTGGACAACATCTGAGCATCGAATGAGACCGATCCTATGCCCCAAAAGTGTTCCCTCCCAGAGATATGAAAGTGAAGTCGACGATTCTAAGCGCAAATAGAAAGGGGCCTAATCTTTAAATTGGCTCTCCTGAACAGAACTGGTTTTTAACCTTAGGTCCCTTTCTATTTTGCGCGTCACATATAAGTTTATTTTATTTATTTTTTGGCATAAGCAAGTTCCTTGTACCAAGAAAGGGCGCTGTTGATATTGAAGAAAATTGGTTCAGATTAAGATATAGATTCCACATATTATTCATACGATTTTAAGAAAAATAATAAAATTTCCTCTAAAATTTAAATATGACATTAGCTTTTAAGTCTAGGTAAATTTAGAGCAATATCCTTTTTCAGTTGGCTTTTCTGAGCAACCAAGAGTGCAGGGTATAATACAGTCGGTCATGTCCAACTTAAGCTTTTTTTACTAGTTTTGCTATGAAACAAATGTTTTTTTTCTTAGAAATTTAGCCGTGAAAATGCGATCTGATTATGACTAGAGTGTCTTGGAACTTTACAACCTTTCAGAATATTTTTACTTTATAAGATTTCCGATCAATATCACAAACAAAAGCTTAAATTTAATATTCACTCCATCCTATAACTTTAGCTTTTTCACTTGTTTTTCTATAAAACAATTTTTGTATTCTTAGAAATTTCAGTTGTGAAAACGCGATCTGATACTTATAGCATGACTAGAGTGTCTTGGAACTTTACAACCTTTCAGAATATTTTTACTCTAAAGGATTTCCGATCAATATCAAAACCAAAGTTCAAATTTAATATTCTCTCCATCCTATGGCGGAGCTTAAATAAATTTTATGCCAATCTAAACACCGTTTGCCATGCAGAGGCTTAAGTAATCCTATCTAAAAATCCTTTTGAAGGTGGCACGCATTATAATATTGGTACGCTGTTGGATGCTTTATGCATTCGATGTCAATAGTTCTCCTCCCCTTCAGTTTAAAAATCAATTGTTATGCAACATTTGCTTTACAAAACCTCTACAATGGCTTTAATCCGTATGTATCACTTTGTTTTCTTCGGAAAACAAGCTGCGTCACAGCATATGAAAAGGGAAAATGGAAAGTTTCCTGCCGAAAAACCAAAAAAATACAAATCAAAAGATAGTCCTTATGGGTGTGAATGGTGTCGACGAGTATCAAAAAGTCCTTCGAAATGTCTGCGGCTGCTGGTGATGCCATTTCAACCGAGTCCCCGTTTGTATTTCGCCATTGTCACATTCATAAACAACCCAACACCCGGATGTGGTTGTTGGGCTCCTATGCAAATTATTCGAATTCCCATCGGATCAATCGGGGAGTTACTTTTTTTTCGATGTTTGTATGTATAGTTATATCTTGGAACTTATGAATACATGTGTGTGAGTGTGATTCTTTCCCAGTGGTGCGTATAGTGTTTTGTATGGAAACATTGAGGCCTGCTCAACTTTTCCGTGGTGATGACAATACGATGTGATGATATTCATATGAGGGGAATATAAACGACATTGGCAAGTTCTAAAACTTAATCTTGGCAATTTTTGTTATGTGAACATTTTTGTGTCTAAACTTTAAGAAGACCAGCAAATGTGCTAGGTCAATCTATTCAAATCAATCATATTTAATGCGAGAGAATCTAGCAGGGGGTATCGAAGTATGTGGCAACCGAACTGGGTAGAAATTCCAAATTTAGCCATCATGAATATGGTTTAGTTGGCCAAGGGATTTGGTGAACGTGTTTGATTTTGTATAAAATTTTGTTTTCAAAGTGTTGAGAACTGTGTCATTTCAGTATCCCTGAAGCATTGATAATTTATTCAAAAGTCCAAAAATTCGTTGAGGGAAATAAAAAGTGACCGGATATAGGGTGATCAATATAGTTGTATTTTTTTAAAATAAAAAAATACAAAAATTGAAATCATGTGTGGAGTCTTTATCGTTCATTCGAAAGGGCATTTTATGTCATTTATTTTTTTAAATATAATTTCCTTTTAATGTTGGCCGCAACTACGCCTCAGGGTTTCCATTCTTAGGGTTCAATTTTGGATGACTCGTTGGAAACGCTAAAAACCCGTGCTTTTCGCAGTGTAAGTCTTTCCATGATGAAATGGCAAACAATACTAAAAAAAAATTAACACGACTCACACATAATCTGCGGAAAAAAGCTCTTGTTTGATCACCCGTTACAAATTTGAAAAAATATATACCGATGATTCCACCAGCCCATAAACCCCACCAAACCGTGGTTTTCGCGGTGTTAGTCTTTTTAATGATGAAATGGCAAACAATAGTGAAAAGAAAGAAAGTTTTTAACACAACTCACGCGTAATTTGGGAAAAAACATATTGGATAAATACCTCTAGATTAGTCATCCTATACTAGTAGTGCTACTTTTTCCAATTGTAAAACTTCAGCAGCTGTCAAAATTACAAATGCCCAAAAGCTGTAAAATATTGAGTGAATTTGGTCATTTCATTAGATTTTTCAAAAATATTATTGCGGGAATAAGAGGAACCTTAAAGTATCCAATAAAGAAAGTAGGACTATTTAAGAATCTTTAAAGGGATATACACATAGTACTATATTTAGTAAGGTACAATGCTTCAATGCTGGGTACGAGGACCGCTTTATATATTTCTGGCCGAATAATGAAAACGAGACTATTTACGAGTATCTTCAAAAATGGTTCTATTGTTTTTCAAAGTATTCTCCAGCATGATTTATACACTTTTGCATGCGCTCAAGCCAATTGTCGAAGCACTTTTTCCACTCCGATTGAGACACCTCCAAACATGGTTTTTGAACGCTTCAACAGCATCTTCTGGCGTCGAAAATCGTTGACCACGCATTTTTTTCTTGATGTGCGAGAATAAAAAGAAGTCATTGGGTGCCAATTCAGGGTGGTACGGCGGATGAACCATCAATTCGACGTTTTGGGCGGTCAAAAAGGCGCTGGTTTAAGCCGATGTGTGAGAGCTCGCATTGTCATGGTGCACAATGATTCGTCTTCTCTTGTTCGTTTTCCGAATTTTTCCAAAGACTTCAGGCAAACAAATTGTGCTGTACCACTCAGAATTGACCGTGCTTCGTCGCTCAAGCGGAACGAATAAAAAACAGGCGACCATTTGCTTCGAAGTGCTTCTTCCACGAACAACTTTCGTTGGATTAGGCTCGTCTTCGAAAATCAAACGGTCGATTGCTGTCTTGTTTCGGGCTCATACGCATAGATCCATGATTCGTCACCTGTGACGATCTTATAAACGTCTTTTGAAGCATCGCGATCGTATTTTTTCAAAACTTCTTTGAACCAATCGACACGAGCCTTGTTTTGAGCGATTGTGAAATTGTGTGGGATCCAACGAGAACAAACCTTTCTTACGGTCAGGTGTTCATACAATATCGAACGTATGCTGGTGAAAGAAATGCCCAAGAATGCCTCTATCTCACGGTATGTTACATGACGATCTTGCATTATTAGTTCACGCACGGCATCAATGTTCTCTGGCACAACGGCCATTTTTGGACGACCTTCGTCTTTGAGCGAGCGTCGGCCACGATTAAATTCATTAAACCAGTCAGTGCTATAGGATGGTGCTTCATCGCCATACAGAAATTTAAGTTCATCGATGCACGCTTGTCGTGATAATCCACATCGAAAGTTGTGAAAAATGATCGCACGAAAATGTTCACGAGTTAATTCCATTTCTTTGTCAAATTGATTTTTTCAAGTCACTGTAAACAACACAAATGATGGTCGTACGTCAAAACGTTCTGAGTACGTTTGTGCTAAAAAATGTCAAACTTTCCAATGGAAATGTCAGAAGGCGCCAGGCAACACTTAGTGTTGGTTAGGAGTTGCCTAGGCTTCATTTATGAAGAAATATGGACCAATGACTCCCACTGCCCCTAGAGCACACCAAACAGTGACTTATTGAGGATGTAACGGCCTCTCAACAATGGTTTGTGGATTTTTATAACTCCGAATGCGACAATTTTGGTTTTTAAGGTACCCATTCAACCAGAAGTGAGCTTCATTGCTGAACAAAATTTTCTTGTGAAAATCAGTATCGGTGGCCATCTCGTTTTGGCCCCATTCACCACGACTTGCAAACGTTGTTCAGGAGTAAGTTTGTTCATTATAAAATGGCAAACCAAACTGAGCTTAAATCTAGTGACCGCTGTCAAAAAAAACCAACTTCGAAAAAGTGTGGCCAGATTGAAAACCACACGTCTAAAAAAGTACCCTTTATTATAAGTGAGGAAAAACAGAGCTCGTTTAAACTCCTGAATGGTAATTCGTGATTTAATTTTTTTTTAAAAGTTAATTATTTAAAACAAACGGATGTAAATGCAAATCGCCCATTGTTTTCTGTAACCAAAATCATTTCTTTATTCCTGTTCAATGGTGCGAATTTATCGCGTTAGCGATCTCCTAAGTGAGTCGTTGATGGAACACGGCCAATATTATTCTCAGGGACTTTGAATGATGACACTGATTAATGTCATATTTTGCGTGATTACCAACATTATGGGCTAAAACAAGGAGTTCAATAACTCTGGGGTAGGCTATATTGAGACGACCAAAGCTCCTCTGGATATGCTGAAGGAAACCAATTCAAGGGTCAGATGTAAAGGGTGTTCCAACTAAAACACACAATTGTTATTTTAAATTAAACAAAAAGTTTTCAGAGAATTATTTCAAAGTTATTTACTATGATAAAACGATCTATGTCAATAATGTGTGAAACAAAATACTGGCCAAATGCTCTCCATGGCTTCGGTGGCATAATCTATCCGATGGTCCATATTTTCAATGACTCTGAGACATAATGGAAGTTCAATGTAGTTAGTATGCCGAATTATCGCATCCTTTAGCTCTGGAATTGTTTTTGGCCTATTGATGTACACTTTTTCTTTTATATATCCCAAAAAAAAGTCTAATGGTGTCAAATCACACGATCGTGGCGGCCAATTATCATCTCCACGTCGTGAGTTAACACGGCCATTGAGGCATTGTTTTGTAAGCTGTATGGCAAGTGGCGCCATCGTGTAGGAACCACATATCGTCCAGGTCCTTATCATGAAGTTCTGGCCGCAAAAACACATCGAACACCATTCACGGTAACTGCTGGGCCGACCTTATTTTCAAAGAAGTACGGCCGAATGACAGAACAATGGCAGATCGTGAGAGAATGAACTGGGCAATCATGCGCAGGTGTTTGAACACTCCCTACGGATCCTAATACGGATACTACAGTTTGAGCACATTTCTCCAGACTGTGGACACATTTGGTTGATTAAGCTCATTTTGAAATGCATTTGAATGTCCATTTGCGTAAAAGGCTTCAATAATCTTAACGCTCTGCTTAATTGTAAAAGAAATGTCAAATAAAGTTAAGCAACAATTTGACGTTAAGGTGTGACTTAAAACTAACATCTCGCATTATGCTTGGACCACCCTTTGTATGCATCACCTATCTTTTGGTATTTGGCAGAGGACCTTTCCAAGGTCCTCAAAACCTCTATGGACCTATAGCACCTAGTTGTAACGCAACTCATGACAAGCATTCATTTAATCTGAGATTTATGTGGAAAACTACAGCCACTGTAGTTTACCACATAAAGCCTGAAGGACCGCTCCCATCAGGCCAGGCTATAACAACAGTTCTAGTGGCTCCTGACATTCTACGCTACTGACTTGAGTCACTGGTCCAACCACGTAGCACATGACTTCTTCCAGCTAGAGCTTAACACGCTCTAACTGATAGCATTAATGTCTACATCAAGGATTCGCACCATATTTCCTACAAACATAAAGGATAAATATAATTATGAGATACGTAGTTCAGTGGAGCTCTTGGGAGCACCTATGACAGTTTGGGTAACCACGCTCGTTCCTTGCGAGGATTAAAAAGACTGGAAGGCAGTGACATAAACCGGCGATGTGGTGTTTGTGTCAGGGACGTTTCTTCTAGGTTTTGTTATCCGGAAAAGGTTGCTCGCCTTCATATGGGGACGAGTTCACTTGTAGGACCATAATGCTACCCTTTGTCTGAGGATCAGAGTGATGAAGAAGGAGAAAACGGTTTGTGAGTTCTCTTTAAAACCAGGCTGTCTGTCTTCTTGATAAATTTGAATAGTTTTGTAAAATGTACACATGTAATGTCTGCAAGTTCATCGAAAACCCGTATTTCTAAATGGAAAATGATGAAACCTTGCTCAGATAATTAGCTGGTGCTCTATCAGTTCTACAGGATGCGGGAATTGAAGTGTTACTAATGGAAAGTGTTAAAAAAATTGTTTTGCTGGAATTTTTTTTTGAAATTTTTTTTATTATTTAAAATATAGAACGGTATTAAAAACTATTTCAAATTTTTAATATATCCCTCTCTAGTTTTGATAGTTCGATCGATCCTTACAAAAGAAGATTTGCAGGATGCACGAATGTGTTCGTTGCATGGCTTTATTTAATGCGTCATTACTTATTTTGTTTGTTAGAAGCGTTGAGTCCGAAATACCTTAAATATAGAAATCCAGGGTGTTAGCATCCAGTGAATTTAAATGCCACTGTTCAGCCGAAATGAAGGAACGTTGTTTATTCTTAGTCTAAAAAGTAAAAGGCCTATTGCCGAAATGTTTCTGTGTCCAATGCTTAAGTGCACGTTCTGAGACTGATTTATGGTACACAGTTGCATTCAATTTAACACCAGGTACCAGAAATACGAGTATAGAGAGCGTTCATCGAAGGTTACTGCGGCCCAAACAATGACGTAAGGAGGACCTTCAGTTCTAGTGAACAATCTTTGCTCCAAGTTATAGTACGATCTTTCTGCTAACCATATCCCGTCATTTTGTTTGTTTATGTACCGCTCTTTTGTGTGTTTTTTTCGTCTGAAAACCCGAAATTTGGTAATTGGCGTCAGGCTTGCAAGCGTTTTATCTCTAGTGCTCTTTGCTGTCATTGGAGTTTTTGCTTAGGTGTACTGTTATGTGCCTTTTGAAGCTTGCAAAGCTTTACACTAAGCATCTTTTTTATAATATCCCGAAAGCTTGGGTCAGATATTGCAGGATCTGCAGCCAATTTCCTAGTACTCTGCCTGGGATTTCTTGAAATTCTTGCCTTCACCACTCCGACCATTTCTGACGAAGTTGCTGTTTATTTCGGACGCCGCCATGCCCTTTTTAACAGTACCAGTCTTTTTGTAGTTCTTATACACGCACATTTTATCAATTTTTGAATTTTTTAATTCTTGGACTATTGCTGGACATGATTTTCCAGATAAGTAAAGCGATTTCACACTGTCCCGCTTGAATTCCTTGTCATATAAAATAAATTTCGAAAACTTAAAAACGTATGCTTCGGTTTTTTATTAATCAATGTAACAAAGAACTGCTATACGATAAAAATGTGATTGCACTAATAGCTTGGCAGATATGTCAACTTGAAAGTGGTAACACTTCAATATCCGCACCCTGTAATTTCTCTTTATTAAGGTAGCTCCTGCAATAGGAAATACGCTCGGCCATAACGTCTTTAATACAGTGTCATATCACTCTCTCTAGTAAGAAAGAGGGCTGATGAAATTTTTCCTTGCGCCAGAAACTCTTTTGTTCTCTCTCGACTTGGTTACAAATTTAGTGTATTTTTACAACCGTTATCAATTCCCATCTTGAACCTGTTCTCATGTTTGCCAGGTCGTGTAATAGTTCATTAGCTTAACGAGTGGCATAAACAAGTTTGAGGTCTCGGTCGAACGTTTTGAACATGTCCAAGAACATTCGTCTGCCACATCATTGTCAGGAATGTTCTATTGCCCTGGAAACGTGATATCGTGACCTTGAGTTTGAACATGGAATTGGGCCTAGGACTCATAGTGACTTTTAATTTTTCAATATGTAGGTCTCAAGAGGTGTCTAGCTTTCAACATAGATTCGGATTTAGAAGAAGATAGAATACTTTTAGTAGCGGGTAATGGCGTAGATATCTGCCTGGAAGACTGTATAACATGTCAGTAATCTTAAAATTTTAAGGGGTCAGGCTTTCACAAATTTTATATTGTGAACGCAGCATTGAGAGACCTACCTTAACAGACAATAAGTAAAAAAGATTCAGTCGGTTGAACCAACTAATATTAGGGAAGGTCGATTTTGTAATCGATACTGCGTCATCGATTTTTCGATAGCTTTTGGTATGAGTAAAAAAGTTTCAGTACCAGGTATCAAACAAATCATTTTCGAAGCGCCCAAATTTTCTTTTTTTTCACTTTTTCTCAACTTTTATTTTTAAGTTTTTTAGTAGGTAATAAAAACCATTTTTTTAATATTATCTTTTCAATACCTACAAATATACATTTCCACATACAATATAACATATAAGCACGTGAGAAAAGAATTCGCTTGAGAGAATCGAAATTTGTCCACCTCGAAAATGATTTTTTCTGATATGTCGTAGTGAAACTTTTTTTCCTCATTCCAAAAGCTATCGAAAAATAGATGGCAGGCACAATATCGACAAATTTTTGACATTACTAATCGGCCTTCCCTAACCCTCATCCATATATGTGACGCGCAAAATAGAAAAGGGCCTAAGGTTAAAAACCAGTTTTGTTCAGGAGAGCCATTTTAAAAATAAAGTCCCTTTCTTTTTGCGCTTAGAATCGTCGACTACACTTTCATAAAACGCGTATATCTCTGGGAGGGAACACTTTTGGGGCATGGGATCGGTCTCATTCGATGCTCAGATGTTGTCCACATCAAAAAATAAGTGAAAAGTTGATGAAAAGTTTTGTTCAGGACAGCCATTTTAAAGATTAGGTCCCTTTCTATTTGCGCTTAGAATCGTCGACTTCACTTTCGTAAAACGCGAATATCTCTGGGAGGGAACACTTTTGGGGCACGGGATCGGTCTCATTCAATGCTCAGATGTTGTCCACATCAAAAAAAGAAAAAAAATGAAGATTGATTTTTTTACCCTTAGGTCCCTTTCTCTATGCGCTGTCACATATGGATTTTATATCTATTCCTAAATTATTTATTGGAATCTCCTCAATGGTCGTTTTTTTGGAAGGCACTAGAATCAGGCTTCATCCACTTTATTCTTATGCGCTTACAAAACTTCAAATCCAATTCAAATACAAAACTTCAAGCAACATTTTTGGTTTAGATACTAGTTATGTTGGGGCATTGTGTGTGTTGGAGCTACAATAAAAGGCGTAGATAGGCTTCCAATTATTTGTCACCAAGTTAACCTTTAACCTATGTTCTCATGTATTGATTTTGAGTTAGATCGTAGGAAGAGCACTTAAGATATTACACGAAAATAGGACCGACATCTTAAAGCAAAACTTATGTGGAGATTGGTGATGTGATATTCGATACACAAAACAGCCTGACGCTTGACCAAAGCTTTGCAAACTTGGTAAATACCATGAACTAAACCATCAGCGATCAATGACTTCTTCAAGACTTCTTGCAAAGCTTGAAATGTAGCTTCAAAAAAACCTCTAAACAATTTTATATTTCACAGTGTTGATGTTTCATTAATATTTATTTTTTTGGTCTCCCTGTATGTACGTAAATACTTAAGGGACATCTTCTAGTACTCCTCAATATCTGATGAATATTTTTAAGCCTTACACACGACACGGCGAATTTAATAACCCACCGATCCCATACCATCGCACTCCACCCTCTCCTAAACTGGTTGACATAAAAAGGCATTTAATTAAAACATAACATCTTGTTTTTGAAGAGGGATAATATCTTGGAGCATCCTTACAAATAACAGAATAAAAAGCAGAATTTTAACTATCATCTTTTAAGGATTCCCCACCAGCACAAAAAAAAAACAAAGACTTACTAAAACAAGGGTTTAACATGAAAGGACTATTAATCATCTTTTTCACTTTGACATCTTCTTACCCTTTTCAGGATGTAGGAAAAAAGGCATTTAATGCCAGTTATTCGTAAATGTGTAAAGAAGGCGTCCGTCCTATTAATTTGCTCAAAAACATGTTAAATGCAAAACAGGAATCTACTGGTTTTGTGCGGTCGAGAAAGAAACCTCTCAACATTTGTGCGGTGAAAAATAATAGCAGGCCGTTCTTGTGCTACGAGTATTCCTCTGAAATCAGAATAAAATCTTGGAATTTACACGCGACAACGTCTGTTACATTCATAACCCTAAACACTTAAATAGGCAGAAATGAGTAGGGTTGATGGGACCGACAGACACAGACAAGAATGTTCGGCTCTTACGGTGACGCAAGATTAAAATTCACGCAGCGCTCAGCTTTAGTAAGTCTAGACTTAATGAAATGGGCACATTCTTTTAGTTTGATGGCCAATCTATTTGCTATTGACGTACATTCTTGTGACGTAGATTGACAAATATTAATACAAAATATTTAATATTCTGTTGTGAAGCATAAATGCGCTTTGGAAGAAATATTTGTAATATTTACAAGAAAAACCTCGTTAAGTTTGGTCAGGTCGAGTATGCATTCGCCATTTAAATAATAGAAAACAAGTAGAAACGTCGTTAAGTTCGAACGTCCCTTATGGCAACTCCCACGCGAATGAGTCTGTTCAAAAATTAGAACCTACATAACCTTTTACTAAGTGCACGCAATTTGCTAAACTTGTGAACACCGTAATACCTTAATGACGTCTTTGTAATCGCATTTTAGAAATATACGAGGGTTGCTACATATATTTCTGGCCTAGGCAACACTAAGTGTTGCCTGGCGCCATCTGACATTTCCATTGGAAAGTTTGACATTTTTTAGGATAAACGTACTCAGAACGTTTTGACGTACGACCATCATTTTTGTTGTGACTTGAAAAAATCAATTTGGCAAAAAAATGGAATTAACTCATGAACATCTTCTTGCGATAATTTTTCACAACTTTCGACGTGAATTATCACGACAAGAGTACAACGATGAACTTAAATCTTTGTATGACATTAAAGCACCATCCTATAGAACTGTGAAAAACTGGTTTAATGAATTCAATCGTAGCCGACGCTCGCTCAAAAACGAAGGTAGCGAGGGTCGTCCAAAACGGCCGTTGTGTCAGAGAACATTGATGCCGTGCGTGAACTGATAATACAGGATCGTCATGTAACGTACCGTGAGATAGAGGCATCGTTAGGCATTTCTTCCGCACAATTTGACAATCGATCAAAAAAAGGCTCGTGCCGATTGGTGCAAAGAAATTTTGAAAAAATACGATCGCGGTGCTACAAAAGACGTTTATAAGATCGTACCAGGTGACGACTTTTGGATCTATGCGTATGAGCCTGAAACAAAACAGCAATTGTGGGTCTTCGAAGCAAATGGTCGCCTGTTTCTTCGGCAAAACTGGACTGGCAATGCAGGACGGTCAATTCTGAGTGGTTCACCACAATTTGTTTGTCTGAAGTCTTCGGAGCAATTAGAAAAACGAACAAGAGAAGACGAATCATTGTGCACCAGGACAGTGCGAGCTCTCACACATCGGGTCAAACCAGCGCCTTTTTACCGGCCAAAACGTCGAATTGATGGGTCATCCGCCCTGACTTGACACCCAACGACTTATTTTTATTCCCGCACATCAAGAAACAAATGCGTGGTTAAGGATTTTCGTCGCCGGAAGATGATGTTGAAGCCGTCAAAAACCATGTTTTGGAGGTGGCTCAATCGGAGTGGAATAAGTGCTTCGACAATTGTGTATAAGTGTATAAATCATGCTGGAGAATACTTTGAAAAGCAATTAAACCATTTTTGATGATAAATATTCGCATTTTCATTTTTAGGCCAGAAATATATATAGCAGCGCTCGTAGTAGACATGTCCGATTTTGGAACTTCCTATGCTCTGCACTATTCCGCCCACTTTGGCTTACGTGTAATATATTAAATGCTATTTATAGGAGCTAACTCAAAATCAATACTTAAGAACAGAGTTATTAGGTTACCTTGGTGACAAATAGTAGATTTTTTGTCACGCCTCTTTTGGTACCTCCCAATAATCCTCTTTCAGTGCACATAGGAACCCACATAGCTTGTCTCCTATGGGATGGAATTCGAACTTCATAAAAATTTTCTAAGGCGCGTACCATTTTGGTATCACTAGTGTAAACGACCGTTCCGTCTACTCTTTGTATTTGCACAATAATCTTAATCGTACGTTTGTGCTGACATTAAATAAATAGATGTATGAATGTAGTCTCTGCCACGCCCTTTCTGTTACCACCCATATAACCGTTTTGCCTATTTCATAAATTTCGCTTTAATTTTGTATACTGCAATAAGTTTTTTTTTCATTTTTGTAAGCAAATAACGGATGTCACGCCCCATTCCCTACTGTACGCCAATAATGCCACGCCCCATTCTAGTACCTCCCACTCAAACGACCGTTTACGAGATTTTACTAAAATTGGTACGCTTTAGGCAGTGGAGGACGGTACGTACAACGATATTATGTAGGTCAAGTCGAATCAACCGACTGCAGCATTTTTTACTAGTTTGAGTATTTCCTTAGTGGTAGAGGTTATACGACCTGTTGTATTTATCGGGTGATCAATCTAGACGTATTTATTTTAAAATACAAAAACTTAAATAAAACGTGGAATCTTTATTGTTCCTTCGAAAGGACATTTGCTGCCATTTATTTTTTGAATATAATTTCCTGCAAATGTTGGCCGCAACTAAGCCACAGGGTGTCCAATTTTGGATGACTCATTCGAGCATTTCGGCCGGTATGGCGTTAATGACGTACGTAGTGTTGGCTTCCAATACCTGAATCGTAGCTGGTTTGTCAGTATCCGGTATGGCGTTAATGACGCGCGTAGTGTTGGCTTCCAATACCTGAATCGTAGCTGGTTTGTCAGTATCGACTTTGAACTTTACGTAACCCCAAAGAAAAAAGTCTTAAGGTGTGATAACACACGGCGGCCAACTCACCGCCCCAAAACGTGTAATTAGCTGCTCTTTGTAAGGATCTCTCAATAGAGCTATTGTTTGAGCAGCTGTATGGCAAGTGGCACGGTTCTGTTGAAACCAAATATCGTCAAGATTACGGGCTTCAAGTTCAGGTAGCAAAAAATTCGATATCGTGGCGCTATAGAGAGCACCATTTACGGTTACGTTCCGGCTTTTATTATTTTTTAAAAAATATGGACCGATGATTCCACTAGCCCATGAACTGCACCAAACCGTGGTTTTCTCTGGGTATAATGGCGCCTCTTGTACCTCTTCCGATTGCTCTTCCTGGCCAAATGCGCCAATTTTGTTTATTGACTTTGCCGTTGAGCCAGAAATGGTCCTCATCACTGAACAACATTTTGGGGTCGAAAAACGTTTCTTACCGAACGCTCATTTCCATAATGCAGTTGCACAATTTATGGACGTTGTTGCGGTGTCAGTCTTTCCATGATGAAATGGCAAACTATACTGAAAAGAAGAAAAAAAAAATGTTTAACTCAACCCACGCGTAGTTTGTGAAAAAATACCTATTGATAAAAATACCTCTAGATTGATAACCCGTTACTATTTTTCTAACGGCTTTACGCACGCGTACGAAAAGAGTTAATGACACGCCCCATTCTGTTACCACCAGTGTAAACGACCATTCCGCCTATTTTTTGTAGTTGAAGAATAATATTAGTATCATTCATAGGATTGTGCTGAAATAATACTATTAGACTAGGGAATAGGTGGAGTAATAACATGGATTAATGGAGCCTCTGCCACGCCCCTTCTTGTACCACCCACACAAACTAACCCGACATAACTTTTTCCCTAATGCTTAAATTTTGCTTGAATTTTTTTTCTGTGTACGTAACGGATGCCACGCCCCATTGTAGTATCTTCCACACAAACGACCGTGTACTAGATTTTACTAAAATCTGTACGCTTCAGACAATGGAGGACGAACGGTACTTAGAAAAATATTAAATCCATATATGGGTGAGGGTCGGATAAACCGACTGAAGCTTTTTCACTTGTTTGAGTATTATTTTAATGGTAAAGTTTATAAAGATTCGGTCAATATTAATGAGGGTTTTATTTATTGTTTTAATTATAACACATTGGGCATAAACAAATCCCTTGTGAAGGGGATAGCCTTACTAGAGATTTTGAAAGCTGGATGCTTATGCCATATAACATTCGGAAAAAAGACAGTTTTTTTTAAATCACGGTTTTTAAAGAAACCCAAACTGCAGGTTTGCGGAAAACGCCGGTTTTTTTTGGTCACTCTAATAAAGGAGTATCAACTCAAAAGTTGGAAATTTCACGTTGAACCCAAAAATGCTGTTTGATGTACTAGTACTTAAAGAACTAAAGTACAAAGCATTGAGAATAACATGCCATTTCTTTGATGGTTAAGTTGGTTTATAGATGTAGGAGTTCCACAATAGGTAGACATGACCCCTCGGAGTAGTTTTCTTACAAAAAAAAATTCTAAGAATTTCAAATTAAAACCTTTTTGTTAAACACGTAGGTTTTATTCGCAAACGAAATATCAATCCTTTTTTAACTGTGGTGGACTAAATAGGTTTATTAAAAAAATCGTACTTCTCCCACTTTTCGCTTACATCGTTTCCACTAAAATCTCTTGCAAACCCTAGAATGACCACAAAAAGTAAAGAATTTGAAGAATTTCCCTTAAGAACTCTTTTATTTTGCGGTTAATTAAATTTAAATCTATTGTGTTGCTATTCAAGCACATTTACTTATACAAGTAAATATAATTTACAACTTTAAGCGCAACGAAAATAAACTTCCATCCAAGAACGACGATAATACAAAGACAAGAAGTTTTTTTTAGTCTAATTTATGACAGCCCAAAAATGTTGACCAAATTGTCTAGTTGTCAACACACAATGTGGGTCCAAGCACTGTGAAGTCGGTCATAAATAAAACGAAAGTACCATGAATTAGTCCCACAAATAACTTTCGATAATAAATTAGTAGTAGAGGCGGATGAAACCATGATAACATTTGTTTTTTCATTAAGAAAGAGACAATACAAACAGTATCTGTTGGACTATGAAATGAAGTGCAGTTCGTGGAAAGGTTTCACAATTTCATTAAAATTAATTTATTTTAATTTGCAAGGTGAGTATATTTTTTATACTTGGGTCCACTTTTAAGGGAAATATCTTTCGTACGGGGATCCACAACGCGTTAATTTTTTAACTCACTGAGTTTTTTGGAGTTTCCTAAAGTTATGCATGTAGAATTTCACACTCTCTCGATCGTGTCCTTGTCGTGTTCTCAAGTTTAGAACCCTGTATACTTGTTGGTCTTAGTGAAATGCGTCTGCGTTTAATTTGCAATTTTCTAGAAACTCGTATCCATTTGCACAACATGTACCAGTTTGGACAATAGGGGCATTTAAAATGGAAGGTAAATATCGATGTCCATTCGCTATCGAAATTCACCAATCTTTGTCATCGATATTCACCGTCACGGTATAAGGAAACTTACATCTTCGGCAAAAATTTCTAGAAACTTGCATTATCAAAAGGCGCATGTACAGGGTGGCGCACGGATCGTGTTACAAAAACAAAACATAATAACTTTTTTTCTGTTTGGGCAATCGACTTATTCTTTAATTTATTTGGAGGTTAGTATTTAGATTAATTAAATCGAACGTTTGGGTACCATGCTTTGCAGTCCTACATTACCATTCAAAGGAAATTTAGGCAGAAGCTTGGCGGAACCCTACCGAGAGATGGACCATTATGAGCCTGACAAACCATTTTGCCGAATCTGATAGCATAGCACAAAGACCGTCTAATCGAGTTCCCTATGTTCGGGTTCAAGACACCATCGTGGCAGTAGCATCGTTAATTTAGGGAAATCCAAACGTTTCGACTCGAAACTTATTGGCGCAAATTGCAGTTAGCAGACGGTTATTACAGCGGATAATTCCTGATGACTTAAAATTGTTTCCGTACAAATTCCAAATTACAAGAAAAGTTTAACCCTCTGGATTTGTCTATTCGAATGGAATATGGCCAAAAAGTTATTGAAATGGCCGAAGAAGACAACAGTTTGATAAATTAATTGTTTTTGTCTAATTTTTGTCTAAACGGCAACTTAAACAAGGAAAATTGCCGTATATGGATTGAATTTAATCCAAAAATACTCCATGAGACGAAACTGCACTTAGAACGAGTTACTGTGCAGTTTCATCAAGCTGCATTGTGGGGCCATACTTTTTTAAAGGAAACGGTGTAACAGTGACTGTCAATGGGGATCGTTATTTAAAGATTAATTTAAAGATTAAGTTAAGGAGTTTGTTTACCCCCGAAGACGTATCCGATTCAACAGCATTTGATTGCAGCAATATGGAGCACTTAAAGCCAAACTGCTTATGGCAGAGCTCCAACGAAAATTCCCAAACAAATTGCAATCTAGAAATTCCATTCACCGCTGGCCTCCAAGGTCATCGGAACTGAATAAAGCAGACTTTTAAATCCCACGACAGCTAGTTCTATGGACCGGATTGACCCGAAGAGCAATTCTGCGGCCAAGGGCTGTCACCCCGGCACAAAGAAGCCGCTAGAACAACAACCAACCAGACTTTTCCTATGGGGTTATGTCAAGCTAGAAGAGTACAAATCCTAGTCCATTAAAACAATAAATGAAGCGATCTCAACTTGAATCCTTCAGGCTTCAATCAATATTTTTCCGACCAGGTGTCGCATATGCGTGGATGAGCATGGGAGTTATTTACGGTGCACCATTAGTTATATAAAATTGAATTGGATTTTCTAAACAATTAAAAAAAAAAATTAAATTCATTAATTAAAAAAAGTTTTTTGAATTTTTTATGGCAATACAATTGGTGCGCCACCCTGTACTAGAAAAACCTGGAGGAACTTTACATATACTCAAAGTAAGTCATTGGAATCATTTATCAGTGGCTGGGGTCAGTAAACTATGTCTAGAGTTTAAACAAGGTTGGACTTTATATGTGGCTTCTAGAAGGGCACGAAAACATAGACCGAAAGGTTACAATTTCACCAGGGTTAGCTATACGTCGCACAAAACACTGTGCTTTATTTGAGATAGACCGTAATGTGATGGAATAAAACTACCAATTAGAAAAGATCTTCGAAAGGGGTCTATACTCGTATATGTGACGCGCAAAATAGAAAGGGACCTAAGGGTAAAAACCAGTTTTGTTCCTGAGAGCCATTTTAAAGATTTAATTACGTGTATCTTTGATGTACCACCACTTTCATAAAACGCGCATATCTCTGGGAGGGAACACTTTTGGGGCATGGAATCGGTCTCATTCGATGCTCAGATGTTGTCCACTTCAAAAAAAAAAGTGAAAATTGATTTTTTTTACCCTTAGGTCCCTTTCTCTATGCGCCGTCACATATAGAAAAAATGATCAGTTAGGTCAAGCTTTGAAAGGAATGATTATAAGTCGCTCATGAAATAATATCGGTCTATTCCCGAGCGGCAAGGCCTTACATCAGTAGTAGCAATGTATGAAAACAACATCAAATCAGTCTAATCGCTAAGCATCATACCGCAGTGGCCTTAATTTGAACCGGATTCCGATTTATATAGTTCCTTCTAGGTTGCCAAAGCTAGAAGGAACCAACATCGAAAACATAGGCCGTTAATGTCAATTTTTTCTAGATAACATTTGCGAACTTTACTTCGATTACAGCGATAGATGAAGAGATGTACATGCGGACGGACATTGGCCAATGAAATCTGCGATTCTGAATGGTTCTTAATCAGCACTAAGTCTGTGTTATTGTGTGGTGACGGGTATAATAATAGGACAAAGTCAACTATGACTTTACCCAATCCTAACAGGACTCGAAGGATTTATGGGCTACCTACAACTGTGGCCCACGGTTAGGAAATGAAAGTAAATAAGCAGTAGAAAGATATCCATGATCTGAGGAAGCTCGATCTATCGAGATATTTATAAACGATATACGAGGACGGTTCAGTTCGGTTTTGGAAACTTCCATCTCTGCTATGAACACATGTTAAATTTTGTTTCGATCTGGCAACTCCTTCATATAGAAACAGGAGTTCACAAAAGACGCATCCGCGATTTTTTTACAAAGGAAAAATTAGAAATGCGTGGTGTCATTAAATATTTACATAAAAAAGGTTTATCGGGACAAGAAATTCGTAATGATATGGTGAATGTGTTAGGTGAAAGTGCTCCTTCATATGCAACAGTAAAAAATTGGGTTGCCGAATTTAAACGTGGTCGTACAAGCATTGAAGATGAACCACGTAGTGGACGTCCAAAAACAGCAACAACAACAGAAATTGTAGCCAAAGTGCATGATATGGTATTAAATGATCGACGAATAAAAGTGCGTGAAATAGCTAATATCATAGGCATCTCAAATGATCGAGTCCATTTAATTTAGCATGAAGAACTACAGATGAAAAAGCTTTCTGCAAGATGGGTGCCGCACTTGGTTACAGTCGACCAAAAACGCATAAGAATGAACATTTCTCAAGCTTGTTTGGATCGTTTTCAGCGAAATAAAATGGATTTTAAGCGTCGTTTCATAACTGTTGATGATACATGAATCCACCACAATACTCCAGAGACAAAAGAACAATCCAAACAATGGACTGAAGCTGGAGGAAGTGCCCCAAAGAAGGCAAAAACAATTCAATCGGCTGGTAAGGTTATGGCAACGGTTTTTTGGGACTTTAAAGGTATTTTATTGATTGACTATCTGCAAAAGGGTAAAACAATAAATTCACAGTACTATTGCAACCTTTTAGATCAAATAAATGTACAAATTCGAGAAAAACGTCCTGGCTTACAACACAAAAAAATAATTTTTCATCAAGACAACGCACCAGTGCACAAGAGTGTTTTAACAATGGCTAAAATCAACGAATTAAAGTACGAGTTGCTTGACCACCCACCTTATTCTCCTGATTTAGCTCCCAGTGACTTTTACCTGTTTCCAAATCTAAAAAAATTCCTTGCTGGCAAGCGTTTTACCTCAAATGAAGATGCAATTACAGTTGTAAACCACTATTTTGAAGACCTTGAGGAAAACTATTTTAATCAAGGGATAGAATTGCCAGATAAGCGTTGGACTAAGTGTATTGAAGTTTCAGGAGATTATATTGAAAAATAAAAATATTTTTGAAAAACTAACTATTCTCTTCATTGATAGGCAAAGAGCTTTCCGAACCGCCCTCGTAGTAACGGGCGGATATAATGGTGGGAGGATCATAAAAAAGTAATGAGGGCTGACGTATCCCCTGAATGAAATCTTTTTGATGGAAAATCAATTTGTGCCTTAATCAGTCTGCATTTTTTTTGCCTTTTATTAAATTGCATTCTAGAAAGAAATCATTTACTCTTTTATCTGCGACCTATATATATAGGACAAAGTTGTACCAGTTTAAAAATATGAATTCTCGAGTCATAGACGAGGTGAAGAATTTGTCAACTTGTCTCGGAATCTTTTAAGCAAATACCACTAGCAACATTTTTCCCCATGTTCACAAAATATTCCAACTTCGCTAGCTCGTTTTCTATATTAGTTAAGGGATCAGTTAAAATTGATTAAATGGGTTATCCACGTATGGTTTTTAAAAAATTAAAAACAAATCAAAAAACAAAAATCCCACATTTCCATGCATGCTTCGATGAATATGGGACTGAAAACAGCAAACGTTTCTGCGGACTACAACCAGTCGTCTATCTTCTGGCGAATTTAGAGACAAGTTAAGAATTCATCTAGTTGACCTCAAATACACACCCAAATTCATTCACACAGAGAAAAAATCTGCTGGAAATCGGCCCGAACTACAAATTTTCTGTTTGATATACAACCTTTCTGTCGCAATCACCAACATTCCAAGGTATTAATGATTACATAGATAGATTTACAACAAGATGGTTGCTATAATAATATTATGATTCCGTAAAATTATTGGTTGCCACAACTGGTGGTTAAGAAAACCAACCTATTATAAAGTACTTATTACTATGTTACCAATAATTGGTGGTGACAACAAATAACTTCTTTGTATTAAACTAGTTCGCTGTTGTAACATATTTCACTATGCAACAATAATTCGGACTGTCACGGGGAGTATATGGTTTCCTCTAGAAATGAATGACTTAGATGATTACAGTATATTGCTAAAAGAAGGCCCTTGTAGGTCCGATTTATTTTTTATGGGCTAAGAAAATATTTATTTTGCACAGCTACACAACGTAAAATAAGTTGAAAAGTTGTAAATATCCCTTCGTTTTACCGGATTTTTAGTGAGAGATGTTTTAAGTGAAATCGTATGGAGTTTATTTTCGTAGAACATTTTAACATTCTATTTCTAAGATGAGAATGTACTTTCCGTCCTTTTTTCAAAAAGTCAAGAAAAGTGAAAAAAAAATTACCAATTGATTTCAGTTGCAAGGTTTCCTCTTAGAATTGAAATTGTATAAATGTTTTTCAAAATGGTAAATTTTGGGCTAAACCGTTCTATTAAATTACTACTGCGAGTATTATCATTTTAGTATGCATTGTCTAAAAATAAAATCCAAATATCTTCAAGATTAACTGGTGCTTTTCGTAATTTTTGATAAAAATTTATGTTCCGAATGGAAAACAAAATCGACAACGAGGGGCGATTTGCTAAATTAAGTTTTTTCAACCAATTTTTTTTTAAAAAAAAAACTTATAAAATATGACCGATATAAACGAATATATATTTTATCACATGTAGGCAATACTTCAAGACTTCATTTGAGGTATTTTGTGTCACATTTACCTTAGTAGCCGGAAATATTTAGGTTTAAAATTCCAATTTACTTCCCTTACAACATTGAACACACCCATTTCAATATTAGAACTGAACATACCCCGTTAATGTCATATGGGTTTTGAAAGCCAACCTCAATAGCGTTAGTCTGTAATGGGATTTTAAAATTTTTTCAATTTTCATCATGAAGTGGTCAAATAATGAGAACCGTATCACTGTAATAGCGCTTTTCAAGTGTGAAATGAAAAAAAGAGATATTTTCAAAACGCTCCGGCCACTAGGGACTAGCCGCATGTTCGTCAACCGATGCACAAAGCTGTTTGAGTAGACTGGCGATGTAAAAGACCGCCACCGGTTGGGCCGCCCACGCTCTGTTCGAACACCGCATGTCATCAAAGCCGTTTAATCAAGAATTCACAGAAATCCGCTCCGTAAACAGAATATTACGCAAAAGTCCATGAGTCGAATCATTAAAAAAGATTTGGGACTTGGGGCTTTAAAACGACGTACCGGAAATTTATTGACTGCAACTTTAAAGAAAATAGGATTGAAAAATGAAAACGTCTTTTGGTGAAGCACGCTGATAACTTGCACAGAAAAATTTTGTTCACCGATGAACAAATTTTTACCGTTCAGGAAATTTAACAAGCTAAATGATAGAGAGTATGCGCGGTCATCTAAGGAAGCATCTGAACTGATCCCAAGGGTGGAAAAGGGTCATCACCCAGCTTCAGTCATGGTTTGGTGGGGTGTCTCTTACGATGGGGTCACTGACCTGCATTTCTGCGAACAAGGAGTCGAAACATCGGCCAAAGTTTACCAAGAAACCTTTTTGGAAGCTGTTGTGAAGCCTCTTAACAATTCCCTGTTTCAAAACCAGCCAAGGACTTTCCAGCAGGATTCTGCGCCGGCCCATAAGGCGAAAAGGTCCCAGGCCTGGCTTCGAAACAATTTGCCAGCGTTCATTTCCTCTGAAGAATGGCTCTCAGGCAGTTCAGATTTGAACCCATTGGATTACAAATTGTGGACGGTTTTAGAGGACAAGGTTTGTCACAAAAGATACCCCAACTTTGGATCTGTTAAGACTGCTTTGGTTCGAGCTGTGGCCAATTTTCCAATGGACGAGGTTCGTGCAGCTATTGGCGATTGGCCAGTGCGACTTAAGGCGTGTGTAAAGGCAAAAGGCAGACATTTTAAATAAGAAGATTATTTTTGGATACAATATACATCAATAAATATATTAAAAAGAAATATTTGGTCCAAAAATATTCAGTACTTTTTATTTTACAGCATAAAACGCGTGCAATAGTATTTATATCCCTACTAAGTATATCTAAATTTGCCAAAGGCTTACTTCTGCAAATTTTCTGAAGATATGTGGCTTCTAGAGTCAGAAACATAAAATTGGATTAACATATGTGTGGTAGCTATACGAGTATCTAAATCTAAACCAATTTTAATTTCGTCCGTCCTTGCCCCAAAAAACTTAATTGTATCAAACTTCGTGAAGATCGGGACACAATTTCGACTTTTAGTTTGATAATAAGTCATAAATAGACAGATATCGTTAAATCGCATGAACTGGTGATTCTGAGTCTATTGGTATCCTTAAAGATGGGTCTAGCTAGTTACGATCTCTGCAAGTAAAATTATGTTTTTTTTTTGATTTTACATTCACCATCAAAAAAAAACCCGAAAATTGTAAAACCCAACTCCAAAAACTCGGGTAAACCGACATGTCGAGTTGTGGTTATTTTTGAGAAACGGACTATCGGGTTTGGACATAAAAACCGGATTGTCAGTTCGGGTATGGACACACCCATTTAAACGTGGGCATATGGGTTCTTAAAGGGGGCTTAAAGACCTGTTTTCAATTGGCTCTTCAGCGCATCACTTCTGGAAAAGTATTTTACTTGTTTATTTTTTCGAGGGTTGCTATTTATATTTCGCATCCTCACAATACTAGTGTTCCCAGATGCAAACTGGAACTTCCATTAGAAACTTTGACATTTGTTAGCATAACTTCACTCAGAACGTTTTGTCATTTGAGGGCGAATTTTTTTGTTTACACTGAAAAATTCATCTGAGTCAAAAAATGGAATTATCCCGTGAACATTTTTGAACGATGATTTTTTACGATTATCGGCGTGGGTTATAGAGACAAGAGTGTTTAAATCAACTTTTTCGACTTTTGGCGATAAAGCACCATCAACAACCACTGTTAATCGCTGGTACCAAGAGCTTAGTCTCGGACGCCGTTCGCTTCAGGATGAATTTCGTCAAGGACATCCAACTTTGGTCACTTTGCCAGAAACCATCGATGCTGTGCGTGAACTGATAAAGCAAGACCGACATGTGACATCCCATACGATTGAGGAATCCTTGGGCATTAGTATGACAAACATCAATTTGATATTGCATGTTCATTGGGCCGTGAAAAAATATTGTTCTCGTTGGATACCACACAATTTAACAAATGCTCAAAAAAAGTCTTGTATGGATTGGTGCAACGAGATGTTGAAAACATAAAACTGTTATAGCTCAAAGGCAGGGTATAACATTGTCACAGGTGACGAATCATGGATCTATGCATATGAACCCGATAAAAACAGCAATCGACCGTATGGGTCCTTCAAGACGAGCCAAATCCAACAAAAGCTGTTTGTGGAAGAAGTACATCGAAGCAAATGATTGCGGGTTTTTTCGCTATAAGCGGCCATGTTGCTACAGTGCATTTAGTGAAACGTAGGACGGTTAATTCTGAGTGGTATACAAACATCTGTTTGCCAACAGTGTTCGAAGAGCTGAGGAAATATAATAAGAGAAGACGGACCATTTTGCATCACGACAATGCGAGCATTCACACATCAGCTAAAACGATGAGCTTTTTGACCACTCAAGATGTCGAATTGATGAAACATCCACCATACAGCCCTGATTTGGCACCCAATGACTTCTTCGTATTCTCTAGCATCAAGAAAAAAATGTGTGGTCAACGTTTTTCATTGCCCGAAGCAGCTGTTAAAGCATTCAAACATCACGTTTTGGATGTGTTTTGGAGGTGTCTCGGGGAGGAAAAAGTGCTTCGAAAGTTTATTGATCTTAAAGGAGAATATTTTGGAAAACAATAAAACCATTTCCTATGATAAATTATTGTGTTTTTATTGCCGGAGAATAGCAACCGCGTACATGTACAAATTCAGTTCCAAAAATAATCCCAATTGGTAAGAATTACCGACACTTTGCCTCTTTAACCGATACTGTCAGTTCCCACATTTCCGTGTAGCCAAACTACATTCAGTTGTAGCTATGGGATGCATCGATAGCACGTGCAACCACCAATATTCGGGTGAAAAAAAAATTCGGTTGTGGCAACAAATCTGTCCTCAGTGTGTTGTTGTTGTGACGAAAGCTGTAATTTGTGGCACAGTTTTTGATTTAAATACGCCATGTGCTTTTGAAAGTACTTCTTGGATGGTTCTTCAGATTTTTATCATTCGAGTACATCCGCCAACTGGATAGAGGCACATTCCATGTTAAAATTTCGGGTATATCGGATTGTGCATTACCGCAAGTGATTGTATAAATTTGCGGAGTCAGTCAACATTAAGATGAGTTGTTTGTTTTAGACTATTTTTTCGATGCGCATTTTCATATTTACCTATCTTATGGTGAACGAGCTCACTACGAGGTCGACCGCAAAACTAACTGGCCTGGCACATTTTCTGTTTTACTAGCAACTTTTTTTTGTTGTTTTTCAAAAGAAATCTCTTATAAGCCATCTGTCCAAATTTCCGAAATATTTAATGATTATTTTCTTTGTTACAGGTGATTGAAGTAAACAAGTTTTATAGTTTTTGAAAAATGGAAAATAAAGAGTTTCGTGCGGTAATTTAACACTTTTATATGAAAGGTTATACGCCACAATTAATCAAAGATGAATTGGCTTCTGTTCATGGTGATAATGCACCATCATACTCCACCGTGAAATCCTGGGTTCAACAATTTAAAATGGGTCGTTCAAGTACGGAAGATGAACAACGCTCTGGAAGACCGAAACTGCTACTACTATTGAAAACATTAGAGAAATATTTAATGAAGTGACTAAAGATAGACGAATAAAGCTTAGAGAACTTGCTGATATTGTTAAAATACACGAAAAACAAGTTTGGAGTATTTTACATGATGAACTCCACATGAAAAAGCTACCCGCAAGATGGGTGCCGCGTTTGTTGACTTTGCCCCAAAAAATCGTCCTTTGGACCAATTACGAGGAGCTTTTAGCGATTTATCAGCGTAATACAATAGAGTTCTTGAGCCGATTCATATCCGTTGATGAAACATGGATCCATCACTACATCCCAGAATGCAAAGAACAGTCAAAACAATGGATGGAAGCTGGTAAAAGTGGTCCCAAGAAGGCGAAAACTGTTAAGTCAGCAGGAAAAGTAATGGCCACAGTATTTTGGGATGCAAAGGGTATAATATTTATTGATTATCTTGAGAAAGGAAAAACTATAAATAGTAAATATTATTGTGCATTATTGGATCGGTTGAGTGAAGAAATCAAGATAAAACGACCGCATTTAGAAAAAAAGGTTCTTTTTCATCAAGATAATGCTTCTTCACACACTGCATGTTCAACAAAAACTGGCCGAAAGTCGATTTGAAATTGCTTCGCATCCACCATATAGTCCAGATTAAGCTCCTTCTGATCATTTCTTGTTTCCAAATTTAAAAAATTTCTCGGTGGCAAAAAAATTTCGTCCAATAGCGAGGTTATTGCTGAAACTGAGGCATATTTTGAAGATCTTGAAAAATCTTATTTTTCGGATGGAATTAAAAAACTTGAAAAACGTTTGATCAAGTGTATTGAGTTGGAAGGAGATTATGTTGAAAAATAAATAATAATAATTCCAAAAAACGGTTCTTTTTATGTTAGGCCAGTTACTTTTGTGGTTGCCCTCGTATTTCAACGGGTACTGAAAAGCTGATTTTCAGATAAATTCTGAGCTGCTCTCGTAGTCTTATTTCACTTAAGGTAGGAAGGATGGCCAACATAACTGTTCGTTTTGCTAATTGAAAAGCGATCGGACAATTGCCTATAATCTGCAATTCCCATTTGCATTAAAGGTAAATCTATTTTCGAAATTTACCTTAAATATTACGATGAAGCGTAATATAAAAGAAAAAAAACTAAATATTTTTCTTTTTCCACAAATAGTTTCAATATCTCCCACTGTGCACTATGACTACAAGTCATGTTAATTTGAGCAACGCGTTTAAAAATAGCATTAATGAATTCTGATTGACATAATTGTAAGTCAGAAAAACAAGGAAAACTGTTGAGATTTCAATTCACATGACAACGCAAAAAACTACAGAGAAAAAAGAAATCCCTAAAAAAAATCAACTTAAAAAGTGTCAGGCCTAAATTGTGACGCATGACATGTTGCAGATGTTGATGTCACAAGCACTTGTTGGCAGTTTTTCTTCAAGTTGGAGTAGTTTTTTTGTTTGGCTTTCACTCTGCTAGCATGTCAAGTTAACACCATCCGATGACAACGGAACGCATGTTGCCAACGCAAGTACATACGTAATGCATGCAACATGACGTGGCGGAATGATGTGTTCGCACGTTGGTTCTTGCCATTCCAATACAATGTTCTTGCCACCTCCACCACTACGGCGTAATGTATGGCTATAAAATGATGTAAAACACATTCGCATTTTTATGTCTTGTTCCAGGGCAGAATGAGGGTGTGCAACGTAGAAGGAAAAAAAGAAAACTACCACATAAAAAATGGTTTGTTCTTTGACACGTGTGGTAAATAAAAACACCAGATCGGTAAGGATTCGACTGCCAACGTAGATTGTGGCACTCTACCTTGGCAATACAATACAAAATAATGAGGAAGAGACGACGGAGTAGAGGAAAGCTGCTGCACAATATGAACTCTTGTTTGTCCATTGTAGTCGTAAATATAAAAAGAGCGTCCATTTGTTGCCACAATTAAGTGGTTTTCCCAGCATACGTGCTGCACTTGGAACCGAGTCCTTACAGCATGGGCTGTGGTAAAGTGTTCAGCTCCCTTGTAGCAATTTATTTATGATGGTTTGATGATGAAGCACAAAAAAACCGTCACTAGGTAATATGGAAGATAGTTAAGGGTTTCTGAAACTGGGAAATTGTGTCTTTAAAGCTCTCTCACTTAAATGACTTGTGTTTGGTGTTTTTTAAAATGTAAAAAAAATCCTTTGCATTCCATATTGTACGGAGAGAAATGTGGCTAATCATTGAACCTTGATCGATTTAGTTTGATACACACTAACAAGGCTGAAGTAGTCGCTGACAAAAATTTTAGAGGGTGCTGGCAGGAACAGCATCTTTATTTGGTTTATAGGGTAATTCCAAATGAAATAAACACAAAATCTGCACTTTTAAAAAACTGTCACTTAGATTTTGATGAATCCTTCTCGTTTTTGTCTGTCATATTTGTGTTCCGCTAGGGGTTGGTTGAAATCTCATCATCTCAAAGTTAGCCTAAACGAACATTTTTTTGAAAAGGTAGCTGTGTTAGAGGTCAAATACGTTAGGACCGTGACATTAGCAATAAGTCAGGTGCCACCTGATGGTAACGTGTTGCTATATATATTTCAGACCTAGCCAACAATAAGTGTTGCATGTCGCTATCTGACATTACCATTGACAAGTTTGACATTTTTTAACATAAACGTACTCAGAACGTTTTGACGTACGACCATTATTTGTGCTGTTTACAGTGACTTGAAAAAATCAATTTGGCAAAAAAATGGAATTAACTCGTGAACATTTTCGTGCGATCATTTTTCACAACTTTCGACAGGGGTTAATCCGACAAGAGTACACCGATGAACTTAAATCTTTGTATGGCGATGAAGCACCATCCTATAGCACTGTGAAAAACTGTTTTAATAAATTTAATCGTGGTCGACGGTCGCTCAAAGACGAAGGTCGTCCAAAAACGGCCGTTGTGCCAGTGAACATTGATGCCGAGCGTGAACTGCTAATGCAAGATCGTCATGTAACACCGTAAGATAGAGGTATCCTTGGGCATTTCTTCCACCAGCATACAATCGATATTGCACGAACACCTGGCCGTAAAAAAGGTTTGTTATCGTTGGATCCTGCACAATTTGACAATCGCTCAAAAAGACCCGTGTCGATTGGTGCAAAGAAGTTTTATAAAAAAAAGGTTAAGGTGCTTCAAAAGTCGTTTATAAGATCGTCACAGGTGACGAATCATGGATCTATGCATATGAGCCCGAAACAAAACAGCAATCGACCGTGTGGGTCTTCGTAGACGAGCCAAATCCAACGAAAATTGTTTGTGGAAGCAGCACTTCGAAGCAAATGGTCGCCTGTTTCTTTGGCAAAACTGGTCATGTGGCGACTAATACCAATTCTGAGTGGTACACTTTAGTTTATTTGCTGCAGTCTTCGGAGAAAATTGAAAAAGAAAAAACAAAAGCCGAATCATTGTGCGAGATGACAATGTGAGCTCTTACACAACGGCTCAAACCAACGCCTTTTTGGCCGCACAAGACGTCGACTTGATGGGTCATTCGCCGTACAGCAGTAACTTGACACCCAATGACTTCTTTTCATTCCCGCACATCAAGAAAAAAATGCTTGGTCAACGATTTTCGTCGCCAGAAGATGCAGTTGAAGCGTTTAAAAACCATGTTTTGGAGGTGTCTCAATCGGAGTGGAAAAAGTGCTCCGACAGTGGGTTTGAGCGCATGCAAAAGTGTATAAATCATGCTGGAGAATACTTTGAAAAACAATAAAACCAATTTTGATGATAAATATTCGCATTTTCATTATTAGGTCAGAAATATATATAGCAGCCCTCGTATTGATGTTCTCTTTGCCATAATGTAAAAAAAGTTGCACATCCTTGTTCGACATTACCCTTTTAATCACGGATTTGTCCTTAATTACGGACCTCCTGTGTCAGGAAATTTGGGGATATGCATCAGGACGATATGTGGTTTCAGCAGGATGCAGCCACTCGCCACACAGCCATCGAAACAATGGCTCTTTGGAACGAGAAATGCAATGGCAATGTTATCTTACGTCGCGGCGATGTTAATTGGCCGACACAATCATGTTAGTTGACACCGTTGGACTTTTTTCTGTGGGAATATTTAAAAGAAAAAGTGTACGTCAATAAGCCAATAGCAAGTCAATAGCTAGGGTATGAAATAATTCGGCACATTTACGACAATAATTAAACATCCATTATTTCTCAGCGTTATAGAAAATATGGACCATCGGATAGAGGTATGCCACCGAATTTTTCCGATTTTTTTTTCATAGAGCCTTCTATCATAATAAAAAAATATTGAGATAAGTCTCTAAAAACTTTTTGTTTAATTTATAAGTACAGTTACTCTAGTGCCTGGGTGCAAAAAAAAAGTTTTTCCTTTGATTGACTAAACTTCGCTCGGAAAAAATATTTTTTTTTAAGAATTTGCTCTACAAATCATGATTTTTTGTTGACCGACAATCGTGAAAATCGGTACTGTCGGGTAAAAAAATGGCATGATTGTTGGAGAGTTTGGCTCCTGCAACTCGAGAAACAGCCGCCATATTCAAAACGGGCGATCAGTAGTCAAGATTGGCATACCAAAATAAACCAAATTTTGCTACCAATCCTGAGGAAAGAGTCGTGCGCAAGTACCACAAGGTCTATTTTGCACCACTTTTTGCGCTTTAGTAGCGTACGGGACGGTGCAGGGTATATAATATTCGGCCCCACCGACGTTTTTACTTGTTACATTTAAGACCACAGTGAACTCTTGAAAATTGATTTATAATTAAATACTGCCAACATTTTCAAAGAAAGTCATTTTTCTCGCTGCTTCTTGAAAACTTTCACACACTTTTACAAGTATTTCGATGCGATAATTTTATCGACAGCAGACACATTAATGATAATTTATTTTTAAATTGGCCAAACTTCTTAATTGACATTAAATCACTAAAGTTTTTGTAACCTAAGCCACCTCGCCAAATCACAAAGCAATCACCTTTAATAACACCGCAACACACAGCGCGAGGCTCTTCTGTTTATGTCATGGCCAACACAAGTTGCTCGTCTAATTAGGAGGATCTGCTTGAAAGCTTAACGATAAACAGACACACACACACACTCATTCACACCTAAAGCTGAGATAGCCGGGCATATAGCCGGCTGACATGGAGGATTATCACTTAAACCGATTTTACTGCTTTGCTTTCCAATCATCTCTTCATTATGGCACGAGTGCCGCCATGAAGTAGCTGCAAATATCCTCATTTCCAGCAGCTCTGAAACAAAAAGCTAAAATTATGCGCGCCTCTTCAGTCTCTCGAAGTACTGCAGCCAACGTCAACAAGTGTCATTGAACACCATTTAAAGGAGACCACTTCAGATAGGGGAACGAACGGTTCCGCTGAACGGATGGGGTTTTCCACTTTCAACAAATCATACGCATTCATTGACAAAATGTCATAAAGCAGAAAATGTTCACACTTGACTGGAGTTGAAAAAGCTAAAAGTGCGTTCGTGACATGGGGATGACGTATCAGTAGCAAGAGTTGGAGTCCTCACGCAGAGGAACGGGAGAAGTGATTGTGACAGCGTGAAGCATTTAAAACTGTTTGATGGTTGGTTGGCAATTGTATTGAGATGGAGATGTACGAGTATGTACGTGCTCAGTTTTATAGTTATATACCGGGTGGGCAATACATAAAGCTATAATTACGATCGGGTTGACAATTCGTTTGTAAAAACGCATTTGAGTACTATTTGCCATGGAGTACGCATGAAACCTTAGTATATTTTCTTATTCGGTTTGCAGCGCTTCGAAAAATTGATTGGAGATCCAATAAAGCATTGTATCGGGTGAACTATCTAGCGGAATTTTTTTCAAAATAAAAAAATTGAAATGAAGTATGGAATCTTTATTGTATATTTGAGAGGACATTTTATGCCATTTATTTTTTGAATATAATTTCCTTCAAATGTTGGCCGCAACTACGCCTCAGGGTTTCCATTCAGAGGGTCTAATTTTCCATGACACGTTCGAGCAATTCGACCGGTATGGCGTTAATGACACATGTAATGTTGGCTTCCAAAACCGTTGAGCCAGAAATAAGCCTCATCACTGAACGAAATTTTGGTCGAAAACAGCGGATCTTCTCGTTTCTTACCAAACACTCATTTCCATAATACAGTTGCCAACATTTGAAGGAATTTGTATTCAAAAAAAAAAAAATTGGCTTAAAATGTTCTTTCGAAAGAATAATAAAGATTCCACGCTTGTTTTGAATTTTTGTATTTATTTTATTTTGAAGGAATAAATCGGAGAAGTTTCGGCGTTTCAAATGATCAGGTGACTTTAGATCTTTAGTCAGTTTGATCTTATACGAGGGCTGCTATAAATATTTCTGGCCTAATAATGAAAATACGAATATATATCATCAAATATGGTTTTATTGTTTTTTCAAAGTATTCTCCAGCATGATTTATACACTTCTGCATGCGCTCAAGCCAATTGTCGAAGCACTTTTTCCACTCCGATGGAGACAACTCCGAAACATGGTTTTTGAACGCTTCAACAGCGTCTTCTTGTAACGAAAATCGTTAAACACGGTTATTTTTTCTTGATGTGCGGGAATAAAAAGAAGTAATTCGGTGCCAAGTCAGGGCTGTACGGCGGACGACCCATCAATTCGACGTTTTGGCCGGTCAAAAAGGCGCTCAAGCGGAACAGTCGCCACATGACCAGTTTTTCCGAAGAAACAGGCGACCATTTGCTTCGAAGTGCTTCTTCCACGAACAACTTTCGTTGGATTTTGCTCGTCTTCGTAGACTCACACGGTCGATTGCTGTTTTGTTTCGGGCTTATACGCATAGATACATGATTCGTCACCTGTGACGATCTTAAAAACGTCTTTTGAAGCACCGCGATCGTATTTTTTCAAAATTTCTCTGCACCAATCGACACGAGCCTTTTTTTGAGCGATTTTCAAATTGTGCGGAATCCAACGAGAACAAACCTTTTACGGCCACGTGTTCATACAATATCGAATGTGTGCTGGTGGAAGAAATGCCCAAGGATGCCGATATCTCACGGTATGTCACATGACGATCTTGCATTATCAGTTCACGCACGGCATCAATGTTCTCTGGCACAACGGCCGTTTTTGGACGGCCTTCACGACCTTCATCTTTGAGCGAGCCTCGGCCACGATTGAATTCTGTGAACCAGTTTTTCACAGTGCTATAGGATAAAAAAGTGCTTCATTGCCATACAAAGATTTAAGTTCATCGATGCACTCTTGTCGTGATAATCCACGCCAAATTGATTTTTTCATGTCACTGTAAACAACACAAATGATGGACGTACGTCAAAACATTCTAAGTATGTTTATGCTAAAAAATGTCAAACTTTCAAATGGTAATGTCAGATGGCGCTAGTCAAAACTTAGTGCTGCCTAGGCCAGAAATATATGTAGCAACTTTCGTAAGGATGAAGTCCAAGATCTTTTCGCAAAATACATCACAGTGTGGTTTGAGAAATGCCAAATTCATCAGAACGATGTGGAATCGACTGATTTGGCTCATTTTGAACGGATACACTTACGGCTGCTATATTTCCACTACAGTAAGCACAGTCTGTCGGTTGAGATGATTATTACGGCCGAAAATTGGAGAAAACGCTCTTAAAGTTGCAACCACCGATTTGGAATTTCGGTAATAATTTTAAATGATTTCCAAACGTTGCTCGTAAGTGAAAGTTGCCGTAAGTGAAATGTTGCCTTCGACTAACGTTTTGACACTGAGAGGTCATTAAAAATGTTTGAGGGTGCGTTGTCATGATGATACGAAATTTGTTATGTCTCTATTGGAACACCCATTATAAAATGTTTACAGCAACAGTGGACCGGTTTTCCTCTCTGCATGGATTTAAAATTTCAAATTTAGGAAAAAAAAACGTTTCAACTTACCCCAAGACCAAAAATATTGTAGGTGTGGGTGGTCTTTCAAATATCCACAGAATTAGGTGAACAAATTTAAATCGAATGTCTTACAGCATAAAACAGTTTCTGTATCAACACACAATAAATGCAGGACTTCTGGTCTTTATCTTTCCTTGATGTTTAAGTTTGTCACATTCTAATACCCATGGCCTTGGTGGACAAGACGCTAGTATACAGATACGCCCTTTCTGTAACTTTCCCTTTTCTTTTTGCTGTCTCCGGTTTCATTGTCATTTTGTGTTTTTCATAAGATTTTCTGGTTTTTGTCGTTTTACAGATTCTTCGTGTTGCTGTTGCGGTTGTCTTTGGCATATACATTTATTAGCAGCCCAACTCAAGGATAATAAAAATGAATGAAGAGCTTAAGCATAAGTAAAGGAAGCATCAACAGAACGTTGAACGAAACCATCAAGGATAACGCCATAATTTCCTTTTACCCAATCCATAACTAAACCAAAAAAGAAAAAAAAAAGTCAGAGAAAAGTGAGCATAACAAAGCACCACAGCTAGAAAGAGGAGAGTAATGAATATTTAACGAAATTGCTTAAATTTATGGACGGTTTTATGTTAAACGCCAACATCCTTGGAAATATTCAAGAATTTTCTTCGCCAGAAATTCTATGATGTTCACGAATCAATACAACATGAACAGATTCATCAACCATAGCTCCGCCGTAATACTAACCACTGTTTCCACGCTGCTGGCCACGGAGAGTAGCATGACTGCGACGGTGGCTGGTGGTGGCAGTGGGACAGGAGCCAGTGACGCCGATGACGATGTTACGGATGTTAGTGAAACACAACCGGATCCCGTGGAGGTGCTTAGAGCTCAATGCATGGAACGTCTTAATCAGACGACAACGAACTTTGAAGCAGGTTAGTAAACTTGATATATTTTAAAGGGGTAAGGAAATGTATATGTGACGCGCAAAAAAGAAAGGAAACTAAGGGTAAAAACCAGTTTTGTTCAGGAGAGTCATTTTAAAGATTTAAATACGTGTATCTTTGGTGTACCATCACTTTCATAAAACGCGCATATCTCTGGGAGGGAACACTTTTGGGGCATGGGATCGCTCTCATTCGATGCTCAGATGTTGTCCACATCAAAAAAAAGTGAAAATTGATTTTTTTTACCCTTAGGTCCCTTTCTCTATGCGCTGTCACATATAACAAATTTAAGGAATTAGGTACTGTGGCCAAATTTTACGTTCAGACGGGTGACCAGATAAGAGTGAAAGTAGAAGAAATTTAAATTAACGTTGTAAGATATCAAACAGATGGACAGATGCCTTGTTATTCCAAATGTTAGTAATTTAGTTAGATTAGGTAATGGGGGCAGTCAGATTAAACTAGCTCACATAAACATATCAAAGTCCCTTGTAGGTTTGTAAAAGCCGATTATCGATTAATCGATTTATCGACTTTTTCCTGCAAAAACTGAAAAAGTCGTGATCGACTTTTGCGTTCGACTTTTTTTTTGACTTTTCGCTACCGCCTGAACAAATAAGTTTACTCTGCGCCATTCTGTGGAATATAAGTTAGTTTTTTCATAGCACATATTTGAGCTGGACCCACCTTTAAGTGTACTTATGGACTCAGAATCACAAACAGACTCTGTATATCTGTCCATCCGTTCACCTGCCGCTTGTTCGTCCGTCTATCCTATGCTTGTTATCCAATTACAGGTCTCCGAATAACTAACTGATTCGATTTAACGACGTCCGTCTTTTTGATTATCCGTCCGTTTGTGGTAGATTTTAAGCTTGTTATCAAACTACAGGTTGTTCATAAAATTTGGCAGCAGTTGGGTTTTTTCAACCAAGAGGGGACGCATTGGAATTTAAAGAAATTTGGTTCCGATTTAGATATGTCTCCCACACGTATGTTTAGCAAGTTGTATTTGTTTAGCTCTAGAAGCCTTACAATACATACAATCCTGATGGAAATTGGCACAAGTTAGGTTTGGGACCAAGGATTTGCTTATTGAAATTGAAGAAAATCGGCTAAGATTTAGATTTAGCTTCCCACACATGTGCGCGTTCAACCGATTTCATGTATTTAGCTCTTAGGGTCACATATTACATCATATCTTGGTGAAATTTGCCTAAGTTCGTAACGGTTGATAAGTTATTATCTTAGATAAAATTGGTATATATGAGTTCACGTTTTCATATAGCCCCAGTGTAAAGGACCCTCCCGATTTTACATACAACCGCTCTAGAACACCATTTTTAATTGGACCAGTTTGAAACTGGACCACTCCCCATTTTTAGGCTTTAGCACCCCAAACCATGCAAATTGTATAGGCGGGTGGGATTGGGAGGCATGGGTATCGTTTAATCGAACTTTTTCTCCAAAAAGTCGGAAATCGACTTATAAAATATTTTTTTTACACAAAAAAAGTCGAAAGTCGATTTTTTGTCTCGGCAATGTAACCGTAGTCCGTAGTATTACCACGGGGATAGGTCGCCGACGGTATATCAAGACGTCGTTTACGAGGGTTGCTATATATATATTTCTGGTCTAGCCAACACGTTTGACATTCAGAACGTTTTGACGTACGACTATCATTTGTGTTGTTTACAGTAACTTGAAAAAAATCAATCAATCCAAACAAATGGAATTAACTAGTGAACATTTTCGTGCGATTATTTTTCACAACTTTCGACGTGGATGTTTAGTTTGGACTTGGGGTGTGACTGGTTCAGTTGGGATGGGCTCTGTGATGGAAACAACTAAGAGGAGTTCTATGGAAGGTACTAAAATGACACGTACTATATCTGCCCGTGATATGTCACATTGTATCTAAGCAGTATTGATTGACTCCATTCAATGACAAAACCATCTATAAGTTACTGGTTCTTTTCATATAGTTGGGTCGGTACTAGGACCGGTCCCTAACCATGAGGCACATACCTCGTGACTGTTTCTGTACTGGTCCAATTTCCCGTCCCCATCCATTAAGGACCTGTCACGTGACTGGTTCAGTATCGGTCCAGTTTCCCGTAGGGATTCAATGTTGCCAAATTTTCGGTCTCATTAGTTCCAGTGGGGCTAGTTCTGTGACAAGTTTAGTTTGGACTTGGGGAGTGACTGGTTAAGTTGGGATGGGCTCTGTGATGGGTACAACTGAGACGAATTCTATGGTAGGTACTATAATGACACGTACTATATATGTCCTTTTTGATCAGTTCCGTGATATGTCACATTGTATCTAAGCAGCATCAATTGACTTCCTCCAATGACAAAGCCATGTACAAGTTACCAGTTCTTTTCATATAGTTGGGTCGGCACTAGGACCGGTCCATGAGGAACCTATCACGTGACTAATTCTGTACCAGTCCAATTTCCCGTAGGGTACATACACACGATAGCTGGATGCTGCTGTTGCGACTTCATCAGCATGAATGTCGTCAAGAACCTTCTGATAGTTCGTTGATTTTTAGGCTTTTTCTTGTACCGCTGGACACCTCTCTTTCTCTTAAGATTATGAAGATCGTACCTAACTCGGCGGAGGCACCCACTCCATGAGATGGTGGTTAGAATAACTACTGCAAAGACAACCAAGCGATTTTGCTAAGATGACAAGCATGGTGATGAGCTTCGTCTTCTCATGTAGATGGTTCTCAGAAGATATAAGGAGATACTCTGTTGATGTTCTCAGGGTGTTATCCTGGCAAGTCTGAATTTTCTTCCACTGTGTTGTTCTGATGTTCGCCGCGTAGTTCGCTACAGACCGACCTATCGCTTTGTAAGAGGTCAACAAGGTTTCTTTTTCGGCTCTCCAAGTACTGCCGGCTAGTGACTTCAGGACCTTGTTCCTACACACAGAAAAAAAGTATGGTTGGGTGACAATATTCGAAGGGGAACATACTATTGTTGGGTATATGGTTGTGACACAACAATATTATGATTCTCACAACAGTAGTATGATTCACACACAACCATAGTATGATTCACACACAACCATAGTATGATCTCCACAACCATAGTATGATTCACACTCAACCATACTATGATCCCCACAACTGTATTATGATCCACAAAATAATAGTTTGATTCACACTCAATCATACTATGATCCCCACAACAATATTATGATCCTTACAACCAAAGTATGTTTTACATACAACCATAGTATGATCCTCACGAACATAGTATGATTAACACGCAACCATGTTATGATTCCTACAACCACTCAACCATACTATGGTCCCCAAAATTATTTATATGTGACGCGCAAAATAGAAAGGGACCTAAGGTTAAAAACTAGTTTTGTTCAAGAGAGCCATTTTAAAGATTTGGTCCCTTTCTATTTGCGCTTAGAATCGTGGACTTCACTTTCATTAAAGGCGCATATCTCTGGGAGGGAACACTTTTGGGGCATGGGATCGGTCTCATTTGATGCTCAGATGTTTTCTACAACAAAAAAAAGTGAAAAGTTGATGAAAAGTTTTGTTCAGGAGAGCCATTTTAAAGATTAGGTCCCTTTCTATTTGCGCTTAGAATCGTCGACTTCACTTTCATAAAACGGGCATATCTCTGGGAGGGAACACTTTTGGGGCATGGGATCGGCCTTATTCGACGCTCAGATGTTGTCCACATCAAAAAAAGAAAAAAAATGAAAATTGATTTTTTTACCCTTAGGTCCCTTTCTTTATGCGCTGTCACATATGTGTTATGTTGACATTCAACAAAAAAGATTTTTATTTAGCAAGATATGTGCAAAGAGTGAATGCTACTTCACTATCCAATCAATGAACGTGATTAATCCATGATCAAACGATATATACTTAAGTGCTAGCAGATTTTAAATAAACGAGAACCTGTCGGCAGTAGTGTATTCCACCAAACAAAGTAAACACAATAAAAATCCGTCGTACTGCCTTCCGACTGTTGTTGTTGTTTTATATAAATAACAACCATGCTCTGTGTCGTGTGTTTGTATGATTTTTGGTTTACCAAACAAACACACACATACATCTACAAGTATAAACGTTGGCCTACTAAACCTGTTACGCTTCGTCTACAGTCACAACCATGCTGTATGATTGCGTAATCATATTATTTTCAACATAAATCTTAAACAACAATACTTTTGTCACACCAACAATATTTATACGGTAGCTACTACCATATTTTCTTTTCTAAAATTGCTAATAATAGTATTGTTACATTGTAACAATATTAATATTGCCGCAATTATACTGTTGTCAAAATGAAATTCAAAAAACAATACTATAGTTGCGACGAACATGCTTTTAATGTGAAGAAAATCTTAGTGTTGCCGTGACCATATAGTAACCATATCTTTTCTCTGCGTGTACGTTTAAGCATAGCGCAGATAGCTGTATCATATGCAGAGGACCGAAAAAGTATGTCCAATATGACCCCAAGGATTTCGGGGTAGTTGACAGTCGGGATGTTGACGTCATCGACATTCACATTAAGTGACAACCGCACATTTGCAGTCCATGCAGAAAATAGTGTGGTTCTTATTAAGTTGTATCTTGGTCTGATTTGTCAAGCTTTTCTACAGGTATCGAGATCTGTCCATCCGTCATTGGCCGTTTTATCGTCTCTTACTTGAGCTTAAGCCCATGACTGAAAAAAAATTATTTAAGTTTCTTAATGTAGCAATATTCATCAGCCAACCTGTAAAATATCACGGTCGCTAATTTCGCCCATGCCAAACCATATATACCCTCCATCACTTCGTTACTGTAGCGCAAACAAATATATGTAAAAACGAGGTTATATACCCTTCACCGGCCCTTTGGCCATGTGTTCGTCCTAACCTCAGCCAGAACTTTAAATTTACTCTATATTTGGATTCGTAGCAAAATTTACTTTAATTTTAGTATCCTTGTGCCCACATTGATCACACTGGTCAACACTCAATTTGAGGCTGAAATTTTGATATTCAACTGAAGTGGATTTGGGGCTGCGATCAGGAATCTAGCCACCGATTTGCATTAATCGGTCTAGTTTAGGAGATATTCACATAATCCGTTATATTCGTTTTTTAATAAAAGGACCCCTAACTGCTTTATTTGTTAACCGATTTGAGCGCGGTGTTTTTTGTTTGTTGGACGAGAATTTTAATATGCTTTAATGGAGTTGTCGTAAAAATACAACACTGGCAAAGAATACAAAAAATTTACCCAGTTCGAAGTAATTTTTTGCAACGAAAATTCGAAATTTATGTAGAATTTCGCCTTTATATTCAACAATTCTTATCCTTATCCGAAAGGTTGAATTTCTCATATAATTTTTAAATGCGTTACGTTTTTTGTACCACAGGAGTCAAAACTTACAGCAACTATGTATTTTTTTCGTAAAGCGCTAAATTTGTAATAGTCAGAAAAATCTTATGAAATGTGACAGATGTCAAATTTCAGAGTTGTCAATTGCACAAAAAATACACTAAGTTTAAGAAGTGCACTCTTACTTAGTTAGACATCCTTTATAGGGTATCCGATTAATTTCGAGGAGTCGCTGACGAAATGATAATATCGTAAATGACTTCTTCGACGTATTACACTAGTTGGTCACACCTAGTGCTAAATGGCTCACCACCCTTATAGCGCCAACATATAAAAAAAATTCAGTATTTAATAAAATAAATAGCTTTCGTCAATTTAACGTTCACTTCGCAACTAAACTTTTAATCACGTTTTATTAAGACGTTCGCTGTTTTTTGTTTTGGTTTATGGCCGCTTTACATTTATCCTCAGCGAACTTGGGGTCACGATGCCCTTGTCCTAGCATACGTAAAAAAGCCATCTGCGTATTCTACAATGCTCGCTATGAATGTATGTTAATTTTATTAGTTGTATTATTTTTATGAACTGAAGTGAAATAAAATTCCTATGCTATTGTATTTTTTTTACTCCCTGTGTGTATTGTATCGTACGAGAGGAAAATATATATATCGTTATTGTACTGTTTTTTTCATTTGTTTTCTCTGTTTGTTTTTTCCATGTTTCCCTTTCCGGCAGGCAAATACTGTCCTGGCACATTCGATGGTTGGCTCTGTTGGCCGGATACCCCCGCCGGTACATCGGCATATGAACGCTGTCCTGATTTCATAACAGGCTTTGATCCGCTGAGTAAGTAGACCGGCATTAAACACGACTACACTACAGAAACGAATGTAACAGACAGACGAAACAATAACAATTTCTTTATTATTTAAGTATGTTTTTGTTGTTGTTGTTTTAAATTTTATTTAAAGTAAGACACAAAAGTGCCCTACCGTGCAGCCTTGTGTATAGTGGCTTTGGGGTCATCTTATAAAATTCATCTAGATTTTACTCAAAGTGGTGTAAGGTATTCAAGCTGATACGGCCGACAAGTAATGAAGATTCACGACATCTAAACGTAGTACATAAGAATTCGATTTCTAATAAAATATTGGAAAAAGGTTCTGTCTAAATTTGTGCAAAATTGGATTTAATACGTGGTTCCTTGAGCCCATCCTAATATATAAAAATATATTGCTCGATCGCCGAAAACTCGCGAACCGCTTAATGATCGACACCAAATTTGGAAAATACACAGGGTGGCGCAAAAATACACATGTGGTTTAAATGCATAAAAACTTTTTTATGTATTGGTTAATTATTATTATTATTTTTGGTATATATAAGGTGATTCATCTAGAGCTATTTTTTCATAACCAAAAAAAAATACCTATATAAAAATTCAAATCAAGTGTGGAGTCTATATGTGACGCGCAAAATAGAAAGGGACCTTAGGGTAAAAACCAGTTTTGTTCAGGAGAGCCATTTTAAAGATATAAATACGTGTATCTTTGGTGTAGAATCTTCGACTTCACTTTCATAAAACGCGCATATCTCTGGGAGGGAACACTTTTGGGGCATGGGATCGGTCTCATTCGATGCTCAGATGTTATCCACGTCAAAAAAAAAGTGAAAATTGATTTTTTCCCTAGGCCCCTTTCTCTATGCGCTGTCACATATTGATAATTTGAAAGAACATTTTATGGCATTTCTTTGTTGAATATGATTTCTTTCTAATGTTGGCCGCAACTACGCCTCAGGGTTTCCATTCTGAGGGTCCAATTTTGGATGACTCGTTCGAGCATTTCGGCCGGTTGGGCGTTAATGGCACGCGTAATGTTGGCTTCCAAATCCTGAATCGTAGCTGGTTTTTCAGCATAGACTTTGGACTTTACGTAACCCCAAAGAAAAATGTATACAGGTGTGATATTACTCGATCTAGGCGGCCAACTCACCTGTCCAAGACGTGAAATTTGCTGCTTTTCGAAATGACCTCTCAATAGATCCATTGTTTGAGCAGCTGTATGGCAAGTGGCACCGTCCTGTTGAAACCAAGTGTCGTCAAGATTACGGGCTTCAATTTCAGGTAGCATAAAGATCGATATCATGGCGCGACAGCGAGCACCATTCACGGTTACGTTCCGGCCATCATTATTTTTGAAAAAATAGGCACCGATGATTACACCAGCTTATAAACCGCACCAAACCGTGATACTCATTTCTATGTGTATAATGGCACCTCCTGAACCTCGTCTTGTTGCTCTTCAGCCCAAATGCGTCAATTTTGCTTAATGACTTTGCCGTTGAGGCAGAAATGGGTCTGATCACTGAAAAAAATTTTGGTCGAAAACAACGGAGCTTCCCGTTTCTCACCGAACGCTCATTTCCATAATACAGTTGCCAACATTTGAAGGTAATTATTTTCAAGAAATAAATGCCATAAAATGTCCTTTCAGATTACCAATAAAGATTCCAAACTTGATTTGAAAATTTATATTTCTTGCTTGTTCTGAAAAAATACCTCTAGATGGATCACCCTATACATATGTGGAAGCTTTATCCTAACCTTAACCAATATTCTTTAATTTCAATAGCGTCCGTCCTTGGATTAAATAACTTATTTAAACAACTATTGCAACCTGTAGTTTGATTACGGACTGATGGACGGACGCACGGATGGACGGACGGACGGATGGACAGACGCACGGATGGACGGGCGGACGCACGGATGGACGGACGGACTGACGTAGGGACGGATGGATGAATAGATGGATGGAGGGAGAAACTATAGACAGACAGCGTAATAAGGAATCACCAGGTTATTATACTCGTACGTCGAACCGTCAGTTAATGTATCCAGAATTAGTTGTGCTACTTTGAAACTCTGACCGGCGATTATTATTTTAATCCTCCTTAAGAACTATGGTAATACAGGCCTCGAATTTTAAAATTAACTCGTCGACTCGACTTAAGCTGATGCCTTTACATATGGTTTAATGTTCCCAGGGCGCCAAAAAATAGGTCGTTTCGAACATGGACAAATACGGGGTGGGTAATTTAACATTTTAAATTTTAATCGGCTAGAATGGTTGAACTTTGTCATTTAATAATAGAATTTAATAGCATTCATATGACTACCACAACTGCCTTAGCAGTTCCTCATCCGATCAACCCAATTTTTCAGTATATTTTTATTTGTTTCGACTCGAATCTCTTCAGTGGCAACTTTGAATTCATGTTTCAATGCTCCAGTTGTCTCTGGATGCTTTCCATAACATTTATTCTTAATGGCTCCCCATCCAAAGGCCACAAATCACAGCTCCGAGGCGGCCAATTGGCATCACAATTTCCGCCGATTATTCGATTTTCAACAACAGCGTTGGCTGCGTTGGCTGTGTGACATGTGGCCCCGTCTTGTTGAAACTAAATGTCGTCCATGCCATTCTCTTGAATTTTTGAAAAGAAACATTCCTTGAGCACGCTCACCATTGACGGTACTGGCGGCTCCTTGCTCATTTTTGAAGACAAATGGGCCAATGATGCAGCCAGCTCAAAATCTACACCAAACAGTGACTCGTTGTGGATTCATTGGCCTCTCAAAAGTTTCGTGTGGGCTCTAAACCCCATATGCGCCAATTTTGCCTATTGAAATAGCCACTGAGATGAAAATGAGCTTCACCTGAAACACGATTTTTCGGTAAAATTCCTTATCTCCTTCTAAACAATCTTCAGCCAATTGGGCGAAGCGAAAACTCATCGGTTTGTTAAAGACGCCCGCTTTTGGGAGTGTTTGGATATGCTAGTACTCAAAAAGTATGCAATTTACTAACGAACCTGAATATGAGGGTTGCTAAAGGTATATATATTTCTCGCCCATTAATGAAAACGCGTATATTTATCGTCAAAAAGGGTTTTATTGTTTTTCAAAGTATTCTCCAGCATGATTTATACACTTTTGCATGCGCTCAAACCAATTGTCGAAGCACTTTTTCCACTCCGATTGAGACACCTCCTGGCTGTTGAACGCTTCAACAGCATCTTCTGGCGACCAAAATCGTTGACCACGTATTTTTTATTAATGTGCGGGAATAAAAAGAAGCTGTACGAAGGAAGACCCATTAATTCGAAGTTTTGGCCGATCAAAAAGCACTGGTTTGAGTCGATGTGTGAGAGCTCGCATTGCCATTGTGGACAATGATTTGTCTGCTCTTGTTCGTTTTTCGAACATCTCCGAAGACTTTAGGCAAACAAATTGTGGTGTACCACTCATAATTGACCGTCCTACGTTGCTCAAGCGGAACAGTCGCCACATGACCAGTTTTGCCGAAGAAACAGGCGACCATTTGCTTCGAAGTGCTTCTTCCACGAACAACTTTCGTTGGATTTGACTCGTCTGTGAAGACGCACACGGTCGATTGCTGTTTTGTTTCGTGCTCTTACGCATAAATCCATGATCCGTCATATGTGACGATCTTATAAACGTCTTTTGAAGCACCACCATCGTATATATTTAAAATTTCGAGCCTTATTTGAGCGATTGTCAAATTGTGCGGGATTCAACGAGAACAAACCTTTTTTACGACCAGGTGTTCATGCAATATCGAATGTATGCTGGTGGAAGAAATGCCCATGGATGCCTCTTTCTCACGGTATGTCGCATGACGATCTTGCAGTATCAGTTCACGCACGGCAACAATGTTCTCTGGCACAACAGCCGTTATTAGGCGACCTTCACGACCTTCTTCTTTGAGCGAGCGTCGGCCACGATTGAATTCACTAAACCAGTTTTTACAGTGTTATATGATGGTGCTTCATCGCAATACCAAGATTTAAGTTCATCGATGCACTCTTGTCCTGATAATCCATTTCTTCTACCAGCACACTTCGAAAGTTGTGAAAAATGATCGCACGAAAATGGTCACGAGTTAATTTCATTATTTTTTCAAATTGATTTTTTCAAGTCACTGTAAACAACACAAATGATGGTCGTACGATCGATGCACTCTGGTCGTCATAATCAACCAGAGGACTATACGGTCACAAAAATTAAGTCCTGTCAAACATAAACCCAGCATCAACAGCTTTTCCTCGCATAATTCCTAGGGCATACTAGATCTTAACCCATAGTTCGATCTAGCCGAAATTACGCATTGTGAACTTGTTGTAGTTCGAACCAATTTCTAATCAAGTTGTTTTCCTTTAATGCAAATATTTATTGCAGTTATGAAGTATTTCATAGATAACCTGAAGGACAATTTTGTTTTAATATGTGTAATTTTAGCTTAATTTATACTCTATTAACGTTTTTTTTCAGTCGCCCAGCCATACAAATTGCTGGCAATACAATTGCATTTGCCAAGATTTAAATAACAGCCAAAGTACAGTTGTAAAGGAATCCTTAAACAACAGGACTTTTTAAGCAATTTCTTTGCAGCCGCTGCCAGGGAAAACGTGTGCATACAAACGGTGAAATTATGACCTTTAGGACATTTAACGTATTTAAGCATCATTAGGAATATCGTCAGACCTTGTCCTTTTTCCACCAGCTCCGTGTCTAAACCACATCTTGTGGTGTAGACGACAAAGGCAGCGAAAACAGGCCGAAAAGGAAAACGACAACCGGCAAATAACGCCCCACATTTTATTGCTTGGTAGCGGCAATTGCTTCATTTTTTCCACTCTTCGTCTAAGTTGATGCGGCTACGATTGCTGTCGGCCATAAATAAAAACATCTTAACACAATTTGTTGCCTGCTTTTGTTGTTTCGATACCGTCCGTTTTCTTAAAGTCCTATTAGCTCTGTTATTTTTCTGTAGACGTTTTTTCTCTTCGTTGGAATCGTGCTGCCGCCCCCTCATTATGGCCGTATTATTGTTTTTGACTTTCGGGGCCACACACCGACTGACCCCACATCTATTCGAGTTGTTTCTTGCGATTCTGGTGCCTCTTACTCTGCTGTGATAATGTTGGGGAAGGGAAGAAAGAAAAGGACACACAGCCTCATCTTTAGCGTACATCATGGCGGCACATAATTTTGTTTGTGTCGGGTGTAATTGCTGCTACTCCTTGCTGTTCCAGTGGCCGTTTGACTCGATTCGTTTCGAATTGAAATACAATTGGCAATTTTCAACATACTCGTATTGTTGTTGTTGTGGCGGTGGCTGCTGTTGTTTGGTAAGGCTTACTGAGTAAATCCCTTTCGGTCCAATTTGTTTTTACATTACTTGATGTCCTTGTATAAGGCCAAGGATGTACTCTTACATATGTTTCGTATGTTTTTACTTTTTTTTCTGATCTGATGTAGAATTGAGTTACTTATAAATGAATCAAATTGAAATCAATGGACGCGCAATGAAGAATTTCTATAAGTGTATGCCATATATTGTGGTGAGTCGTAAAGGGTTCGGCTGCAAAAGATATCAGTGGTTTTTAAGGGTAGGTAAGCCGCTGTGTTTTGTTCTAAAAAATTATTTAAACGGCAGTAAAAGACAAGCGTATGGCTCTAAATATCAATAAATGCCGGACCATAAATTATATTCCCTCTCTGTGGTAATACACACTAAGAACAGATTTTTGGACTCAGCCGATTTCTATTTTGCCAAACTTATTGTTTCACCAATCTTAAGATGGCTTTTCTAACAAATATTAGTTTTACGAATCTTACGGAATAATAGTTATTTTTTAATAATATTTAATAGTTATTTTTTATCTAAAAATTAAAATTTTCAAAACAAACCGGTTTGGTTTTTCATAACTGAAATATTTTAAAAATATTAACTACGGTTTTAAAAGGATTTTTTATTTGTTATGAGGAACGAAAACATCCACCAAGACTTGAAAATATTATTCGTTAAAGAGGCAATCCAGGAAATCAAGGTAAAGCACAAAGAGCAGCTCGAGCGGTACAATAACTTATTTGGTAGACAGTTATTGTGTAGTTCAAGATCTTTAAGACTTTAGAGAAATAAACGCCAGGTTTCCTAATCTACACCTGTCCCTCGGCCGCCACAGCAATCGCGAACACACACGACCAAAAGACTGTGTAGAATTCTTTATTTATTTCTTGTACATGATCCCTAAAGCATTCAATACAAAACTGTACAACACTGAAATTGCGAAAATGTCTAGCTTGTATGAAGTGTAACATAGGTTTCCGTACCTATTTCACGACAATTTTAATCAAACCTGGCTTAAAATTCGGAAATATGTGAAGACTTAAAGGCCAACAACCTGCTATGGACACGCTCAAAAAAGACTGTGTGGAATTCTTTATTCTACAAAACTGTACAACACTGAAATTGCGAAAATCTCTAGCTATATAGGATTCCGTACCTATTTCACGACGATTTTAATGAAACCTGGCTTAAAATTCTCAAATATGTAAAGACTTAAAGGCCATCAACCTGCTATGGACACGCTCAAAAAATACTGTGTGGAATTCTTTATTCTACCTCACGAGGTTTAAACCAAATGTGGTTTAAATTCTCTAACACATCATCCTTAAAATAGTCAACACAAAAACCCACAATACCTTAATTACGCTAATGTCTGGCTATAGAGGCCACCACCTCCATTTCACAAGGTTTAGCCCAAACTTGGCTTAAAATCCTTAAATAAGTGATCACCTAGAGGCATACAACAGTTCGCACAATACCACAATAAATCGACTCAAACATTTTTAAATTCTCCAACCTAATAATTTGAAGTAATCCATTTTACAAACATATCTAGAGTTATTCACTCTACAAACGAAATATCGCTTGCACTCTAAAAATGACTGAGAAGGTCCATTGGGCCTTTATCACAAGGTTTAAGCCAAACCAGGCTTAAAATTCTCAGACATGTAATCTTTATCTAAAGGGTGTTTTTTATTGAGGTATAGAACTTCGAATTAAAACAAAATACAAGAAAATCGTTTTAATGTCCATCAATTTGGCTTTATTGGAAGGATAATTTTATGCCATTAATGTTTAAATATGATTTCGGGCATGTGGCCGCCGCGGCTGGCTCGAATAAAGCCAATTCTACAGGTCCAATTTTCAACCACTTTTTCGAGCATATGGGGCCGTATGTTGGCAATAACGCCACGAATGTTGGCTTCCAAGTGTTTCTGGTTTGTTGGCGTAGACGAGCGACTTCACATATCCCCAAAGAAAATAATCCAATGGTCCATGTTAACCGATCCATGGTTAACCGAATTAATTGCTCTGATGGACGATTATGTCGACCATAAAATGGACGGAGCTTGCGTTGAACTTCGCGAACTGAACCATTACTTTCAAAATAAATTTGCACGATTTGCAAGCGTTGTTCTTTTGTCAACCTGTTCATGATGAAATGGCAAACCAAACTAAATATTAATCACTTGACAGCTGACAAAATGGCCGCCAGTTAAAAAAGTGATGCCAACTTAAAGTTCTATACCCCAATAAAAAACACCCCTTATTTAGAACCAATTAATGCAAATCATGCCAATACGCAGAGAACCACATAACCCAAAAAATCCATACAAGGATTCATTATTGAAATATACTAAAGATTCGTATACTTGTACTTATTGTTAGGTTCCTAAGGAGCAGATTCAAAAGTTCAAATACTCGTAAAGCATATAAAGGGTGGTTTTTAAACGGGTAGTTTTCAATCTGGCCACACTTTTTTGGATTTGGTCTTTTTGACAAGACGGCGTCATACCGTTGACAATTAATTTATTGAAGAAAACTTTTGGTGGGCGCTTTATCTCGCGAATGGGCCTGTGGCGTGCCATTCAAGATCGTGCGCCTTAACACCGCTGGACTATTTCTTGTGGGGTTATGTGAAGTCGCTTGTCTACGCACAATCTTCGAATATTGTCGCACCAACAATACTGTTTTTCTACTTGCAGATAAGTAATAAATTCTTTAAAATATATTAAGCTTTGCTTAAGTTAAAAAGCTAAAGTCAAACGTGAGCGATTATGAAGTACCGCTCATTACTCTGATATTCGGAGGCTTCTGTATCTCTCTCTGGAACTAGAGCAATGTCAAACTTTATATGTTACACTTCATGTAAGCACACGCAGAAAAAAAGTATGGTTGGGGTGACAATATTCGAAGAGGATCATACTATGGTTGGGTATATGGTTGTGCCACAACAACATTATGATCCGCACAATAATAGTATTATTCACACACAAACTTATTATGATCCCCAAAACCATATTATGGACCTCACAACCATATTTTTTTTCTCATACATTTATAGTATGATTCACACGCAACCATGCTATTATCCTTACAACCATCGTTTATTAGGGTTGGGTTATGTTGTTATTCAATAATAGAAATTTTTATCAAGCAAGTTATTAAAAAATTACCATACAATTAGTTTAGAGCCAGATTTGAGGCCATGTTTTTATTGAACATTTCATTCAAGAAATATAAATATATATTTCAACGGCAGTCGAAAAAACTTGCAGCTGCCAGCAGGAGTGAATGCTACTTCCCTATCCGTAAAGCGACCCCTAATTTACTCTAGTGACACTGAACCACATGGGCTATATATTCGGGGTCTATACGAATATATAGCCCATGTGGTTCAGTGTCACTAGAGTGAATTAGGGTCCCGTACGTCGTTTGAAAGTCCCAAGTCTTTTTTAATGATTCGACTCATGGACTTTTGCGTGATATTCATCTCACGGGCCACGATTTTCTGTTTTCGGAGTGGGTTTCTGTAAATTCTTGATTTAATGGCTTTGATGACATGCGGTGTCCGAACAGAGCGTTGGCGACCCGACCGGTGGCGGTCTTTTACATCTCCAGTCTCCTCAAACAGTTTTATGCATCGGCAGACGAACATGCGGCTAATCCCTAGTGGCCGGAGCGTTTTGAAAATATCGTTTTTTCCACTCCACCACTCCATGATGAAAGTTGAAACAATTTTAAAATCCCGATACAGACTAACACTGTTGAGGTAAGCTTTCAAAACCCATATGACATTAACGGGGTATGTTCAGTGCTACTATTGAAGTGGGTGTGTTCAATGTTGTAACAGTATTTATGTCCCTACTAAATAGTATATACGAAGGCGACCGCAAAAGTGACTGGCCTAACATAAAAAGAACCGTTTTTTTGGAATTATTATTATATATTTTTCAACATAATCTCCTTCCAACTCAATACACTCCATCAAACGTTTTTCAAGTTTTTTTAATTCCATCCGAAAAATAAGATTTTTCAAGACCTTCAAAATATGCCTCAGTTTCAGCAATAACCTCGCTATTGGACGAAAATTTTTTGCCATCGAGAATTTTTTTTAAGTTTGGAAACAAGAAATAATCAGAAGGAGCTAAATCTGAACTATATGGTGGATGCGGAGCAATTTTAAATCGTTATTCGGCCAGTTTTTGCTGAGTTAAAAATGCAGTGTGTGAAGGAGCATTATCTTGATGAAAAGAACTTTTTTTTCTAAATGCGGTCGTTTTATTTTGATTTCTTCACTCAACCGATCCAATAATGCACAATAATATTCACTATTTATAGTTTTTCCTTTCTCAAGATAATCAATAAATATTATACCCCTTGTGGCCATTACTTTTCCTGCCGACTTAACAGTTTTCGCCTTCTTGGGACCACTTTTACCAGCTTCTATCCATTGCTTTGACTGTTGTTTGCATTCTGGGATGTAGTGATGGATCCATATTTCATTCAACAGTTATGAATCGGCGCAAGAACTCTATTGGATTACGCTGATAAATCGCTAAAAGCTTCTCGGAATTGGTCCAACGGATGATTTTTTGGGGCAAAGTCAACAAACGCGCCACCCTACTTGCGGATAGCTTTTTCATGTGGAATTCATCATGTAAAGTACTCCAAACTTGTTTTTCGTGTATTTTAACAATATCAGCAAGTTCTCTGAGCTTTATTCTTCTATCTTTAGTCACTTTATTAAATATTTTTCTAATGTTTTCAATAGTAGTAGCAGTTTTCGGTCTTCCAGAGCGTTGTTCATCTTCCGTACTTGAACGACCCATTTTAAATTGTTGAACCCAGGATTTCACGGTGGAGTATGATGGTGCATTATCACCATGAACAGAATCCAATTCATCTGGAACAGAATCCAATTCCGCACGAAACTCTTTATTTTCCATTTTTCAAAAATTATAAAACTTTACTTCAATCACCTGTAACAAAGAAAATAATCATTGAATATTTCGGAAATTTTGACAGATGGCTTATAAAAGATTGCTTTAAAAAAAAAACAAAAAAAAAGTTGCTAGTAAAACAAAAAATGTGCCAGGCCAGTTAGTTTTGCGGTCGCCCTCGTATGTCGCTTGTAAAGCAAAAAACAGAAACATTTAATGAACGTATGTGTGGGAGCTATATTTTAATCTGAAGCTATAATTATCAATAACGTCATTGGTCCACAACTTACTCGTGCTAAATTTTCGTCAAGATTGGATGTAAGTTGTGGCTTCTAGAGCTATGGTCCAAAAAACTTACTTCTGCCAAATTTCATGAAAATCGGACAACAATTGCGATGTCAGTTTAATTACAAGCTGTAGATGGACGGGCGGACAGACAAACAGCGTTAAATGGAATCAGCTAGTGATTCCGAGTCAATCGCTACACTTAAAGGTAGGCCTAGCGCAAATATTTTTGGTAGTTAGAAGAATTTGTCCGTAAGTTAACTTATAATATCATGTTGCACAGAGCGGTGCAGGGTATAATGAAATTAATGACTAGCATATTATGCTAAATTTTTACAAAGGGGAGTGACACAGCCCATTTAACTCTGCAATATCTAAGGTCATATCCGGCAGTAGTAGGCATGTATGATATTGGTATGAAAAGAAACACACCCTGATAAAATGGCGGTGTCACGCCTACTTAACCAAAATCATAAACCGGGCTCCATGTTGAAGGGTTCATAAGTTTCGGGACGGCCGAACTTAATCTGTGCCCTTGCTGTAGATTTTTTTACAAATTTTAAGATGACATTGACAAATTTGTTTTCTGTGTATATTTCACGTTATTAAAACAGTTCTCATAATCCGCTGCAAAATATTTTATTTTCTTTTATAAAAAAGTCTGTTGTTTAAGAATACTTCATGTAAAGAAAAAAAGAAAAATGAAACAAAATCCCTCTTTTGAAGAGTTTTGTACATTGAAACATACCGCCTTTCATTGCTATGGCTAAGTTTTGTAACCAAAACAAATCACGACATCATACTCGTTTTTCGGAAAAAAACAAAAAACAGTTTCCAACAACATTTCAAAACTTTTCTTATTTTTATATTTATTTTGATAACTTTTGGTTGTGGCTGCCTCTGCTGCTGTAGTTATTACAAGTGTTCTGGGGCTCTGGAGCGTATGAATAAAATTCGGAACTTTTCCTGTTTTTGTCTGATGTTACATCTTTAACTTGTGCTCGCATTACATCCACAAGACATAAGCGCAGGGTGGTGTCAAATTATTCGTGTTATGTTTCTCATCCGTTTGTCATGTTGGGTTTTTAGGTATTGGGGAGTAGTTGTGCGTATCCTTTTCCGGTTGTAGTTTTCCTCTTCAACGGGTTTGACATTGTTAAAAACAAATTGTTGTTATTGCTCTTCACTTCGGCATGAACTTTGTTCCTTACATCTTCATATGACTGCTCGAGCATGATATGCATGTTGTAAATATTTCCCAAAGTTGTGATTGTGTGTTTCTCTTCTGTTGTTTTCTTTGGCATACTCGTTTTCGTAATTCGAGATTATAATTGTATCGTTCCACTCAATTGGCGGCAATGTTAGTGTAATTGGTTTCCTCTTTGGATAGGTGAAAAAGGTTAAAAGGTTGCCGATACGAGGGCGACCGTAAAACTAACTGGCCTGGCACATTTTCTGTTTTACTAGCAACTTTTTTTTTTGTTTTTTAAAAGCAATCTTTTATAAGCCATCTGTCAAAATTTACGAAATATTTAATGATCATTTTCTTTGTTACAGGTGATTGAAGTAAACAAGTTTTATAATTTTTAAAAAATGGAAAATAAAGGGTTTCGTGCGGTAATTAAACACTTTTATATGAAGGGTTATACGCCACAATTAATCAAAGATGAATTGGATTCTGTTCATGGTGATAATGTACCATCATACTCCACCGTGAAATCCTGGGTTCAACAATTTAAAATGGGTCGTTCAAGTACGGAAGATTAACAACGCTCTGGAAGATCGAAAACTGCTACTACTATTGAAAACATTAGAAAAATATTTAATGAAGTGACTAAAGATAGACGAATAAAGCTCAGAGAACTTGCTGATATTGTTAAAAATACACGAAAAACAAGTTTGGAGTATTTTACATGATGAACTCCACATGAAAAAGCTATCCGCAAGATGGGTGCCGCGTTTGTTGACTTTGCCCCAAAAAATCGTCCGTTGGACCAATTCCGAGGAGCTTTTAGCGATTTATCAGCGTAATCCAATAGAGTTCTTGCGCCGATTCATAACTATTGATGAAACATGGATCCGTCACTACATCCCAGAATGCAAAGAACAGTCAAAACAATGGATAGAAGCTGGTAAAAGTGGTCCCAAGAAGGCGAAAACTGTTAAGTCAGCAGGAAAAGTAATGGCCACAGTATTTTGGGATGCAAGGGGTATAATATTTATTGATTATCTTGAGAAAGGACACAACTATAAATAGTGAATAATTTTGTGCATTATTGGATCGGTTGAGTGAAGAAATCAAGAAAAAACGACCGCATTTAGAAAAAAAAAGTTCTTTTTCATCAAGATAATGCTCCTTCACACACTACATTTTTAACTCAACAAAAACTGACCGAATTACGATTTGAAATTGCTCCGCATCCACCATATAGTCCAGATTTAGCTCCTTCTGATTATTTCTTGTTTCCAAATTAAAAAAAAATTCTCGGTGGCAAAAAATTTTCGCCCAATAGCGAGGTTATTGCTGAAACTGAGGCATATTTTGAAGGTCTTGAAAAAACTTATTTTTCGGATGGAATTAAAAAACTTGAAAAACGTTTGATGACGTGTGTTGAGTTGGAAGGAGATTATGTTGAAAAATAAATAATAATTTCAAAAAAAACGGTTCTTTTTATGTTAGGCCAGTTAATTTTGCGGTCGCCCTCGTATATCCTTGTAAGTTATAAGCAGTAACTGCAGTTTGATGATTGTTTTGCCTTATTTCCGCTTTCATCATGGTTTCTCTGGAAGTGATGTTGTTGTTTTTGAAGGGTTTGTAGCCAATGGTCTGTAGAACTACAATCTCTTTTGTTCATATTTATTTCGTCCCTCAGCTTGGAACACTGTGAAATATTTGCCTTTAGAAGCACAAAAAAATAAAAATTTATTAAAGGTAATAGTTAAATATATAGGAAAATAGTTAAATAGATTTTAAAAAAGTCAAAAACTGTGGACAATTCTTAAGTCAAGCCGGGCCGAAGCTTTTTTACTCCCCACTATGGAAAGTATAAGTATTCTGATAGATTGAAGGCATGGTTGTCGATGGTGAGTCCATGTTTTTCAGAATTACATTTTTTGGACACTATTATCCGTTGTCCTGTTCACATTAGTGGTTTTTATTGTTTTGAAGAATCCATATGTCCATTGTTTAGAGGCACAAGGTAGCCCACAGATTTAGGCGTTACATATAGACAAAACTAAAAAATTAAAGCCTGTATAGATTAGTGGGGAAATTCCACTGCTTCTGAGTAACCATTTTTCGATATTCGAAGGGATATTATTTTTTTGCATTCCAAGACCTCAAATATAGTTGAATCGTTGAACAAAAGCTATTTTCAGATTCAAGATGAAGTTTTTTGTTTGTTTAAATACCCATACAAGCAATACGATAATGTTTAAAATGTTTAAAGACCCCACCTTAATCTAGGTACATATATCAGATTTTTGAGAAAAGTTTACTGTTTCTGGATACCAAAATGTCTTCGTCCGTGGGAGGGTGAAAGGGTTTTTGGGCCCAGCGCACATGGAGTACGCTCATAGGGCAAGACCTCAATTTCAGCCAAAACGTAAAATAATTGTAATATTCAGTTTCAAATAGTCTATAATCGAAAGAACCATTTTTTTTTAAAAATTTTAAGGGGACCAACTTTTCTATCCCTTAGGGTTACCCCTATGGGTTAAAGAATCAAATTTCATCAAATCGAAAAATTAATGTGATATTTTGATTCGTTGTAAAATTTTATTGTTGTTTAATACCCATGGGTTCAGGAAGCCAATTTTTGTGTCAAATTTCTTCTAATCGTACGCAATTTTCTGATTCGTGACTACATTTTATTGTTTTTCTAAACTAAATTTTATAGTTTTTCAATACCTTTATGTCCACAGTTGAATGGGGCTGACTTTTGGATCCCTTGGGCCTATCAGAATCGCAAAATGTCAAAAAATTCAAAGTTTAATCACAATTTTTTTTTGTTCCTCAAAGGGGAACTTTTTCCCCTTTTGCCCGATTTGATCCATTTACAATACCAATCCATTGCCGACTTTAAGACATATATCTGGTAAGTTTGAAGACTCTAGCTTTTTTCGTTTGTACTGAATCGTGCTTTCAGCACATTTAGTCAAAAATGGGAGCAACTTTCAATTTAGTGTTGACCAGTGTTATTGGTTGCTTACAACGTACCATGAATAGACCCCACGCAAAGATTCCCCCGATGTGACGTTTCACCGTTAAATGGCAACATTGTCTAGCAAATCGGAGGCCAGATTCTTGATCAGCAGCACCAAATCAACTAAAGTTGACTATCAAACCTTCTGCCGCAAATTTTGTTGCCCAGTGTAATTACTCGTAACTCTAGTGAAATTGTACCATATACACGCAGAGAAAAAAAAAGGTTACTACGAGTACATGGTCACGGCAATAATAATATGTTCTCCACAATAAAAGTATATTCTTCGCAACCATAGCATTGTTAACTGAATTTATTTTTGACAATCGTATAATTGCTGCAATATTAATATTGTTGAAATGTAACAATAGTATTATTGCCAAATTTAAAAATGAAAATATGGTTATAGCAACAATAAAAATATGGTTTTTGCGACAAAAGTATTGTGTTTCGCAATTTATGTTAACAATAATATGATTACGGCAATCATACTGTATGATTGTAATTTTTTCATTTAAATAAGTTTTTAAGAACAAATGTTATTGGTACGGATCTAATGCAATAATAGTACTTTTTTATCGAAATTAAAATTTTTAAAAAAAGCGGCTTTGGCTTTGTTTAACTGAAATATTTTTAATAAAAACGATTACGTTTATTTAAACATATTTTTTCTACTGTGAAATAAATCACTCCTATTATTTTGAATTTAATGTATTTTTTAATAATTTTCATAATTCAAATCTATTGTTGATCATAACTTGTTGCGTGTGACTCATACTTTGGTTTTGATGGTTGTATATGAAACATACTATGGTTGTGAGGATCATACTATGGTTGTGGAGATCATAGTATGGTTGACTGCGAATCATACTTTTGTTGTGAGGATCATAGTATGGTTGTATTTGAATCATATTATTGTTGTGAGGATCATAATATTGTTGTAGCACAACCATATAACCAACAATAGTATTATCCTCTTCGAATATTGTCACCACAACCATACTTTTTTTCTGCGTGTAGGTTCAAAGTTTCATGTAGCCCCCATACATAGGTCCTTCTCGATTTTAAAAGCTACAGCCAATTTAAAACCTATGAGCAATCTGTAACCGTTTATGCCGGGTGGCCCATCTAGCGGTTGTCCGTTGGGACGCAGTAATACCTCAAAAAAGGGCATAGTTGCTGGACGGTTTAACTCATGTGGCCCAGAAAACATCCACATACTCGAACAGACGATCAATAGTAAAAATGAACTTAGTGTACTCAAATATTGCTATAATCCAAATATAGAGTAAGTTTGAAGTTTGGGCTGAGATTATGGTCAGACGCATGAGCCGAAAGGGTCCAAAAAACTTGGGCGGGAAGTGAAGGCATAGACTTTAAGCACGATGTCAAGTCATGCGACACGGCCTACGCCCCAATCGATATTTTGCCAATAATTTCGGTAATCATGCAATCAGCCATATCGGTGATGCTAATTGGCCACCTTGGTGCTGTAATTTGACGATTCAGACCCCAAAGACTAAGCCGATCGTAAGATAGAGTCAGATAAGCAACCAAGCAAAATAAAAAGCGTCTTTAAGTTTAGTTAGGCAGAATCTTATATACCTACCACCATGGCTCCGCTATTTAAATGACAGAAATAACAATTAAAATTATTTTTATAATTTATGTTCGTTGTTGTTGTAACAACAATATATTTTGTTTTGAAGTCCTGTTCTTCTATGGAGGATCTGCTTCGATAACCAGGTGGAGAAAACGCACCATTTGAAATGGATGCCTCCACAGAGATCTGGGGGTCAGCCGAGTGGGTTTGGTCGGACAATTGAAGAGATGCAGCACGTCATGTGGTCCCTGATGGCAAGCGGGAAAAACGTCCGGAACGTTAGCATCAATTCGTGTCCAATACGAAGTGAGGCGGCTGCACCAACTAGATCTCAGCTGGCCCAGACCCATGCGCATCTGCCGAGGTAGCACCTCAGGTGAAATCTCCGGAGGATGTTCCCCTGACACCACTTTTATACTATAGCTGAATTCTGCTGCTAGGACTTCATCAACGTGAATGTTGTTCAGCCCTGCCTGATCTAACGGCTCTCTCTTGGACCTCTCTCTAGATCTTCCTGCCCAAGAGATGGTGGTTTGGACGACTAATGCGAAGACACCCAAGCAGGTATTACTGCAGACACCCTGCTGATGTTCTGCGGGTGGCATACTGGCAAGTCTGAATTGTCTTCCACTGCGTCGTACTTACGTTCGCCGACCACATCGGCACTGTGTAGTTCGCTGCCAACAAGATTTCTTTGCCGGCTCCCCAAGTACTGCCGGCAAGTGACTTGAAGACCTTGTTCTCACTTTTGAGCTTATCGCATATAGCTGTAGCATGTGCAGAGGATCAAAAAAGGCGGTCTGTCAATGTGACCCCAAAAATTTTGGGGCAGTTGGTAGTCGGGATGCTGACGTCATCGAATTTCACATTGAGTGGCAACCTGTTTGGTTCGGCCGAACTTGATTTGGGCATTTAGTTTCTTTTTATGGCCTTTAGATCCAGCAGTCTTGCATTGTTAAGTGCGTTTTAACTAACAACACCCGTGGTTCGTCAAAAAAAATATTATTTGTGGACCAAATTCTCAAAAATAGTCTACTCTTTAATAATTATATTTTAAAGGAAAGCGGTGGAGAAACTTCGGCAGATGTAGTCCCTCTATTTAAACCAGGCAAAACACCGGTAGCAAAGTCACTTAAGGCTATCTTTCTGTCGAGTCTGACTGGACAATTAGTAGGAATAAAATACTGTTACAACATTGAACACACCCATTTCAATAGTAGAACTGAACATACTCCGTTAATGTCATATGGGTTTTGAAAGCTAGCCTTAATAGCGTTAGTCTGTAACGGGATTTTAAAATTGTTTCAACTTTCATCATGGAGTGGTCAGATAATGAGAACCGCATTGCTGTAATAGCGCTTTTCAAGTATGAAATGAAAAAAGCGATATTTTCAAAACTAGGGATTAGCCGCATGTTCGTCTACCGATGCATAAAACTGTTTGAGGAGACTAGAGATGTAAAAGACCGCATGTCATCAAAGCCGTAAAATCAAGAATTAATTTGCACAGACAAATTTTGTTCACCAATGACAAATTTTTTACCGTTCATGAAAAATTTAACAAGCAAAATGATAGAGTGTATGCGCGGTCATCTCAGGAAGCATCTGAACTGATCCCAAGGGAGGAAAAGGGCCATCACCCAGCTTCAGTCATGGTTTGGTGGGGTGTCTCTTACGATGGGGTCACTGACCTGCACTTCTGCGAACAAGGAGTCAAAACATCGACCAAAGATTACCAAGAAACCGTTTTGGAAGCTGTTGTGAAGCCTCTTAACAATTCCCTGTTCCAAAACCATGGACTTTCCAGCACGGGCTAGTTTTATACATTTTCCATAACATCTTTAAAAATTTGTGGCTGTAGCGTTTGAATTTCTCCAACAATGTAGGCTTTTAGTTGAAGGGTTGCCTCGGGCTTGCTCCTTCAAACAACCCCAAAGAAAATAGTCGGGTGCTGACAAATCTGCTCTCCAAAAATTTGACTTTAAAGTCCCATTGGGTCTCGGGCAGTGTGGGCAGTGACAATTGGCGTTGCTGAATGGCTCTTGGACTTTGAGAACCCCGGAACCTACAGTTCCGCTTATAAGCAAAGCCATTTAAATGAGCTTCATCACTTTGCGTTAAAATAATTGATCGCTGATTTATATAATAAAATTCTAATATTCTGGTTCTTTGTTCAGTTGTGAATCTAGTAGTCCAGAAATTTTTCTTTTAAGGCCAGCATCCAATACTTTATCAAATGCCTGTGATACATCCAGGAAAACTGCAGAGAATATTTTTGTTTCTTCCAAAGACTGTTCTATAATATATGTTATTCAATGAACCAGGTCGTTCACGGAGTGGCTATTTCTAAATTTAAAATGATGCATTGGAATAAGGCTATTTCTCTCTATCAGCAATTAAGGACGCCGTACAACAGCAATGACTTTTTTTGTCTATTTCTGAAATTTATTAAAATAACTTTAAGTTTCAACCTCTTTGAGTAAGTTAGCTCAACCAACTAGAACAAACACACTTTTCTAAGATTTAGTAACTAGTCTTTTTAGGCCCTTTAAGTAATGAAAGCAACTGAAGTTATTTTATAACACATTTTAAAAGGTTATCGTAAGGTCGACCCTGACTGGATGTATCCTTTACCAAGTTGTTTCCTTCTTCATTCCTCTTACTTCCCCTTGATTAATTGTTCTTTCTAAAAAGGAAAAATATTTTTTATTCTCTCCTAACAGAATACTTGAAAACTTTTCAATTTTATTGGTACTTTAAGAACAAACAACTCATCGGTTGAAACTTCTCGTGGCAATGTGTTTTGTAAAAATATTTTATTTATTCAAGGAGAAGAAAAAACTTTCTCTCCAAGGTTATACGAGTATAATAAATAATGAATTTCCATAGAAATAACTTTTGGCAGCAGCATTCCATTCTATTGTTAGGCGAAATCTTGGCGAGTAAATAAATCGTAACAATAATTAAGGAGCCATTTCAACTTGCCCGTATCTTCAGACAAACCATCATTGAATTGACTTTGTTTCAATTCGAGCAAACTAAACTTTCTCCGGTTTAAGATTACACCAATGAAGCCATCATCAAACTGATGTGGTAAAGATTTTGGTAAAGTTTTGACAAGGAATATAGAAAAGTTTCCTGGTAAAATAAAAAACAAATTTTAAAGACGGATTTAATGAAATGCGAGATTGTATTTAATAACCACCAACAACAAACAGAAAACGTAAATTTCATTATGCCTCCCACTCTTACCCGATACATTAATGCCAACAGTCATGATTTTTGTTTTCTTTTTTCGTTTTTGTGGTCAAGATTTTGTGGTTGGCATGGAATTATGCATGCAGCCACATCCAGACATACACATATATGAGGGGATACAGGCGGATATTAAGATACACGTCGTCACATACGAACAATGTACGTTTGTGTGCGTATTTACATACACATATGCAGATTGTTTAGTGCTTTTGTGGCAGTTGTTGTTTCACGCTGTGTTGTTGCCTGTTAAAACGCAGACATTGCCATACAAAACAACATCCGCCTCCCGGATGTGGCATAAAAATTAATGATGGCCAACTGAGTACTCAATTACACACGCTCTCTCTTACACACACGCGAATTTTGGCACACACATACTTGTATGTATACAATGACTTTCTGACAAAAACTGAAGCATCCAAGTACTTGGTAACACCCTCCCTTGTATGACTACACCATGTAAAAGGGCATAAAAAAATAACCACTGACTTTCAATCTACTGTTGCCTACAGCAGCCGAGATGTTCTAAGGGGACAAATCTTACTATTGCAATTGGAACCACTCATTTCTATTTTGAGTCACATCATCGTATACGCCAAGTTCGGCCAGACCCATCATCAATGTTTCGTAGACCATTAAGCGTCATTAAATAATCCCCACGCAGAACCAAGAAGTTTTAATTTAAAAATTCCAAATCTAATTTATTTTTCTTTGGCAGCATGTTTTTCTTCTAACATGAATAATGACGGTTTTGAAATTAAATAATAATGCTAAGAACTGACCGTCAGATGGTAGCCATAGTTTGTGTATTACACATAAGCCGTGTTCTAGTCAGATAACTACCTTAGTTACCTAGTTAGCAATATGGTATTCTGGCAACATTCAACATCATTTTGAATCAGATAGCAGCATAAGCTCAACAAAAGATTGTTAACAAACAAAAAAAGGGATATTGTTAAAACGAATTTGGTCATTTCGTATAGTTTCTTGTGTCGTTAAAATTTTATTGACAAATCATGTCTTCTTAAACATGTTGGTAGGCATTTATTTTTTGTAGGGACATTCAAATTCGTCCTTTCTGGCTTTGTAGCAAGCCAACAGCATCAACGTCTCGTTCCTGGTCCACAATTTTCGTTTAGTCACTCTTAAAATAATATAGCTTCCTCGAAATTTCTCTAAATCTTAATAATAAACATTATCACTTACCATTTTTGCATCATTGTAATTTATGGAAATGATATAATACCGCTTTTTCTATTTTCTTTTACTTTCATTCTAATTATCTTCTTTCTGTATCAATAACAAAAAAAAATGTTTTTGATTTTTTTTATAAACACCGGGTGTGTCATAATATTTTTTTTGTTAAATAAATAAGTCAGTTAGCACGAACTCGTTTCGTTACCGAGTAACAGCCAACTCGTTTGCTTACCGGGTAACTTCCATATAAATACTTGTTTAGTCACTTGAAAAGAACATGGCTCTAGAAAACAGATTTGTTGCCACAGCCGAATTTTTTGACAAACGAATGTTGGTGGTCGCACGTAGTATCCAAGTATTCCATCGCTTTTTTTTTTTTTTTTTTTTTTTTAAATAACCAACACTTAGGGGATGCCCCCTATACATGCGGTGCATTGCGTTGGCGAGTGGAAATTAATGGATCGGAGGGGGGAAAGAGGGAGTAATGTTTGTTGACGCTTGCCTTGAACTTCTGGATGTCGCAATTAGTTGGAAATACATTTGCCGGAAGTCGATTCCACATACGGACTGTACGAGCGAAAAACGAATTTGATCTGTAGTGTATAGTGCGGTCAACTGGCCATTCGATAACAAACGGGTGTGAATTCCTAGAAAGTCGCGTATCCCTGCCGAACATCCTCACGTCAGGAATAAGGCGACGGATGTCTAAAAAAACAAAAAAAAAAAAATGTTTTTGATTTTTTTTTATAAACACCGGGTGTGTCATAATATTTTTTTTTGTTAAATAAATAAGTCAGTTAGCACGAACTCGTTTCGTTACCGAGTAACAGCCAACTCGTATTCCATCGCTTTTTTTTTTTTTTTTTTTTTTAAATAACCAACACTTAGGGGATGCCCCCTATACATGCGGTGCATTGCGTTGGCGAGTGGAAATTAATGGATCGGAGGGGGGAAAGAGGGAGTAATGTTTGTTGACGCTTGCCTTGAACTTCTGGATGTCGCAATTAGTTGGAAATACATTTGCCGGAAGTCGATTCCACATACGGACTGTACGAGCGAAAAACGTATTTGATCTGTAGTGTATAGTGCGGTCAACTGGCCATTCGATAACAAACGGGTGTGAATTCCTAGAAAGTCGCGTATCCCTGCCGAACATCCTCACGTCAGGAATAAGGCGACGGATGTCTGATGAACATACACCATGAAAGTAACGATAGAACAGCGTCACGCAACCCACATTCCGACGATGCTCAAGGGAAACAATAGAGTTGAATACCCTACTGTCACCTATCAGCACCATCGCTCTCCTTTGAACACGGTCAAGTAGCTCCAAGGATGATTTTGGAGCACCTGCCCATATATGGGAGTTGTATTCCATCTTTGGCCTGATGTAAGTTGTATAGATATTGAAAAGATCAGAAGGAGTGAAATATTTCTTGCACCGCTTTAAAAAGCCTATGCACTTGAGTGCTTCTTTCGACACTTCGAATACATGTCTCGCCCAACGAGCGTCACATTGTATTTTCATGCCCAGAACATCGAGAGCTTCTGATTGTTCAATATCCGTACCATCGAGAGAGATTGATGATATTGTTGGGTCAGCGAATCGCTTGTGAGACAACAAGCAGCACTGTGTCTTACGTGCATTAAAATCTACTCTATTCACTCGACCCCATTCGGAAATGGCCAGTAGATCACGGCCAAGTGTCTCATCCATAATTCGTCTTTTGTCTTCAATATCTTGAAGGCTCGGCCTACGGTCGAATGAATATGAATGACAGAGGTTACTATCATCTGCGAAAGAGTAGATTGGATTCACGGTCTGACCCAATAGATCGTCAATGAAAATAAGAAACAAAGAGGGAGAAAGGACAGAGCCCTGTGGTACACCTGCGGTCAGCCTATGTGTGTTGGATGAGAACCCATCTACAACAACTCTAATAGTGCGATCTCTAAGAAAGCTCGATATAAACCGAGCAAACGTATTACCGAAACCGAATGTTAATTGTGCGTACGGCTATTTTCGGCAGTTGGAACTTAAAGTATCACTGGGAGGGGGACAAAGTATATGTAACACTAACTAATTATGATGATTATTGGAACTGCACTTATACATGTATTGGTTGTTGTTATAGATTGTTGGCAATAAGAACTCTTTGAATTCGGTTGTCATTACCACGAGCATTTGTTATCTAGACCAACTGATAGTTACATTTTATTCGGCTGAAATAATAAAGTCTCTTTATTTTAATTGTTATGTTTCACGATTCGAAATAGTTTATTCTGTTATTCGACTTAAGAGCCGATATTTATAAAATTTTGTTTTACTATTCGAATCTAATTAAGTTTTGCTGCACATGTGGGACAAGTTAATGTATCAACTTGGCATAGATGGTCAAAATAAATTTAATTTTGGCTTTAAAGTGCCACAAAATGATACGAAAAAGCTTTTAATGATGAATTACAGTAGTTTACAAATTTTTTTCCAAAGTTGTAAATATTTTTTCCCTTTAGATTTCAGCCTCCTAAATGCGAAAATGAATTTTAAAAAATATTAATACGAGGGTTTCTATATATATTTCTATCCTAGGCAACACTAAGTATTGCCAGGCGCCATTTGACATTTCCATTGGAAAGTTTGACATTTTTTTAGCATAAACGTACTTAGAACGTTTTGACGTACGACCATCATTTGGGTTGTTTACAGTGACCTGAAAAAATCAATTTGGCAAAAAAATTAAATTAACTCGTGAAAATTTTCGTAAGATCATTTTTCACAACTTTGGATTATCACGACAAGAGTGCATCGATTAACTTAAATCTTTGTATGGAGATGAAGCACCATCCTATAGCACTGGGAAAAACTGGTTTAATGAATTCAATCGTGGCCGACGCCCGCTCAAAGACGAAGGTCGTCCAAAAACGGCCGTTGTGCCAGAGAACATTGATGGCGTGCGTGAACTGATAATGCAAGATCGTCATGTGACATACAGTGAGAAAGAGGCATCCTTGGACATTTCTGCAGCACTGCATAAAGCTGGTTTAATGAATTCAATCGTGGCCAACGCTCGCTCAAAGACGAAGGTCATCAAAAAACGCCCGTTGTGCCAGAGAACATTGATGCCGTGCGTAAACTGATAATTCAAGATCGTCATGTGACATACAGTGAGAAAGAGGCATCCTTGGGCATTTCTTCCACCGACATACATTCGATATTGCATGAACACCAGGCCGTAAAAAAGGGTGTCGTTAGATCCCGCACAATTTGACAATCGCTCAAAAAAGAGCTCGTGTCGATTGGTGCAAAGAAATTTTGAAAAAATACGATCGTGGTGCTTCAAAAGACGTTTACAAAATCTTCACAGGTGAGGAATCATGGTTCTATGCGTATGAGCCCGAAACAAAACAGCAATCAACTGTGTGGGTCTTCGAAGACGAGCCAAATCCAACGAGAGTTGTTCGTGGAAGACTAACTTCGAAGCAAATGGTCGCCTGTTTCTTCGGCAAAACTGGTCGTGTGGCGACTGTTCCGCTTGAGCAACGTAGGCCGGTCAATTCTGAGTGGTATACCACAATTTGTTTGTCTGAAGTCTTCGGAGAAATTCGAAAAACGAACAAGAGAAGACGAATCATTATGCACCATGACACACATCGGTTCAAACCGGCGCCTTTTTGACCGGCCAAAACGTCGAATTGATGGGTCATCCGGAGTGGAAAAAGTGCTTCGACAATGGTTTGAGAACATGTAAAGAATTGATAGAATATATTTTTTAATATACCCAAAGAGGAAAGTCCAACGGTTTGAAATCACATAATCGTGGCGGCCAATTAACATCGCCACAACGTGGGATAACAGGGCCACTTAATTTCTCTCGCGCAAAAGATCAATTGTTTCAAGGGCTTTGTGGCAAGAGAGAAGTAGACAACACCATCCACGGAAATTTTTTAACCGATCTCAATTTCAAAAAAGTACGGCCCGATGGAGCCGCCAGCCCATAAACCGCACCAAACAGTCACTCCTTGTGGTTGCATGCGATTTTCAACAAAAACTCGTAGATTCTCATTTTTCCAAATGTGAAAATTCTGGTTGTTAACGAATCCACTGTAGACACATTTAGGCGATACTGCTAACCAAAAAAATCACGAAGTGCATTTTGATTTGAACGGTAATTTTCCTAAGAGGCTTCAACAATATTAACGCGCTACTCTATTGGGTACCTCTCCATGGTACAAACTGAAGCAAAGAAATGCCAAATTAAGTTGGACGAAGAACTTGACGTTAAGATGTGACTCATACGAGGGCTGCTATATATATTTCTGGACTAATGGTGAAAATGCGAATATTATCATCAAAATGGTTTTATATTTTTTCAAAGTATTCTCAAGCACGATTTATACACTTTTGCATGCGCTCAAACAAATTGTTGAAGCACTTTGTGCACTTCGATTGAGACACCTCCAAAACATGTTATTTTCTCGATGTGCGGGAATAAAAAGAAGTCATTGGGTGCCAAGTCAGGGATGTACGGCGGATGACCCATCAATTCGACGTTTTGGCCAGTCAAAAAGGCGCTGGTCTAAGCCGATGTGTGAGAGCTCGCATTGTTATGGTACACAATGATTCTTCTTCTCATGCTCTATTTTCGAATTTCTCCGAAGATTTCAGGCAAACAAATTGTGGGGTACCACTCAGAGTTAACCGTCCTAAGTTGCTCAAGCGGAACAGTCGCCACATGAACAGTTTTGCCGAAGAAACAGGCGACCATTTGCTTCGAAGTGCTTCTTCCACGAACAACTTTCGTTGGATTTGGCTCGTCTTCGGAGGCCCACACGGTCGATTTCTGTTTTGTTTCGGGCTTATACGCATAGATCCATGATTCGTCACCTGTGACGATCTTATAAACGTCTTTTGAAGCACCGCGATATTTTCAAAATTTCTTTGCACCAATCGACACGAGACTTTTTTTGAGCGAATGTCAAATTGTGCGGAATCCAACGAAAACAAACCTTTTTTACGACCAGGTGTTCATGCAATATCGAATGTATGCTGGTGGAAAAAATGCTTAAAGATGCCTCTATCTCACGGTATGTCACATGACGATCTTGCATTATCAGCTCACGCACACGGCCGTTTTTGGACGACCTTCGTCTTTGAACGAGCGTCGGCCACGATTGAATTCATTAAACCAGTTTTTCACAGTGCTATAGGATGGTGCTTCATCGCCATACAAAGATTTAAGTTCATCAATGCACTCTTGTTGTGATAATCAACGTCGAAAGTTGTGAAAAATGATCGCACGAAAAATTCACGAGTTAATTCAATTTTTTTACCATGATTTTTTCAAGTCAATGTAAACAACACAAATGATGGTCGTACGTCAAAACGTTCTGAGTACGTTTATGCTTAAAAGTGTCAAACGTTCCAATGGCAATATCAGATGGCACCAGGCAACACTTAGTGTTGCCTAGGCCAGAAATATATATGGCAACCTCGTGAATTATGGTTGGACTACCCTTTTTATAAATGAGGATTAAAGGGCAAGTTTTCTTTGGTTCTTTAAAAAAAATAATTTTTTTAAAGAGGTAATTTTAAAAAAAAAAAACTTTTATGCTATTGGATGCAACGCAGTCCATTTAAATTAACATCAAATCCCGCTTTTCGGTTACAAAAGGGCAAGTTTTCTTTGGTGCTTTGACAAAATTATTTTTAAGGGGTTATCTAAAAAAACCTTTAATGCTATTGGATGCAACGCAGTCCATTTAAATTAACATCAAATCCCGCTTGTCGGTTACAAAATTCGTGATTGTTACGACTCTTTACATAGGCTAATCAGCCTCGTTTCTTCAAAACTCACTACTAATTGCCAGCGCACCACGGCGAAATTAAATACACCTTTTTACAAATAAGCCGAACTTTCTTTCGATTATTATTTTCAATAAATTCCACACCATAGATGAGGAAAGGCAAACCTTAAAGCAAATGTTGACATCTTGAAGTTTTTTTTTTTTGAAATATAAATGAATATAACAAAAAGAACAGCTTTTACCACTCTCAGGTCACCTGCAGGGTTTTTATTTGTTAATACTGTTGACTTAACCCCGGCTCCTGTCGATTAAAAACGTCCCTCGATTTGTTAAAGAATTCATGTTCGGGGGGTTATATAAAATTCAGTTCGGTCAAACTTAATGACAATCTTGCTGATAAATTGTACCATTCATAAGGAAATACTTGAGCTGACGATAAATGCCACTCAACTTTAAACCTTTCATTTGCAGAGCCTGAAACCAACTTTCAAAGAGGAAATTGCATCAGTTTCTTTTGGTCCATTTCAAATCTTCCATTATGGAGCAAAAGTGCTTAGCTAAAGGAAATTGTTTATAAATTTCATTGTAGTTCCTATTGCAAAAGAGATGGGAGAAGTCCCTAACCCCTTTTTTAATGAAAGGACAATACATGTCATCACCTACTGTCCTTGCATCGACTGTTCCACAAACGGTTCCATAAATTGAAGAGGATGGCGTATATGGGAATGTGCTTTGGAATTGATGATGTCAGCCAGTGCCAATAACAATTTGATGATCAACAATTTAAATTGACATTTTAATCAACTACGAAATCACACAAATGCCACTGTTTTCATTTACTACACTTCGTTGGTACAGGACGAATTTACTCCTTCTTGCTGGTCGGTGTTTTATGACTCGATTAGAAATGGCGAAAGACATGCGAGTATGTACGAGCGTGCTCCTCTGGTGGCATTTGTCACTTGGAATGAGATTTCAAATGGCATTTTCTAAGTGATTCGATTTTTCCCCGCTTCAGTCATGTCAGCGCCACCGCCAGCGTGTAAGGCGACGGGAGGGCTATAAGCGAAAATTAAATGCTCCTTTGGTGAAAAGTTCAGTTACTTAAAAACATGTCATTTCCACTCTTTAGAGTCAATTACGATAAATTGGATTAAAATGCATTAATGTGTGGATAAAAAGAAATTGCATTAATTCGTACATATGTCATCGAAGGCAAACGGGAATTTACAAGAAAAGGTTTTAAAAATTATTGCGGCACCAATTTCGGCAGAAATAAAAGTTGGCAATAATGGCAAGAAGTCATAGCAATTGGTCACATTAAAACTGTACATACGAGTAATAAAGAGAAAATTGCATAAGCAGTCCTTGGGGTTGTTAAAAAAAGTAATTAAACTATGTTAAGTCAGAATAGGCCAAATTGTTTACACTAGGGCGGGTCGATTTGTAGCGAGGCAAAAAAATCCCTCAAGTGACAAAGAAAATCGTGTTCTAGGGATTTAAATAAGAAACTTTGCCCGAGGAACCATACCTCTAAAACGTTGTCCCGAATTTTGACCCCTACCTACTTGAAAGCAAAAAAGACTAAGCAATATTTTTTTTTCTTTTCTATTACTAAATAAAATTCATTTTTTTCATTTTTTTTCAATTCAATTCAGTTTATTTAACAGGATGTAGATTGGTCTAGTTATTAACATACGTATTAAAGTGTTGATGTCAAATTAACCCTTTCTTCTTAAGCATTATTTATGATTTTAGTGTTAACTATAGAATAAGGATACATATAAGTTTAGCTAGAGAAGGCAAAATTTACAAAAACCTTACTGAGAGATTTTAAATCTTAATCTAACTAGTAAAACCTAACAATCAACTAATCCTAATCTTAATCTAAATTACATCGAGAGAAGCTCTCTAATATGGTTGTAATCCGAATGTTGACATTTAATCATAAAGCTAGTTGTAAGTCGATCCAACCTGTTCAAAACCTGTTCCACTTTAGCGGAATCGTGGAGTCGTCGTGTTGAATAATGCCATGGAAGGCTATAAATCAGCTTCAGATTTTTTTTTTACTCCAAGCAGGTGCCTCGTAGAATAGGACCGATTGAAATATCGCTTTGAATATAAACATCTTATTAGGTATGTTCAATTCAGATTTCCGGTTAATTAACGGGTACATAAGACGAATTAGGTGGTTAAATTTGTTCAAGATGCTTTCTATATGGGGTTTAAATTTCATCTTTGGGTCTAAAGTCACTCCAAGGTATTTCACCATTTTTTCATTTAAATATGTTCTGACTAAATGAATTTCTAAACAAAAAAATAAACTGCAAAAAGAAAAAACATAGCCATTTTGCTGATTATTTCATGTAAAGTGCCAAAAATGGTGAGTTTTTGTATGGGAACCCACCTGGGGAACTACAATGAAATGGCGCGTTTCCTCTTCCTCCTGGATATCGAAGCAGATCTCCCATAGACGAACAAGACTTCAAAATTAATATATTGTTATTACAACAACAACAACAATGAAAATAAACTCCAAAAAGAAAAAAACAACCTTTCGCTAATTTTTTTTTATGTAAGGTGCCAAAAATTGTGATTTTTGTATGGGACCCCCTGGGGGGTTCCATAGGGTGTTTCACTGGCATTGGTGAGTCGGCCCTCCAAATTTAGTGGGGGTCGACCATACATTTGGACACGATTTGGGTCAAAGAGGGATTTTTTAAAATTTGACCCTATGGGTCAAAAGTCGGGACATCAGAATTCGTTTTAGAGGTATGGTTCCGCGGGCAAAATTTCTTATTTTGATCCCTAGAAAACAATTTTTCGTGTCACTTGGGCGATTTTTAAATCGACCCGCCCTATGATACACCCTTCTCCTTGAATTCGCTATTGAAAAAACAGAAATTACAGTTTTCTTATTTTTGGGCCCCTAGTGTACATGAAGGGGCTACTCTTTTTGACATATCATGTAAATAGTTTTATATTGAAATTTTACTTAATTTGAGTATTCATATGACCATATTTATAATTGTAGCTTAATTTAACCTTGATCGTCTCTTATAGGCTAGTCTTGAAAATTTATTTATTTAGATTCGTAGTAAAATAAGCGTTAATTTGAGTACCACATGCCTATATTTACATTGATCGGCTTGGGTCGTGAGTCGTACACACAGATAGTAAATTAGTTGGAAATCGGTTTGGACTACTAAAATTTCGATGCAAAAACAGAATTTCGGTCGTAATCACCAAATGTCTATAATCGTTATGGATATTCGTATTTTAGCCGCAACCAATTGGTCGACTGTTAACAAGTGCGGTACCCATCTTGCAGAAAGCTTTTTCATCTGTAGTTCTTAATGTAAAATTAAATGAACGCGATCATTTGAGATGCCCATGATATTAGCTATTTCACGCTCTTTTATTCGTCGATCATTTAATACCATATCATGCACTTTGGCTACAATTTCTGTTGTTGTTGCTGTTTTTGGACGTCCACTACGTGGTTCATCTTCAATGCTTGTACGGCCACGTTTAAATTCAGCAACCCAATTTTTTACTGTTGCATATGAAGGAGCACTTTCACCTAACACATTCACCATATCATTATGAATTTCTTGTCCCGATAAACCTTTTTTATGTAAATATTTAATGACACCACGTATTTCAAATTTTTCCATTGTAAAAAAATCGCGGATGCGTCTTTTGTGAACACCTGTTTCTATATGAAGGAGTTGCCAGATCGAAACAAAATTTAACATGTGTTCATAGCAGAGATGGAAGTTTCCAAAACACTTAACTTTTTTCTGTTTATACCGCGCTTTTTGTGCTAGGCTGAGAAGTTTCCGAACCGCCCTCGTAGCGGAATGCAATTTCACCATGCACTTCAAACAAATACTTTGCACAGGTATTTAAATACCCATGTCATATCTTAGGTACAAATTTAGGTTTTTTTTCTTCTAACTTTAATGTCTTTTGGTCATAAATTTTAAAATTTCATAAAAATCGTACGAGCCGATCTATGGGCAGGCAGTAACGGGTTAACGCCAGTTCCAAACTGCTATCTTTTTACATTGCTTAGACACAAATCTTTTACTCGTAAAGTCGCCGGTATTTATGAGGTGGAAACCCGCAGCTGTAAAATTGTTAGACATTTTGCCCCGGAATTGAACCTAGGTGCACTAAGTTGATAGTCGTAGCCACTACCATCACACCACGGCGGCTCGTGGTGATATATTAAAAAAAATAAACCTATTTAACAAACGATATTTGGCCTATATTCGACTATATTATACGCTGCATTGCTGGTTTTTTGAAAAACAATTCTTTTTGTAACATTATCCTATGTACTCGTATAATCTATCCGAGGTAACAGAGGTTTGGCGCTTTCACTGAGCTACATATCATAAAAGGAACGAATGTCTTTCTATGAATTATTTCTAAGTGTGAAATAGATATACTTTACTATAAAGGTATATTATTATTCATAAATGTTAGGTTATTATTGAGCCGGTTAATCCCTGTTCAATGTGTAAAAGCAACAGACCGAAAAAAACAAACGAGCTAAACATACGTTATTATGTTAGGTCAGGCTGCCTCGAATACATTTCAGTCGGAAGGCCCAATTTTCGACCACACATTGCAGCATTTGGGGCCGAATGTCAGCAATAACTCGCCGAATATTCTATTCCAAGGCGTCAATCGTGGCGGGCATATCTTCGTAGACAAGCGACTTCACATAAGCCCCCAAAAAAAGTACAGCGGTGTTAAATCACACGATCTTGGAGGCCACGCCACAGGTCCACGACGCGAGATAATGCTCTCACCAAAAGTTTCTTTTAATAAATTGATTGTTTCGTTGACTGTATAGCATGTAGCGCCGTCTTGTTGGATCCAAAGGTCGTCCACATCAACATTTTCCAATTTAGGCAAGAAAAAATCATTAATCGTGGCTCTTAAGCTTGTGAATTTTCATTACTCCAAATGCGACAATTTTGGTTCGTAACATTCCCATTCAACCAAAAGTGAGCTTCATCGCTGAACAAAATTTTCTTGTAAAAATCAGGATCTAGTTTAGTTATGATTTTGGCCAAAAGAGTTTCCTTGTTTTAATTATAAGTTGCTGCCTTTTATTCTTGGTATGTGTTTTCCAGATAAGTCGGGGGTCTAAAGCCATTTCAGTTGAGAGTTTGTAATAGTGGAGGAGTTAAGTCACCTCCTCTTAAAGGGAATGTTATACGGCTTAATTTTTCTGCATTGAAAAATTAAAAATAGATTTTTGGACTGTTTTGGATAGGCTCTAATGTGATATTTAAATTTGTGAGAAATTTTCATTATTTTTGGTATCAATATGTTCGTGTTTAAATATGCTGAATTTTTGGCTAAATAAAAGAAATAATTGGAAAATAATTTAAGTTTTTGCTTCGAAAGAAAATGTTTTAGTTATTTGCTACCAATATGTCGCCGTCAACTGGTAGCTGTTTTGTGGGCCCTCAAACCACTAATGTGGGTACTATATCAAAAAAGAGCCTGTATGGTCCATAATATAGGTGGTGTGCCCAGCATTTGCTGCTGTACGAAATTTGATCGAAATCAGAATTAAAATTTGTGTTCTAGAGCGGTTGTATGTAAAATCGAGAGGGACCTTTGCACTGGTGCCATCTAAAACGGTGGTCTGATGTCAGAAATTTGCGGGAGGGTTGCTATTTATATTTCGGGTTCTGACAATACTAGTGTTCCCAGATGCAAACTGGAACGTCTATTGGAAGCTTTGACATTTTTTAGCATAACTTTACTCGAAACGTTTTTTCAGTTGTTTTGTTTACAGTGTGTTGAAAAATACATCTCAGTCAAAAAATGGAATTATCCCGTGAACATTTTCGTGCGATGGTTTTTTACGATTTTCGGCGTGGAATATCAAGACCAGAGTAGTAAAATTAACTTATTTCGACTTTTGGCGATGAAGCACCATCAAAAATTACTGTTAATCGCAGGTACCAAGAGTTCAGTCTCGGACGCCTTTCGTTCCAGGATTAATTTCGTGAAGGACGACTCCAGAAACCATCGATGCTGTGCGTGAACTGATTAAGCAAGTCTGACATGTGACATAACGTGAGATTGAGGCATCCTTGGGCATTAGCATGATAAGCATATATAAGATATTGCATGTTCATTTGGCCGTGAATAAAAAATTGTTCTCGTTGGATCCCACATAATTTGACGAAGGCCACAGTGCGTAAGATCCGAAAAACCGTTTTTTTACCCGTAACTCCAGATTATGGAGGTGTTTGGGAAATTTCAAAACCGGATTCTTGTTATACTCAGCAAGATCTACAAGAAAAATAATATCACTTCCCAGGTATTTTGAATTCATTCTTTTTTGTTACACTGTGTGGTCATAAAATGTATAGACTTTTACAAATTTCTCGTACAGGAGGTAGTGAATTTGGGTTTCCGGTGATACTAGGTACGTACACAGGTTCGGGAATACCAGTAACTAAAGGACCTAATTATCCTGTACAACTTCGTTGTACTATTCCTTGTAATCTATTGCGATTTTATATTTAAAAGGCCCCACTGTGGGCATTACATGCTTGCAAAGCAAAGCAATGCTCGAAATTGTAAAGGAAGAAGTTGGTATCTTGGCGAGCGTTTATCAATTAGACATCTTAATAATTCGACTATACTTCGCTTGATTTAAATACCCAAGAAAGTGTTGATACGAGTACATACATAATTTTAGCCAGGTGAGCGATATCGCGGTTATTTTTTTTTATAAAAAAGAGGAAAGATTGAGCTAATTTAAAGCATTCAGCAGGATTTTTTTAAAAATTTTTTTTAATTTTTTTTGCAGACAAAAAAAATCGAAGTTTTTTTTTCGGAAAATGCTCAGGAAAAGTGCTGTCAAACATAGGAAATGGTACTATACTTCGCTTGATTATTTTTTCGGGAGTTCCATCAAGTCCTTAGTTTACGTTAACAACCTAGACATTTTTGGAAAAAAAACGGAGTATAAAGTAATAATCAGGATGCTATTATTCGTACGCCGTACATGTTGGTCCAATCACTACAAATTGTACCGACCGCTGAAAAAACTGCCAGTGAAACTGAGATTTTTATTGGAATAATGTGATACTTTTGACATGAATAGCATAAGTGCCACTTTAAACAATTTCACCATCAATGTCATATTTTAAATCTTTGTTGCCCTCGTTAAATTTCTTATTTTTTAGTTCTTATTTGGTCATTCTCTTTAATGATGTTGACAGCACACAATCAAATCTCCAACCAATAGAATTTTAGTTCATAATAGCTGAACTCCTGTTGCCCACTGTTGTTTATGCGTCTAATTACCAACTTCGGAATGGGTAATGCTTACTTTAGTGCGTTCTCAATGGCCGTGGCTCAAGGAATTTGTTTCCACGAAATGTGTTCCACACTTTAGGTAATCGCGGTAATCGAGTATCAAATTACCCGTCTCTTATGTTTTTTATAGATATCATCAAAATGATGGCTCGCAGCCGTATAAAATGTAGCACGAACTTTAGTATCGTGTAAATCCACCTTGAAAACGGAAACAAACAAAATCAGGTTTATTGTTAATAAACTAAAGAAGAACATCGCCATTTTCCTGCACCTAATCGTCCCCTTAAAGACCTGTGCTGTGCAATTAAATATACAGACATGTAAAAAATGTATATTAGAGTGGATCGCCAAATTTGAGGATATTACCTATTAGCATTAAATGTGAAAATCACCCTTATGGGAATCTTTCGAATTCGGCATGAGAGCTTACTTCTGAATAAGCCCGGGTAAAAGCATTTTAAAACATCCCGGCGAATCGGTTTTTATTTCTTTGAGACAGAAAAATAGTTCCACGCACACTCTCTTCGAACAACAGCAGTGCAAAAAAGCAAATTACCGCGCTCGACCCTGTATAACAAACCCCTGTGATATTAGACCATACCGAGGCATGTTTTCCTATAGCCCGCTCACAAAGGACCTTTCGAATTTAAGATTTTCTCGCTCCGGTCTTCCCCAAACATAGCATACTGCATGATGTGCTACCTATATCTAGCACTGCGACTAGGTTTCCATAAAGTTTCACATACGAGGTGTGTTTTAAATAGAAAAGTTAAAATTTTGAAATTTCTGGGGCTACGTGTATTCCATAATGGGTTTCCTTGTCTTAAACATATGTTTTTAGTTGAGTTTGTTTGTGGTCCGTTTATTGGGTTTGTGAGAGGCATACTAGTTAGACGAGTTCGCTTGTACGGCGATTTGGTTTTTATCTCTTGGCCAAGAACTAACCCTATTGAAATTGGTCCATTTCGAACCTTATTTTGGTAAACTACCTAGGGATGAACCTACAGCTTTAAAAACCACATATTACCTCCGGTTTTGAACCAATTTCTTACACAGCATTTTGGCCAACATCCATCGCTGATAAAATTTCTTCATATCGCTCCAAGTTTTCGTATAGCTCCTGCACAAAGGTCCTGCCACTCTAGAAGCTACAACTTACTTCCGAGCACTCCTAAATTGTTCATGTGCTACCATTATTAAACTACGGTGCAACTGGATTAGATAGGTCCATATTTTCGATTGGCACCCGTACTAGGGTCCTTCTCTTTTTTTAAACATACGGCTCTAAAAGCCACGTATTACACCCGATTCCTACCAAATTTCGCTAAAAGCTTGACGAGTGACCAACACATATGAATGGTGAAATTGTAATATATCGGTCCATGCTTTTGAATAGGTCCCACTGAAAGGTCCCTTCTGATGTGAGTTTCTGCAGCTCTTTACTGTCGACATAATTTCCCTTCTCAGCGATTAATTCGGCTAACAAAAAAGTAGGAAGTCAAAATACCTGGGATGTGATATTATTTTTTTTGTAGATCTAGCTGAGTGCAACAAGAAACCGGTTCTTAAATTTCCCAAACACCTCCACAATCAGGAGTTACGGGTAAAAAACCGGTTTTTCGGATCTTGCGCACTTATATGCCGGTAACTTGGTTGAATATCAACCGATTTTAAGATTTTCGGCTGATTTAGAAAGAAGAAACGCGGCTTTCGAAAGGTGTATACACTTTTAAAATCCCACTGAAAAAAATCCGTGTATTTTTCTTGTAAACTCATTTTTTTTTTAAATTTTTTGTAATTTTTTAACTTTGGATGCGTTTTTATAAAGATTTTTTTAAAAGAAATCGAACTATATTTTTTCAAAAAATTTTGTTTTAATAAAAGTTGAATAACTCAATCAGTTTCAAACGGATTTTTAAAAATGACACCGAATTGTATTTGTAAGAAAACTCTCTTTATTATTCAGTTTGTTCAATTGTTCGGTTCCTTTTAAAAAATTCTGTGTAAAAACACATCCAAAGTAAAAAAATTACAAAAAAAAATAAAAAAAAGGAGTTTACAGGAAAAATACACTGATTTTTTTCAGTTTGATTTTAAAAGGCCGCAGTAAAATCGGTTGATATTCAAGCAAATTACTGGCATATAAGTGCGGGTTTATACCCGTAACTCCAGATTTTGAAGTTGTTTGGGAAATTTCAAAACCGGTTTCTTGTTGTACTCAGCAAGATCTACAAGAAAAATAATATCATTTCCCAGGTATTTTTTCTCTGTCCCACTGTGTTATTGATGGTTTTTGTACCACTTATAAATAGATATTCTAAATTAATTCTAGGTTTCTTGGAGCATTATGTAAGTCTTGCGTTCGCCACATGGATCAGAATCCAAAGCACCATGAGCTTGCAAAGGATGCCCTTAGACTACACTGCAGTCCGGATTGCATCGTGGTGTAACTTGCTTAAGGCTTTTTCAAAGTCAGTGAACACAAGATAGTATAAGAGATCTTTACTAACCGGCAAGTGTCATATTAACCAAAATAAAAAATTTCCCTAAGGAGTAAGCATTTAATCGTTAAGCCATGTAAAGGGTGTTTTTTATTGGGGTATAGAACTTTAAGTTGGCATCACTTTTTTAACTGGCGGCCATTTTTTCAGCTGTCAAGTGATTAATATTTAGTTTGGTTTGCCATTTCATCATGAACAGGTTGACAAAAGAACAACGCTTGCAAAATGGGCCGAAAATGAGATTCATCTCGATGCTGATTTTCATCACAAAATTTTGTTCAGTGATGAGGCTCTTTTTTTGGTTGAATGGCTACGTCAACAAGCAAAATTTCCGCATTTGGAGTGAAGAGAATCCACATGAGACCCTTGAGACGCCATTACATCCACAAAAACTGACTGTTTGGTGTGCTCTATGGGCTGGTGGAGTCATTGGGCCATACTTCTTCCGAAATAATGCTGGAGAGTCAGTTACCGTTAATGGAGACCGGTATAGAGCCATGATAACCGACTATTTTGTTCCCGAATTGGATGGCATGAATGTGGATGAGTTGTGGTTCCAACAAGACGGCGCTACATGCCACACAGCGCACGTCACAATCGAATTATTGAAGGAAACATTCGATGAGCGCATAATTTCGTGGAATGGACCTGTCAATTGGCCACCAAGATCGTGTGATTTGACACCATTGGATTATTTTCTTTGGGGATATGTGAAGTCGCTCGTCTACGCCAACAAACCAGAAACGTTAGGGGACTTGGAAGCCAACATTCGTGGCGTTATTGCCAACATACGGCCCCATATGCTCGAAAAAGTGGTTGAAAATTGGACCTGTAGAATTGGATTTATTCGAGTCAGCCGCGGCGGCCACATGCCCGAAATCATATTTAAACATTAATGGCATACAATTATCCTTCCAATAAAGCCAAATTGATGGACATTAAAACGATTTTCTTGTGTTTTATTTCAATTCGAAGTTCTATACCTCAATAAAAAACACCCTTTAGTAACTGCTCTTTCAAATAAATTAGCCCTTCGACGGGGAGTTTGTAAATTATATCGAGCAATGCTTATTGATTGCAGAGAATATCGCCGTTTTTTCATTATTGGGATGTTTGTATGTTTAGGGTCGCACATCAATATTCCGAGTTGTTATTCGAGAAATGACATCCATCCTGAAGGAAGTTGTACGAATTTAACGTCTAATTTCGAAAGGAAACAATGACCCATTTTAATGTTCAAAGTTATGACGTACTAAACACTTCAGCATCCACACACCTAAGAGAAAGTAAACACCTTAAAATGTGTACTTATGTACACGTTCACACATATATGTACACACGAACGGATACACATACATCTACAGACCTATTTACCTAGTATATTAACCGAATTATCCAACATACCGAGCAAGGAGTAGAGAACCAGAGGTTAGATGGTGGGGTTAAACACTTAGCAGGCCTTCACCTGTCACAAGCAGGAGAAGGCATCGTATGCTCTAAATACATTCTAGTGCCAAAAACCATTGGATTTGGGCCAAACAAGGTCATGCGATTACAAGAAAGAGTGAAAGTTCTATTATATCTCCCTAATTTTCAGAACAGTTAAAGTAGGCCTTTAAGGTAGCCTCATCTTTGTTAAGGCCTTACTGATGGCATCGTTTCCTCCCAAGCCTCTCCTTATACTCGTACGTGCGTTCTCAAGTAACTGCGCTGTGGTTGGTGGTGGTACTTCATTAACATTCATTCCGGTGTTGGATGTCAACAATGTTAGCAAAGTGCTGCTAGGTACAACTTTGCGATGATTAAAGTGTAACGCAGAGTTAAGAACTCTCGGTGGAAATGGGTGGAATAATTCAAAGATGCTCTTGCGAAACTGGAGAAATGTTTGCCTTGTGGTTATGAGCTATACCAGTTGGAAGCAGCGATCGGATGCTCTTTGATGAAAGTATGTTTTTATAACTTGTGGTGTGTCATAAAGTGTATTAGAATTGTTTTGAATGACAGTATTCTAGTCATTTTAACCGAAACGAAATTCAAATTAAATTAAAGTATTTATTGTTTTCTGTGGTAGTTTGTAAGGATAGGTTAATGAGGTGGTGCAATAACGATTTGATGACTCTAATTATTTTTATTTAGCACACAAAAGGTATCATGGATTTTGTATTCAATATTATAGCATGTGTGCTACCGCTGGGTAGACCTAATTTGGACATCCTTAGCTTGAACGCGTACGTATATCATGGGCTACTGTAAAATATCCAGACTGTTGAATAATTCAGCTTTCACACACGCAGAGAAAAGATATGGTTGCTAAGTAATTACAGCAACAATAATAACTTCTTTGCAATAAAAGTATGTCCGTTGCAACCATAGAATTGTTTTATGGATTTCTTTTTGAGAATAGTATGATTGCGGCAATACTAATATTTTGGAAGGGTGGCAAAAGAGTTATGGCCAAATTTCAAAATGAAAATATGGTTGTTGCAACAACATAAATATGGTTGTTGCAACAACATAAATATGGTTATTGCGACAAAAGTAGTTTTTTTCTGGGTTTTATGTTAAAACTGACTTGGTTATTTTGTATAAATTTGAATATGGTTTTTAGAACAACCGTTTTAGGGCAATTTTACGCTTTAATAGACTATTTATCTTTGCACTAACATTTTTCAAAACAAACTACTTTGGATTTGTATAACAAAACTATTTTTAATAAATGAGACTCTTACGTTTTTAATTGTTTTTTCAATTGTATAATAAATCGCTCCTATTATTTTGAATTAATTGTATTTTGAAATATTTTACTTCATACAAACCACTATTGTTAAAAAACAACATGCCCCAACCCTTATACATACTTTTGGGGATCATAGTATGGTTTTGTGGGATTATACTATGGCTGTAACGACCATAATATAGTTGCGAGTAAATCATATTACGGTTGTAAAGATCATACTATGATTGTAGGGATCATACTATGGTTGTATGTAAAGCATACTATTGTTGTTAAACATACTATGGTTGTGAGGATCATACTGTGATTGTATGTACAATACAGTATTGTTGGTGGTATATAAAACATACAATGGATGTGTGAATCATGCTATGACTGTATGTGAAAAAAGTGTGCTGAGGATCATAATATAGTTGTGCGGATTCAGTGTAAATCATAATAAGGTTGTAGCGATCATGGTTGTTTGTGTGTAAAAATTACTATTGCTATGAGGATCATAAACTGTTGTGCCACAACCATCGTATAATGCTCTTAGAATATTTTTAACCCAATCATACTCTTTTTCTTCGTGCAGATATATAAGTACAAACCCACAAGGCTTAATCGTCCTATATTTTTATGAAGATCAATATTATATATACTTGAAGAGCCCCAATCTCTATTTCCAGGTATTGGATCGGGAGTAACGATGTTAATATCTAGTGTGATTAATTTTGAGGTTCCCTACATTTTTAAAGAAAAAAACACATAAAATTCAAATTGAATGGGGAATGCTTATTATCATTTGAAAGAACATTCTTTAGCGTTTATTTTTTTTGAAGATTATGTCTATCAAATGTGGCTGCGTTTAGTCAAATTTTTGATGAATCGTTCGAGAATTTTGACAGAATCGTATCTAATTTGACAGCATAGACTTTGGACATTACGTAGCCCCAAAGAAAAAAATTTTACCGTTGTGATATCACACGATCTTGGTAGCCAATCGACCGGCCCAAAACGTGATATTATCTGCTCACCGAAGTGTTCTCTATATAAATCCATTGATTGATGCGACATGTGGAAAGTGGCGCCGTCTTGTTGAAACGAAATGTCGCCGAGATCACGAGCTTCAATTTCAGGTATCAAATAGTCGGTTATCATGGCACGATAACGGTCGCCATTGACGGTTACGTTCTCACCGGCATTATTTTTGAAGAAATATGGACCGATGATTCCATCGGCCCACAAACCACATCAAATCATTGTTTTTTTCTGGATGAAGTGGAAGCTCTTGAACCTCTTCTGGTTGCTCTTCTTCCCAAACGCGGCAATTTTGCTTGTTTACATACCCATTGAGCCAGAAATGGGCCTCATCGCTGAACAAAATTTGGCTCGAAAACGTCGAATCTTCTTGGATCTTTTCAAGAACCAATAGAGCGAAGCGATATCGCTTGGAAACGTCGGGAGGCTTCAGCTCTTGCACAGGCTGTATTTTGTACGCTTTCAATTTAAGATCTCGACGTAAAATGCGCCAAGTCGGTCCATACGTCAGTCCGAGTTGCTGCGAACGGCGCCGAATCGACTCTCCACGGTCTTCACAGCGTGCTGGACGTGGTATGTTCGGTCGAATATCCAATAATCCAATAATGAATGCTGGGTCTCAAGATGGGTGATGTTGTTGCGAACAGTACGCTCAGTAGGCCGATTATGTTGACCATAAGTTGAACGAAGTGCACGAAACCCATTTCTTACAGAACGTGAATTTCCGTAATAAAGTGTAACGATTTGTGAATGTTGTACAGGCGTAAGTCTTTCCATGATAAAATGCGAAGCAATACTAAACAAAAATAACATGACAGCATGACACGACTCACACGAGATCTGTCAAAAAAGGCTATTGAAAAAAGTATCTCATCGGTATGCACGCAGAGAAAAAACATGACTACTACATGGTCACGGCAATAATAATATGTTCTCCACAATTAAAGTATGTTCGTCGCAACCATAGCATTGTTAGCTGAATTTATTTTTGACAATAGTATAATTGCTGCAATATTAATGTTGTTAAAATGTAACAATAGTATTATTGCCAAATTTAAAAAAGAAAATATGGTTATAACAACAATATAAATATGGTTGGTGCGACAAAAGTATTGTGTTTTGCAATTTATGTTAACAATAATATGATTACGGCAATCATACTGTATGATTGTAATTTTTCTTCATTTAAATATGCTTTTAAGAACAAATGTTATTTGTACGGATCTAATGCAATAATAGTACTTTTTTAAGGAAATAATTTTTTTTTTAAAAAAGCTGCTTTGGCTTTGTTTAACTGAAGTATTTTTAATAAAAACGCTTACGTTTATTTAAACTTATTTTTTCTACTGTGAAATAAATCACTCCTATTATTTTGAATTAAATGTATTTTTGAATAATTTTCATAATTCAAATCTATTGTTGACAGCTTAAACCAATTCTAATAAATAATATTGGGTGATCATAGTACAATTGTGTGTGTGATCATACTATGGTTGTAGGGATCATAACATGGTTCCGTGTGAATCATACTATGGTTGTGAGGATCATACTATGGTTTTATATGAAACATACTATGGTTGTGAGGATCATACTATGGTTGTGGAGATCATAGTATGGTTGAGTGAGTCGTACTATGGTAGTATGGTTATGTGTAAATCATACTATGTTTGTGGAGATCATAGTATGGTTGAGTGTGAATCATACTATGGTAGTATGGTTATGTGTGAATCATACTATTGTTGTGAGTGTCATAGTATGGTTGTATTTGAATCATATTATTGTTGTGAGGATAATTATATTGTTGAGGCACAACCATAAACCCAAGAATAGTATTATCCTCTTCGAATACTGTCACCACAACCATACTTTTTTCTGCGTGTGGTACTTACTATTTATTAATTACTCGTCGGATATAATTGTGTCTCTCAGTCAGTGTTAGAAAAATTATTGTAAAACAATTATATTTTTTATATATTATATATTTTAGCTCGCCAATGAAAGGCACCCTTTATTAAAACCACATAGTATATTTCATCTTAAATATGTGATGTAAATAAGTCATATAATCCACCGAGAACACAACTTAAATGCCAAATAAATATTTTGTTTCACAGAGAAACAAAAAAACCGGTTAAATTGGCGCGAGTGTTAAATTTCCTGACACTCGTTTCACCTTTTGTCAGAATCTGCCGTGGAAAATCCGCCAACAGCAAAAAAACGAAAACAACACCATATAAAATATTTTATTTAATTCATTATTTTAAATTGAATTTATTTAATTTATTAAACGAGCAGCCACACAATATGCCTTTTTAGTAAAATAAATTATGGTCATTGCCAGAATGAAGGATCATTTAGCACACCATTATGATATGCCATTAAAGACTAATGTTTGTGTGTGTTTTTGTGTGTATTTACAGGACACGCCCACAAGGAATGCGATAGTAATGGAGAATGGTTTAAACATCCGCTAAACAATAAAACCTGGTCCAACTACACCACCTGTATAAATTTTGATGACTTCGAGGTAAGTGAAAAAATATTTCAAATTGACTCTTAAACACATACATACGAAAACAGGACGTGTACACTACGTATACACACAGACGCAGGTGATGTCTGTCTATACCTGACATTCTGGATGTTTGTGTGTGTAAATAATTTATGGCCTTGTTTTTGTAAGATTGTAATTAATTAATTTGTTTGTTGTTGGTCTTCCTTACGTTGCTTTTGTTTATTTTCGATTTCTATTGCAGTGGCGGCATAGTGTGAATTTAATCTACGAGGTCGGCTATGGCATATCATTAGTGGCCATTCTACTATCATTGGCCATACTGGGCTATTTTAAGTAAGTACGAACATATTACAATCTAGTTTATGTTGAAGATATATGGCATTCGTGGCTAATTGATTACGCCACGTTAAAAGCAACGCAGACATCCTGATGGCTAGATTGGCCCAGGATGCTTCTTACACGTTTAAGGGATGCATGGTGGCGGCGGTGGCCAAAGTGAACCTTAGCTCATGACCTTGTTGTGATGTTGTGTTGCCGCCTGTACGAGTACCCGGTTTAAGCGAAACAATATTATCAATTTCCATTTTGTTGCTCGGAAAAACCTTATGAAGTAAATTGTTTCAAGGAAATCCTGTGTGTTACGCTATACTTTATTTTTATTACATTCAATTACGTGAGCATCCTGTGCATACGTAATTGTGCGCTCTGAACATTTTGCAATCTAAATGAAATTTATATTGAATTTTATTTAATTGCCAACAGCATTGATCGAAAGGTGTTTTTATTTAATCTCACAGTAATTGGCGCGTATTGTTTCAGACACTTCCAATCAGCTGCTGCACTTTATTAGATTGGAAAGTTTTTAAGCAACTTTCAGTAGAATTGCTCAAAATGTGATTTTACAAAGGACTAAATAAAGTTATGCGCCAGTATAATGCGAGTATAAGCCGATCATGTAGTATTTAAAACTAAGGATACCACAAGGCAAAATCAAACGATAGCATGTCAAAACGTACATGGACATTACGACACCGCAAAATGTGACATAAGGTCCATAGACATTACGTCACTTTTAAAGGAAGTACATGAAAAAGAAAAATACTCGTAGACTTATTTCTAGAATCATTTTCAGTTGTTATTTATGTAAAGACGTGAACTTATAGAAATAGGGTGGCCCTTCATGGTTATCCATTTTTACCTAAACCGTCTGAAAAACAAATATCATTTTTTTTTAGTTCGTTTATTTAAATTCATACATTCTTACTTATATACTATAATAAACAATAGTTGATATGAGCTTAGTATACAACGCAAATTTATCTAGATAAATTCCGAGATATTTTACTTTATCTAAGATAGGTAATATAGCATTCGAAAGGTTCGATTTTATCCCAAAAGATTTCCATTCCTTTCTTATGTTATTGAACAAATATCATTAGAAAGAGAAGTTGAATATATGCCTACACAGAGAGAAAAGGATAGTTAGAAATCGGTTTGAACTACAAGAACTCGTTTGGATTTACAATCTTTCTCTTGCAATCACCAACATTTCATGGTAAGGAAGGTAACATGCTTCGACATACCATAAGATGGTAGTTACAAAAATATCACGGTATTGACAGCCGTGACACGGTATTGAGTCGTTTATACCAACCGAATAAAGTAAAACTATTGATTGTCAAAACTGCTGGTAATAACAAACAACCAATTGTGGAGTGCATGCTGCTTTTGTACCAAAAATTGGTAGTGACAACACATTTATTTTTAATTGTTTATTTGTTTATAAATTAGGATATAAAGGGTGTCCCAATTTTTAAATTTGGCAACATTCGAAGTGACATTGTTTGACATTTGAACAATTGTTATTGTTTGTTAGTAGAAGGTACGAGGTTAGTAAAAATGGAGCGCTACACGAATGAACAACGCATTCTCATTGTGAAATTGTTTTACCAAAATGGTGAAAGTTTTGCGGCTACAGTTCGCAAATTGCGATCAATTTGGGGTCACAATAATGCTCCAAAAGAGTCAACTGTAAAGAGATTAATGGATAAATTTGCCGAAACTGGGTCTGTTAGTGATGTAAAGACAACAACGCGCCATCGACCAGGTCGATCGACCGAAAATGTCGCAGCTGTACGTGATGATGTCGCTCAAACTCCATCCACCTCAATTCGACACCGAGCTCAGCAAATTGGTGTCTCCAATTTTGACGAAAGATTTGCATCTTCATGCATACAAAATTCAATTGACTCAGGAACTGAAGCCAGCTGACCATGGACAGCGAAGGGAGTTCGTTAATTGGGTATTGGAGAGACAACATGAAAATGCTGATTTTGCCGATAAAATCATCTTCAGTGATGGCTTCGTCAATAGGCAGAATTGTCGCATTTGGGGTGCGGAAAATCCTCGAATGATTCACGAGGCGCAAATGCATTCTCAACGTGTCACTGTGTGGTGTGGTTTTTGGGCTGGAGGAATCATTGGACCTTTTTCTTTGAAAATGAGGCAGGTCAAGCGCAAACAGTCAATGGTGTTTGGTATCATGAAATGATAACCAGTTTTTTCTTGCCTAGAATTGAAGAAATGAATGTGGAGGGCATGTGGTTCCAACAAGACGGCGCCACATGTCATACAGCCAGAGAAACAATTCAATTGCTGCATCAGTCATTTCCCGGTCGTGTTATTTCGCGTTTTGGAGATCAGAATTGTCCGTCTAGATCGTGCGATTTAACACCATTAGATTTTTTTCTTTGGGGTTTTTTGAAGTCGATGGTTTACGCGAATAAGCCGACGACGACTCAAGCCTTAAAAGACGAAATTGGACGCTGCATTAATGAAATACCGCAGCATTCATGCAAAACGGTCATTGAAAATTTCATTAAAAGATCGCGTGCATGCCAGCAAAGCTGCGGCGGCCATCTGCACGATATATTGTTCCATACATAACCTCATTCTGTCTACTTTACGATATAATAAAGTTTCACGATTTTTTCTTAAATATCTGTGTTTTATTTAAAATTTAAAAATTGCGCTCTTATTGGGACACCCTTTATAATAAATAACTAACACTAGTTCATAATATTTTACAAATACCCTTGTCCCTTGTTCGGGCTCTCAAGTATTATTAAAGATAATTGTTTTATATTCACAAGTTTTAATTTATAATTATTTAGTGGGAACACTTAGCAAACCCCGTTTAGTTTGCTGATTTAACGTATTACTCTATTCCACAAAATTATGGCCTATCAAGGGGGTTGAACGTTTTTTTTCTGGAAATAAAAGACTTTGGTGATTTACTCTATTATCATATCAGTATAGAGCGTCTAAAATAAATTAGAATATCTTCAGGCCCTTTACGTAATTTAAAAAAAATATATATTTTTAAGGTAACCTACAAAATATGACCATTATGAAAGTAGGATGTTTTTTAGACGTGTTGTTTTGAGAGAAGAAATAATACTCATATAATTTAATGTTATGACCAAGAATTAAGCTTTATTATTAAACGTGTGTAACAGTATTTATGACCCTTCTAAGTATAATCAGAAAAAAATAGATACAAGAAAAAGTAAATAAATTGTTAGTCCCTATGGTAACTTTTGGTCTACCCTGTATTTTTAATACCATTTTGTTGATTTAATATACGAGTATCTACATCCTAACCGATATTCCTCAACTTTAAAAGCGTCATTCCTTAGCCCAAATAAGTAACGTGTGCCGAATTTAATCAAGATTGGATGTAGATAGTGATTCAGTACACTTAAAGATGGGTCTAGCTCAAATATATTTGGTAGCTACAAACATTGTCCATAAAACTTACTTATAATAAATACCCTGTTCAACAGATTGATGGTGGTTCTACATAGTGGGGCAGGGTATAAAAATAAAAAAATGAAGTTTCGCTTTTTTGTAGTACAAACTTCAGCGCTGTGTCTCTTATTATTTTTTAAGAACTCTTCAGGAATAGTTGTTCCTGTCTCTGTTTTGTTTAAGGATTTATTTTTATAAAAACATATATTTTAATTGCCAAAGAAACGTACCATTTATAAAAACCACATATATTTCATCTTAAATATATGATGTAAATAAGTCATATAATTCACCGACAACACAATTTAAATGCCAAATAAATATTTTGTTTCACAAAGAAACAATAAAACCGTTTAAATTGGCGCGAGTGTTAAGTTTCCTGACACACGTTTCACCTTTTGTCATAAAAGTAATATAATTTAATGTTATGGCCAAGAATTAAACTTTATTATAAGGATAAGGGTTTGCCATTATATTCGCAAGATTTGGAGCCGTATGTCAGCAATAACGCGCCGAATATTCTCTTCCTTGGCGTCAATCGTGCTGGGTTTCTCTGCGTAGACAAGCGACTTCACATAACCCTACACTAAGTAGTCCAGCGGTGTTAAATCACTAGATCTTGGAGGTCACACCACACCCCAACGACGCGAATTAATGAGCCCACCTAAAGTTTTCTAAAGCAATTAATGTATTGAAATTGCTTCGTTGGCTGTATGGCTGTATCTTGTTGAAACCAAAGATAGTCCACATTAACATCCTCCTATTCAGACACGAAATAGTCATTAATCATGGCTCTAAAGCGTTCCCCACTGACTGTTACATTATGGCTGGCTTCTTTTTTGAAGAAATATGGACCAATGATTCCCTCTCCCCCTAGAGCACACCAAACAGTGAATTTTGAGGATGAAGCGGCGTTTTAACAATGGCTTGTGGATTTTCATTACTCCAAATGCTTTAATTTTGGTTCTTAACATACTGATTTAACCAAAAGTGAGCTTCATCGCTAAACAAAACTTTCTTGTAAAAATCAGGATAGGTGGCCATCTCGTTTTGGGCCTATTCATTACGATATGCAAACGTTGCTCCCGAGTAAGTCTATTCAGTATGAAATAGTAAATTAAACTGACCATAAATCAAGCGACAGGTGTCAAAAAGACAAACTCCGAAAAAGCGTAGCCAGCTTAAAAACCACAATTCTAAAAAACACCCTTTATATATAAGGGGTGTTTTTTATTGGGGTATAGAACTTTAAGTTAGCATCACTTTTTTAACTGGCGGCCATTTTGTCAGCTGTCAAGTGATTAATATTTAGTTTGGTTTGCCATTTCATCATGAACAGGTTGACAAAAGAACAACGCTTGCAAATCGTGCAAATTTATTTCGAAAGTAATGGTTCAGTTCGCGAAGTTCACCGCAAGCTCCGTCCATTTTATGGTCGACATAATCGTCCATCAGATCAATTAATTCGGTTAACCATGGATCGGTTAACATGGACCATTGGATTATTTTCTTTGGGGATATGTGAAGTCGCTCGTCTACGCCAACAAACCAGAAATACGTTAGGGGACTTGGAAGCTAACATTCGTGGCGTTATTGCCAACATACGGCCCCATATGCTCGAAAAAGTGGTTGAAAATTGGACCTGTAGAATTGGCTTTATTCGAGCCAGCCGCGGCGGCCACATGCCCGAAATCATTAATGGCATAAAATTATCCTTCCAATAAAGCCAAATTGATGGACATTAAAACGATTTTCTTGTGTTTTTTTTCAATTCGAAGTTCTATACCTCATACAATGCAGGTGTTTGTTTAATATTTGATTAATTTTTCACTAACGAAACTATAAAACTATATATCTTTTCAAAAAATTGGTCCTTCATTATAAAATAATGTTGTTGTTTCATTTTAGGTTAGGGGTCTCATTTCATCTTTTTAGGGTTTTATTTTATTGTAGAAATTGGGGCTTAGTTTCATAACGAAATAAGGCCCCATTTTTGGAGCTTTATTTCATTTTCAGTTTGGGGCCTTATTTCTTAGGGCTTTATTTCATAGAGCCAATTGCCAATAATTAAGAATGACATAAATGTCCTTGCTGTCGTGCCTCCGTGCAAGATACTATACAAGTTTATAATAAAGTTCAGAGGTAATAAACTATATAATTTTCAATAAGAAATCAACGCTTTCTTTTCTTTGCCGAAGGAAATTAGATCCCACAAATATTTAGTGTGGCCCTAAACTCTATCGAAATGAAATTGGACCCCAAAATGCGAAAGTAGGCCCCAAAATTTTTAATGAAATTATGCCCCAAAAGTGTGTTGGGTTTTATTATCATACAAACATTTGGGGTCTAATTGCATTATGAAAATATACACCAATAAAAACCAATAAAAACATGAAATTAGGCCCCAAAAAAACCATGAAATTTCGTGTTGCTGGTTTCCATATATTTTTATGGGGGCCTAATTTCATTTTTTACTTTGGGGTGTATTTTCGTGGGTTCTAATAGCATACCGCCATTCTGAACATTACTCGTACTTGTTCCTAAACTTTAAAATTAATTTTTTAGGAAAAAACAACTAAAACGGAAATTTTACTGAAAATATTCTTATTTTATTATAGACGATCTATACTAAAATGATAATAGAAGAAATTAAGTTGAACATTGTAAGCCAAAAATGAAAGGGACCTAAGGGTAAAAACCAGTTTTGTTCAGGAGAGCCATTTTAAAGATTTAAATACGTGTATCTTTGGTGTACCATCACTTTCATAAAACGCGCGTATCTCTGGGAGGGAACACATTTGGGAAATGGGATCGGTCTCATTCGATGCTCAGATGTTGTCCACATCAAAAAAAAAGTGAAAATTGATTTTTTTACCCTTAGGTCGCTTTCTCTATGCGCTGCCACATATGCAGGTGCAATAAAGAAAGGTCACGCTCCAATTGAAATTAATTGGACAACATTTAGTTTTACTTTTCTTCACTCCAACTCGATAGGAAGTTAAAATGTTCCACACACAGACGACAGATTCGTCGCCACAACAAATGAATTTTCTTGCCAACCAAATGACTGAGGTTGCATGCACCTCGAGTTTTCCATCAGTACAACGCATTCGGTTAGTTAGTGCTTTAAAATTAAAATTTTTAATGGAACTGTAGTTTCGGTGTAACATACCAAGTATCCAAACATTGAGAAGAGAATTTTTGGATCTACAAATCCACATAGCACACTCGTTTAACAAAAAAATTTAAATTTTAGTCAAAGGAAATAAACTGTTAAGGTACAGATTTAAAGAACTTGATACCACCCTATGAGTGGTCATGACGGTGGTTATGTTGAAGTCTTAGTTTCTTATTAAAAAGGAACTTTCTGTGCGGTTTTTCGAAAACTTGCCCCAACGTTCTGCCGGGTGTAAACTCGATAATATCCTTATCTTATTTTGAAACATGGACCGACATGGATTTACACAATGTGGAATTTTTCGTCAAATTCGTATTATATTTGCGACTTCTACAACAATTGATGAATAGATGGACGCACTATAACAAATTTTTCCATACCACTTTCTTAGAGGCAATTACGGGTAAGTTTATCTTTGGAACCGACCCTCCATTTCTTTAGAAATTCCGTTTGATCAACTGGCGTAATTTTCCAATTAGAAATTTAGTTGATTTACAAAAAAAACTTAATTGCATTCCCCCCACCCCCATAACTGCGCTTGCGTTCGATATTTTGCTTACTTCACAAGCAAGTGCGGATTTAATCGTGATGGCGACAACAAAATTCCTTCAACTTTTCATTTGTCTGAAAAATCACTTAATTTGTGAAAAGTTCCTTTCAACCAATAGAATCAAAGATGAAAAAGAGGAAACAAAAATCAATACTACATTGACTTTATACGGAAAACGAACGAAGTAAACCCCATTTTTCTGGCACATTACATTTCACTGTTTTTAACATTGCACTCGTGTGTGTTTTTTTCAGCTAAATAATTTCTTATTTAGCTGAAATTGCACTTTTGACCTTTGTCGAGCTATATTTCAGCACGTACCAAGTCAGCGAGAGACACAAATAGCAGTTTATACCCAGTGAACAATTTATCTTTACGATTTCTGAGGTCGGTAATATTAAAACAAAATTTTTTAAAAACCTTATCGTTATTAAGGTTGAGCTTTGTTCTCAGATTTTCTTAACATCTTGAGATCCTCCGCACAGAAGGCATCTTATTTGATACACATTAAATATCCACGCCATCTGATATGCGGTCATACATTCACGACTAGACAAATTGCACCAGCGCAATTCTTGGCTTATTTTGTGAAAATATGCAAGGGGCGAAATGGCAGAGGTTTGAAAATTTTCGGATTGGTGGTCGGAGGGAAATGACAAAATTTTTTTTTTGCATTTTTGGGCATAGTAGATGGACATATTTTCAGAAAATGAGCAGAGGATAACGCTGGTGAAATTTGTCCAATCGTGAATGAATCAACCTCTATATGTGACGCGCAAAATAGAAAGGGACCTAAGGGTCAAAAACCAGTTTTGTTCAGGAGAGCCATTTTAAAGATTTAAATACGTGTATCTTTGGTGTACTATCACTTTCATAAAACGCGCATATTTCTGGGAGGGAACACCATTGGGACATGGGATCGGCTCATTCGATGCTCAGATGTTGTCCACATCAAAAAAAAGTCAAAATTGATTTTTACCCTTAGGTCCCTTTCTCTATGCGCTGTCACATATGAAGAATTTTAAACCTTTAAAATTCCAAAAATGTTACTTGTTTACTTTAACAACTCTCACAACCTTTAAAATTTTCTATAATATTATGCTATTGGCACCAACGCATTTCAGCAACAGTTAGCCCCCTTAAATCTATCTTCACGACTTTAACTTAGTAAACCCACAGCTTAGACTGCTAATATATCAAACCCGGCCAACTCGTTCAACCTACCCAATTTATTTCCAAAATTATGTTGACGACTGCTCTGCAGTGCTTTATCTAGATATTATCAAATATTTTAAACCTTCATCATATTTGTATAACCTTTATTTGTCAATTATTAACAACCCCTTGAAATATTTATTGAGGGCTTTTGAAAATAATGAATGATATAATGATATAAAAATTCAAATCAAGTGAGGAATTTTAAGAGGACATTTTAATACCTGGAAATGAAGCCTGTAATCTTGACGACACTTGGTTTCAATAATTTAATTAATAATTAACAATAATTTAATTACGGCAATCATACTGTATGAATGAAATTTTTCTTAATTTAAATATGCTTTTTAGAATAAATGCATTGGCGTTTGTTTGTTTGGATTTTGTTTCGAAACAAACTGTTTGGGATTTGCACAACTGAAATATTTTTAATAAACAAAACACTTACATTTTTAAAAGGATTGTTTCTACTATTAAATTAATTACTCCTATAATTTTGAATTTAATATATTTTTAAATAATTTACTTAATACAAATCTTATTTGTTGACAACATAAACAAAAAAAAATAATTTTTGAGACCATACTTTGGTTCTTTGTGAAACATAATATGGTTGTGAGAATCATACCATGTTTGGGTGTGAATCATACTATGGTTGTGAGGATCATACCATGGTTGTGGGGATCGTAGTGTGGTTGAGTGTGAATCATACTATTGTTGTGAGGATCATAATATTGTTGTGCCACAACCATATACCCAACATTAGTATGATTCTCTTCAAATACTATCACCGAAGGGCATCTCCAACAGTGAGGCTAAAAGCGATTCCAGGGGCTCCTGACTCCCGTGATGCAGGATATTAGGTCTCCGGTCGGACTATGTAGCCGATGCTACGACTATAAAAACAGAACAACTAATCAAAACAAAATCACGAACAATTAACAATCGCCCTTACGGGCGATTCGGTGGCCAATCCAGTACAGGACAATAAGGCAATGTCATTCCTTTTTAAGCAATAAGAGATAAATTAAATCTTGTGTCTTAATCGCTAACAAATGTTAGCGCAGCAGGCGCTAACATCTGCAAAATGCTTAGGGGAGACCCAGATGGAAGAAGTACAAGAAAGCTTATATTTCTTAAGAACGCTTTACAAATATAATAGTCATTCTTTTCAGCCACTCTTTACTACAGGCGCATTGAAAGATTTTAAGGAAAATTTACAAACCATCGAACAGCAAGCCGTGTATTCCTCAGGTGTATTCCTATTGGGCATGGGTTCTTTCTTTCTGAACTTTCCTATCCCTAACCACCAAGTTTGGCAAAGACGTATACCCTTCATATAGGACTACTAGCAAAGCACTTTACATACTGTATTTCTGAAATTTCCTTAGGCCCCTAAAAGAAACTACGGCTAAGGGTATATAAAAGTCATCGTTTTTGGTATTTGCTATTAACGCCCTCTACCGAAGGGTTGAGGGTATGCTAATTTTGCCATTCCGTTTAAATCACCATGAAATATATATTGAACGAAGACCCTATAAAGTACACACAGAGAAGAGATTTGCTACCAAAAGCAAATTTTTTGTCAATTGAATGTTGGTGGTTGTACGTACTATTCCTGTGTTTAATTGTTACGACAGTATGTAGATTGGGTACACAGCAATTTTTAGTAGAGGGAACTGTTACGTTCGGTTTAAGAAAACAAGTATTGGTAATCCTAACAGATTAAGATGATTATTGGAACAAAATTTTTACATGTATTGGTTGTTGTTATATATTGTTATTATTGTTATAAGTAGCTTTTGAAAAAAAAAACAATAACAATATTTATTGTTAAGATTTGGGTGGCCGTAAAAGGAAAATTGGATCGCCTCCAAAAAAATTTGGTTGTTGTTTTGAATAATAAAGATGTCATTTTATGGCGAAAATTCTGACCAAATCTGAGTAATGTCGACAAATTGCTGTTTCTATATTCCGAAAAATATTTTTATATTTATAGTTCGCATTAATCGTCTAACCCAAAAAACTAAAACTGTCTGAATTTTATTTTTGTTTTTATCTATTTTTGCGAATTTCGAAATATATTTTCGTCGTTAACAACGATTTTGTTGTAACTAATATCGATCACTTTGGTCACTACAAATAACTAATCTGTTGTAACCACCAATTATTGGTAGCAAAGTAACATGTACATCACAATTGGTTGGTTACCATAACCGCCAGTTGTTGCAACCAATAGTTAAACTGAATTCGGTTGGTTAATAGTTAAACTGTGTTATTGGCTGTAAATTCCGTGATATGGTTGTAGCAACCATCATATAATATATCCAACCATTGATACTATGTAATGCCGGTTATTGCAACACAAAGTCGGCTTATCCTATGGGGTTGTTAATAGGTGAAATCGGCCTTAAAGGGTCTAGGGTGACGTTGGGATTATTGTGATATCAAGCAACAGCCTGGCCGGTTTTAACCTGTCAAAATCCAGGCTTATCTTGCTCATCCTTTATCTCACAAGAATACTGGCACCGAGAATAGCTCAGCTGTTTCCTGGGTAGTTATCCGGAGTGGTGATCTAACATGTACCACGTGTATACCACAAAAACGTTAAAACCAAACCGACAATGTAAACGATAAGAAGAATGATAAACCAGACCCGCCTAATTGTTGACGAATCTCGAAAACGTTTCAAGGACTATGATTTGAGGATGTACACCTGAAATGTCGGAAGGTGCCTATACCCAACTAAGAATGTCCTAGACTAAGTGTAGAAAAATTCGAAACATATTTCCTACTTATTGTCGACAGCAGCCAACGAAAATGAAGGGTACCGAACACCACTCCCACGGAACCCGTGGAACGACGACTGGCGCAACAGAGGCAAAGACTGCAGCGTTAGCAATAAGATATCGAACGGTTAGAAATGAGGGGTAGCGCATATTGCGACAAAAGAAACGAGAAATGGAATTGCGTGAGTTGAGGTAAATGAGATGCTCAGGAGTAAAAATGAAGCCCGTTAATTCTATCAAAAAGTCAAGCACCAGACTGAGGGCCCAATTAACGATACGAACTTCTGCAGAGTTAGAAATGTAAATCTGGTGACGCATGCGGCAAGTGTACCTATTGATGCCAAAACTTCCTGTTGAAGAAGACGGTTAGGTCCAATCATTGATAAAGGCGACGAATGCCAATTACCTAGCCTAGAAGAAGTCAAGACCGCAAGCAAGCACCTTTAAATAATAAGGCTTTAGGTGACGATTTACCGGCTGAGCTGTTAAAAGCATTCCGACGTATTGCAAACAGAATGACATCATAGGAGGGAGGTCATAACGAATACCCTTTTTGCAGATAGTTAACCTTTGGGATAAATTTGAACTTATGGTCGCTTGAAATAAATAATTTTTTTTAAAACTGTTTGATTCTATGGATCCAACGCAATGACCCTAGAATAGCAATATAGCTTAATGATAGCAATCTTACGCAAATAAAAACTATGGATATTTATACTAAAACTAAAGCAGAACGATTCCTTCTCCTAGGTACCAAGAAATGGTCCTTTTAGTAATTTCAAGCGACAAATAGTAAATATAGACTTATGGGTGTTTAAATAGAGGAATTTAAGATTTGGACTGGCTAGGCTTAATATAATTTTTCTTGATCGTTTTTAGTTTTCTATTCCACTTGTTATAATTATTTGTACGCGAAGTTAAAATACAGAAATCGTCTTGGAGCCGAATTGTGAAATTGAACGCAAAATTGTTTACTGGGTATGGTTGTCCGCGTGCAATTGAGTGCGAGTCGTTCATATGCGGCAGCATTAATCTCTTCCTACATGTATCCCGCATTACAGCCCATTACACACACAACCACACAATTACACTGACACTTTCACACGTCCTCGTGCACAAATGCATACTTGCACAATATTAGGGTGGCACGTTTTGCAAATGCATTTTTCGTGGATTGGTGACTGATGTATAAGTATTGTAGTACTGAATGTTAGACTCTCCTGCTAGGCATTGCAGAAAATATGGAAATTGATGAGCGTCATGGTTAGTGGGAGAATATCAAAGACATTTTTTATTTATAACTTGGAAACTTAACAGAACGTAAACTCGTGGAATTGTGTAAAAGGATCTTATTCATAAAAAATCCAAAAAAAATATGTGACGATAGCTTATATCAGAAAAATTTTCGATTTTCACGAAAACAATATTTTTTTAAAAGATTTAAAATACATTTAGCTAATCCATGATAAAAGGCTTTGTGTCATGAAGTGATGAAAAACTTCGTATACATTACGTCACATAATCGAGGGAAAACAAAGAACTTGCAATGCCTCTTTGTATTGAGGCTATATTAATGATGTTCTGTGCCCAAAAATTGTAGAAAATTATTGAAATATGGATATTGTTAAAATATTTAATATGGCTTATTTAAAATATACTATGGTTATAATCATTAGTAGGTATTATGTTTCAGTATTAAAGCTAATTTGTCATTTATTCATTGAAGAAAGGAAAGAATAATGTAGAAGCAAAACTGATTCAAGAGCTTTAGTTATTTATACAACATTTAATTATACAATTAGTTGACATGCTAGAACTGACTGGCAAATGTTTTAATTTAATTTTCGGTGTGTTAATAACGCAGACTAACGTGTCTACACACATACGTGCCGAAATGCGTTACAAAAAGTAATTTTAGCTTTTTGCTGGCGTTTCAAACGGTTATATTTGTTTCCGTTTCCCTATCGGTCACAATCTGAACATTGTGCGTAAACATGCTATTAAAGTGCTTAAACAGATCCGGCATTCCTTCGACGTATGTTTAAGATGAAAGGAATATTATCAAGGTTTAGTGCCCTTAAGAAACTTGAAACACCAAGATTAATGAACCCTACAAGATTAATGAAACATCAAGATTATTGAACCCTTTATAGGCCAAATGCCAAAAAAAAATTGTTGTAAAATATGTAATTATTAATTCTGGATATAAAGCGATAGTGCTAATTTTAAAAGTATTTCTTGCTTAAATTTTATTTAAACTAAACTAATATCTTTCTTATGAGCAAATGTTGATTTTTATTTATTTGTGTCGTTTTTGACTGCGCTAATTAGTCGGCTTTTTATTATGAATTAAATTAAAATAATTAATTTTATTTACTAATATTTTTTCCGCTATTTATTCCACTTGGGAACATAGGGCTTCTACAAAAGAATTCCTTCCTATTCTATCATTTCATGTGGTCTTTGAGTCATCATAAGTTTAAACTTGTGGTTACAGTTCATGCAAAACTGTCCTTCGCCAGTTTTTTTTTCGATCGACCTGGGTGTCGGCTCAACTCAATGTTGTTTTTGAGATACATAAAGCTTTCGCAAAATTTGTCTATCCATTTCCACTTTCTTCTTGTGGTTTGGCGGATTATGAGCACCTCGAATACATATACATATATACTTATATAATAAAACAGAATATTTAAGATAAAGAATTCCAATTTATTCCAGGTGTAGTGCAAATGTTACATTTTAAGAATGAAATTAGATTTTGGCCATGTGACAACCACGAGCCCTTGTACAGCGACCTAATCTTTGGACCGAATTTTCCACCACTATAAGTAGAGTTCAAATTTATTCCAGGTGTACGAGAGCTGCTATATATATTTCTGGCCAAATAATGAAAACGCGAATATTTATCATCAAAAATGGTTTTATTGTTTTTCAAAGTATTCTCCAGCATTATTTATACACTTTTGCATGCGCTCAAACCAATTCTTAAAGCACATTTTCCACTCCGATTGAGACACCTCCAAATCATGGTTTTTGAACGCTTCAACAACATCTTCTGGCGACGAAAATCGTTGACCATGCATTTTTTCTTGACGTTTTGGCCGGTCAAAAAGGCGCTGCTTTGAGCCGATGTGTGAGAGCTCGCATTGTCCTGGTGCACAATGATTCGTCTTCTCTGGTTCGTTTTTCAAATTTTTCCAAAGACTTCAGGCACACAAATTATGGTGTACCACTCAGAATTGACAGTCCTACGTTGCTCAAGCCGAAAAGTCGCCACTTGACCAGCTTTGCTGAGGAAATAGGCGACCATTTGCTTCGAGGTGCTTCTTCCACAAACAACTTTCGTTGGATTTGTCTCGTCTTCGAAGACCCTCACGGTCGATTGCTGTTCTGTTTCGGGCTCATACGCATAGATGATGATTCGTCAACTCTGACAACCTTATAAACGTCTTTTGAAGCACCGCGATCGTATTTTTCAAAAAAAATTGCACCAATCGACACGAGCCTTTTTTTGAGCGATTGTCAAATTGTGCGGGATCAAACGAGAACAAACCTTTTTTACGGCCAGGTGTTCAAGCAATATCGAATGAATGCTGGTGGAAGAAATACCCAGGATACCTCTTTATCACGGTCTGTCACATGACGATCTTGCCTTGTCAGTCCACGCACGGCATCAATGTTCTCTGGCACAACGGCCGTTTTTGGACGACCTTCAAGACATTCGTCTTTTAGCGAGCGTCGGCCACGATTGAATTCATTAAACCAGTTTTTTACAGTGCTTTAGGATGTGCTTCATCGCCTTACAAAGATTTAAGTTCATCGATGCACTCTTGTCGTGATAATCCACGTCAAAAGGTGTGAACAATGATCGCACGAAAATTTTCACGAGTTAATTCCATTTATTTGCCAAATTGATTTTTTCAAGTCAGTGTTAACAACACGTACGTTTATGCTTAAAAATTTCAAACTTTCCAATGGAAATGTCAGATGTCGCAAGGCAGCACTTAGAGGTACAAAACAAAAATCAACCAAATATAAATGAATTAAGTCAAATAACATATTAAATCGAAAAATTTAAATATTCATTGATATAGTTTAATGGTCTCCCCTTCCCCCAAAAATAGAGCAACATTCCATAGAAGTATTGCAAGTTGCAATTGAAGCAGGTTTTCAACTACGATGGGTTTTCAAAACTGAAATTTTTATTTTAGCTCTTTAAATACTCCGCCAACCAATTGACTGACATATTCGTAATTATTTTCGAAACTAATCATGTAAATCATCTGCTACATTACCAGGTAATAAAATAAAGTCTCTACGAGAAGTTTTGTATAATAAAATAATTAAGCGGAATTCAAAGTACTCGTAGTCTCCCGTAATTAAAACCGAACAAAAACTATAAATAAAACGAATACGAAACTAATTCAAAACATTTCCTAACGGAAATTATAAGCATTGTTGTCATACCACGGAAAGACCAGAAGCAACGGCAATGACGACAACGAGTCATAATTTAAGCACGTCAATATGTAAACTACACTCTGGCTAAATGAATGACTGGCTGGCTGCTAAGTGGAGAAGAGTCAAAATAATAATACAGAGTTCAAAATTAATCCCAGGTGTAGTGCAAATGTTACACTTTAAGAATTAAATTCGAGCCCGTATACAGCGACCTAATCGTTGGACCAAATTTTCCACCACTCTTCAACACATTTCGACTGGAACGTTGGCAATTTCGAGTTGGATGTTGTCTGACTTCATGTGGCCCCATAGCAACAAATCCAATGGCGTCAAATTGCATTAACGAGGAGGCCATTCGATCGGACTATATCTTGAGATAACACGTTCACCGAATTTGCCTTTCAGTTAATCGATTGTAACGCGTTCTGTATGACTAGTGGCGCCGTCTTGTTGAAACCACATATAGCTGATGTTAAACTTATTTAATTCGGGTCGAAATTAATTTTCCACCATGGCACGATAGCGCTCTCCATTAATCGTCATTGTTTTCGTCGACGAAAAAATACGGCCCAATCACACCTCGGCATGAAAACTACAGTACTCAGTATTTTTTGCGGATGCAATTGTGTCTCTTGAAGCACATGTGGGTTTGTTGCTGTCCAATAAGGCATATTATGTTTATTGACAAAATCACTCAGCCAGAAATGAGCTTTATCGATGAAGTGGATTTTCTATGAAATTTATTGATTTTCGAGAAACTTTGTCAGAGCTCAGAAACTTTGTCAGACTCAGAACTTCGGTAGTAATTTTTAATGATTTCTAAATGTTGCTCATAAGTGAACTTTACTATTACGAAAGTATTGCCTTCCACTAACGCTTTGACACTGAAAAATCATTAACAATGTTTGAGGGTTCGTTCACATAAAGATACGAAATTGTTATATCCCTATTAGAAAACCCTGTAAAATATTTACTGATGGTTTTTTTCCCCGAATTTGCTTTAAAGCAAGTGAGCTAGTTTTAGTTGGTTGATCCTACTCACATGTAACCACACCCATAGGCGTCTGGGGTGGCTACGTTTACAATTTTTCTTCGTTAAGCCAATCACTACACCCTAGTGGGTTAGAGGGTATACGAGGGCGACTGCAAAACTAACTGGCCTGGCACATTTTCTGTTTTACTAGCAACTTTTTTTTCTTTTTAAAAGCAATCTTTTATAAGCCATCTGTCAAAATTTCCGAAATATTTAATGATTATTTTCTTTGTTACAGATGATTGAAGTAAACAAGTTTTATAAAGTTTAATAAAATGGAAAATAAAGAGTTTCGTGCGGTAATTAAACACTTTTATATGAAAGGCTATACGCCACAATTAATCAAAGATGAATTGGATTCTGTTCATGGTGATAATGCACCATCATACTCCACCGTGAAATCCTGGGTTCAACAATTTAAAATGGGTCGTTCAAGTACGGAAGAGGAACAACGCTCTGGAAGACCGAAAACTGCTACTACTATTGAAAACATTAGAAAAATATTTAATGAAGTGACTAAAGATAGACGAATAAAGCTCAGAGAACTTGCTGATATTGTTAAAATACACGAATAACAAGTTTGGAGTATTTTACATGATGAACTCCACATGAAAAAGCTATCCGCAAGATATGTGCCGCGTTTGTTGACTTTGCCCCATAAAATCGTCCGTTGGACCAATTCCGAGGAGCTTTTAGCGATTTATCCGCATAATCCAATAGAGTTCTTGCGCCGATTCATAACTGCTGATGAAACATGGATCCATCACTACATCCCAGAATGCAAAGAACAGTCAAAACAATGGATAGAAGCTGGTAAAAGTGGTCCCAAGAAGGCGAAAACTGTTAAGTCAACAGGAAAAGTAATGGCCACAGTATTTTGGGATGCAAGGGGTATAATATTTTTGGATTATCTTGTGAAAGAAAAACTATAAATAGTAAATATTATTGTGCATTATTGGATCGGTTGAGTGAAGAAATCAAGATAAAACGACCGCATTTAGAAAAAAAAGTTCTTTTTCATCAAGATAATGTTCCTTCACACACTGCATTTTTAACTCAATTAAAACAGGCCGAATAACGATTTGAAATTGCTCCGCATCCACCATATAGTCCAGATTTAGCTCCTTCTGATTACTTCTTGTTACAAATTTAAAAAAATTTCTCGGTGGCAATAGATTTTCGTCCAATAGCGAGGTTATTGCTGAAACTGAGGCATATTTTGAAGGTCTTGAAAAATCTTATTTTTCGGATGGAATTAAAAAACTTGAAAAACGTTTGATAAAGTGTATTGAGTTGGAAGGAGATTATGTTGAAAAATAAATAATAATAATTCCAAAAAAACGGTTCTTTTTATGTTAGGCCAGTTACATTTGCGGTCGCCCTCGTATATCATTTGGTATGGAAACAAAGTATAACGCATGGAAAAAAAACATTCTAGACATTACATAAGTTTTTACCAAATACGTTCCATGATATTTTAAGTCATTCAAGCCATGTCCGTCCCACACAAAAGTAACTACACCTCCACTTGTGGCAATCTTGTAATTTAGTTTATACTTAGTAGGGACATAAATACTATGATATACGTTTTATGCTGTAAAATAAAAAGTACTGAATGTTTTCGACCAAATATTTGTTGGTATATTTATTGATGTTGTATTGTATCAAAAAAGAATCTACTGATTCGAAATGTCCGCTTTTTGCCATTACACACGCCTTAAGTCGCACTAGCCAATCGTCAGTAGCTGCACGAACCTCGTCCATTGGAAAATTGGCCACAGCTCGAACCAAAGCAGTCTTAAGAGCTCCATTGTTGGGGTATCTTTTGTGACAAACCTTGTCCTCTAAAATCCACAATTTGTAATCCAATAAGTTCAAATCTGGACTGCCTGAGGGCCATTCTTCAGAGGAAATAAACGCTGGCAATTGTTTCGAAGTCAGGCCTGGGACGTTTTAGCCTTATGGGCGGGCGCAGAATTCTGCTGGAAAGTCCATGGCTGGTTTTGGAACAGGGAATTGTTTAGAAGCTACACAAAAGCTTCCAAACCGGTTTCACGGTAAACTTTGGCCGACGTTTTGTCTCCTTGTTCGCAAAAATGCAGGTCAGTGACCCCATCGTAAGAGGCACCCCACCAAACCATGACTGAAGCTGGTTGATGAACCTTTTCCACCCTTGGGATCAGTTCAGATGCTTCCTCAGATGACCGCGCATACACTCTATCATTTTGCGTGTTAAATTTTTCCTGAACGATAAAAAATTTTCCATCGGTGTACAAAATTTTTCTGTGCAAGTTATCAGCGTGCTTCACCAAAAGACGTTTGCATTTTTCAATCCTATTTTTTTTTAAAGCTGCAGTCAATAAATTCCAATACGTCGTTTGAGAACCCTAAGTCCCAAGTCTTTTTTAATGATTCGACTCATGGACATTTGCGTGATATTCATCTCACGGGCCACGATTTTCTGTTTTCGGAGCGGATTTCTGTGAATTCTTGATTTAACGGCGTTTATGACATGCGGTGTTCAAACAGAGCGTGGGCGGCCCGACCGTTGGCGGTCTTTTACATCTCCAGTCTCCTCAAACAGTTTTATGCATCGATAGACGAACATAATCCGTAGTGGCCGGAGCGTTTTGAAATTATCGCTTTTTTCATTTCACACTTGAAAAGCGCTATTACAGCGATACGGTTCTCATTAGCTGACCACTCCATGATGATAGTTGAAAAAATTATAAAATCCCGTTACAGACTAAGGCTATTGAGGTTAGCTTTCAAAACCCATATGACATTAACGGGGTATGTTTAGTTCTACTATTAAAATGGGTGTGTTCAATGTTGTATTGTATTTGCACAATATCACTACAAAACAACACCAAAAAAATAATTTGCAAGGCATATTTGCTGGCAAAATATTGGACTCCTAGCCACGTCACATCTGGTACCTCACGCACAAATGCCCCTGTTTAAGTGTTTTAGATAAGAACTCATATAACTTGCCACCCAGTGCGTTAAACTAGATTAAATTAAGATCACTGTAGTATTTTAAACCCGGCTTTTACTCGCATATGAAAAAAGTAGTTGACACCCCCTATTCTGGTACCTCCCACGCAAATGCACTATTCCACTTTGTTAGTCTTGTAATATCTTCAAAGTTATTCATGCCACATAGCTCAAAATTTAAAAACAGAGTTATATGGTTAACTTAGCGGCAAATCATTGTATCTCTAGCCACGCCCTGCTGATACCTTCTACTCAAACTAACTTATTGCAGTGCAGATTAGACCACATTTAACTTGTTTCCTTGTTCATGAAACTCGCTTAAGTTGCATACTCAATAATTTTTTTTAATGTTATTCATAAAGAGTGGCTGGTACCTCCAGTTTAAATTCACCATTCCGCCACTTTTAGTTTTGCGCATTGGGCATGCCCGTCCCCAAATGGCAAGATCACTTAAAGAGGTTAAACTTAAGTTCCAGAATTGGTAAATTGTGGATAACGGTCAAATTGCACTCCAAACCAAGAAGAACGAATGAGCGAAGCGCCTTAACGTTCGGTGACTGAACAGTGAGAGTTATTTTAAGCAACTTTTTATTAAGCACCCAGGGAGATAAGGTGAAGAGAAGAGTATTGTGTCGCATTCGCGGTCTCTGAGTATTGGTGAAGTTGACTATGTTATCCGCAGCGTAAAGTCATAAAAGACACTGGGCCCGGACGGAATCTCAATGCTGATGTTGAAGCACTTGGATACCCTGGGAGTAGATCACATAACTAAAGTGCTCAATCTGTCGTTAGCCACTAATTTATGCCTAGAAAATGGGCAGAGTGCTACCGTCACTGAATCCAGGGAGAGACGCTAGTAAAGGCGTATCGTACAGGCCAATCTCCTTGCTTTTGCATGTAGCAAAGATGTCGAAGCACTGATTCTATCCAGCCTAATCGAACACCTTTCATGTGATGATCATCAGAAAGGGTTTCGCAAGCAGCACAGTAAAACAACGGCTTTACACGGCATCACTACGTATGTAAGACGCGGCCTTAACTAAAGGTATAACAAGCCCACTGACAGGACGGTCCTTGTGGCTCTTGACTATACCAATGCCTTCGACACGGTCAGTCATTGTTTGAGTAAATCTCAGATACGTCCCTTCCGCCTAGTGTCAGACGTTGGGACGTAAACCATATGTATGAACGCCAGTCATATGTAGAATGTATGGGCAGGATTTCGAAGCCCCGTAGAGTTAAACAGGGAGTTCCCCAGTTTGGGGTGTTATCTCCGGCACTGTTAAACCTCTGCCTCTTTCTGCATCACCAGACGGCTTTGAAATTGTGTCGTACGCTCATGATTGCACAATACTGGCGTAAGGACAATAAGTGGATGACTTACGAGAGGAAGTCAATACTACCTCACTGCTTATATAGGGTGATCAATCTAGAGGGATTTTTTACGAACAAAAAAATATAAAAATTCAAATCAAGTGTGGAATCTTTATTGGTAATTTGCAAGGACATTTTATGGCATTTTTTTTTTAAATAATTACCTTCAAATGTTGGCAACTGTATTATGGATTAGAAATGGCAGGATCCGCTGTTTTCGACCAAAATTTTGTTCAGTGATGAGGCCCATATCTGGCTCAACGGCAATAAACAAAATTGCCGCATTTGGGCTGAAGAGCAACCAGAAGAGGTTCCAGAGGTGCCATTATACCCAGAGAAAACCACGGTTTGGTGCGGTTTATAAGCTGGTTGAATCATCGATGCGTATTTTTCCAAAAGTGATGATGGCCGGAACGTAACCGTGAATGGTGCTCGCTATCGCGCCATGATATCGATCTTTATGCTACCTGAAATTGAAGCCCGTAATCTTGACGACACTTGGTTTCAACAGGACGGTGCCACTTGCCATACAGCTGCTCAAACAATGGATCTATTGAGAGGTCATTTTGAAAAGCAGCTAATTTCAAGTTTTAGACATGTGAGTTGGCCTCCTAAATCGAGTGATATCACACCTTTAGACATTTTTCTTTGGGGTTACGTAAAGTCCAAAGTCTATGCTGACAAACCAGCTAAGATTCAGGTTTTGGAAGCCAACATTACGCGTGTCATTAAAGCCATAGTCATCCAAAATCGGACCCTCATAATGGAAACCCTGAGGCGTAGTTGAGGCCAACATTTGAAAAAAAATATATTCAAAAAATAAATGCCATACAATGTCCTTTCAAATTACCAATAAAGATTCTACACTTGATTTGAATTGTTATATTTTCTTTGTTCTGAAAAAATACCTCTTGTGGATCACCCTTTATATTTGCCTTCAAATCATCAGCTACACTATTTACTGGATGCTCCGCAGAGTTGTGATTGTCACTTAACAGAAAAGTCGATGAAGTCAACATCGCGACCAACAACTACTCCAAGATCCTTAGGGTTGCATTGGTTATCCTTTTTCGATCCTCTGTATATGCTTCAGTAATTTGCGTGGGAAAAATGTCCTCAAGTCACTAGCCGGCAGTACTTGGGGTGCCGACAAAGAAACATTGTTGACCTCTAAGGTCGACTATGATAGGTCGGTCGGCAGCGAACCGTGTGGTCGGCTTTCGTAACTACGACGCAGTGGAAGAAAATTTAGACTTGCCAGAATTCGCTCTGAGAATATCAGTAGTGAGTCTCCTCATGTCTTCTGAGGACCATCTTTATGAGGAGACGAAGGTCCTAACCGTGTGCGGACACAATTTCTTGCTGTCATAGCAGTATCTGCTTGGGTTACTTCGCTGCAGTCGTCCCAACCACCATGTATCATAGACAGAATGCGTCTGCATAGGCTAAATAGATACGATCCTCATAATCTAGAGAAAGATATCCAGCGGTACAAAAGGGAGCTGTTAAATCATCGAAACTGTCAGCAGTTCTGAACGACATTCACGCTGATAAAGTCGCAGCAGCAGTATCCGGCTATGGCGTGAATCTAGTGCTAGGAGAACATCTCCCGGAGATTTCAGCAGGGGAGAAGACGCTTCCTCTGCAGACTCGCGTGGTGCTGGCCCAGCTGAGACCTGGGTGGTGCAGACGCCACAGTACATATTGGGCACGAATTGATACTAACGTTGCGGACGTCTGTCCCGCCTGCCATCAGGGACCATATTACGTGGTGCACCTTTTCAATTGTTCGGCCAAGCCCACTCAGCTGACCTCGATGTCTCTCTTCACGCAACCAGTTTAAATGGTGCGTTTTCTTCACCTGGATATCGAACCAGATCCCCTTTAGACGAACAGAACTTACAACACATAATATATGATTGATACAACAACAACAGTTATCCTATAAGGAACAATGTGAAATTTGAGCAAGGTCGGATATAATCTGTGACTTTTAGAGCGGCAGGGTCTCAAAACTGGAGAAACATTTGCTGCAGGCTATATCCAAATATGGACCGCTATGATCTAGCTTCACCTGGGTTACATATTGATTTCATATTTGATTCTTAGAACGACTAGAGCTTGGTTTGTCCTTAAACAATTTACGTAGTTTCGTCAATATCGTTATGTATTTGAGATATGTGCTTTGATTGCAACGATAAAATAGACAGACGGATGAACAAACATCACTAAATAAAATCAAATAGTGATGGGGTCTATCTTTTTTCTTTAAGGTGTTACAAATTTCAGCACTAAGTCTTAATACTCAGTACAACGGAATGACATAGGGCATGAGATGACACAACCAATGTTTTTGAGTAAGCCTTAAACAGTTTTTTTCCCTTACTGAAAATTTAAATTTTGTATGCTAATATCCATTTGTTAAACATGCTCGACATATGGCATATTTGAGGGCACCTCGGCTTTCAATCACATTGCGGTTTCACGCAAAAAAATCTACATGGTGGCTGCGTGACTTATGACGCTCATGCGTTTCGGGTAATTGGATGTGCTATGACGGATATTAAATTCATATTGTTTTTCATTAGGCGATCTATTACGGCCTGTAGGCCTGTGCAAATAAAATCGAACACATGCTATAGGCATGCAACATGTTGAGCCCGAAATTAGTACCCATTAAATCCGAACTCTTGGAGCAGACATTCCCCTCCAAACGTATGAGTAATATTTATTGCCGAAATATCAATCATACGCCTAGTATAAAATATAATAAATTCGCATGTACGGACTGTGTAAGTACATAGGATTACTTGTGAGTGTGTGGCAACCAAAGAGCAGCCCGCCAGCCATTGATCCCACTCTTGCATTGCATTTTGTATTGTTTATGCTGAAATTACATTTTATTTTTGCACATAAATTTCAAGTGTTTCTTTTTTTCGGCTGCTGATTCTAAACATTTGGTATCATTACCCTGTACCGAGAGTCCCGGCGATATTTATGAATCGCTCGTTCGGCAAACGCCAACAAATAACAACGGATTATATTAAAATTTCATATTAATTTACATATTTTGTAACATATGGTTTCATAGACTTTGGGTGGAATATTTTATGCTGCTGCTTTCATTTTTGTGCGCTGCTTTTTTATGCTTCTTTGTTCCACAACTTTATTACAGCGTTTACATTGGCAATGAGCGCAAAAAACAGTAAGCGCCAGACGCCAATATTAAGTGAAATCAAAAAAAAAACGAAACGAAACCCAAAAACAACAACAACAGCAAACGAATTGCAATGTTAACAAATTTGGGAACATGTTTAAAATGCGTACCAAATATATTAGGAACATGCAGACTCATACAGCCCGCCAGACCGACAAACTTAAAAGTAAAAGTTAAGCTTCAAAAAAAAGATAAAAAAACATAACACACTTACATACGAACACATACATAAAATCTCGAACATTAATTGTATAAAAAGATTAAAATTTAACATTAATCGTAAAGGAGCGTTGCTGGAAAAACAAAATACTTTCATATTCAAAGGAGAATTCATTTAAGATCAAAGTGTATGAGATTTACTGCACAAATACAGCATTTTTAATTATCCACTTATGAAGTTTGTAGAACACTTTTAATCCACTTGAAAAAACAGATTTCTTAACAAGAGTCCATAGTCGATTAAAGTCTTTAAGCAAGAGGTCTTTGCATTTTTCACTTCCAGTTATTTTTTTGGGCTTTTTTTTGGGTTCAGGTTGTGTTAACAATGAAGGAGTTCTTTCGGAAGCTCTCCACTATGGTTCCTCTAAGATAAGGGTGATGAGAAAGAATTTGTTAAAAGGAGCAAGATATTGTAAACAAGATAAAAAAGAGAGTATGTAGTAATCTTAATCCTGCCGAGATCAACTACCTGAAACTTTTAACACGCACTTTTGTCTTCACAATCTTTAAAATTGATGTTTGATTACAGAGTATTGTCTTGAGTTCCCATCCACTACATAACTGTCGCTAATTTAAAAAAAAAAACCAAATGTCATTAAAATATACTTAAATTCTTTTTTAGGCTAGATCCTTAATCGGGCTTTAAAGGCTATTTGCAAGCATGGAGCAAACTGGTCAATTTTCAGCGTTTTCGTGGTCAAATTTGTAATTTGTCGACTGTAGAGAAAGTCGTCGAACATACCCCACTATGCTTTATTTCTACTAGATTGAAGGCAACAAGAAATCAATTCAATAGGAAATCATCCAGTGTTAGTACAATCTATGAAAAAAAAATCAGAATAATTTACAATCGTTAACTCCTTCCCTTCTTTATACCTTCACCAAACTGTGGTACAGTACTATTACACAGTGTAACAAAAAGGAATGAAGTCAAAATACCTGGGATGTGATACAATCTTTCTTGTAGATCTTGCTGAGTACAACAAGAAATCGGTTTTGAAATTTCCCAAACACCTCCAAAATCTGGAGTAACGGGTAAAAACCCGGTTTTTCGGATCATACGCATATATATGCCAGTAACATAGTTGAATAGAATTCGGATGATTTGGAAAGAAGAAACTGCGGCCTTTCGAATGGTGTATACACTTTTAAAATCACACTGAAAAAAATCGGGGTATTTTTCCTGCAAACTCATTTTTTTAATTATTTTTTTATATTTTTTACCTTTTTGAACTAAATAATAAAGAGAATGTTCTTACGAATACAATTCGGGGTCATTTTTAAAAATCCGTTGGAAACTGATTGAGTTATTCAACTTTTATTAAAACAACATTTTTGAAAAAAATACAATTATTATCAATACAACTTAGAAATGTTTGTTTGACCGTTTTTTTATTGACGATCATCATTTAAGTGACCATCAATATTCAATATTTTATCTTTTTCTTCAAAACGTTTTTCCATTGTAATTATTTTTTAATGAAAGTGTTCGCCTTGTTCACCACTGAACTGGCCCAGGTTTTCTGGAAAGACGTCTAGATGTGAATGGATGTAATGCATTTTAATTGACATGTTGCAGCCCATTTCACCATACGCACTTAAAAATTCATCAACAGTCACGTCAAAGTTGTCGCTTCTGTAATAACCAAGAAAGTTATCACAAAACTCATCCATGTGTGTTTTTCAACGGAACTGAGCTTGTTGATAAAATTCTCATCTCTCATAACTTAACGAATTTGAGGTCCAATGAATATACCTGAAATTCATCAGACTGATAAATGCGATAACAAATATTAGATCAGATGGTAACAGATTTTTGTTATGCAGTAAAACAGTTTTCAAGCCTAGAAATAGCATTACAAATTTTATATAAAAAAATTAAAATCGATTAAAAATCAATATGTTTGTTGAATACGTACTTTTACATGAACCGTCAATAAAAAGTCGCTATTCGTCTGCCTTATAATTAACTTAATACCGAAAAAAGTTAAGGAACATCTGCGCAATGTATGAAATTACTGTCAGTTTCACCAGTCTTAAAACTTTCTTCAAATAACAATGTCCGGTCACTTCTTCTACATAAAGTTACAAGAAAATCTTCTTCCACCAAATTTAACTGCCTTAATGCCGACCCAAGGACTTCAGCCTGTCGTTTGACAAACTTAAATCGCGAATTCATATACACATCTAGACTTCTTAGCAGAAAATCTGGGCCAATTCAGTGATGAACAAGGCGAACACTTTCATCAAGATATAATTACAATGGAAAAACGTTTTGAAGGAAAAGATAAAATAAAAATGATTTCCGAATATTGCTGGTCACAAAAACGGGATACTGATGATGTTCAATCAAAAAGAAAACGGTTAAACAAACATTTCTAAGTAGTGTTGCCAATAATTGTATTTTTTTTAAAAATGTTGTTTTAATACGGATTTTTAAAAATGATACCGAGCTGTATTCGCAAGAACACTCTCTTTATTTTTCAGTTCAAAAATTGTTCTGTTGCTTTTAAAAAATTCTGTGTAAAAACGCATCCAAAGTAACAAAATTACAATCAATTTTAAAAAAACTAGTTCACTGGAAAGATACACAGATATTTTACAAAACTGTATACACAATTCGAAAGGCCGCAGTTTCGTCTTTCCAAAATTTAAAATCGGTTGATATTCAACCATGTTACTGGCAAAAAATTGCTTAAGATCCGATAAACTGGTTTTTTACCCGTTACTCCAGATTTTTGAGGTGTTTTGGGAAATTTCAAAACCGATTTCTTGTTGTATTCAGCAAGATCTACAGGAAAAATAATATCATTTCCCACGTATTTTTCTCTGTCACACTTTGTTATTGATTTGTGCTGATGTTTGTAACACCCTGAAAAAAGTCAGATTGACCCGTTTAACAGAATTTTTTTTTGAATCGTCATATCTGTCTCTCCGACCATCTGGTATTCCATCTATTCTTGTCATCGAGGTGTGGGTCTCAAATATGAGCCGGGTCTCAAAATATGCACTTTATTTTATCATTATTGAAGTTAGAATTCAATGCAATTTGGTTTGTAGCATTGGTCTGTACACATAAAAAACATTATTGAAGACCAACTACTATATCGGTCCAAAAGGCATTGGATCACAGAATTGTACAGACAGTTTATCAGGTTCTAATAATATTTGCTGTGTGCCATTGGACCACACTTGGCTGCTACACTTATTTTTTATTTTTCTTTTTGAAAAATTTAAAAAATTCCAAAAAAAGCATTATTAGCCTTTACTAAAAATTATGCTTGTTGTAGAAAGAATTGACCCATTTGTAAGAATTTTGGTCACATTAAAGAAAACACTGTGGTCTTAATTGTGTTAACAAAATGTAATTTATAAAAAATCGTTTTGTACAATTTTTTTTATGTTTTTATTATTTAAATTTTAATTTTTTTATTTTTTTGGTAAATTTAAACAAATTTTAAAATATAAAAAAAATATAAAGTAAAGTTTGACAGCGTAAAAAATAAAATAAAAAATAATGTGACCAAAATAAGAGTATATCTCAAATTTCATAAAAATCGACAAATCCGTTTCAGAACAGAAAGATTTTTATTAAGGAAGAAAAATGCATTTTTGGATATTATCAATTATTCCAACTCCTTCTCGTTTGCAGGTTATCGAAGTACTAATCGAAAGAAACCAAAGTCTAGTTGGGTCCATATACAGTTTGGCCAAAACTTAATTTCTCCGAAGAACCTGCAATTTTTCCCACGACAATATCTCGTAAACCAATCGAAGTTTTGTCTTACGCTGAAGCTAACAAACGCCAAATTGGGAGTTTGGACTCAAAGACTTCAAAATTGTTGCACTGTGTTACTAACGGGGAAAATTGCCCCTAAAAATCTTAAGTGATATAGATAGGATTCTTGCGACTAATGTTATATCCTATGAAAGCAGTTATGGGCCAGGGTGATGGCCTAGTAGTTACTCGTATTTATTGTTGAACCTGCTAAGAGCAGATATATCTGCGATTAAAGCTCTTGTTTTCTTTGCGGTTTGCTCCTTGGCTTTCGAAAATTGGGCAAGAAAGTTTAGATTTGTAGATGTTTTTAAAGTTTTATAACTAAAGTACATCCATAAGTATATCGTATGTAAAAAAATTACCAAAAATCAAACTCATTCGGCCTTTATCACAAAACCTATACAGAAACCTATAAAGAACCCAAGGAGAATGATTTTAAATTGATTTTAGAAAACATTAATTGAGGTAAGCATCGCCTCTTATTTAAAGGAAAGTTTAAAAATTTAATGTTTTGTAAGGAATAATGGAAACATTCTTTTTATATAAACCTTTTCCAAAGACCTTTTACTCAAGATATAGAACATCAAAATCCACTAAACCAATAACGATCTACAAGGGTTCGTAAACATGCTTGCAGAATTTTTAAAAAAAAAACTTTAAATTAATTCGTCATATGCTTCTCGGTCACAGTCTCTTTAGCCAGCTTGACACAATGCTAAAAGTCTCGATCCTTCACAAATCACCATCGGGGAGACAAGTTTTGTCGGTTAGTTTTTGTAGACCAAACAGACATCCTTACTCCACAAAAAAACGATCATTAGCAGAGAAGATATTGGGTTGTCTTCTCCTCCTCATTTTTCACAACCGTACGAAGTGGATTATCACGACAAGAGTGCATCAATGAACCTTAATCTTTGAGAAAAGCTGGTTTAATTAATTCAATCCGACGCTCGCTCACAGACGAACGTCGTGAAGGTCGTCCAAAAACGGACGTTGCGCCAGAGAATATTGATGCCGTGCGTGAACTGATAATGCAAGATCGTCATGTGACATACCGTGAGATAGAGGCATCTTTGGGCAATTCTTTCACCAGCATACATTCGATATTGCATGAACATCTTGCCGTAAAAAAGGTTTTTTCTCGTTGGATCCCGCACATTTTGACAATCGCTTAAAAAAAGGCTCGCTTAAAAAAATTTGAAGAAATACTATCGCGGTGCTATTAAACACGTTTATGAGATTGTCATAGGTGACGAATCATGGATCTATGCGAATGAGCCTGAAACAAAACATCAATCAACCGTGTGGGTCTTCGAAGACGAGCCAAATCCAACGAAAGTTGTTCGTGGATGAAGCACTTCGAAGCAAATGGTCGCCAGTTTCTTCGACAAAACTGGTCATGTGGCGATTGTTCCGCTCAACGAGCAACGTAGGGCGGTCAATTCTGAGTGGTACACCACAATTTGTTTGCCTGAAGTCTTCGGAGAAATTCGAAAAACGAACAAGAGAAGACGAACCATTGTGCACCATGACAATGCGAGCTCTCACACATCGGCTCAAACCAGCGTCTTTTTGACCGGCCAAAACGTCCATTTGATGGGTCATCCGCCGTACAGCCCGACTTGGCACCCAATGACATGCGTGATCAACGATTTTCGTCGCCAGAAGATGCTGTCGAAGAGTTCAAAAACCATGTTTTGGTGGTGTCTCAATCGGAGTGGAAAAAGTGCTTCGACAATTGGTTTGAGCGCATGCAAAAGTGTATAAATCATGCTGGAGAATACTTTGAAAAACAATAAACCCGTTTTTGATGATAAATATTCGCATTTTCATTATTAGGCCAGATATATATAGTAGTCCTCGTACAGATGTTAGGATTCAATAGCAATGGGGTGGTGTTCCCTGTACTGCCAAATTGGAAATATTTAATCTATATTAGTTGTTTAGTTTGCAATTATTCCGTATTATCGATTCCTATATCGCCAACCAACGAGAGTAGCGCAGTGTATAAGTAGTTTTTCCCTTCGTATAGACATGCTGGGCCTCCGGCATAGCATACGGTCTAAGGGATGATCTGATGTAGACAGCGATGATTCTTTCCAAAGTTTTAAGTGAAATTATGAAAAGCTAAATGGTCTGAAATTCTGTGCCTTATCGGGAGCTGTCTTCTATCTTTGGGCATAAAAACAATATTACTCGTATATGCTGAACGCCGCAAAGGCAAATAAGACAGTCACAATCAGGCTCTGAAGATTGTCAAGATCCATGGCGTTAATGTATCTATGATCACGACTAAATCCGCTTAAATAATGCCTTCCGTACTCGGATATTTGATCGTTTGTAATATCGCGTAAAAGGAATATCGGAGATATCATGTACATCGTTGTTCATCTCCACCACAGACTAAGAGGCAGGTGCTCGACCGTCTTGAGAAGTGTGTTGTGTGGATGCATTTGCTTTCTGAAAATTACACTACGAAGAGGGTTGCTAATTATATTTCGGGTCCAGACAATACTAGTATTCCCAGATGCAAACTGTAACTTCCAATGGAAACTTTGGCATTTTTTAGCATAACTTCACTTAGAACGTTTTGTCATTTGAGGGCGAATTGTTTTGTTTACAGTGTGTTGAAAAATTCATCTCAGTCAAAAAATGGAATTATCCTGTGAACATTTTCGTGCGATGAATTTTGACGATTTTGGGCGTGGGTTATCGCGACAAGAGTGTTTAAATCAACATGTTTCGACTTTTGCCGACACTTTTGTCGACCAACAGTTCAGCATCGAACGCCACACAGTGTCGTGTTTTCATATAAACGGCGGCCAAAAATAGAAGGAGTTATCGTAGAAGAATGAAAATTGGTACACATTACTATTATAAGTAGGAAAGGAAAAAAAAAAGAAAAAATCGGCCCAAGGACTCGCCCACCTCCCATATATCCTGAAATGAAAAAAACTTATATTTTCCAAAATTGTTGTTGGAATTGAACTAAATTTGGCTCGATTTGTCTCTGATATATTACTGATAATTGTGGTGAGTTATATGAAATTATCTCAAAGGACTCGCTCACCTCCCATATATCCTGAAATGAAAAAAAATCGATTTTCCAAAATTGTTGTTGGAATTGAACCAAATTCGGCTCGATGTGTCTCTAATATATAACTCATAACTGATATGGGTTATGAGTTTCCTATTTTTATCTGTTCCGATCCGACAAGATTGAAATTTTGCATGTAAATATATTTAGTAAAAAATTATTTTAATTTGTAAATTGTGATCATATAAGAGCAAAATTTTACAAAAATTATTAATTCAGTAAAAGAAATTTAAAAACATGAATTTTATTTATTTAACATAACATATTCAATATACATACATACATAAAATATATATATAGTAGGTATTACAGACAATCAAAATATATTAACAACTATCACTGTCATCACTTTCAGATTCTACCAGATTCGCTGTTTTTATGCTCTGAAATCTTTCTTTTGTAACTATATACTCTTTCAGATCATTTATATCACTTTTCCTTACAAGTATTTTCTGACTATGCATCGAAATTGATGGCTCTGACTGCAGAATAAGATAATTTATTAGGTCTCCCATGGAGGCAATCCTACTTTTTTTTTCTCGTATGTTTCAATCTTGCATTTCTTATAATTTTATGACTTGTCTCTATTGCTTCTTCTGATAACATTCCAATGGGAATAGTGGAATATTTAATAAAATCTATACCATGAACTAGAATTTTATGCACAGTTGCAGGCATATAATACCAAGGATATAATTTGATATATAAAAGTGCTGTATCTTTTAAAAGCTTTTCAAAATTTGATGTATGTATATAATGACCACTTGAAAGTGTTCTTAAAATAATAGAAACATTTTTTATTAAGCTTACATCTACATTAGTAATCTGAGCTGAAAGTTCGACATTGGAAAAGAAGCGCCTTGTAGTATTGTCATCATTCGTTGTGCCATACCCCGTCTTAACCTTATCAACTATAAGACCCATTTCAGACTTAAATTTTGCTTGAATACTTCTCTTTTGCTCAGCAACCTGATCTTTATCTTCTTCTCCTACCACTCTCCATTTCTTTATAGGCTGTTTGTAAGAAATATGCAAAATGCATTCAAAACATTTGATCCATGCATGTAATGTCGACAATCCGTACTGATAGCACTGCTCATTCACAGGCCTTTCGAAAATCGATAAGCTGTTCATTTCAGATGGCTTAGCTCCACATAAAGCACAACTTGAACTACTACTGTTTCCACTTAATACATTTAAAACTGCACCATCTATCATTGTCAACTGCATTGTATAGTGAACGTTAAGATTTTTGTTTTTTGAAATGTAATTATATGTAAATAGACCTTCAATTTCTGTATTTATGCTATCCCTTACTGATTGTATTACACTTGCATTCTCTTTTGTAAAAATAATTTTAAGTGGTCTACATAACCTCCAAGATGAATGTCTATCATTTTCCCAAACTATTTGGTCATCTGCCCAATCCAACAAGCGTAAAGGATCGAAGGAAGTTACAAACATAAATTCATCACTAGCTTCCTCATCTTGAAATTTTTGTTTGTATACACTGTGCCCACTACTGCCATCAAATCCCCACTTGCATTCCAGGACTATATCATTGTTGGTATCAATATCATTAACATCTAAAATGCTTCTTACGGTTTTATCCAAAATCTTCTGTAAGGGTACCTCTGCAGAAGATTCTGTTAATTGAATGTCATCAGGCAAAACCTTTTTTTTTAGCCTCTGCAATCATATAGCGTGATGGAAAGCAATCTTTGTGAATAGAATTTACTACTTTCCTCATCATATTGTACTGCCTCATAGATAAATCCATATCAATGTATAATGCTAGAGCACTTTCAACAGAAATTTTTTCATTAGTATTTGAACCTGTTAACCTTTCTGCGGCTTTTTTAAGAGCTTCAGATGAAGTAGAAGCGACAAGTTCCTCCACTCGCCTCATTTTTGTTCGCATTGAACCCTCTTCATAAGAAAGATTCGGTCGGCCTTTACGACTTGTACTTGCTTCCTAATATAGTATAAAATAATTAATAGTTTTTTCGTTTTTTGTTATTTATTCGGTCTTTTATCATTATTATGACTTGAGCAGTTTTTTATTCTGGTTCGAGACCTTTATGTTGTTTCTTTTTCAGAATCAACTTAAAAAGAAGAAATTGGTGAAATGTATTTGCTACGGTTGCCAGGCAGACTGTACAGCTGTTTCTAAACCCGCCGAATAAATAACAAAAAACGAAAAAACTATTAAAAAGGATTGGTACGCCCTAATGTGCAACGCATGTATGAGTATATGTACGCACAAAAACATGCACACTTTGATTGTGCTTTTGCATTTGTGGTTTTCAACGAAGACCCATGCGAAACGGAATTGGTGGAAATGATATTGCGCGTTGAAGATTGCTCTACGCACAGTTCGAAGACTATACACAAAGGGTAATTCTCATTAATAAAAATGAGTCTCCCGTATAAGTCATTTGATTTGTGGCCGAAGTAATCGTTGCCAAAGACTGCTGAAGAAAAACCTTGGCGGGTTTAGAAACAGCTGTACAGTCTGCCTGGCAACCGTAGCAAATACATTTCACCAATTTCTTCTTTTTAAGTTGATTCTGAAAAAGAAACAACATAAAGGTCTCGAACCAGAATAAAAAACTGCTCAAGTCATAATAAAATAATTAAGTTTTCTTGCAATACCAAAACTTTACACGGATACTTACATTACAAATGATTTCACAAAATAGTTCGCTATCTAGCCAGTCACTCAACTCAGTTTCAAATCTGTCTCTAATGCGATGATATTTACACCAATTCTTAGAGAATTTTAATACAGTAAGCTTTATTTTCTGTTGTTCACTTTCTAATAATACTCGTTTAAAATGCTTTTCGACAAAATCTTTAACATGATGCATAACATCGCATGGTCTGTTTTGCTTTATCTCTAGCCACAATTGAAAAATAGTGCGAATCCGCAATGAGGTTGACACTGAAAAACAATCAAAAAAGAAATTCGTGCAAAATCGAGCAGCTGAATTTTAAATATATTAAAATACATACTTGTAGCTACAAAATACCAAAAAATTGGAAAAGTGTTATCTCTACTTTCTTTTAAATTCTCTATGAAAGTTCGCTGTTGCTGAAAAATCTTGACAATGTCTCACTACTAACTTTTTCTAACCGGATCTGACATATGATCAATATTTGTAAACAAAAACAGTGTTGTAGTTATAACTAGAAGCATCACTTACCACCCTGTTAAAAATTTTGGTAGCCGCTACATTCAAATACTTAAATTATTAGTATTATAAATGAACATGAAATTTGGGATTGACCCATAAATTTCGTATGCTGTACACAAACCTTGACTTTGAACCACTATAACTTTAAAATTTGTAATCATTTTAATAAGATATTTTAGATATCATCTAACCAGAGTGTTAAAAAAAATATAATAATACAAAAACGGTCAAATTCTAACATTGACTTTAACCATTTTTGGCCAGCCTCGTGACACAGTGCGCCGTTCGCTCCAGAATGAATTTTGTGAAGGACGTCCAACTTCGGTCACCTACCAGAAACCAACAATGCTGTGCGTGAACGAATTAAGCAAGACCGACATGTGACATACCGTGAGATTAAGACATCCTTGGGCATTAGTACGACAAGCATCTATAAGATATTGCATGTTCATTTGGCCGTGAAAAAAATGTGTTCTCGTTGGATCCCACATAATTTGACGAGTGCTCAAAAAATGGCTGGTATGGATTAGTGCAAAGAGATGTTGAAAAAGTATAACTGTGTTAGTTCAAAGGTAGTGTATAACATTTGCACAGGTGACGAATCATGATCTATGCATATGAACCCGAAACTAAAAAGCAATCGACCGTATGGGTCTTTCAAGACGAGCCAAATCCAACAAAAGTTGTTCGTGGAAGAAGTACATCGAAGCAAATGATTGTGTTCTTTCGGTATAACGGGCAATGTTGCCACAGTGCGTTTTGTGGAACGTAGGACGGTTAATTCTGAGTGGTATACAAAAATCTGTTTTCCAACAGTGTTCGCAGAAATGAGGAAAGATAATAAGAGAAGACGGATAATTTTGCATCACGACAGTGCGAACACTCACACATCAGCTGAAACGATGAGCTATTTGACCACTCAAGATGTCGAATTGAAGGGTCATCCACCGTAGAGCCCAGATTTGGCACCCAATGACTTCTTTGTTTTTCATCGCCCTATGCAGCTGTTGAAGCGTTCAAAATTCGTGTTTTGGAGGTGTCTCAATCGGAGTGGAAAAAGTGCTTTGAATATTGATCTTAAATGAGAATATTTTGAAAAGCAATAAAACCATTTCCAATAATAAATTATTGTGTTTTTATTGTTGGACCCGAAATATAAATAGCAACCCTCGTAACACAAATAGGTGTTAATTTTTATGTTTTAACTATAATTAGAATTCGGACTCATTGATTCGTGGTAACAAATATATGCCCGATATACTTAGAGTTAACGCAAATATGATAATTTTATCTCTTCTCATTTCTACCGCGAATCCATGGAGAATTGTATATGTGACGCGCAAAATAGAAAGGGACCTAAGGTTAAAAACCAGTTTTGTTCAGGAGAGCCAATTTTAAAGATTAGGTCCCTTTCTATTTGCGCTTAGAATCGTCGACTTCACTTTCATAAACCGCACATATCTCTGGGAGGGAACACTTTTGGGGCATGGGATCGGTCTCATTCGATGCTCAGATGTTGCCCACATCAAAAACAGAAAAAAAAATGAAAATTGATTTTTTTACCCTTAGTTCCCTTTCTCCATGCGCTGTCAAATATATGATTCGGCCTGCCCGAACTCAACGATATTTTTACTTGTAGATGGTATACTAAAATTGTCATTTCGTTAGCAACATTCCAGAGACCCTATTAGGTATCGCCGTAAAATTCAAAGACGATCTTGCCATGTCCGTCTGTTCTTGTGTCCCTCCGTCCGTTAGTCTGTTAATAGGCTGATTGCGGTTAAATTGAATACATCTTGGAGAATTGTATTGTATCATGACATTGCGTGCGTATATATTTTGGTCATAAGCTGTAAAGAGCATACTTTTTAGAGTATTTACTTAAACAATCATAAATTTTTGTGGACAAACAATTGTTAAAATAGATACTGTGTCCCGAAAAATGTCTCACATGTTCAAAATCAATAGTAGGCTCAAATTAAAGTATCGTATATTTTGCTACGAATCAAAATATGGATTAATTTCAATGTTTTGTCTGAAATTAGGGATGAACGCATGGGCTGAAAGGGACCAAAAAACGAACTATACAAATAAGTGTTAGCATAGATACTGTTACCCGAAAAATGTCTCACATGTTCAAAATCAATAATAGGCTCAAATTAATGAATTGTATATTTTGCTACGAATCAAAATATGGATTAATTTCAATGTTTTGTCTGAAATTAGGGATGAACGCATGGGCTGAAAGGGACCAAAAAACGAACTATTTAACGTACGAGCATTGACGGTAGTGGATATAAGGTTCGGCCCGGCCGAATTTAACGACGTTTTTATTTGTTAATATTTTACTTAAGTAAAATGCGACTCATTTAATCGTGGGGCCTAATAGAGGGACGATATAATAATAATTGTGGTTCTTATTTCTATAGCGAATCCATAGTAAAGGGTATAAAAGATTTAACCTATTCAAACTCAATGGTAAATTTATTTTTTTTTACTAGACAAGTTTATTTTTTTGCTAGCACGTTTTGAATTTTACTAGAATTGATCTGACCTCATTGTAGGCTTTCATACAATATTGTCGTAAATATTTCTTTATCATCGAAATCTCCAGCGAAAATTTGATTTTACAAATTCCCAGCCACTCCAATCATTCATATGGTCACTTCATGAAAATGTAAAATTAATCATCATACTTTTGTGTATTTTCCTTTTCATGTGCCAATGCGTCGGGAGATTACTTTAAAGCATACCAAATCTTGTTTATTCTAAGGATGACCTATGCCTAAACTAAAGATACCATTCGAGGATAGTTGTTTGTTCAAAGAACAATACTTAGAACATCTCAGTCGTAGCCAAACACGTTTCCAGAACTTAAGTGCAAAAAATACGTTCAAATCTAATGGGGGTGGGTTGATGTATATGGATGTATGTAAGTACTTACACAAATGGAAAGCAAACGTTGAGCAAAAACCTAGACGCCGAGAGAAGATGGTGATGAGCGGGTGCAATAAGAGGGACTATTTATCATGGGAACTTCTTGGCATGTCAGAGATACTGGCTTGACTTTCGTACACATGTATGTAAACAAATACACATGTACATACGAGTATAAGTGTAACACATTCACACATTCAAATGTATCTCGATACAAGTGTTTACAATGAATGCCATGACTGACTGCTGTCTGAGTGCACAGTAGTGTGGGTCCGTTTGGTAAACCCACCATTCGGTGTAGAGACCGCAAAACTCAATTTGAGTTATTTGACAGTTTTTGGAAAACCTTTTACAGAAATTCTTATATGTGACGCGCAAAATAGAAAGGGACCTAAGGTTAAAAACCTGTTTTGTTCAGGAGAGCCATTTTAAAGATTAGGTCCCTTTCTATTTGCGCTTAGAATCGTCGATTTCAATTTCATAAAATGCGCATTTCTCTGGGAGGGAACACTTTTGGGGCATGGGATCGGTGTCATTCGATGCTCAGATGTTGTCCACATCAAAAAAAAAAATTGAAAAGTTGATGAAAAGTTTTGTTCAGGAGAGCCATTTTAAAGATTAGGTCCCTTTCTATTTGCGCTTAGAATCGTCGATTTCAATTTCATAAAATGCGCATTTCTCTGGGAGGGAACACTTTTGGGGCATGGGATCGGTGTCATTCGATGCTCAGATGTTGTCCACATCAAAAAAAAAAATTGAAAAGTTGATGAAAAGTTTTGTTCAGGAGACTTCACTATCATAAAACGCGCATATCTCTGGGAAAGAACACTTTTGGGGCATGGGATCGGTCTCATTCGATGCTCAGATGTTTTCCACATCAAAAAAAGAAAAGAAATGAAAATAGATTTTTTTACCCTTAGGTCCCTTTCTCTATGCGCTGTCACATATGGATTTAATATCCTTTACTTACCACTTGTCATCGCCGTCGACAAAGAATAATGTAAGACACGTGGAAAGTAGTACAATAGTAGCTAAAGTCGGGAGTGACGGACTATATTGTATAGGGTGATCCATATAAGGGTTTATTTTTCAAAATAATAGAAAAATACATACATTTTAGCAAGTGTGGATTTTTTTTGTTATCTTGAAAAGACATTTTATACCATTTATTTTTTAAAAATAATTTCCACATTGAACAGGATTTAAACCGGCTCAAGACCTCTTGCTTCTATATTTAAATAGAAGACAGGCTTTTAACAAAATGGCAAAGTGACATTGATTTTCGTGGCTGCACACTGCTTTTATCCTGATTTCGGGTCCGTGACAACCCTCTGCAGAAAGCATTGCTGCAATTGTTGAAAGTAAAACCGAACTCTAAAAGGCCAGGCTCTCTCCAAACGAATGAGAACTACTGTTGTGAACCTTACTTTTCAAGTTTTCTTCACACAATTGCCTACGAAAATACAAAGTTTAACATAACTCACGCAAAATCGTAGTCGGTGGAAAACCCCCTATTTAAAAAAAATATCTCTAGATTGATCACCCGTTACAAATTTGAAAAAAGATGGACCGATGATTTGTGGTTTTCGAGGTGTAGGTCTTTCCATGATGAAATGGTAAAAAACGGCAAAAAAAAAATAAAGTTTAACACAACTCACGCAAAATCTGTAAAAAAAGTTATAAAAAAATTCCTCTAGAAAAAATAGCACTCAATTTGTAGAAAAGCCGACGGAAACAAGTCAAAAACGCTAAAGTCAGGCGTGGATCTATAAGACATACACTCTGATATTCAGAATATTCCACGCCTTTGTTTAGTCCTCAAATTTGGATATACTTTGCGTTTCTAAAAACAAAGACCGATCGATAAATTTCATCAGACGTAATTGTTGGTCCATATCTGTCCATGCTTTTATGAATCGTCCAACTAAAACGCACGATGTTAATTGAAAATAAAATAAAAAATGGGCAATGAATTTTCTTATTATGTTATTTTATGATAGAAGAGTCTATGACATTTATGTGAAGGACAACATATTGGTCAAATGCTTGCCACGGCTTCGTTGACACACCTTTATCCAATAGTCTATATTTTCAACGACTCTAATGACATTGGCGGTTCAATGTCGTCAATTTGGCGATTTATCTCATCCTTTAGCTCTTAAATTTTTCTTCGCTTATTGACGTACACTTCTCTTTAAAATATCCCCAAAGAAAGAAGTCCAAAGGTGATGATCGTGGCGGCCAAGCAACATCGCCTCGACATGAGATAGCACGACCATTTAATTTTTCGCTCAAAGGAGCCATTGTTTCGTTGGGCTGTATGGCTAGTGGTACCATCTTGTTGGAACCACATATCCTCTAGGTCTCTATCCTTAATTTCTAGCCACAATAAGTCCGTTATCAGCTCGTGATAGCGAACACCATTCACGGTAACTGTTTGGCCGACCTCATTTTTAAAGAAGTACGGCCCGCCAGCCCATATACCGCACCAAACAGTCACTTCTTGTAGATGCATTGGCTTTTTAACAATCACTCGTAGGTTCTGATTTGCCCAAATTGGGCAATTCTGCTTGTCAACGACTCCAATGAGGTGAAACTGTGCCTCGTCGCTGAAAATGATTTCCCATTTGTCGTATGGACGACGCTTGAAATGATAAGTATAAGTAGGCTTCAGCTCTTGAGTCAATTATACTTTGTAAGCGCTAAAATGCATATCTTTATTCAATTTTAAGGCACGATGACGAGTCGAGGTTGACAGCTCTTCTGTCACACTATCACGACATCAATGTTTTCCGCAGAACGAACTGGTCGAGCTTGTTTTCAATTTTTCTTAAAGACCCGGTTCGCTGAAATTTGAGCACAATTCTCCCGGTTCATGTGGTCGATTATGCTGACCAAAAAAATCATGAAGTGCACGAAATGCATTTTAATTTGGCCGCTTATTTTCGTAATAGGCTTCAATAAGCTTAACGCGCTTCTCAGTTGTGAACCTCTCCATAGTTAAGTTTGTCAAACACTGAAGCAAGGAATTGTCAAATTAAGTTGGGCAAAAAACTTGGCGTAAAGTGTGACTCACAATTGACAGCGTGCAGTATGATTGGACCACCCTTTCTAAGACTAATCTCCTTTGCAATAACACAACCTGAAGATCTTGAAGTCATATATAACATAACCTTATTTCTCAAAGAACGTGAGGAAAGACTAATCACCAATCTTATTGGCCCATGATTATGAATATATAAGTACATTATATAAAGGTTCTACCCAATTTGAAGTCCTGTCCCTTTAGAAGTGATATCCGTCCGTCTGACGTTCTTATCGAAGTGGTTCGAAGTCGGCAGAGGAGGTCTTTATTATGATGTGTTCATATTTGCCTTTATTTTGATATCATACAAAAGTATTTTCTAACTTCAGAACCCGCCGCTCTAAAAACCAGATATTTTATTCGACTCTTGATAAATTTCGTAAAGACTGTTAGTCTCGCCAAATAAAAATCTCTGGCTGAATTGCACCTTATTAGAGTTGCAATTCCACCTTATCACTCCTATTGTTGCGCCGTCACCGTCGTTTGTAACGCCCAGCAAAAAGTGTGACTAACCCAGTAAAAACTATTAAGAAGAGTCACAGTCATTCGTTGCCGACTAAATAATGCCCTGTATTTCTGCTGCTTGGAGAAGCACCCTGAAAATAGGTTTTTGGCGTCATTGGACTTGGAAACTTTTGTCATAATTGTATTTGTAAGGAAATTTCATTCGTTTTAGTAAAATCGGTTGAAGATATATGTGGAAGGCATATATTAATCTGAAGAGATTTTCCCTTATTTCACCACCGTCCGTCCTTGGCACAGGGAACTTAGTTGTGTCCAACTTCATCAACATTGGATCTATAAGTAATATGTGGGTTCTAGATCTTAAAACACATAATTGGAACTATGATATATCCAAATCTGAGCCGATAGTTATTTATTTAATAGTGTCCGCCCTATTCTCAAAAAACTTACCTGTGCCAAATTGGACAAAGATTGAATTTAATATGTGGCTTCTACAGCTAACCACATAAAATGGGAAGAGCATGTGTGTGGGAGCTATATCCACATCTTAACGAGTTTTTCTTATATTTCAATTGCGTCTGCCTTTTCCCAAAAACTCCTATAACTAAAAACATAAAATCGAATCAACCTTTGTGTGTGGGGCCTATATCTAATCCTATTTTCTTCAATTTTAATTACGCCCTTCCCGCAACAAGATTGGATGCAATATGTGGCTTCTACCGATATAAAAAAGATATAAAATCTGATGAAAATATATGAGTGGAAGCTACTCGTATATCTAAATCTGAACCGAATCCGGACGGATGAACAGACAGATATCGTTGAATGGAATAAGCAGCGTATAACGTGGGTCTAGTTACAACCATTTGTCATAAAATTAATTAATAATACCCTCTTTCACAAAGTGGTGTAGGGTATAATTATTCCGATTAAGACATGTCTGTCTATTAATCTATTCTTGTAATTAAAGTGTAGGTCACAAATGTCACCCTTTTCGATGAAACTTTGAACATTATTTTTTTGGCTTTGAAAGAAGGTGCATATATAAAAATATTCCGATACAAACGTACCTTCCGAATTGAGATTTTAAAGAAATTTCGTAAGTGGCGTTATTTTGCACTATTGCTGAAAATAGACCAGGGCGGTCAAAATCTTGATATAAAACCTATACAAATATACCTCCTGTTAAGGGTCTAACGGACATATCAGCGATACATTTTGTTAGATTTGTATGATATTTTGTTTAAGTCATTAGTGATTTGCGACAGCATTGTTATAAATAGTCCACGTACAGTGTGGGTGATTTAACTTTTTAAATTAGGCATTTTGAACAGGTTAAAAATAAAGTACAGATAGTTTTTTTTTTAACTTCTAGTTTTAATGTAGAGGTTAAACTTTGTAATTTAATAATGGAACACAATATCATTCATATGACTACCACAACTAGATCGGCAGCACCTCATACGATAAATCCAATTTTTCAGTACATCTTCGATTGTATTGGGTAGAATCTCTTAAATGGCAACTTCAATTTCATGTTTCAACGCTTTAATTGTCTCTGCATGCTTTGCGTAACATTTACTCTTAATGGCTCCCCACAGAAATAAATCCAAAGGGCTCAAATCAAAGCACCGAGGCGGCGAACTGGCATACGATTTTCGGCGGATTATTCGATTTTCTAAAACAGTGCCTAAACGTATTTTCGGTAAAATTCTTCATCTTCTGCCAAACAATCTTCAGCACATTATGCAAAACGCTATTGGAAAATATTATCGATCCTGTTTTTCAGCCGATTTAAATTTTAAATAAAAAAAAATTCGTTAAGCATGCGCGGTAATGCTCACCGTTGATAGTAACGGCGGCTCCTTGCTCATTTTCGAAGAAAAATGTCCCAATGATGCCACAAGCCCAAAATTGACATCAAACATTGACTCCTTGTAGAAGCATTGGCTTCTCAACAGTCAGCTGCGTGTTATGTGAACCCCATTTGTGGCAATTTTGCTTATTGAAAACATGATTTTTCGGTTAAACAATCTTCAGTGCATTGGGCGAAGCGAAAACGCATCGATTAAATGGCAAAGTTCAACCTCTCCAATAAAATCGGAAATTTGAAAGAGTTATTAGTACTTTTTTTAGAGCCGATTTACACCCACCCTTTATAACTCTCCAACATAGGCGAGTCCAACATTTCGGAGATATTACTTTTGCTGAGTCGTATGGGTACGGATATTATGTGTCGATTTCGCCCAACTTAAGCATTTCCTCACTCGTTTACTTTTATCCGCATGCAAAGGTCTGTTCAAGTTGAGTTCCATCCACTTCATAAGCCTTAAACAACCACATTTAGGCATGTTAGAATTAGTTCATGTTAATCTATATTTTAGTATAAACCGATTAAAAAAGTCATTCTGGTTTGAGGTCCTGTTGCTGTGGAATCCTCATACGAGTATTAACTCCGATCGCACTAAAATTTAGCTTTGTACGCTATGATTAGAAATGGTGAAACTGGTACATACTTAGTTATGTTTTTCTACCGCCCCTCGTGTAGAATCCTCCCGATTTGAGATAGTTACTCTCTACAGGCCACATGTTTCATCTATCTCACTTGAATTTATTATAGTAAGTAACGATGGATCCATGTTCTGGCCATACTAGTCAATTTATTAATAACGCGTGATCCATTTCGAGGTTCCCTACTTTTTTAAAGCAAAAAACACAGAAAATTTAAATTGAATGAGGAATGTTTATTATCATTTGAAAAAACATTCTTTGGCATTTATTTTTTTGAAGATTATGTCTATTAAATGTTGGCAGCGGCTACGTCTCAGATGGTCCATCCGTTGAGTCGAATTTTCGATGACTCGTTCAAGCATTTCGATTGGTAACTGGCGAATGACACGCGTGATGTTTTGCTCGAATGCCTGAATCGAAGCGGGTTTGTCCGCGTAAACTTTAGACTTTACTTATCCCCACAGGAAAAAGCCTAACGTTGTGATATCACACGATCTTGGCGGCCAATCGACCGGCCCAAAACGTGAAATTATCTGCTCACCGAAGTGTTCTCTCAATAAATCCATCGATACATTGTGATTCGTGCGAAGTGGCACCGTCTTGTTAAAACCAAATATCGCCGAGATCACGAGCTTCAATTTCAGGCATCAAATAGTCGGTTATCATGGCACGATTACGGTCGCCATTGACGGCTACGTTCTCACCGGCACCATTTTTGAAGAAATATGGACCGATGATTCCACCGGCCCACAAACCACACTCAACCGTTGTTTTTTCTGGATGAAGTGGTAGCTTTTGAACCTCGTCCGGTTGATCTTCGTCCCAAATACGGCAATTTTGCTTACCCATTGAGCCAGAAATGGGCCTCATCGCTGAACAAAATTTGGCTCGAAAATGTCGGATCTTCTTGGAACTTTTCAAGAGTCCATAGAGCAACGCGATGTCGCTTGATTACGTCGGGCGGCTTCAGTTCTTTCACAAACTGCATTTTGTACGCTTTCAATTTATGATCTCGACGGTAACTGTGCCAAGTCGTTCCATACGTCAGTCCGAGTTGCAGCGAACGGCTACGGCCGCTACATTTTCTTCACTGCGTGCTGGACGTGGTCTATTCGGTCGAATATTATCCAATAATGAATGCTGGGCCTCAGGATGGGTGATAGTGTTGCGAATAGTACGCTCAGTAGGCCGATTATGTAGACCATAAGTTGAACGAAGTGCACGAAACACATTCCTCACAGAACGTGAATTTTCGTAATAAAGTTTAACGATTTGTAAACGTTGTTCAGGCGCAAGTTTTTCCAATAATATAATATGACAGCATGACCCGACTCACACGTGATCTGCCAAAAAAGGCTATTGAAAAAAGAATCTCTACTTGAATCACTCATTATAACTGTTATAAAAAGGCCTCCGATTTAGGCCTGCATATAGCGTGATGTGACAGTAGTAACCAACGCCATTAAAGGGGACCATATCTGTCCCTGTTTTCATATAGGAGCCACGAAAACCTTTTACCAGATTTATGGCCCTGCCACTTCGAAACCCACATTTTCTATCAGACCTTTGTTAAATTCAGCACAGAAGCGTCTGACATGATTTATACCACAGCAGATTACCATAGTGTCGGCCCTGCCAGACTAGAGAATTTTTTAAATTACTCGGTTGTAAGCATTGTCCATATGTGACAGCGCATAGAGAAAGGGACCTAAGGGTAAAAAATTCAATTTTCATTTTTTTCTTCTTTTTTTGATGTGGACAACATCTGAGCATCGAATAAGACCGATCCCATGTCCCAAAAGTGTTCCCTCCCAGAGATATGCGCGTTTTATGAAAGTGAAGTCGACGATTCTAAGCGCAAATAGAAAGGGACCTAATCTTTAAAATGGCTCTCCTAAACAAAACTGTTTTTTAACCATAGGTCCCTTTCTATTTTGCGCGTCACATATATACATTTAAGAAAAATTTGTGTGTTTTTAATGAAAATGGATCCATGCCAACTCTATTTCACAGCATAGTATGTTTGTTACATTTGATGTGGCAGGCACGCTTGTTTTGTTTTAGTACACTTTTTCTTGGAGAATTGCTCTGGCCTATCACTCGGTAATCAAGCAGATCCCGAAAATTGTGTATAAAAATAAAACTTCTTACGCGTGTAGAGTGGAGTGTGTTTTGATTTTTCGCCCTAAGCATAACAACAATCGGCTCGGGTTGAAGGGGCTCCACAAGATAACAATCGTCGAGCAACCCACAACCATATTCAGCTATCACTGGCATCTTAAGAGTAAAACAAAAACACGGTGTGAATTGTACGCCTCCGCATCATATTGCGCTATGACAAAACGTTATAAGTTTAAATTACACTTCTCACAATGTAAGGGTAAATGAGAAAAATGTAATATTTTTTCCTACGTTTAAGAGGCATAGAAGCAAATATCTAAACGGGTGCCATGGGAATACGCAATGTTACGCCTTTGGTTTCTCTAGGATATTTCATGTCGTAAACATTTTAATGAAAACAATGAAAACTCTGCAAATTGAGTTAAGTTTATTTAAGCTCTGTGGATGGGGAAAATTGAAAAGAAAATGGATTTTAAATGAATTTTAAATCATTTATATTTTTTGACATATTTTCAAAATTCCATTGAGAGGTAGTCGACACATGTCTGCTGCATAGCTTAATGAAGAGCAGAATGGCGGATTGGATTTTGATAGAATTTTATTTGCTGGTCTTTCAATGACATTTGGTCACCGTGGAATACTGACCATGGAAACCTTTGTTCTCAAAAGTGGTTTTGCTGTTATGACTTTATTTGATTAACTAAGGAGAAACAGCTTTGTTATGTATATTGTAGTTATATTAATTTGTTAGCAGTAATGAAATATGTATATTATCAAGTTAACCGTGGTTGAGTATGGCCAGGCCGAATCTAAAAATCCTTCACCCTGAATTTTTTAGACTATCCAAATAATTGTTCTCAATAAAATGAATTCTGAATAAATGAGACCGCTTCGATTGTTCTAGAGGCGGTCTCATTTATTCAATTTTTTTTTTAATTTAAGAATATTTCTTTCAGAACGTGTCACCTTTACGACCTATACAGGAATGAATAAAACAAAAAAAAAACTTTTTCGAACCTATGAAAATTTTGTCATATTAAAAACTCAAACCCATGGTACATCAATAAAGGTAGTGGATCAGCTATAATAAGTACAATGATACAAGAACAAAAGGTAATTTGTTTTTGTAGTACACAACGAAGTTGTCAAAGATTCTGGTCATATTGTTAATAGAACTTAAATATCTAGCAGTATAAAATCAGCTGTTTTTCAATACTACAGGGTGGCCGATTTAACGTTTTAACTTTGAATCATCTGTTAAAAAAGTTCTAGAAATATTTTCAAATTTCTGGTTTTATCGGAGATCATTCATATGACTACCACAACTGGCTCGGCAGTACCTCATCCGACTAACCCAATTTTTACGTACGTTTTCGAATGTTTCGGGTCGAATCTCTTCAATGGCAACTTCGATTTCATGTTTCCACACTTAAATGGTTTCTGGATGCTTTGCGTAACATTTAGCCTTTATGGCTCCCTACAGAAAATAATCCAAAGGGCTCAAATCATAGCTCAGAGGCGGTCAAGTAACATCACAATTTTGGCGGATCATTCGATTTAAAAAAAACCCAAATATCGATGGTTACGTTGACTGTGTGACATGCAGACCCATCTTGTAGAAACCAAATATAGTCCATGTTATTTTCTTCAATTTTCGGAAACAAAAATTCGTTGAGCTTGGCGCGGTGACGCTCACCGTTGACGATAACTGAGGCTCCTTGCTCATTTTCGATGAAAAGTTTCCCAATGATGCCGCCAGCCCAAAATTCACACCAAGCAGTGACTCGTTGTGGATGCATTGGTTTTTTAATAGTCACGCGTAGGTTCTCTGAACCCCATATGCGGCAATTTTGCTTATTTATATTAAAAAAACAGAACTGAAAAAAAATTTTATTTGTAAAATCTACCAGGATTCGCTATTGAAATGCGAACAAAAATTTAACTCTCTATAGTTGCTCGTTTTAACAAATAGTGCAGTAGTCTGTGGGTCCCTTAGGTCTATTAATACGTGCCATACTTGTAATCTTTAGCATAATGTCATACACGAATTCGTAGTAAAGTTTTTTGAAAATTTCGGCCCATAAGCTCGTCTCCATCCATGTTTTCTAGTGGTCACTTCATATGAACATAATGACAGTTTTGTCAGCATCTTGGGTCCATGCGTTTGACTTTAATCTGAACTAAATTTATAAGCAAATCCATATTTATATTCATGTTAAAATTTTGATACGTATGTCCATATGAACTGTATCTCGCTCGTGTGGAACATAACGAATGTTGTTTTGAACGAGACCAATTTTTTGTCCGTATTTTTAAATGCATGCCAATATTGAATTGAAATGTGTTGAATGAACATACGTACATGTTCATCTGTAAATGATTATGATAACATAAAGGGACTCTTTTGTAGGCTTAAAGAGGCGAGAGGTGCAACCATGATCCTTTTTGAGATGTATAACAAGTAACAACTAAGTGGACAATTCGCAAGTTCGACCGGGCTGAAGTTTTTATGCGCTCCACCAGTTTTACATTGGCAATAATGGAGGATATAGATCTTAATGGTGGGTCCTTGTTAGACAGAACCTCATTTTTAAGACGCTATGTACCTTTGGCAGATCGGCCAAAGCCTCTAATGTAGTCAAATCGTAAATTAATGTTGCATTTTTAAAGGAACCGTTTTTGGTATCGTATCGTATCCGTAGATCCCGAAATGAAATTTAGGCAAATCTGAAATGTAAAAGCATATTTGAACTCTACTTATATTTAATGAATCGTACGAGTTAAGTTTTAAACCGTTCCGTGGCGAAATGCCTTTGTTTTTTATTACTCACATAGCCATGGACTAAGGGGACAATTTTTTGCTATCTGAGTCTGTGTCCCGATTGCGCCATATCTAAAAATTGTAAATACACACGTACATATTTGGATTTACGAGATAATTTCATAGTTTCTGGATACACTTATGACATAAGAGAAATGTTCTAAGCCACTAGTGTATAGCCCATTTATGGTTCTTTTGATGGATATACCTACAACTTCCAAGCAAATCATATTTTAAAGCATAATATTTATGACTCGAACAGTTTTTATTCTGGTTCGAGACCTTTTTGTTGTTTATTTTTCAAAATCAACGTAAAAAATATGTGAAATGTATTGGCTTGGTTGCTTGGCAGACTGTACAGCTGTTTTTTTTTCAGCAGTCTTTGGCAACGATTACTTCGGCAACAAGGCAAATGACTTAAGTTTATTCTGAAAAAGGCACACAAAAAGGTCTCGAGCCAGAATAAAAAAATGTTCAAGTCATAATAATGATAAAAGACCGAATAGATTCAAACAAAAAGAAAAAAACTTAATATTTAAGTTACGAGTATATAAAAAAAATATCAAGATTAATTGGACCTACAACTATCAGAAATATACCGGATAAGTTAGAAGACTACAGAAAGCACGAATCCAGTACTTTAAACAGACATATATTAAGTGATTAAAAGAACCGGATTTATGGCCTTAGTGACTTGACCCAAATTTGGTCAACTGTTTAAAATTGCTACATCTTTTAATTTGTGCAGTAGTATGGTTGTCTCTCAATACCTATATGTTCAGAGTAGTCCATATATAATTTACTTTACCAATACATTTCACCAATTTTTTAGTTGATTCTGAAAAAGAAATAACAAAAAATCCCGAACCAGAAAAAAACTGTCAAATAAAAACGTCATAATTCCAAAAAATTTTAGAAGTTTTTTGTTCTTCATAATATTGGCTGATTACAAAAATATTGGCTCGCTCCGCAGTAGCGCACCCAGACAACAACCCTATTTTGCAAAAACTTAGTGAAGATTTCCGGCACTATCTCTTGAAAGGATTACTCGATATTCACCATGATGTCTGAATCGTTAATGGGCTGTTCGAATAACATCAATCCTTCAAGAAATCCCACAAAAAAAGTCTAACGACGTCAAATCGCAGCTCATAGCTGATCAAATGACATCGCCAAGACGGCGGATAAGACGTATACCGAACTTGTTGCGTAAAGTATCGGTTGAGGCGGTGACCGTCTGGCATGGCGCGCCGTTCTGAGGAACTAAAGCTCATGTCTTCAATCTCTAGCCACAGTTAAATGGTTTATAATGCCGCTGTAGAGCTTGCTGTTAACCAAAATGGTGTTTCCAGCAGCAGTTTCCGAAAATAATTGGCCAATGATGCCGCTGCACCAAAATCTGCACCAAGCTGTCGCTTTATGATGATATATTGGCTTTTACTTGCTGGTTTTCAATTCCCAGAGGCGGCTTAATAGGCCTGCGAAATAAAATTGCTAATCGCCATAATAGATGATTTTTCGATTTTAATCTTTGTCAATTTTATAGCTGTTCTACGACGGAGCGATGTCCGTCTGTCTGACCATTTAACATTGTAATAAAAGTGCCGGTCACAGCTAATTACCGGTTTTCATACAAGGTTTGGACCAAGAATGATATTGCAATAGTTTCATATCGGTACATGTTTAGATCTCTTCAAAGCATTACTCAGGTTTTCAAATCTGCATCTAGAAGCCACAGAATTGATCAGAGTACGACTAATTTTGGTTTGGATATTTTCGATCAACACCATTCTCTGGTGGACTTGTCCGTTCATATATAAGGTCCTGTAGCCACAAGTTAAACCCGATCGTTCTGATCGCTCTGAGCGACCAGTACACAAACCTGGTCAATTTTGAATATCTCCCAACCAACGTTCATTCTCATTATTAACCACATCTAGCTCGAATGAAATGCACTGCGTAGTGTGCGACCTACGTAAAATAGTCACTGTTATAATTGGTAAAAATTGTCGGCTGCCATGGTGTGATGGTAGTGCGCACGACTATCATGCCAGTAGACCCAGGTTCAACTCAGGGTAAGGATAAGAAAACAAACAACAATTCTTCAGCGGTGGGTTTCAATGCTGGTGACGTAGCAGGTGAGAGCTTTATCACTCAGCACGACTATCATGCCGTTAGCCCGAGGTTTAACTTCGGGTAAGGATAAGGATAAGGATAAGAACATCTTACAATTCTTCAGCCATGGGTTTCCTACCCTAAATGTCTAGGACTTAACAGATAAGAGATTTATCTCTACGCCATGTAAAAGCTTATAAAAAGCTTGAGCTATTCGGAGCCGTAGATTCACAGTAGGTCCGGTCAGCAGTATAAGAACTATAACGCACCGTGCTCTCTGATTTGAAAGTAGTTTATCCTTGTTTCTCAATGAGATGTTGTGGGAATTAAGTAAGTAAAATATAGCCGGTATGTTTTTATATACCAAACGAAGTATTTTCCCCTATCCTAGAAACCAAGTCCGACCTTGCTCAAGCTCCAAGTGGTGTCGGCTCCGCTGGACTTTAACTTTTTTAGCTTGTTTAAAAACACATAATTTCAGCACTTTTACACTGTTAGGACGTAACGTATTATCTTTAATTTCCTGCCATACTAAATCTGTTATAATATTCTCCCTAAGCAATTACATTTTAAGTAGGTGTCACAGTTAGAATGATATAAACCTTGTCCTCTGACATACAAATTAAATAACTCAATTATAACAAGCCGAACATTGTGTCAAGTTCACAAATTGGCATCGCACAACTGACAACCTGAAAATATTTCTAATCTAATGAATTTCACTTTTACCTCGGTGAACTTTTAACATTTACGATGAGTGTCGCGTGTAGCACATGTCCTTTAATGTCTTGTGTTACATGTCGTCCACAAATGTAAGGCCTGCGGACGTCACAGCGTATGCGCATTATTTATGGTACGACACATTCCTTGATAATCATACGCCTGGATGACCGTCAGCGATAGGGTAAAGTCAGCAGCACACAGTGGGTGGATTTTGTAAAAGAAAGAGACCTAACATATTGGCTTTATCTAAATGTGTTTTAAAAAAGTTTAATTATGTTTGATTTGTTTTCAGTTAGAAATTGTATTTATAAGATTTGTGAATTTGATTATTCCTATTTCTCTCAGAAAGAAAATATTCCAGATAATATGGGGTAAAAAAATTCCAAAATTAATATACGAAAGGTGTAAGGTAAATTTACTAATAATTAAAGCTGATTAGATCGGAACGATAAAAAAAATTAAATGTTAGATCAAACATCATCGTAATAAATCTAATCGATTTAAGCTTGTTTAAGGATATATATTGTTTTTATTTTACCTGGTAGCGGAAACCCAAATAAGGTAAAAATGAGATATTGTGTTAAGACAAAATCGCACATGTATGATGTCAGTTAGACTATCAGAGGTTATATTTATTCCCAATATGGTAAGCACAATTATTCAGCTACTTCCCTATTACACAGAATGACATCTTTATAAAAACATTAATGGTTTTTTTAATATCTGGGCTATATGTAGTCAAAATCGTTGGAATAGTCTAAGAACCTAATCGACTGTTACAGTTTGAACCGTCTGTGTTAAGTCGCCCTGGTGGAAGGAGTTCGACATGAAAATGCGTCGCTGCCCATTAAGTGTATGGACTTTTAGGTCCATACACTGTCACACTAATGGACAATTACGGACGCGCTCTTAATCTTACTTAGGTGCTTTAGCTATCTGCCTTCTTATGTTGTTTAGGGACAGATAATGTAACATTAAATTTAGTGTGCGACCTAGCCATTCTTTTTAACTTAACTAGAATGCTACATTTTGTGGATAATGTCTACTTATATTTGGCATTGTCGCTTTTTCTATGCCAGTATACAACATATAACTATTGTTCCAATGATTTCTTTTTATAAAACCTGTTTTAAGGCACAGCCACTCTGAAGTTTTTTTTCTCACGTATTTTTGAACTTTCGGTTCAACTCTTCGGCTTAAATTTTTATTTAAAAATAAAGCTTATGGTTTAATCTTCCACGGTTGATGGAATACACCGTAGCGGTTCTCATTTAATAATTTCCCTTAAAACAAATAAATATATTTGGTCGGAGGCCGGAGACGTTTTAGCGCCATAAGGCGGAGCCGGAGATTTTTGCAAAACCCCACAAGCCCGGTGTAAAGTCGCATGTATGGCACGCAGGGCCATTAGATTTTATATATATTAGAGCGCCGATAAAACAAAACGTGTTATTTTTTCCGCTTCCCGCTCATTTTCTAGTACATAAGGCATCAAAAATAACATCCGTACAAAATTTTTTTCAATCGGATGGAAACCAGCCCGCCCGTCCCTAATACTGAAGTAAAACTAGCAAGCTTTGATGAGCTATAACTTGTAATCCAGACGACATTCTGAAAATACACCTTAAGCATTTATGTTAGAATATACAGGCAAACATTCTTCTTTCACACAATTTTTGAACTAGCTATGACCCTTCATGGTGTTTTCAGAGGTCAAACTTCAAATTTTAGTAAACATTTTTTCAAACGTAAATTAGTAATTTTATTAATAAACGTTTGAAAAAAAATTTGACTCAAATTTTAAGTTTGGCCTCTTAAAACACCATGAAGGGTCATAGGTATGTCAAAAATTGCGAAAAGGTTTTTTTTCTTCTTACCAATGTTCAATTTTAAGGTAAATTCTATGTATTTGTTTTTTCGTTCCACCATATTAGTCTAGAATACACAGGTCCTAAGGACCCTTTCATCGGCGCCCTTTAACAATTAACTTCTGAATACTCTTTAATTGGAAAATAACTTACGTCTTATTGTCCATGCGGTTACGAAAAAGGACCTCTCAATGATGGCATTTCACCAGCAGTCATATTTCCAAACTTTCCAACGCCAAACTGAAACGCAATTCATTGTGGATTGTATAAAAGACTTAGCACTGCCGAATTGTTCAATTGTTGTAACCTACACAACACTATCGTACACAATATAATGACTTAGTGCTGATGTATTTCACACCTTAAAGAAATGTAAGATATTTCAATTGATTTAGAGTCGCCATCTGATTCTTTTGAGCGATATCCATGCGACCGTCTGTCTGGCCATCTATCGTTAAAATCTAAGAATAAGTCGATATTATAAACCGATTTGGATGAAAATGGGTACAATATTCAGGTTTAGGCCAAGAAGGAACTCTATCGATATTGATCGATAGTGACCCATGCTTTGATATCATTTAAAGGTTCTTCCCTATTTTAAAACCTGAAGATATAGAAGCCATATATTACATCCGATTCTGATCAGATTTCGAACACAGCGTTATGAACTCAACATTCAACTCTATTGAAGTTTAACCAAATCAGTCCTAGTTTTCAGCTTAAAATATTCCTTTACCCTCATCTAGAGGTATGAGTACGCCCATACAATATACTTCAAATTAGTATTCACTGGTTGTTGCATCTTGGCGCACCGCAGCTATCACCACCTAAAACCGTTTTGTGTTTTCGAATCTGTTGGCTGCCATTGGACAACATGGCAGCGATGTTATGTTCAGTGTGTGCTAGTATCACACATGTAGTCTGAGTTCATATCTGAGGATAAATCTGGTATTTTCAGTTGCTTTTGGATTTTACGAGAAGGAGACTTATAACAAAAATGGCATTCCTTTATGAAATATTGGACGTTTGGGTTCGGCTCCAAGAGTAGGTTCCAGCCAGAGATTGCACAAATTCTACCCCTAGTATGGCAAAAGCTCACCGCTTGCGATTTGGCGATAAATTCAACACCCACTCGTCAAATGGAATATCTTGTAAACCGAGACACTTAAAGTGTTCTAAAATTTCTACGTTAAGCTACTAATCATGTCAACAGGAAGAACACACTAATAAGAGCATTTTCGATTAAAGTGGCAAAATTCAATCTTTTTTTAAAAACAAGAAATCATATATCAAAAAAAAAAATATTTTTTGGCCTGAGGTTCGCTGTTATGTTGTTTTTATAGACCCACCACCGAAGGGTGGATAGTATATTTAATTTGCAAATCCTTTAGCGACACCACAAAGTATTGATCGGATATATTGTTAATCGTCCTTAAACTCAAAGATGATCTTAGCACGCGTCTTTTAAAAGCACGATAGCGGTCAAACGAATAAACCTAGAATCCTTAAACTTTGCAAGATAATGGTTTATGGTCATAAGCTGTTTGAGATTGTAAATAGGCGAAATTTACCCAAGGCGAAAATATGTCTAAGTACAGTAGGCAGCAAGTACTGTCTAAATAACTAGTCTACATACTCTTGTAATATATATCTTTTTGCAGCATGATCTAGAATCACAAACGTACATTTATTCAATAAGACTTGATTAATTTAATAACGATACGAAATTGATATGGAATAATGAGGCCTGATATTATACCTTTAACTCCTTTTGCTTCGCCTCTGCGTTAACCGTCTTTAGGTACATTATAATATTTAAGTGCCCATTCATTTGTCGTTTGTTTATTTTTTCTTCTAACATTTCTGGTTATTGTTATTTTGCAGGTCCTTAAAATGTGCCCGTATTACGTTACACATGAATCTGTTTACATCGTTTGCTGCCAATAACTCTTTATGGTTAGTGTGGTATTTGGTTGTGATGCCAGACGGAGATCTTCTCAAGAGCAATCCGGTAAGTCGCAAATACATTTTACGTAAAGACGGACCAACAGAGGCACATGTGTACTTGTACATCAGAGTGAGTCAACTTTTTTAAAATGGACAACAAACTAAGGGCATCAAACTAAAGTCAGACGACTACGCAATATGGGCGAAGTAATCTTATGTTTGACTAGAAATAATAAATAAAAATTAGGGAGTAACCCTTATCGTATGCTAAACAATCTGACCATGAAATATGATTGCAGACTTTATTCATGTCGTGCGAAGCCATGCAAGATTTCTGTTTATAAGAATGACAACTGAATCCAGCAATTTATTTGGATACCATTAATGTCAAAATTACTCACATCTTCTTTTATAAATGAAAAACAAAATAAAAGCAATGACTTGAAGAGCAATTCCTACAGATACGGGACAAGTATCTTCACTTGTATACAAATCTACAACATATACTTAGAATATTTACTTCCTCAATCTACTTTCTTGCAAGGGAATAGCCACATATTTTTAAATTGAGAACTTTTTTTCGGCCGTGGTGCTCCTGACGATAAAGGCAGATTAGATAAAAATACCCCATGTAGAATTCCCTGGATCTACTATTAACGGGATTGTGCACACAGAGAAAAAAATAATTGAAAATCGGTTGAAGCTAGAAATATTTGCGTTGCAACCATCAAATTTCTATAAAAGTAATTAATATTCGGTTCGAAATACCGCAAGGTGATAAATATTATAATCGCACGGTACAAACATTGGTATAAAGACGGAAACTACAGTTAGTTGCCATAACAGGATATTTTGACATCTTATGAAGGGTATTTTTTCAGACGTGTGGTTTCCAAGAAGAAATATAACGCATATAATTTAAGGTTATGGACAAGAATTAAGCTTTATTATTAAGATAAGGTTTTGCCATTATGTTTTCTCTCACTCACCCTAATGTGCAGCCCACAAGAACATGACGACAATGATAATGACGACTTGTGCGACGATGACGTTGGTTGTGGGTGTACTGTAGTTGTTGTTGCTGCTGTCTTGTATAATGTAATTAAATATATTTAACCACAACTTTGAATGAAATTTTAATCTGTTTCTTTATGCCCTTCTTTAATTGTATTTATTTTGATGTTCTCGACGTGTCTCGCTTCAGCCTCCCTGCATAGCTTTACACGTTGTCCTGCAATACTTTCTCATCACCAACTACGCGTGGATGCTGTGCGAGGGCTTCTATCTGCACACCGTGCTGGTGTCGGCGTTCATCTCCGAAAAGAAGCTGGTCAAATGGCTGATAGCATTCGGCTGGGGCTCACCGGCAGTTGTCATATTTGTCTATGGCCTGGCACGTGGTTTGGCCGGTTCCATGGAGGAAAATGTCCAGTAAGTAGAGCGCAGGGACTAGGATTTGCTGGTAAACAGAAATCCACCTTTGACATTTTTCAACCGTGGTGCGCTTTTAACGAAATACCATTACACGTTTTTTTTGTGCGTGTTTGCGTGTGTGTTGGTGTCATTTCAGCTGCTGGATGAATTCAACGGATTTTGAAAATATCCTTGTGGTACCTGTTTGCATTTCTATGTTCCTTAATCTACTCTTCCTATGCAATATTGTGCGTGTGGTCTTGCTTAAGCTGAAGGCACCCGCCAGTTTGCAAAACAGTTGTGGCCCGTCACGTACAGTGATCCAAGCATTTCGGTAAGTCAGGAATTTGTATGTCATGTCATATCCCGCCTTAGTCTGTTTTTCAGTTGTTGTTGTTATTATATCCTTGTTGTATTTGGCCATTAGGCCAACTTCTAATTGGCTTTTGCAATGTCTTTGTTTTTGCTGCTTTAATGTTAACAAGATTTGATTGATTCGCCGCCGGTGGGTTTGTTTTAATATCTTTTGTTGTTTCTTTGTTTGTTTGTTTTTTCTAGGGCCACTCTATTATTGGTTCCTTTACTGGGTTTACAATATATTGTGACGCCATTTCATCCAAATCCTGGTCATCCGCTGGAGCGTACGTATGAGGTTATTTCGGCGTTTACAGCTTCGTTTCAGGTGAGTTTCAAGTATTACAAATGGATTTTGTTTTAGAAATACTTTTTTACTTTTTTTAAAAATAGACAGAACCGACTATAGAATACCCTGCACCCCTCTCCGGGTCATGTCATTTGTACTAAATTTTAACATGATGGTATTTAATGTTAGTTTCATTTGCATAGCGCCGGGTTTATCTCAAATCATGATTCCAATTTAAGATTGGATACCGATATGTTAGTACAAATAGTACCTAATATAAGTTCATATATGACTACACACAGAGAACAGATACGTTGTCCTAACCGAATTTTTCCAACCGAATGACATAATCGAACGTTAGTTCGTGAACTGGAATTTTCAATTAACGCAATGTCAGCTATTAAATAAATTCTCTTTAACTAAAGGGTGTTTTCTCAGGCGTGTGGTTTTCAAGAAGATATAAAACACTTATAATTTAATGTCGTGGTCAAGAATTTAGCTTAATTATAAAAATAACAGGGATTAAACCGGCTCAAGACCTCTTGCTTCTATATTTAAATAGAAGACAAGTTTTTAACAAAATGGCAAAGTGACATTGATTTTCGTGGCTGCACACTACTTTTATCATGATTTCGGGTCCGTGACAACCCTCTTCAGAAAGCCTTGCTGCAATTGTTGAAAGTAAAACCGAACTCTATAAGGCCAGGCTCTCCCCAAACGAATGAGAACTACTGTTGTAAACCTTACTTTTCAAGTTTTCTTCACACAATTGCCCACGAAAATACAACTCACTCTTGCCACCTCTAAAGAGACTCCACATCGAGAGCCATCAATAGATTTATTTTACAACAACGTGTGTGTGTTGTAAAAAGAGTTTAAAAGAGTTTAGTTGACTATGTCAACTTGTAACGTTTTAAAAATGATTTGTGGCAAGTGGTCGCCGCGACTGGCTCGTATAAATTCCAGCCGAGAGGCCCAATTTTCGACCACTTTTTGCTGCAGTTGAGGCAGTATGTCAGCAATAAGGCACCGAATATTCTCTTCCAAGGCGTCAATCGTGTCTGGCATATTTGCGTAGACAAGCGACTTCACATAACCCCATTAAAAATAGTCCAGTGGGGTTAAATAGCACGATCTTGGAGGCCACGCCACAGGCCCACGACGCGAGACAATGCGCTCAACAAAAGTTTCCTTTAGTAAATTGATTGTTTCTTTGGCAGTATGGCATGCAGCGACGTCTTGTTGGAACCAAAGGTCGTCCACATCAACATCCTCCAATTCAGGCACGAAAAATGTCATTAATCATGACTCTATAGCGTTCCCCAATGACTGTAACATTATGGACGGCTTCATTTATGAAGAAATATGGACCAATGATTCTCTCTGCCCATAGAGCACACCAAACAGTGACTTTTTGAGGATGTTACAGCGTCTTAACAATGGCTTGTGGATTTTCATTACTCCAAATGCGACAATTTTGATTGTTGACGTACCCATTCAACCAAACGTGAGCTTCATTACTAAAAAATCAGGATCGGTGGCCATGTCGTTGTGGACCCATTCACTACGAATTGCAAACGTTTTTCCGGTTTAAGTCTATGCATTATGAAATGGCAAACCAAACCGACCACCGAAAAAAGTGTGGCCGGATTTAAAACCACAAGTCTAAAAAATATCCTATAGCTTGGAGTTAACTCAAGGGTTAGTAAAGCAAAGTCAACTAATTTTGTAATCAAATCGAGATATAAATTTATTTGTCTAAATTCAGAATTGTTCGGGCCTGCTTGACATATAGAGGACGATGCTTTTCGTTTCAATAGGTAGTACTCGTAAAAAACGAAATCCTTAAAATTCTGGTCCGAATTAATTTTTATTTCAGGGTTTTATGTTGTGGTCAGCAATACAAGCAGATGGCTATAAGAACGAAACTACTTGTTGCAGGTACTAATTGTTGGTTCAAAGTAACAACTTTTTACAAAACTATTAGTTTCCAATACAGGCTATTCTGGCCACCAATTATTTACTCTTCATTTAATTAGTACACCCTATAGTTGATAATCTATACCATAATATTATCACAGCTATCATCTTATGGTACGTCGAACCGAGTTTTAAGCAACACTGTTAACATTTGGTAAGGCTGATAACAGAAAGTCATTCCGCCCAACAGAATTTTTGTAGTCCGAACTTCTGTTTGTAAGAGTGTCAAGGTCTCAACTCAATGGAGACGTTTTCATTAGTTCAATGTTGCAATATTTTCCTATTACAATAAAATATACGAGTTTGGTCAAGAGTGGACTGGCTATAATATCAGAAGGACCAATATATAAGGACTATGGATTTCACTACAGAGCATGCAACGGGGTTTCCAATAGGCACATAACATTTCGTATCTTTATCTTTAGTGTCAAAACGTTTGTCGGATGAAACATTTTCATCCTGGTAAAGTTCACTTACGAGCAACGTTTGGAAATTATTAAAAATGACTACGAAATTTTGAGTCTGTGGTCGCAACTTTAAGACCGCTTACTCCAATTTGCATCATCTTCAGCGATAAAGCTTATTTTTGGCTGAGTGGTTTTGTCAATAATCTAAATATGTAACAGCGCATAGAGAAAGGGACCTAAGGGTAAAAAAATCAATTTTCTTTTTTTTATGTGCACAACATCTAAGCATCGAATGAGACCGATCCCATGCCCAAAAAGTGTTCCCTCCCAGAAATATGCGCGTTTTAAGAAAGTAAAGTCGACGATTCTAAGCGCAAATAAAAAGGGACCTAATCTTTAAAATGGCTCTCCTGAACAAAACTTTTCATCAACTTTTCACTTTTTTTTTGATGTGGACAACATCTGAGCATCGAATGAGACCGATCTCATGCCCCAAAAGTGTCACCTCCCAGATATATGCGCGTTTTATGAAAGTGAAGTCGACAATTCCAAGCGCAAATAGAAAGTGAGCTAATCTTTAAAATGGCTCTCCTGAACAAAACTGGTTCAAAACTTTGGGTCCCTTTCTATTTTGCACGTCACATATGCGTTATTGGACGGCAATAGACCCACATGTGCTTCAAGAGACACAATAGCATCCACAAAAAATTACTAAGTGGTGTGTATTTTATGCCGGAGATGTGATTGTGCCGTATTTTTTTGGTCGATAAAAATAATCTTCATGTTACCGTCAATGGAGAGCACTATCGTGTCATGTTAGAAAATTATTTTTAGCCAGTATTGGATGAGCTCGACATCGCAGATATGTGGTTTCAACATGATGGTGCCACTAGCCACACAGCATGCGTTCCAGTCGAGTTACTGTAGGGCAAATTCGGCGAAAGTGATATCTCGAAAAATGGTCCGGTTGAATGGCCACCTCGTTCATGCGATTTAACGCCATTGGATTTATTTTTATGGGGCCACATCAAGTCATTGGTCTATGCCAACAAGCCTACAGCTATTGACGAGCTCAGAGACCATATCCAAAGCGAAATTGACAGCTTTCCGGTCGAAATGTGTGCAAGTGGTGGGAAAGTGGGTCCAAAGAATAGATCGCTGTACGCGGGATCGTGGTGGTCAAATGACCAATATCGAATTTCTTAAAATGTAATATTTGCACTACACCTGGAATAAATTTTAAATATTCTGTGTTTTATTAATATATATAATTGTTATGTCCTTAATATAAAACCCTGTATTATAGCCAAATAGATTACCTGATACTTATAGTGGCTTTCATGATAAAATAGTGACACTCAGGGAAGTAGCTAGGTGGCCATTATTGATCACTGACACAATGAGCAACACTGACGTTGTTGTTTTCTCGAACAACCAAACCGTCACTAGATCTCTGATGTCATCATTACTTAATTCATATCTTCGAATATATCATATCTTAATAGACGGCTTAGCAGTTTAACATTGACCTTCTAAGAAGAAACTGCTAAGCCGAGGAGCTTGGGAGAAAGGGGATGACTCTACGTATTCGCGAAGAATTCGGTAGTTTTGGTTCTCGTGACAATTGGGCTGAGACAAGTGGCGGTAAATCCAATAGACAGTCAAACGGATGAACAGATCAACTTGATAGATAGTGGTTTCACCTTAGGTCCGATTTTGCTCAAATTGCAATATAATGTTTTTAAGCGATCTTGGATCCATTTGCTGCCGTTAGGCCATATCAGCTTATGTTAAAGTTTCCAAGTGAAAGTTTCATCCTAATGGTCACTCCCAATTTAAGATCCTGCCGTTCCTTTTTAAATGATATTTGACTTTCTATTTAGCTCAAGTTTTTTAAGGCACCGATAACCAATCATAGTAAAACTCAAATTATTCTACTTATATTGATTAGGTTCCCACCGCTCTCAATCCACATCCAATATACGATATTGCTTAAGTTAAGCGTAGTGCAGGGATGCTATCCCTATTACCATTGAACCGTATTAATCCATGATTTTATATAGCCTCCATACAAAGGTTCCTCCCGCTTTCAGGCTCGACCGCTCGGTTAGCTGAATTTGTATATCCTCTTCCTAAGGGATAAGAGGATATAATATACAAATCCGGCGTAAAATCACAGAAAAGGCGTTTAAATTATATAACAAATAAAACATATGTTAAATAACAAATAAGTTTCATACGTTTTTAAGTCATTTGATCCATGCCTGTCTGTGCTGCTGGTTCGCGCGATAACTCTCTAAAGAAGCTACCAATCATTTTTAAATTTTGCATAACGTATTATTGTTCTTAAACTGCCTAAAAAATTAAAAATAGGCCATATTATATGCGTTTTATTTCTGCTTGAAAACCACACGTCTGGTAAAACACCCTTTCCGAATTTGCTTAATTTAACTTTTCAACTTTTGCGAAATCGAGCTTTACATTATCATTTAGCCCGCACTATAGCCCCAACGTGAAGTGCTGCTCTTTAAGAAGATTCTTTTCGAATCTGATCTTGTCCAATTTTTAGACTGAGAAAAGGATTCTGCTGTGAATAATTGTGGGTATAATGTAACAAGTAGTTTAAACCCCAAATTCTGCAGTTGAGTAGAAGTAATATAAGAATCAATTTTTAAGTTTGTATAGATCTATTTTCAGGGATAGTTGTCCTGAGACTCTATAAAGCTAATATATTATTGATCGTCGCGAAATTCTAACAAGATCTAGCCATGTCCTTCGGTGCGTTCTTGTGTCTGCCCGACTGCCCGCGTGTCTTCAAAGAGGAATCAACCTAGGATTCAAAAATTGTGCATAATAATGGCTTATGGTAATTTGGAATTGTAAATGGGTGAAATTGGACCAGGGAAAAAGTTTCCCTCTAAGGGACTTCAGAAGCCTCGGAAACAAGTACTCTTTGGCTAAAATATATTCTGTTAGTTGGGACGCACAAAATACTTTAAAAAACGGCATAGTTGCAAGACTTTTTGCCTCTTGTGGCCCAAAAAAACGTTTCACATGGTCAAAACGGGAGATTAATAGTCAATATGGCCTGGCCGAATTTAACGACGCTTTAACTTGTTTAAGTTTGATATATGCTGTTGGGATAGACCAAGACTCTAGGAAAAGTTCTTAGTGGAAGAGACATGAATATTTTGTAGATCATGCAAAAATATATACTTAGTAGGGACATAAATACTGTTACACACGTTTTATGCTATAAAATAAAAAGTACTGAATGTTTTGGACCAAATATTTTTAATATATTTATTGATGTATAAGTAAATTGTATCCAAAAAGAATCTATATATTCGAAATGTCCACCTTTTGCCTTTACACACGCCTTAAGTCGCACTGGCCAATCATCAATAGCTGCACAAACCTCGTCCATTCGAAAATTGGCCACAGCTCGAACAAAAGCAGTCTTAAGAGATCCAATGTTAAGGTATCTTTTGCGACAAACCTTGTCCTCTAAACCCGTCCACAATTTGTAATCCAATGGGTTCAAATCGGGACTGCCTGAGGGCCATTCTTCAGAGGAAATGAAAGCTGGCAAATTGTTTCGAAGCCTGGCCTAGGACGTTTTAGCCTTATGGGCCGACGAGAATCCTGCTGGGAAGTCCATGGCTGGTTTTGGAACAGGAAATTGTTAAGAGGCTACACAACAGCTTCCAAAACGGTTTCTTGGTAAACTTTGGCCGATGTTTTGACTCCTTGTTCGCAAAAATGCAGATCAGTGACCACATCGTAAGAGACACCCCACCAAACCATGACTGATGCTGGGTGATGACCCTTTTCCACCCTTAGGATCAGTTCAGATGCTTCCCTAGATGACCGCGCATACACTCTATCATTTTGCTTGTTAAATTTTTCCTGAACGGTAAAAATTTTTTCATCGGCGAACAAAGTTTTTCTGTGCAAGTTATCAGTGTGCTTCACCAAAAGACGTTTGCATTTTTCAATCCTATTATGTTTAAAGCTGCAGTCAATAAATGTCCGGTACATCGTTTGAAAGCCCCAAGTCCCAAGTCTTTTTTAATGATTTGACTCATGGGCTTTTTCCTGATATTCATCTCACGGGCCATGATTTTCTGTTTTCGGAGCGAATTTCTGTGAATTATTGATTAAACGGCTTTGATGACATGCGGTGTTCCAACAGAGCGTGTGCGGCCCGACCGGTGGCGGTCTTTTACATCTCCAGTCTCCTCAAACAGTTGTGTGCATCGGTAGACGAACATGCGGCTAATCCCTAGTGGCCGGAGCGTTTTGAAAATATCGCTTTTTTTCATTTCACACTTGAAAAGCGCTTTTACAGCGATACGGTTCTCATTATCTGACCATTCCATGATGAAAGTTGAGACAATTTTAAAATCCCGTTACAGACTAATGCTATTGAGGTTAGCTTTCAAAACCCATATGACATTAACAAGGTATGTTCAGTTCTACTATTGAAATGGGTGTGTTCAATGTTGTAACAGTATTTATGTCCCTACTAAGTAAAAAAATCCGGCCCGGCCGCATTTAAAGGCTTTTTATACCCTCAAACGATTTGTTATTCCATGTGCAACACTCTGTGTTGATCGGAGAACCCATAAAATATATATACTTGTAAGTATATTGTTGTTCGTCGTTTAATTCTTAGACGTCCTTCTATTCTTTCGTTTGTATATCGTTACTTGGTAAACACAAGTGCTTAGTAAATATTAACCTAGACCAGCAAACAGGTGGATTAGTCAAGATGAGCTCAAATTTCAGGAAGTTACAAATGGATTCAACATCGTATTGGAATAGGTGATAAATCAGAGGTTTTTAAAAAATTAAACTTTCCTCTGAATATCAAATTTTATAAAATAAAAAAATTTAATTAAACTGTAAATAAAAAAACTAGGTTCTAGATGAAAAGTTGTAAAAAACAACTAAAACTCTGTAAAATATTGTGATAACTAGATTAAGAAAACTGATTTTAACAAAATAAATAAATAAAATAAAAAAAAACATCGTATTATACCGGTCATACTAAGGTGACAGTTGTACAGGAGAACTCCCCAATCTAGATGCTGAATAATGAAATTTACGAAAAACTATGAATAGAAATATTCAAATAATAACTGAACTGGCTCTCTATGTTTCTCGGATGGGGAAGCCTTGCGCGATTTCCATACGTTGATATGTGCAATCTCATCCAGTTGCATCTCGTATCGTGTGCTTTTATTCTCATGAATATTACATTTCTTAAGCAATTCAAATACACAAGCAATTGCTGTTTTTTGTAGATGGCTAATTTTTCACTATTCACTTGGCATTTATGGCTGCCATTCAAATGGCGTTGCTGTTCAAATGAAAATCCTTTTAGAATAAAGCCAAGCTTTCTTCAATACCCCAGACACACGATTGGATATGGCAAATAAACTGGCAGTCAGTTGGGAATGCAGTCGAACAGTTGTAGCGATTGAACAAAGCAGAATCCCTCGGTGCTGTCATATTCGTTGCAAATCATCATCGTCGTCAGTTTCATGGGAGTGTAGGTATAGAAAAAGAAAGATACTCCATTCCATTTGCCATCCTATCGTTTTATATGAGACATTCTATGTTTTTCATGTTTGTGTTTATATTTTTGTCTATTTTTTATTGCCGTTCATTGCAATTTTTTTTAAATACAAAGAACCGGACTGTTTTGTAAACAGCTTAAACCCATTTGCCAAGAATTGGAATTTTTACTATCATTGTCATATACGAGTATAAAAAAATATCTCCCAAAGACAGAGTCAGGCGGGCGACTCTGTTATTAAAAACCACTACATCACTTTGCTATTCAGTCTGAAGTTTGATCTAGGTCGGACTTAATATGGGACTTTTTGAGCGGGAAGATTTATTTGGGGATGTATGACAAAATAAGCTTTTAAGGCACACTTTCACCAGAAAAAGCTATATGTCGAACTTTAATTGAAGCTAGATCGAATTTAAAATGAATCCTGCATAGCGGCAAAACTTCAATTTGTATGTTATAATAATAACCTGTGCCAGAGTTTTCTTTACGTTTTTATGGGCATGATTATTAAACAATTTGCTTTTAGGGCCCAAAATCTCATCCTTAAGACCTAACGACAAACGCAACACAAACTAAGGGGCGTTTTCTCTATACGGCGGTTCGGAAACTTCTTAGCCTAGCACAAAAAGCGGGGTATAAACAGAAAAAAGTTAAGTGTTTTGGAAACTTCCGTCTCTGCTATGAACACATGTTTAAATTTTTTTTCGATCTGGCAACTCCTTCATATAGAAACAGGTGGTCATCCGCGATTTTTTTACAATGGAAAAATTAGAAATGCGTGGTGTCATTAAATATTTACATAAAAAAGGTTTATCGGGACAAGAAATTCATAATGATGTGGTGAATGTGTTAGGTGAAAGTGCTCCTTCATATGCAACAGTAAAAAATTGGGTTGCTGAATTTAAACGTGGTCGTACAAGCACTGAAGATGAACCACGTAGTGGACGTCCAAAAACAGCAACAACAACAGAAATTGTAGCCAAAGTGCATGATATGGTATTAAATGATCGACGAATAAAAGTGCGTGAAATAGCTAATATAATGGGCATCTCAAATGATCGAGTCCATTTAATTTTGCATGAAGAACTACAGATGAAAAAGCTTTCTGCAAGATGGGTGCCGCACTTGTTAACAGTCGACCAAAAACGCATAAGAATGAACATTTCTCAAGCTTGTTTGGATCGTTTTTAACGAAACAAAAAGGATTTTAAGCGTCGTTTCATAACTGTTGATGAGACATGGATCCACCACTATACTCCAGAGACAAAAGAACAATCCAAACAATGGACTGAAGCTGGAGGAAGTGCCCCAAAGAAGGCAAAAACAATTCAATCGGCTGGTAAGGTTATGGCAACGGTTTTTTGGGACTTCAAAGGTATTTTATTGATTGACTATCTGCAAAAGGGTAAAACAATAAATTCAGAGTACTATTGCAACCTTTTAGATCAATTAAATGTTCAAATTCGAGAAAAACGTCCTGGCTTACAACACAAAAAAATAATTTTTCATCAAGACAACGCACCAGCGCACAAGAGTGTTTAACAATGGCTAAAATCAACGAATTAAGGTACGAGTTGCTTGACTACCCACCTTATTCTCCTGATTTAGCTCCCAGTGACTTTTACCTGTTCCCAAATCTAAAAAAATTCCTTGCTGGCAAGCGTTTTATCTCAAATGAAGAAGCAATTACAGTTGTAAACCACTATTTTGAAGACCTTGAGGAAAACTATTTAAATCAAGGGATAGAATTGCTAGATAAGCGTTGGACTAAGTGTATTGAAGTTTCAAGAGATTATATTGAAAAATAAAAATATTTTTGAAAAACTAACTATTCTCTTTCATTGATAGGCAAAGAACTTTCCGAACCGCCCGTATGTGACAGCGCATAGATAAAGGGACCTAAGAGTAAAAAATCAATTTTCATTTTTTTTCTTTTTATTGATGTGGCCAACATCTGAACACCGAATGAGACCGATCCCATGCCCCAAAAGTGTTCCTCCCAGAGATATGCGCGTTTTATGAAAGTGAAATCGACGATTCTAAGCGCAAATAGAAAGGGACATAATCTTTAAAATGTCTCTCCTGAACAAAACTTTTCATCAACTTTTCACTTTTTTTGATGTGGACAATATCTGAGCATCGAATGAGACCGATCCCATGCCCCAAAAGTGTTCCCTCCCAGAGATATGCGCGTTTTATGAAAGTGAAGTCGACGATTCTAAGCTCAATTAGAAAGGGACATAATCTTTAAAATGGCTCTCCTGAAAAAAACTGGTTTTTAACATTAGGTCCCTTTCCATTTTGCGCGTCACATATGCAGCTGCATTAAGGGCTATATTGCTTTGGTCATAGAGCCCATCGTTTTGATTTTCTTGAAATTCATCTAAGAAACAAACGAGAAACTCTTAACACAATAACTATACACGGAAGTCATTTACTTCGCCCTTTTTTATTTCATAGAAAAATTGCCCCGGATTTGCAGAAGTATGTTCAGCCAACTACGTTTGTTATAACAATCGACCCACCCTAATATGCATAAAAGTAAGTGCTTTAACATACAATACGATTATGGTAAGGAATTAAAAGGATATGCTGCGACAATTATGAAACACTTTATACTTTCTATTTATGTATGATCACACTCATGTACATATTGCTCCATTTCAACAAAAAAGGTAATAACTTTAAAATTACAAATTTTGTTTAAATACCATAAACTGTTTGCGAGAAGTTGTCTAAAACACACACGCAGAAAAAAAGAATAGTTGGGCTGACAGTATTCGAAGATCATCATACTATTGCTAGGTTGTAGTACAACAATATTATGGTTGTGGAGATCATTATATTGTTGTGCAAATCATAAACCCAGCAATAGTATGATGCTCTTTTAATATTCTCTTTTCTATGTGCAGAGAGCGTACTGTGGTTTTTGTGACAGAAATAACTTTGGCAGATTTTTACAGTAGAAAGGGTGACCAATGTTGGTCGTTTTTTATTAACAAAATTTTGTTATTTTCAGTTAATACCATTTTGTTGCACAAGATCCAATATTAGATACACAGTACGGATGTTACGAATGTACATTTTGGGATGCCAATCTGAAAAGTAGAAATGTTATAAAGAAATGCAGTAAAACCGGTTCAAACCGTATATTTCTATTAGTATATATCCGATGTAAAACTGGTATAAATACTAGAAATGGCATTATAGGAACCTGCGATGTCCACTGAATACAATGCGTGCACATTTGTCATGTTCCAAAAAGAAGAGTTCAAGTATCTTTGCTTCTGGAAGTTGTGTAAGAAAATATTCACCCATCTGGTCTTCTAAATATCTTTAGGACTTATATTCGAGCGAAGATGAACTTTAACGCTCAACGAGACCGGATCTGCACAATTATTCTTGGTGTGGCAATAACTAAGTCTTGCAAAATTGAACGTTGTTGGCCCATTCCTCGAAAACCTCCTGCACAAAGGTCTCTCCAAATTTGAGGTACTGTGGCTCTACTAACCACCTTCTTATTCTGAAATTATTTTAGGAGCGAAGAGTAATTAACTCTGCTAACATTGGACCACATCCCCAAGATTTGAAATCCGATCTTACTCAACGTTAGTATATTATTATGCGAGGTTGTGATGAAGATGTCCACGACTATCATGCCAGTTTAACCAGGTTCAACCCCGGGTAAGAACATCAATTTATCAGCGCGTTTTTTCACCTCGTAAATGAGGGCAACTTTACGAGTAAGAGATAACTCTCTAAGCCATGTACGAGGGCGACCGCGAAAGTAACTGGCCTAACATAAAAAGAACCCTTTTTTGGAATTATTATTATTTATTTTTCAACATTATCTCCTTCCAACTCAATACACTTCATCAAACGTATTTCAAGTTTTTTAATTCCATCCGAAAAATAAGATTTTTCAAGACCTTCAAAATATGCCTCAGTTTCAGCAATAACCTCGCTATTGGACGAAAAATTTTTGCCACCGAGAATTTTTTTTTTAAATTTGGAGACAAGAAATATTCAGAAGAAGCTAAATCTGGACTTTAGGGTGGATATGGATACGGAGCAATTTCAAATCGTAATTCGGCCAGTTTTTGTTAAGTTAAAAATGCAGTGTGTGAAGGAGCATTATCTTGATGAAAAATAACTTTTTTTTTCTAAATGCGGTCGTTTTATCTTAATTTCTTCACTCAACCGATCCAACAATGCACAATAATATTCACTATTTATAGTTTTTCCTTTCTCAAGATAATCAATAAATATTATACCCCTTGCATCCCAAAGTACTGTGGCCATTACTTTTCCTGCTGACTTAACAGTTTTCGCCTTCTTGGGACGACTTTTACCAGCTTCTATCCATTGTTTCATCAACAGTTATGAATCGGCGCAAGAACTCTATTAGATTACGCTGATAAATCGCTAAAAGCTCCTCGGAATTGGTCCAACGGACGATTTTTTGGGACAAAGTCAACAAACGCGGCACCCATCTTGCGGATAGCTTTTTCATTTGGAGTTCATCATGTAAAATACTCCAAACTTGTTTTTCGTGTATTTTAACAATATCAGCAAGTTCTCTGAGCTTTATTCATCTATCTTTAGTCACTTCATTAAATATTTTTCTAATGTTTTCAATAGTAGTAGCAGTTTTCGGTCTTCCAGAGCGTTGTTCATCTTCCGCACTTGAACGACCCATTTTAAATTGTTGAACCCAGGATTTCACGGTGGAGAGTGATGGTGCATTATCACCATGAACAGAATCCAATTCATCTTTGAATAATTGTGGCGTATAACCTTTCATATAAAAGTGTTTAATTACCGCACGAAACTCTTTATTTTCCATTTTTCAAAAATTATAAAACTTGTTTACTTCAATCATCTGTAACAAAGAAAATAATCATTAAATATTTCGGAAATTCTGACAGATGGCTTATAAAAGATTGCTTTTAAAAAACAAAAAAGTTGCTAGTAAAACAGAAAATGTGCCAGGCCATTAGTTTTGCGGTCGCCCTCGTAAAAACTTCTCAAAAAAATGCATTAGAACTTGATCGTGTACAGCTCTCTGATTTGAGAGATTATCCCCTTTTGTTCCTCAATGGGATGTTGTGGGAGATAAGTAATTAAAGGGTGGGCCATTTTAAATTTTAAATTTTAATTGGCTGCCAAAAAATTTACTGTTTTTTTCAAATTTCTGGTTTTATTGGAATGGTTGAACTTCGTCATTTGTCATCCTATACGTGTTCGCTTCGCACAATGGGCTGAAGAATGTTTGGCTGGAGATGAAGAATTTTACCTGGTAAGCCATTTAGAATTGAATTACCTGTAAAAAAAGTACTATTTTTTCAAAATGCTGGTTTTATTGAAGTGGTTTAACTTTGTGTTTTGTCATCCTATACGTGTTCGCTTCGCACAATAGGCTGAAGATTGTTTGGCAGGAGATGAAAAACTTTACCGAAAATCGTGTTTTCAGATGAAGCTCATTTTCATCTCGGTAGCCGCATATGGGGCCTAGAGAACCCACACTTGACTATTGAGAAGCCAATGCATCCACAACGAGTTAATGTTTGGTGTGGATTTTGTGTTGGCGGCACCATTGGAACATTTTTCTTCGAACCGCCGCTACCACCACGGCGAGCGTTATCGCGCCATGCTCAAAGAATTTTTGTTTCCAAAAATTTAAGAGAATGTCAGGACGACATTTGGTTTCAACATGACGGGGCCACATGTCACACAGCCAACGCAACCATCGATATTTTACGCACAGTTTTTGAAAATCTAATAATCAGCGGAAATTGTGATATGAATTAACCGACTCGGAACTTAGATTTGAGCCCTTTGGAATATTTTCTGTAAGGAGCCATTATGGATAAATGTTAAGTAAAGCATCCAGCGACAATTAAAGCGTTAAAACATGAAATCGAAAGTGTCCGTTAAAGAGATTCGACCCGAAACAATCAAAAAGGTACTGAAAAAATCGTTTGATCAGGTTAGGTACCGCCGATAGTCGTATGAATGATATTGTGTTTCATTGTTAAATGGCAAGGTTCAATCTTTCCAATCAAACTCGAAATTTAGAAAAATTCTAAGTACTTTTTTTAGGCCGATTCAAATTTAAAATGTTAAATGGCCAACCCTGTATTATGGAAAATACCCAATCAAGCCTGCAAAAATTGTGCCTTATTGGTCCGTTCATAGGTCTATTTCGTTTTCTAACAAAGGCTTAAATACATAAATATATAAATCTGTACAGCGCTAGCTAAAGTATGCTTTAAATTGGTACTGGACGAATAGGTCCTAAGCGCTGTAAAGAATGTGCTGTCTTAACAAAATGCAACAACGCAGCCCGCTTAAACCCGCCAGAGGCAGACTTTTTAAAAGCAAACTGGCATTATATATATGCCAGGTTAATTTTTCTATGACGAATGCGAATTATGCAAAAGAAAAAGCGTATAGCGAATAGTGAACTTTCGTTACATCCCTAATGCTCATATACACAGGCATGCCCGCACACATACGAGTTTTACCCGGAAATTTGCATGTGTGCATTTGATACATTAGAGTCCGTTGATGCACGATATTCTTCTGCAGTTGATTGGCGGTCGGTTGTTCGTTCTTCAGTGGTAGTGGTGGTATTTATGAATACATAAATTATGAATGTGTCTGTGCGAATATGCACTACTATGCATTAGGGATACAACCAATTTTTTGGCATAGTACCATGAGGTCAACCATGTCCTAGTAACCACGAAAATCATAATCTTTTGTAATTTTTCTGGAAAAAGTTCACGCACCAATTGGTTTTTCTACCTGCGATAAATGTTGCAAGTGTTAGTAAACGAATTAACTATTAGCATTATGAGAGATTATTCGTTACACATTTTTATTTTTTTTCGTTAAAAAAGGTTAAAGATGCGTTTTGGTTTGCTGGAAAAATCTCTTACCATCTGTAAATATTAATGCAATTTCATACTTAAGTTTTTTTTTATTTTAAATAAACATATTATTAAGTTTTCTTAACCAAAAAGAAAATTAAAATTTTTCAAAACTTCATCGCGGTTGGTGCGTGAACTTTTTTGACCTTAGCGAAAAAATAAATATACGTTCCCTTATAGTTTTTTATGCTCTATTGGACTGTGCTATGCCAATTTTGATATTTTAAAAAATTGTTAAAAAGTTGTATCCCTACTATGCATATGTCATACATTTAAATTTCCATATGCACTGGATCGTTTAAACAGAATCAATTTTAAGAGATTAACAGAACGTATGATTGATTGACAACCATTTATCGTAAGACTAGAGGATAGAAACATGTCAAGCAGAGCATTTTCAAGTAAAAGCCGACATATACCAAATCCTGTTCCAAATTTCTAATAATTTCTTAATTCATTCTTCAAGAGTCGGTGCGTGATTGCTTTTACTTAAAAGCAAGTGCACAATTTGTAAGTTTGCCGGGCTGAGAAGTTTACATTCTCCATCAATGATAGCGTTTCTGTATTGCATGGGCTGTGTTGGGGATATGGTTGTTGGCGGGGAAGTGTTATCATCAGTACTATGGATTAAAGCGGCTAAGGATTTTTATGTAACACCCTTAAGGGTATTTACTGGACGAAACTTATGGAGAGGCTAGCCTGATAGATGTGCAGAATCATAGTTTTATTTCGCTTTGTGCACTATTTTAGCTTTCAAATTGATAAGTAAATAACACAATTAACAAATAAAACATTTACTCAGTGGTTGACAGTGTTGCCAGAAATGTTTGGTCAAAAGTCGTCATATTGTTGAACAAAAATCGCCAAAGCCTTTCTGAAAATCGCCAATAAATCGTCAAAATTAAAAACACTCAGTTTTTAAGCAGAGTTTGAATTTGATTGGGGAAAAAATAAAGGAAAGGTATTATTATGACTTGAGCAGTTTTTTATTCTGGTTCGAGACCTTTATGTTGTTTCTTTTTCAGAATCAACTTGGAAATGATATTGCGCGTTGAAGATTGCTCTACGCACAGTTCGAAGACTATACACAAAGGGTAATTCTCATTAATAAAAATGAGTCTCCCGTATAAGTCATTTGATTTGTGGCCGAAGAAATCGTTGCCAAAGACTGCTGAAGAAAAACCTTGGCGGGTTTAGAAACAGCTGTACAGTCTGCCTGGCAACCGTAGCAAATACATTTCACCAATTTTTCTTTTTAAGTTGATTCTGAAAAAGAAACAACATAAAGGTCTCGAATCAGAATAAAAAACTGCTCAAGTCATAATAATGATAAAAGACCGAATAAAAAACAAAAAAACGAAAAAACTATTGGAAAGGTATTATTTTTAACACTCAAAGTAATATACATACGATGGCTGCTATATATATTTCTGGCCTAATAATGAAAATGCGAATATTTATCATCAAAAATGAATTTATTGTTTTTCAAAGTATTCTCCAGCATGATTTATACACTTTCGCATGCTCGCAGAGAAAAGATATGGTAACACAGTGGTCACCGCAACAATAATATGTTCTCTACAATAAAAGCATCCGTCGCAACCATAGTATTGTTTTTTGAACTTCATTTTGGCAACAGTATGATTGCGACAATATTACTATTGTTGAAATGTAACAATAGTATTATTGCCAAATTTAGAAATTAATATAAGGTTGTAGCAACCATATAAACATGGTTGGTGCAATAAAAGTAATGTTGTTTAAAATTTACGTTAACAATAATATGATTACGGCAATCATACAGTATGGTTGAGACTATGAACATAACAAAACAGGTTTTATAGAGCTTACATGTATGTGTGTTTGTATGTTTTTTGATATACAAAAAAAACACATACACACGGTACACTGAATGGTTGTTGTCCATTAAAAAAACAACAACAATCCGAAGGTAGTTCGAGTGATTTTTATTGTGTTTACTTTGTTCGGTGAAATACTCTGATACCGACTGGTTCTTGTTCATTAAAAATCTGCCTTCACTTAAGTATATAGCCATTGATTATGGTTTAATCACATTCGTTTCTTGGGGTCTACGGATGGTGAAGTAGCATTCACCCCTACTGGGAACTAAAAGTATTTTCGGCTGCCGTTGGAATATATATTTTTGTTACTTGAATGAAATGTTTAAGAAAAACAATGCCTCAATTCTGGCTATTACGGCTATTAAAGTAATGCAATTTATTATAACTTGCTTGATAAAATCTCTAGTTTTGAATAACAACATTACCCAATCCTAATAAATAGTTTTTGGGATCATAGTATGGTTGAGTGAATCATACTATGATTGTAGGGATAATAGCATGGTTGCGTGTGAATCATACTATGGTTGTATGAGAAACATACTATGGTTGTGAGGATCATAAAATGGTTGTGAGGATAATGGTATGGTTGAGTGTGAATCATACTATTGTTGTGATGATCATAGTATGGTTGTGGATATCATAGCATGGTTGAGTGTGAATCATAGTATGGTTGTGGGGATCATAGTATGATTATGTGTGAATCATACTATTGTTGTGAGGAACATAATATTGTTGTGCCACAAGCATATACCAAACAATAGTGTGATCCTCTTCGAATATTGTCACCCCAACCATAATTTTTTTCTTCGTGTGCTCTCAAACCAATTGTCGAAGCAGCTTTTTCACTCCGATTGAGACACCTTCAAAACATGTTTTTAAACGCTTCAACAGCATTATATTCTTGATGTACGGGAATGAAAAGAAGTCATTGGGTGCCAAGTAAGGGCTGTAAGGTGGATGACCCATCAATTCGACAGTTTTGTCGAAGAAACACGCGAGCATTTACTTCGAAGTGCTTCTTCCACGAACAAGTTTCGTTGGATTTGGCTCGTCTTTGAAGACGCACACTGTCGATTGCTGTTTTGTTTCGGTCTCATACGCATAGATTCATGATTCGTCACCTGTGACGATCTTATGAACGTCTTTTGAAGCACCTCGATCGTATTTTTTCAAAATTTCTTTGCACAAATCGACACGAGCCTTTTTTTGAGCGATTGTCAAATTGTGCGGGATCCAACGAGAACAAACCTTTTTTACGGCCAGGTGGTAATGCAAAATCGAATGTATGCTGATGGAAGAAATGCCCAAGGATGTGTCTATCTCACGGTATACATACAAAGATTTAAGTTCATCGGTGCACTCTTTTCGCGATAATCTACTTCGAAAATTGGGAAAAACTATCGCACGAAAATGTTTACGTGTTAGTTCCATTTTTTTTTGCCAAATTGATTTTTTCAAGTTATTGTAAACAGCACAAAAGATGGTCGTACGTCAAAACGTTCTGAGTACGTTTATGCTAAAATATATCAAACTTTCCAATGGAAATGTCAGCTGGCGCCCCACAACACTTTGTGTTGCCTAGGCCAGATATATATATGTGACGTGCAAAATAGAAAGGGACCTAAGGTTAAAGACCAGTTTTGTTCAGGAGAGCCATTTTAAAGATTAGGTCCCTTTCTATTGGCGCTTAGAATCGTCGACTTCACTTTCATAAAATGCGCATATCTCTGGGAGGGAACACTTTTGGAGTATGGGATCGGTCTCATTCGATGCTCAGATGTTGTCCACATCAAAAAAAAGTGAAAAGTTGATGAAAAGTTTTGTTCAGGAGGGCCATTTTAAAGATTAGGTCCCTTTCTATTTGCGCTTAGAATCGTCGACTTCACGTTCATTAAACGCGCATATCTCTGGGAGGGAACACTTTTGGGGTATGGGATCGGTCTCATTCGGTGCTTAGATGTTGTCCACATCAAAAAAAGGAAAAAGTGAAAATTGCTTTTTTTACCCTTAGGTCCCCTTCTCTATGCGCTGTCACATATAGCAACCCTAAGGCAGTTTTAACGCCATTTGGTGGTGCATACAATTTAGAGAGCTGGCGGTTAAATAGAGCCGGAGACATCACCCTGCCCAGGGTAACTGCCAGTTTAATTACACAGGGTATCAAGATCCTACCATTTAATCCTGTATTAAACTGGCTCTAACACATATCGAGCCCTAACCGCGAAAAAGACATAAGCGCCAAGAAGAAAATTTTACAGGAAAAGTTTTTTTTGGTTTTTGTCTAATCTATCTGGAGGATTCCGATACAGTTGAATTTGCTTTATTGTAGTGAATATTATAATTTTAATTTTAAATAGTTAAGCTTGTAATTTGTAATTTTCTATAGAATATCCTTAAAAAACCCAGCGGCGCTTACGCCTTTTTCGCGGTAAGGGATCAATTTTTTTTAAGCGCCAAAAAGAAAATTTTACACGAGAGTTTTTTTTTGGTTTTTGTCAAATTCATCTGGAGGATGCCGATACAAATGAATTTGCTATATCTTTGTGAATATTAATATTTTAATTTTTAATAGTTAAGCTTGTACAATTTTCTATCGAATTTCATTAAAAAGCCAACGGCGCTTATGTCTTTTTCGCGGTAAGGGATCGATTATGTCGACCCTACGTTTCAAAGTAGGCGGGAGGAAAGTATCTGTGATGGCCTCAAATAAAATGACATACTTGACCGTTTCAAAGGCCTTGGTGTGGTCAAGTGCCACGAGAAACTACCTGCCACTCTGCTTGTTTAGGTCAGGGTCGCGTGTACTCCTTGTAGTGATGGTAAGTAAAGAAATTGGTAGTTCTCTGCTCCTACTGAGTAGATTCCGTGACTTCCGCACAACTTATTCAACCATATTTTCCTGTGGCATGCTTGAACTATTTCCACTCGTCATAGACTTTGTTCCAACTACTTAATCTGTGATTCCGTAACTTGTGATATTCTACTTTCACATAAAGGAACTAATCTAATTGGATTTGATAAGCAGCAGCCAGAGTACTTTTAGTGCAGTAATTACATTTCCATTCAGAAAAACATGCAAACATGGACGCTAGATGCTATTCTATCCTCTTCAGCTAATTTTGTTCTTTAAACTTAATTAGTCTTCTGGTGTTGTTGAACGGAAGGAGATATAGAACAACTTCCTGTACGTTAAACACAATTCAAATAAAAAATAAATGCTTGATGTTGTCCCGGGAGACGTTCACTTATGCAAGCGGATTTTTTTTCGTCTTTTGGCTCTGATGTGCATACACATTTCCCAGAAAACTTTATTTTATTTATGTGGAACGAGCAGTTACTGACTTCAGCATTTAGTCACAAGATACCTATATATGATATACATTTTCAGGCGATAATTGCTTCTGAGATTATTGGAAATTGAATTAAGAAATTTGCGTAATATCTTAATAACATTTGTGAGATTAGACATCTCAGGTTTTGTGTTTCTATAGAAAAATACCTTCAACCATTGTTGGTCGAACTTCGTACAAAAGTACATTAAAATAAAATGCTGTTGCACGTCTTGTCAAATCAACTGAAGACATTCATACATACCTCCTACGTTGCCATAACTGGCACTGTTGGCTCCACAGCATTACTCCCCTTAGTGGTACATAATCCCTGAAAGCACCAACTAGTAGACCTTCTTACTTTAGCTTTAAAGCCGCTAAGGTTTGCACCAAACAGACTTTCAGTTTACTTTGCATCGTCTTGTTCCATTGTTTTTTTTAAACGCTTCATCCTGCTTTGTCCTGTTGTGCGTTCCACATGAAAAGTCTTTGTCCTTTTAGGAACTTCTGCATTATAACGTCTGCTTTTGTTTTTCCCTACGATGCAAAAACATTATAGTCTTTATGGTGTTAGACTCACATTTTCTTTACATTAATGAAATTGTCACAGTTTTTTAACTCACAAAGAAAGAAAGGATTTAAAGCAGAAATGCACAGGGACGAGCGAACTGAACTCAACTTTTGCACAAAAAGGACATTGAACGAGGTGCCTTCTAGAAAAGGCTAAAAGCCATTGAAAGAGAGTCCATTTGAAAAGGAAAAAACCGAAAAAAGTATTTAAGAAGGCTCAAGGATTCGTTTCGCATTTGCACACTTCCTACTTGCTTAAAGGGATCATTATGATCCTTACTTAATCCTCTCTTCGTCGTATTAAACAACAAGTAAAAAGCTTCAGTTGGCTATATCATATACCCTAACTTATATTTTCATTTTATATTTTTTCCCGGTTCGTTATCCATTGCCTAAAGCGTACCGATTTAGGTCGGTACGCTTTAGGTACGGTCTTTTCTGTGGAAGATGCTAGATTGGGGCGTGGTATCCATTTTTTTGTTATGGCCGAACAAAGATGAACAGTTCAAGCATGCCAAAGGAAACAACGGTTGAATTAGTTGTGCGGAAGTCATGGTATTTAGTCGGTAGAAGCACAGAACAACCAAATTTTTTACATAGTATAAATAAATTAATATATTGCAAAATACAAAATTCAAACGAAATTTATGCATTAATGAAAAGGTTATGTAAAGGAAGATTGAGGGGGCAGTGCCTTCCACTAATCCATCTAATTACTTGTACACTAATCCATCTAATCGTAGAAAAAAATGAACAGAACAGCTATTAGAATTGGGCGTGCCATCCACTCTTTTTTGTGCGACTGTATAAAGGCGTTAAAACTATTATAAAGTTCGCAATAGAGCCGAATTTTACCCACTAGAACCCAAGTTATGTGGGTTATACAGGTCATTTGTAAGAGAAGTAACAAAATGGGCGTGGCTAGTAATCCAAATTTTTTCACCATGTTTACATTGAAACTCTGGTCTAATGTATTGATTTTTAGATCGTTTGAATAACATTCAAGAAGTTACACTAGAATCAAAAGTGGGCCGAATGGAACATTGCATCGGAGGTACCAGAATGCGGCCTGTCAAATGATATACATTGTATATACGCTCTTACACAGTAGGGTAAGGGTATGATAAGTGGATCTGAACATAAATTATATCCTATTCCTACTGAGTAAGAAGGTAGGTATCATTAGGTACGGGCAAAAAGTGATGGTTCACTCGATAACTTGGAAAAGGTTCGTTTCAAATTTTGAACGTTGTAATATTTTTGCAAAACTGCCAGAATGGCCAATATAGCCATACCCCTTCAGGTACCTCCTACACAAATGTACTATTACGCCTACTTCTTGTATTCTAGAAATATCTTATTATTCTATTCAAACATCTAACTAAAAATCAATGCTTAAGATCGAGTTAATGCGGTTAACTTAGTAGCAAATAATTAGATTCCTAGCCACGCCTCTTCTGGCAAATCTCACACTTATTAATTTTGTTCAGTGCAGTTTAACTAAAAATCAATGCTTAAGATCGAGTTAATGCGGTTAACTTAGTAGCAAATAATTAGATTCCTAGCCTCGCCTCTTCTGGCAAATCTCACACTTATTAATTTTGTTCAATGCAGTTTAGAACCCACATAAATTGTTACTTAGTGTGTGATATTTGCTTAAATTGTTAACCCGGTAATATAATATTTATAGCGGTAGACGCCTCATTCTGGTACCTACGGTACAAATGCACAATTCTGCCCCTTTTTTATTCTTGAAAAAATGTTATTGTACTCATACGATCTAAACCAAATCAGTACCTAAGACCTCCAGTGGAAGTGCAGCATTACGCCCACTTTTATTATTCGCATAATAATTTTGTTACGATTCATAGGATTCTACTGAAAATTAGTAACTAGCTACCATTATTTAGACTAGCTGATGAAAAGTTGGAGCCCAAGGTTACGTTAGGTTGAAAGCGTAGCTCGCCAGGAGGAGGCCTAAAGGTCCACTGTTGAACCCTAACAAAAGGATAGAGTGAAGAGTTATAGGAAGGAGAGGGGGTATATACATGTAAGAGACATGTGTGATAGTTATTCAGTTTTATTTTGTTGTAGATCATGGCCACGAAAAACTCAGTACTATTTAGGCAATGGATGACGTAATAAAGAAAAGTATAAATTCAACTTATGAGCGAGGGTATATGTAAGTCGGATTAACCGATTGAAAGTTTTTTTTACTTATTTTTAATTAACAACATGACAAGAAATTTCAAATATAGCCACGCCCCTTTCTGCCATAGAAGTTTTAAAACTGCGTACGAGTCGGGTCACCCTACAGAAATTTTTAGTATTCTGCAACATTTTTTTATTTTTTTGTACTATCATATGACTAAAGTGGTTGCCACGCCTCATTATAAAAACCACTCGAAGAGATACTTAAAAATTCAGATAAGGACAGTGAAAGTGAGAGTTTTTGAATATTAAAGATACTTAGTAGGAAAATAAAAAGTGTTACACACGTTTTATGCTGTAAAATAATAAGTACTGAATGTTTTTGGACCAAATATTTCTTAATATATTTATTGATGTATAAGATACAATATTCAAAAAGAGTCTACTTATTCGAAATGTCCACCTTTTGCCTTTAAACACGCCTTAGGTCGCACTGGCCAATCGTCAATAGCTGCACGAACCTCGTCCATTGGAAAATTGGCCACAGCTCGAACCAAAGCAGTCTTAAGATAAACAATGTTGGGGTATCTTTTGTGACAAACCTTGTCCTCTAAAACCATCCACAATTTGTAATCCAATTGGTTCAAATCTGGACTGCCTGAGGGCCATTCTTCAGAGGAAATGAACGCTGGCAAATTGTTTCGAAGCCACGCCTGGGACGTTTTAGCCTTATGGGCCGGCGCAGAATCCTGCTGGAAAGTCTATGGCTGGTTTTGGAACAGGGAATTGCTAAGAGGCTTCACAACAGCTTCCAAAACTGTTTCTTAGAAAACTTTGGCAGATGTTTTGACTCCTTGTTTGCAGAAATGCAGGTCAGTGACCCCGACGTAATAGACGCCCCAACCATGACTAAAGCTGGGTAATGATCCTTTTCCACACTTGGGATCAGTTCAGATGCTTCCTTAGATGGCTGCGAATACACTCTATCATTTTTCTTGTTAAATTTTTCCTGAACGGTAAAAATTTTTTCATCGGTGAACAAATTTTTCTGTGCAAGTTATCAGCGTGCTTCACCAAAAGACGTTTGCATTTTTCAATCCTATTTTTTTAAAGCTGCAGTCAATAAATGTCCGGTACGTCGTTTGAAAGCCTCAAGTCCCAAGTCTTTTTTAATGATTCGACTCATGGACTTTTGCGTGATATTCATCTCACGGGCCATGATTTTCTGTTTTCGGAGCGGATTTCTGTGAATTCTTGATTTAACGGCTTTGATGACATGCGGTGTTCGAAAAGAGCATGGGCGGCCCGACCGGTGGCTGTCTTTTACATCTCCAGTCTCCTGAAACAGTTTTATGCATCGGTAGATGAACATTCGGTTAATCCCTAGTGGCCGGAGCGTTTTGAAAATATCGTTTTTTTTTCATTTCACGCTTAAAAAGCGCTATTACAGCGATACGGTTGTTATTATCTGACCACTCCATGATGAAAGTTGAAACAATTTTATAATCCCGTTACAGACTAACGCTATTGACGTTAGCTTTCAAAATCCATATGACATCAACGGGGTATGTTCAGTTCTACTATTGACATGGGTGTGTTGAATGTTATAACAGTATTTATATCCCTACTAAGTATATTAAATAACTACACGACAGAAGCTTCAAAATCAAGCCAGGCCCCTTTTTTGTCAGATGGTAATTAGCAGTAATAAGAGTCTCATTTTCGTCTTTATAGTCCTACTACCTTCAGTTTAAGGCCATTTCACTACTATCGTCACATAACCTTTCAGCCTATGCTTTGCTCCATATCGTCATCTATAGGTCATCCAAAAGAATTTTTTTAAATGAAAAAAATATAAAATTTTAAATAACGTGTGGTATCTTTATTGTTTATTCAAATGAACCTTTCATGCCATTTATTGTTTGAATATAATTTCCTTTGAATGTTGGCCGTAAATTACCTCTCAATAGATCTATACCTATAGTTTGAGCAGCTGTGTGGTATTTTTAAACCAAATGACGTCAAGATTCCGGGCTCCAAATTCGGGTTGCAAAAAGTGCGATATTATGGTGCGAAAGCGAGCACCATTCATGGTCTCGTTCCAGCTATCATCAAACCCTATTAAAAAAAATACCTCTAGATTGTTCACCCTTTATAAGATATTCTAGCAGGGAGAGAGTTATCAGGTATCTCCATTTATCGTTGCCACAAAAGGCACCACAGACTCGTTTCTGCAAGTGCCGACATCAGCAACACCAACTGGCAACCACGAATGGAGTCTACACTACAGAATCGACCATTGAAGTCCTTATAAACTGTGCTAATGGGTTGTAAGTATTTAGGAAAAAATGCTCATTGCATTGTCTACGCTTCCCTCTTGCTCCGCCATGTCGTTCTGTGTCCTTTTTCTGTGTTACCGCAAAAAGCTTCCTTGTTTCACAAAGAGTAGAAAATGCGGTCTCCGTATATTAGAGCCATTCATTGTCGAAATGGAATTCTTAGCTTGCATAAAGTGGAATGTGGTGGCACGCTACGTTGTACGTGTACAACTGGTCCTAGATACACCAGGAACATTTTGTTTTGTTTGTGTTTCGAGTGGCTTACCTTACAAAGGATGCACACGAAAAGAATTTTTTTTAAACAATTCCTGCTTTTTTTTATGGTTTTAAACGCGCCAACCACCCACGATGTTGGCATTTAGTTGGCTGCACCAACCAAGAGTAGTTGGCGATAAGAAAGCTATATCTGCAGCAGATTTACGGGAGAACAAGAGCAACAACTCCGCAGTTCATAAATTATTCAAGTTATGTTCTAAAGAAAAATGTGTATTGGTTCCCTCGAATGTTAATGTTAAGTTATGAGCTCACTAAGAAGGCTTCTTATGTTCGGGTTTTTTGTTAAGCTTGCCAACAGTTCATTCTTGCAATTGTTAGGAGATTTTCTTTAAGAGACCCAACAACGTTGCATACTTGGGCATCTTTAAATGGTTTTTCAGTACAAACATAAAAAGGCGGGAGTGTTTTTGAGGCATAGAATTTTAAAATGTAAAAGAACACAGTTTTATTTTCTTTATTGCACTGACGTTGGTTTTGTTTGAAGATTAAGCTTGTATAAAGGGTGGTACAACCATAATGCACAATGTTAATTGTGAGCCATACCTTAACGTTAAGTTTATTGCCCAAGGTTATTTGACATTTGCTTGTTTCAGTCTTTAACAAATTCAATCATGGAGAGGTACACAATTGAGCAGCACATTAAGATTTTTAAAGGCTTTTGCAAAAATCTGCTCTCAAATCTAAATGCATTTTGTGCACTTCCTCGATTTTTTTGGTCTCATAATCGACCAAATGTATCCACATTGGATTCGTAAACAAGCAGAATTGCCGCCAAATGAAAATCAACGTATGATTGTTGAAAAGCCGATACATTCACAACGAGTGATTGTTTGGAGCGGTTTATGGGCTGGCGGCGTAATCGGGCAGTACTTTTTTAAAAATAAGGTCGGTCAAGCATTTACCGTCAATGGGGTTCGCTATCGCAAGATGATAATGGACTTCTTGTGAATAGAAATTGAGGATTTGGACCTGGAGGATATGTGGTTCCAACAGAATGGTGCCGCTTGCCACACAGCCAATGTAACAATGGCTCCTTTGTGCGAGAAATTCTATGGCCGTGTTATCTCACGTCAAGGCGATGTGAATTGTCTGCCAAGATCATGTGGTTTTCACTGTTGCACTTATTTTAAAGAAAATGTGTACGTCAATAAGCCATGAACAAGACAATAGCTCAAGAATGAGATAATTCGGTACATTGTGTCTCAGAGTCATTGGAAATATAGACAATCGGATAGAAGTATGCCACCGAAGCCGTGGCTAGCATTTGGCCGATATTTTGTTTCACACATCCCAGTCAAAGATCCTTCTATCATAATAAAGGATATTAAGATAATTCTTACCCTTTATATATTTAACTGAAACATTTTGTTGCGAATGCGAGTATTCCAAAGTTGAATTATTCGAAAGCAAATATTTCAAAATTGGTTTTTGCGAAAGCGAATATTACAAAATTGTTTTGTTTTTTAATGCGATCGCGCATGTTTAATATGATTCGAATAGTTCGCATACGCAAATAATTGTTAAATAAACATGGCTTGATTTAAAAGAGAATTAAACAAATTTCGTAGAAAATATTTTAAAAAATTTAAGATTGTATATGGACTTTTCCTAAATGACATAAAACACATTTCTGCACGTAGAAAAAAGTATGGTTGGGATAAAAATATTCGAAGAGCATCATAATATTTTTGAAGAGCATCATACTACCATAACCATATATGGTAAAACAAAATATAATCTTCACAACAATTATACAATTGTTGATGGATTAAAATACAATTATACTATAAGTTTAATCTTCACAACCATACTATGATCCTCACAACCGTAGTATGTTTCACATACAACCATAGTATGATCCTCACAACCATATTATGATTCACACGCAATCATATTATAATATAACTATAACCCTATTATGATCACACACAATTTAACTATTATCCCCAAAATTATTTATTAGAATTAAGTTAATTTCTAGGCAATAAATTTGAATTATAACAATTATTTAAAAATACATTAAATTCAAAATAATTGGAGTGATTTATTTAACAGAAGAAAAAATCAGTTTAAAAAACGTTAGCTATTTTATAAAAAATATTTCAGTAAAACAAAGCCAATGCAGTTTGTTCAAAAAATTTAATTTTCATAAAAAAGTACTACGAGTATCAGTGCATTAGATTGTAACAATAACATTGATCTAAAAAGCATATTAAAATTGGAAAAAATTACAATCATACTAAAAAAACTAAAAAAAAAACAATACTTATGTCGCACCAACCATATTTAAAGTATATTTATGCTACAACCAAATTTTCATTTCTACAATTGGGTAATACTACGATTGTTACATTTCAACAATAATCGTTGCTACGAACATACATTTATTGCGGAGAACATATTATTGTTGCCGTGACCAAAGAGTAACCATATTTGTTCTTTGCGTGTGGCAAGTTTGAACACTCTAGCACTCTTAGTTTAGAGAGTCGTGTTTTCAACAGACGGAGACGAGTAGATCATCTTAGAATTTTATGAGATCATTAATACTTTGTAGGGACATAAATACTATTACAACCATGAACACACCCATTTCAAAAGTAGAACTGAACATACCCCGTTTATGTCATATGGGTTTTGAAAGCTCAGTAGCTTAGTCTGTTACGGGATTTTAAAATTGTTTTTACTTTCAACATGGAGTGGTCAGATAATGAGAACCGTATCACTGTAATAGCGCTTTTCTAGTGTGAAATGAAAAGAAGCGATATTTTCAAAACGCTCCGGCCACTAGGGATTAGCCGCATGTTCGTCTACCGATTCATAAAACGGTTTGAGGAGACCGGAGATGTAAAAGACCGCCACCGGTCGGGCCTCCCACGCTCTGTTCGAACACCGCATGTCATCAAAGCCGTAAAATCAAGCATTCACAGAAGTCCGCTCCGTTGGATCTTTATCTAAATCTGAACCGATTATATCATTTTAAACAAAGTCCGTCGTTGGCCCAAACAACTAACTTCTGCCAAACTGCATTGATAAAGAATGTAATATACGGCTTCTAGAACTAAAAACATAAAAATCGGATCAACATATGAGTGGAAGCTATAACTAAATCTGAATTGATTTTCTTCTATTTCAAAAGCGTCCGTCCTTGGTACAAAAAAACAACGTTTGCAAAATTTCGGACAACAATTGTGACCTGTAGTTAGATTACACGCTTCAGATGGATAGACGGACCGATGGCTATTAAATTAACACACCTAATACATCACGTTAACAGGGGGATAAAAATAGCGTCTTTAAAAATTATAATAAAACAATTTTAAATAAAATTTATCCATTATTTTTTTTAAATATTTTTTTTTTTTGAGTTCAGTTTGAGAAACTACACCAGAAAATTTATAATATTACTTTGACAACATGACTGTTGCCTCATGTAATTTCGACACTGACCTGTGGACCGTAGGAGCCCAAGAACTGACCATCTCGTCTAATAGAGCGATTTATAATAAATATTTAAATATGGGTACTCATTATAAGGATCATTATACTCCAATTCATATATTGATTTATTTCGAATATTCGGCTAAGATTAAGGATAACTCTCATGGACCCTTGGGTCCATAAAAAGAATTTAATATTTGACTGTCAGGGCAGCTTAATGAAGTCTCTTAATGGGGGCTAAATCAAAAATCATTGACCGAAATAATCTTTTAGAGCCTTATACTAAATTTGAGCAAGATGAAACTTAATTTTGCAGCTTCTAGCACGTCAGGACTTCATATCATATCAAATGCGTCCGGTTAAAATGTGGACAAATGGTTAATGAAAACAATGGAATTTTATTACAAATTCAAACAGAAATTATGTTGTGGTCTTAAACCTGTTTTTATGACCAAAGTTTACTAGTTTATTTTCGTCCTTTTTTCGTACTTTTTCGTCGCAATTAATTCTAATGCATTCGCAGAGTTTAAAAGTGGCGACAACCTCTTCATTTCTAAATGGAAAAAAATATTATAAATTTTTCGGAAAAAGGCGGACACTGGAATTTCGGTAAATGCCGGGGTTTTTACTTAATCTTTAACAGTCGGTTTTTTCAAAACACCGAATGTCGCTTTTCTGAAAACACTCTACTTACCACTTCATCGAGGGCTGTTTCCACTGATCTGCCGGTAAGATACGCGTGTTAGGCCCCACTGAGGATTAGGCTGTCACAAGTTCTCTAACATGAATGTCCAAGAGACTTTCTTAGGTTTTTAGAAGAAATAATAAGAGTCTAATTTTATGTCTAATGGTTTATTGTTTCCACTTTGGGGATAAAGGTCACTTTGAATGATCTTGTCGATAGTGCTTTTACTCATACTCATCTTGTCTCATTCAAAACTAACATCTATTCGCCTCCGTTAGGAAAGCTCAACTAATTTATTATTTACTTTGTTTAAAACTTTGGAAGCAATTTCTTAAGATTTTCAAGCCCCCTTTTACTAAATGAAATACTTTAACAATATTCTTTTATTTTCTTTTCAGGGTCTCTGTGTGGCCACATTCTTCTGTTTCTTCAATGGCGAAGTTATGGCCCAAGTAAAGCGTCGTTGGCGCACAGTGTTCCTGAGCAATCGACCGCGGGCAAATTCCTACACCGCCACTCAGGTCTCGGTAAGATTTTGTATACTTATGTGTGTGTGCGTGTAAGTGTTGGCCGCTTTTTTTCTTTCGATTCACCCCCCTTCACTAGATAATTATCATTCATTCAGTTTTTATAATGAGTTTATGCATTAATCAAATATTCGATGAACTGAAAGGGATTTTTAACCGAACAGAATAATGAATTGCCCGCAGTCATATGCAGAAATTGACGTCGTTTGCCAGAATGCAGATTTATGTAAAGGGTGGTCCAAAGATAAGTAGATTTTAGAGAAATTTATAAAAATTATTTAGAGGTGTAAGGCAGTTCACTTACAGCGAAAGTTTAAATCTTTAAAATTGACTAGATATTTCTACCGGCTTTAGACCCTTTGTACCTTTCCATTGTCATTATCATTGTCATTATTGAATCAATTGTGACAATTTGTATCATTTCCAATTCTATAGTTAGAATTCAATCCATTTACTTAACAAAGTGGATTTTATTGCACCGTAGATTATCAATCGAACACATTTTGATTAAGCGGAGCAACTTGGGATTCCGATAGCCCATTTCCATTTATGCGAGAACTTGTTGGCTGGCGGTTTTGGGCTCGGTCTCAGGAATGGCTAGGATTGAAGCGTAATTAACCGCATAACATTGGTTAACAATAGCACCCTCTGAAAAAAGTGAAAAAAACCGTTTCGGTCGAAAAAGGTAAAAATTCCAGAAAAATCCGCTCAGAAAGATGCAGGTTGACGTGCGCTCAGAAAGATGCAGGTTAGAGTGCGCACCAGTTTTAAACAAATCTCTTTATTTGATCCACCCTATAGATATTAATTTGTGTAATATTCGTTACAAGTAAGAGGGAATAAATTAAATCATTATATTATGCAATTGCTTACATTAATTTGCTGTATGTCTGATTATAATTAAATTACAAAGGACATCAGTTTGATGTAATTCCAGAATAATCATCAATCATGCCTTTTTAGCATTTTACAGGACCAACCAAAAAGCTAGATGAACAGAGTAAAAATATATCATACTGGTGGGCCAAATTGCTTATGTGTTACCCCCAAATTGAATTGTACCTGGAGTAAAAGGAGGAATAAAGTGATTTTGGTCTTTGTATTACATATGTGACGGCGCATAGAGACAGGGACCTAAGGGTAAAAAAAATCAATTTTCATTTTTTTTTCTTTTTTGATGCGGACAACATCTGAGCATCGAATGAAACCGATCCCATTCCCCAAAAGTGTTCCCTCCCAGAGATATGCGCGCTTTATGAAAGTGAAGTCGACGATTCTAAGCGTAAATAGAAAGGGACCTAATCTTTAAAATGGCTCTCCTGAACAAAACGTTTCATCAACTTTTCACTTTTTTTTGATATGGACAACATCTGAGCATCGAATGAGACCGATCCCATGCCCCAAAAGTGTCCCCTGTCAGAGATATGAGCCTTTTATGAAAGTGAAGTCGATGATTCTAAGCGCAAATAGAAAGGGACCTAATCATTAAAATGGCTCTCCTGAACAAAACTGGTTTTAAACCTTAGGTCCCTTTCTTTTTTGCACGTCGCATATTCTCTTTAATCTCTGCCGCATATTCTCTTTAATCTCTGCCACGGTTTTTAATAAAATTATGGCTTATCGCCATCACCTACTGACCAGTAGAGAAAAGTTGAGGGTTAAAAAAGTATTGTCGCTGAAAGTTTTTTTTTGGAGCATGAATGTCAGTGGCGTACTGTGTCGTAATACAGGCTACGCCAGCAGTTATAAGACTATTGGCAAAATGTATATATATTTCTGGTCTAATAATGAAAATTCGAATATATATCATCAAAAATGGTTTTATTTTTTAAAGTATTCTCCAGCATGATTTATACACTTTTGCATGCGCTTAAACGAATTCTCGAAGCACTTTTTCCACGCCGACTGAGACACCTCCAAAACATGGTTTTTGAACGCTTCAACAGCTGCTTCGGGCGATGAAAAATGATGACCACGCATTTGTTTCTTGATGCTAGGGAATAAGAAAAAGTCATTGGGTGCCAAGTCAGGGCTGTACGGCGGATGACCAATCAATTCGACGTTTTGGCCGGTCAAAAAGGCGCTGGTTTAAGCCGATGTTTGAGAGCTCGCATTGTCTCGCTCGTCTTTAAGCGAGCGTCGTCCACGATTGGACTCATTAAACAGTTTTTCACACTGCTATAGGATGGTGCTTCATCGCAATACAAAGATTTTAGTTCATCGATGCACTCTTGTCGTGATAAGCCACGTCGAAAGTTGTGAAAAATGATCGCACGAAAATGTTAACGAATTAGTTCAATTTTTTTGCCAAATTGATTTTTTTCAAGTCACTGTAAACAACACAACTGATGGTCGTACGTCAAAACGTTCTTAGTACGTTTATGCTAAAAAATATGTCAAACTTTCCAATGGAAATGTCAGATGGCGCCAGGCAACACATAGTGTTTCCTAGGTCAGAAATATTTATAGCAACCCTCATAACCGCAAAATTCGTTCATTTCCAGAAGAAATTATTTCCCCCTACTAGAAACTTTGAACTTTTGTTGCGTAGTTACAACAGCGAACACAACGGGATTTAGTTACTACAAAAAATGTATTTGTTGTCACCAAGAATTACACAGTGTAACAAAAAAGAATGAAGTCAAAATACCTGGTAAAAGTTGAATTACTCAATCAATACCAAATAAGAGTTGAAAAACTCAATCAGTTTCTAAAAATGACACCGAATTGTATTCGTAAGAACACTTTCTTTATTATTCAGTTCAAAAATTGTTCTGTTCCTTTAAAAAAATTCTGTGTAAAAACGCCTCCAAAAATTTTTACAAAAAATACAAAAAAATTTAAAAAATGAGTTTATAGGATAAAACCGCAGATTTTTTTTTCAGATTTTCAGATTTTTTCAGTGTGATTTTGAAAGTGTACTTAGTAGGGACGTAAATACTGTTACAACTTTGAACACACCCATTTTAATAGTAGAACTGAACATACCCCTTTAATGTCATATGGGTTTTGAAAGCTAACCTCAATAGCGTTAGTCTGTAACGGGATTTTAAAATTGTTTCAACTCTCATCATGGAGTGGTCAGACAATGAGTAACATATCGCTGTAATAGCACTTTTCAAGTCTGAAATGAAAAAAAGCGATATTTTCAAAACGCTCCGGCCAATAGGGATAAGCCACATATTCGTCTACCGATGAATACAACTGTTTGAGGAGACTGAAGATGTAAAAGACCGCCACCGGTCTTTTACATGCGCGGTCATCTATGGAAGCATTTGAACTGATCCCAAGGGTGGAAAAGGATCATCACCCAGCTTCAGTCATTGTTTGGGGGGGTGTCTCTGACGATGGAGTCACTGACCTGCATTTCTGCGAACAAGGAGTCAAAACACCGGCCAAAGTTTACCAAGAAATGGTTATGGAGGCTGTTGTGAAACCTCTTAACAATTCCCTGTTCCAAAACCAGCCATGGACTTTCCAGCAGGATTCTGCACCGACCCATAAGGCTAAAACAGTCCCAGGCCTGGCCTCGAAACAATTTGCCAGCGTTAATTTCCTCTGAAGAATGGCCCTCAGGCAGTCCAGACTGGAACCATTGGATTACAAATTGTGGACGGTTTTAGAGGACAAGGTTTGTCACAAAAGATACCCCAACATTGGATCTCTTAAGACTGCTTTTGTTCAAGCTGTGGCCAATTTTCCAATGGATGAGGTTCGTGCAGCTATTGACGATTGGCCAGTGCAACTTAAGGCGTGTATAAGGGCAAAAGGCGGACATTTCAAATAAGTAGATTTTTTTGGATACAATATACATCAATAAATATATTAAAAAATATTTGGTCCAAAAACATTGAGTACTTTTTATTTACAGCATAAAACGTGTGTAACAGTATTTATGTACCTACTAAGTATACACCATTCGAAAGGCCGCAGTTTCTTGTTCTTCCCAAATCAGCCGAAAAACTTAAAATCGGTTGATATTCAACCAAGTTACTGGCATATAAGTGCGTAAGATCCGAAAACCCGGTTTTTTACCCGTAACTCCAGATTTTGGAGGTGTTTCGAAAATTTCAAAACCGGTTTCTTGTTGTACTTAGCAAGAGCTACACGAAAAATAATATTATATCCAGGTATTATTCCTCCATGTACTTCTCGTTGATTGGTTGCCATAACCACCTGTAGTGGCAACCAATAGTTTTACTGAATCGACTTTTTGGCTGTAATAATCGTAATATTATTATAGCTACAACCTTATGGTAAGTCGAGCCATGTAACCATCAATACCATGAAATGTTGGTGAGTCCAACAGAAACTATGTTCATCCAACCGAATATTTCTAGTTCGGAACGATTTCCAACTGATTTTTTTCTGTGTGCGGTCAATATGCAGGTGTAGCTTTTACGTAATTTTCAGAAAACGCACCGCTTGCCAGTAGTTGATCCACCATTGGGCAACGTTTGTAGTTTCTCTGTCTGACTAGTCGCCTTATGTTGTTGTCTGTACTTTTTTCTTCTTTTTGCCTGGACTTAAATATAAAACTTAAAACTACTTCAATTCCTTATTTTGAATCTGTTAAGATCATTACTTCAAGTTCATTTTTACTCTTTGAAAGTTTGCTTTTATTTTGGTTTGATGACATCTTGTAGCTGCTACTGTTTTGTTTTTTAATTTTGATTTCCCCCTTTCCTCCCCGATCACCTCATTTATAGTTTCATTTACATTTCACCCAATTGGCTTAGACAAAAAGAGAAACAAAAAGTTTTCAAATTGAAAACGAAAAACCCATTATCATTATCTTTGCGAGTTTATATACCAAAATTCTCAGTTCTTTTGATTTCAGTTCGTACGCTGCGGTCCCGCCATGCCCGGTGAAGAGAAGGTATGACTAAAAGATTTGTCGTCAGTGGCCAGCAAACGACGTGCATCGAGTGCTGTCTCCTCCTGCCAAAGCACTGTCCTCGCCGGCGAGGGACATCATCGCCAACGATCCCATAGCAGTGCCACGCAACAGTTCCAAACAACGCATCATCGAAGTGCTACTGGTGGTGGTGGTCTTTTAAATGGCTTGAAAAAGGTGAATATATTTCGACGCAACACTTTGGAAAATTCACGCATAAGGCAACCGTTGATGGAGGAGTCACAGACAGTGGCATTAACGCCGCATCATCAACACCACCACCACCATCATCATCCACATCATGATGCGGCAGCAACTGCAAATGCCATGGGTGATGGTCTGACGACATTGCCCTCGGATATTAATGCCACTATTGTGGAAGAGCACGAGGGTGATGGCACGATAAGGGAGACACAAGCGCTATACGATGCCCCGGCAACAACATTATCCGGCAACAACGCAGTGGCAACAGCAATAGTAACATCGGCAACAACAAAAATGCCATTGACGACAAATTCATATGACAGATTAAGTTCACATACAACGACTGCTTTAGTTTCTATAGCAAGTACAGCAACAGCAACATCAGTATCTACAACAACGGTAGCAATACCAACAGCAATATCTTACTTGAACTCTACACCCTCATCGACAGCTTCATCATTAGCAACAGCAGCAGTTGCAGCAACAGCTGCTTACAATGAAATGAATATAAATACCAGAAATGGCAATACAAACATTGCTAAAAGTTCAGCAGCACTACCAGCCACAACCAAAGCATACCCGGCAACATCGACAATTGCTGCAGCTCGCAGCAGCAGTAGCAGTATCGGCAGCATCAGCAATGGTGGCGATGTTGTAATGCGGCCTAGCACGGGTGCTAGTGGTGGCGCTGTTGCTACCGGTGTGGTGCTGGTAACCACCACCAATAACAGTTTAAGTTTACATGACCACATGTTGGTCGATGAGTCCCTTTAGACTCCTCCAGCTGTATTTATTCGCCCACGTCCATCGTCGCAGAACTGCTTTGCCACGTACTCGTAGTTGTGGATATGGCTCCTCCTTCTGCATCCATTTATCTGAATAACAATATCATAATTATAATTTAAGTAATTTCTATAAAATATTCGCTGCGCCCGAGTGCTTGTCGGTCGGGTTGTAAACAATTCAAGCAAGTTCCACCACCCCTCACTGTCTTTTCCCTCACAGCTCTGTGTAAGCGGCATAACTTTGATGGAAGTTTTTTAATTGGGACTAGCCTTTGTTGGTTGTGTGGCCGCCTTTTCTCTTGCGGCTTTAGGTCAAGTTTAAATGAATAAACTAAAGTCTGAGTTTAATTAAACTTTTGCAGTCCATTGCAGTGATGCGAGAGATTTTAGATTTACTAACACATTTTCATATTTTAGTTATTTTTTGTATAATTACTTTAAGGACCTGAGAACTGTTGTCAAATCTTAATGGCTCATGGGATTATGTAAAGTGTGACGCATACGTAATAAAATTTGGAAATAAATATAAATCATACGCCCGGAGGAGAAAATAAATACTGTAAATCAAAATACAAGTTAAAAAGGGCCGACTATGACATACCCTTAACCACTCTGTTATTCAGATATGTTAGGCCACTGGAGTTTAAGAAAGGTCGGACTTGTTGGGACTAGGACACGGACAAATATGGACCACCTACTTCAGATAAAACAATTAGTCGCACAAAGGGATTATGTGTGCTTTCTGGAGCTGAATGACCGTTACAGTAATTTTTTTTTAAAGGACCAGTACTTCGGGGTATGGTTCAATTTAGCCTAGTCCACCCATCCGTAAGTGTTTCCGTTAAAAGAAAGATCGCGTTCAAATTAATAAACCTAGGACTCTGAAATTTCGCCTTAAGGTCACAAGCTGCTTACGATTGAAATAGACGAAATCGACTATGGGAAAAATATTTCCCTTTAATGCATAGGCTGTTTTTTAGAGTGTGGTTTTCAAGAAGAAATAAAACGCAAATAATCTAATGTTATGGCCAAGAAATTAGCTTTATTGTAAAGAAAAGGTGTTGTCATAAAGTTTTAAAAATGATTTCGGGCCAATAGCCGCCGCGACTGTCTAGAATAAATTCCAACCAAGAGGCCCAATTTTCGACCACTTTTTGCAGCATTTGGTGCCGTCTGTCAGTTGGTGCTCTGTAACATTCAGAAATTATTACTGAAGTATCTTTAGAAAAAAAATAAGACTCCGTTTCTCCAGAAAAGAGTTTTTTGATCTAAACGTAATAATCTGCTGCCACCATCAATTATTGGTACTAAAGTAACATGTACATCACAATTGGTTGGTTGCCATAACGCCAGTTGTAGCAACCGAAAATTTAAACTTAATTCGGTTGGTATACCTGTGTTTTGGCTGTGAATACCCTAATATAGTTATAGCAACCATCATATGAAATATCGAACCTTGTTACCATCAATACTGTGGAATATTGGTTATTGCAACAGAAATACGGTTTATCCAGGCTAATTTTTGTAGTTCGGACCGATTTCCGACTATTTTTTCTCTGTGCGTACCGATGGCGAAAATTCTGATCAGGTCAAATTATTTTGTATATTTTTTTAGTTTTATTTATATTTAATTTATAGTTAATTTATTTATATGGATGTATCGTTGGAAGCATTATCCGTTTAAGCCACAAAACATAAACTATCTGATCATTTTTTATTTTCTTTTTATAAATTTTTGGGGATTTCGAAATATGTTTTCGTCGTAATAAAAGTTTTTGTTGTGACTAAAAGCAATAAAATTCTATAGGTTTTATATGTTGTTGTTGAAATAACTAATATATTAACAGCCAACTTAAGTGGCCACAACAAAGAACTAATGTGCTGTTACCAACAATTATTAGTACCAAAGTAACAAGTACTTCACAATTGATTGGCTGCCATAACCGGCAGTTGTCGCAACCAATAGTTAAACTGAATTCGGTTTGTACAACTGTGTTATTGGCTGTCCATACCGTGATTTGGTTGTAGAAACCATCATATGATATCTCGAACCATGTTACCATCAGTACAATCAGTTTATCCAACCGAATTTTTGTGGTTCGAACCGATTTCCAACTGTTTATTTCTCTGTGTGTACGAACTCATATATAGATTATTTTTTTGTCAGGGGTAATGGTCGGACGCATGGCCCGAAGTGACCAGAAAAACAGACTAATATTAGAAAGCTATTCGGAATTAGACGGTATATTTTACATAGAGTATTTCTCTATTGCTTTAGGGTGTTACAAATATAATCACTAAGTCAAATTATCCTGATACCACACCACCTGACAACCGAATTGGTGTAAATTCATCAGCACACTTAGGTGCTCATCCCAGTAAACATTGGTTCAAATTCGGGTAAAAAAACAAAATTTAAACGGCGGCAGGTATGCCACCTCGTAAATTCCGACAACTTTACCTAGGAGAGCTTAATCGCTATGCTATGTAAAAGCATCTATATTAAATGCACGAGACGTTTGGTTCCATGAGTGTGTAATTTCACAACTCATAGGCTTGAGAGATTTTCCCCGTTTGTTCTACAATGTGAATTAAGACGTAGTTGTAAATACTCAACGTGTAATTTTGGCGTATGGTCGGTCGTTATCATGGCTTTAGCACATACAGGCAATTTGTTGCACTCCTACACGTTTGAACATGGGGCGCTTTAGTCTTTATATATGTGACGCGCAAAATAGAAAGGGACCTAAGGGTAAAACCCAGCTTTGTTCAGAAAAGCCATTTTAAAGATTTAAATACGTGTATCTTTGGTGTACCATCACATTCATAAAACGCGCATATCTCTATGAGGGAACACTTTTGGGACATGGGATCGGTCTCATTCGATGCTCAGATGTTCTCCACATCAAAAAAAGAAAAAAAATGAAAATTGATTTTTTTACCCAAAGGTCCCTTTCTCTATGCGCTGTCACATATGGGGAACAGGAAGTGTTGTCCGCATTTTGCCCAAAGTGAAATTTTCTCGGACTAGGCTACATTTTAAATTAGAGGCGTTGACAATAAAGCAAAATTGGCTTTATTGAGTAGAAAGCAAATCATGCAACAGTTAAATCATGCAACACTGCATCCACAAAGACTGTCTTTTTGGATTTAGTTTTTGCTTGGAGACATCATCGAAATTTTTTATTTTGAAATGACCGAAGCAGATTGTTAATTGAGAGAATGTTAAGGGCCTTTCTGTGGTCAGAGCTTGAAAATATGGATATCTACAAGTTATATTGAAACTAGGCGAATGAATAATAACACAGTACAACAGCCAATCTGGGGGGTGAGAAGTTCCAAGTCAGGGTGATGGTACTAGGTCAGTATATTAAAACCCTCAAAGGGTTTTGCGTTCGTATGTGCCAGTTAACTTAAGTAACTACACTTAATTGTAAATAAAAGCAGAACGCGTTAATCGATTTCTATGATCTATGTCGCATTTTGTTTATAGGTTATGTGACTTTACGTGAAAGTTATAAGACTCTACACGTTTTTCCGTTTGGGATTTATATGTTTTAAAAAAAAAAAAATTTTGGCAAAATTTTGTTCATAAATTTATTTCTAATTGCAAAAATGTTGATTTGGTAGAGAAACAGTATATTAATGGATTAAAGAAAATGTAATTATTAATTTTTCTCAATTTATTTCAGCAAAATCGAACTAGTCGTTCTCGAGTTATGTCAAACTACGTTTTTGCCAACATTTTACAACTAAGCGAAAAACATCAAGATAAGGAAAAAATGTAAAAGGTCATAAAAAAAAACTGGCACATACGAACGCAAAACCCTTTGAGGGTTTTAATATACTGACCTAGTACCACCCCAGACAATAACAACAAAAATGTTCCACAGTGTAATCGACGCTATGCTCGCATTTGCGAATGAAAAACACTACGACGAGCTTCCATCACATTTTGTTACCCAACATTTGAGATACTATAGCCGAAATAGTCCGTGCTTTTGAATAAAAATTAAGGCCGGAATAATTGATTTGATTTCAAGTTCTTTCCTATCGTTCTTATTTGGTCATGGATGTAAATAGGTGGTTCGAAAACGTTTTGAACAACGAAAGTTCCGAAAAATTTTTCTGTTGCAATCGCCAAATGTTAAAAGTCTTGATGAAAAATCGGTTTGGGATATCATAAGATGAAAGTCATGACAATATGATGGATAAACTAACTATTCGGTTATACGTAGTATTGAACTTAAGTTTAAGTAGATAGCCGTAACCTTCTGGCAACTAATTTTTTTTATATTTTATAGACATTATATTTTTTTCTGCTTGCGGACCGGAGGTGTGGAACTTTGTGTAGATTCCAGTGGTCAGATCCTTTAATATACACGATTCACTATATTGGGGCCTATGTAATGAACCATACTCACTTACACTTTAATAACTCTTGCCCACAAAACAGCCGGTCGGTATTACTTTGTGGAAATTGGTCAGCAATCTTGTTATTTTCGTGTTTTCACCCTGGTATGCTTATACCGAACAAAATACAATTGTAACCGCGATCTCCACCACATGCTGGGAATTTGTTACAGAAAAAACCCATAGATCAAATCGTAAGCAATGGAAGTCCACATGGTCTGCATCCCCTTTGTTTTCCACACAGCCTAGGCACATAAGCAAGCTATCGTATCCAAATCCGTGCATAAATTTAGAGAAAACATCCATGCCTAGTTAAAAATTTCGTAAGGTAGTAATTCTCGTCTCGGTGTGTTTTGCAGCCGGGCAGCATAGCATATCATTATTTAATAGTTTTAGTTCTGTGTTACAACTATTAAGTACAATGAACAAGGATTAACTGGCTCGAGACCTCTTGCATCTACATTTTAATAGATGACAAGTTTTATACAAAATTGTAAAATGACATTGATTTTCGTGTAAACTGCCCACTGCTTTTCTCGCGATCTCTGGTCCATGATGACCTTCATCGGAAAGCTTCGCAGCAATTGTAAAAAGGAAAAACGAACTTTTTAAGACTAGGTTCTCACCAAACGTATGAGAACTACTATTGTTTATCTCACGTGTCAAGTTTTCTTTAAACAACCGTCAAAATTAGAGCTTCAGCTTGTTATAATTGTGAGACGCTTCTTTCCTTTGTATCACACGGAGCCCTTTAATTTTTATATTACCTGACCACATTTACTTAGTAGGGACATAAATACTGTTACAACATTGAACACACCCATTTCAATAGTAGAACTGAATGTTCTACTATTGATGTGTCATATGGGTTTTGAAAGCTAACCTCAATAGCGTTAGTCGGGCCGCCAAGGCTCTGTTCGAACATCGCATGTCATCAAAGCCGATAAATCAATAATTCACAGAAATCCGCTCCGAAAACAGAAAATCATGGCCCGTGAGATGAATATCACGCAAAAGTCCATGAGTTGAATCATTTAAAAAGACTTGGGACTTGGGGCTATCAAACGACGTACCGGACATTTATTGACTGCAGCTTTAAAAAAAATAGGATTGAAAAATGCAAACGTCTTCTGGTGAAGCAGAACAGAAAAATGTTGTTCACCGATGAAAAAATGTTTACCGTTCAGGAAAAATTTAACAAGCAAAATGATAGAGTGTATGCGCAGCCATCTAAGAAAGCATCTGAACTGATCCCAAGGGTGGAAAAGGGTCATTACCCAGCTTTAGCCATGGTTTGGTGGGGTGTCTTATACGATGGGTTCACTGACCTGCATTTCGGCGAACAAGGAGTCAAAACATCGGCCAAAGTTTACCAAGATACCGTTTTGGAAGCTGTTGTGAAGCCTCTTAACAATTCCCTGTTCCAAAACCAGCCATGGACTTTCCAGCAGGATTCTGCGCCGGCCCATAAGGCTAAAACGTCCCAGGCCTGGCTTCGAAACAGTTTGCCAGCGTTCATTTCCTCTGAAGAATGGCCCTCAGGCAGTCCAGATTTGAACCCATTGGATTACAAATTGTGGACGGTTTTAGAGGACAAGGTTTGTCACAAAAGATACCCCAACATTGTTTATCTTAAGACTGCTTTGGTTCGAGCTGTGGCCAATTTTCCAATGGACGAGGTTCGTGCAGCTATTGACGATTGGCCAGTGCGACTTAAGGCGTGTGTAAAGGCAAAAGGCGGACATTTCGATTTTTTTGGATACAATAAACATCAATAAATATATTAAAAATATTTGGTCCAAAAACATTCAGTACTTTTTATTTTACAGCATAAAACGTGTGTAACAGTATTTATGTCCCTACTAAGAAGATTATTTCTCTTTAGCTGCAAGGTATTTAAATAGATTTGGTCAATTTACTTAGTACACCGAACATTCATATTTATCCATGTATTACATTAGGTTTTCCAAAATTTAATGCTAAATGACCTGCTTCCCTGTCTGATGCAACCATAGGAGTATTACCAAATATTTTAAAAATTGCATTCTGAACAAACTCCACCTTTACAGCAGGAGCATGGAAATACTTGAACTTTACATCTTAAGGGCACAAGTTTGAATATGTTCTGTTGCTTTGTATACGCATATGAATATTTTGTATAAATTCTATGTTTGTTCACTAGATATTTGTTAGCCAATTGCGAGTCTGCCATCCGAGCCCTTAAGAAATTCGTGTTTTGGCCGCAATAGAAGAGGGGTATTCATTTCCAAAAGCGCGATTCCTATAATTTCTATAATGCATTATTATTGGAATTTTTTGTTGCATATACGAAGTTAATACGCGTAGACCACCATGGTGCGATGGTTTGTGTGCGCCACAATTAACCCAGGTTCATATTCCAATAGAAACATTAATCATTTATTAGAGATAATTCTGTTAATAAACGGTGTGAATTGTAAAAATTCGGTTAAAAAAGGAAGACTTTCCTTTACAATCAACAAATACTTGAAATTTGGTTCGTCATGCCATAAAATGGTAGATATGATCATATAACGATGTATGCTTCTACCTATTCTGTCATAGAAGAAGTTTATTGCTGTTGTTTGTCAGAACCGATAGTTGTGGCAAATGTTATATCAACCGAAAGGGTTAGTTGCCTCCACTGAAAATTGCCGTGGACCCAATCAACATTCGGTTGCAGCAATGGAATACATGAATAGTACGTGCAACCACCAACATTTGGTTGGCATAATTCGGTTGTGGCAACAAATATGTTCTCTGCGTGCAGTTATTCGCAAAAAACGACAATCGGACAGTCTTTTAATATGGTAGGAAATATTTCAGTAAATCGCCTGTGTTTTCTCACTCTGACTTAATACTTAATCAAGCAAAGTTGAGACCTTGTAAAGTAGAGACCTTGTCGCTTGTGGAGTAATTCACTCTTTCAAAAATAACAACTAATTTCGTTCGGTGCTTCCAATTATTGCTTATCGCAACATAAAACTCCTAAAAATAAAATGTTTATATTGATTCATTCACAAGTAAAAAATGTTTCAGTTAATACGACGGTTAATACGACTTACGTTTACCCTCACTCAAAAGTGGGCGGAAAGATGTGGGCGGATGTACCAGAATGGGTAGTGTCATCCAGTCTTTTCGCACGCGCATATAAAGCAATTACGAAAGTAATAAGGGGTTCGCAATTTAAGCGAATTCCATGCACTAGGAGACAAGTTATATAGATTCTAATATGCTCTGAAACAGGTTCATTTGTGTCGGAGGAACCAGTTGGGTCGTGGCTAGGAATCCAGTTATCTGCCACCGTATTATCCTTATAGCTCTTGTCTTGAGGTACCAGAATTGGGAGTATCAACCTTTTTTTCATATGCAAGTACCAAGCTGGTTTTAAAATATTACTGTATTCACAATTAAATCCTTTTTTTACGCACTGGTAGATAAGTAATGTAGGTCTTAATCTGCACTGAAATAGGGTCATTAGTGTACGAGGTACCAGAAGGGGCAAGGGTAGGAATCCAGTTATTTGTCACCAAGTTATTCTTATAACTGTGTTCTTAACTTTTGGTTATGAGCTAGATCTTATAAATAAGATTAAATATATTACAAAAACAGCAAAGTGGGCGCTATGATGAAAATATGTGGGAGGTACCAGAATGGGGCGTGTCAACCACTTTTTTATATGCAAGTACCAAGCCGGTTTGAAAATATTGCAGTAGTCACAATTAAATTCTTTTTTACGCACTGGGTGACAAGTTATGTGGGTCCTCATTTGCACTGAAGCAGGGTCATTCGTGTAGAAGGTACCAGAAGAGGCGTGGCTAGGAATCTAGTCATTTGCCACCAAGTTAACCTTATAACTGTGTTTCCAAGTTTTGATTATAAGCTAGATCGTAAAAATGCTATTAATGATATTATAAGAATACCAAAAGTGGGCGGTATGAAGCTTGTCCATGGGAAGTAGCAGAATGCAAGTACCAAGCTGGTTTTTAAATATGACACTATTTAGTGAAAAGTTATGTGGGTTCTAATCTGTGTGGGAGGCTCTAGAAGGGGCGTGAGTAGGAGTCAAATTCTCTGTCAGCAAACGAGTTTTGTAACTTTCTAATTCTTAACTATCGTTTTTTAATGAGATCATGAAAATAAGAATAAAGATATTATATGAATTCCCAAAGTGGGCGTAATGGTAAATTTGAATACGAGGTGCCAGAAGGTGTGATTTTTAATCCCATAGGCAGTTTAAGAAAAAAAATTATGACATGCAAAATTGAAAACCCTACGACAAGAGTGGAAGACACACCTCATTCTTGTACCTTCCGTGCAACCATTCCGCCCAATTTTAGTACTAATATTTTAAATATCGTCCCGTTCAACCATTCCGCCCAATTTTAGTACTCATATTTTAAATATCGTTTATGATAGTTTTTTTCTTTTTGTTTTTATTTATTCGGTCTTTTATCATTATTATGACTTGAACAGTTTTTATTCTGGTTCGAGAACTTTTTCGTTTTTTAAAAAACAACGTAAAAAGAAGAATTTGGTGAAATGTATTTGCTACGGTTCGGCTGTACAGCTGTTTCTAAACCCACCAAGATTTTTCTTCAGCAGTCTTTGGCAACGATTAGTTCGGCAACAAATCAAATGGCAAATACGGGAGACTCATTTTTATTAATGAGAATTAACCTTTGCGTATAGTCTTCGAACTGTGCGTAGAGCAATCTTCAACGCGCAATATCATTTCCACCAATTCCGTTTCCGGTCGTCGTTGAAAACCACAAAAGCACAAACAAAGTGTGCATGTTTCTGTGCGTACATGTACAGTCTGCCTGGCAAACGTAGCAAATACATTTCACCAATTTCTTCTTTTTACGTTGTTTCTAAAAAGAAACAACAAAAAGGTCTCGAACCAGAATAAAAACTGTACAAGTCATAATTGTTTATGATATTCTGCTAAAAAATAGCAATTAGAAAATCGATAACAAAGTTCACTTGGTGGCGAGAAATTGTAGTCATAACCACGCCCCTCTTGTATCTCCCACAAAAATAACTCTTTCAGAGCAAATATTGAAGCCCACATAACGTTCATACTAATGCATTAATTTCGCGTTTATTCTGCGATATGTTTATTCTATCGTTGTACTCGTATACGCAGAAGACAAATGGTTGCTCCGGCACCTTCTAGTAGTACCTCCCACATAACGACTCTTCATTATCTTTTATTAAAATCGGTACGCTTCAGGCACTGGTTCTGAAAATTATTGATGTTAGATTAATTTAACGCCAATAAATTTAAATTATAACCACGCCCCTTAAATGTGAGGGTACATGTAAGTCGGATCAGCTGACTGAACATTTCCCACATGTGTTTGATACCAACCAAATTACGGTCAAACAATACCATCTTTTTTTCCATATAGCCCACATAAAAAGGTACTTTCCGATTTGAGGCTCTCCAAAGGGAACGTATTCTATCTGATCTTGCGCAAATATAGCAAAGAGCATTGTACGAGGCCCAGATGAAATGGGGCCTTATCCATCCATGTGCTTTTAAAAACATCGGTTTCATGGCCTCATCCCAAATCACTTTCGAGTTGAGGTTCTGCCGCCCTAGAAGTAACGAAATAAATCCGATTGTACCAGAATAAAAAGCAGTACGTTATGAGCGACTTCTTACTATTCTTAATTGACCATATAGGTTTCTACAATTGATATAGCCCTCATACTGATGAGTTTTCCAATTTGAAGTCCTGGAGCAGTACACGAAATGTTTTTAATTATGTCTATCTAAAATGAAGTACAGAGCGACCTATAACTATTCCTGGTAAAACTTGACCATAATGGTATGTCCGTCACACGTTAGCATGTCAGTCCTGCTCTCACAGTCATATGTAGGGTGGTCCATTTAAAATTTGAATCGGCTGTGTAAAAAAGTACTGATAATTTTTTTAAATTTCAGGTTTTATTGGAAAGTTTGAACTAAGTCGTTTAATAATGGAACACCATCCGATGCGTTTTCGCTTCGCCCAATGGACTAGAGATTGTTTGGCAGGAAATGAAGAATTTTACCGAAAAAACGTGTTTTTAGATGAAGATCATTTTCAGTTCGGGGGCTATGTCAATAAGCAAAATTACCGCATAAGGGGTTCAGAGAACCCACACGTGACTATTGAGAAGCCAATGCATCCACAACGAGTCACTGTTTAGTGTGGGTTTTGGGCTGGCGGTATCATTAGGCCATTTTTCTTCGAAAATGAGCAAGGAGCCGCCGTTGCCCTAAACGGTTAGCGTTACCGCGCCATGTTTAAAAACTTTTTGTTTCCAAATATTTAAGAGAATAGCATGGACGACATTTGGTTTCAACAAGACGGAGCCACCTGCCACAGCAACCATCGATATTTTCCGCGTTCTTTTTTTTGAAAATCGAATAATCAGCCGAAATTGTGTTGTCAATTGGCCGCCTCGGAGCTATAATTTGCGACCTTAGAATTATTTGCTGCGACAGAGACAATTTGCAGCGTTGAAAAATGAAACCGAAGTTGCCATTGACCGAAAGATTCGACCCGAAATAATCGAATTGTACTGAAAAAATGAATTGATCGGATAAGGCACTGTTGATCCAGTTGTGGTAGTCGTATGAATGATATTGTGTTCCATTATTAAATGACAAAGTTCAACCTTTCCGATTAAACCAGAAATTTGAAAAGCTTAGCAGAACTTTTTTTACGGCCGATTCAAATTTAAAATTTAATATCGCCCACCCAAACTACAGACAGAGACGATAATCTTTTGAATAACAGAGTGGTGTAGGAAATCCCATGGTCCCATAGGCTACGTCCGACTATTTTCAATTGTTATACATTGTTATAACCAGTGTTGCCACTGACAAAACTATTTTCCTACTAAAGTTCTTTAAAAATCCTACCAAATTGAGTCAAAACCTAGCAAAATTTAACAAATCGTTCTCCTGCACCGTAGGGTTTTAGAATTAAGTTTCATGCAAATGTTTGTATTGCGGACAAATTTGAATTTGATCATCTTTGATGTGTACCGACCGACTCAAAATCCACAGCCGCGTAAATTTTATGATTTCTTTCTGTCCGTCTATCTGCTGCCCTTCAAAAGTGTGTAATCAAAATAAAGATGGAAATTATGGTTAGATCTTTATAAAATAGGCCTGAAGTTCTAGTTTGGAACAAGTGCGGACGCTATGGCCATTGAAAAAACGGTTTAGTAGTAGATGCTGTACCTACACACATGTATGTTACAACCGATTTTATACCTTTAACTTAAGAAGCCACAGTTAACATCCAATATCTATTAAGTTTCAAACAATTCAACATGATCGACAAGTAACCAGCTTCGTTGTAGACATACTAAAGGGTGGTTAAATTTTAAGGGCCGATGTTGATTTGTCGCGCAAAAGAGCCATTGTTTCGTTAGCTGTGCAACAAGTGGCACCGTCCTGTTGATATCTCATTCGGGCCATAAAAAGCTACGATAGCGAACACCATTCACAGTAACTGCCTGACCGGCCTCATTTTGGGAAAAATACGGCCCGATGATGCCGCCAGCCCATAAACCACTCTTTGTGGATGCACTGTTCTCTCGACAATTACTATACCATTCGCCCAAATACGGCAATTATGCTTATATATCCACTAAAGTGAAAATGTGCCACATCACTTAAGATGATTTTCTAAGAAAATGGATGATCTGTTTAACTTTAACGCGTTGTTCGCTTGTGTATCTTTCCATGGTTCAAATTGAGTTAGTCTGAAATTGAGAAATATCAAATGAAATGCAGAAAAAGCTTGACGTTTAGGTGTGGTTCACATTCAATATCGGCCCTTAAAATTTAACCATTCTTTACATACACGAATTCCTTGGTTCATCTACACGGAACGACACCGATAGTAACTTCTTTACTGTAGCTTCTTTACTAATATCTTTAAAAAAACGCAAATGTCTTTAATAACCATTTAAATGGTATCGCGCAGCTCTTAAGTACATATGGGCACAAGAAATAATTTGTTTGCTATTTTTAAGACTCGGAGAATCGAAACCCCAGCTGCTTCAAGAATGGGCATACGATATGGCTAACAAGACCCTAAAGAAATTGCTTTAAGAATAACGCAGAAATGTTTTTATCTATTCAAGTTTGAACTAATTTAAAAGATTTTGATAATTTGGTATGGACCGCGAAACCCTATGGCCAACCACCAAACAGGTGCATTTGATGATATTGCCGAGTTTGCCTAATTTGTGGACAGGGGCAACGAATGAAAGTTCCATAAATCCTTTTTGGTATCCTAATGTATCTTCTGTATACATCCAAACCCAATATTGGTAAAAAAAATCTAAAAATACCTTAAAAGCTTAATTTATATTGCGTTTGTTGTAAAGTGAGGTTAAAATTTAATGTGAACCATACCTAAACGTCTAGTTTTTTCTGCATTTCATTTGATATTTCTTAACTTCGGGCTAACTCAATTTGAACCATGGAAGGATACACAAGCGAGCAACGCGTTAAAAAATTTCAGGCTTATTAAACAAATGGGCACTCAAATCAAAATGCACTTCGTGATTTTTTCGGTCTATTTAATCGTCCAAATGTGCGCACAATCGGAAAAATCGTGCAATAATTTGAGCAAACCGGGTCTGTAGGAGATGTGAAAACAACAGTGCATGCTCGTACAGCTCGTACTGCAGAAAATATTGCTGCTGCTCGAAGAGCCGTTAGCTGAAGAGCCGTTCACCTAAACTCGTCGTCGTGACCAACGATTGCACCTATCACGCTAGTCGTTACTGAACATTATGAATAAAAACTTGCATTAACATGCTTACAAGGTGCAATTGACTCAAGAACTAAAGCCTCTTGACCATTCCAAACGTCGTTAATGGTCAGAATGGTGGCAAGAAATGGCAACAGTGGCTAATCGGCCATTAAAAATTAACAATCCCTTATTTTCTGTGGAAATCTATTTAGAATAAATGTTACGTAAAGCATTCAGATGAGCTAATACTAAGCCAGCTTTGGAAGTCATATGAATGATGCTGTGTTCCATTATTAAATGACAAAATTCAACCGCTTCAATAAAACCGGAAATTTGATTTAATTATTAGTACTTTTTTACAGCCGTTTCAAATTTAAAATTATACATGGCCCACCCTGTCCAAACCGTTAACTGCGAGCTATAACTATTGCTGCTAAAACTGGAAGTCCGTCCTATTCTAAAAGTCACATATTAAGTCTGCCTTTGCTCAAACTGCAGACAGCGGCTAGAATCTTCTAAATACAGTTAAACTTGGATAAGTGGAACGCAGTTAAGTGGAATAACTCCATAAGTGAAACATTTTTTCTGGTCCCACCCCCTGGGATACAAAAAACTCTTTAAGTGGAATAGAAAACCCACATAAATGGATCGTTTTTTTCTAAATTTACCTCTGTAAATGGAATTCCGCTGTTTTTTACCTTTGCAAGTGGAACAATTTTGTTAATTTCACTCAAAAATGAAAAACATTAACCTCTGTAAGTGAAATTCTTGACTTTTTTACCTCTGTAAGTGGAACATTTTTGTTTTGTTTTTACTTTTGCTCTACTCGAAACTAAAAATCAAAACAAGGTTTTTGTTACGGAAAGTCTGCTAATGTATCAAATACAAAAAAATACAAACTCAAAAAAAATCGTTAAACTACCGTTAGCTTTTTTGTTTTTGTAAACACGGTGGCTGAGTTTTCAGTTCTTCTGGAGTTTTTGTAGTGAACAGCCACACGATGTCGAAGAGAAAAGTTGTAAGTCTTGATGTGAATGCAAAAATTAAAATTCTTAATGCTTTTAAAGGTGGAATGCCAATCAAATTATACGTAAATTTTAAATATGCATGTTTGTCGTTCAATTTATATGAATTTTTCATGGCATTTCTATTTAATTTGTTCCATTTCAACATGATTTTTTTTATAAATAAAGTTTCTGTTTTGTTTTTATAGAACACTTTCCGTTTAAATTACTTATTTTTTCCAAAAAATTAGAAAAGTTAAAACCCATTTAAGTGGAACGTTAAGAAAAAAAACCTCTATAAGTGGAAACTACAATAAGTGGAACACCCTTATAAATGGAACGAAAAGTGGATAAGTGGAACACCCTTATAAATGGAACGAAAAGTCGGTCCCTTGAAGATTCCACTTATCCAGGTTTGACTGTAACAGCGTGGTGCAGAAAATCTCATAATCAACTACGCCCAACTGTTCTTCTTGTTACAATTGTTATAACCTTCTTACTCTTAAATTCGTGGACATGACGAGGTCTAGAAACCAGCAGGATGAAAAATGTTAAATGCTGTTATCCGGACTAAAACCTTGGTTACTTGTGTGAAAGTGGTACGTACATACGAGTACAAAAATAAGTAGACCGACTGCAGTCCCCTCGTAGTAATTAAAAAAATCTGCGCTGCTAATATCAACAGCAATAAATTTAAAGCAGGCTGCATCACTGAAAACATGATCCACTTAATGGGAGCTTTAAAAACTACGTAGACGATCTCTTTTTAATGCTCCGTTTTTTTAGGCTTACGCTTGCAAAATGAAGAAATAGGAATTTGGCGGATAAGGCAGTTATTACTAGGCAAATTCAGTGTTCGCTGCCACACAACTACAAGGCTGTCCACTGCACCCATTGCTGCAACATTTTAAAAGCTTTCCATTCCTTATGCAAATCACTGTCAGTGCTCTCACCCATTCCCACAATTCAAGCATTCATCCATCCCCCACTCACACACAAATACTCTTGCATGCATACATTGTATGTATACTTAATACTTATACAATGTACGAGTATGTCGTACATAAAAGAGTAAATAAATACTTGCTATACATTCTCACGTGTTGGTCATTCATTGTCCAAGACGGCCAAGAACCCAAGAAGAACAAATTACAGGCATTCTTTAGCACGTAAGTGAACCACAACAAACAAAAAACTATTTTAGCATAAGTACCGATACATGCATACTTACATACATACAACAAATAAATGTGTATTTTTCTGTGTACATACGTATATGTATTACTTATATACAATTAAAACAAAAAAGAAGAAGAAAAAACCAACAAATAAACTGATACTTGTTTAAGTGTACACCTATTGTCAGTAGTTTCCTTTTAATGGCAAAGCGGTTGAAGGAAGGGGTTCTTTTAAAAGGCCACGTCGATTGAGTGATGGACACATCTTCACAAAACGTAAAAGGCTGGTAAGTATTGTAGGAAAATCAATTAGTGACTATGTAGATATGGACATTTCCATGGTTAAGCGATGTTCATAATATGATATAGATCATAATATATTATATAGATAGTATTCAGAAGAAAACAAACTAGGAGAGCCCAAAGTCTGGGAGGACTTATTTTATGATATCTTCAACACTTGGACTTTAAATTTTACGCCGATCAAATATATATAGGGTGATCCATCAAGAGGTATTTTTTCAGAAGAAAATAAATAAAAAAATTCTCTGCCACTTTTTCCTCATAAAGATCATCCCTACGAATACTTTAAGTACTTTAATTGTGTAAGCAAACAGTTTTTTGCCTCTGACCAAAATTTTATTTTTTTTGTTTAATTAGATCCAAGCATGTTCTTCAAAAAGGTACACGCAGAGAAAAAACATGGTTACTACATGGTCACGGCAATAATAATATGTTCTCGGCAATAAAAGTATGTTCGTCGCAACCATAGCATTGTTAACTCAATTTAGTTTTGACAATAGTATAATTGCTGCAATATTAATATTGTTGAAATGTAACAATAGTATTATTGCCAAATTAAAAAATGAAAGTATGGTTATAACAACAATATAAATATTGTTGGTGCGACAAAAGTATTGTGTTTTGCGTTTTATGTTAACATTAATATAATTACGGTAATCATACTGTATGATTGTAATTTTTCTTCATTTAAATATGCTTTCGAGAACAAATGTTATTGGTACCGATTTAATGCAATAATAGTACTTTTTTATCGAAATTAAAATTTTTTAAACAAGCTGCTTTGGCTTTGTTTAACTGAAGTATTTTTAATAAAAACGCTTATGTTTATTAAAACTTATTTTTCCTACTGTAAAATAAATCACTCCTATTATTTTGAATTTAATGTATTTTTTAATAATTTTCATAATTCAAATCTATTGTCGACAACTTAAACAAATTCTAATAAATTATATTGGGGATCAAAGTAAATTACTATGGTTGTAGGGATCATAACATGGTTGCGTGTGAATCATATTATGGTTGTGAGGATCATACTATGGTTGTATGTGAAACATACTATGGTTGTGAGGATCATACTATGGTTGTGGAGATCATAGTATGGTTGAGTGTGAATCATACTATGGTTGTGGGGATCATAGTATGGTTATGTGTGAATCATATTATTGTTGTGATGATCATAGCATGGTTGTATTTGAATCATACTATTGTTGTGAGGATCATAATATTGTTGTACCACAACCATATACCCAACAATAGTATTATCCTCTTTGAATATTGTCACCACAACCATACTTTTTTATGCGTGTACTTGGTATGTTTCACCGATACTTCAGTTTCAATAACTGAAAATACAGAGCACCAACTAACACTCGGTCGTAGTGCTGAGTACTCCGTTGGCAACAAATTCCATTGTGGCAAGGATTCCGTTCTCGGTGTGTATGGGCTCATTTTTTGGAAGAGACAAATTGTCCGAAGCCAAAAATGTCTTTTATATACATTAGAGCGCCCATGAAATACATAGAAAAAAGGAAAACTTTTATTCTTTTCGCTCCCCGCTCATTTTCTAGTATATGGCCTATCAATGATAGAGAATAGTTAGTTTTTCAAAAATATTTTTATTTTTCAACATTATCTCCTGAAACTACAATACACTTAGTCCAACGCTTATCTAGCAATTCTATCCCTTGATTAAAATAGTTTTCCTCAAGGTCTTCAAAATAGTGGTTTAAAACTGTAATTGCATCTTAATTTGAGGTAAAACGCTTGCCAGCAAGGATTTTTTTTAGATTTGGGAACAGGTAAAAGTCACTGGGAGCTAAATCAAGAGAATAAGGTGGGTGGTCAAGCAACTCGTACTTTAATTCGTTGATTTTAGCCATTGTTAAAACACTCTTGTGCGCTGGTGCGTTGTCTTGATGAAAAATTATTTTTTTGTGTTGTAAGCCAGGACCTTTTTCGCGAACTTGTACATTAGTTGATCTAAAAGGTTGCAACAGTACTCTGAATTTATTGTTTTACCCTTTTGCAGATAGTCAATATACCTTTCAAATACCTTTGAAGTCCCAAAAAACCGTTGCCATAACCTTACCAGCCGATTGAATTGTTTTTGCCTTCTTTGGGGCACTTCCTCCACCTTCAGTCCATTGTTTGGATTGTTCTTTTGTCTCTGGAGTATAGTGGTGGATCCATGTCTCATCAACAGTTATGAAACGACGCTTAAAATCCATTTTATTTCGCTGAAAACGATCCAAACAAGCTTGAGAAATGTTCATTCTTATGCGTTTTTGGTCGACTGTTAACAAGTCCGGCCCCACATCTTGCAGAGGCTTTTTCATCTGTAGTTCTTCATGCAAAATTAAATGGACTCGATCATTTGAGGTGCCCATGATATTAGCTATTTCACGCACTTTTATTCGTCGATCATTTAATACCATATCATGCACTTTGGCTACAATTTCTGTTGTTGTTGCTGTTTTTGGACGTCCACTACGTGGTTCATCTTCAATGCTTGTACGACCACGTTTAAATTCAGCAACCCATTTTTTTACTGTTGCATATGAAGGGGCACTTTCACCTAACACATTCACCATTCATTATGAATTTCTTGTCCCGATAAACCTTTTTTATGTAAATATTTAATGACACCACGCATTTCTAATTTTTCCATTGTAAAAAAATCGCGGATGCGTCTTTTGTGAACACCTGTTTCTATATCAAGGAGTTGCCAGATCGAAACAAAAATTAAAAATTTAGAAATTAAAAATTAGAGATGGAAGTTTCCAAAACACTTAACTTTTTTCTGTTTATACCGCGCTTTTTGTGCTAGGCTAAGAAGTTTCCGAACCGCCCTCGTATTTTCAATCGGATGGAAACCAGTCATTCCGTCATGAATTTTAGCCCTTAAAATGGAGTAAAACTAGTTGCAAGCTTTGATGGGCTATAACTCGTAAGCCAGACGACTTTCGCAAAATACACCTTAAGCATTCGAGTTGCAAATATACAGACAAACATTTTTCTTTCACACAATGTTTTCAGAGGTCAAGCTTCAAGTTTGAGTTAAAATTATTTTCAAACATTTATAAATAAAATTACTAATTTACGTCTGAAAAAAAATTTTGGCTAAAAGTCGTGACGGACTGGCCGGTTTCCATCCGATTAAAAAAATTTAGGCACGGATATTATTTTTCATGCCCAATATACAAGAAAATGAGCGGGGAGCGGAAAAATAACACTTTTTGTTTTATGGAAGCTCTAATATACATGGATGTATGGCTTTTAAATAGATATAATATTTTCTCACTTAGCTTAGTTAAAAGTTATTTTTGCAGTTTGACTAAATTAGGGTAAGGCCATTTCCAGGAATTTGACTCATTTCGACATAGACATAAGGGTACCAAATACCGTGACATTTTCACACAAATTTATATGTTACCTTATTTTTAAAAGCTGTATAACTTTAGAGCCATTTTAAGGATTGGAAAAATATTTTCGATTCTTAGACTAAAGGCTGAAACTGGAATGTCTGTTAATGCCAGTTTTTCACTCTTAAAACCCCGGGTTTTTGGACGCTCTAGTTATAGGTGTCTGGGTGGAGGTTAATTTTTTCGAGATTACTTCCTAGCCTTACTTTACCTAACCCAAACGCACTTCATTGTATTTGAAGTGCTCAAGGACATCACTCTAATGTATAAATATGTCTCGCAACTGATAAATTATTGAACAAGATTTATTGAAACCTAAGTAAGGATGTACGACGTCATCATCAACAAGAACAACAACACGTCGGGTGATGTAATCAATATATATAGGGTGATCTACATAGGGGAATTTTTTCAGAACGAAAAAAAATACAAAAATTCATATCAAGTGTGGAATCTTTATTGGTTATTTGAAAGGACATTTTATGGCATTTAGTTTTTGAAAATAATTACCTTCAAATGTTGGCAACAATATTATGGAAATGAGCGTTCGGTAAGAAAGGAGAAGATCCGCTGTTTTTGACTCAACTTTTGTTCAGTGATGAGCCCATTTCTGGCTCAACTGCAAAGTCAATAAACAAAATTGCCGCATTTGGGCTCAGAGCAACAAGAAGAGGTTCAAGAGGTGCCATTATACACATAGAAACCCACAGTTTGGTGCGGTTATAAGCTGGTGGAATCATCGGTGCATATTTTTTTCAGAAATGATGATGGCCGAAACGTAACCGTGAATGGTGCTCGCTATCGCGAAATGATATCGATCTTAATGCTACCTGAAATTGAAGCCCGTAATCTGGATGACACTTGGTTTCAACAGGACGATGCCACTTGCCATACAGCTGCTCAAACAATGGATCTTTTGAGAGGTCATTTCGAAGAGCAGCTCATTTCACGTTTTGGAAAAGTGAGTTGGCCGACCAGATCGTGTGATGTGTATGATACCATCCGACTTTTTTCTTTGGGGCTACCTAAAGTCCAAAGTCTATGCTGACAAACCAGCTACGATTCAGGTTTTGGAAGCCAACATTACGCGTACCAACAAAACCATACCGGTCAGGTTATCCAAAATTGGACCCTCAGAATGGAAACCCTGAGGCGAAGTTTCGGCCAACAATAAAATGTCTTTTCAAATAACCATTAAAGATTCCACACTTGATTTGAATTTTTATATATTTTTTTGTACTGAAAAAATACCTCTAAATGGATCACCCTATACATATATATATCCACTCGTAGCTACTCCGTCGTACCTAAATTGTGCTATGCTAATGGAAAGTCAATGCTGGAAGGAAAACGTTTCCTCGTGCATATCAAAGTAGCTGTCAGGACTGGTTATCACTGGGGGAATGGGGTGGCCTTTCATCCAGAATTTATCATCGAGTATGTTCTCGGTATTCATTAATACAGACGCTTCTCCTTGTTCGAGTGCATGTAGGTGTTAATTAGAAAATTCCATCATGTGCTCCCCTTTCCGATCTTCGGAGAAATATTTTCTTACTTTTGAGATGTACGTACGTACTTACAAATTTATTAAGACATCCAATGGAATTTAACTCACTCCTTGCACCAGGAGTTGCTGGCCCCCTTACCTCTCCCGCTTTCTTATCGTGTCAGCCTTGATGCTCGACGAGTGTTTAAAAGTGTTAATTAGAAATTGCTTCATGTACAAAAAAAACGAACTTGGTTTAATTAATTTTGAAAATGTTTCCAATTTCAATGCTGGGAGAACATGGAAAAAAGTCATTCACTGCTCGAAAAATTAAAAAAAATGCCATGAAATTATTGTGATTAAGTGTGAGATCAATTATTTTTCTTGGGCGGAGGCAGGGCGGGTCATAAGGTTAAAATTGGGTAACTTTACGCAAACGTGCGGTGAAACAGAAAGGAAATACGTATTAACATTTTATATGAGCTTCTGGTGTGCGATGATTGCATTTATTTTTCCTTTTCCTTCTCTTCTTTCGTTTTGACATTGCCATTATTAATGACGATAAAATGATGTTTAATGTTTTCCTAAAAACTCACTGGCATGAAAAAAGTATTAGCAAGAACCGTAGAAGTATTATTTACCGCATGGAAATTCTAAAGACTTTTGCCAAAATTCTCGTTTTATTACAGTAGACAAGAAACCGGAACGAGGACAAGTCAAGTGGAAAATTCTCATCAACATTGCAATGTCAATCAGGTAAATTATTTACGGGTAACAGCACGTTTTTTTTTCAAGAACGAAAAATACATTTTTTATCAAGCAATTCAAAAAATTTTGTATTTGCGCTTCTGTAGAAGAGAAATGCTGTTATATTTTTAGAGTTTTTTCAATTTGGTTTTGGTACGAAATCGAATGACAGGATTATTCTAAACTGAGGTATTCAAAATTGGAATACGAGGGTTGATATATATACTAAGTGTTGCCTGGCGCCATCTGACATTTCCATTATAAAGTTTGACATTTTTTAGCATTAACGTACTAGGAACGTTTTGACGTACGAACATCATTTGTGTTGTTTACAGTGACTTGAAAAAATCAATTTGGCAAAAAAATGGAATTTACTCGTGAACATTTTCATGCGATAATTTTTCACAGCTTTCGACGTGGATTATCACGACAAGAGTGCATCGATGAACTTTAATCTTTGTATGGCGGTGAAGCACCATCCTATAGCACTGTGAAAATCTGGTTTAATGAATTCAATCGTGGCAAACGCTCGCTCAAAGACGAAGGTCGTTCAAAAACGACCGTTGTGCCAGAAAACATTAATGCTGTGCGTGAACTGATAATGCAAGATCGTCATGTGACCGTGAGATAGAGGCATTCTTGGGTATTTTTTCCACCAGCATACCAGCATATTGCATGAACATCTAGCCGTAAAAAAGGTTTGTTCTCTTTGGATCCCGCACAATTTGACAATCGCTCGAACAAAGGCTCGTGTCAATTGGTGCAAAAAAATTTGGAAAAAACGATTTCCAAAAGACGTTTATAAGATCGTTACAGGTAACGAATCATGGATCTATGCATGGGTCTTCGAAGGCGAGCCAAATCCAACGAAAGTTGATCGTGGAAGAAGATCTTCGAAGCAACTGGTGGCCAGTTTCTTCGGCCAAACTGGTCATGTGGCGACTGTTCCGCTTCAGCAATGTAGGACGGTCAATTCAGAGTGGTACTCCAGAATTTGTTTGCCTGAAGTCTTCGGAGATATTCGAAAAACGAACAAGAGAAGACGAACCATTGTGCACCATGACAATGCGAGCTCTCACACATCGGCTTAAACCAGCGCCTTTTTGACCGGACAAAACGTCGAATTTATGGATCATCCATCCGCCGTACAGCCCTGACCTGCATCCAATGAATTCTTTTTATTCCCGCACACCAAGAAAAAAATGCGTGGTCAACGATTTTCGTCGCCAGAAGATGCTGTTGAAGCGTTCAAATACCATGTTTTTGAAGTGTCTCAATCGGAGTAGAAAAAGTGCTTCGACAATTGGTTTGAGCGCATGCAAAAGAGTATAAATCATGCTGGAAAAACAATAAAACCATTTTTGATGAGAAATATTCTCATTTTCATTATCAGGCCAGAAATATATATAGCAGCCCTGCTATTCTTATACTCAATAGTTGGAACTGCTCTCCGAACAGCTAATACACTTAATGCAGAAGTTTTACACTGCTAATATCAGAATGTTTTGCTCGTAGAGTTGCGGGTAGAAAACCTGTCACTGAACAATTTTAGGAGTTCTCACCCGGAGTTAAACCAGCGTTTACTTGCACCAGTAGCTGTGCTCGCTAACCATAGCACCACGTCATCCATTGTATTAGCAAGTGAAAATCACATGAAAACCAATTTCGAATTAATTTAACATAACGATTCCACTGAAGGTAAGTAAAGGGTGTTAAACCCCAAAAGTTACCATGGGGTTTAAAAATTTATTAACTTTTTTCCTTAATATATTTTTTTCGGATTATATAGGGTGATCCATCTAGATGTATTTTCTCAGAACAAAAAAAATATAAAAATCAAGTGTGGAATCTTTATTAGTAATTTGAAAGGACATTTAATGGCATTTATTTTTTTAAAAAACAAATTCCTTCAAATGTTGGCAACAATATTATGGAAATGCGCGTTCGGTGAGAAACGCGAAGATCCACTGTTTTAGACCAAAATTTTGTTCAGCCCATTTCTGGCTCAACGGCAAAGTCAATAAACAAAATTGCCGCATTTGGGCTGAAGAGCAACAAGAAGAGGTTCAAGAGGAGATAACCACTGTTTGGTGCGGTTTATAAGCTGGAATCATCGGTGCATATTTTTTCAAAAATGATGATGGCCGGAACGTAACCCTGAATGGTGCTCGCTATCGCGCCATGATATCGATCTTTATGCTTCCTGAAATTGAAGCCTGTAATCTTGACGAAACTTGGTTTCAAAAGGACGATGCCACTTGCCATAAAGCTGCTCAAACAATAGATCTATTGCGAGGTCATTTCGAAATGCAGCTTATTTTACGTTTTGGAAAGGTGAATTGGCCGCCTAGATCGAGTGATATCACACCTTTAGACATTTTTCTTTGGGGTTACGTAAAGTCCTAAGGTTATGCTGACAAACTAGCTACGATTCAGATTCTGGAAGCCAACATTAGGCGTGTCATTAAAGCCATACCGGTTGAAATGCTCGAACGATTCATGCAAAATTTGAAGGAAATTATATCCAAAAAATAAATGCCATAAAATGTCCTTTCAAATTACCAATAAAGATTCCACATTTGATTTGAATTTTTATATTTTTTTTGTTGGATCACCCTATAAAAATATCACAGAGAATAAATAATGGAGAGATTCACAACTGAACAAAGGACTAGAATAATAGAATTTTATTACTTAAAGCAGCGATCAATTATTTGACCGCAAAGTGATTAGTGATGAAGATCATTTGCATTTGAATGACTTTGTTAATAAGAAGAACTGTAGGTCACCCCATTAGGTGTTCAGTATGGTGGCGGTAAAGGTTTGCAAAAATGGGTGATCCAAGTATAGATGATTTTTTCAATAGCCTTTTTTTGACAGATCACGTGTGAGTCGTGTCATGCTGTCATTTTATTTTTGTTGAGTATTGTTTGGCATTTCGTCATGGAAAGACTTACGCCTGAACAACGTTTACATATGGTTCAACTTTATTAAGAAAATTCACATTCCGTGAGGAATGTAATTCGTGCACTTCGTTCAACTTATGGTCAACATAATCGGCCTACTGAGCGTCTATTCGCAACACCATCACCCATCCTGAGAACCAGCATTCATTATTGGATAATATTCGACCGAATAGACCACGTCCAGCACGCAGTGCAGAAAATGTAGTGGGCGTAGCTGAGAGTGTACACCAAGGCCGTGGAGAGTCGATTCGGCGCCGTTCGCAGCAACTCGGACTGACGTATGGAACGACTTGGCACAGTTTACGTCGAGATCTTAAATTGAAAGCGTACAAAATACAGCTTGTGCAGGAACCAAAGCCGCCCGACATTCCCAAGCGACATTGCTTCGCTCTATGGGCTCTTGAAAAGTTCCAAGAAGATCCGACGTTTTCGAGCCAAATTTTGTTCAGCGATGAGGCCCATTTCTGGCTCAATGGGTATGTAAACAAGCGAAATTGCCGCATTTGGGACGAAGAGCAACCAAAAGAGGTTCAAGAGCTGCCACCTCATCCAGAAAAAACAACGGTTTGGTGTGGTTTTAAGGTCGGTGGAATCATCGATCCATATTTTTTTAAAAATGATGCCGGTGAGAACGTTACCGTCAATGGCGAGCGTTATCGTGCCGTGGTAACCGACTATTTAATGCCTGAAATTGAAGCTCGTGATCTCGGCGACATTTGGTTTCAACAAGACGGCGCCACTTCCCACACATCGCATCAATCAATGGATTTATTGAGAGAACACTTTGGTGAGCATATACTTTTTGGGCCGGTCGATTGGCCACCAAGATCGTGTGATATCACACCGTTAGACTATTCACTGTGGGGATTTGTAAAGTCTAAAGTTCATGCGGACAAACCTGCTTCGATTCAGGCCTTGGAGCAAAACATCACGCATGTCATGCGCCAGTTACCAGTCAAAATGCTCGAACGAGTCATCGAAAATTGGACTCAATGGATGGACCATCTGAGACTTAGCCGCGGCCAACATTTGATGGACATAATGTTCAAAAATTAAATGCCAAAGAATTTTCTTTCAAATGATAAAAAAAATTTCCCATTCAATCTGCATTTTCTGTTTTTTTTTCTTTAAAAAAGTAGGGAACCTCGAAATGGATCACGCGTTATAAATAAGCCTTACTTCTTCGAGAGAGAAGATGGAAATGCTGTTACCGTAAATGGAGAGCGGTTTCGGTTTAGGATAGAAAATTTTGTACGTCCTGCTCTTGTAAGCAGACCTGGGATGTGGTTTCAGCAGGACGGAGAGATTGACCACACTGCCCGAGACACAATAGCACTTTTATGTCAAATTTTTGGAGAGCGAATAATTTCCAGAAATTCGGAAATTATTTGGTCAGCGCGATCGCCAGATTTGTCAGCACTCGATTATTTTCTTTGGGTTTATTTGATCGCGCGAGTATATGTGAACAAGCCCAAGACAATCCTTCAACTCAAGGCCAACATTGTTGCAGATTTTTGAAAGCTACAGCCAAAAATTTTGAAAATGTTATGGAAAATGCTCTAAACCGAGTGCAACTAATTATATTTCGGATCCGGCAATAAAAACACAATAATTTAGCATTGGAAATGGTTTAATTGTTTTTCAATATATTCACCTTTAAAATCAATACACTTTTGCATGCGCACAAACAAACCAACTTTTGAAGCACTTTTTTCACTCCGGTTGAGTCACCTCCAAAACATGATTTTTGAACGCTTCAACAGCTGCTTCGGGCAATAAAAACGTTGACCACGCATTTTTTCTAGATGCTAGGAAATAAGAAGAAATCATTGGGTGCCAAATTAGGGCGGTGGATGGCCCATCAATTCGACATCATGTGCGGTCAAATAGCTCATCTTTTCAGCTGATGTGTGAGAGCTTGCATTGTCGTGATGCAAAATGATCCGTCTTCTCTTATTATCTTTCCTCATTTCTTCTGTTGGCAAACAGATGGTTGTATACCACTCAGAATTGACCGTCCTTCGTTGCACTAAAGGCACTGCGGCACCATGGCCGTTTATACCGCAAAAAAACGCAATCATTTGCTTCGGGGTAATTCTTCCACGAACAACTATTGTTGGATTTGACTTGTCTTCGAAGACCCACACGGTCGATTGCTGTATTGTTTCGGGCTCATACGTATAGATTAATGATTCGTTACCTGCCTTTGAGCTACCGCAGTTATACTTTTTCAACATCTCTTTGCACCAATCCATACGAGCCTTTTTTTTGAGCATTCGTCAAATAATGTGGGATCCAACGAGGACGGCCAAATAAACATGCAATATCTAATTGATGCTTGTCATACTAATGCCTAAGGATGCCTCAATCTCACGGTATGTCATATGTCGGTCTTTCTTAATGAGTTCACGCACAGCATCGATGGTCTCTGGCAAAGTGGCCGAAGTTGGACGTTCTTCACGAAATTCATACTGGAGCGAACGGCGTCCGAGACTAAACTTTTAGTGCCAGCGATTAACAGTGGTTTTTGGTGATGCTTCATCGCCAAAAGTCGAAACAAGTTGATTTAAACACTCTTGTCTCGATAACACACGCCGAATATCGTAAAAAATCATCGCACGAAAATGTTCACGGGATAATTCCATTTTTTGCCTGAGATGATTTTTTCAACACACTGTAAACAAAACAATTCGCCCTCAAATGACAAAACATTCTGAGTGAAGTTATGCTAAAAAAATCTCAAAGTTTACAATGGGAGTTCTTGTTTGCATCTGGGAACACTAGTATTGTCAGGACCAACCCTCGTATAATCTGAGAAAAAAAATAAAAAAAGAATTAATAAACGAAAATATTATTAAAGTTTTTAACCCCATGGTGACTTTTGGCGCACCCTGTATATGATGCTGGAAAAAGATGAGCTCTGGTAGATAATATATACAATAGTGCGACGCCCATATTTTAAAAATTCATACTGACCTAAATAAAGGACAAATCGTTGTAATTTGTTAATAGTAAGCAATTTCTGTCGTTTCTTTACTACAATTAACTCTTTTTATGACGAAGCGTTTATGTGACAGCGCATAGAGAAAGGGACCTAAGGGTAAAAAAAAATCAATTTTCACTTTTTTGTTTGATGTGGACAACATCTGAGCATCGAATGAGACCGATCCCATGCCCCAAAAGTGTTCCCTCCCAGAGATATGCGCGTTTAATGAAAGTGATGGTACACCAAAGATACACGTATTTAAATCTTTAAAATGGCTCTCCGGGGCAAAACTGGTTTTTACCCTTAGGTCCCCTTCTATTTTGCTCGTCACATATATAATTTGACCCAGCTGAACGTCGTTTTTCCACTTGTTTTACACTCCAACGACAATATGCCACCACTGGCAAAGAGCACTTCAATGACAAACTACCTGTGTCAGCTCCGGGGCAAAAGTGCTCAATAAAGTAAACATCAAATGCTGCAAATCGGCGGAAACCCCCACAACAACAATTTGCAACCACTTCTCAAAGGGAAAAAGTGCGCAAATTTGTCTCGACAAAAAGCTTTTGCAGTTAATGGCCAACGCATATTTCGCAGAGGCATAACTTTTCTTCACTGAAATTAAACGTAGAACGACAAAAACAAAACTTCTTCTTTTACTTTTAGTGAAAAAAGTATATTTCACGACGAGGCTGAGGTGAAAAACATCACAACTTGTAATTTTCTCCGAAGATTTTTCCAAGTGGAAACTGGCATAAGTCAATGACATCGTTAACTTTTGCTTAATGGCAACGGTGAATTATTTAAAATGTAAATATGAAACTTAAGCGTTATTAGGGTGATACATTTACGAAGATGTTTGTATATATTCGAGTGCAGTAACTTTGTAATAAATGTCGGTGTGATAAAATGTGATTGTAATTTGGAAATTCACTTCAATCGTTTGCTTCTTTGTAGTTGGGCACATTCCGCATAGCTTAGGGGCATGCTACGCCATAAATTACCGCTAATGAGACTTTAATTTCTTCTAATCGAGCCCAATGTAAAAACAATCAGAGAATTCGAAGCAATAAGTGGCGAGGAAAACATGAATAAAATACCACATACTGTGGCATAGCTTTGGGTTAAGTTGCAATCGAAAAAGGAAGTGTACATTTAGTTGTAAAATTCGGATAAATGACACTTTCATATGATTGGTTGACTTTTTTCTAAGTTTGTAAGTTTTTTGAGAGTTTAAGAACGGTCTCGTCTTTAAAGCTACGCGAAGAAAATTTCGAAAAGCATATTTGTTATAAGTATATTGTTGCACAACAATAGTATGACCCTCATAACAATAATATGATTTACACACAATCATACTATGATCCCCACAACCATATTATAATACTCACAACCATAGTATGTTTTACATGCAACCATAGTAAGATCCGCACTACCATAGTATGTTTAACAAACACCCTTGTATTAGCCTCACAGCCATAGTACGATTCACACGCAATGATATTATTATTTCTACAGCCATAGTATGATCTTACTTAACCACACTATGATCACCAATATTATTTATTTGGATTGGACAATGTTGTTATTTAACAATAGAGATTAAAAAAATCAATGTCACTTTGCCATTTTGTTAAAAACTTGTCTCCTATTAAATATAGATACAAGAGGCCTTGAGCCGGTTAATCCCTGTTCAATGTGTTAAAAATATTAAATTAAAAATAATAGTACTGATTTATTCCACAACAGAACGAATTCGTTTAAACAAGTGTTTTATTTATATTTATTAAAAGTGTTTTATTAAAGTGTTTTATTTATATTTATTTATTAAACATATTTCTGTTGTACACACAGAGAACAGATTCTTTGCCACAACCGAACTTTTTTTCCATCCAAATGATGGAGGTTACAGGCACCTCGAATATTCCATCAGTACAACCGAATGTTAGTTGTAACACCTGAACCTTCAGAAAAAAATTTTTGGATCTAAAAATCCAAATATTACACATGTTAACAAAAAATTAAAATTTAAGTCAGCTTCAAAAAACTGTTTGCTTACACAACTGAATAATTTGAAGAACTCTTAAGGATGGTCATGACGGGGAAGTGGAAAAGATGAGTTATGATTAATACTGAAATATATCATAAATCGATTGGCTTGAAGTCAGTACTTGTAACAATCGAACTATTTTCTTTTTAAAAATATATATTATTAAACAACCCGTTTTTGGTTATAATGAAGTTTTAGTTATCATCACTAATAATTGGTTAAACAACCAAATTTTTTGCAAAACTATTGGTTGCCACAACCACCAGTTGTGGCAACTAAATACCATTTTCGCGTTTCATAGGTATGACCGATCAACAAGTTGCGAGTACAGTACGAGGATCATATTTATCACCATGTGGTATTTCGAACCGAATATCCATTACGGTTAGAAACATTTGTGGAGTGCACCCGAAATTCCTCTTTTGCAACCGAATTATTGTAACTCAAACATATTTTCAAATAAAAACATTTTCAAATAATTTTTTCTCTGTGTGTACAAATTCATAACAGTTTGTGTGTAAAATTATTATTTATAGATAAAAAGTACAATAACATCGTTATTATGGTCTCAATATGGAGTCTCTGTAGTGGTGGTAAGAGTAAGTTGTATTTTCGTTTCAATTGAGTGAAGAAAACTTGAAAAGTAAGTTTTATAACTGTAGTTCCCGTTCGTTTTGGGAGAGCCTGGCCTTATAGATTTCGGTTTTACTTTCAACAATTGCTGCGAAGCTTTCTGAAGAGGATTGTCACGGACCCGAAATCATGATAGTTGCAGTATGCAGCAACGAAAATCAACGTCATTTTGTTAAAATCTTGTCTTCTATTTAAATTTAAGTAGATGCAAGTGGTCTTGAGCCGGTTAATTCCTGTTCAATATATTCAACATTATATAAATTGAAATCTTATGGTATGATTCCCGTAATCATATTATTATACTTATAAACATAAAACCCAAAAAAAACAATACTTTTGTCGCTCCAACCATAGTTATACTCGTATTGTTCTAAAACAATGCTTTAATTTTAAAATTTGGCAACAATACACGCACTATAGTTACATTTCAATAATACTAATATTGCCGCTCGTTCCCACCTGATTTGATGAAGTTGTCTAGCAGGTGTTGGTCTGAAGTAGTTTTATAAGTACTAACACGACCCAATCGGTAAATTTTTCCTATGACATTTACCTCCATGTTCTACCACTTTCACTATCATGATTGATATTTATTGCCCGTTTTGCGTCGTCCGTGTGTTGACTCAAGAACGCAGAACACGTCGTACAAATCGAATAATAATTCTAGTTCATGGTACGAGTATGTATAGACAATATAAATAATAACCTCATTATCATAATTAAATATGCCATTTAGTAGTACGAAACGGCGAAAGAATAAATGTTCATCTTTGAACATCGAAAGGGGAAAAGAAGAAACATAATATTAGTTATAACTGGCAATATTTTACTAAACAATAATTAAAATAAATTAAGAAATAAACTAAAGATAAAAAAATACTTACAATTCGTTTATGTGTATCTTCAGTGTGTTCCAACTTAAACGCACGATGTTAATTATGAAAAGAACATAAAGTTTTCATGGAATTATTTTAATACTTTTTTTGACAGAATGATCTATGACAATTATGGCATCGGTGGCGTACCTCTATTCGTTGGTTCATATTTTTTTAATGACTCTGAGACATAATGAAAGTTCAATGTACATTTTTTCTTTTGAGTATCCCTAAAGAAGTCCAGCAGTGTAAAATCACATGATCGCGCGGCCAACTAAAATAGCCACGACCTGAGATACTCCCAACACGACCATTAAATTTCTCGCGCAAAAGAGTCTATGTTTCCTTAGCTGTGTGACAAGTTACACTATAATAATGGCAGTGCTGTTCCTCCAAAGGGAACGTCTTCCAGCCGAAACCCCTGCGGCAGTTACGGAGGATGAAATACTTGAGCTATGCTCTAGGATCCGAGATAACAAAACCCTAGGCCTGGACCGAGTACCTAAAAAAGCGCTAAAAGTGGCTTTAAAACCAGGGCCGCAAATGTCTGCAAAGCTATTCAGTGGCTGCTTGAGAGATGGTATATTCCCGGGAAGGTGGAAGAAGCTAAAACACATCCTTACACCAAAGCCAGGAAAGGCACTCGGTGAACCCCAGTCATGTAGACCAATATGCGTTTTGGTTACCATTGGCAAATGTCTGGAGCGGCTAACATATAATAGATTAAATACCGCATAGGAGAAGGTCAGCAATCTTTCTCGAACACTAAACGGCTTCCGAAAGGCGAAATCTAACATAGACGCTATAAGCGTTATGGTCAATACGGCAAGGCGTGGAATCCAGGGTAAAGGTGCAAAAAATGAGTACTGCGCCATTATCACTCGGGACATTAAAAGCGTCTTAAATTCTGCGGAATGGAACCAAATTGTCGCATCGCTGAGGAGACGTCACATTCTGGATTATTTGCTAAAAATAATTAAGGACTATTTCTCTGACCGAACAATGGACAATGGAACAAAATCGTACAATGTCACGGCAGGAGTACCACAAGGCTCTGTAATGTTCCCCTTTTGTGGAACATTACGAATGATGAAGGTATCAACCTAACAGGACCGGAGAAGGCTACAATTGTGGGGTTCGCAGACGATATAGCAATACTAGTCCAAGCAAGGGAGAAGGAGGAAGTCCAGATATCTGTAAACGAGGCAATAAGGACGATTAAATCATGGCTGAGCTCGGTAAACCTGGAGCTGGCAGACCATAGGACTGGGACTGTCCTCATCAGTGGCAAGAAAGAACGGGAGGTTATTATTGTTCAGGTGGGAGGTGTAGAAATAGTATCGAAGAAACGATAAAATATCTCGGAATAATGGTATATGACAGACTGAACTTTAATTGTCATATGGAGTACACGTCCCAAAAGGCGAGCGATCTCTCAAATGCGCTCGCTAGAATGATGGCAAATGTAGGAGGACCACGACAGAGCTGCAGTAACCTGATTTTACGGGAAACAAACTCGGTTGTTCTCTTTGGGTCTCCGGTATGGGAGAATACACTAAAGAGCAAGGCTGACAAGTATATACTCTCAATATTCTGAAGAAGCTACCTCAGAGTGTGAGTGGATACCGCACAATATCATTGGAGGCGGGAGCAGTGGTGGCAGGACCCGGTGACAAAACGATGGCAGAACGAACTGGGCGAGCATGTGTTTTACGTTTCCCACAGATTCGGTTTGCTGAAATTTGTGCACAATTCTCCTTATTTTCGTGAAAGACAAAACGCGATGCTCAATTGTGTACCTCTCGATGGATGTAGCTTCTAGGGCTTAAAACAAAAATATCGGACGAACATATATGTAGAAGCTATATCTAAATCAGAACAGATATAATTCAATTTTAATAATGTACTTTTTTGACCAATAAAATATTCTCATGTTAAGTTGAAGATTGAATGTAAGAAGTTGCTTCCATACATAAAAACTATAAAATCGGATGAACATACGTATATGTAAGAGCTATGTCTAAATCATAACCAATTTTCTTAAATTTGTCATGCTTATTTTCATCAAGATTGGATCTAATAGGGCCGTCAAGAGCTTAAGACATTAAATCAGATGAACATATATGTATGGGACCTTTATCTTATTTGGAGCTATATCATAATCTTTATTTTCAATAGCGTTATTCGTTGGCCAAAACAGTAAAGTATAATACTCGTAAAACCAAAGACATTTTTTTAAAAAAAAAATAACGTTTTCATTCTACGTCTCTTATGGCTCACTCCATGCGCTGTTACATCTCGATCTGAGGCCCAGGTTTTTATGTAGCCTCCATTAATTGACCGGTCTCAATGTGAGGCTTCGCCGCTCAAGAAGCCAGAAATTAAAACCGATCTTAAATTTAGCATTATAATCAATTAGCTACTAATTACTATTAAAACTCGAACTAATTGTTTCATCTTTTGATAGTGCAAACATCCTTTATTATTTAAAGTCCTGCCGCTTTACGCTTTTAATTTAATCTAGGTCAAGTAAACATTGTGCGTTATGTGCGACCTATAACTAACCATGTCTATCGTAGTATATAGCCCCTGAGAAGTAAGTTACTCAGCTCTAGAAGCTACATATTTCAGTTTTGTTTAGGAGAGCCATTTTAAAGATTTAAATACGTGTATCTTTGGTGTACCATCACTTTCATAAAACGCGCATATATCTGGGAGGGGACACTTTTGGGGCATGGGTCTCATTCGGTGCTCATATGTTGTCCACATCAAAAAAAAGTGATAATTGAATTTTTTACCTTTAGGTCCCTTATTTTATGCGCTGTCACATATTAAGATCGACTATGTTTTAATCTCGGCAGGTGCGAGAAGTTTTCAGAATAGCGAAGTGATGTAGGTATCACATCACATTGAGCTAAGCTATCGGCCCCGCGCACCTTTAGTTTTTATTACGAGCCTTATAAAATCTGTTAAACTTATTAAAAAGGGAATTTTTAAGAGCTAAAAAGTACCAAATAACAGTTTTTCTAGTTTAGTTAAAAAGTAAATGGGCTTGAGCTGTTTAATGTGTTTACAACAATGTTTTTATTATAAAAAAAGTGGAAAAATTAAGTTTGACCGCTTCGAAGCTTATCGTGATTGCGGTTCAGTATGAAATAACTTTCAAGTTGCGTAAAACCGCTCCGTTTACCAAGAGGATGAGTTTCTTAAAACATCAACATCATATACGAATATATCAGCTACTACTGTCATATCGGTATTAGGTACTGTCATATTGATATAGCCTTTCAGGTTTCAATGGAAGTTGGCAATCCCTTTTTTATATTTTAACATTGAATAGTCTACAATAATTTTCTAGTCATAAGGTTCATTCTTTTTAAATGTTAGAACTATCGCCTTTTTCGTGGTGATAGCACCACACCTTTTTTACCCGCATGTATTTAATTCCAATAAAGCGTGGTCCAGCTATACTGCACGATGTTAATTGTGAGTCACGCGTAAACATCAAGCTTTTTGTCCAACTTATCTTGACAATTCCTTGTTTCAATGTTCATGGAGAGGTACACAATAGAGGAGTCTTTACGAAAATTTGCGTCACAATTTGTGCACTTCGTAATTATTATGAGCAGTATATATTCACCTCAGTGGATTCGTTAACTAGCAGAATTGCAGCATTTGGACAAATGAGAATCAACGAGTGATTGTTGAAAAGCGATGCTTTCACAAAGAGTGAGGGTCGAAAAAGCAGTTACCGTAAATGATGTTCGCTATCGCAGGATGATATCGGACTTATTCTGGCCAAAACCTCGACGATATGTGGTTCCAACAGGATGGTGCCACTTGTCACAAAGCCAACGAAACAATTGCTCTTTTGAGCGAGAAATTCGATAACCAAGTTATCTCACGTTGCGAAGATGTTAATTGGCTGTAACGATCATGTGATTTGACACCGCTGGATTTCTCTCTTTGGGGATTTATAAAAGAAAGGGTACAGCAATAAGACATGAACAATTTAAGTGCTAAAGGATGAGATAATTAAGCACATTAACGACATTGAACTTCCATTATGTCTTAGAAATATTGACCATCGGTTTAAGGTACGAGGGCTGCTATATATATTTCTGGCCTAGTAATGAAAATGTGAATATTTATTATCAAAAATGGTTTTATTGTTTTTTAAAGTATTCTGCAGCATGATTTATACACTTTTGCATGCGCTCAAACCAATTATCGGAACACTTTTTCCACTCCGGTTGAGACACCTGCATCTTCTGGCGACGAAAATCGTTGACCACGCATATTTTTCTTGATGTGCGGAAGTTATTGGGTGCCAAGTCGGGCTGTATGGCGGATGACTTACAATTCGACGTTTTGGCCGGTCAAAAAGGCGCTGCTTTAAGCCGATGTTTGAGAGCTCGCATTGTCATGATGCACAATGATTCGTCTTCTCTTGTTAGTTTTTCGAATTTCTCCGAAGACTTCAGGAAAACAAACTGTGGTGTGCCACTTAGAATTGACAGTCCTACGTTGATAAAGCGGAATAGGCGCCCCATGTCCAGTTTTACCGAAGCAAAAGGCGACGATTTGCTTCGAAGTGCTTCATTCACGAACAACTATCGTTGACTGATGTTTTGTTTCGGGCTCATACGCATTCATCATCTGCGACGATCTTATGAAAGTCTTTTGAAGAACCGCGATCGCATTTTTTCAAAATTTCTTTGCACCAATCGAGACGAACCTTTTTTTGAGCAATTGTCAAATTGTGTGGGATCCTACGAGAACAAACCTTTTTTACGGCCAGGTGTACATGCAATATCAAATGTATGGTGGTGGAAGAAATGCCCAAGGATACCTTTATCTCACGGTATGTCACATGACGATCTTGCATTATCTGTTCACGCACGGCATCAATGTTCTCCGGCACAACGGCCGTTTTTGGACAACCTTCGTCTTTGAGCGAGCGTCGGCCACGATTGAATTCAATAAACCTGTTTTTCACAGTGCTATAGAACGGTGCTTCATTGCCATACAAAGATTTAAGTTCATCGATGCAATCTTGTCGTGACAATTCACGTCGAAAGTTGTGAAAAATGATCGCACGAAAATATTCCATTTTTTTTGCCAAATTTATTTTTTCAATATACTGTAACCAACACAAATAAAGGTCGTACGTCAAACCGTTCTGAGTACGTTTATGATAAAAAATGTCAAACTTTCTGATGGAAATGTTGAACGGCGCCAGGCAACACAGAGTGTTGCCTATATAGAAAATCTCGTATGTCACCGAAGCCTTATCAACGAGCATTAGCTGATATTTTTTTACGAATAATTGTCCTAGATCCTTCTATCATATTAAAAGATACATCTCTAAAATCTCTTTGTTTTATTTACAAATAACACTGTGCGTTTAAGTTGGACTGTCCTTTAGTTCTCAGGCGTGACCTGCTAAGTTCAGAGTTGTATGGGGATGTCGCACTAATTATGTCCAATCATAACGCAATATACTCTACAAATATTTTCTTCCCGAACATTACATAACGTTAACATTTCGCGACAGTTGATAAAAAAAAACCCCAAAACACCTAAAATAAAGTGATTTTTCCAGTTGACCTAGTCCTTGTGGGGAAAAAATGCAAACAACTTTAACGATCTGGCCAATTTTCTTTACAAACCATTTCAGAGAATTAACGCATATTTCTGCAAAATTTTAGCCACCTACCTTTAATATTGCGACCTTTATATTGCTTTCACAGGCAGGTGGACAAGGGGGTCATGGTCAGAACGTCTTATTTCATGCCATAATTCGATCAGTATTTCGTGGTGTTGCAAACGAAATGACACACAGAGAAAAGATCATTTGGAAATTGGTCCGAACTACAAAAATTCGGTTGGAGAAACCGAAATTCTGTTGCAATAACCAACATTCTATTGTATTGATGGTAACATGTTTCGAGATATCAAAAGAAGGTTGCTACAACCATATCATGGTATTCGCAGCCAATAACACAGTAAATCCAACCGAACTCAGCTTAACTACTGGTTGCGACAACTAGCGATTTCCCCGTGTTTCGGCCACTTAAAAACTGACAATAACTATTGTAATATAGCCTCATTAATTATTTTTAGATTGGGGAATCATTGTGATGCTCATCAAAACATCTACTCAAAGACGTATTTATTTTACTGAGTTGACCCATTGCAAAGAGGTAAAATTTATATTTCTTCAAAAACTACTTATAACCAAAAATCTATAACCACAACTAATGCATTTTTAAAAATCTGTTCAAATATTCAAGTTAATCTGTTAGGATTACCGAAATTGGTTTTCTTCAACCGAAAGTCTCAGTTCCCGCTACTGAAAATTGCCGTGTACCCAATCAACATTCGGTTGTAACAATGGAATTCATGGATAGAACGTGCGACCACCAATATTCGGTTGGCAAAAAATTCGGTTGTGGCAACAAATCTATTCTCTGTGTGTACATTCTATGATGGAGGCTATACAAATATGTAAAAACACAAAGCAAAGTTTTGAATATTGTGTTAGAACAAACAGCGAAATATGTTCTGAAATTATGTACAAAGTAGCACTAACATCCTGGCACAACTTGTTTGTACTACAGACGCTTACGAGTAATAAACACTTTTCGAAACGATGTTAATCTTCATAAATAGGAAAAGAAACACAAGCACGCCACTTTGTCAGAGCTAGCGAGCCACGACACGCTCGTTCCACTATTCCAGTTGCAAGAAGTGACGGCATTAAGGAAACGTAAATGTTCCATCGTCATAATGTCCTTACAGACACGTACTTCGTGTACTCGACGCTGGGCGGAGGGGGCCCTAATTCGGCGTTGCCGTTCTTGCTCATGGGTTCTGGCAAAATTTCCATAAAACGCATTAAGGAAGTGGAACGTAGTTCCTTGTGCACACTAACGAACACACACTCACACATACACACTTCCATCTAGGAATTGCAAAAATGTAGTGGTGTGTGTGTAGTTCATACAATGACGGCGCTATAGCCAGGCACATCCTTCAATGTGTTTATTTCCCCGTTGTTTTGCTCATATTTTAGCATCCGGTTATTTCTAGTTTAGCTGGGGCGGTTTATTTGGCATAATCATCGTCACATCCTTAAGTTCATCTAGTGACTCGTACAGACACATGCACATTCAAGGATGTGTGTTGGATGAGTGTCTGCATGTATTTAAGTACAAAGTATAAATTTACTTTGTTCATGTATCGTATGTAAATACGAGATATGCCATCCTCACACAAGTTGTAGCGTATAAACATTAAAGAGCAGTGACTAAGCAATTGTGTTGAAATCTGTTTGAAATTATACACTAGCCGACAACAATTTGTTTTACTAAACACCACCCTACATAAATATAATTAGTTACGGCTGAACACTGTGAAAAGTCTATGGAATTTTTAGCTTAGAGAATCTGTGATGCTGTCATCGTATTTAATTTGACAATTCGTCGTGGATAGACTCAGCTGTATTTCTAAAATCAGAGTTTTGTGGAAAATTTACAACATATGGTGTACATAACCAAACATCCTCTCTCGTTGCTGCCAATGTCATCCATAAATGTGTGTCTCAGTATAACTGATAGTAACGCGTGATCCATTTCGAGGTTCCCTACTTTTTTAATGAAAAAAACACAAATAATTCAAATTGAATGGAGAATGTTTATTATCATTTGAAAGAACATTCTTTGGCATTTATTTTTTGAAGATTATGTCTATTATATGTTGGCCGCGGCTACGTCTCAGATGGTCCTTCCGTTGAGTTCGATGACTCGTTCGAGCATTTCGACTGGTAACTGGCGAATGATACGCGTGAAGCGGGTTTGTCCGCATACACTTTAGACTTTACATAACCCCACAGGAAAAAGTCTCACGTTGTGATATCACACGGTCTTGGTGATCAATTGACCGGCCCAAAACGTAAAGTTATCTGCTCACCGAAGTATTCTCTCAATAAATCCATTGATTGATGCGATATGTGGGAAGTGGCTCCGTCTTGTTGAAACCAAATTTCGCCGAGATCACGAGCTTCAATTTCAGGCATCAAATAGTCGGTTAGCATGCCGCGATAACGGTCGCCATTGACGGTTACGTTCTCACCGGCATCATTTTATGAAGAAATATGGACCGATGATTCCACCTGCCCACAAACCACACCAAACCGTTGTTTTTTCTAAATGAAGTGGCAGCTCTTGAAACTCTTCTAGTTGCTCTTCGTCCCAAATGCGGCAATTTTGCTTGTTTACATACCCATTGAGCCAGAAATTAGCCTCATCGCTGAACAAAATTTGGTTCGTAAACGCACGCAGCACATTCCTCACAGAACGTGAATTTTCGTAATAAAGTTGAATGATTTGTAAAGGTTGTTCAGGCGTTAGTCATTTCATTATGAAATGGCAAACAATACTAAACAAAAATAGCATGAAAGCATGATACGACTCACACGTGATCTGTCGAAAAATGCTATTAAAAAAATTGTCTCTACTTGAATCACCCATTATAAGTGATTTCGAATTTAGTTAAAAATTAATTTTGAATACACTGCCGAACGGGATGAAAGAATACGAGTATGCATATAATTCATTCCGTTTGTAACACCTTTATTTAATACTATAATCTTCGTAAAATTCTGATGATCTCTTCATGTCCGTCCCATTATCATTCTACCGTAAGCTCAAAAAAGCCCAGTGGAAAAGGTATACAGCCTTATATCTTATCAGATAAGAGTATGTCGGGTAGTTGTTGCTCCAAATCGAGCAAAAGGTGAAAAAGTAACAATTTGAAAAATTAACAAGTGAACAGACTTAGTTCGGTCGTGCTGAAGATTAGGGTGATCCATCTAGAGATATTTTTTTAAAACAAAAAAAAATATAAAAATTCAAATCAAGTGTGGAATCTTTATTGTTCATTCGAAAGGACATTTTATGTTATTAATTTTTTGAATATAATTTTCTTCACATGTTGACCGCAACTACTCCCCAGGGTATCCATTCTGACGGTCCAATTTTAGAGTACTCGTTCGAGCATTTCGACCGGTATGGCGTTAATGACACGCGTAATAATGGCTTCCAAAACCTAAATCGTAGCTAATTTATCAGCAAAGGCTTTGGTCTTTACGTAGGCCCGAAGAAAAAAGTCGAGAGGTGTGATATCATAGAATATAGGCGGCCAACTGACCAGTCCAAAACGAGAAATTAGCTGCTTTTCGAAATAACCTCTCAATATATTTATTGTTTGAGCAGCTGTATGGCAAGTGGCACCGTCCTGTTGAAACCAAGTTTCGTCAAGATTGCGGGCTTCAATTATAGGTAGCAAAACGACACCATTCACGGTTACTTCCCGGCCATCATCATTTTGAAAAAATATGGACCGATGATTCCTCCAGCCAATAAACCGCACCAAACCCTGTTATTCCCTGTATATAATGGCAACTCGTAAACCTCTTCTGGTTGCTCTTCAGTCCAAAAGCGGCAATTTTGTTTATTGACTTTGCCGTTGAGTCAGAAATGGGCCGCATCACTGCACAACATTTTGGGCGAAAACAGCGGATCTTCTTCAAGCTTTTGAAGATGTCAAAGACTAAAACGGCGATGCGCAGGAACATTGCAAGACTTCAACTCCAGCAAATGACGAACAATACAGATTAAAAATTACACAACTGACGCGTAATCTGTGTTAAAACCCCTATTGAAAAGAATCTCTCTAGATTGGCCACCCGTTATAAGTTTGTCATTCCGTTTGTAACATCTCAAAAATAATGATAGTCATACAATTCTTAGGCGATCTCGCCATGTTCGTCCGATTATCATTCTACTGAAAGCACAAATTAGACCAGAGGAAAAGATGTAGAATCTTATATCTTACCAAATAAAAGTACCTCTTTTAGTTTCTCTTTGTTCCCTCAAACTGACCAAATTAGGTAAACAAATAAGAAGTAACCCTTTAAAAGACTTAAAAAGTGGACAAACTAAGTTCGGCCGTATACCGTTGATCATGATTTATGGTCCAATATGAAAATTTTGCCAAGAGGCGTAGTGCCGGTCACTTTTCTGTCAGGGTGTGTAACTTTCCAAAGCAACATCATAAATACCAGCCTCTATCGTCATAGCGGTAGTAGTTCACGAATTATAAAAAAAAGTTAAAATTTATTGTTGTATGAGTTGTATTGTCCTCGCTGTTTTGTCCAAATTTACACAATATAACCTATAATTATATGCTAATCATCGATTTAAATATGTACAATTTCTGTAAGTATCAGTCCATTACCATATACGCATTGCTATACTTAGTAGGGACATAAATACTTATACATAAATACTTATATATATATAGAACTCACAAATGTTTCTGCCATTGTCAGTTAAGACTATGAAACCATCGAACCGGTATGCCTCCGGATTCAATAGAAAGGCTATAATGCGTTGTTTAAGACCACTAAAACAATGCATTTGCTACATTCGGTCCATTCATATAGTTTATTATCTACTTTTCCCATACAACATTTTTTCCGATTTTAAGAAATTTAATTTAAAATAGTTACTGCCTTCTTGTTGAATTAAAAAATCAGTGGAGCTCGTGCTTCACTTTATACCAATGTGGTGTACCGTATCATAAAGTCGGTACTGTGCGACTATATACCTTTTGTCATTCGTACCTTTTCAAATATTTATTTCTTTTATTTCAATTTATTTAAAAAAAATGTCTTAAATCAATTCGAATATTGGGAGGGGTACTTTTTAAATACGGAACATTTCCCAACGGCAGTTTTGTAATTAAGTTTAAATTAAAGCAACAAAAAATACCATAAATATAATTCTAATATCTGCAACCGTGCCACACCAGTGTTTCCTATTTGGTGGTTTTGTTGTTAGGGCCCAAGTGCTCTAAGAGATTACGTTTGGCCAGCAGCTGTATGCGTTGCCCAATGAGTCCCAATGGTTTCTTAGGAACCAAATGACAAGTGGATTGCCTGCAAGAAGGAACAGATAAAACGAAATAAAATAAGGCAAAGAAGTGCGAAAAAATTATAACACAAAAGGTATGAAAAGGAAATTTAAAATTATTGTATCACTCTACAGTAGGTACTTATTCAATCGTAGATTTATTGGTTTGTCTGAATGTTACATGAAAATGTTATTAATTTAGCCCAGGTAAATCTAGGATTTTCTGTAAATAATATAAATGTTGTTAATAGAACACGCCTATTGTCAAAACGTAAGCCTTCCTTCCCAATTTCCACTCACTCACTATACAGTCACGTCGATGGAATTAGAACCGTTCCTGTAACAGCCAATTTGACAAAATGCAATTTTTTTCACATTTAGAGTAACTTAAAATTTCGTACACTTCGTGATGGCCTTGATCAGCATAATCGATCAAATAAATCCACAATAGGGAGAATTTTTATGGAGAAAATTTCAGCAAACCGGGTCTATAGGAAATGTGAAAACCCCCTGTGCATTGATGCTATTCGCGATAGTGTGGCAGAATAGCCATCAAGCACGACTACTGCATGGATGACAACGGACTTCTTGTGGCCAGAAATTGAGGATATGGAGGATATGGAACGATATGCGGTTCCAACAGGATGGTGCCACTTGCCAAACAGCCAACGAAACAATGTCTTTTGTGCGCAAGAAATTCAATGACTGCGTTATTTTATGTCGTGGCGATGTTAATTGTCCAACACGATCATGTGATTTGACACATTTGGACTTCTTTCTTAGGTAATGTATAAAAGAAAAGTGCACGTCAATATACCAAGAACAACTCAAAATCTAAAGGATGAGATAATTCGACATCATACCTCTATTATGTCTTAGAGTCATTGAAAAAATGGACCATCGGATAGAGTACGCCACCGAAGCCTTGGCTAACATTTGGCCGATATTTTGTATTTTCACATAATTGTCGCTGATCCTTCTATAATAATATAAAGATAATTCTCTGAAAACTTTTTGTTTTATTTACAATTAACATCGTGCGTTTCAGTAGGACCACCATTTATTATAAAGGGTGATCCATTTAGAGGTATTTTTTAAGAACATAAAAAATATAAAAATTCAAATCAAGTGTGGAATCTTTATTGGTAATTTGAAAGGACATTTTATGACATTTTTTTGACGAAAACAGCGGGTCTTCCCGTTTATAATTTCCTTCAAATGTTGGCCGCAATTGCGCCTCAGGGTTTCCATTCTGAGGGTCCAATTTTAAATGACTCGTTCAAGCATTTCGACCGGTATGGCTTAAATGAAACACTTAATGTTGGCTTTCAAAACCAGAATCGTTGCTGGTTTGTCAGCATAGACTTTGGACTTTACGTAACCCCAAAGAAAAATGACTAAAGGTGTGATATCACACGTTAAATTTAAAACGTGAAATTAGCTGCTTTTCGATATGACCTCTCAATAGATCCATTGTTTGAGCCCCTGCAAGTGGCAGCGTCCTATTGAAACCAAGTGTCGTCAAGATTACGGGCTTCAATTTTAGGTAGCATCAAGATCGATATCATGGCGCGATAGCAAGCACCATTCAAGGTTGCATTTCGGCCATCATCATTTTTAAATAAAATTGCACTGATGATTCAACCAGCTAATAAACCGTACCAAACTGAGGTTTTCTCTGGATATAATGGCACCTCTTGAACTTCTTCTTGTTACTCTTCAGCCCAAACGCGGCAAGTTTTATTGACTTTGCCGTTGAGCCAGAAATGGGCTTCACTGGACAAAATTTTGGTCGAAAACAGCGGATCTTGCCGTTTCTCACCGAACGCTCATTTCCATAATACAGTTGCCAACATTTGAAGGAAATTATTTTCAAAAAATAAACCTTTTCGAATTAAGCGAATTAAGATTCCACACTTGAATTGAATTTTTATATTTTTTTTGGTTCTGAAAAAATACGTCTAGATGTATCACCCTATATATTATCGATCTTCGTAAAATTCTAAGACGGTCTTGCCATGTCCGACCTTCCGTGTGTACGTCCGTCCGCCTGTGAGTCTATTGCAAGCACGTTAGCCGTCAAACAAATCTACCTAGGTCCTGATATTTTGCATGATGTTGGCTTATCGGCCTAGGGGCTACATAGTTTACCTTTAAGGGACTTAAGGTACCTCGGCCAAAGAGACACCTTTTGCGTATTTGCTTATTAAATCATAATGTTTTGCAAACTGACAATGGTAAAAATGTGTGCCATTAGTTGGAACATACAAAATGCGTCACAAAAGCTTATAATTACTGGAATTTTAGGCTCATGAGGCCCAAAAAATGTTCCGCATGGTCAAAACGAGCGATTTATAGTCAATATAGACAAGTGGGTACTCAAACCAATCCAGAGATGGACGCATGGCCCGGAAAGGTCACAAAAAAAACAATATTTTGGCGCTTTGGGACGGTGTAGGATATTTAAGGTGCGGTCTGGCAGATTTTAACAACTTTTTTGTTGTTTTAAAAAATGCCTGTGATAGGGGTCGACCTTGTAAGCCCACAAGTGGACAAAAAGTCCGCCCTTATGGTCGCAAGAAGTGGCCACTAGTAAAAATGTGCCAATGGGTGCTCAAACTAAAACCAATTTTACTGCGAATTCAAATATGGACTTGGCTGTGATAGATATCAAATTCGTGGAACGTATTTACAAGAAAATCTATCCCAAGACAGCCGGTTCTGTGGACCAGATTGACCCGAAGAGCAATTCTTCGTCCAAGGGCTGTCACCCCGGTACACAGTTGCCGCTACAACAACAAGAAAATCGAAAAAATTTACGTTACTTTGTAAAATTAAATAATTACAAACACAAAATTCGATTTGAGGCGATGAACCATTTACATATGTGACGCGCAAAATATAAAGGGACCTAAGGGTAACCAGTTTTGTTCAGAAGAGCCAATTTAAAGATTTAAATACGTGTATCTTTGGTGTACCATCACTTTCATAAAACGCGCATATCTCTGGGAGGGAACACTTTTGGGGCATGGCATCTCATTCGATGCTCAGATGTTGTCCACATCAAAAAAAGCGAAAATTGATTTTTTTTTACCCTTAGGTCCCTTTCTCTATGCGCTGTTACATAAAACGAGTGTGCTAAGTTCATAGACAGATTTCAGACCATGTTTCTATAGAACATTACATTCTATAGAAACCAAAAGTAATCCAGAAGACAGAAGAAATGAATTTTAGTTACAGGCAGAGGTAAATGCAGGTGAGCGCTACTTCGTTATCAATAAACCCAACGACCATGATCAGAGGCTATACACTGAAGGCAGATAATTTCGCATTAAATGAGAACTGGCGGCAGTAGAATTTTCCTCCGACTAAATAAAAACACAATTAAAATCCCAAGCACTTCATACATACTTAAACACACAGACTACGAGGGTTGCTATTTATATTTCGGGTCCGGCAATAAAAACAAAATAATTTATTATTGGAAATGGTTTTGTTGTTATTCAAAATATTCTCGTTTTAGATCAATACACTTTCGCATGCGCACAAACCAATTTTCGAAACACTTTTTCGACTCCGATTGAGACGCCTTCAAAACATGATTTTTGAACGCTTCAACAGCTGCTTCGGGTGATGTTGACCACGCAGTTTTTTCTTGATGCTAGGGCATAAGAAGAAGTCATTGCGTAACAAATCATGGCTGTACGGTGGATGGCCTTTCAATTCAACATCTTGAGTTGTCAAATAGCTCATCGTTTCAGCTGATGTGTGAGAGCTCGCATTGTCGTAATGCAAAATGATCTGTCTTCTCTTATTATCTTTCATCATTTCTTCGAAAACTGCTGGCAAACAGATGGCTGTGTACCACTCAGAATTGACCTCCTACGTTCCACTAAAGCTACTGTGGCAACATGGCTGGTTATACCGAAAAAACGCAATCATTTGCTTCGATGTACTTCTTTCATGAACAACTTTTGTTGGGTTTGGCTCGTCTTGAAAGACCCATACGGTCGATTGCTGTTTTGTTTCTGGTTCATATGCATAGATCCATGATTCGTTACCTGTGACAATGTTATGCACTGCCTTTGGGCTAGCGCAGTTTTACTTTTTCAACATCTAGCTGCACCAATCCATACGAGCATTTTTTAAGCACTCGTCAAATTATGTGGGATCCAATGAGAACAAATTTTTTTAACGGCCAAAGGAATATGCAATATCTTATTGATGCTTGTCATACGAGTACTAATGCCAAATAATGCCTCAATCTCACGATATGTCACATGTCGGTCTTGCTTAATCAGTTTACGCACAGCATCGATGGTTTCTGGCAAAGTAACCGAAGTTGGACGTCCTCACCAAATTCATTCTAAAGCGAGCGGCTTCCGAGACTGAACTCTTAGTACCAGCGATTAACAGTGGTTTTTGATGGTGCTTCATCGCCAAAAGTCGAAACAAGTTGATTTAAACACTCTTGTCTCGATTACCCACTCCGAAAATCGTAAAAATTCATCCCTCGAAAATGTTTACGGGATAATTCCATTTTATGACTGAGATGAATTTTTTAACACACTGTAATCAAAACAATTCGCCCTCAAATGACAAAACGTTCTGAGTGAAGTTATGCTAAAAAATGTTAACGTTTACAATAGAAGTTCGAAATATAAACAGCAACCCTCGTATTTACGAAATATTTAATTGTGTGGAAATAATTTTCATAGACCAATTATGTTGTTAAAATTTTAAGGTCATCTTTTTTCTGTAAATGTGACGCGCAAAATAGAAAGGGACTTAAAGTTAAAAACCAGTTTTGTTCAGTAGAGCCATTTAAAAGATTAGGTCACTTTCTTTTTGCGCTTAGAATCGTCGACTTCACTTTCATAAAATGCGCATATCTCTGGGAGGGAACACTTTTGGGGCATGGGATCGGTCTCATTCGATGCTCAGATGTTGTCCACATCAAAAAAAATAAAAATAAAATGAAAATTGATTTTTTTACCCTTAGGTCCCTTTCTCTATGCGCTGTCACATATGGACATGTGGGTACCCAAATTAAAGCTAACTAAACTCTTTTCACAACACACTTTGTAAAAGTCATATATAGATGGCTCTGAATGTCGAGTCTCTTTAAAGGTGGAAAAGGTGAATTGTATTTTCGTGGGCAAATGTTTGAAGAAAACTTGAAAAGTGAGATTTTCCCATACGCTTGTTGTCACTTTACAATTTTGTTAAAAACTTGTCTTCTAAAGGGTGGTTAAAGTTTAAGGGCCGATGTTGAATGTGAACCACTTCTAAACGTCAAGTTTTTTCTGCATTTCATTTGATATTTCTCAATTTCAGACTAACTCAATTTAAACCGTGGAAAGATACACAAGCGACCAACGCGTTAAAGTTATTCAAGCTTATTATGAAACTGCATATTATGCACCTCGTGATGTTTTCGGTCAATTTAATCGTCCAAATGTGCGTACAATCGGAAAAAATCGTGCAAAAAATTGAGCAAACCGGGTCTGCAGGAGCTGTGAAAACACCAGTGCATGCTCGTACAGCTCGAACTGCAGAAAATATTGCTGCTGTTCGCGATAGTGTGGCTGAAGAGGCGTCCACCTCAACTCGACGTAAGAGGTGGACGCTTGTTGTTGATGAACATTATACATAAGGACTTGATTTACACGCTTACAAGGTACAATTGAGTCAAAAACTAAAGCCTCTTGACTATCCCAAACGTCATCTATGGTCAGAATGGTGGCAAGAAAAGGCATCGGCCCTTAAAATTTGACCACCCTTTATTTAAATGTAGATGCAAGAGGTCTCGAGAGCCGGTTAACCTGAAGAATTTTTTTAAACTGTAGCTCAAAAATGCCATCCTCCAGATGAAATCCAGCAACAATATCGACTGTTAATTGGTTGTTATTATGCCCATTTCAATAGAAAAGCCAAAGCAGAACAAAAAGAAGACTCGACCAGGCCGTACTAACGGTCGTTCTACTTGTTTTTGTTTGCTGTAGGGGTCACCTCATTAAAGAACACCAAATATAGATGCCATACTTACTTATAAATGATTTTCTCACGATCTGCCCAGGGCCAAAATGTATCCAGCTTTTAAGCGAAAACGAAAAGAAACAAAAGAATCGATATTAAGTCTCAGTTCAATGTGCAATTAGACACACAAACAATGTGAATAAAAGAAAAGAAAAGAAAACTCAGCAAAAATAACAGCCTACCTTTGGTTGTTTCAAGGAAGATTCCTCCGTGCTATGGTGATTAAATAAGGCAGTATTTAAGGAGGTTTGCTCTTCTTGTCTTACATTTACATTCGCATTAACATGCGTAACCTTATCCAAGTCGCCACCCTGCCCATCGCTCTCAGTGCCACCACTGGCAGTTCCATTTCCCGTGTTGCGATGATTATTTGTCGGGCAAGGCGGACTGTGTGGAGTGGCGGTATCTGCAAAGTTATTGCCGTTTATTTGCAATTTCGGTTTATTGCGTAAATTCCAGGTAAATGTGGTTGTAAGGAAGTCATCTTCATCATCCTCATCATCATCATCGTCGTCACCTTCACTTTCAACAACTTCGGCGTCGTCGGTTCTATCTGTTTTATTGTAATGTCCCGAAGGTGTTAGTAAGAATTTTAGATTAAACTTTTCGCATGTGTCGTCGTCGCCGTCGTCGCTGTCAGCCGTGTTTGAATTATCATCATCATTGCGTTTGCCATCCTTGATGTCATCGTCATATTCCACTTCATCTTCCTCTACCGCAGCATTGTCGTCTTCATCGCTATTTAGGGGATAATTATTTTCCGATGCGTAATCGGATTCCGGTGTGACATCCTTTGACTTTCTTTGTTTGGCTACATGTTGCTTTAATTGCAGATATGCTGCTCTCGCATCGAAATTGTCATCTTCCCTGACATTTGTGTCGTTCTCCTCCTCATTGTCTTCGTCTTCGTCGTCATCTTCATCACTTAGCTCATAGTCGTAGGCATCTTCATCATAAGACAATTTACGCTTTTGCTGGTGTTCGTTTCCGCTGTAATTAGGATGTGCTGGCGGCAACCCACCCAGACTGAGTTTATCAAATGTCTGCGACACTGTGGCCAATGTTGACGAGAGTATTTTGGGTATTTCAGCAATTTCCGATAGCTTTCTCTGCATCGCACGCAAACGTGCCTCTATGGAGGCACCTGCAACAAAACGGTTTAAGCAACTGATTAATTTTCACATTTGGGGAGTGACTAAACTGTACACACAGGGAAAGGATATCCAAAAAGAAGCATTAGTTGTATGTTAAGAATTTTGATATCAGCTTAAAACCACATGAGGGAAAGATGGTTGAAACAATAAACAGCGTTTGGTTAGTCTAACGGGTGACATTGATATTCTCTCGTACCACGGTTTGGTAGAGTTTATGGTATAGTGGAATCAGCAGTCAACGGTTTAAGCAACTGATTAATTTTCACATTTGGGGAGTGACTAAACTGTAGGGAAAGGATATCCAAAAATAAGCATTGAAACAATAAACAGTGTTTGGTTAGTCTAACGGGTGATCACTATAGAGGTATTTTTTTACAGATTACGCGTGAGTTGTAGTAAACTTTGTTTTACGTTCTTTTCAGTTTTGCTTGCCATTTCATCATGGAAGACTTATACCGCAACAACGGCTCCAAATTGTGCAACTTTATGATGGAAATGAGCTTTTGGTGAGAAACGTTTTTCGTGAGCTTAAACCATTTTATGTTTGGCATAATCGGCCTACCGAGTGCACTAATAGGATTACCATCGACAACACTGAAAACCAATTTTCACTATTCATTAATACTCGACCTAATAGACCACATCCAGCACGATCTATTAAAAACCCCCAGAAATCGATTCGGTACCGTTTTCAACAACTTGGCTCGTCGTATGTAAAAACTTATACAACTTTACCAATGGATCTTCGTTTGAAAGCGTACTAAGTACAGCTCGTGCAGGAATTGAAGCCTAACTGTGTTCCTGCACATCGCCGTTTCAGTATTTGAGTTCTTCAAAAGCTCAAAGAAGATCCGCCGTTTTCGACCAAAATTTTGTTAATTAATGAGGTTCATTTCTTGCTCAATGTCAATAAACAAAATTGCCGCATTTGGGCTAAAGAACAACCGGAAGAGGTTTAAGAGATGCCCTTATGCCTAGAGAGGTGCCATTACACCGGGGTATATCAATAATTCCGTAACTTTTCCAACTTCCCTCGTTGTTATATAAAATGCAACACTGAGCCCATCTGTTAATAGACTAGTGTCAAATTTTAAGAGAGTTCCGTCATTTAGTTTGCGTTTAACAACTGTTCAAAACATACAACCTCGTGGATTTTGTTAAAAAATGGAAAAAAAAACTGAATTTCAAGTGTTCATTAAACATTATTTTTTGCGGAAAAAAGTCAATCAAACCAAGAAAAAGCTTGACAAATTCAATGGGGACCCTATACCATCGATTTCAATGGTAAAAAAGTGGTTTACTGACTTTCGTTGTGGTCGCACAAGTATAAGTACAAATGACGCGGAACGTTCTGGACGACCAATTGAGGTCAATACACCCGAAAATGTCGAAAAAATCCACGATGTTGGCCGATCGAAGAGTAGAAGTGCGTGAGATTGTTGATGCCAAACGTGTGGGGGACCAGCCCAAAAGGCTGGGAGTAGCCTTTTGGTTACGAGGTCTGACCGGAGACTTAAATCTGGTACCACGGGTAGTCAGGAGCCCCCAGAACTGTTGTCTTGGCCTGTCTAGAAGGTGCGTATCGTGGTGGCTGTGGTTTTAACACAAATCGCCGCGAGAGCTTCGGCTCGGTGTGGAGTTGCATTGCGACCGGGTGTTGTGACCCATAGAACAGCAGAGGTTTAGATACGACTACCAACAACCCCAAAATATCCCTTGGGGTCACATTGAACAGCCTTTTTTAGATCCTCTGCACATGCTACAGCTATTTGCGATAAACTCAAAAATAGGAACAAGGTCCTCAGTCACTTGCCAGCAGTACTTGGGGAGCCGACAAAGAAACCTTGTTGACCTTTTACAAAGCGATTGGTCGGTCTGTAGTATACTACCCGGCGCCTGTATGGTCGGCAAACGTGAGTACGACGCAGTGGGAGAAAATTCAGACTTGACAGAATGCCGCCCTCAGAACATCAACAGGGTATCTTCTTATGTCTTCTGAGGATCATCTACATGAGGAGACACAATTTCCTCTTGTCTAAACAATACATGCTAGGGTGTTTTCGCAGCAGTCATCCTAACCACCATCTCTTGAACAGGATACCTCCGCCCAGGCAGATCAGGTACGATCTTTATGATCTATAGAGAGAGATCCAGCGGTATAAAAGAGAACCTTTAGATCATAGAAACTATCAGGCAGGTCTGAACAACATTCACACCGATGATGTCGCAACAGCAGTATCCAGCTACCGTGTGAATGTAGTGCTAGGGGAACATCCCCCGGAGATTTCACCTGAGGTAAAGGTACAACCTCGGCAGACGCGCGTGGTTCTGGCGCAGCTGAGATCTGTTGTAAATATATTGTTGTTACAACAATAACATAGTCCTCGACCCCCAACCAAGAGGGAAGTTATGGTCCATATCTGTCATGCTTCAAATTGGTACCGGCGGGATTAACCCAATGGGGCGTTGGCCGTGGCATTGTAATGGCCCCAGTGTGATGGCGCACCGTGGTTTGGGCCATAATGGCGATAACCACGCTAAATCCGACATTTATCTGTTGATGCCATTTTATATAGCGGTGTGGTTTCGATTTTACATGAACACTTGCATTTAAGAAGGCTGCCTGCAAGATGTCTGCAGCTTTTGCCTTCAATTTACCATGAATGTAATCGTGTGGCAACTTCAAGTGATTGTTTGGAGTTGTTTAACCGCAACTTGAATGAGTTTTTGCGGCGTTTTGTAACTGTGGATAAAACATGGATCCATTACAACACTCCGGAGGCAAAGCTGTAGTCTCAACAATGGGTTAAACTGGCTTCGAAAAAAGTCAAGGTGACTTTGTCGACTAATAAGGTGAAGGCAACAATTTTCTGGGATGCACGCGGGATAGTCCACATCGATTACCTTCCAAAGGGAAAAACAATAAACGGCGAATATTATGCCAACTTATTAGACCGACTTAACTAGATTTAAAAAAACGACTCCATTTGGCCACATAAAAAGTTTAAGATAATGCACGGGTGCGCACGAGTGTAGTCTCAATGACAAAATTGCATCCATTGGGTTACGATTTGGTACCTCATCCGCCATATTCTCCGGATTTAGCCCCCAGTGACCATTTCCTATTTCGAAGCCATAAGAAATGGTTCGGTGGGAAGAGATTCAGCTCCAACGTTAAACTTCTTGATCAAACAAATGCCTATTTTATGGACCTCGAAAAATCCTTTTTTTGGATTGGATACAAAAATTGGAGAAACGTTGGACTAAGTGTATTGAGTTATTGAGCTATGTCGGATTCTTTTTTTTTGAGGAAAAAAAACTTTGTTTTATTCGAACAGTCACAGAATTATTGATATTTCCTCGTACCACGGTTTGGTACAGTTTATTGTAAAGTAGAATCAGCGGTCAATATTTTTTCAAAAATTATGATGGATGTAGCCGTGAATGGTGCTCGCTATCGCGCCATGTTATTGGACTTGACGACATTCGGTTTCAACAGGACGGTGTCACTTGTCTTACAGCTGCTCAAACAATGGATCTATTGGGAGGTCATTTCGAAGAGCAGCTAATTTTACGTTTTGGACCGGTGAGTTGGCCGCATATATCGTGTGATATCACTCCTTTACACTTTTTTCTTTGGGGCTACGTACGAAATCTTTGCTGACAAACCAGCTACTATTCAGGTTTTGGAAGCCAACATTACGGGTGTCATTAACGTCATACCGGTCGAAACGCTCGAAAAAGTCATCCAACACCCTAAGGCGTAGTTGCGGCCAACATTTAAAGGTAATTACTTAGTAGGGACATAAATACTGTAAAATAATAAGTACTGAATGTTTTTGGACCACATATTTTTTAATATATTTATTGATGTATATTGTGTAAAAAAGGAATCTACTTATTTGAAATGTCCGCCTTTTGCCTGAACGCTGGCAAATTGTTTCGAAGCCAGGCCTGGGACGTTTTAGCCGTATGGGCCGGCGCAGAATTCTGCTGGAAAGTCCATGGCTGGTTTTGGAACAGGCAATTGTTGAGAGGCTTCACAACAGCTTCGAAAACGGTTTCTTGGTGAACTTTGGCCGATGTTTTGACTCCTTGTTTGCAGAAATGCAGGTCAGTGACCCCATCGTAAGAGACACCCCACCAAACCATGACTTAAGCTGGGCGATGACCCTTTTCCACCCTTGGGATCAGTTCAGATGCTTCCTTAGATGACCGCGCATACACTCCATCATTTTGCTTGTTAAATTTTTCCTGAGCGGTAAAATTTTTTTCATCGGCGAACAAAATTTTTCTGTGCAAGTTATCAGCGAGATTCACCAAGCTGCAGTCAATAAATGTCCGGTACGACGTTTGAAACACCTAAGTCCCAAGTCTTTTCTAATGATTCGACTCATGGACTTTTGTGTGATATTCATCTCACGGGCCATGATTTTCTGTTTTCGGAGCGGATTTCTGTGAATGCTTGATTTAACGGATTGGATGGCATGCGGTGTACGGACAGAGAGTGGGCGGCCCGACCGGTGGCGGTGTTTTACACTCCTGTCTTCTCAAACAGTTTTATGCATCGGTAGACGAACATGCGGCCAATCCCTAGTGGCCAGAGCGTTTTGAAAATATAGCTTTTTTCCATTTCACACTTAAAAAGCGCTATTACAGCGATACGGTTCTCTTTATCTGACCACTCCATGATGAAAGTTGAAACAATTTTAAAATCCCGTTACAGTCTAACGCTATTGAGGTTAGCTTTCAAAACCCATATAACATTAACGGGGTATGTTCAGTTCTACTATTGAAATGGGTGAGTTCAATGTTGTAACAGTAGTTATGTCCCTACTAAGTAGTTGTCCATTTCGAGCTCCAAAAATGAAGAGGATGACCAGTAAGAAATTGCATACGGTTCTAATACAATAGCACTGACAAAGGCCTTGGTGCCGGTGGTACAATTAAAAAAGTGCTGGCAGTGCAGTGGACGACAGCTAACGTACTTACTTAATTCCCACAACATCCCATTAAGGAACTAGGGAACACTTCTCTCAAATCAGTGAGCTGTGCACGATATCATTCTTATACTCACTGATTGGGACCTACTGTTTAACGCTGGCTCCGAGCGTTTCATAGAGACGTTTTTACATGGCTTAGAGATATTTCTGGTAATCGTAAAGACGCCGAAATTTACCAGGTGAAAAACCGCCGCTAAACAAGTTCTATATGTGACGCGCAAAATAGAAAGGGACCTAAGGTTAAAACCAGTTTTGTTTAGAAGAACCATTTTAAAGATTAGGTCCCTTTCTATTTGCGCTTAGAATCGTCGACTTCACTTTCATAAAACGCGCATATCTCTGGGAGGGAACACTTTTGGGGCATGGGATCGGTCTCATTCGATGCTCAGATGTTGTCCACATCAAAAAAAGAAAAAAAATGAAAATTGATTTTTTTTACCCTTAGGTCCCTTTCTCTATGCACTATCACATATGTTGTTACCCGGATTTGAACTTTAGTTTCTGGCATAATAGTGTACACACTCCCATCACATCACGGCGGTCCATAAGTCGACAGATGGCACTGTTAAAATAACATATGATACAAAAAGAAACGACTAAATGGACTTCTAGTCATTTACTCAATATACTTTTGTAAGGTCCATGTTCATCAATGTCGCTTTATGGGCTGTTTAACAATAAACGTTGACGATTTCCAATCAAAGCTAATTTTGTCTATACGAGTAAAATAATGAAGTTTTCCTGTGGAAGTTTACGAAAAAGTGTAGTTGTTGCAGTTTGAATGTAACCCATTTTGCTTGGGGTGACCATCTAATGTAAGTACCAAGCGAAAGAACAGTAAAAACAAAGTTGTAATATAGAGTTGCTCTACGTTTTGTCGTAATCGTATTTATAATTAAACACCAAAACATCGCCCAAACATCGCACGCACTGCTTCAGTAGTCAATGTCAACCTATCCTCTGTGGACGTATCCTTACCCTCTCAAAAATTTGAGATTTTGGTTAAAAAAGAACACATCATCATAGAAAACAAAGTTAATATATATAAAGTAACTAGTAAACAACTGTAGGGTTATTATTTCTACAATGAGCATAATTGTTTAATAATCATAAAAAAGGATATTAAAAATTTTAGACAAAATTTTAGTAAAAAAAATTAAATCGAAAAAAAACATAAAAAGAGCCAAGACTTGAGGTTTTCATGTGTCTTTCGAAGCTGTAGGCAAAGCCAAGAGCATATCTTCTGTAATGCGAGATCTCAACTCCTTGTTTTCACCCACTTCGGCAAAGAAACGCCTGATATTGCGTATGATACGATGGTGTGGCAACTCCTTTATGGGTTGGAAAATATATACAAAAACAAAGAGATATTAATGGGTTAATTTCGATTTATGCTTGTTGTTATTGTTGTTGGCCTCCTACCTCCTCTTCCTCATCAGAAGACTCATCTTCGCTCAACTCAATGATCACCTCATTGCCCTCTGCATCGATTTCGGTTTTGGTTTTCTTTTTCTTTGGCGGGGGAGGTGGTGGAGGTTCGTTCCACATTATGGGATGCCAACAACGGGAGCCTAGCAATGGAGTGGGGACAAATTCTACAAATAAAACCGTTGGTTAATATCTGCTTTATATATAAAATCGAACATACATTATCACAAGAGAAATGACCATATTTTGTGGATGGGAATAGGAGGGTAGGTGGGCGGGCAAGCCTTCAAAATTCGGAAACGAAACTTGCATGCGGGAAAAGGTTGTGGTAAGTATTTTAACACGTCTTTGGAGGAAAGGGGATTACTTGGCGCCACTAACCTGGTGGAGGCGGTACGGGCTTGGGCACTCTCAGCACTATTGATTTCTCCTCGCCTAATTCGAATTCTTCGAGTGGATCTTCCTCCATGCTAAAGATAATTCAAAGAAAATAAAAAAAATATTAAAAAATTATAAAAAATCATCAATTTTAATTTAAATTAAATTCATTTTCTAATTTTACCGAACTTTTAAAAAGAAATTAATGCATCTGTGGTTTTCAACGTAAGCCGATGCGAAACGGAATTGGTGGAAATGATATTGAGTTATGAAGTTTGCTCTTCGCACAGTTCGAAGACTATACGCAAAGGGTAATTCTAATTCTAATTAATCATAAGTCCCGTATAAGTCATTTGATTGGTGGCCGAAGTAATCGTTGCCAAATACTGCGGAAGAAAAACCTTGGCGGGTTTAAAAACAGCTGTACAGTCTGCCTGGTAGCCAATAAATTTCACCAATTTTTTAGAAACAACAAAAAGGTCTCGAACCAGTATAAAAAGTGTTCAAGTCATAAAAGACCAAATAAATGTAAACAAAACAAAAACATAGTAAAAAATGTATTTTTCTTTCAATAGAAATCGAAAAAAAAATTGACAGACACCTGTGCTAGTGTGATGGATAACATAATAATTAAATTGTCCAAACCCGAAATCGACATTCCGGTTTCTGTGTCCAAACCCGACAGACGGTTTCTCAAAATTGATAAACCCCTCAATTCTGTTAACCCGGAATTTTGCTGCCGATTTCCACCGTTCACCTTTATATGTACCGATCGAAGCAGAATCACGAGCAAATTCGATTGAATGATGTCTGTCTATCTGGCGTTCGTCGTCCGATCTTTACAAAATTTGGTGGGAGAAGTTTTTAGTAGGACCAAGGAGGGCAAATTGGTTCAGATTTAGTAAAGCTGCCACACATGTTCAATCGATTTTATGCTTTTAGCTCTAGAAGCGACATATTACATCAAATCTTGATGAAATTTATCAGAAGTAAGTTTTTGCACAAAGAATAAAAGCTTTAATCGCTTTCACGAAATTCACGAAAGTAGGTTTAGATTTAAATATAGTTCCCACAAATATTTTATTCCCATTTTTCGTGCTAAGCTCTAGATGCCACACATTACATCCAAACTTAAAGAATATTTAAGAGTCAAGTTTTGTGCACAAAATATAGACTTTTTTGAAATTGGACAAAATCGGTTGAATTTATCCTATTGACGTTTTGAGCTAAAGAAGCCACATATTGCATCGAATCTTAATGCGATTTGGCGCAGTTCATTACAATCAATAAGTAATACTTTAAGCTCAGATATAAATAGGTTATACCTATTTCTTGGTATAGCCCCAGTACAAATGTCCATTCCGATAGAACAGGCCGTAAAAGTCGTCGGGGGCCCAAAAACGGTTTCCAGTATAAAAATAGGGGAATCGAATAACAAAGATAAATATAAAATTAATTTTTTTGTCTTTGGCTTTATTTGGGTGACGAACCGAATGGTCGAAAACACGGCTCATTTTAATTCTACCAATTTTTTTCAATTTGGAATGTGACATTATTTTTAAAAGTCTCGGTAAATATGTTTAGCTCGTTTGTTTTATTTCAGTCTTTTGCATTGAACAGGGATAAACCGGCCTGAGACCTCTTAAATCTACATTTTAATAGACGACCAGTATTTAACAAAATGGTAAAGTGACATTGATTTTTGTGGCTTCACACTGCTTTTATAAATTTAAAGCCCTTTCAAGGGGTCCAAAAACTTGTTTCCAATTGGCTTTCTGCACATTAAGAATTCCAGGAATGGCCACACCCAACTTTCGCTTTTCAACTAGTTTATTTTTAAATAAAAAAAAAACTCTGGCCTATGTTTTTAATTTCAATCCAGTCTCAGAGCCAAACACTTCACTTTTAAATTTTTCATTCTTAGACAAAAGCCTTAACCCAAAATCTCGGTTAATACCGGTTTTTAATTCATAATTGATATGCCAAAATCGTTTTTTACTCGTTTTTTAAAAAAAGGCCTAAATTTCGGTTTTCTTTAAATTCGTTTTTTGGTAACTTTAGTAATGATCCGTCGTACATAATGGCAAGAATTCAAGTTCAAAATAAAACTAGAATTTAGCTGATATCTCTCACTGTGGTTTAATTTATATTCTTTTCCTATCGTTCATATCTGGTTACCATAAGTGGGTTCATACTTTGCAAGGCTACACATCGGTAGTAACTTTGGTATATAGTCTACTCAGTCAAAATCAATACATGGACTCACATGGTCCAGCTTAGTTTGTTATGGTTGTTTGTCGATCATAATAAAATATGCTGGACATGCTTCTTAGAGTGGCGAATTTACCCAGGGAAGAAATATTTTTTGTAACACAATGGGGAAAATATATATTAAAGCGGACTAATTTCAAAAGTTTAATTTGGTAAAATTGGCCGCAAATTGGCCAAAAACACTTGAAATTTTAAGCCACTGTAAAATATGTTGCACAGAGAAACAGATTATTTATGTACATATTTTGATCCTTTTCACTTGGAAATACTTCTAATAAATTATTACACTTCAATTTATTTCTACTGTTCAAAGACGATCACAATTTTTATATAAACCGAAACTAAAACTTGATTTGAATAAAATTAGTTCAAATGTAGTTTGAGTATAGAACTCTCCGTTCAAATAGTTATCTGACCATAATAATCTAATTTCTTTGATATTATTCACTTTTCACAAATGACTTACCTTTTCACCAGGAAATGTATCTTTTTGCCACTGGAGTTTATCTTCTCGTGCGCCTGCGACAGCGTCAGTTCGGATGCGTCCTCTTCGTTTATCTCCAGTACAATGTCGCCCAACCGGATGCCGCCTTTGTCCGCAAGACCGCCGGCTGTTACCTGGTTTTTTTTTTGGAAATTACAAAAAAAATACTTTTTTTACCAAATGGAAAACTTTCGCTTTGTGTTTAAAATGAAAAAGAACAGTTATTTTTTAATTTATTTTCTTGATTCAACGATTGTGTTGTGTTTGCTGTGGATACTGAATTACTACTACTGCCTCTGGGGCCATTCACATTTCAAAATATCACAACTAGTACATATTTAAGAAAGAAAATTTTTAATTTAAATTCTAATATTTTTTTGTTGCTTCTTTTTAAAACGAAATATAGAAAGCAACATAAGAAAGCAGATTGTTTCAACCTACTTTTAAATGTGTATTTGAAACGACATTTACTAGTCGTCACAGACGTATGGACAGACAGATGTCGAGTATTGTTTCTTTAAATGTACAGTGTCCGGTAGGATCAATGGGATTCTTGCAAACTTTGAACAATATCATTTAGATTATATAGCGTGATCCATCTAGAGGTATTTTTTCAGAACAACAAAAAGTATAAAAATGCAAATCAAGTGTGGAATCTTTATTGGTAATTTGAAAGGACATTTTATGGCATTTATATTTTGAATATAATTTCCTTCAAATGTTGGCCCAACTACACGTCAGAGTTTCCTTTATGAGGGTCCAATTCTAGATGACTCGTTCGAGTATTTCTACCGGTATGGCTTTAATGACACGCGTAATGTTGGCTTCCAAAACCGGAATCGTAGCTGGTTTTTCAGCATAGAATTTGGACTTTACGTAACCCCAAAGAAAAATGAGTAAAGGTGTGATATCATTCGATCTAGGCGGCTTTTCGAAATGACCTCTCAACAGATCCATTGTTTGAGCAGCTGTATGGCAAGTGGCACCGTCCTGTTGAAACCAAGTGTCGTTAAGATTACGGGCTTCAATTTCAGGTAGCATAAAGATCGTTATCATGGCTAGATAACGAGCACCATTCACGGTTACGTGCCGGCCTTTATAGTTTTTGAAAATATATGGACTGATGATTTTCAACAGCGGATCTTCCCGTTTCTCACCGAACGCTCATTTCCATAATTCAGTTGCCTACATTTGAAGGTAATTATTTTAAAAAAATAAATGCCATAAGATGTCTTTTCAAATTACTAATAAAGATTGCACACTTGATTTGAATTTTTTTATATTTTTTTTTGTTCTGAAAAAATACTTCTATAGGGATCACCCTATATTTTAAATTATATGTGGTACCTTAAATTGGTCCTTTCTTATCAGAGCTATTTATAAACATCCGTCTATGTCCAATGTTATTAAGTATATTTATTGGCATATCATAACAGTCTATGCCAGTTTAATGTACATACAGAGAAAAGAGTTGTCAATAATCATTTGGAACTACTAAACTTCCTTCGGAAAAAAAAATAATTTTGGTTGCATTCACCAAATATTTATAATCGTAATGGATATTGGACCACAAGATGATAAATATGACTATCGTATTTTTGACGCAACTAATTGATCGGCCATAGTAATGAAACGCATAACAAAATCTTGTTGCCATAACTGGTGTTAGTTTGTGTCAACATTCTATTGTGGTAACCGAATATTGGTGGTGATATCCAAACGTTCATCATAATCAAAAGCAAAAATGATCTTATTATTACTGCTTTAAGCAAAATGTTTACTCTAATTTATTCAGTAGAAATCGTCCTTCATTTTTTCTTTGCCATGAACCACCCTATGTTAAGAGTACTTCAAGTACACACAGAGAAAAAATAAGCTGGAAATCGGTTGGAACTACAATGATTCGGTTGCAAAAGAAGAATTTTTGTTGCAATTAACAAATTTTTATTATCGTTATGGATGTTCGGTTCGAAATACCACAAGATGATAAATATGATCATCGTGCTGAAACGCGAAAATGGTATATACTGTGGCAACCAATATTGTTGCAAACATTTTGTTGTTGTAACCAATTATAAATCAAATTTCTTCATAACCAAAAACGGGTTTTTAAATAGATTTTTTTTAAATAAAATAGTTCGATTATTAATGACATTACGTCAATCGATAAACCAAAGTTTTTTCCAGTAAATATCATCCCTTATTATTTCACGTGTGATACTTTAAGTACTTCCATTGTGTAAGCAAGCAGTATTTTTCCTCTGATTAAAATTTTAATTTTGGTACTGTGGTACTATGTGGAATTTTAGATCCAAAATTCCCTAATGAAATTTCGGATACGTTGCAGCGATACTTAGTTCCAATAACTGATAATGATAGAGCACCAATGAACATTCGGTTGTACAGATAAAATACTCCAGATGCATGCAATCTTAATCATTCGGTTGGCAAAAAATTCGGTTGTGGCAATGAATCTGTTCCCTGTATCTACCTAAGAAAACAGTTTATTGCCTCTACTGAAAATTTAAAATTTTTCGTTAAGCAAGTGCGGCATGTGGACTTTTAGATCCGAAAATTCTTTTCTGGAGGTTAGGATACCTCGTATTTTCTACCGCAGCAACTAACATTTGGTTGTACTGATGAAATACTCGAGGTAAATGCATCCTCAGTCATTCGGTTGGCAACCTACGATAATTGGAATGTTTCAAAGAATCTGTTTTCTATGTGTATGTCTTAATATGAGGATTTTAATTGGCATGAAGTTCTATCAGGGACATAAACCTAAAGTCGAGCCATTATTGTCTAGTTTTACCTATGTTGGCAAAAGGTCGAAAAGTGAAAGCGGTCCTATACGAGAGCTGCATCAAATCATGTACAAAGCTAAAGGATGTTTAGACTGAAAGGCGAATTGTTTTTCGAATATATGGACAAAGGAAATGACAAGGCCTATAGGATTTTTGCACTGGCTGATAAAGATACAAAAAACCGGGCTGATAAAATGCCGATGTAAGGACGGAGAGACCTCTAATTAAACGGCTGATTAGATGGACAAACGCACGAATAGAGGGAATTTTCAATCCTGCACTAGTCAACTCATCCGGTAACCCTTGTTGAAGTCCTCGTTCAAGACAAATGTCGGGGCCAAGAAGTTACCTTTAATGGTGTTCGCTATCGCGTGCTGATAACGGACTTCTAGTGGCCAGAAATTGAGGATATGGACCTGGCCGATATGTAGAAAAAACAGGATGGTGCCACTTGCCACACAGCCAACTTTTACGCTAGAAATTCATTGGCCGTTTTACCTCACGTTGTGGCGATGTTAACTGGCCGCCCCGATCATGTGATTTGACACTGTTGGACTTCTTTCTTTGGGGATATTTTAATGAAAAAGTGTACATCAATAATCCAAGAACAATTCTAATCGTGATGTAAATTCGGCATTAAGGATATTGAATCTCCATTATGTCTCAGAGTTAGTGAAAATATGAACCGGTTAGTGATTTTCCACAATAGAATACTCGTACAGTATGGTTTGTCATTTCATTAGGCACGTCAGCAGAATGAGGAAATTGCTAATTTCGGCTCACTTGTAAACTTCCAATACTAATTCATCATGAGGTCAGTCATCATCATGGCTCTTTGTCTAGGCAATTATAAAGACCTCAGGCATGTGTGTACAATCTTTTGCACCTTAAGCAACCAATCGCCATATCATACGAGGATTGCTATATATATTTCTGGCCTAATAATGAAAATGCGAATATTTATCATCAAAAGTGGTTTTATTGTTTTTCAAAGTATTTTTCAGCATGATTTATACACTTTTGCATGCGCTCAAACCAATTGTCGAAGCACTTTTTCCACTCCGATTGAGACACCTCCAAAACATGGTTTTGAACGCTTCTTCTGGCGACGAAAATCGTTGACCATGCATTTTTTTCTTGATCATCAATTTGATATTTTGGACGGCCAAAAAAGCGCTGCATTTAGCCGACGTGAGAGCTCGCATTGTCATTGTCGTTTTTCGAATTTCTCAGACGACTTCAGGCAAACAAAATGTGGTGTACCACTCAGAATTGACCGTCCTACGTTGCTTAAGCGGAACAGTCGCCACATGACCAGTCTTGCCGAAAAAACAGGCGACCATTTGCTTCAAAGTGCTTCTTCCACGAACAACTTTCGCTGGATTTGGCTCGTCTTCGAAGACCCACACGGTCGATTACTGTTTTGTTTCGGGCTCATGGACGCATAGATCCATGATTCGTCACCAGCGACGATCTTATAAACGTATTTTGAAGCACCGCGATCGTATTTTTTCAAAATTTCTTTGCACCAATCGACACGAGCCTTTTTTTTTTTGAGCGAGTGTCAAATTGTGCGGCACCCAACTAGAACAAACCTTTTTTATGGCCAGGTATTTATGCAATATCGAATATATGCTGGTGGAAGAAATGACCAAGAATGCCTCTATCTCACGGTATGTCACATGACGAGCTTGCATTATCAGTTCACGCACGGCATCAATATTCTCTGGCACAACGGCCATAGAACATTGGATGACCTTCACGACCTTCGTCTGTGAGCGAGCGTCGGCCACGATTGAATTTATTAAACGAGTTTTTCACAGTGCTATAGGACGGCCCTTCATCGCCAAAAAAATGATTTAATCCACGTCGAAGGTTGTGAAAAATGATCGCACGAAAACGTTCACGAGTTAATTCCATTTTTTTGCCAAATTGATTTTTTCAAGTCACTGTAAACAACACAAATGATGGGCGTACGTCAAAACGTTCTGAGTACGTTTATGCTAAAAATGTCAAACTTTCCAATGGAAATGTCAGATGGCGCCAGAAATATATATAGCAAGCCTCGTATTAGTTTCGACAACAATCAGCTTGGCTCAACACTGGGCGTGGGAAATGTTGGCCAAAAAATCATCTATTCGCTTAAAACACTTTATTTATAACATGTCCACTAAAAAAATCAATTTGCCCCTGCGATCTTGCTACGTGACGTGACGTCTCTCTATTTTTTTATTTAGCGCTATTCCATTTCCTTAGTTGAAGCCAACATTTGACTATAAGGGCCGAAAACCAGTTCCACTTTAAAGATGGACATGTCCATCCAAACACGAACTTTTACTATAAGAGTGACCAATATTGCGGTCCCTTCTGCAGTGCAGAAGCCATACTTTACCAAAACTAAGACTGGGCAAGACCCAATTGCTTAATGGTTTGGAAGCAGTTCATTGAAATAAAAATGTGGGTAAGACCCACGTTTCACCCCTCTCACAACGAGCATATTTCCATTCTCTAATATGATATTCAAACGTACTTAATAATGATTACAAGGGATACGAACGTTTCGGCTAAATTAAACCACGTTTTTCTGACGAATTGACCAAGTGTATGTTTTAGTAAATATTTACATGCCACCTTAATCCACAAATATTAATGGGTGTATTTATGTGCGTTAAGATTATTAAAAATATATATAAAATTGGAACTGTTGTTATATGCCCGCCGGATGCTGTTAATTTATTATGTCGATGTACTAAAAACAGTACAAAAGATTGCCATAAAAATATTAATTTGTACATGAAAACACAGAAGAAAAAATATTCCCTTTCAGCATCCTCTTGTTTTTGTTTTTAGCTGATGTTGGCAAAGGAATATTTTAATTTCATTTCGAATTGTTTCGTTTTCTGCGGCAGACGAACGTGACGGAAGATGATGTCCATTTTTTTGTATTCTATTGTGCAAGTGCTGGGGGTTGCCAAGCATTTAAATTGTTCGAGTCTGTTATTTAGCATGTCTCAGAGCTCTTTGAAATTATTATCAACAACCTGCGCCATTTGAAGATTTGAGCACTAGTCGTTTTGGGTTTGTATATCCTGCATTTTTAGATGGCGTTATACGTTTACATAGGCACTTGGGGATGCCTAAAATAATTAATTTTGTTGAAGGCGAAACCGGAGTTTAGAAGTAGTCAGGACAACTTAGAAACATTTTGTACTGCGGAGAAATCACTCTACCAAAGTCAACAACATACTAGCAATCTGCACCGCACTGACTAGTTAATTACTCGTATTATACCGCTGATGACTGTCTGTCCATCTATTGTTATAATCCAAGTAAACGACAACCGTGAAAAACGTATGCCAGAAGCATATATAGGGTGTTTCATCTAGAGGTATTTTTTCAGAACAAAAAAATATATAAAAATACAAATCAAGTGTGGAATCATTATGGGTAATTTGAAAGGACATTTGATGGCATTTTTTGAAAATAATTTCCTTCAAATGATAGCAACTGTATTATAGAAATGAGCGTTCGGTGAGAAACGGGAAGATCTGCTGTTTTCGACCAAAATTTTGTTCAGTGCTGAGGCAAAGTCAATAAACAAAATTGCCGCGTTTGGACTGAAGGGCAACAAGAAGAGGTTCAAGTGGTGCCATTATACCTAGAGAAAACAATGGTTTGTTGCGGTTAAAAAGCTGGTGGCTGATGATGGCCGGAACGTAACCGTGAATAGTGCTCGCTATCGCGCCATGATATCGATCTTTATGCTACCTGAAATTAAAGCCCGTAATCTTAATCGGTGCCACTTGCCATACAGCTGCTCAAACAATGGATCTATAGAGAGGTCATTTCGAAAAGCAGTTAATTTCACGTTGTGGACAGGTACGTTGGCCGAGTGATATCACATCTTTAGACATTTTTCTTTGGGGTTACGTAAAGTCCAAAGTCTATGCTGACAAACCAGCTACGATTCAGGTTTTGGAAGCCAACATTACGCCTGACATTAAAACCATACCGATCGAAATGCTCGAACGAGTCATTCAAAATTGGACCCTCAGAATGGAAACCCTGAGGCGTAGTCGCATTGGAAGGAAATTATATTCAAAAAATAAATGCTATAAAAAACCCTGAGTCGCAGCCAACATTTAAAGGAAATTATATTCAAAAAAAATAAATGCCATAAAATGTCCTTTCAAATTACCAATAAAGATTCCACACTTGATTTAAATTTTTATATTTTTTTTGATCTGAAAAAATACCTCTAGATGGATGACCCTATCCAAAGTGTGGTTTTAATAAGAAGGATCAACGATCTATAAAAAACGCAACGCTCGTTGTTATTAAGGTCATCTCAGGGCAAGTGTTTATCGCTGAATGACAGTATTCATGCACCGATTATTTTCTCGGGGGCTACGTCAAACTCCATAGTCTACGCTAACTAGCCATCGAATTTTGATGATATCAAGGTCTACAATAGAGCAGTTATCTGTAAAAATCAGGATTTCATTTAAGTACGCAATTTTTGCTGGTAATATCATTGAAATGAGCCAAGGCGAATTTAGAAAAGCCAAGTTGCTTGTAAGTTTTGGTAACCAAAAGGTAGTTTTTAAGGTAGCGAAGCTCTAGATCGATTTATGTACTTTCTTCATATGTGACGCGCAAAATAGAAAGGGACCTAAGGTTAAAAACCAGTTTTGTGCAGGAGAGCCATTTTAAAGATTAGGTCCCTTTCTATTTGCGCATAGAATGGTCGACTTCACTTTTATAAAACACGCTTATCTCTGGGAAGGAACACTTTTTGGGCATGGGATCGGTCTCATTCGATGCTCAGATGTTGTCTACATCAAAAAAAAAAGTGAAAAGTTGATGAAAAGTTTTGTTCAGGAGAACCATTTTAAAGATTAGGTCCCTTTCTATTTGCGCTTAGAATCGTCGACTTCACTTTCATAAAACGCGCATATCTCTGGGAGGGAACACTTTTGGGGCATGGGATCGGTCTCATTCGATGCTCAGATGTTGTCCACATCAAAAAAAGAAAAAAAAATGAAAACTGATTTTTTACCCCTAGGTCACTTTCTCTATGCGCTGTCACATATATGTTCCTATGAACAGGTGCCAGTTTATTATCAATTTCACTTAATTTCTCTAAAAAAAACAATACTATATATATATCCAGTTATTGTTTTTATCTGATAGGCCCTATCAGTGTTTCCGTGTACAGCCCATCTAAATTTTCTTGAGATTCAATCTCAATGATGGCCTGGCTTCAGGAGGGACGCAATTGAGTTTAAGTAAAATTCTTCAGATTTATGTGAACAAAATTGGTCGCTTCTTAGCCAGCGTTGAACCTAGGTTTACTTGAATGTTGGACGTTTCCAAAAACATTGTGGTGCAAACTGAAGAATAACAGTAAAAAAAGGTAAAGTCGGGCGTGGCCAACGTTTATGTACCCTACACCACTCAGCTATTTACAGTATTAAGCATCTCTGTCTGAAGATAGAGCAAGGCCAGATTCAAGGTGTTAGATTAAAAGGATTTTTCGCTCATGACGTACTCGTACTTTACATAATTTAAGCATGATGGGGTAAAGTTTGGGGCGTCTAATGCTGCTGGGTCTTGAAACGGAAGGGAACTTTGTGTGCGAAAACCTGAGCATGGGTGCTGGTCGTTTATAGCGCTCTTCGCAAAATTTGGTAGGACTCGGATGTAAAGTGTGCTTTCTAAAAATGGAGATTCTAAAATCCTTTGTGTGCAGGCTATAGGAAAATATTGACCCATGTAATTTAGTTTTTATTCTACGAGGGCATATCATTACTTCCTCGACCTTTCAACTTCCCTCGTAGTTATATGAAATGCAACACTACTTCCTTTAAGTACCATTAATAGACTACTGTCAAATTTTGACAGAGTTCCGTCATTTAGTTTGTATTTAACAACTGTTCAAATCATACAATCTAGTGAATTTTATTAATAATGGAAAAAGTGAATTTCGAGTGCAGTACATCATCCGATCAGTCCAATTTTTCAGTAAATTTTCTATTATTTTGGGTCGAATCTTTTCAATGGCAACTTTGTTTTCATTTTTTACGCTTCAATTGTCTCTGGATGCGTTGCTTAACATTTATTCTTAATGGTTCCCCACAGAAAATAATCCAAAGACCTCAAATCATAGCTCCGAGGCGGAGAACATGATTTTTCGGTAAAGTTGTTCATTTCCTGCCAAACAATCTTCAGTCCTTTGGACGAAGCGAAAACGCCTCGTATGGTTTTCAAATATTTAATGACAAAGTTCAGCCTTTCCAATCCAACATACAATTTGAAAAAATTGTTCGCACTTTTTATAACCGTTTCAAATTTAAAATTTTAAATGGCCCACCCTATATATACTTTAAGGGTCTTTACTCGATCCTATTGTTAAGGGTATAAAAATACTATTACAAGTTCATTTTTGGTGTTAATCATTTAAGACACTTCAGCAGCTACTTGCATTTATATTATGTTTGCCATGGGAGTGAAGACTTTGGCCCACCCTATACATGCTTAAACGGTCTTTACTCGTTCCAATTGCTGGGGGTATTAAAATACTATTACATCGATTACATTTTACGAGTTCCAAAACAACAACATTGAGGAAGTGCTGAATGAAAAGCACAGACTTACTAGTACATGGCAACCCTCTATTCTCAAGTGGCCGAACACATTAACATGCACTTGCTGCATTAACTCTTCATCTTGAGTACGGACGTCATAAATTGGGAAATATTTTTAGTTGCACATGCAACAGGCGGCAAGTGCCACCACACGCCCAATAAACGGGCATGTTCTGGCGACCACACCATGGCCCGGTTGTCAGCGTGACAACAAACGCCAACAATATTTTAGGAAATGTAGACAAACATTTGCTGTCCGTTTTGTTTTCTCCAACTGAAAGTCCGTCTGTCTGTCGGCCGTACTGTTTCTATTGTGTGTCACACACCAAATGTACAAGTATTATATAAATGTCCGAGAAATGACCAATTTTTTGGCAACATAATGGCGGGTATCCATTCAATCATTTGCATACAAAACAAACAATTGCGCTGAAAGGATCGAACGCGTGCTCGCACGGAAATTGAAAACTATTGCCCGGCATGCCGCGGGTGGTAGGAATTTTAGCACCATTTAAATGCTAATGTGAAATACATATTCACTCTGAATGTTATACATATGTATGTAAACATTAGGGTGTAGTCGAAACGCAATGTGTCTAGTCGGACACAGTTGTCTTCCGACATAAAAATCTTTAGTCGAAATTCAAACTCTTTCTTGAAAGTTCACCCAAGATTTTGCATAGTGAATATCATTCTTCTTTTCGATACCGCAACTACCGATATGGTAAAAATAGTAACCTCCTGTTTTTCGTTACACCCTAACATGCTATTCACAAATATATTTGTGAATATTATACAATGAAACATTGTACTATTTGTATTAGCCAGGCTCATCTCAATCCATATTAAAACAAGTGGAGCTAACTCAAAAAGTTAAGAATATGAAGAGCTGAAAGGTAAACGATTGAGTACAACTTTTATTCTGTGTTATATCTTAAACCTTAGAGCGAATATGCGAGTAAAAGTACTAGAAAGCAATCACTAGCAAAATACGGAATAGCTCAGTTTTAGAAATCTAAGAACATAGGATGCATAGGCAACACGAGCTGGTTTGTAACAATAGCCGTGTTCTATTCTGATTAATTAACTAGCATTTGTAGGGAAGTTACTCGGTTATCAAGCGAGTTAGCCTCAAGTCGCTTAAGAAACAAGTTAAAATGATCACCCTTATTTTTCGAACAAGAAATAAAACATAACATTAAAACATATGTGTCTGCCAAAAAATTTACAATCAAACGACAAACACAGAGGTCTCACCAGCAAATTCGAACTATGCTTATGTGCACGGGATGGGATAAGTTAACCCATGAATCAACTAAAACTTATAGTCCTAAGGCATTCTACACATTTTTAGAATGCAAAGGTGTGACATTTTTTTTTATTATATTTTATTGTTTATTTAATTACAATTAAAAGAGCTTTGTTGTCTGCTTGCAACGAATTCGTCGACAAACACTCTTGCTGTTCAATTCTTTTTGGTGTTAACTAAGAGAATCAATGTTACCATATTATTGTCAATTTTGTTCACTGTTGCCAGATTACCATATTGCAAACTTACTAGGTAACTAAGCTAGTTACCTCAAAATAACACGGCTTATATCGAGATTTAAGACATGGCCGACTTATGTTCAAAAAAATTTTCTTGGCGCCCATTCAAAAAATCGATGTTTACAATCTCTTCTACGAATACTAGTAAAAATCTAAAGTAGGTCGTAATCGACTAAATAATGCTCTGCACTACCGAAAAGCTAAATTCTAGGAAGTCCAAATTTGATAGCTTACAACGAACTGTTATTCACAATATTCCGCGTCTCTGCCCGGGGGACATAACAATTGCGTATCTTTAGGTCAACGCACCCTCAAACATTTTTAATGATCTTTCAGTGTCAAAACGTTAGTCGAAGTCAACATTTTCATCATGGTAAAGTTCCAATTTTCGGTGAAGTTCAGTCAATGGAGAGCGCTATCGTGACACGTTAGAAAACTTTTAGCCATAATTGGCTGAGTGGTTTTGTCAATAAACTAAATATGTGACGCGCAAAATAGAAAGGGACCTAAGGGTAAAAACCAGTTTTGTTCAGGAGAGCCATTTTAAAGATTTAAATACGTGTATCTTTGGTGTACCATCAGTTTCATAAAACGCGCATATCTCTGGGAGGGAAAACTTTTGGGGCATGGGATCGGTCTCATTCGATGCTCAGATGTTGTCCACATCAAAAAAAGTGAAAATTGATTTTTTTTTACCCTTAGGTCCCTTTCTCTATGCGCTGTCACATAGGCGTTATTGTACAGCAACAAACCCACATGTGCTTCAAGAGACACAATTGCATCCGCAAAACATTACTGTGTGTGTGGTGTGGTTTTCATGCCGTAGGTGTGATTGGGCCGTATTTTTTCGTCGATGAAAACAATCGTCATGTTACAGTCTATGGAGAGCGCTATCGTGACACGTTAGAAATTTATTTTTAGCCCTAATTCGATGAGCTTGATATCGCCGACATGTGGATTCAACAAGACGGTGCCATGCAGCACGCGTAACAATCGATTTACTGAAAGGCAAATTCGGTGAACGAGTTATCTCGAGAAATAGTTCGGTCGAATGGCCAACTCGTTCATGCGATTTAAGATCACTGGATTTCCTTGGCCACATCAAGTCGTCTATGCCAAAAGGCCAACAACTTAAGACGTGCTCAGAGACAACATCCAACGCGAAATTGCCAACGTTACGGCCGAAATGTCTGCAAGAGTGGGGGAAAATTGGGCCCAAAGAATGGGTCGGTGTACACTGTCTCGTGGTGGTCATATGACTGAAGTCGAATTTCGTTCTTACAAACATTTACACTAAGCCTAACATTTACACTAATCCTGGAATAAACTTGAACTCTATATCTTAAATATTCTATGTTTTATTAATATATAAAACTGCTATGTCCTTAATGGAAAACCCGTTATATGTCTTTTGTTGAATGTGCTGGATTTTCCATCCGATTGTGGTTCCGTTACCCCATATAGACTGCCATTCTTCAGAGGAATTTAATGCTTGCAAATTGTTTCGAAGCCAGGCCTGGGACGTTTTAGCCTTATCGGCCAGGGCAGAATAGTGATTAGCGGCTACTAGCCGCTAATTACGAACTGTTAAAAATCTCATCAAGATTGAATTTTAGAAGAACATTTAGTACATAAATCGGAAAACAAATGTGTCGAAGCTACGAGTATATCCAAATCTGAAACGTCTTTTTATAATTTCGAAGAGCTTCACATTTGTTCAAAAACTACCTTCGCCATATTTCATTTAGATCAAACTACATGTGGGACCAGTAGCTTGATTCGAAGTTCAGATAGACATCAGGCGGACGGACAGACATCATTAAATTAACTCATTTACGCGATTCTGAGTACTTTTAGGTATATTTGTGGTAGTTAAAGATAAAACTAACTAACACCCTGTTCCACAAAGCGATCCAGAGTACAAAAAATTTTATGGAAATAGAAACAACTCTCGAAGATTATTTCAATCCTCTTCCCTTTTTTTGGCTGCTGTGATATTAAAGGTTATTCAAAAAAGATACACGTCCCTACTGTAGAGAATATATCATCATTGCGGGAACTGTGTGTACAATTAGATTTAAGCCCCTTCTCCTAGTTAGCTAGCGTATAATCAAGGACAAAATCTTCATATTCAACCGCATCGATGTCGCAGAAATGATGTAACAAAACGAATCAATTTGACTCAACCACAAGAGGCAAAATCTGTCAATGGGCACACAAATGAAAGAAACGATGCGCTTAATGAACCTTTTATGCACGTACATTCGTGTTGAATGCAGAAAATTATTGAACTTGTTTAAGGGCAGATCGAGTAAAAGGTTGGTAGGCTAGAAAAAGTACCACGATTTTCTTTTATTTAACATTTTTTTTATTCAAAAATGTTAAACATATTGTGGAAAGGACTATATTGTTATGAGTTTGCCCTGACGATACTAAAATGATAATGATATTGATACTATACTGATAAGTACTAAAATGAAACGTTTTAACAAACGACCACTTTTAAGCACACTTACACAATTTCTTTAAAAAGTACCAAAATGACGCGCCAAAAAATAGAAATATCGAATTTATGTCATTGGTGACAACTTCTGAAATTAACTGGACAACATTTTTAAGGAACATTGAAATACTTTAGGCTACCGATAAAAGTCCCTTATTACTTTTCTCGAAAAAAGGACGAACAGGACAAGCTGAAATTTTAAAAAAGATGCCAAAACCTTATACGAGAATAATCGTCGATCGATTTCACTCCAAGCATCTCATAACGACAGTTCGCTTAAATGAAGGAATATGTGTTATTTTTTAACTTATAAGAAATTCATACGATATTGAATTGCAAAATGAAATCTTTCTTGGACTAAGTGAGACCTACCCGCAACCAGTGCTTTTGTGAGATTTACTATATTTACGTAAGTCCCTCATTTCCTGAAGTTACATCCACACCTAGGTATTTACATTGTAGTTTGAGCTCCCAATTAGCAAACTCCCGGCATTGCACAGTGGGATGAGATTTAAAAAAATGAAAATAATTCAGCAGTTTCGAAACTAACAGGCGGATTTCAATGAAATTTCACACAATTATAGAAGAGGTGTTTTCGAGCTTAAGTTTGGGCCCCCCTACGATATGCTTGGCGGAGCAACAGCGCCCGAAGTTGGGCACCTCTAGTTAACAATTTCAAAACGCTTGAAACTTTTGTATTTGTGAACCGATTTGAATATTTTTTTCCTATAGAATCCCCTGGAGACCTACAAAAAAGTGTGTTTTACGTATTCATTATCTTGTGCAGTTTCTGAGATATACGTGTTAAAAAATAACATTTTTTTTGCCCTACCTTAGTGTAGTACTTTGGTAATAACTGAGCCAAATACCAACCGATTTATTAAATTTTAAATTTTTTAAAACAACAAACATTGTTATATAAAAGAAATAAAAATTGCTAAGCATTTAAGATAAAAATTCAAAATCTATTTTTTGAAATTTTTTGCCTTAAAAGTACTTGTCTTATTTTGGAGCTATTGCAAAAAGTTGTAAGGAAAACGTAGATATATATATTCATCTTAAGGGAAAGTTCTTAAAGATGATATTCAAAATAAAAAAATTCAAAATTTATTTGTTGTTGGTGCTATAGCCACCTGAAATACCCAATTTTTTATATAAAATCGAAAAGTCAGCACTAATTTCTCTAATCGCAAAGCTGGCATCAAAAATTTTATAGCATTCATATATGTGATAGCGCCTAGAGAAAGCGACCTAAGGGTAAAAAAAATCAATTTTCACTTTTTTTTGATGTGGACAACATCTGAGCATCGAATGAGACCGAGCCCATGTTCCCTCCCAGAGATATGCTCGTTTTATGAAAGTGATGGTATACCAAAGATACACGTATTTAAATCTTTAAAATGGCTTTCCTGAACAAAACTGGTTTTTACCCTTAAGTCCCTTTCTAATTTGCGCGTCACATATAGTCAATAGTGTTGTAAAACAAACTACAAAAGTATTCCACTTTTTTACCACAAATGTGGCAAATAAAGTATAGCATGAAAACTGAAAATTCCAATTTTGGGATTTTTAAATATTTTTTTTGGGAGTTTTGGGATTGTCTTTAAGAAATATTTTTTTTATTTATTTCGTGTGTATGTCTAATGTCAATACCTAAATAACTGCAAAATTGCATTGTTATATATTTAATATTAAATGACTCATTTAGTGAGTCTGAATAACTATGGACAACCCTTCTTTTGTTTTTTAGAAGATAATTCTTTCTATCTCACCATTGGCTCCAGTTGGATACCAGGTAGCAGGGATATATCAAAATAAATGTACCTTTTTCCAATTTTGTTCATATAACACAACAGGTAATTTCTTATACAAATATTTTGAAATAAAAACCAAAGCCATTTCGAAATTTTGATTTTATACAGGGTACCAGTATCATGATTTTATGCTGATAGTTTTAACATGTTTATTATACCTATCGACTGTGATTCCGATAGGACCGTTGGTCCGTCTGTCAGTCCCTTTATAATCGAAATCAAAATACAGGTCGCAATTATAGACCGATTTTGAAGAAACTTCGGGCAAGAACGAACCCTACCAAAATTTGTCAAAATTTTGATTTCAATCAAAGGGTTCCCCCGACTTCAGAACCTGAAGCTTTAAAAGTCACATACAACATCCAATTCCGACGAAGTTTCGCAAATAGCCCTATTTGGATCATTTTGTTCAAAAAGCCCGACATAAATTCCCCTTTGTATTTAAGGTCCTGCAGCTCTAGAAGCCACATATTAAACTCGATTAAAGTTAATTCTAGAAAATTTGACCATATGTCCTAATTTCGTATAAAGCATACAAAGGTCCTTCAACTAAAAAGCCACGTTATATTCGAACCAGACAAAATTTGACACAGAGCGTTACAAAAGGCTACCCCCATCACTTGTGGAAGTGGACCATATGTGATAGCGCATAGAGAAAGGGACCTAAGGGTAATAAAAAAAAAAAAAATTCACATTTTTTTTGATGTGGACAACATCTGAGCATCGAATGAGACCGATCCCATGTCCCAAAAGTATTCCCCCCAGAGATATGCGCGTTCTATGAAAGTGATGGTACACAAAAGAAACACGTATTAAAATCTTTAAAATGGCTCTCCTGAACAAAACTGGTTTTTACCCTTAGGTCCCTTTCTATTTTGCGCGTCACATATCGGTACATATTTTGATAGTCTACATCGATTTGAGATCCTGTCGGTCAGGAAGCCACAACTTACATCCGATTCTGACCAAATTTCGTATTATGCGTAACAATCTACCAAGTTCCACCCCATTAAAAGTGGCAGTTATCAGTTCATGTTTTTTAAAAGCCCCTAAACAAAAGTCCCTCCCTATTTGAGGTTCAGCAGCGATTGAAGTCTTAAAATAAATACGATTGTGCTAAAAGTAAGCATTAAATTAAGCACGACTTATAGCCAATTCTGCTCTAGCTAGACTATATATGACCCATGTTTTGATACAACACTAACGAAATGTATGTCTCTCGCTCTGGAAGTCACATATGAAGTCCGATTTTCCTCAAGCTCCAGACAGAGGTTCGCAATCTTCTAAATGAATGAGTAATGTATGGTATACCATACACGGTCCGACTTTTTACGTGTTTTCCATTTTATCGTGTCACTTTGTGCTGTGGTGTCATACATATTTCTGTGGTCCTCACTGTATCCACTACATGCAGTTAACTGAACATTTCAGTACACATCAGTCAATGCACGTATACGCCGAAATTACGGGTCGGTTTGCTCGTCAAAGAGACGCAATTACTAACCATGCATCTATAAAATTCTGCCGCATCAGAATACTGTGGATGCAACTACGTTGCGCGTATGTACTAACTGTATGGGCAGCAGACATATGCAGCTACCGCTAAGTCTCCAGCGGCATGAATTCCATCATACGAAGCTTCGCCTAATGACAAGCTCTGGCTGAAGGCTTCAAATTGTGCGTAAAACACAACGTACCAATTTGAATTTTTCACCTTTGACATGCTAATCATGTGCACTTTGATGGCCTACACAGACCGCAGGGAGGTGTTGTGGCGTTTCTACATGCAGACGAAATTATTATAATACAGTTCACACAAAGCAAAATGAAACTGGGATTACAAACGGATTAAGACAAGAACATTTTTATATTATATCCCTTATACCCAGGAACATGAAAACCATTTCTAAATAAAGTGAAAGGCCCAGGTAACACTTTTTATAGGAAATAAAAATACCAAAAGAGTAGATTTCAATCACACGCAACTGGCAAGAGCTGATTTCTTTTAGTGTCTGAAATGATTCTTCTCGATTACGAGGGCGGTTCGGAAACTTCTTAGCCTAGCACAAAAAGCGCGGTATAAACAGAAAAAAGTTAAGTGTTTTGGAAACTTCCATCTCTGCTATGAACACATGTTAAATTTTGTTTCGATCTGGCAACTCCTTCATATAGAAACAGGTGTTCACAAAAGACGCATCCGCGATTTTTTACAATGGAAAAATTAGAAATGCGTGGTGACATTAAATATTTACATAAAAAAGGTCTATCGGGACAAGAAATTCATAATGATATGGAGAATGTGTTAGGTTAAAGTGCTCCTTCATATGCAACAGTAAAAAATTGGGTTGCTGAATTTAAACGTGGTCATACAAGCATTAAAGATGAACCACGTAGTGGACGTCCAAAAACAGCAACAACAACAGAAATTGTAGCCAAAGTGCATGATATGGTATTAAATGATCGACGAATAAAAGTGCGTGAAGTAGCTAATATCATGGGCATCTCAAATGATCGAGTCCATTTAATTTTGCATGAAGAACTACAGACGAAAAAGCTTTCTGCAAGATGGCTGCCGCACTTGTTAACAGTCGACCAAAAACGCATAAGAATGAACATTTCTCAAGCTTGTTTGGATCGTTTTCAGCGAAATAAAATGGATTTTATGCGTCGTTTCATAACTGTTGATGAGACATGGATCCACCACTATACTCCAGAGACAAAAGAACAATCCAAACAATGGACTGAAGCTGGAGGAAGTGCCCAAAGAAGGCAAAAACAATTCAATCGGCTGGTAAGGTTATGGCAACGGTTTTTTGGGACTTCAAAGGTATTTTGTTGATTGACTATCTGCAAAAGGGTAAAACAATAAATTCAGAGTACTATTGCAACCTTTTAGATCAATTAAATGTACAAATTCGAGAAAAACGTCCTAGCTTACAACACAAAAAATAATTTTTCATCAAGACAACGCACCAGCGCACAAGAGTGTTTTAACAATGGCTAAAATCAACGAATTAAAGTCCGAGTAGCTTGACCACCCACCTTATTCTCCTGATTTAGCTCCCAGTGACTTTTACCTGTTCCCAAATCTAAAAATAAATCCTTGCTGGCAAGCGTTTTACCTCAAATGAAGATGCAATTACAGTTGTAAACCACTATTTTGAAGACCTTGAGAAAAACTATTTTAATTGACTATTTTAATGTATTGAAGTTTCAGGAGATTATATTGAAAAATAAAAATATTTTTGAAAAACTAACTATTCTCTTTCATTGATAGGCTAAGAACTTTCCGAACCGCCCTCGTACATTGAGTTTTCGCCGACATCGTTCCAAATGCGTTTTTAAAGGCCGGGTCTCAATGGTGTCTCTGGGTGGCCCTCATTCTCATTCTTCTCTTTTTTTGTTTATTGGTCTTCCGGGGCTGATAATCAACCCTACATTTCCCCTTGCTTACAAGAGCAGAAAGAGCCACTCATATGATTTGACCGCACATTGATATAAAGTTTTTAAGGCAGTCTGTAAGTGACAAACTCAACGAGGACTTTGTGGGGTTCTACAAATAGCATCAAACCTTTTCTCAGAAGGCCAATTTCTGCTTGTTGCTAAATAAACTACACGTAGATTTAGCATCGTGACTCCATTAACGCAATAGTTGTCAAGGAACCGACGCTCCTAATACCATTAACATATTTTTGCCGTCTCGAAGGAATCTTTCAATTCGTTGGTCTTTCTATAAGTAAACCGGTGCAAGAAAAACTTCACTCCCCACTATCATATTCTCATCGACCACAAGGGGAGTAAAACTTCCACATATTAGCCCTATTCTTTTGAGGTAACTAGCTTAGTTCATGTACAAGTTTTTCCGATTTTAAAACCTACTGCTTTTAAAGAAGCAACTTACATTTGATTCGAACTTAATTTCTCACAGAGCGTTACGAGCAACCAACACATTCATCTCTGGTAAAACTCTGATCATTTCGGTTCATGTTGTCAAATAGCTCAAACCCAAGAATCCTTCCCGATATGATTAATGCGGCTCTAGATGCCAGAAATTAGATCCGATCAATCTAAAATATGGCTTGGTACGTTATAAGCGACCAATTATTAACTTTAGTAAGGTCTTGCGAAGCTTTCGACTCCGATTAAATTCCACTAAAAGCGTTATGAGCAAACAACGCCCATCTCTGCGGAAATTAGAGTATATTGGTCCCTCCCGATCCTGGTCCTACCACTATAACAACAACATTGTAAATCCAATAAATAAATAAAGCCCAAACATGTGCACAAAATTTTCTGATTCGGGGAGTTTTGCAGGATATCTCATTGTCGGCCTCGCCCGAAATATTGATCGGTACTCTATAAAGTATATATTTTATTGATCAACGTAAAATTTTAAGACGATCTAGCCATGTCCATCCGTTCGTGTATCTATTAAACAGCGGTCAATAGATTCAACCTAGGATACTGAAATTTGGCTTGATGATGGCTTATGGTCATAGGCTATTTGGGATTGTAAATGGGCGAAATCGGCCCAGAGGGAAACAAGTTTTCCTTTAAGGGACTAAAAGTATCTCTCCAAAATTACACTCTTAGCAAATACTCGTAATAAATCTTTGTGGACAGACAATGGTTAAAATGGGTATTGTTGGTGGGGACGCACTTAATACCTTAAAAAAGGTGATAGTTGCTAAATTTTATGGCTCATGTGACCCAAAAGAGTACCGCATCGTCGTGTATTCAAAATAAAGCAAATTTGGCGACGAATCCAAACACAGAGTAATTTTAATGTTCTGGCTGAGATTAGGGACGGATGCAAAAAAAAACGTATAATTTTTTTGCGTTGCGCGAATTGTGGAGGCTGGCCGAATTTAACGACTTTTTTAACTATTTTAAAAGTATAAAGAAATTGCTTTGCTGCAATTTCCACATTTATGGCGTTCCTTAAAATGTAATTACTGTTTTGGACTTGTTAGACGTAGGCCTAAAGTTGAAAAAATTTCAAAACATTTCTATTCAATTCAACTTTAATTTTTAAAAAAATATATTATATAAAAAAAAAATTTTATTTAAAGTTTACCTTCACAATACGAGGGCGACCGCACAAGTAACTGGCCTAACATAAAAAGAACCGTTTTTTTTGCAATTATTATTATTTATTTTTCAACATAATCTCCTTCCAACTCAATACACTTCATCAACGTTTTTCAAGTTTTTTCATTCCATCCGAAAAATAAGATTTTTCAAGACCTTCAAAATCTGCCTCAGTTTCAGCAATAACCTCGCTATTGGACGAAAATTTTTTGCCACCGAGAAATTTTTTTAAATTTGGAAACAAGAAATAATCAGAAGGAGCTAAATCTGGACTATATGGTGGATGCGGAGCAATTTCAAATCGTAATTCGGCCAGCTTTTGTTGAGTTAAAAATGCAGTGTGTGAAGGAGCATTATCTTGATGAAAAAGAAAAAAGAACTAGTAAAACAGAAAATGTGCCAGGACAGTCAGTTTTGCGGTCGCCCTCTTATGGATCGTAGTGTTCCCTTCCATATTACTCAAATTTTGTTACGGTTGATCCATTCGAGAATGGCATGATTTTTAGTAAAGCCCTAAAACGCACTTTTTGGCATATGTAAAGTTTTCATCCAATTTTTTCACCAAGCAGAACAACAACAAAATATTGTGATAACAGCCACTTATACGATTTTAAAAAAGGCCTTTATAAACTTTTCGAGCAAAAAAAAAATAATATTCGGACCCATTTTTAAGATCTGCTTAAAAATTAGCGCCAGACCGAGGACTCTATTGTCAATGAAGACTTATGTGTACGAGGGCTGCTATATATATTTCTATCCTAATAATGCAAATGCGAATATTTATCATCAAAAATGGTTTTATTGTTTTTCAAAGTATTCTCCAGCATGATTTATACACTTTTGCATGTGCTCAAACCAATTGTCGAAGCGCTTTTCCAGCCTTTTTGCATGCGCTCAAACCAATTGTCGAAGCGCTTTTTCCACTCCGATTGAGACACCACCCAAAACATGGTTTTTGAACGCTTCAACAGCGACGAAAATCGTTGACCACGCATTTTTTTCTTGGTGTGCGGGAATAAAAAGAATACATTGGGTGCCAAGTCAGTGCTTTAAGGCAGATGACCCATCAATTTGACGTTTTCGGTCGGTCAAAAAGGCGCTAGTTTGAGCCGATTGCATTGGCATGGTGCACAATGATTCGTCTTCTCTTGTTCGTTTTTCGAATTTCTCCAAAGACTTCAGGCAAACAAATTGTGGTGTACCACTCAGAATTGACTTCCTACGTTGCTCAAGCGGAGCAGTCGCCACTTGACCAGTTTTGACGAAAAAAACAGGCGACCATTTGCTTCGAAGTGCTTCTTCCACGAACAACTTTCGTTGGATTTGGCTCGTCTTCGAAAAACCACACGGTCGATTGCTGTTTTGTTTCGGGCTCATACGCATAGATCCATAATTCGTCACCTGTATCGATCTTATAAACGTTATTTAAAAGCACCGCGATCGTATTTTTTCAAAATTTCTTTGCACCAATCTACACGAGCCTTTTTTTTGAGCGATTGTCAAATTGTGCGGGATCCAACGAGAACAAACCTTTTTTACGGCCAGGTGTTTATGCAATATCGATTGTATGCTGGTGGAAGAAATGCCCAAGGATGTCTCTATCTCATGGTATGTCAAATGACGATCTTGTATTATCAGTTCACGCACGGCGTCAATGTTCTCTGGCACAACGGCCGTTTTTGGACGACCTTCGTCTTTGAGCGAGAGTCGGTCACGATTGAATTCATTAAACGAGTTTTTCACAGTGCTTTACGATGGTGCTTCATTGCCATACAAAGATTTAAGTTCATCGAAGCACTCTTGTCGTGATAATCCACGTCGAAATTTGTGAAAAATGATCGCTCGAAAATGTTCACGAGATAACTCCATTTTTTGCCAAATTGATTTTTTCAAGTCACTGTAAACAACACAAATGATGGTCGTACGTCAAAACGTTCTGAGTAAGTTTATGCTATAAAATGTCAAACTTTCCAATGGTAAGGTCAGATGGCACCTGGCAACACTTAGTGTTGCCTAGGCCAGAAATATATAAAGCAACCCTCGTACTTAAATTCAAACAAAATTGTCTGCAAATGCCGCCATTCCAATTAAGCTAGGATCCTGAAATTTTGCATGATTGGAAACGGCCATACGCTGTTTGGAATTATTTTATGTGCATGTGTGTTATGGTCGATTCAGACTTTTAAAAACTGCCAGTTTTCTAGGTCATTGAACCATATACATGGATAAGACGAACACGAAAACTTTTAGTGTTGTCAAAGTGATAAGGTTTGCTTTTATTTGTTTTCATTCTGTTAGTCCCCACTCACCTGAAACACCGTCAGCGGCATGTGAAACTCTGCCCCACCGGTCATGAGAAAGCCCCATTTCGAATCATCTTTGACCGCATATGTATCCGAGTCCACATCGAAAGCGGGAAAGCCATCCGAATCGCCTATGCCGCATGACAACTTAATGATGGGTGACTTCTTGGGGGGTTCCGTTGAAAATGTGTACATTGAAAGAAAGTTCGGTTCGGGCATTTTGTCTGAGCGTTATCAAAAACGTGTGCAGTGCGGACAAGTTTTATCTATTTATTTTGTTTATTTAGTCTTTGTTGTGGTTTTAATACTCTTATCTGCTGAAAAGATACACAGTAATTTGTTTTTATTTAAACTTTAAGAGTTCACTGTAAGTAAGTGCTCTTAGACCAACACTGGTGGTTTATTTAAGAGAGCCGTACTAAGAGAACAGCATTCAGGCATTGGTGTTTATTTTTAAAAATTACCAAATCTCTCAGAACATTTGTTTGTGCTCTTGCTATATTTTTCTGAATTATTGTATTTCGAAAATTGTTAAATGTATGAATTTATGAGATTTCTTTGATGTTTTGCATACAACTGTTTACAGCCGGCACAATATTTTGTTTTGATATTTTTTCAATGAAATTCCATTCAAAAGTTTGATTTGAAACTATTTTTTTCGGTTTTATAAGAATTTTGCGTATTGCATAACAGCGATTTATTTCACGGTTTTTCTTTTTTTTTATCACATAACTATTTTATTGGATTTTTTCACTTTTTTAGCATCACTTTTAAGTCGTTTCGTTTATTGTAACTTTCTTCACTGTTTCTTTACGCTTACTTCGAAATTTCATCAATTTTTTGTTGTTTTTGGTTGAATTCACTTTGAAACGGTTTGCAAGAATTTTCCTTAAAGTTTTGTGTTGTTTGACTGCAATTCAGCGACTGATTATTTTTAAAGTTTCACATAAGTTTTCCTTTGGATCGTTTCATGCTTTTTCTTCCACTTGTTCGACGATGCTTTTTTAAGTGTTGTTTTTTATTTGCTCTGTTCACCCTACAGCTAGTGTATTGGCGTTGTTCATTGGATAAAAGAGATTTTGTTATTGTGTGATTTCACACTTAAATTATTTTCGTAAAAAAATAATTTTTTGTTTTTATAAAATAAATTTGTTTACAATTTTTTTTAATAAATTGTAAGCAGCTTACGAGGGTTGCCATATACATTTCTGGCCTAGGCAACATTAAGTGTTGCATGGCGCCATCTGACATTTCCATTGAAAAGTTTGACATTTTTTAGCATAAACGCGCTCAGACCGTTTTGTCGTACGACCATCATTTGTGTTGTTTACAGTGACTTGAAAAAATCAATTTGGCAAAATAAAGAATTAACTCGTGAACATTTTCGTGCGGTCATTTTCACAACTTTCGACGTGGATTATCCCTACAAGGGGCCATCGATGAACTTAATCATTTAATGGCGAGGAAGAACCGTCCCACAGCACTGTGAAAAACTGGTTTAATGAATTTAATCGTGGCCGACGCTCGCTCAAAGACGAAGGTCCTGAAGATCGTCCAAAAGCAGCCTTTGTGCCAGAAAACATTGATGCCGTGCATGAACTAATAATGCAAGATCGTCATGTGACATACCGTGAGAAAGAGGCATCCTTGGGTATTTCTTCAACCAGCATACATTCGATATTGCATGAACACCTGGTCATAAAAAAGGTTTGTTCTCGTTTGATCCCGCACAATTTGACAATCGCTCCAAAAACGTCTCGTGTCGATTGGTGCAAAGAATATTTGGAAAAATACGATCGCGGTGCTTCAAAAGACGTTTATAAGATCGTCACAGGTGACGAATCATAGATCTATGCGTATGAGCCCGAAACAAAACAGCAATCGAACGTGTGGGTCTTCGAAGACGAGCCAAATCCAACGAAAGTTGTTCGTGGAAGAAGCACTGCGAAGCAAATGGTCGCCTGTTTCTTCGGCAAAACTGGTAATTCTGAGTGGTAGACCACAATTTGTTTGCTTGAAGTCGTCGGAGAAATTCGAAAAACGAACAAGAGAAGACGAATAATTCTGCACCATGACAATGCGAGCTCTCACACATCGGGTCATACGCCGTACAGCCCTAACGTGGCACCGTGGTGGCGTGTGGTGCACACGGGGCAGCGGTAGTCCTCTAGGTACTCCATTTCTGTAGAACAAAAATACATTAGAATTATAGGTAGAACTATTTGTGGTGATACAAAAAAGGCGAATAGGGACAGAACGGCTACTATAAGAAAGGGTCAGATGGCCCGTGGCAGAAGGACGAGTTTATGGACGGGCCGCGTAATCGTGCCAGACTGCGTTTTTACGTCAACAACCCTGATTTGATTATCCTTGCCGGGATAGAGTTTCACGACTCGTCCAAGGCGCCACTCATTCGGGCCCCCAGTTTCTTGTCGTAGGACTACCAGATCATCCTCTTGTAGATTATACTTGATTTGTTTCCACTTATTTCTTTTGTGTAACTCTTTTAGGTAGTCCGACTTTCATATACGGCAAAAGTCTTGTTGAACTACTTTTAACCGCCTCCAGCGGTTTAGGAGAGCCGTTTGAGAAGGCATAGTTTCTGGCTCGGCCGGGGATAGTAAAGCGGACCCAACCAAAAAGTGACCCGGGGTCAAAGCACCTACATCATCGATATCGTCCGATAGAGGAGTTAGAGGTCTCGAGTTGAGACAGGATTCAATAGACGCTAAAATAGTGCTCAGTTCCTCAAAGGTATGTCGAATTTGACCAGAGATTTTCTTTAAATGTGTGTTACAGCTTTTGACTCCTGCCTCCCAAAGCCCTCCCATGTGAGGGGCGGAGGCCGGAATAAAATGCCATTCCAATTTTTGGAACCCATACCGCACGACTGCTTCGTCCTTAACTTCGGAAATGACCTTCATCAGGTTAGATCTGATTTCTTTAGCGGCACCCACAAAATTCCTACCATTATCGGAATAAATTCTACTGGGACAGCCACGGCGGGAAACGAAACGGGTAAGTGCGGCCAAGAAAGCTGGAGTCGATAGATCACTAACTGCTTCCAAATGAATAGCTCTCGTAGCGAAGCAGACAAAGAGACAGACATACCCTTTAGATATGCGACATCCCCGACCAGAGAAGTTTTTAATATCGAATGGGCCAGCGAAATCTACCCCAGTATTCCAGAATGGGCGGCTTATTGAAATTCTTTCGGGGGGCAAAGCGGCCATAACTTGATCTTGAAGATTTTTCCGTGGAATGACACACACCTTGCAATTGTGAATGTGTGTTTTTATTAAATTCCTTGCCTTTATGATCCAACATTCTAACCGAACCGTAGTTAGCATGAGGCGAATTCCCCCATGTAGGGTCAGTTGATGAATAAAAGCAATATATAACTTTGAAATCGGCTTTGATGGGACAGAATAACCGGATGCCTTTCACTATATGACAAAGATAGAGTGGAGCCTAGGCGACCATTGACACAAATTATCTGGTACTTGTCCAAAAAGGGCGTTAGGGTTAGAATAGGACAATTTGATTCGATACTCCGTTTCTGGGAGTAGATTCCCGTACATCAAGAAAAAAGTGCGTGGTCAACGATTTTCGTCCCCAGAAGATGCAGTTGAAGCGTTTAAAAACCATGTTGGAAAAGTTGCTTCCTCAATTGAGGATTGAGGTTTGAGCGCATGCAAAGGTGTATAAATCATGCTGGAGAATACTTTAAAAAACAATATATTTGATAATAAATTGATAATAAATATTTATTTGATAATAAATATTTTCAATTTCATTATAAGGCCAGAAATATATACATCAGCCCTCGTATTTCCGCTTGAGCGATTCCCCTAACAATCGTGGGATAACTGAAGTTTAAGTTGTCCCTATGTTGTTCCGGAATACGGTAGAAAATCTATACACAGAGAAAAATTAGTTGGAACTAGATAGCGTATCTGACCACCAAAGCCGAAAACGGCATTCCAGTTTTATGTCTAAGACCAGAAATCGGTTTCTCAAAAAGAGCTTAATACCGACATATCGGTTTGCCCGGTTTTTTGCTGTCGGGTTTTTTTGGTTTTTGTACGTAAAACAAAGAAAATACATAATTTTTTAATACGAAATACGTTGCTACTAAAAATATTTAAACTAGACCCGCCTTTAAGTGTACGGTTTGACTTTAAATCATTCAATTCGATTTTACGATATCTGCTTGTCCGTCCCTTATTCCTCCTGATGTTTATCTAAAGCTACAGATCTCAATTTTGGTTCGATCTTCATGAAATTAGCTAAAGAGAGTAATATCCGAGCTTAGATTAAAATTCAAATAACTACTCCGAGCTTAGATTAAAATTCACATAGCTACTCCGAGCTTAGATTAAAATTCACATAACTACTCGTGATGCATGGGTTTCATTTCAATTTTGTTTCCTGAATTATACTTATTTCATTTTTGTATGAGCATAAGAAAAATGTGTATGCCACGCCCTATTCTAGCATCTTTTTCTCCATCGACCCTTTACGAGATTTCGGTAAAATCAGTACTCTTCAGGCAATGTAGAACGAAATGAAAGAAAAAATTTAATTCTATATCTAGATAAGAGTATGTGTAAGACGAATCAACCCACTGAAAGTTTTTAACTTCTTTTTAGTATAGGGTGTTTTTTCAAATGTGTGATTTTCAAGAAGAAATAAAAAAGGGTTAAAAAAAACTAATTTTCATTTTTTTTTCTTTTTTTGATGTGGACAACATCTGAGCATCGAATGAGACCGATCCCATGCCCCAAAAGTGTTCCCTCCCAGAGATATGCGCGTTTTATGAAAGTGAAGTCGACGATTCTAAGCGCAAATAGAAAGGGACCTAATCTTTAAAATGGCTCTCCTGAACAAAACTGGTTTTTAACCTTAGGTCCCTTTATTTTATTATAAAGAGCCGCGACTGGCTCGAATAAATTCCAGTCGCAGGTCCAATTTTCGTCTACTTTTTGCAGCATTTGGGGCCGTATGTCAGATAAGATTGATTTTCGCACAGTTCGAAGACTATACGCTAAGGGTAGTTCTCGTTAATCATAAGTCATTTGATTTGTAGCCGAAGTAATCGATGCCAAATACTGCTGAAGAAAAACCTTGCCGGGTTTAGAAACAGCTGTACAGTCTGCCTGGCAACCATAGCCAATACATTTCACCAATTTTTTAGTTAATTCTAAAAAAGAAACAGCTTAAAGGTCTCGAACCAGAATATTAACAATTTCATTGTTAAATTCAACATGTATTGTTAATATTATCAATTTCATTGTTAAATTGATTATGTATTATTTCAATAAATTAACTTTGAAATTTTAATAATAACAATTTTTATGGTTAAATCAATGCATTGTTAAAAAACAATATTTTTTTTATAATAACAATTTTAATGGTTATATTGGCCTTATAGAGTTCGGGTTTACTTTCAACAATTGCAGCAAAGCTTTCTTAAGAGGGTTGTCACGGACCAGAAATCATTATAAAAGCAGTGTACAGCCACGAAAATCTATGCCACTTTACCATTTTGTTAAAAACTTGTCTTCTATTTAAATATAGATGCAAGAGGTCTTGAACCGGCTAATACCTGTTCAATGTGTAAAAGCAACAGACCGAAATAAAACAAATGAGCTAAATATATTGTTTATTTTTTTTAAATTTTAAGTTCAAACGGTTTTGACTGGATTAACATTTTAACTTTGTTTTTACCATTTTAGTGGAGAATTCTCCAAATCGAAAGCGATTATTTGGTCACTTTTAAGATTTACTGCTTTGCCTCCACATACTGAAAAAATATGTAGACAAGTTTCCTGTAGGTGGTGACTAGAATCTACCCAAAAAGTTAAATTTCATCCCTACATATAAAAAGTGTGGATTTGGGAGTATTGTAGATTTTTTCAAACCCTAGGTTGCCAACTTTGGTGCTTTACTATGCCTATTCTAGCTTTAGGTCTTTAAATTTTTCTGTAAACTGGAGCCCTATTTCCAAATGGTTTTCCCAAATACTGTGCCACATTCCCTAGACTCCCACATTCCCTAGACTATTAGAAACAGTTTGTCAGAGCAGCGAAGGGATTAAAGGTTCGTCCGTTGGTGTGGCTTTCTAAAAGGTATTTATCAGTCGTTGTTGACCACCGACATATGTACCATTCTAAATTAGCTAATTTTTTTTCTTCATCGAGAAAATTTTTTGTTTTTATTTTTTTTTTGGTTGTTTTCGTTTTGTTTTTTTAGTTGTTGCAGTAATAGTTCAATTGTTGTTGCCTCTTCTTTTGGACGGTTTTCCCCATTATTTTTTCCTTCATTCTTAAGTTTGTTGCGTGCATGCCTTTTCATCACTCGTCGCGAGTGCGGAGCATCATTTGTGCTTTCCTCTTTGTTTGTTTTGGCGAGTGGCATGACGTGTGTGTCAAATGTTGTTATTTTAGGTCAACTCAAGTTATTTTGGGATAGGTCTTCTGTCTTCATTCGCGCTCACACTGTGCGGCGTGCGTTGTATTGTAGCTTGCGGGCAAACGCGAGTATTTATCGGACCCAATTGGAAACGGTTCAATGAAACATCGGTTGGAAATCATTCAACTGAGGATGGCAAATAAATATTGAAAAAACTGCTCAAAACATATTTGGCGTAAATTCGAATTGCAGACACTAGCATGGCGCTGTTCCTTATAAATAATTGGGCAAACTAATTGGAAATCTTGGTAAATTAAATTTTGAATGTTGATATAATCAAAAAATAGTATAATTGAGTAATTATACTAAAACTGAATAAATTATTTGATAAATAACACTGTTCAACATTTAATTTTAGGGTAGAAGGCTTGATAGTCAACTTTAGTTAATTTGGGGCTGCTGATCATGAATCTTTTGCCAGATTTGCTATAGTTTAGGAGATAATCACATAAAACGTTATTTTATTTTATTTAAATTAACTGCGATATGAGTCGCTTTTATTTCGGATAATAATTGTTGCAGACATAGGAAAAATTCTACAGAAACTTCGAATTTTCGTTAAAAAAAATTCTTTGAGCTGCCTAAATTTTTTGGATTTTTTACCAGTGTTGTATTTTCATAATAGCTTTATTATAGCGAAGAATAACGGATTATAAGAATATCTCCTAAACTACCTCTGCAACCGTTCATCCCTTTTGTCGCAAATTTGTTGTTTTCATTTTTTTTTGCCCAGCGTAATTGATTTCAATTTTTGAATGTTATATAATTTATATTATACGAGGGCGACCGCAAAAGTAACTGGTCTAACATAAAAAGAACCGTTTTTTTTGGAATTATTATTATTTATTTTCCAACATAATCTCCTTCCAACTCAATACACTTCATCAAACGTTTTTCAAGTTTTTTAATACCGTCCGAAAAATAAGATTTTTCAAGACCTTCAAAATATGCCTCAGTTTCAACAATAACCTCGCTATTGGACGAACATTTTTTGCCACCGAGAATTTTTTTTAAATTTGGAAACAAGAAATAATCAGAAGAAGCTAAATCTGGACTATATGGTGGATGCGGAGCAATTTCAAATCGTAATTCGGCCAGTTTTTGTTGAGTTAAAAATGCAGTGTGTGAAGGAGCATTATCTTGATGAAGAAGAACTTTTTTTTCTAAATGCGGTCGTTTTATCTTGATTTCTTCACTCAACCGATCCAATAATGCACAATAATATTCACTATTTATAGTTTTTCCTTTCTCAAGATAATCAATAAATATTACACCCCTTGCATCCCAAAATACTGTGGCCATTACTTTTCCTGCTGACTTAACAGTTTTCGCCTTCTTGGGACCACTTTTACCAGCTTCTATCCATTGTTTTGACTGTTCTTTGCATTCTGGGATGTAGTGATGGAACCATGTTTCATCAACAGTTATGAATCGGCGCAAGAACTCTATTGGATTACGCTGATAAATCGCTAAAAGCTCCTCGGAATTGGTCCAACGGACGATTTTTTGGGGCAAAGTCAACAAACGCGGCAGATATCTTGCGGATAGCTTTTTCATGTGGAGTTCATCATGTAAAATACTCCAAACTTGTTCTTCGTGTATTTTAACAATATCAGCAAGTTCTCTGAGCTTTATTCGTCTATCTTTAGTCACTTCATTAAATATTTTTCTAATGTTTTCAATAGTAGTAGCAGTTTTCGGTCTTGCAGAGCGTTGTTCATCTTCCGTACTTGAACGACTCATTTTTAATTGTTGAAACCAGGATTTCACGGTGGAGTATGATGGTGCATTATCACCATGAACAGAATCCAATTCATCTTTGATTAATTGTGGCGTATAACCTTTCATATAAAAGTGTTTAGTTACCGCACGAAACTCTTTATTTATTTTCCATTTATCAAAAATTTTAAAACTTGTTTACTTCAATCACCTGTAACAAAGAAAATAATCGTTGAATATTTCGGCAATTTTGACAGATGGCTTATAACAGATTGCTTTTAAAAAGCAAAAACAAAAAAAGTTGCTAGTAAAACAGAAAATGTGCCAGGCCAGTTAGTTTTGCGGTCGCCCTCGTATATATATTTCTTCCAGCAAACCTCATGTGTGAATCAGTGTCCTGAACTTATTGTTTGACGGCGGCTGCGGAGGAGTTATATCTTGGATAGCGAGCTTTTACATGGCTTAAGTAGCCGGCATTTACGAAGTGGAAAAGCCTGCTGGTGGAAAAAATTTAGGTGTTCTTATCGAGACTTGGACCTGAGTTTACTTGCATGATAGCAGAGCACAACAGCCATCACAAAACGGCGGCAAATTTAATAAATACATAATTTGAATGGGAGGATGAAACATCATCTGAAGAAGCGTGGTCAAAAATCCGAGAGAAAATTTCAAACTTGCATTTCTTTTAGACAAAATAAAACAAAATAAAGATTGGAGAATAAATTTAAATTAATCAATTAGAATGTTAGATATTAATTTAATTTTAGGTTAAACTTAAAGCTATATGCCATACACATATATGCCATTGTGGATAAAATATCAGATGGTTTTAATGACCGCTTCTGATACACGGGTAGTGCTTCAAGCGGCCGGTCCAATTATTGATGGCTTTCGATGACGCTGTCGCCTTATTTTATCTCGAGGAATGCGTAGTTTGTATAGACATATCGATGTTGTCAAGACCTGACCTTAAAGAGTCCGTAAACATGGCCCTATACAGAGGACCATTTATGTCGTCATTTCGAAAGAGAAAAGGTTCTAGGGTTATATACTTAAAACTTAAAGTCGACTTTTCGACTATTACAAAATAATCAAACGTCGGCTTTCTACTTTTTAGTATAACAAACTTCTTTCATTCAAATTAAAAAACACTATTTTTCCGAATAATAATTCTTTGCATAAAAAACTTTTAATTAAAAAAATAAGAGTGATTTAAAAAATAATAAACCTCAGGTTTAGTAGATGTACATTATTTATATTCAAGTTTTTAAAAAACTTTAAAACCTCAGTTTATATTTTAAAGCAGTCGATTAATATACATGGAACTACATGTCCGCATCAATTGATTGAAAAAGACAATCATATGTGACAGCGCATAGAGAAAGGGACCTAAGGGTAAAAAAACCATTTTCACTTTTTTTTTGATGTGGGGCATCCCATGCCCCAAAAGTGTTCCCTCCCAGAGATATGCGCGTTTTATGAAAGTGATGGTACACCAAAGATACACGTATTAAAATTTTTAAAATGGTTCCCCTGAACAAAACTGGTTTTTACCCTTAGGTCCCTTTCTATTTTGCGCGTCATATATATAGTTTTTTTTGAGAACACACCGAAGACACAATAAGTTGGTAATCGGTTGCAATTTCAAAAATTCTGTTTCATAAAAGGAATTTCGGTAGCAATAACCAAATGTTTATAATCGTAACGGCAACTAATGGTTCTGACAACCAATAGTTTTGCAAACGTATTGTTGTTAAAAATTATTGGTGATGATAACAAAAACTGTTGTTTACTGATAATTTTGTTTTCGATTTGAATAGGCGTTTTTTAAATAAAATATTTCGATTTTAACTGATTTTAAGACAATACAAATTTTTTCGGTAAAAATCTTCCATTTACTTTTAAACGTTTTCCACGTTATGACTGTCCCAATTATTTAGGGTACTTCATCAAGTGCAACCAGTTCATAGACTCTGACAATTTTTTTTTTAATTTTTTTGTTAAACAGAGCGGCATGTGGTTTATAAGATCTAACATTTAATTTTTGGAGGTTACGATTCTTTTTTATTTCCTCCGATACTTCATTTCCAATTACTGCACATAATAGAGCACCAACTAACATTCGGTTGTTCTGACGGAACACTCGTGATGCATACAACCTTAATTATTCGGTTGGCACATAAAAAAAGAATTGTCGATACTCTTAGAATAAATAGTTACCTGTTTTCCATTGCTATCCATATAAATATTGGATTAGGGTTTGTTTCACGACATAAAAGGCGGTGTCTTCAGATAGTCAATTGTACTAGAATGGCCTACGGCTTAAACTTTTGTCGGGGAACCCCCATATGCAATCCTCTTCGTTAGTCTTCGAACCCACAATCTCTTCGGTCAGATCAACATCGGATTAAATGATATCAATAGCTATTTGACTTTTTCTGACTTCGTCGTTTATCAGTTAGCCTTAAAAAAATACAAATAAACTTGTTATATAGGGTGATCCATCTAGATCTATTTTTTCAGAACAAAAAAATATAAAAATTCAAATCAAGTGTGGACTTTTTATTGGCAATTTGAAAGGACATTTTATGGCATTTATTTTTAGAAAATAATTTCCTTCAAATGTTGGCCGCAACTACGCCTCAGGCTTTCCATTGTGATGGTCCAATTTTGGATGACTCGTTCGAGCATTTCGACCGGTATGGCTTTTATGACACGCGCAATGTTGGCTTCCAAAACCTGAATCGTAGCTGGTTTGTCAGCATAGACTTTGGACTTTACGCAACACCAAAGAAAAGTTTCAAAAGGTGTGATATCACTCGATCTAGGCGGCCAATTCACCTGTCCAAAACGTGAAATTAGCTGCTTTTCTAAATGACCTCTCAATAGATCCATTGTTTGAGCAGCTGCAAGTGGCACCGTCCTGTTGAAACCAAGTGTCATCAAGATTATGATTTGACATGATTACGGCTTCAATTTCAGGTGGCATAAAGATCGATATCATGGCGCGATAGCGAGCACCATTCACGGTTACGTTCCGGCCATCATCATTTCACCAGCTTATAAACCGCACCAACCCGTGGTCTTCTCTGGGTATAATGGCACCTCTTGAACGTCTAATAGTTGCTCTTCAGCCCAAATGCGGCAACTTTGTTTATTGATTTTGCCGTTGAGCCAGAAATAACCTCATCACTGAACAAAATTATGCTCGAAAACAGTGGATCTTCCCGTTTCTCACCGAACGCTCATTTCCATAATACAGTTGCCAACATTTGAAGGTTGTTATTTTCAAAAAATAAATGTCATAAAATGTCCGTTCAAATTATCAATAAAGATTCCACACTTGATTTGAATTTTTATATTTTTTTGTTCTGAATGATACCTCTAGGTGGATCACCCTTTATATGGGTTCAAAGCAGTGAAGAAACTGGCAAGATCAGTTAGGTAAACATACAGGATTGACCCGAAGCATCGATTTAAGTGCCACGAGATGTCACCTATACATCAAGTGCTATATGTCCGTCCGTCTTAAGATATTGTGGCTTTTTGCCGCTGATTCTTCGATTTCAGAATGCTGCAAAGTATAATGCAGTCGGCTATGACTGACTTTACTTTCTTTTTTTGACATTTCTTTATTTTTTTTACATCATATAATAAATTCAACAATTAAGTAAAATGTGAAAAAAAATTCAAATTTATGTTTAATTTAATTGTTTAAAATGATTGTTATAACTGATTGTTGCCTCGTTTCAACGTTTTTTATCGGCTTCTTCTGTTTGTCTAATTCTCATTGTGGAAAAACTCTCATTGTGAAAAAATTTTAGTTTATACCAGTACCATTTTATAGGCTGTTTCCACTACGGTCCGCGTCCAAAAATCAATGAACGCGCGTTAAAGCCTATACAAAAAACATAGGCAGTCGCGTATATATTAGATGCGTATTCCGATAAGTCGCGTTTACTATAAATTCGATTATTTTTGCAATCGAAACATACCCATACCTATTAATGGCAACACCGCAAATTGCACATCCCTATTAAAACAGCTGTTTATCAGCATAAACATAAAGCGCTGCTGCTACTCCACATTTCCATTAGGCGCAATACTATTTGATCCTTATTTTCCACTGCGGTTAGCAAAATAATATCATTTAACTCCGTGATAATGTCACAACACAAACATATTTAACTTTTCGCACCGCAAAAAAAACAAATAAACACAAACAGCTGTTTGAACGCAATCGTGGACGCAAAACACAATGGAAACACCATTACAAATTTTCGATAAATCGTTGACGCGGACGTGGGCGCGATCGTAGTGGAAACAGCCTATTAGAACCGACACCGCTGTAGAGGGTATGTAAGATGCTTCTCGACCGTACTCAATAGGGTCTTTAATGAGTCTTGCGAAATTTTTATTGGAATCGGTAAAAAAGGTGTATTTTTCTCATCGACCCTTTAGTTTCATCTCCATATCCCATACAACAAACACACTCAATGGTACAAGTCCATTCCCACCTTTGAAGTGGCCAACAACTGCCAGATTTACCGTCGCATTACTCAAGCGTACTCGTATAAGAGACTACCGGAATGTTTTGCTTGGCACATGATTTCCGTACAAAATGGACAGACACTTCAGACCACAGAGACAAACAACATCCACTTCCTCATTGAGTCAATAACCTGTGCATAAAAATACAACAAACATATCCAAAAACACGTGTGTACGAGTTCGCGCGGAAAAGTGCTAAAGCTTTCGAACAAAAATAATTCTGAAAATATTTGTTTACAGCGCCGGTACCGCTGGGCATTCGGGCCGAGATGATGAGAGATACATTTTGAAATATTCATAAACACTGCGTAAAAGATACGACGCAATATTATTGGAAGAGCTTGAATTTCGAAATGAACAGTGTTGAGAGATGTTTTCGAATATGATAATGCCTTCATAAAATGTGTAGTAATTCTTTTAGGTGTACGTGTTACCAACGCTATTTTTTTTTACAATTCCAACATTTTTTAAGCACTTATTTATCTCAGAAGTTTCAAAGTTAAAAAAAAAATATCTACCCACTATTAAAAATAGATATCTACTCTCTTTTATCAAAGTACGACATGACATTCGCAATGTTTTAGACTACTTCAAAGACGTACGAGGGCGACCGCAAAAGTAACTGGCCTAACAAAAAAGAACCGTTTTTTTTGGAATTATTATTATTTATTTTTTAATATAATCTCCTTCCAACTCAATACACTTCATTAAACTTTTTTCAAGATTTTTAATTCCATCCGAAAAATAAGATTTTTCAAGACCTTTAAAATATGCCTCAGTTTCAGCAATTATTTCGCTATTGGACGAACATTTTTTGCCACCGAGAAATTTTTTTAAATTTGGAAACAAGAAATAATCAGAAAAAGCTAAATCTGAAAAATAAGATTTTTCAAGACCTTTAAAATATGCCTCAGTTTCAGCAATTATCTCGCTATTGCACGAAAATTTTTTGCCACCGAGAATTTTTTTTAAATTTGGAAACAAGAAATAATCAGAAGAAGCTAAATCTGGACTATATATATGGTGGATGCGGAGCAATTTCAAATCGTAATTCGGCCAGTTTTTGTTAAGTTAAAAATGCAGTGTGTGCAGGAGCATTATCTTGATGAAAAATAACTTTTTTTTCCTAAATGCGGTCGTTTTATCTTGATTTCTTCACTCAACCGATCCAATAATGCACAATAATATTCACTATTTATAGGTTTTTCTTTCTCAAGATAATCAATAAATATTATACCCCTTGCATCTCAAAATACTGTGGCCATTACTCTGCTGCTCCTGCTGTCTTAACAGTTTTCGCCTTCTTGGGACCACTTTTACCAGCTTCTATCCATTGTTTTGACTGTTCTTTGCAATCTGGGATGTAGTGATGGATCCATGTTTCATCAACAGTTATGAATCGGCGCAAGAACTCTATTGGATTACGCTGATAAATCGCTAAAAGCTCCTCGGAATTGGTCCAACGGACGATTTTTTGGGACAAAGTCAACAAACGCGGCACAGATCTTGCGGATAACTTTTTTATATGGAGTTCATCATGTAAAATAATCCAAACTTGTTTTTCGTGTATTTTAACAATATCAGCAAGTTCTCTGAGCTTTATTCGTCTATCTTTAGTCACTTCATTAAATATTTTTCTAATGTTTTCAATAGTAGTAGCAGTTTTCGGTCTTCCAGAGCGTTGTTCATCTTCCGTACTTGAACGACCCATTTTAAATTGTTGAACCCAGGATTTCACGGTGGAGTATGATGGTGCACTATCACCATGAACAGAATCCAATTCATCTTTGATTAATTGTGGCGTATAACCTTTCATATAAAAGTGTTTAATTACCGCACGAAACTCTTTATTTTCCATTTTTCAAAAATTATAAAACTTATTTACTTCAATCACCTGTAACAAAGAAAATAATCATTAAATATTTCGGAAACTTTGACAGATGGCTTATAAAAGATTGCTTTTAAAAAACAAAAAGAGTTGCTAGTAAAACAGAAAATGTGCCAGGCCAGTTAGTTAGATGTTGAAAAAGTATAACTGCGGTAGCTCAAAGGCAGTGTATAAGTATAACATTGTCACAGGTGACGAATCATGGATCTATGCATATGAACCCGAAACAAAACAGCAATCGACCGTATGGGTCTTTCAAGACGAGCCAAATCCAACAAAAGTTGTTCGTGGAAGAAGAACATCGAAGCAAATGATTGCGTTTTTTCGGTATAACGGGCCATGCTGCGACAGTGCCTTTAGTGGAACGTAGGACGGTCAATTCTGACTGGTATACAACCATCTGTTTGTCAATAGTGTTCGAAGAAATTAGGAAACATTCTCGCAATAAAAGAAGACGGAGCATTTAGCATCACGACAATGCGAGCTCTCACACAACAGCTGAAACAATAAGTTGTTGAATTGATGGGCCATCCACCGTACAGCCCTGATTTGGCACCCAATGACTTCTTCTTATTCCCTAGCATCAAGCAAAAAATGCGTGTTCGACGTTTTCATCGCCCGAAGCAGCTGTTGAAGCGTTCAAAAACCAAGTTGTGAAGGTGTCTCAATCGGAGTGGAAAAAGTGATTCGAAAATAGGTTTGTGCGCATGCAAAAGTGTATTGATCTTAAAGGTGAATATTTCGAAAAAGAATAAAACTATTTCCAATAATAAATTATTGTGTTTTCAATGTCGGACCCGAATATAAAAAGCAACCCTCTACAAACCCCTGGCGACGCACAGTGTTCCAGGATCGATTTCTATCGGCCAAAATTCTATGATATTTGATCTAGTTTATTTTTTGAGTTTTGTAAAAAGGAAAATTGTAGCCAAGGCCTTAAGCATATTTTTGAGCTATTAGCTTTCGGACTATAAGATATATTATAGAAATTAGCCTGAAGTTGCTACTTTTTATATTTTAATATTTAAAGAAAATACTATAAATAATATTTTTATTTTGGTTTTTGTTTTTTTTTTACATATTATCAAGAAATTGTTCATAAACTTTGTCGAACAGTATCTCATATATTTTAAGAGCAATTGCACTATTTTGTTTACTTGTGGGCTGTTCTCCTGCAGTTATTCGATTTGCTACATTTATAAGGGGTATTTGGGGCATAAAACTGGCAAATGAGCTCCAATTGGGATACAATTTAGCATCACCTTTCTAGTCTTCTTTTTAAAAGTCATTAAAAAGAAAGTGAGTGACTCGTGTTTATGCACTAAAAAATTTATTTTTTTCACTTACTATACGCTTTCTTCAAATGGAGCCATTTTGGGCAAAAAATACCCCCAAAAAATGGAGAACCTTTTCACCTCTCCAAAATGGTACTGCATTCTCTAAAGGATTTCAAACGACAAAGTCATATATTTTTCCAAATCGATATTTTTAAAATAGTTCTCGTAAAGGGTGTTTAAATTTTAAGGGCCGCTGTTGATTTTGAATAGAACACAAATTATTTAGGAAATTATTGTCATTTCTTTTTATTATGATAATATTGGTATGGTTCAATTATGTATGGAACAAAATATAGACCAAATGGCCGCCGCCACCTTGGCGGCACACCTCTATCCGATGGTCCAAATTTTCAATGACGCTGAGGCATAATTGAGGTTCTATGCCGTTAATGTGTTGAATTATCTCATCCTTTAGCTCTTGAATTGCCGGCTTATCGACGTACACCTTTTCTTTCAAATAACCTTCAAGAAAGAAGTCCAACATGATGTTGGCGGCCACTTAGCATCGCCACGGTGTGAGATAACATGGCCATAGAATTTGTCGCGCTTATCGACATTCACCTTTTCTTTCAAATAACCCCAAAGAAAGAAGTCCAACGGTGTCAAATCACTTGATCTTGGCGGGCAATAAATATTGCCACGACTTAAGATAACACGGCCATTGAAGTTGTCGCGCGAATGAGCCATTGTTTCGTTGGCTGTGTGGCAAGTGGCACGGTCCTGTTGATACCACATATCGTCCACATCCATATCTTCCAATTCGGGTCATAAAAAGTTTGTTATCATCTCACGATACCGAACACCATTCATAGTAACTGCCTGACCGACCTTGTTTTGGAAAAAATACGGCCCGATGATGCCGCCTGCCCATAAACCGCACCAAACAGTCACTCTTTGTGGGTGCATTGTTTTTTCGACAATCACTCTTGGATTATCATTCGACCGAATGCGGCAATTCTGCTTATTAACGAATCCACTGAGGTGAAAATGTGCCTCATCACTGAAGATGATTTTCTTCGAAAATTGTTCATCCAAGCCAGAATAACTTTAACGCGTTGCTCGCTTGTATATCTTTCCATTGTTCAAATTGAATTAGTCTGAAATTGAGAAATATCAAATGAAATCCAGAAAAAACTTGACGTTTAGGTATGGATCACATTCAACATCGGCCCATAAAATTTAACCACCCTTTACTACAAACAATGTGTATTTGGCAAATCACACTTAATATTTAAAAAATATACATCAATAGCTCTTAAAATGAACAGGGTAGAGCGCTGTAATTTGCTTTTTTCCACTACAGGCTGTGGCGACACTGTTGGTCGAAGAGAGTGAAGAGTGTGCGTAGCTTACAGTGGCTGACGGTAGATTTGTAATCTTCTGCCTTTCAGTCGCCATCATGCATGGCACACGTGAGGAAAGGTCATTTTGTGTTGAAGCGTATTTTTCAAATGCGCTCTCGATCATTGCAGTGCAGCGTGCTTTTCGTTTACGATTCGCTGTTCCCCCACGCGGACGTGTTCCTGGAAGGCAATCAATTGTAAATTGGGTAACTGCATTGAGAACACAGGGAATGTGCCATGTGTATGAAGGGTACCAGAGACTAGGAATACAACACCACAAAACATCGAGAGAGTTAGAGCAACAGTTCTGCAATCTCCAGAACGCTCTGCTCGGAAGCAATCACTTGCTCATGGCATTTCCTGGATTTTTTCAGCCGGCTCTTAAGGCACTGTAATTAGGGGATACATGGTTCCAACAGGATGGTGCCACTGCACACACAGCGAGGGTTACCATGAAATGCTTGAGGCAAATGTTTTCTGGACGGCTTATCTCTTTGAGGTTATCTCTTTGAAGTGAACTGGGCGGCTCGGTCACCAGACTTAGCCCCATGCGATGTTTTCCATTTGGGGTTACCTGAAGCCGCAGGTATATTTCAATCGTCCCAACACCTTGGAAGGCCTAATAACAAATTGACAGAATACCAGTCGACAGGCTTATTAGAATTCATGAAAACTTCAAAAAACGTATGCAGCAGTGTGTGGATAGCGCAGATCGACATTTGCCAGATACAGTATTTCAAACCATGTAATTTAAAGATTCCCTTACTGTTCATAATAATTTAAATATAAAATAAATTTTTCTAAGGTTCACAATTTTTTTATTTCATTCAAAAATAAGCAAAATTCCGCGCCCCACCCTGTACAATTCATGTAGCAGGAATTTTTGTAAAGCAACTTGTAAACTAATTGTTCTAAAAAAAGGAGGGACGTGTATTTCTGAACTGTGGTAGCCAATTTGCATCGCAGAGACTGATGACTCGATTACCGAACTAGGTTCGATTGTTGGTCATTGGCTGTGTAGCGTAACGCTTGATTTTGCAGGGAGATCGTCCGGCTCTTAGGCCTAAACCAAGAAACTAAGTCAATTGGACGTAGTGCTGAGTTTGCATCAGGCTGATGGGTTAAATGCTGAGTTGTTTGTTTCAGCGCAGAGTCATCACAGTAGGAAGAGGGGAACCGTGAGTTATATTTACTAACATGCCAGTCTCACGAAGATATTGCAAAATTTTGCTTACTGCAAAACTCTCACACACATCTCTACACATGAGTAGAAAACGCTCGATTACCCTGAAATACACAACATAGAACATGTAGGTTAGGACTTGAAAGGAGAGTAAACAAGCGTTGAATTAATAATGCTGACGATTTTTTTTTAATTTCATGCATTCGAAATTTTCCGTCTGATTTGCTTAAACTTTTAAAAGGGGGTACCAAATACGTACCAACTTACTTATCAAAAACACACTCGTACTCGTATTATTCAACGAACGTCTGTCTGTCTCACACTTTTCTCATTAATTCGTCTCGGCGATTGCGATTTTGACCCCGCACATTGCATGCAAGTCAAATCTTATCAAAAATATGCCATTTATTACGTCGCATTTTATTTCCTTACCAAACACAGTGACATGCAGGGAATGCTGACTGACGAAAGTCATACAATGACGTGTTAATTATTAGATGCATTTCTATGATTTTCTGCACCAGAGCTAGTGCCTGTTATTCCTGGATTAAAAAGACATTTCACTCATATTCAAAATTTAACTCCCAATTTTGAAACTAGTGGCTCTTTACTGCCACATGTAATTTCGCATTAGGGTGGCCGGATAAGTTTGTGAAAAATAAATTTAAATAAAACAATAATACGAGGGCGACCGCAAAACTAACTGGCCTGGCACATGTTCTGTTTTACTAGCAACTTTTTTTTTTGTTTTTTAAAAGCAATCTTTTATAAGCCATCTGTCAAAATTTCCGAAATATTTAATGATTATTTTCTTTGTTACAGGTGATTGAAGTAAACAAGTTTATTATTTTTGAAAAATGGAAAATAAAGAGTTTCGTGCGGAATTGAATTGGATTCTGTTCATGGTGATAATGCACCATCATACTCCACCGTGAATTCCTGGGTTCAACAATTTAAAATGGGTCGTCCAAGTACGGAAGATGAACAACGCTCTGGAAGACCGAAAACTGCTACTACTATTGAAAACATTAGAAAAATATGTAATGAAGTGACTAAAGATAGACAAATAAAGCTCAGAGAACTTGCTGATATTGTTAAAATACACGAAAAACAAGTTTGGAGTATTTTACATGATGAACTCCACATGAAAAAGCTATCCGCAAGATGGGTGCCGCGTTTGTTGACTTTGCCCCAAAAAATCGTCCGTTGGACCAATTCCGAGGAGCTTTTAGCGATTTATCAGCGTAATCCAATAGAGTTCATGCGCCGATTCATAACTGTTGATGAAACATGGATCCATCACTACATCCTAGAATGCAAAGAACAGTCAAGCAATATATAGAAGCTGGTAAAAGTGGTCCCAAGAAGGCGAAGATGAAACATGGATCCATCACTACATCCCAGAATGCAAAGAACAGTCAAAACAATAAATAGAAGCTGGTAAAAGTGGTCCCAAGAAAGCGAAAACTGTTAAGTCAGCAGGAAAAGTAATGGCCACAGTATTTTGGGATGCAAGGGGTATAATATTTATTGATTATCATGAGAAAGGAAAAACTATAAATTGTGAATAGTATTGTGCATTATTGGATCGGTTGAGTGAAGAAATCAAGATAAAACGACCGCATTTAGAAAAAAGAGTTCTTTTTCATCAAGATAATGCTCCTTCATACACTGCATTTTTAACTCAACAAAAACTGGCGGAATTACGATTTGAAATTGCTCCGCATCCACCATATAGTCCAGATTTAGCTCCTTCTGATTATTTCTTGTTTCCAAATTTAAAAAAAATTCTCGGTGGCAAAAAATGTTCGTTCAATAGCGAGGTTATTGCTGAAACTGAGGCATATTTTGAAGGTATTGAAAAATCTTATTTTTCGGATGGAATTAAAAAACTTGAAAAACGTTTGATGAAGTGTATTGAGTTGGAAGGAGATTATGTTGAAAAATAAATAATAATAATTCCAAAAAAACGGTTCTTTTTATGTTAGGACAGCTACTTTTGCGGTCGCCCTCGTATATGACAATATTGACTGGTTAACTATAGTTTCCAGACTTTCCTGCTGTACGACACTGTGGTCCGATTTCATTTCGCGATGTCCATCCATCTCTTCATCTAAAGCTGTAATCAAAGTATAACTACAGGCCCCGCAAGTTGAATAAATTTCAACGAAACTTGCACATTGACAGGTTTCGCCCAAAGACAAACACTATTGAAATTGATCCGTAGTTTGATATAACACAAAGGCTTAAAATAGATTGTCCAAAATCGAAAAAACGACGATCCGGTCCAAAAGAAATCCAAAGCCGAGAGTCAGTTTCTAAAATTTAGCTAAAACCTGACATTCAGTTTACCCGGTTTTTAGGTGTCGGGTATGGTTTTTTGTTCTTGAATATGGAAGCAAAGAAAAATCATAATTTGCAAGTGCGGAATACGTTTTTTATTGCTTCCAACACTCTGTGCGTCAGGATATTATAAGTTAGTTGCATGGCAAATGTTTGTAACTGCCAAAAATATGTGAGCCACCTTAAAGTGTACCGATCGAATCACAAGCTTATTCGATTTAATGATGTCTGACCGTGCGTCTGCTGTCCATCTTAAACTAGTAATCAAACAACTGGTCCAAGTTGTTGTCTGGTCTAAATGTAATTTTGCTCGAATATGTTTTGATGGGCCAAAGACAAAGGCTTTAAAAATTTAACGAAATTAGCTCAGATCTAGATAAAGCTCCCACACATCTACTTAACTGATTTTCTGTACGTAGCCCTAAAAATCTAATATTTCTTATTTAACCTTTATAAACTTAGCACAGTTCATTATGATAGATCTATAACTAACTCAGATAATAATGGGTCATATCGGCCCATGCTTTTTTTATAGCCATCGTGCAAGGTCCCTCACAAATTTACATACAACCGCTCTGGAACAACCATATAAGTTCCGATTTTAATAAAACGTATGTTTGATAAAGTCGCCATACAAATAATTTGGAGGCCCAAAAAATAACAATAAAGCCAAATATAATTTTTTGCTATTCGGGTGATACTTCCAGCACGAAAATACGATGCCTGTCTTTAATTGGCTTTTCTGCACGCCTAGAAATGGAATCATACACGTCCCATCCCGATACCTTCAGTACACATTTACCATTCCGCTTACTTTTGGTACTCGCATATAAGATTTAATACAGGGTGACGCGCTGTAATTTTCTTATTTGTGAATGAAATAAAAAAATTATGAACCTTAGTAAAATTTATTTTATATTTTAATTACGAGGGTTGCTATTTATATTTCTGGCAATACTTAGTGTTGCCTGGCGCCATCTAACTAGTGCACATTTTCGTGCAATCATTTTCACAACTTTCGACGTGGATTATGCCTACAAGAGTCCATCGATGAACATAAATCTTTGTATGGCGATGAAGCACCATCATATAGCACTGTAAAAAGCTGGTTTAATGAATTCAATCGTGGCCGACGCTCGCTCAAAGACGAAGGTCGCGAAGGTCGTCTAAAAACGGCCGCTGATCCAGAGAACATTGATGCCGTGCGAGGATTGATAATGCAAGATCGTCATGTTACATACCGTGATATAGAGGCATCCTTGGACATTTCTTCCACCAGCATTCATTCGATATTGCATGAACACCTGGCCGTAAAGGTTTGTTCTCGTTGGATCCCGCACAATTTGACAATGGCTCAAAAAAAGGCTCGTGTCGATTGGTGCAACGAAATTTTGAAAAAATACGATTGCGGTACTTCAAAAGACGTTTATAAAATCGTCACAGGTGACGAATCATGGATCTATGCGCATGAGAACAAAACAAAACAGCAATCGACCGTGTGGGTCTTCGAAGACGAGCCAAATCCAACGAAAGTTGTTCGGCGAAGAAGCACTTCGAAGCAAATGGTCACCTGTTTCTTCGGCTAAGCTGGTCATGTGCACGCAGAGAAAAGATATGGTTACACTATGGTCACCGCAACAATATTATGTTCTCTACAATAAAAGCATGTTCGTCGCAACCATAGTATTGTTTTATGAATTTCATTTTCACAACAGTATGATTGCGACAATATTACTATTGTTGAAATGTAACAATAGTATTATTGCCAAATTTAGAAATGAAAATATGGTTGTAGCAACCATATAAACATGGTTGGTGCTACAAAAGTATTGTTGTTTAAAATTTACGTTAACAATAATATGATTACGGCAATCTTACAGTATGGTTGCCACTATGAACAAAACAGGTTTTATAAAGCATACATGTACGAGTATGTGTGTGCGTATGTTTTTTTGGTATACAAAAAAAAACACACGATACAGTGAATGGTTGTTGTCCATTAAAAAAACAACAACAATCGGAAGGTAGTTCGAGAGATTGTTATTGTGTTTACTTTGTCGGCGAAATACTCTACTACCGACTGGTTCTCGTTTATTTAAAATCTGCCTGCTTAAGTATATAGACATTGATCATGGTTTAATCATATTCGTTACTTGGTGTCTACGGATGGTGAAGTAGCATTCACCCCTGCTGGCAACTAAAAGTATTTTTGACCGTTGGAATATATATTTTTGTTTCTTGAATGAAATGTTTAATAAAAACATGGCCTCAAATCTGGCTATGAACTAATAGTAATGCAATTTAAAATAACTTACTTGATAAAAATCTCTATTTTTGAATAACAACAATAACCAATCCTAATAAATAATTATGGGGATTATAGTATAGTTGAGTGTGAATCATAGTATGGTTGCGAGGATCACAATATGGTTGCGTGTTAATCATACTAGCGTTGTGAGGATCATACTATGGTTGTATGATAAACATACTATGGTTGTGAGGATCATACTATGGTTGTGGAGATAATAGTATGGTTGAGTGTGAATCATACTATAGTTGTGAGGATCATAGTATGGTTGTGAAGATCATAGTATGGTTAAGTGTGAATCATACTATGGCTGTGGTGATCATAGTATGGTTATGTGTGAATCATACTATTGTTGTGAGGATCATATTATTGTTATGTCACAACCATATACCCAACAATAGTATGATCCTCTTCGAATATTGTCACCCCAACCATACTTTTTTTCTGCGTGTGGCGACTGTTCCGCTTGAGTAATGTAGGACGGTCAATTCTGAGTGGTACACCACAATTTGTTTGCCTAAAGTCTTCGAAGAAATTCGAGAAACGAACAAGAGAAGACGAATCATTGTGCACCATGCCAATACGAGCTCTTACACATCGGCTCAAACCAGCTCCTTTTTGGCCTACCAAAACGTCGAATTGATGGGTCATCCGCCGTACAGCCCTGGCTTGGCACTCAATGACTTCGTTTTATTAATGTACATAAATAAAAAATGCGTGGTCAACGATTTTCGTCGCCAGAAGATGCTGTTGAAGCGTTCAAAAATCATGTTTTGGAGGTGTCTCAATCTGAGTTAAAAAAAGTGCTTCGACAATTGGTTTGAGCGCATGCAAAAGTGTATAAATCATGCTGGAGAATACTTTGAAAAACAATGAAACCACTTTTAATGATAAATATTCTAATTTTCATTATTAGGCCAGAAATAAAATATTACATGGTTATTACATGGTTTTAAATAGTGTATCTGGCAAATGTCCACCTTCGCTATCCACACACTGCTGCATACGTTTTCTAAAGTTTTCATGAATTCTAGCAAGCATGTCGACAGGTATTTTGCCAATTTCAGCCTCAATATTGTTAATTAGGTCTTCCAAGGTGTTGGGACGGTTGATATACACCTTCGACTTTAGATAACCCCAAAGGAGAAAAAAAGTCTGTTAAGCGTGTCGCCCAATTCACATCACCCCTCAAAGAGATAAGCCGCCCAGGAAACATTTTCCTCAATCAAATTATGATAACCCTCGCTGTATGTGCAGTGGCACCATCCTGTTGGAACCATGTATCCTCTAATTGCATTGCCATAGCCAATAGTCATAGTCAAGTACCGTTCGGAGTTCATTGTTACGGCGAGGTGGTTATCCTGGAAAAAGTAAGGGCCAATGATGACTACTCGTGATATGGCGCACCACACAGTGACGCAGTCCGAATGCAGAAGTCTCTGGTGAAGTTCTATGGGGTTTCACTCCAGTACCGCATATTTTACCCAATTTACAATTGATGCCAGGAGCACAATTGATTCCAAAAGCTCGTCCGCGTGGGGGAGCAGTGAATCGTTAACGAAAAGCACGCTACACTGCAATGATCGATTTTGCATTTGAAAAATACGCTTCACACAAAATGACCACTCCTCACGCGTCCAATGATGAAAACTGAATTCTCAAATCTCCCGTCAGCAACTATAAGGCGCGCACACTATCTTCGACCAACAGTGCCACCACAGCAAAGCAAATTTCCACGCTCCACACTGTACTATTCATGCGATTCTGGTGCTGAATATCGGCCATAAACTAGACTAGCTGTCGACAAAATTAGAGTCTGCCCCTTCTTTTACCTCCCACATAAACGATACCTTCCGAGCGTAGATTAAAATCCACATAACTTTGTTCCTAATCCGAATTTCGGTTTAATTTCTTTTTCGCGATATGTTTACGAGTATTATATCTTTGTACGCACATTAGAAAAAATTAATGCCACGCCCATAATAGTACTTTTTACACAAACGGCCACTAATCAGATATTTATAAAATAGGTACTTTTCAAATTTTGAAGAATGGAACGTTGAAAAATTAAATCTACTCATGGGTACGAGTATACGTAAGTCGGATCAACCGACTAAAAGTTTTTTTATTGTCATCAGCAATATGAGCTTTGTCTGTTCTTCGTTATTCTCTCATCAGTAATTGTTTAATGGGTTGCTACTTCGAGTGGTGTCATATGTAGAGGGGCTAAGGCATTTTTTGAGTGATATCCTGGGGCATTTTTTGAGTGATATCCTGAGTTTACTGGTCTATGTCAATATGCAACGCAGGTATCCTCAAGTCTACATTTTACTCATATTAGCGCTCAAATTCAACCTGTGTTATTATATTTCAACATCTACCCAGCTCTTCATAGAATATTATATTAAGTGGTACCACTTCAATTTTAAATGAACTTGTGCCACTGTGCAGCATAATGAATGCACCAACTCACTGTGGGGTCAGCTATAGCGTCTATTTATCGCTATAGATTTTTTAAAGCACACACTGTTTGCACGTGATTTCGTTTGAATGTGGCATAATTTCAACGATTTACAAAAAAGTGGCCCAAAAAGTGGGCTAACTCAATATGTTCGGGCCTCGTTATTCCACAGAATACTATCCGCCAAATACATTGTTTAATTTGCTCGAATTACTGCAAAAATATATACGAGTTATAATGTACATTATTCTAAAACGTCATGGCATTTATAGACTGTCAATATGTTTGGACAGGCGACTGATAAGAAATGATTTAAAGTATCAATAAAAATTACGAAGAATTTCAGTTACGGGGACAGTGTACAAACGAATTGAGAACGAAAAACAACGCATTCTTTACAAAAAGCAAATAATAAAAACATAAATAAACTTTTAACCTTCGACAATACAAAAAAGGACAATGAGACTTCTAGTATTATGTGCCATTGTTTGTGCCCTAATGGCCGTGTCCTTGGCTGGTCCTGTTAGGACGCAAGTAAAGGATAGTTCAGCAGACAGTTCAAGTGAAGAAAGTGGCGAAAAGCCAACAAATAAAGTGAACTCCAGTGAGGACTCATCGTCCAGCGAATCGTTGGAAGATAAAGAACCGGCGTTGAAGGCCAACGACAAAGACCAATCCAGTGTGGAGGACGATGATCTGAAGCCGAGTCCCAAAAAGGCCAATAACAACAACAACATTGTTAAGGACCCTATAGAAGATGATTCCTCGAATTCCGCTGAGAACGAAAGGGTGGCGGTGCGCGATGATGACTCTAATGCCGACCTTAAAAAGGACTCGCACAGACACAAACGTGCCATACGCTCTGATGTGCCCACCAATAATCATATTCATGTCAAAGATTTGGGTACTGTGGAATATGAGAAGTATTTGAAATTAAAACGCTCCAGGCGCAGCGCTAACAAATCTTTGCTCAAATCATCCGAAGAAGATTCATCCGAGGAAAAGCCTCATACCGGAGAAGTAGTTGTTGCCCTTAAACCCGAAAAGGCTGAAGAATCTTCACCCGCTGACATTAGACCGGAAGACTCTGCGGCAAGACGCAGAAGAAGTCCCGACAAGTCCTCCGAAGAAGACTCTTCGGAAGAAAAGCACCATAGCTCAGGTGTTGTTATTGCCCTAAAACCCGAAAAGGCTGAAGAGTCATCACCCGCTGATATTAAACCCGAAGACTCTGCGGCAAGACGCAGAAGAAGTCCCGACAAGTCCTCCGAAGAAGACTCTTCGGAAGAAAAGCACCATGCTTCAGGTGTCGTTATTGCACTTAAACCCGAAAAGGCTGAAGAATCTTCACCCGCTGATATTAAACCGGAAGACTCTGCGGCAAGACGCAGAAGAAGTCCCGACAAGTCCTCCGAAGAAGACTCTTCGGAAGAAAAGCACCATAGCTCAGGTGTTGTTATTGCCCTAAAACCCGAAAAGGCTGAAGAGTCATCACCCGCTGATATTAAACCGGAAGACTCTGCGGCAAGACGCAGAAGAAGTCCCGACAAGTCCTCCGAAGAAGACTCTTCGGAAGAAAAGCACCATGCTTCAGGTGTCGTTATTGCACTTAAACCCGAAAAGGCTGATGAGTCATCACCCGCTGACATTAAACCGGAAGACTCTGCGGCAAGACGCAGAAGAAGTCCCGACAAGTCCTCCGAAGAAGACTCTTCGGAAGAAAAGCACCATGCCTCAGGTGTTGTTATTGCCCTTAAACCCGAAAAGGCTGAAGAATCTTCACCCGCTGATATTAAACCGGAAGACTCTGCGGCAAGACGCAGAAGAAGTCCCGACAAGTCCTCCGAAGAAGACTCTTCGGAAGAAAAGCACCATGCCTCAGGTGTTGTTATTGCCCTAAAACCCGAAAAGGCTGAAGAGTCATCACCCGCTGACATTAAACCGGAGGATGCAGCCGCCAGGCGCAGAAGAAGTCCCGACAAGTCCTCCGAAGAAAACTCTTCGGAAGAAAAGCACCATGCCTCAGGTGTTGCTATTGCCCTTAAACCCGAAAAGGCTGAAGAATCTTCACCCGCTGACATAAAGCCGGAGGATGCAGCCGCCAGACGCAGAAGAAGTCCCGACAAGTCCTCCGAAGAAGACTCATCGGAAGTAAAGCACCATGCCGGAGGGGTTGTTATTGCCCTAAAACCCGATAAAGCTGAAGAATCTTCACCCTCTGCAGCCGCTAGACGCAGAAGAAGTCCCGACAAGTCATCCGAAGAAGACTCTTCGGAAGAAAAGCACCATGCTGGAGGGGTTGTTATTGCCCTAAAACCCGAAAAGGCTGAAGAATCTTCTCTGCCCGAAGCTGAAACTCATCCTCAAGAAGCGGCCGCAAGGCGTAAGCGAGATGTTGACGCAATATCCAGTGAAGAGGATACCGAGCAAAAGGCTTACATCAACGATGGCGATTATAGTGAAGTGATTGTATCCCTAAGTGCGGACGATTCCCAGCAATCTCAGCATAAACAGAAAAACGAAGAGAGTGACAAATATTTCATTCTTAATGACGACAAAGAAACGAACGAAAATCAGCAATCGGAAATTCTAAATTCTAGCGAAGATTTGAAAATCCCAGAAAGACAAACCTCCCAAATCAACTCAGACGAGGATTATGTGAAAGGATGTGAGGGCAATGATGCCGCCAATGAGTCCAACGAATGGAATGACACCGTGTACGATTAGATCTTGTGCCACAAACATTAGTAGAATTAGAGTAGCAGCGCATACTTTATAAATACCTCGTATTAAATGAATTTATTAAGAAAATACTGGACAGAATAAAAATACCATTAGTAACCGCTATTTCGGTTCGAAAGTTAAACCTGTCCGTATATGATTTTTCTTTTCATTATCAATGCTTCGAGACCTCCGTCATTATCAGACTTGTGCGCTTGACTTTCAAAGGTAAGATCAACGCTGTAATCACAGCTGTCAACATCGATTCAACGTGACATGGACTGCATATTCCGGTAAAAGAAGACGGCTTTAGATTTCGAAAATGTTGATAAGGCAAAGCATTCAAATGTTAGTAATCATTTGCGCTAGTGCTTATATTTATGGTGTGACTAGATGCATTCTGCCTTAAAGTCAAATAGGGCAAAGCAAAAACTTGCAAAATTACACACAGAGAAAAAAAATAGTTGGAAATCCGTTGGAACTTCTAAAATTCTGTTGCAAAAAAAAGAATTTCGTTTGCACCCACCAAATGTTAATAATCCAAATGGTTATTCAGTTTGAAATAGCACGAGATGATAAATATAGGGTGATCCATCTAGAGGTATTTTCTCAGAAAAAAATATAAAAATTCAAATCAAGTGTGGAATCTTTATTAGTAATTTGAAGGGACATTTTCTGGCATTTATTTTTTTAAAAAAAACTTCCTTCAAATGTTGGCAACTGTATTATGGAAATGAGCGTTCGGTGAGAAACGCGAAGATCCGCTGTTTTTGACCAAAGTTTTATCCAGTGATAAGGCCCATTTCTGGCTCAACGGCAAAGTCAATAAACAAAATTGCCGCATTTGGTCTGAAGAGCAACAAGAAGAGATTAAAGATTTGCCATTATACCCAGAGAGAAACCACGATTTGGTGCGTTTTATAAGCTGGTGGAATCATCGGAGCATATTTTTTCCAAAAATGATAATGGCGCCATTATATCTATCTTTATGCTACCTGCAATTGAAGCCCGTAATCTTGACGACACTTGGTTTCAACAGGACAGTGCCACTTGGCATACGAGGGCGACCGCAAAACTAACTCGCCTGGCACATTTTCTGTTTTACTAGCAACTTTTTTTGTTTTTTAAAAGCAATCTTTTATAAGCCATCTGTCAAAATTTCCGAAATATTTAATGATTCTTTTCTTTGTTACAAGTGATTGAAGTAAACAAGTTTTATAATTTTTGAAAAATGGAAAATAAAGAGTTTCGTGCGGTAATTAAACACTTTTATATGAACGGTTATACGTCACAATTAATCAAAGATGAATTGGATTCTGTTCATGGTGATAATGCACCATCATACTCCACCGTGAAATCCTGGGTTCAACAATTTAAAACGGGTCGTTCAAGTACGGAAGATGACAACGCTCTGGCAGACCGAAAACTGCTACTACTATTGAAAACATTAGAAAAATATTTAATGAAGTGACTAAAGATAGACGAATAAAGCTCAGAGAACTTGCTGATATTGTTAAAATACACGAAAATTAAGTTTGGATTATTTTACATGATGAATTCCACATGAAAAGTCTATCCGCAGGAACGCTGCCGCGTTTGTTGACTTTCCGTTGAACCAATTCCGAGGAGCTTTTAGCGATTTATCAGCGTAATCCAATAGAGTTCTTGCGCCGATTCATAACTGTTGATGAAACATGGATCCATCACTACATCCCAGAATGCAAAGAACAGTCAAAGTAATGAATAGAAGCTGGTAAAAGTGGTCCCAAGAAGACGAAAACTGTTAAGTCAGCAGGAAAAGTAATGACCACAGTATTTTGGGATGCAAGGGGTATAATATTTATTGATTATCTTGAGAAAGGAAAAACTATAAATAGTGAATATTATTGTGCATTATTGGATCGGTTGAGTGAAGAAATCAAGATAAAACAACCGCATTTAGAAAAAAAAGTTATTTTTCATCAAGATAATGCTCCTTCACACACTGCATTTTTAACTTAACTTAAACTGGCCGAATTACGATTTGAAATTGCTCCGCATCCACCATATAGTCCAGATTTAGCTCCTTCTGATTATTTCTTGTTTCCAAATTTAAAAAAAATTATTGGTGGCAAAAAATTGTCGTCCAATAGCGAGGTTATTGCTAAAACTCAGGCATATTTTGAAGGTCTTGAAAAATCTTATTTTTCGGATGGAATTAAAAAACTTGAAAAACGTTTGATGAAGTGTATTGAGTTGGAAGGAGAGTATGTTGAAAAATAAATAATAATAATTCCAAAAAACGGTTCTTTTTATGTTAGGCCAGTTACTTTTGCGGTCGCCCTCATACAGCTGCTCAAACAATGGATCTATTGAGAGGTCATTTAGAAAATCAGCTAATTTCACGTTTTAAACAGGTAAGTTGGCCGCCGAGATCGAGTGATATCACACCCTTAGACATTTTTCTTTGGTGTTACGTAAAGTCCAAAGTCTATGCTGTCAAACCAGCTACGATTCAGGTTTTGTAAGCCAACATAACGCGTGTCATTTAAGCCACACCGGTCAAAATGCTCTAACGAGTCATCCAAAATTGGACCCTCAGAATGGAAACCCTGAGGCGTAGTTGCGGCCAACATATGAAGGAAATTGTATTCAAAAACTAAATGCCATAAAATGTCCTTTCAAATTACCAATACAGATTCCACACTTGATTTGAATTTTTATATTCTTTTTTGTTCTGAAAAAATACCTCTAGATGGATCACCTGTTCTAACCATCGTATTGTAGATGTAACTAATTGATGTTCTCGTTGTTGTAGTAATAACAATATATTTCATAAGATAATTCACAGAAAACTTTTTGTATTATTTACTATTAGTATCGTGGGTTCTAGTTAGACCATCCGTACATATAATAAAGGGTGTTTTTTTAGACGTGTGGCTTTCAGTCTGGCCACACTTTTTCGGAGTTGATCTTCTTGACAGCTTTCACTTGATTTATGCTCAGTTTGGTTCGCCATCTCATAATAAATATACCTACTACGGAACAACGTTTACAAGTCGTTGTAAATGGGCCTTATTTTTAAAAGAAAATTTTGTTCAGCGATGAAGCTTACTTCTGGTTGAAAAGGTACGTTAACATCCAAAATAGTCGCCTTTGGGGTAATAAAACTCCACATGCCATTGTTGAGCCGCCGTTACATCCTCAAAAAGTCGCTGTTTGATGTGCTCTATGGGCAGAGGGAATCATTGGTCCATATTTCTTCTAAAATTAAGCCGGCCATAGTGTAACAGTCAATGGGTAACGCTATGGAGCCATAATTAATGACTTTTTCGTGTCTGAATAGGAGGATGTTGATGTGAACGACCTTTGGTTCCAACAAGACGGCGCTACATGCCATACAGCCAACGATACAATCAAATTTATTGAAGGAAACTTTCGGTGAGCGCATTATCTCGCGTTGTGGGGCTGTGGCGTGGTCTCTAAGATCGTGCGATTTAACACCGCTGGATTATTTTTTGTGGGGTTGTGTGAAGTCGCTTGTCTACGCAGATAGGCTTGACGCGATTGACGCCTTGAAAGAGCATACTCGCGTTATTGCAGACAAACTGCCCCAAAATCCACAAAATGTGGTCGACGATGGAGTTTATTCGAGCCAGCCTCGGCGGCCAATTGCCCTAAATCATTTTTAGAACATAGTGTCATATGGGCTTTAAAATAAAGCTTAATTCTTGACCATAACATTAAATTATATGCGTTTTATTTTTTTTTAAAAACCACACGTCTAAAAATCACCCTTTACTTTATTGGGTCTCCGATCAGTATTTCTAGGTGCTGCACATGTATTCACAAACTTCACAACTGACCCATAATTCTCCCACAAAACAAACTTGTAAGTACATTTTTTATAATTTGTAAAGATAATTTTAAAAAAAACGTTAAATTTTGAGTTACTTTTAGTGCGTTCAAGGAAAACTTTTGTCCCCTTGGTCGATTTTGCCCATTTGCAATCCCAAACATCTTATAACTAAAAGCCAACACCATGCACAATTTCAGGATCCTAGTGTATTTTTTTTTTGGCCGCTATCTCATTTAACAGAAACACGGACAGACAGAGTCTATTAGACTTTTACGACGATCAATAACTTATATACGATATTTTATAGGAACTCCGATCAATATTTTGTAATGTTGCAAACGGAATGAAAACCCTAGTATACACTCAATCATTTGGTAAAGTTTAAAAAAATATATAGTAATAAATAAATTTCTAGCGGTATCCCGTGGAAAATTTCCGAGACTCAAGAAGATGAATGATATCAAGAGGATAAGATAAGTTCGGTCGATCCGAAGATATATGCCCCAATCATGGCATTAGTTTTTATCCATATCTTCGTCATATACACCAACTACTATCGTCATAGGGGTATAAGTTCACGACATTTAGCCCTTCAAAGTTCAGGGTTGTATGGACGATCTACGCCCTTATGTGGAATTTAACCACATTATAGTGCATTATAAAATGCTAATCATTGATTTCATTCTGTAAAAATTTTAATACGATCGTTCGAGTACACCGGCCATTAACGTGACTTTGCCAAAGTTGTTATATGTTCCAATTATCACTGTCATATCTCTATTGGTTCATGAGATATTGGGACGCCCCTTTGTCCCATTTATACGAGGGCGACCGCAAAAGTAACTGGCCTAACATAAAAAGAACCGTTTTTTTGGAATTATTATTATTTATTTTTTAACATAATCTCCTTCCAACTCAATACACTTCATCAAACGTTTTTCAAGTTTTTTAATTCCATCCGAAAAATAAGATTTTTCAAGACCTTCAAAATATGCCTCAGTTTCAGCAATAACATCGCTATTGTACGAAAATTTTTTGCCACCGAGAATTTTTTTTAAATTTGGAAACAAGAAATAATCAGAAGGAGCTAAATCTGGACTATATGGTGGATGCGGAGCAATTTCAAATTGTAATTCGGCCAGTTTTTGTTGAGTTAAAAATGCAGTGTGTGAAGGAGCATTATCTTGATGAAAATGAACTTATTTTCTAAATGCGGTCGTTTTATCTTGATTTCTTCACTCAACCGATCCAATAATGCACAATAATATTCACTATTTATAGTTTTTCCTTTCTCAAGATAATCAATAAATATTATACCCCTTGCATCCCAAAATACTGTGACCATTACTTTTCCTGCTGACTTAACAGTTTTCGCCTTCTTGGGATCACTTTTTCCAGCTTCTATCCATTGTTTTGACTGTTCTTTGCATTCTGGGATGTTGTGATGGATCCATGTTTCATCAACAGTTATGAATCGGCGCAAGAACTCTATTGGATTACGCTGATAAATCGCTAAAAGCTCCTCGGAATTGGTCCAACGGACGATTTTTTGGGGCAAAGTCAACAAACGCGGCAGATATCTTGCGGATAGCTTTTTCATGTGGAGTTCATCATGTAAAATACTCCAAACTTGTTTTCGTGTATTTTAACAATATCAGCAAGTTCTCTGAGCTTTATTCGTCTATCTTTAGTCACTTCGTTAAATATTTTTCTAATGTTTTCAATAGAAGTATCAGTTTTCGGTCTTCCAGAGCGTTGTTCATCTTCCGTACTTGAACAACCCATTTTAAATTGTTGAACCCAGGATTTCACGGTGGAGTATGATGGTGCATTATCACCATGAGCAGAATCCAAGTCATCTTTGATTAATTGTGTCGTATAACCTTTCATATAAAAGTGTTTAGTTACCGCACGAAACTCTTTATTTATTTTCCATTTATCAAAAATTATAAAACTTGTTTACTTCAATCACCTGTAACAAAGAAAATAATCAATAAATATTTCGGAAATTTTGACAGATGGCTTATAAAAGATTGCTTTTAAAAAACAAAACAAAAAAGTTGCTAGTAAAACAGAAAATGTGCCAGGCCAGTTAGTTTTGCGGTCGCCCTCGTATATCAAGGGGATAAGATAAGTTCGGCCGATCCGAAGCTATATTCCCCCCATCATGGCATTAGTTTTTATCCATATCAACGTCATATACTCGTACACCAACTACTTTCGTCATAGGGGTATAAGTTCGCGACATATAGCCCTTCAAAGCTCAAGGTTATATGGAAGATCCACGCCCTTATGTCGAATTTAACCACATTATAGTCCATAATAATATGCTAATCATAATAATTGATTTCGATCTGTCAAAATTTTAATACGATCGTTCGAGTACACCCTCCATAAACGCGACTTTTTGAAGGGGATGGTACCGCCTACTCTGCCGACATTATATGTTCCAAATATCACTGTCCTATCTCTATTGGTTCATGAGATATTGGGACGCTCCTTTGTCCCATTTTACATAACATACGAGTAGTCTATAATAACACTCTTCTGCAAAAATTAACTTTTGACGTTTTAGGCGAATTAATAAAAAAAGTCAGAAAATTTCATGTTCACAATATCTTGAAAACTATACGTGATGGAGCAAAATGGACACTCAATTCGGATTCTCGAGATCAGTTTTCAAAAAAATTAGTTAGTTTTGTCCACAGGAGGATTTTGTTGCAAAACAGTGTAGTTTTTTAGTTTATTTTTCTATTTTTAAAAAATTTTAAACGATAGTTCATTTTGGGCGTATCGCCGCCCACTTTTTCTACAGAATATATTTTGGTCTATGCATATCTTCCATATAACATCATAATATCTCAATCAGTTTGAGAGATATTGTGTTTTTAACTGAGGGTTGCCATGCGGTGCCAGGCGGCCCCATGTGCAATTTCACCATAACATAGCCTATACTAATTTCCTAGTTACGGCTGCTATATATATTTCTGGGCTAATAATGAATTGCGAATATTTATCATCAAAAATGTTTTTATTGTTTTTCAAGTATTCTCCAGCATGATTTTAATACTTTTGCATGCGCTTAAACCAATTGTCGAAGCACTTTTTGCACTCCGATTGAGACACCTCCAAAACATGGAATTTGACCACTTCAACAGCATCTTCTGGCGACGTAAATCGTTGACCACTCATTTTTTTCTTGATATGCGGCAATAAAAAGAAGTCATTGGGTGCTGAATCAGGGCTGTACGGCGGATGACCCATCCATTCGACGTTTTGGCCGGTCAAAAAGGCGCTGGTTTAGACCGATGAGTGAGAGCTCGCATCGTCATGGTGCACAATGTTTCGTCTTCTCTAGTTCGTTTTTCGAATTTCTTCGAAGACTTGAGGCAATCAAATTTTGGTGTAGCACTCGAAATTTACATGACCAGTTTTGCCGAAGAAACAGGCGACCATTTGCTTCGAAGTGCTTCTTCCACGAACAACTTTCGTTGGATTTGGCTCGTCTTCGAAGACCCTCACGGTCGATTGCTGTTTTGTTTCAGACTCATACGCATAGATCCATGATTCTTCACCTGTTACGATCTTATTAACGTCTTTCGAAGCATCGCGATTGTATTTATTCTAAATTTCTTTGCACCAATCGTCACGAGCCTTTTTTGAGCGAGTGTCAAATTGTGCGGGAACTAGAACAAACCTTTTTTATGGCCAGGTATTTATGCAATATCGAATGTATGTTGGAGGAAGAAATGCCCAAGGATGCCTCTATCTCACGGTATGTCACATGACGATCTTACATTATCAGTTCACGCACGGCGTCAATGTTCTCTGGCACAACGGCCGTTTTTGGACGACCTTTGTCTTTGGCTGAGCGCTGGCCACGATTGAATTCATTAAACCAGATTTTCACAGTGCTATAGGATGGTGCTTCATCGCCATACAAAGATTTAAGTTCATCGATGTACTCTTGTCGTGATAATCCAGGTCGAAAGTTGTGAAAAATGGTCGCACGAAAATGTTCACGAGTTTATTCCTTTTTCTTTTGCCAAATTGATTTTTTCAAGTCACTGTAAACAACAGAAATTATGGTAGTACGTCAAAACGTTCTAAGTACGTTTATCCTAAAAATGTCAAACTTTCCAATGGACATGTCAGATGGCGCCAGGCAACACTTATGGTTTCCTAGGCCAGAAATATATAAAGCAACCCTTATTGGTTTAGTTCTGTGAAAATTTTATAACAGTCGTTTCATTTAGCCATAAAATCGATATTTCAAAGGGGATGTCACGCCTTCCACTTTTTCTGCAGAATATGTTTTGATATATGCCAACTTCATATGTTTCAAAAATCGTCTTAATGGCTCTAACAGTTCATGAGATATTGTGTTTTAAATTCAGGCTTGTTGATTTTTTCAGAGTTTGGCCCAGTCCTTGTGAGGAGAATTTGGCCCAGGGTTGTTGATTTTTTTCAGAGTTTGGCCCAGTCCTTGTGAGGAGACACTTTGTAACTCTTGATGGGGTTCCCAACCAGCATTACGTGGTGTTGCAAACGGAATGACAAAGTGAATATACCCTCTATCCTATGATGGAGTTAATACAAATTGTCCGGTATATCGCGCAGGATAAATCCAGGTATACAAACCCAGATCTTCCAAATATTTTTCACGTCAACAAAAACCAGCCACAAAAATTGTTTAATCATGCCTTTGCAGCGCTCAGCAGCATTTTCAACGAAAAATGGTCCACAGATGATAACGCTCCAAAATTGCTCGCTGATAATGCATGAGCTTCTCGACTATCACGTGAGGGTTTCCTGATCTTCAAGTGCTGCAGTTTTGCTTGTTAACATACTAGGCGAGATAAAAATCAGCTTCGTACGGAAGCTATGATATATTTAGCAAAATTGTAGTTTCCTTCTAGCTCTTAGCCCTAACTGAGATTTCAATTGTACTTTATAAACGAATAATGCAAGGCGCGTGAAATGCTAATTTGTTCAGATCGATAGTGAGGGGGAAAATAGGTCACTTTGTTTATTTTTTCTTTATCGAAGTCAGGGTGAAGTGCATGTAAGGTTTGGCCTGACAAAAGCTATGGTGCCAAAGAGCCGTCTCACACCAACGACGAAACGTGCGTCTACTGGATGGTGATGTTTTTGTGTTAACTTCGCTGACTTACTTTTCTTGCCCTCTGTGACCAACAACAACAAAAAACCTAATCTTATTAGCTTGTGAAGTAATTCACTCTTTCAATAAAAAAGCTAACAAAGTATTGTCGCGGATAACACGACGCGGTGAACATGAACGCGTCTGTACTCAATACGCCTGTCCTAAGTATCAGACTTTTCAATATTGGACTCAAATGTACCCAAATTTCAAAACTTTTCTCAATTGCACCATGCCCCATTAGTCCTGGTGGATAGAAGAAAATCTTGGGCCCGACAAATAATCGTCTTGTCCACCTACTTTAATTTCTCATTTGCTCTTTGCATATCGCACACATTTCATCAATTTGGTCAGTTTATGGCAACACTCTATTGCAGCAGCATTCTTGGGAAAATTCAAAGATAATGATGCAAAAAAAAAAAAATCGAAACAAGAAATTTGATTGTTCCAAGAATTGTGATAACCGCACCAGACTGCATGGTGGGCATTTGAAGTAAATGACTGGAATTAAGAACGCACATTAAAAGCAAATTTCAAAAGTGGTCATAAAGATACGAGTAATGACACCAAGTGTAAAGTCAAAAGTGTCTTAATTTATTGGCACAATCTTTTTAAGAGCAATCCCAGTAAACCAAATTTGCCGACAATGTCTGATATCAGACAATTCTGAACAATATCTAAACTCTATCTCTATAATTCTTACCGAAATCATTACAAATTCTGTTCGATTTGTCTGAGGATTTTTTATTTATTATGTTCAGAAATATCTGAACGAATTCGGCCCGAATTTTGTTAGACTTGTCTCTGGGACTTTTATTAATTTTTTGTTCAGACTTCTCTTATCGAAATCGCAACGAATTCTGAACTATTTATCTGAGGTAGTCTATTCGTTTAAAATTTTTGTAATTTGCTTCATATTTTACAGTTGTTGTTCTTGTGTTCAGACATTTCGGAACTAATTCTGAACGAGTTCTTGACGGTTTGTCTGAGGTATTTTTATATTTCAAATTCTAAACGTTTGGTTAGCTTAGCTGTGCGAGGGATTTTGATTGTGTTCGGAGGAAAACTCTACTGCCGGAACTTCTCGATAAATGCAAAACTGGTTGCCCTTAAGTGTATAGCCACTTAACATAGTTACAGCACAATTATTGCTTGCGAAACTGCAGACACCCCTGTTTGTAAATAAAAGTCTTTCCAAACGCTTTTTTGAAAATGTTTTACAACTTTTTTTTGTAGAACAAATATATTTTCTTCTTTTTGATTGTTTACCTTTAGAATTTACCATGACATAAGCTCAGAATTCGTACAGAATTCGGTTCGAAATGTCGGTAAAAACATCAGAATTTAATAAAACTAATGTCAGAATTCTGACAGAAGTCGTTCAGAATTAGTTCAGAATTCGATACGACAAATCGAAATTTCTTTTCGAATTTTCCAAGACTACAGTTCAGAATTCGGTCAGAAATCGGTTCGAAATGTCGGTAAAACATCAGAATTTAATAAAACTAATGTCAGAATTCTGACAGAAGTCGTTCAGAATAAGTTCAGAATTCGATACGACAAATCGAAATTTCTTTTCGAATATCCCAAGACTACAGTTCAGAATTCGGTCAGAAATCGGTTCGAAATGTCGACAAAAACATCAGAATTCCCTCAGAGAAGTAGTTCAGAGTTCGTGTCAACCCTCTCATATGTTTTTTGTTACGAACTCGATAAGAATTCTGATCCGAAATCGCAACATTTTGGCGATGGTCGTACAGAATTCTGACCGAAGGTTTGGTTTGCTGGGATGTTTATTGAACTTTTTATTGGGTTTAGTACAAAGTTCCTATGTAGTTTGTATGTATATGGCGAAAGGAAAAGTAGGAAACGACTCAACTTATGCAGCTATCCAGTCTAACTGCGCAAAATCTTTTCATTGTTTGTATAGCTGAACCCTAATAGTGCAGTCTCTTTTTAAACAAAAAGTGTCAATTGTGTTCGTGTCGAAAGGAAAAGACTAGGATTGCTAGAATCTTCAAAAAAGCCCATTAGAAAAGTAGTAAAAAATAAGTAAAATCTAAAAGTTATAAAACTGGCAGCACTGGTGCCAAAATGCTTTCAGATAAGAAACATACTTTCAGGCAGTTTTGTGTTCCAAAAATGGAAATGTTAAAGCAAATATAGGGTGAAAACAACACTTTGTATATTGCTTCGGTATATCATTAAAGCGAGCAAAAACGTCTTTAAGTTCGGCCAGGCCAAACCCTTTACCCTCCACTACCCTGCGCAACTACAGCTCTAAAATTTAAAGTTTTTAAGGCCCATTCGTTCCATGCCTACGACCAAAATTGATTGATAGCAAAATTTATTTTAATTTCTGCATCCATTTTTTCATAATGACTATTAATCAATCGCCTGTTTTGACCATGCGGAACGTTTTTGAGGCCGCAAAAGCCATTTTAACCATTGTTAGTATACAAAAAAGTATGATTTGCTAAGCAAATGCTCCAAAAAGTGTACTTTTTATCGGGTGTCTTTAGTTCCTTAATGGAAAACTTTTTTCCATCGGTGCCGATTTCTCCCATGTACAATCCCAAACAACTTAAGGTCATAAGCCATCATCATGTACAATTTCAGGATCTTAGTTTGATTAAATTTGCCGGACGGACGCAAATGCCTATATCGTCTTAAAATTATGTGACGATTATATATATATATATATATATATATATATATATATATATATATATATATATATATATATATATATATATATATATATATATATATATATATATATATATATATATATATATATATATATATATATATATATATATATATATATATATATATATATATATATATATATATATATATATATATGGGTGAATAATCTGAAATGACTCCTTTTCTTTGCGAAAAAGGGGACAGTCTTTATAATCAAATAAAAACCAAACGAAAATAATTCGCAAACTAAAATAGAAGTAGAGTTTCTTCGAGAACCTTCGAAGAGAACAATACTTCAGCGCGAGAGAAACACTACAAATTGAACGTAACGGCCGTTACCTTTTTTTTAAGCAGAAAACCACACCAGGCACGGGACTGACAGAAAATGTTCCGGACAAAAGTCAATGATTTTTATAATTTCATAGAAGTTCAGAGCACAACAGGTGAATGTGGATTTCTCAGCCGGTACCGAAATATGGCGACCAATTTCAGCACTTCTCATTAAAATAACTGTTTCGCTTGGAGCACAAGGGGTGTATGAGCACTTACACCCCTTGTGCTCTAAAGAAATATTAAAATGATTTTTTTAACGTTGACTGAGTGAGTGAATTTAGAGAAGTTCTGAGCTAAAATATCGAAACTTATTTTAGCACTTGTTATCAAAACACCTGTTATAAAAAACCTTATTGAACTTAGTAAGTTTTTCAAAAACTGCTTTGTTTCAAATGTTAATTGTATGTTGTTTTTCGTTAATAAAATCATTAAAAATGAGTGAATCTGAAACATTTTGTAATGCTGGTAAGTTTAAAATATTTTACCGTTTGTTATTTATTTTTGAAACTGATTTCATAACTTGTAAATTCTGTTGCAGATGACAGTGATGCAGATCCCACATCGGAAATTTCTGAGACAGCTCAAGTGGATGGTCAACGTGAACAAGCTGAAGACGCTCTAGCAGATGCTGAAAGTAGTTTGGACGAGATGGAGTACTTTGGGCATAGAACCATAAAAATATTTCTTAATAAAATCTTTTTAAAAATTTCGTCTATGTGGTTTTCTTATTAGGTATAACTAACAATAGTTTGAGGTACAACTGCATTTATTTAAAAATTTTAAAAAAAAGTTAAAGCACAAGGGGTGTAAGTGAGACTGTACTTACTTCAAATATGATTATTGGTTACTTGTAAATGTAAAATATTGCGTTTTTTTATCTTATTTGATTAAAATATATCTCAGGATCACTATTAGTTAATAAGTAATATACCAGATAGCATCTAACATTTTTAATGGCAATTTAACTTTAACCTCTTTTTTCTCATTATTAAATATTAGTCACTTGCACCCCTTGTGCTCTAAGCCCCTCACATATATATATATATATATATATATATATATATATATATATATATATATATATATATATATATATATATATATATATATATATATATATATATATATATATATATATATATATATATATATATATATATATATATATATATATATATATATATATATATATATATATATATATATATATATATATATATATATATATATATATAAAATTGATCCTAAGGGTAAAAATATCAATTTTCATTTTTTTTGATGTGGACAACATCAGAGCATCGAATGAGATTGATCCCATGCCTCAAAAGTTTTCCCTCCCAGAGATATGCGCGTTTTATGAAAGTGAAGTCGACGATTCTACACCAAAGATACACGTATTTAAATTTTTAAAATGGCTCTCCTGAACAAAACTGGTTTTTACCCTTAGGTCCCTTTCTATTTTGCGCGTCACATATACTTTATAGGGTCACCGTGGTGTTGCAAAGGGAATGACAAATGTTTTGTACCATCCTATAAAAAGCTAAAGTCGGGCGTGGCGGACTTTATTATACCCTGCACTTTCGGATGTCCAGAAAAGGCAATTATAGATAGGTTTTGGGCCCCCTTAGTCGGGATCTAAATGTACTTATGTCATATTTATTTAACGGTTTTTGTAGTATCAAGAAGTCTATGTTTTAATAGGCCGAATTTTCGCACCAAGGAGATCTAACCAAAATTTAGTCAAATGGCGAAAATAATTTTATATTCGTCAGAAAATTTTATATTTATTTGGTACCCATAGGTTCATGTAAACCGAAAGCGATTTTTTGAGCCTCCAAAGCATTTGATGGATAAAAAAATGCATATGTGACGCGCAAAATAGAAAGGGACCTAAGGGTAAAAACCAGTTTTGTTCAGGAGAGCCATTTTAAAAATTTAAATACGTGTATCTTTGGTGTACCATCACTTTCATAAAACGCGCATATCTCTGGGAGGGAACACTTTTGGGTCATGGGATCGGTCTCATTCGATGCTCAGATGTTGTCCACATCAAAAAAAAAGTGGAAATTGATTTTTTTACCCTTAGGTCCCTTTCTCTATGCGCTGTCACATATATGGCAGATATAAGTGACCAAATTACCAAATTTGATCCAAATCGGTATTAAAATGGGTATTCTAGAACGGTTGCATGTAAATTAAGAGGATCATTTGTACTGCTTCCATATCAAAGCGTGGACCAGTATCAGCTATTTTTATGAGATGGGCGGGCGTTATTAAAATTGAAGAAAATCGGTTGGGCTTTAAATATAAAGGGTGGTTAAATTTTAAGGGCCGATGTTGATTTGGAATAAAGCACAAATTATTTAGGAAATTATCATCATTTCTTTTTATTATTATAATATTGGCATGGTTCAATTATGTATGGAACAAAATATCGGGCAAATGGCAGCCGCGACCTCAGCGGCACACCTCCATTCAATGGTCCAAATTTTCGATGACGCTAAAGCATAATTGAGGTTCTATGCCGTTAATGTGCCGAATTATCTAATCCTTTTGCTCTTGAATTGTGTTTGGATTATCGATGTTCACCTTTTCTTTCAAATAACTCCAAAGAAAGAAGTCCAACGGCATCAAATCACATGATCTTGGGGGCCAATTAACATCGCCACGATTTGGGATAACACGGCCATTGAATTTGTCGCGCTAAAGAGCCATTGTTTCGTTAGCTGTGTGACAAGTGGCACCGTTCTGTTGAAACCACATGTCATCCACATCCATATGTACCAATTCGGGCCAGAAAATGTTCGTTTCCATCTCACGATAGCGAACACCATTCACAGTAACTGCCTGACCGGCCTCATTTTGGAATAAATACGGCCTGATGATGCCGCCATACCATAAACCGCACCAAACAGTCACTCTTTGTGGGTGCATTGTTTTTCGACAATCACTCTTGTATTATCATTCGCCCAAATACGGCAATTGTTTTTATTGACGAATCCACTGAGGTGAAACTGTGCCTCATCACTGAAGATGATTTTCTTCGAAAAGTGATCATCCACTGTTTCCATTTCTTTAAAATTGAGTTAGTCTGAAATTGAGAAATATCAAATGAAATGCAGAAAAAAACTTGACGTTTAGGTGTGGTTCACATTCAATATCGGCCCTTAAAATTTAAGCACCCTTTGGTTTCCAAAAATATGTTATTCCGATTTTATGTTTTTAGCTCTAGAAGCCACATGTTACACCTCTTCTTTATGAAATTTGGCGTAAATCAGAACAATAGACCAAAGACGAGCGGTATTGGAATTGAAGGGTTCAGGTTTGGATACAGCTGCCATACATATATGTTCTTCCGATTTTATATCTTTAGCTCTAAAAGCCACATATTTTATCCAACCTTGATAAAACTAATCATGAAAAAGTTGTATGGCCTAAAAATGGACGTTATTGAAATTAAAGAAAATCGGTTCATTCTTAAATATATCTCCTACATATATCCTAATCCGAGTTTATGTTTTAGCTCTACATAGAAGCCACATATTACATCCCATCTTGATGAAATCTGGCACAAGTCAGTATTTCAGACCAATAGCGAACGGTATTGAAAGAAAATCGCTTTACATTTGAAACATTAGGTTATGTTATGAGTGGATTGTAAAGTATAATTTTTGCCTTAATCACGTTCGGCAGAGTTTCTTCCAGTAGTCCTGGTCACAGACCAGAAAATATTTTTCGGTATACGTTTTAGTATCGTTTGGGGCTAATTAACTAATGAATCTATATATGAATCTGAACTTCATTGGTTTATTCCAATAATATCGGTTAACGTTTCAACAAAAAGCATCTTATAACGGGTGATCCATTTTGAGGTATTTATTTTTCACAGATTTCGCGAGAGTTGTGTTCAACTTTATTTTTTTTCTTTAAAGTATTGTTTGCCATTTCATCATGGAATGACTTAAACCGAAACAACGTCTCAAAATGGTTCAACTGCTTACGACCACAATTTTGTTTAGTGATGAGGCACATTTCTGGCTCAACGACAGCGTTAATAAACATAATTGCCGCATTTGGGCTGAAGAGCAACAAAAAGAGGTTCAAGAGGTACATATACCCAGAGAAAACCACAGTCTGGCGCGGCTGGTGGAATAATCGGTCCATATTTTTTTAAAAATGATGATGATCGGAACGTAACCGTGAATGGAGCTCGCTGTCGCGCCTTGATATCGGACTTTTTGCTTTTTGAAATTAATGCTCGTAATCTTGACGACACTTAGATTTAACAGGACGGCTCCCCTTGCCATACAGCTGATCAAGCAATGGATCTATTAATAGCCAATTTCACGTTTTGGACCGGTAAGTTGGCCGCCTTGATCGTGTACTATCACAGTTATAGATTTTTTTCTTAGGGGCTCCGCAAAGTCCAAATTCTATGCTGACAAACCAGCTACGATTCAGGTTTTCAACATTACTCGTGTCATTAAAGCCATACCGGTCGAAGTGCTCAAACGAGTCATCCAAAATTGGACCCTCAGAATGGAAACCCTGAGGCGTAGTTGCGGCCAACATTTGAAGGAAATTTTACTCAAAAAATAAATGCCATAAAATGTCCTCTCAAAAGAACCACAAATATTCCACATTTACAAATACACCCACATTATTTGATTTTTTAAATTTTTTTTATTTTGAATAAATACCTTTATATTGATCACCCAATATAAGTAACTCCCGATTGGCAGACCTACGGTTCCAGAACTATTAGATACCAAGACAAACGAAATTTGTTCACTTAATTAAGTTAGTTCCACAGAAATGTTCATTATCTCTGCTATATTATCAAAGCTACCAACGTTTGGTTACTTTAGAACCGAATAATTCCGACCAGTTCCAGAAAAATTCCTCTACATCAGATTGTAGCAGGGTCTTATTCAGTATGTCTCGTCAGACTTTAGTCCCATATCGAAACTTGTTTATTCTTAACGATGTTTTTAAAATACAAATACACAAAATACAAATCGGAGATAAGAGCTTGTTTATAATTTCGACTGAGTTTGTTTTTTTGTTGTTATTTGCAAACAGCAGGTTTTTTTTCTCAAATACGAGTAATACAAAAATCAGGTTTTCATTTGAATGCATAATATTACTGAAGAAAAGCAAGAAACACACAAAAACCAAGATCAAGCGACTGATAGGTGTCACATTTAAAATATTTTAAATTTTTTTAAAAGTCTATTCCAATACGGTAGAAGCACGGGTAGTCCATCTGATGGTTACTTTTTGTATCCCTTGTCAATTTGACGGTGACAGCTCAATGCTTGACAGAAACTCGGAATAATACAACGTTGGAATATATATATATATATATATATATATATATATATATATATATATATATATATATATATATATATATATATATATATATATATATATATATATATATATATTCCAACGTTATATTATTCCGAGTTTCTGTAACATACCGTGATATAGGGGCATCCTTGGGCATTTCTTCTACCAGCATACATTCGATATTGCATGAACACCTGGCCGTAAAAAAGGTTTGTTCTCGTTGGATCCCGCACAATTTGTCAATCGCCCAAAAAACATGTCGTGTCGTTTGATGCCAAAGAAATTTTGAAAAAATACGATCGCGGTGCTTCGAAAGACGTTTATAACATCGTCACAGGTGACGAATCATGGATCTATGCGGATGAGCCCGAAACAAAACAGCAATTGACCGTGTGGGTCTTCGAAGACGAGTCAAATCCAACGAAAGTTGTTCGTTGCACTTCGAAGCAAATGGTCGCCTGTTTCTTAGGCAAAACTGGTCATGTGGCGACTGTTCCGCTTGAGCGACGTAGGAGGTCAATTCTGAGTGGAACACTACAATTTGTTTATTTGAAGTCTTTGGAGAAATTCGAAAAACGAACAAGAGAAGACGATTCATTTTGCACCATGACAATGCGAGCTCTCACATATCCGCTCAAACCAGCGCATCCGTCGAATTGGTGGGTCATCTACCGTACAGCCCTGACAATGACTTCTTTTTATTTCCGCACATCAAGAAAAAATGCGTGGTCAACGATTTTCGTCGCCAGAAGCGCATGCAAAAGTGTATAAATCATGCTGTTGAATACTTTGAAAAAAAAAAAAAAATTTGCGAGAAACAGCTGGTAAAGATAAACAATGCATTTATTCAGTTTCTTAGTAGTTTCTCTTTTGCATTATGAACTGCAATAAAAAAATCAAGAAAACGTAAGGCCTCATCTCCAGAAGGAGATTCGAAAAAACGAGCAACTTCAAAGGTTTCAACAAGGATAGCGACGAAGAAAACTACTTAATACTGCATAATAAATACTTTTTGTGCAAAACAGCTTTTTATACCCGCACCACATAGTGGAATGGGGTATAATGGCTTAGTGCTTGCGTTTGTAACACATCGAAGGAATCGAGTTAGAATACCGGGACCAGAGAGAAAGTTGCTCAGAATTACATTTTGAGTCGATCTAGCCATGTCTGTCTGGCTGGCTGGGCGGCTGGCTGGCTGGCTGGCTGGCCGGCTGGCTGGCCGGCTGGCTGGCTGGTCGGCTGGCTGGCTGGTCGGCTGGCTGGCTGGTCGGCTGGATGTAAAGATGTCCATCTATTCTTGTAATCAAAGTACAGGTCGCATTTATGCACCGATTTATGCACCGATGAAACTTGGCATGTGGTAATATATTGGGACAAGGACGGACGCTATTGAATTTGGTCCAAATCGGAGCACTTTCTGATAGACCCCCCATACAAAGGAACTCCCGGATTTGGTCCAAATCCAGTTGATGTCGCGTGTATTGGTCAACAAATTAAAAAAATATGCCATTCGATGTAGAACTGACCACAAAATGTAAAAAAAATAGTTGGACCCGCCTCTCGGACCTACGGGGCCTTCAGAACCCAAAAAATGGACCCATGATTTTAAATATAAGTGTGACCCCTTAAATGAAAGGAAATTATCTTACAATTTTAAATACAGAAAAAAATTCGACCTGTTTGGGCCCCAGGGTCCATTAGGAGGGTCCAAAAGTTTCGGTTTACCCGGATTTTAGTGTGACCCCTCAAATGACAGGGAATTGCCTCAGGACTTTAAATATGTCAAGCCAAATGATTTATCTCGTCCGTGGGAGGGCACAGGGTCCGAAAACAAGGTATGAAAATGTGGACCAACTATAATTGTTATACCCTCACCACATAGTGGTATGGGGTATAAAGGCTTAGTTCTTGCGTGATAGATACAGATAGAAATAGCGACGAGTGCTTTCGATTAACAGGAGACTTAATCACATTTATAGTGGTGCGGGTATCATAGAGTCGGCCACGCCCGACTATAGCACTTACTTACTTGTTTTTGGTAAAATCGTTTTTGCAGCGTTCAATCCTGTTTTTAAATTTATCAATTTCATTTATTATCTATATTCTGGATTTTCAATAAAATTCGGTTTTCCTTTCATTTGTGCTCTTCTTTCTCTACATTTTTAGTACACTTCTAAGCAAGTTAGGACTTTCTAGTTTTCACCACGTGAAGGAGCTTAAAAACTATCGAAACCAAAAAAAAAGTGGAAAGTTTTTTTGAGTCATAAGCAACCTTTTCATAGGCCGGGTCACATATTAGTATTGCCGTGAACTTATAATAACCACATTTTTTCTCTGAGTGTAGTTACCGTGAATAGTTTTCGCTATCGCGAGATGATAAATGAATAATTGTGGCCTGAAATTGAGGATATGGACCTAGACGATATGTGGTTCCAAGAGGATGGTGCCACTTGCCACACAGCCGATGAAACAATGACTCTTTCGCGTGAGAAATTCAATTCAACGTGTTATCTCACGTAGTGGCGTTGTTAATTGGCCGCCACCATCATGTAATTTGTCAACGTTGGACTTCTTGTTTAGGAATATTTAAAAGATTAAGGGTACATCAATAAGCCAAGAATAATTCAAGAGCTAAAGGATGAGATAATTCGTCCCATTAACGACATTGAACCTCCATGGTGTCTCAGAGTCATTGAAAATATGTGCCACCGAAGCCGTGGCGAGCATTTTGCCGCTTTTTTGTTTCACTTCTAATTCTAATTCTTCTAACATAATAAAAATACTAAGATAATTCTCTGAAAACTTTTTGTTTTATTTACAATTAACATTGTGCGTTTAAGTTGGACCACACTTTATATAAACTTGCAATGTTTCGAGGCGTTCTAAAGGGAATAAAAAACTTCATCCTTTACTAGAGGTTTAAAACTCAGATTTATTTTCAAACAGACATCATTTGTCGTACATCATCAGCACATACGACTAGACCTACTTAGTTTATCACAGTTTCAGCAATATGGATTTATTGAAATAAATTACAATACAAGCTTTAAAAAATCAATGAATTTTTTTGTAAAATATTTACAAATCATTTTTGCCGCTATAGATTTCGGTAAGCAAAGCATTCAACAAGAGATGATAGTTAAGCTGCTCTTCCATCCTTTGCATTTGCTCAATTTCACTCTTGGCTTCATCGATTTTCGACAGCATGGCCGCCATATCTGCAACGATCTTCATGTGCTGCTGGCTATTGTAATCGTTGCGATCGCCGGCCGAGTCGAACAACTCCTCATAGAGTTGGTCATTTTGACGTTGCATCATGTCGAGGGATGATTTCAAATTCCGTTGGACGGCGACAAAATCCAGAACATTATCGGAATAGGCATTCTTAAGCAGTTCGCTGTTCGACGAAGATAGTGAAAGCTTCTGCAGCAGATCGGCCTGTTGACTACGATAAGTCATTGGTGAGGCAACAGCGGAGTTGGGCCTAAGAAGTTCTACAATTTCATCGTTGGTGCTGCCATCGTTGTGGGTTTCCTCCAAGGAATCGACTTCAATGTCTGCGGCTGAATAATTTTCCTTGTTCGGCGAGGACTGATCGACTCCTGCGTATGTATTGTAGTGGTACTTTTGAACATGTCCCTCATTGTCGGTGCTTAAGAGATTAACAGTGACCAAATCGTCAGTGTTAAAACCTAAATGGGCTGAAAATATAAAACGTTTATTCTCTGCAGCAGTTTCCGTTACATCTTCGTCTTCTTTGTTATCTTCTGTGCTATCGCTCCAATCTAATGTGAAAAGTTCTTCTGATGAATCATCCGTTCGTGGCGTATAGTCTTCATCCTTTTCATCGTCTTCGGTGGCAGTGCTTTCGTTGCTAGCTTCCTCTGATGTAGCCTCTGCTGTCGGTTTATAGTCTTCATCCAGGTCATCGTCGTCCGGCAGACTTGACAGGTACTGAGATAAAATCGTACTATATTGTTTGTCATTATAAGTTGAGCCGCTGTAAATGTCGTCATCATCATCATCATCATCATCGTTGCTTCCTGGTGATCTCGTTTCACTTTGCAGTCCTAGCCTGGCGACATCATAATCGTAGTCATCAATACCGTCTGTATTCCATCCGAATAGTTCGTCACTATCATCTACAAACCAAGCCCTGGCTAATATTTGCGAACAACCACAAATCACTAAAGTTATGGTCAATAGAAGTTTCATTATGTCGTAGTTTCAGCTGTAGCTTCTAATAATCGTTTGGGGTTGTTTATTTTAATTTTATTCACTCAGACTTTTTCACAATTATAAGGCGGATACGTGACTGATCTTTGAAGAGTTTTGTAGAATGATTTTATATGACCGCCTTTTGTTTTCTGTTTTATTTTTATTTGGTAAGTTTTGTTTTGGTGTCTGTCTGTTCGCTGGCTTGTGTATAAAAACAAGCGATCTTTTCGCTGGCGATAAGAAGCTGCTCGAGAAGAGCTGCGCAGTACCGAATCAAAAAGATTCTGGGAAGCAATAGCTGTTCTGTTATCGCAATTAGTTGAAATTGCAAAAAATTCCCCGATCGATGGGTCAAAGCAAATGGAAAATCATCAGTTTGCCATGCGACACAGGTTAATAAAATTCCTTAGCTAGCTTAGGTTTTTTTTTAGCTCTGAGAAGAAGCTTTGGGAAAATCTTATATTCCCACATATAATAAATAAAAACCAACTGCAAGGAAAAAGGCTGCTGTTTTCGTCCAGTTTATATACGAGTACCCTCCATTGTTGAGTACAATGTACCTAAAATAGTTTATAAAAAAATGGACTTAGCTCGTGAAAATTTTCGTGCAATCATTTTTCACAACGTTCGACTTGGATTATCATGACAAGAATGCCTCGATGAACTTAAATCTTTTTTGCAAGGCGATGAAGCACCATCCTATAGCACTGTGAAAAAATGGTTTAATAAATTCAATAGTGGCCGACGCTCGCTCAATGACGATGGTCTTGAAGGTCGTCCAAAAACGGGCGTTGTACCAGAGAACATTGATGCCGTGCGTGAACTGATAATGCAAGATCGTCGTGTAACATACCGTGAGATAGGGGCATCCTTGGGCATTTCTTCCAGTAGCATACATTCGATATTGCATGAACACCTGGCCGTAAAAAAGGTTTGTTCTCGTTGGAACCCGCACAATTTGACAAACGCTCAAAAAAGGCTTGTGTCGAATCGTGCAAAGAAATTTTGAAAAAATACTATCGTGGTGCTACAAAAGACGTTTATAAGATCGTCACAGGTGACGAAACATGGATCTATGCGTATGAGCCCGAAACAAAACAGCAATCGACCGTGTGGGTCTTCGAAGGCGAGCCAAATCCAACGAAAGTAGTTCGTTGCACTTCGAAGCAATCGGTCGCCTGTTTCTTCGGCAAACTGGTCATGTGGCGACTGTTCCGCTGGAGCAACGTAGGACGGTCAATTCTGAGTGGTACACCACACTTTGTTTGCCTGAAGTCTTCGGAAAAATTCGAAAAAATACAATGACAATGCGAGCTCTCACATATCGGGTCACATTGATGGGTCATCCGCCGTACGGCCCTGACTTGGCACTCAATGACTTTTTTTATTTCCGCACATCAATAATAAAATGGGTGGTCAACGATTTTCGTCGCCAGAAGATGCTGTTGATGCGTTCAAAAACCATGTTTTGGAGGTGTCTCAATCGAAGTGGAAAACGTGCTTCGACAATTGGTTTGAGCGCATGCAAAAGTGTATAAATCATGCTGGAGAATACTTTGAAAAGCAATAAAACTATTTTTGATGATAAGCATTCCCATTTTTATTATTAGGCTAGAAATATATATAGCAGCTCTCGTATGTACTTTGCAGGGTTTCCGATCAATATTTCGTGGTGTTGCAAAGGAAATGACTAAATTAGTATGCCATCCACTCTTCGGTGGAAGTGTTGTTTGTACATTTTGTTGCTTTACTTTGCTTTGCTCGACCAGTTGTTGTTTCTTTCCCTATCAACATCATATTTTTCAATGAGCGGTGCCTCGCTCATTGTCCATTTATGACCTTTTATATCCTAAAAAAATTTTTTCCAGTCAAACGTTACATAATTTGAAAATTTTTTATCGATCGAAGTTCATAGTTATTTTCCTAATTTATGACCCATTTCTTGTGAGGGAAAAATTGTTACCTTTTTACCGGTTTGCTCTCATTTTCGATAACAACCATTTTAGAGCTTCAGCACAGAAAAATTTCAGCTGCCTAGCTGAAATGTTGGGCATTAAAATTGATCGTTTTAAATTCTTTGACGATACAAGTATAACATTAACTTTATAGGTTTTCAGATCAATGTTTCAAGGTGTTCTTAGCCCGTTACTGCCTGCCCAAAGATCGGCTCGTACGATTTTTATGAAATCTGGAAATTTATGTCTAAAAGACTATAGAAGTTGAAAGAAAAAAACCTCAATTTTTACCTGAGATATGGCATGGGTATTTAAATACCCATGCAAGGTGATGCAAATTCACCTTCATGCTTCCTGGATAATCATAACGGTGTTGAAACAGATCAGAAGAAAATTGCAAAGGCTAAGTGATTTATTTATTTTAAGTACCATGTTTTCTAAATAAAATTACCCATTTGCATTTGACCGGATCTGGAGGCCAGGTGTATTGAGGTATCGCTGTTTTTTTCATTACATTAGAAGGAGCATTTTCCGAAAAATAACTTCGATATTTGCCTGCAAAAAACAAAAGATAAAATAATAAAAAAAAATCCTGCTAAACGCTTTAATTTAGCCCAATCATTCCTCTTTTCTATAGAAAAAAATTACTGCGCTATCGCTCACCTGGTCTAAGCTAAAATTATTTATGTATCAACACTTTCTTGGGTATTTAAATACACATTAGGCAGGAATGGGTTAAGGTAAGGAAAAACTCCATACTTCACTAGAAGCTATACAAATTACAAATTTATTTCCAACGTTTGTCGTACGAGAAAATGCTACACGAGCTTTATAACCACCAATCTTCTTTAAGGCCTTGTACTTCGGCAATAAGATTATTCGAAAAAAGAAAATAGTTTAGCGTATTTTCCGTCGAAAGCATTTTTGCAATTACTTCATTGGCTTCGTCCAGTTTGGACATCATGGCAGTCAATTTCGCCACGACCTTCTTGTGTTGCTTGCCATGGGGCCGTTCGCGATATTGTAAACCGACTGAAGCGAAGAACTCCTTATTGATTTGTTCATTTTGACGTTGCATCATGTCTAGGGATATTGTCAAATTACCATGGGCGGCCACAAAATCCAGGATATTTTTGGGATAAGCTTCGGTAATAAAATCACGAAGGTTAAACAATTGATCGTTACCGCTAAGTTCAAGCATGAGTAATTTCGTTTTCGGCAAGAACTGATCGACTCCATTGTATACATAGTAGTGGTACTCTTGAGCGTGACCCTGACTGTCGGTGCATAAGAGATTAACGCTGACCAGTGTAATGTGTACGTTGTCCCTACGTCATGGGGACGTGGCCTCCTCGGTCGGCAGGGGCGGGTGTGAGTGGCGTGGGAACGTTCGTCTAAAAAAAAAAGTGTTGAAACGCAAGTTGGCTACATAATGTTTTTTGTCGACCTCCACCGTTGCTGCAGTTTCCGCCTTTTCTTTGTCCTCTTTCGCTTCTGACAAAACTTCCATTCTCGCCTTATAGCTTGCATTCTTTTAATTGTCTTCGGTGACAGTGCTTTCGTTGCCATCGTGTACTGATGTAGCTACTGTTGTTGTTGGCCTAAAGTCTATTTCAAGATCATCGTGGTCTGGTCGATTTGTTCAAGTGTGGCCAAGTTTTCAGTCTCTAACATCCTAGAGCACAGGTCCGGCTAATATTCGAGAACAACCATAGACCACTAAAGTTATGCCTAATATAATCTTCAATATGTCGTAGCTTTTGCTGTAGCTTCAAATAAATTCTTTGGTATTTTTTTAATTCTTTTCACGCAGACTATTTCACAATTTTAAAGCGGATTGGTGACTGATTTTTAATGAGTTTTGTTGAATGATTTTACATGACAGTGATTAGTGTTCTTTTAATACCCTCCAACGAAGGGTAGATGGTATACTAAGTATTTCAGTACGTTTGCATCAACGCGAAATACTAAGCAGAGACCCTATAAGGAACATATAAAAATAATTGATTGTCCTAAACTTTTAAGACGATCTAGCCTTGTCCTTGCGTCCATGTCGAGCCCCAACCGCGAAAAAGACGTAAGTGCCAAAAAGAAAATTTTCACAGCAGGGGGCTTATTTTTTGTTTTTTTTCTTGTCTAATTCATCTGGAGGACTCCGATATAATTGAATGCGCTTTTGCTTTGTTAACATAAATAAAGGGTAGGCCATTTTAAATTTTAAATTTAAACCGACTGTAAAGAAAAAAGAATTTATTTGAAAAAACTTTCAGTATTTTTGTTTTACAGCCGATTTAAATTAAAAATTTTAAATGGCCTACCCTTTTTAATTTTTTATTTTGGCATTAAGAGCGTTGTATTAATTTCTATCGAATTTCATTCAAAAAAAATGGCGCTTATGTCTTTTTCGCGGTAAGCGATCGATGTGTCTGTGTAAAGCACGACAGCAGTCAAACTAATCAAACTGGGATTATTAATATCGGAGACCCATCTAGAGGTATTTTTTTAGAACAACAAAAAAATATGAAAATTCAATTCAAATGTGGAATCTTTATGAGTAATTTGAAAGGACATTTTATGGCATTTATTTTTCAAATATATTTTCCTTTAAATGTGGGCCGCAACTACGCCTCAGGGTTTCCATTCTGAGGGTGCAATTTTGGATGACTCGTTCGAGCATTTCGACCGGTATGGCTTTAATGACACGCGTAATGTTGGCTTCCAAAACCTGAATCGTAGCTGGTTTGTCTGCATAGACTTTGGACTTTAAGTAACCCCAAAGAAAAAAATGTTTAAAGGTGTGATATCACTCGATCACGGCGGCCAACTCACCTGTCCAAAACGTAAAATTAACTGCTTTTCGAAATGATCTCTCAATAGATCCACTGTTTGAGCAGCTGTATGGCAAGTGGCACCGTCCTGTTGAAACCAAGTGTCGTCAACATTACGGGCTTCAATTTCAGGTAGCATAAAGAACGAAATCATGGTTCCGGCCTTCATCATTTTTGAAAAAATATGCAACGATGATCCAGCAGCTTAGAAACCGCACCAAACCATGGTTTTCTCTGGGTATAATGGCACCTCTTGAACCTCTTCTTGTTGCTCTTCAGCCCAAATGCGGCTATATTGTTTATTGACTTTGCCGTTGAGCCAGAAATGGAACTTATCACTGAACACAATTTTGTTCGAAAACAGCGTATCTTCCCGTTTCTCACCGAATGCTCATTTCCATAATTTGAACATTTGAAGGTAATTATTTTCTAAAAATAAATGCCATAAAATGTCCTTTCAAATTACCAAAAAAGATTCCACACTTGATATATATTATTTTTTGTTCTGAAAAAATACCTCTGGATGGATCACCCTATATTTACGCAATATTAACAATGCATTGATAAATACTAACAACAAGAATTAAATAGTCAAGCGTGGCGGCCTATGAGAACCCCTACACCACTCTGCAGTTTGGAAGATTCCGCGCCTCGGTCTGAGCAAGCTCAGACTTAATACTGTAGTGGCTTTAAGAAGAGAAGAGCTATATGAAGCGCAGACTGACTCTAATGCACCATGGTTAATTATAGGTCGCATATAACCCAGTTGCTGAAATGGAGGCAATCACTAAAGAGGCATTTAAAAAGGCCTTTTAAAAGATGCACAAGACATTCAACTATGCCTTCTACTAGCAGACATACCGGCATGCCTTCTTTACTCCTTATCTTCGACTGGCTCAAAATCCTATACACACCTCTTGCTCGCTTCGAAAATCAGGCCTAGATAGACGCATTCTGCTAGCATTCAAAAAGATCCGAAATACATGGTTGGTTCGCTTCCGAAATCAGGCCTATAAATAGGACATATTTTAACTCGCTAAACGATCCGGTAGACATATTTACGAGGGCGGTTCGGAAAGTTCTTAGCATAGCAATGAAAGTGAATAGTTAGTTTTTCAAAAATATTTTTATTTTTCAATATAATCTCCTGAAACTTCAATACACTTAGTCCAACGCTTATCTAGCAATTCTATCCCTTGATTAAAATAGTTTTCCTCAAGGTCTTCAAAATAGTGGTTTCCAACTGTAATTGCATCTTCATTTGAGGTAAAACGCTTGCCAGCAAGTATTTTTTTTAGATTTGGGAACAGGTAAAAGTCACTGGGAGCTAAATCAGGAGAATAAGGTGGGTGGTCAAGCAACTCGTACTTTAATTCGTTGATTTTAGCCATTGTTAAAACACTCTTGTGGGCTGGTGCGTTGTCTTGATGAAAAATTATTTTTTGGTGTTGTAAGCCAGGACGTTTTTCTCGAATTTGTACATTTAATTGATCTTGAAGGTTGCAATAGTACTCTGAATTTATTGTTTTACCCTTTTGCAGATAGTCAATCAATAAAATACCTTTGAAGTCCCAAAAAACCGTTGCCATAACCTTACCAGCCGATTGAATTGTTTTTGCCTTCTTTGAGACACTTCCTCCAGCTTCAGTCCATTGTTTGGATTGCTCTTTTGTCTCTGGAGTATAGTGGTGGATCCATGTCTCATCAACAGTTATGAAACGACGCTTAAAATCCATTTTTTTCGCTGAAAACGATCCAAATAATGTTCATTCTTATGCGTTTTTGGTCGACTGTTAACAAGTCCGGCACCCATCTTGCAGAATGCTTTTTCATCTGTAGTTCTTCATGCAAAATTAAATGGATCATTTGAGATGCCCATGATATTAGCTATTTCACGCACTTTTATTCGTCGATTATTTAATACCATTTCATGCACTTTGGCTACAATTTCTGTTGTTGTTGCTGTTTTTGGACGTCCACTACGTGGTTCATCTTCAATGCTTGTACGACCACGTTTAAATTCAGCAACCCAATTTTTTACAGTTGCATATGAAGGAGCACTTTGACCTAACACATTCACCATATCATTATGAATTTCTTGTCCCGATAAACCTATTTTATGTAAATATTTAATGACACCACGGATTTCTAATTTTTCCATTGTAAAAAAATCGCGGATGCGTCTTTTGTGAACACCTGTTTCTATATGAAAGAGATGCCAGATCGAAACAAAATTTAACATTTAACATAACAGAGATGGAAGTTTCCAAAACACTTACTTTTTTTCTGTTTATACAGCGCTTTTTGTGCTAGGCTAAGAAGTTTCCGAACCGCCCTCGTATTATTTAATTAAAACGTACTTACGAATTTTCAATAGTAAATTTATTTGGCAGGCTGAAATTATTTCAAATTTAGAAGGAAAAAATATATAATGACCGAAAAAAAATCTTTTTTTAAAAACTAGATTACATAATTAGAAATTAGTCTTTTTAAGCTCAGAGCCAGAAATGGGCCTTATCACTGAACAAATTTTGTTCGAAAACAGCGGATCTTCCCGTTTCTCACCGAAAGCTCATTTCCATAGTAAGGTTGCCAACATTTGAAGGTAATTTTTTTCAAAAAATAAATGCCATAAAATGTCCTTTCCAATAAATTTCCCACACCTATTTTGATTTTTTATATTTTTTTCTGGAAAAAATACCTCTATATGGATCTCCCTATATTAGCATGATGGTGGCTTATGGTCATAAGCTATTGTAAATAAGCAAAATCGGCCCAGTCTCGTAGGGTCAGAACCGACGATCAATACTCAATATGGACATTTGGGTACTCAAATTTAAGAAAATTTGTTACGAATTCAAATATAGAGTAAATTTAAAGTTTTGGCGGCGATTAGAGAAGGACGCCTGGGCAAATATTTTTTCTTTTACATTTTAGTAGCCGAACTTTACAATGTTTTTACTTGCATCGATATATTTTGCATTAAAACTAACGTTTTTTAGCTGGCGATAAGAAGCTGTTCGAGAATAGTTGTGCAATTCTCCGTATTGCAATTCATCCGAATCAAATAAATTCTGAGAAACAATAACTGCTCTGTTCTCGCAATGTGTTGAAATTGCAAAAAGTTTTCCCGATCGATGGGTCAAAGGTAATACACACAGAGAATAAATCAGCTGGAAATTGCTGCGAACTACAAAAATTCGGTTGGATAAGCAGGCTTTTTGTGTAGAGTGTCCAAAACTGAAAACCGAAATACAAATTTTTATTTCCAAGGCCGACAGTCGGTATCTCAAAAAAAAGCTAAAACTCGACACGTCGGTTTAGCCGGTTTTTCGGTGTCGGGTTTTCCGGTTTTCATTTTTTTTTGTTCTAGTTGTATGTAAAAGCTAGACCCACCTTTAAGTGGACCGATCGACTAAGATCACCACTTGATTCGATTTAACGATATCTGTTGGTCCGCCCATCCGTTCGTCTACTGTCTTCCTAAAGCTTGTTTTGGTCGCAGTTTTTGTCCGTTCTTCATGAAATTTGCCAAAGTAAGTTTTTTGGATAAAAGCTTTTTACTTTTATGAAAATCTGTTAAAATTTTGATGTAAACCAGTTTTCTATCTAAAGCTCGAAAAACAACATAGAACAGGGTGGAGTGCGGAAATTTGCTATTTTGCACTGCCGGCTGTGGCGGCACTGTTGGTCGAGAGAGTGGAGAGTGTGCATGGCTTATAGTGGCTGACGGGAGATTTGTATTCGTCTGCCTTTCAGTTGCCATTATGCATTGGACACGTGAGGAGAGGTCATTTTTCAAATGCGCACTCGATCATTGCAGTGCAGCGTGCTTTTCACGCGGACGTGTTCCTGGACGGCAATCAATTGTAAATTGGGTAACTTCATTGAGAACAGCAGGGAATGCGTACGAAGGGGGCCTGAGAGAAGGATTACAACACCACAAAACATAGAGAGAGTTAGAGCAGCAGTACTGCAATCTCCGCAACGCTCTGCTCAGAAGCAATCACTTGCTCTTGGCATTTTCAGACGTGCTTTCCACCGGCTCTTGAGGCAATACAGTTAGAGGATACATGGTTTAAACAGGATGGTGCCACTGCATACACAGCGAGGGTTACCATGAATTGTTTGAGGCAAATGTTTCCTGGACGGCTTATCTCTTTGAGGGGTGCTGTGAACTGGCCGGCACACTCACCAGACTTAGCCCCATGCGGTTTTTTGCTTTGGGGTACTTGAAGTCGAAGGTGTATAAGTATATCAACCATCCTAACACCTTGGAAGACCTAATAAACAATATTGAGGCTAAAATTGGCAGAGTACCAGTCGACATGCTTGTTAGAGTATATGAAAACTTCAGAAAACGTATGCAGCAGTGTGTGGATAGCGAAGGTCGACATTTGCCAGATACACTATTGAAAACCATGTAATTTAAAAATTCCCTTACTGTTCAATATAATTAAAATATAAAATAAATTTTTCCAAGGTTCATAATTTTTTTAATTCATTCCCAAAGAAGCAACATATTGCGCTCCACCCTGTACTATTATACTGAGCAGGGACATAAATAATGCTACACACGTTTTATGCTGTAAAATAAAAAGTACTGAATGTTTTTGGACCAAATATTTTTTAATATATTTATTGACGTATATTGTATCCAAAAAGAATCTCCTTATTCGAAATATCCGCCTTTTGCTTTTACACACGCCTTAAGTCGCACAGGCCAATCGTCAAAAGCTGCACGAACCTCGAACCCCAGGCCTGGGACTTTTTAGACTTATGGGCCGGCGCGGAATCCTGCTGGAAAGTCCATGGCTGGTTTTGGAAAAGGTAATTGTTAAGCGGCTTCACAACAGCTTCCAAAACGGTTTCTTGGTAAACTTTGGCCGATGTTTTGACTCCTTGTTCGCAGAAATGCAGGTCAGTGAACCCATCGTAAGAGACACCCCACCAAACCATGACTGAAGCTGGGTCATGGCCTTTTTCCACTCTTGGGATCGCTTTTTTCATTTCACACTTGAAAAGCGCTATTACTCGTACAGCGATACGGTTCTCATTATCTGACCACTCCATGATGAAAGTTGAAACAATTTTAAAATCCCGTTACAGACTAACTCTATTGAGGTTAGCTTTCAAAACCCATATGACATTAACGGGGTATGTTCAGTTCTACTATTGAAATGGATGTGTTCAATGTTGTAATAGTATTTATGCCCCCACTAAGTAAATGCTCTGCAGTCAAAACAAAACAGAAATGTCTGGCTATAGAGGTCTCAACCTATAATTCTCAAGGTTTAAACCAAATCTGGTTTCAAATTCTTAGTTATAAAGACGCTCAAAGGTCTACAGTAGTACGTACAATAACGCGCATAAGAATAAAATCGTCTCAGCAAATCAAGAGTTTTATGAAACTAGAGTTCTCCACTCGGCAAGCCTAGAGTTCTTTACACTACAGTCAAAAATGTCAAACTAATACAGTTGACATGCCACTGTGAACAAATTAATGCAAATCCTGTCAAAAAGAGGCAGAGAACCGCATACCACAGAAATCCGTGTCAGGATTCTTTATTGAATTTTACTTTTAGATTCGTATACTTATAGTAAGGCTCCTCCGGAGCAGATCAAATAATACCAAAAAACAAAACATTAATAAAAAAAAATTATATAAGTTGTATTTTTTCATTATGACAGATGAATCTAGAACATTTTTGTAGGTATAAGTTTTCAACACACTTTGCCACTACAATTAAATAAAGCTTATACTCGTACGAGGGTTGCTACATATATTTCTGGCCTAGGCAACACCAAGTGTTGCTTGGCGCCATCTGACATTTCCATTGGAAGTTTTAAAATTTTTTAGCACAAACGTACGAGTACTCAGAACGTTTTGACAGACGACCATCATTTGTGATGTTACAGTGACTTGAAAAAATCAATTTGGCAAAAAATGGTTGCGATCATTTTTCACAACTTTCGACGTGGATTATTATGACAAGAGTGCATCAATGAACTTAAATCTTTGTATGGCGATGAAGCACCATCCTATGGCACTGTGAAAAACTGGTTTTATGAATTCAATCGTGGCCGAAGCTCGCTTTAAGACGCAGGTCGTGAGGGTCGTCCAAAAACGGCCATTGTGCCAGAGAACATTGATGCCGTGCGTGAACTGATAATGCAAGATCGTCATGTGACATACCGTGAGATAGAGGCATCCTTGGACAATTCTTCCACCAGCATACATTCGATATTGCATGAACATCTGGCCGTAGAAAAGGTTTGTTCTCGTTGGATCCCGCACAATTTGACAATCGCTCAAAAATTGGTGCAAGGAAATTTTAAAAAAATACGATCGCGGTGCTTCAAAAGGCGTTTATAAGATCGTCATAGGTGACGAATCATGAATCTATGCGTATAAGCCCGAAAGAAAACAGCAATCGACCGTGTGGGTCTTCGAAGACGAGCCAAATCCAACGAAAGTTGTTCGTGGAAGAAGTACATCGAGGCAAATGGTCGACTGTTTCTTCGGCAAAACTGGTCATATGGCGACTGTTCCGCTTGAGCAACGTAGGACGGTCAATTCTTAGTGGTACACCACAATTTGTTTGCCCGAAGTCTTCGGAGAAATTCGAAAAACGAACATGAGAAAACGAATCATTGCGCACCGTGACAATACGAGCTCTCACACATCGGCTCAAACCAGCGCCTTCAGCCCTGACTTGGCACCCACTGACTTCATCTTATTTCCTAGCATCAGGAAAAAATGAGCGGTTAACGTTTTTCATCGCCCGAAGCAGCTGTTGAAGCGTTCAATGAGGCACCATGACAATGCGAGATCTCACACATCGGCTCAAACTAGCGCCTTCAGCCCTGACTTGGCACCCACTGATTTCATCTTATTCCCTAGCATCAAGAAAAAATGCTCGGTCAACGTTTTTCATCGCCCTCATGTGTTGGAGGTGTCTCAATCGGAGATGGAAAGGTGCTTCGAAAATTGGTTGCAAAAAAGTGTATTGATCTTAAAGGAGAATATTTTGAAAAACAATAAAACCATTTTCAATGATAAATTATTGTGTTTTTAGTGCCGGGCCCTAAATATAAATAGCAACCCTCGTACAGATAGCAATCAGAACTGTACTGCATTTAAGGTACGAGTATGTTTGAGTTAATAGTGGTCAGTTTTACGTACCTAGACTGAAAAAGTAAAAGTTTTTATGGAGTCGACCACATGAACAATATTATGTAAATTAAATTTGATTATTATGATAGATGACTGTAGAACATTTTTGAACTCATAAGTTTTTAACCCACGTTGACACTACAATAAAATAAAACTTATATGTATGAAGCGCATAGAGAAAGGGACCTAAGGGTAAAAAAAATCAATTGTCACTTTTTTTTTGATGTGGACAACATCTGAGCATCGAATGAGACCGATCCCATGCCCCAAAAGTGTTCCCTCCCAGAGATATGCGCGTTTTATGAAAGTGATAGTATACCAAAGATACACGTAGGCCCCTTTCTATTTTGCGAAAATAACTGAAAGCGCATTATAAATTTAAGCATGAAACGGTCAACTTTTAGACTTATTTAAAACAAAAGGTCGAATGACCGACTTTGACTTTTGTTATACACAACGGTCGATTAATCGATTAGTTGAAAAACAACTAATAGAAGCCTATGGTGGACGGTACGGCTCGGCCTAACATAGTTTAACAACTTGTTGCAATTATACTAGAAACACATCATTCACTTTACTCGTTATTGTTATTGTGTATTTTATTATTTTTAAAAAGAGCCACAATAGTTGCTTATAAATTCAATGAAATGGATCTATCTACACTTAACACACTTAGCATTAGAAGTTCTAAGGATACTGTGCCGCATACCTTTGCATTGTGGCACTCTTCTCGCCATAGATTTCCTTAACCAAAGCCTTCAGCAAAAGATGATAGTTTAGCCTCTGCTCGACATTTTGCATTTGCAAAATATTCGAACGGATCTCGTCGAGCTTCGTCAACATGGCTGACATATCCGTAACAAGCTTCTTGTGCACTTGGCCATTGTATTCGCTGCGAGCAGCGGCAGTGTTCAGGAAATCTTCGGAGATTTGCTCGTTTTGTTCGTACAACATGAAAATGGAGTCTCTGAGCTTATTATAGATCGGACTGAAGTCAGCGACATTTTCGAAATATGTTGTGGCCAGTACGGCACTGCTTTTAGAGGTTAGAGAAACTTGCGCTAGCAGATTCGCAGAGGTTAGGGAGTACGCATTCTTTGCAGTGAGCTCCGAACTGTCGTCACTTGTATCTACACCGTTAAGGGGTACAATATCTGCGACTTCTTGAATGTCGTCTTCAGCATTACCGCCATAATCATCATTATCGTAGACTTCAGTGTAGCTATCGTTATCTGCATCAGTATTATCTCCATTTCCATTATCATCTGGTTCATTGTCATCAGCTCCATTATCGTCATCCGTTTTATTAGCATCATTATCATTTACTTCTGATGATGTTGTAGCATAATTATTATAATCCTTAGCCGATTGAAGTTCGTCGGACAACGCCACTGAATGAAGTCCATAATCTATATTTTCATCAGCATAATCATTATGTTCCATCTGCTTGAGGCTTTCCATGTACTGCCACAAACTGTTGTAATCGTCAACATCATACGAAGAACTTAGACCCGTCAATAGTTCGGCTTCGTAGTCCTCATATTCTATGGAACGGGCGTTTATGGGGCACAGACCACATGCCACCACCAGGAGTACCATTACCGGGAACTTCATCTTTGTAAAGCGTTGCTTTGTCGATCGCCTAACTTAACTGCGTCAACTTGATTTGGAAACTGTGATCGGGAAATCTTTCCCTTAACTTATTTATATGAGACTATTTGAATTTTATATTGCAATTCAGCGCAAAAAATGCAATTGCAATAAGAATCTCCAGTAAATACAAGCTAGTTGACACAAAAATAAAATGCGAAAACGTTGATGTTATCGCCTCGTACGAGTTTTGAGGAAATGCCGACCAACGTAAAATCGCCAATAGGCTTGCAATAGTTGGTGACAATAAGTATAAATAACACCTAAGCAAAATATCAGGTCAAATGCATCGATAACCTATCTATCGATACCAAATAAATAAAGGTAGCTGTCAACTCTGCTAGAGTATGTGAGTGCCTGAGCTTTAGACCGGAAACTTCTCTGCCAAACAGTTGAGGGTCTTTTATTTGGCCACTCAATGTGCGGGCGTTTATTTAAAATTTATGCCGTTACTCGTACTTATGTCAGGAATATTACATTTTTCAGTTCTCGGACCAATTTTTGAAGACTCGGGCTATTATGTTCGGATTTATTTTAGAAATTTGTTAAATCTGTAAATGTAGGACAAAAGCTCCGCCAAAGTCGTTGGTTTTCTAGCATATGTGACAGCGCAAAGAGAAAGGGACCTAAGGGCAAAAAACTCAATTTTCACTTTTTATTTTTTTTGATGTGGACAACATCTGAGCATCGAATGAGACCGATCCCATGCCCCAAAAGTGTTCCTCCCAGAGATATGCACGTTTTATGAAAGTGATGGTACACCAAAGATACACGTATTTAAATCTTTAAAATGGCCCTCCTGAACAAAACTATTTGCGCGTCACATATACACTAAGAAAAAAATATGGTTGGGATAACAACATTCGAAGAGCACCATACTATTGTTGGACATATGGTTGTGGTACAACTCACAATGATAGTGCGGTTTATGGGCTGGTGGAATCTTCGCTTTTTATTTTTTCAAAAGGATGATGGCCGGAACGTTACCTACGAGGGCGGTTCGGAAAGTTCTTAGCCTATCAATGAAAGAGAATAGTTAGTTTTTCAAAAATATTCTTATTTTTCAATATAATCTCCTGAAACTTCAATACACTTAGTCCAACGCTTATCTAGCAATTCTATTTCTTGATTAAAATAGTTTTCCTCAAGGTCTTCAAAATAGTGGTTTACAACTGTAATTGCATCTTCATTTGAGGTAAAACGCTTGCCAGCAAGGATTTTTTTAGATTTAGGAACAGGTAAAAGTCACTGGGAGCTAAATCAGGAGAATAAGGTGGGTGGTCAAGCAACTCGTACTTTAATTCGTTGATTTTAGCCATTGTTAAAACACTCTTGTGCGCTGGTGCGTTGTCTTGATGAAAAATTATTTTTTTGTGTTGTAAGCCAGGACGTTTTTCTCGAATTTGTACATTTAATTGATCTAAAAGGTTGCAACAGTACTCTGAATTTATTGTTTTACACTTTTGCAGACAGTCAAACAATAAAATACCTTTGAAGTCCCAAAAAACCGTTGCCATAACCATACCATCCGATTGAATTGTTTTTGCCTTCTTTGGGGCACTTCCTCCAGCTTCAGTCCATTGTTTGGATTGTTCTTTTGTCTCTGGAGTATAGTGGTGGATCCGTGTCTCATCAACAGTTATGAAACGACGCTTAAAATCCATTTTATTTCGCTGAAAACGATCCAAACAAGCTTGAGAAATGTTCATTCTTATGCGTTTTTGTTCGACTGTTAACAAGTCCGGCACCCATCTTGCAGAAAGCTTTTTCATCTTTAGTTCTTCATGCAAAATTAAATGGACTGGATCATTTGAGATGCCCATGATATTAGCTATTTCACGCACTTTTCATCTTTAATGCTTGTACGACCACGTTTAAATTCAGCAACCCAATTTTTTACTGTTGCATATGAAGGAGCACTTTCACCTAACACATTTACCATATCATTATGAATTTCTTGTCCCGATAAACCTTTTGTATGTAAATATTTAATGACACCACGCATTTCTAAATGTTCCATTGTAAAAAAATCGCGGATGCGTCTTTTTTTTAACATGTTTCCAAAACACTTAACTGTTTCTGTTTTTACTGCGCTTTTTGTGCTAGGCTAAGATCTTTCCGAACAGCCTCGTAGAGTGGTGTATGCCATCTCGCCATGATATGAGTCTTTTTGCTACCTGAAATTGAAGCCCGTAATATTGACGACATTTGGTTCAAATGGCTGGTTCAAACAAGATGGCGCTAAATGCCATACAGCCAACGAAACAATCAATTTATTGAAGAAAACTTTTGGTAGGTGCATTATCTCGCGTCACGGGCCTTTGGTGTGGCCTCCAAGATCGTGCAATTTAACACCGCTGAACTATTTTTTGTGGGGTTATGTGAAGTCGCTTGTCTACGCAGATAAGCCCGACACGGTTGAAGCTTTGGAATGTAATTCATAATTGGTTGGTTCACATAACCACCAGTTTTGGCAATCAATAGTTTTATTAAATTCGGTTAGTATAACTGACTTTTTGGCTTTAGGAATCCTAATAGTATTGTAGCTACCATCTGATGGTAAGTCGAACCATGTAACCATCAAAACAAAGGAATGTTGGTGTTTGTACTCGTATGATGCACACTCTCCACAACCATATTCTGATCCTCACAACCATAATATGTCTCACATACAATCAAAGTAGGATCCTTACAAACATAGTATGAATTACACGCAACCATGTTATGATACCTACAGCCATAGTATGGTCACTCGCAATTATACTGTAATCCCCAAAAAATATTTTTAAGAATTGCGTTAAGTTGTCAACAATAGAATTATAAAAATGTTTACAAATACAGGGTGTCCGCCGGCAAGGTATACCACTTTGTTTTGCCGCCATTTTGGTAAACATTAGTCTTGCCAGTTTATATTAAGTAGTCGTGTAGCACAGACGTGGCAAATTTATTATGGAAAAATATTCAATAAACAAACGGGTTTTAATCGTTAAAACATTTTATCAAAATCAATCATCGATTACTGTGACGATGAGAAAGTTACGTGAATTTTTTGGGAGAAACAACGTGCCAACAAAACGCACTATTTATCGTGTAGCGAATGATTTCGAAGAAAGAGGGTCTGCAGCTAATAGGCCCGAGCATGGACCACAACGCACTGCAAGATAGGCTGAAAACACTACTGCTGCTCAAGAGTGGTTCAAAACAATCCATTAACCTTAATACTTTGGCCACAATTTTGCACAAGGATTTGCATTTGTTTCCATTTAAGATTCAGTTAACACAAGAGCTTCTTCCACAAGGTCATTTACGCCGGCGTACATATGCCAATAGGATGTTACAGCTGACAAGCTCGATTTTCACGAAAAAATCATAATAAGTGACGAAGCACATTTTCATTTGAATGGATACGAGGGCTGTTATACATAATGAGAATGCGAATATTTATCATCAAAACTGGTTTTATTGTGTTTCAAAGTATTCTCCAGCATGATTTATACACTTTTGCATGCGCCCAAACCAATTGTCGAAGCACTTTTTCCACTCCGATTGAGACACCTCCAAAACATGGTTTTTGAACACTTCAACACCATCTTCTGGCGATGAAAATCGTTGACCACGCTTTTTTTCTTGATGTGCGGCAATAAAAAGAAGTCATTGGGTGCCAAGTCAGGGCTGTACGGCGGATGACCCATCAATTCGACGTTTTGGCCGGTCAAAAAGGCGCTGGTTTGAGCCGATGTGTGAGAGCTCGCATTGTCATGGTGCACAATTATTCGTCTTCTCTTGTTCGTTTTTCGAATTTCTCCGAAAACTTCAGGCAAACAAATTGTGGTTTACCTCTGAAAATTGACCGGCCTGTGTTGCTCAAGCGGAACAGTCGCCACATGACCATTTTTGCCGAAGAAATAGGCGACTATTTGCTACGAATAGAAGTGCTTCTTCCACGAACAACTTTCGTTGGATATGGCTCGTCTTCGAAGACCCACACGGTCAATTGCTGTTTTGTTTCGGGCTCATACGCATAGATCCATGATTCGTCACCTGTGACGATCTTGGTCAAACGGCTTTTGAAGCACCGCGATCGTATTTTTTCAAGATTATAGACTTCCTAGTTAAATTTTTTACCACAAATCTATTTATCGAATCGTATCCAGGGGATTTCTTTGGATTTAGATTTTTAATTTCGTTTTTCACTTCATTCGGAGAAATATGTCTAATTGGCACGTCCATCTGACATGGGACATCAAGGAAGTGCAGTTTATCTTCTTCATCGGTATTGAAGTGAAATTGTTGAAAGGTATTTTCTAGATGTTTTGCATAAGCCTCTGATATATCTTTGTCGGACCGGCACCAGGAACCGTCAGTATTTCGGATCGGAATATTACGCTTAACAGGTCTTTTGAGATACTTGGTAGCTTTCCATAGTAGATGCTCGTCATATTTAGAGTTGTTGATTTTATTGATGAAAGAGGCAGTTGAATCATTTGTATGTTCGTCAAGCAAATTCTTTAGATCTTTACAAGCTTTGTTAAAAATTCGTTTGTCTTCAGGGTGTCGACTTAGTTGCCATTTTCTTCTCAGTCGTCTCTTCAGTTTAATAAAATTTCTGATTTCAGCCGAAATGTTTAAGTAGCTTGTTTTATTTAATTGATCTACTGGCCTTGAGAGAGATGCAGCTTCATGAATAAGGCGAGTGAATTTTTCGACAGCATTGTCTAGCTCATCATTGGTTTTTAGACTAATATTTAAATTAATGTTTTGGTCTAGCCAAGATTGGAATACCTCTATATTTGATCGAGGAGATAATATGTTATTGGAACTTGATATATCAATGCAGCATCTGTAGTTAACGATTAGTGGAATGTGGTCTGAGCTTAGATCATTGTAACTTTGAATTTCTAAATGATGTGTTGATAATCCGTAATATACAGCAAAGTCTAAAACGTCAGGTATTTTATTAGCATCTGACGGCCAGTAGGTAGGTGTTCCTGATGACAGAGTCTGATAATTGCTGTTGGAAACACATTTATAAAGTTCTCTTCCTTTAGGATTCACTAATCTAGAGCCCCACCACGGATGCTTAGCATTGAAGTCTCCACCAACCAAGAACTTATTACCCAGAGATTTAAAAAATCGTAAGTATTGTGGATATTGGACCGAATGGCGGGGAGGGAAATATATTGACGATACCGCCAATTCGTTATTATTACATTTAAGTTTAATAGTCGTTGCTTGAAGGTACGGTTCCTGAACGGCAGGCCGAATGCTGTAGGGAATTGATTTTCGTATTAAAATTGCTGAGCCAGCACGGGCATTATCGCTGGGGTGATTCGTGGAAATTAAATCATAGGCTCTGATTTTAAAGAAAGACCTACCTGTGAAGTGGGTTTCTGATACCAAAAGAATATCAATATGTTTTTCACTTAGAAAAGCTTCTACTTCCCGGATATGGTTGGAGAGCCCATTGGCATTCCATATAGCAATACGTAAATCTAATTGCATAATTTTGTCAGTAAAGTTGACATCATATTGAGTAGGGTATTGGTGAGTTCAATCTGTCTCTGCAGAAGTTCTTCAATTTTTTGAAAATTATTTGGCTTATCTTGATAATTATTACTTCTTACGGCTTCGGAGTAGGATTGATGGTTAAAATGTAGATTAGTATTGGGGGAATTTGAATTGTGTTGCAAATTAGGAAAATTTGAGTTATGAATGTTAAACTCTTTTTGGGCGTAGTTACCTATTGCTGGTCTTCTAACTAAGTTCTTCCTTTCCAATATCTGTTTGTAAATCATGCAGCCTTTATAATTAGCTGTGTGGTTTTCCAAGCAATTCGAGCACTGGGGGGGTATGTTCGTAGGTTTAGTACATATGAGTGTGGAATGGTTAAGCCCACATTTAACACACTTGTAATTGTTTCTACAGTATGTCTTTGAATGACCGTATTGTTGACACCTGTAGCATTGAACAATATCGTCTTTTTTAATAGGGGCTTCAATTTTGACCACAGCGTTGTATAAATGTTTGATATTATATATATCCGTATTCTTTACGTCAGGCTCGAGATCCACATAAAACATTGACATAGGATTGTTCGAAAATTTACTTTTAATGTTAGATACGTTCCTAACGTTATGGCCTGCGGCCTCAATTGCATCTTTTATCAGTACAGTGGGTGTAGAGAAATGTAAATTTTTGACAACAACTCGATATGCTCGTTCCTGTTTAAGCTGATAGGTATGAAAGTTGATCTCTTTATCATCTAAGTGTTTAACCAATACTCTATATTGAGGAACAGATTTGACCATAACTCTAACGTTTCCGTCTCTCATTGATTTATATGTGAAATCGTTAGGCTTAATTATTTTTGAAAACGAGTTTATCATTATCCTAATATCAGAAACGTTTGGTATAATAATGGGTGGGGGTTTCGGCTCCGTTGTCTCATTGCTGTCTGCATTCTCCATTTCGTCGTCGTTGTCATCATCAGCATTGTTGTTGCTCAACAATGCAAATATGTTCTTACTTGTTGTTGCACTGCTATCAATTGTTGAACGTTTGTTTTTGTAAATTTTTGGCGATTCTATGCGACGTTTTCTTGCAGAGGTTTTTACTACCTGCCATGGTGTACTTGCGCTACCATCACTGTCGTCTTCCTTTTCGCTATTTCCTACTTTTCCACTATCCATACTGCAATGACAGCAGTGGAGTAGGGGGGGATATGTTGCACTTTTTTGTTGTGAAATGAATGCTTTGCTTGCAAACAAACAAGTGGATTAGAAATTGTTGTATTATTTTATACATAGGTTGCAAAGAACCAAATTTTTGTGTTTTTGTTTTTGTAATCTATACAAATGTTTTAGTAGTTTTAAGCACAGTTTATTTCGCACGTCTTTTCCGTAACACGGTCAGAGATAAACTGAGGGTTGCCAATAATTATGAAAATATTGGCTGCAAAGCGAATGAAAAATACCTGAAGGTATTTGGGACAGGGAGATGCTGTAAGATTTAAACCAAGTCGAATCTGAAAACAAATAAGGTGTCATATGACAGACAGCAAGTAGGGGAATATATGTCTCGAGTTTCATTAAAATCCAGACTGAGACAAACATTTATGGAATTGCCTGATAGAGAAATAACCAAGTGTCATACACGATTAATAGGATTAATATGACTACCTGAACTCGTTATGCTTTCATAAGCCGAAATTTAGACCTCCCCATCTCAAATATAAAGTTAATATTTAGACTTATCTATCACTCTGTCTTCTATTGCGGCCATCTTGTATGACATGATTTATTGGATTGCATCAAACGTCTGCTAGTCTCTCAGAATAAACTTTTCAAATTGGTCTATTATTTGCCATGTTGTTGATAATTTTTTCAAATTTCTGGTTTTATTGGAAATTTTGAACTTTGTCATTTAATAATGGAATACAATATCGTTCATATGTCGTCCAAACCCAATATTTCATTAAATTTTCGATTGTTTCGGTTCGAATCTCTTCAACGGCAACATCGATTTCAAGTTTCAACGCTTCAATTGTCTCTGGATGCTTGGCGTTACATTTATCCTTAATGGCTTCCCACAGAAAATAATCCGAGGTTACGCTAACCGTTGAGGTTACGATGGTTCCTTGCTCATTTTCGTACCTGCTCACACCAAACAGTGACTCGTACTGGATGCATTGGCTTTTCAATACTCACGTGTGGTTTCTCTAAACCCGATATGCGGCAATTTTGCTTAGCCACTGTGATGAAAATTAGCTTCAACTGAAAACACGATTTTTCGGTAAAATTCTTTATCTTCAGATGACCAGGAGATAAACCTGAAGGAGTGAAGCGAAAACGTTGTAAAGTGGCAAGACTCCTGATATCAAACGGGCGCTATATGTGACAGCGCATAGAGAAAGGGACCTAAGGGTAAAAAAAATCAATTTTCACTTTTTTTTGATGTGGATAACATCTGAGCATCGAATGAGACCGATTCTATGCCCCAAAAGTGTTCCCTCCCAGAGATATGCGCGTTTTATGAAAGTAATGGTACACCAAAGATACACGTACGTCTGTCGAGGTAGTACCTTCTCTTCAGGTGGCATCTCCTGGGGATGTTCCCCTAGCACTACGTTCTCTCTATAGCTTGATACTGCTGCTGCGACTTCATCGGCGTGAATGTTGTTCAGACCTGCCTGATAGTTTCGATGATCTAAAGGTTCCCTTTTATACCGCTGGACCTCTCTCTCTAGATCATGAAGAACGTACCTGATCTGCCTGGGCGGAGGCATCCTGTTTAAGAGATGGTGGTTAGGATGACTGCTGCGAAAACACCCTAGCAGGTATTGCTTAGACAACAGGAAATTGGGACCTTCGCCTTCTCACGTACGAGTAGATGGTCCTCAGAGGACATAAGAAGACATCCTGTTGATGTTCTGAAGGCAGCATTCTGGCAAGTCTGAATGGCCTTCACAGCGTCGTACTTACGTTCGCCAACCATACAGGTGCTGCGTAGTTTGCTACAGAACGACCTATAGCTTTGTAAGAGGTCACAAGGTGTCTTTGTCGGCTCCCCATGTACTGCCGACAAGTGACTTGAGGACCTTGTTCAATTTTGATTATTAACCTTGTGTGACAATTTTGGTTATTAACGTACCCATTTAACCTAAAGTGAGCTTCTTGTAAAAATAAGGACTGGTGGACATCTGGCTTTAGGTGGCCAGATTGAAAACCACACGTCACAAAAAAAATACACCCGCTACCCGCTTATGAGCGAGCATTAATTAACTGTAATGAAAGTGGAATACATTGGTCGATATTTTCGAATAGCCCTTACACAATGGCCCTTTTCAATTTCAAAATCTGCAGCTTTAAAAGCCATAGTTTAGCTCCGATTGGTATCAAACTTCGCATGGAGCGTTACGAACAATCAGCACCTGTATATGGTCCAAGTCCTGCAACGTTGGGCCATATCGGTCTATGTTTTCGAATAGTTCCCACACAATGGATACTCCCGCATTGATCTTCTGAGGATCACGATGCCACAAATTTCCTCAAACAGTTGTTATAAAAAAAAATAAAGTCAGGCGTGGCCGGCATTAATTTTATTGCGTGAAGTAAGTTTTAATTTTGATTCTTCGATATGATTAAACAACAGTTCACAAAATCACAGCCAAGGTGTTTGCACAACCACTCACTTGGCCCCTTAAACTAATAGTTTTTAATTAATTCAAACTTCAAGCAATACAGTTTGTTGGGCAATATTCACTTTAATTGGACTGTATATCTAAAAACGTTTCAAAATATCTGCACTGACATCAGCATCTCCGCTCTTCTCCAGAAAAATATGCCCGTCTACATTTCTTTAAAAGCATTGGCCTGCTCTGCATCACGTTGACTAGTCTGATCATAATCATGTGTGTAGGCGTCTAGCAGGACACTTAGATAGTCTTCATAGCTGTAGCCGTCATTGCAATTAGATGTTACCACATTCGACTCCAAAGTCTCCTCAAGTTCACGTTCAATATCAGCTTCTAAATCCGCCGTCGATAGATCCATATTTAGTAATTCTGAGTTTTCCTCCGTTAGGGGATTTCCCGAACTGACCCACAGTCCGGCGAGCAGCAGCAGTAGTGCGTATAAGGCGATAAACCGCATGATTTTGTTGTAATCTGCAATGTTCAACTGAATCTTCTCGACAAAGTGTTCAATTATTTATACAGGATTCATGGAAACATGTCTGTGGAGCGATAAGACGATAGAGACAAACGTATTGCGTTGCATACTGGTGTTTACTCTGAATACACTGAATAGGCAGGTCACTCTGTTGTGGTTGGAACTCAAGGTTATTGAGTTTCAGTTGAAAACAGATTAACACAAAATAGAAATTATAGAAAAAGATAATCACTAACGAAGAGATGGGATGGTAAAGACAAATATACTTCATTTACTCCAAATGGTCATCTCGGAATCATTCCATGTCAAACCGATCCAAATAAAAAACAAAAATTATCTGTTTTTTAAAATTTTTAGGAAGCATAATTTTAAAAATAAATGTTGAACCTATGTCTGGAAACAAATACTTCAAAATTAATTTTGAGATACTCTAAGAAACACTTGAAATTGGTTGCTACTTTGAAGGTGCTGCTGACATGTGAACGGATTTTGTTCCAATATTGTCACAAAACAAAAGACCGATTGCCTTTTGGCACAATCACTCTAGAAGAACCTAATTTTTTCTAATATCGATAAAAACTTGTAAAACATATTTCAATGGAAAACGTTGGACCATATAGGCGGATTCAATACTAAGTTTATCATTTCGATGACAACAACGTGTTGTGTCTGTTAAAATCTAAATAGCTGTCAAACGAAACAAACTAAAGGGTGGTTTAATTTTAAGGTCCGAACGTCAAGTTATTTTTTGCAGTTCCTTTGATATTTCTCAATTTCAGACTAACTCACCATGGAACCGTGGAAAGATACCCAAGCGAGCAACGCGTTAAATTTATTCAGGCTTATTATGAAAATGGGCGTTCAAATATATATGTGACAGCGCATAGAGAAAGGGACCTAAGGGTAAAAAAATCAATTTTCACTTTTTTTTTGTTGATGTGGACAACATCTGAGCACCGATCCCATGCCCCAAAAGTGTTCCCTCCCAGAGATATGCGCGTTTTATGAAAGTGATGGTACACCAAAGATACACGTATTTAAATCTTTAAAATGGCTCTCCTTAACAAAACTGGTTTTTACCCTTAGGTCCCTTTCTATTTTGCGCGTCACATATACATATCGTGCACTTCGTGATTTGTTCGGTCAATTTAATCGTCAAAATGTGCGTACAAACGGAAAAATCGATCAAAAATTTGAGTAAACTGGGTCTGTAACAGATGTGAAAACTGCATGCTCGTACTGCAGAAAATATTGCTGCTGTTCGCTATTGCGGCGTGGCTGAAGAGCCGTCCACCTCAACTCGTCATCGTGCCCAACAATTGCACCTCTCACGCTCGTCGTTGATGAACATTATCCATAAAGCCTTGCATTTACACGCTTACAAGATGCAATTGACTCAAAAGCTAAAGCCTCTTGAACGTTCCAAACGTCATCACTGGTCAGAACTGTGGCAAGAAACGCAACATAGGATGATCGGCCGTTATAATTTAACCGCCCTTTAGAAGGCTAAAATTTAATCGATGGTGGCTGGTATTCATAACCTGCTCAAGCAATCGTCTGCTCAATTGGCAAATCGAAAACGCAGCGGATGGTGTAAAACCAGAAATTTTAAATAATTATCAGTACTTTTTTACATCCGACTCAAATTTAAAATGTTAAATCGCCTAAAGAAATTAAATCCATCCTCTGGTCAAGGATATACTAAACCAAAAAAAATGTACAGTCAAACATAGATCTGATTTAAGAACTGACTTCTAGAGCAACTTCTGTATCAATCTTTTTCATGAAGACCACATGTAATCATGGAAATGTATAGCCCAATTTCACCAGGCTTAATTAATGTTCGAGTTTTTCTAAACATGTTTATTTTTATGAAGATTGGATATCAATCGTGGCTCCAATTCGGAATCGTTTTTTGCATAGAGTTCTATAGAAAAACATGGAACAAACTTGTTAAATTTTACCGAATTCCAGGATTATAGATTTCCCAAAATGCACTATGATAAATTTAAGCAAGATCGGAGGTAAAAGTGGTTTTTGGAGTTATATTACCTTTAATCGAGAGGGACATTTGCTTAAGGGCTATACCACAAATCGTTCGGAACCATTGAGTGGGAGTTATGCGAATACATGGGACGACATGGTCCAATTTCACGAGAGCCTAAATATACCATGCAAAATGTTGTCGAAATCGAATATGTGACTCCTAAAGCTGCAGCTAAAGAAATCAGGAAGGACCTTCGTATTATATAAAATAAATAGACCAATTTCATTGGAGTCATTGTTGGCCCATAGCTAAATTATGTCGAAATTTTTCAAGATTGTTTCATATTTTCGATCTGTACTTTTCTAACAACCACAGATAGTGATTCTGTTAATTAAATATGTTGTCTATCTTATTTTGGTTCAGGTGTTTCACGCACATTGTGGTGTAGTACATCATCATTGTTTTGTGGAAAAACATTTTGAATTTTGCGTATACGTCTGTATTTATTAGCTAATTAAACAAAACACACCTAATAAACCGGCAAGCCGACTTTAGCGATAACAGTGTTCAGCGTTAACTTGTGCCTTAAAGTATGCATTTTATTTCAATTTGTAACCGTGTTCGTGGTCATATAGAAAATATGTATGTACACTAGGTTGGGTCGATTTATTAATCGATATTGTGCCACCTATTTTTCGATAGCTTTTGGCATCAGGAAAAAAAATTTTACTACGACATATGAAAAAAATCACTTTTTAATCGCCTAAATTTCAATTTTTTTACTTTTTCTCAACTTTTATTTTTAAGGTTTTTTAGTAGGAAATAAAACATATATATTTTTTTTTAATATTCCATTTCCAAGGTGACATACAATACAAACAAATATACATTGGCACATACAATACAATATACTCGTAACATAGAAACGCATAAGAATAAAAATACGACTGAAATACTCGCAGAAAATCGCAGAGGATCTCAAATCGGAATGTATGAGGTATATATAAAACAATGAACCGGTTTGGTCAAATTTCAAAACTTTCTGTCCAATGTGCCGCACATTAAACATTATAATAAAATTTTCCAGTCTTAGGTCTGTTGGACCACAACAGGCACATTTGTATGGAGGCTACATCAAAAGAGAGACCAATCTTGGTAATTATTAAAAAGTAAAAAAGCTAAAGTCTAGCGAAACCATCTATAAGGTACACTACACTACTCTACTATTCGGAAGATTGTGCTCCAGGAATAGTTTGAGAGTGCATTATGTTTTATTTGACCGAAAGGGCCTCAAATCGAGTAACCGTTGTAATGGATCAGTTCAAAAACATGGTGATATACGATACATGATAAAATCAAATTTGACGAGATATACTTAGTAGGGACATAAATACTGTTACACACCTTTTATGCTGTAAAATAAAAAGTACTGAAAGTTTTTGGACCAAAATTTTTTTAATATATTTATTGATGTATATTGTATCCAAAAAGAATCTACTTATTCGAAATGTCCGCCTTTTGCCTTTACACACGCCTTAAGTCGCACTGGCCAATCGTCAATAGCTGCACGAGCCTCGTCCATTGGAAAATTGGCCCCAGCTCGAACCAAAGCAGTCTTAAGATAAGAGGTATCTTTTGTGACAAACCTTGTCCTCTAAAACCGCCCACAATTTGTAATCCAATGGGTTCAAATCTGGACTGCCTGAGGGCCATTCTTCAGAGGAAATCAACGGTGGCAAATTGTTTCGAAGCCTGGCCTTGGACATTTTAGCCTTATGGGCCGGCGCAGAATCCTGCTGGAAAGTCCATGGCTGGTTTTGGAACAGGGAATTGTTAAGACGCTTCACAACAGCTTCCAAAACGGTTTCTTGGTAAACTTTGGCCGATGTTTTGACTCCTTGTTCGCAGAAATGCAGGTCAGTGACCCCATCGTAAGAGACACCCCACCAAACCATGACTAAAGCTGGGTGATGACCCTTTTCCACCCTTGGGATCAGTTCAGATGCTTCCCTAGATGACCCTTCATACACTCTATCATTTAGCTTGTTAAATTTTTCCTGCGCAAGTTTTTCAATCGTATTTTTTTTAAAGCTGCAGTCAATAAATGTCCGGCACGTCGCTTGAAAGCCCCAGGTCCCAAGTCTTTTTTAATGATTCGCCTCATGGACTTTTGCGTGATATTCATCTCACCGGCCATGATTTTCTGTTTTCGGAGCGGATTTCTGTGAATTCTTGTTTTAACGGCTTTGATGACATGCGGTGTTCGAACAGAGCGTGGGCGGCCCGACCGGTAGCGGTCTTTTACATCTCCAGTCTCCTCAAACAGTTTTATGCATCGGTAGACGAACATGGGGCTAATCCCTACTGGCCGGAGCGTTTTGAAAATATCGCTTTTTTCCATTTCACACTTGAAAAGCGCTATTACAGCGATACGGTTCTCATTATCTGACCACTCCATGATGAAAGTTTAAACAATTTTAAAATCCCGTTACAGACTAACGCTATTGAGGTTAGCTTTCAAAGCCCATATGACATTAACGGGGTATGTTCAGTTCTACTATTGAAATGGGTGTGTTCAATGTTGTAACAGTATTTACGTCCCTTCTAAGTACATGTTGGTTGCTCGTATTGCACAGTGCAAAATTTCGTCGAAATTAGATGTAATATGTGGATCTTAGAGCTTTAGGTTCTGAAAACGTGAAGCACCTTCGTATCTGGGATATACGAAAATACTTATATAAACCTACATACGAGGGCGGTTCGGAAAGTTCTTAGCCTATCAATGAAAGAGAATAGTTAGTTTTTCAAATATATTTTTATTTTTTAATATATTCTCCTGAAACTTCAATACACTTAGTCCAACGCTTATCTAGCAATTCTATCCCTTGATTAAAATAGTTTTCCTCAAGGTCTTCAAAATAGTGGTTTACAACTGTAATTGCATCTTCATTTGAGGTAAAACGCTTGCCAGCAAGGAATTTTTTTAGATTTGGGAACAGGTAAAAGTCACTGGGAGCTAAATCAGGAGAATAAGGTGGGTGGTCAAGCAACTCGTACTTTAATTCGTTGATTTTAGCCATTGTTAAAACACTCTTGTGCGCTGGTGCGTTGTTATTATTTTTTTGTGTTGTAAGCCAGGACGTTTTTCTCGAATTTGTACATTTAATTGATCTAAAAGGTTGCAATAGTACTCTGAATTTATTGTTTTACCCTTTTGCAGATAGTCAATCAACAAAATACCTTTGAAGTCCCAAAAAACCGTTGCCATAACCTTAAAAGCCGATTGAATTGTTTTTGCCTTCTTTGGGGCACTTCCTCCAGCTTCAGTCCATTGTTTGGATTGTTCTTTTGTCTCTGGAGTATAGTGGTGGATCCATGTCTCATCAACAGTTATGAAACGACGCTTAAAATCCATTTTATTCCGCTGAAAACGATCCAAACAAGCTTGAAAAATGTTCATTCTTATGCGTTTTAGGTCGACTGTTAACAAGTCCGGCACCGATCTTGCAGAAAGCTTTTTCATCTTTAGTTCTTCATGCAAAATTAAATGGACTGGATCATTTGAGATGCCCATGATATAAGCTATTTCACGCACTTTTCATCTTTAATGCTTGTACGACCACGTTTAAATTCAGCAACCCAATTTTTTACTGTTGCATATGAAGGAGCACTTTCACCTAACACATTCACCATATCATTATGAATTTCTTGTCCCGATAAACCTTTTTTATGTAAATATTTAACGACACCACGCATTTCTAATTTTTCATTGTAAAAAATCGCGGATGCGTCTTTTGTGAACACCTGTTTTTATATGAAAGAGTTGCCAGATCGAACCAAAACACTTAACTTTTTTCTGTTTATACCGCGCTTTTTGTGTTAGGCTAAGAAGTTTCCGAACCGCCCACGTATATGACTGAATACTAACTATATGTGACGCGCCAAATAGAAAGGGACCTAAGGGTAAAAACCAGTTTTGTTCAGGAGAGCCATTTTAAAGATTTAAATACGTGTATCTTTGGTGTACCATCACTTTCATAAAACGCGCATTTCTCTGGGAGGGAACTGTTTTGTGGCATGGGATCGGTCTCATTCGATGCTCAGATGTTGTCCACATAAAAAAAAGTGAAAGCTGATTTTTTTTACCCTTAGGTCCCTTTCTCTATGCGCTGTCACATATAGCAAGGTACTATGCAAAATTTAAGCCAGATCGGGTTTAATTTGGGGCCTTTAGAGCAGCAGGACCTCAAATCGGGAATGACTTTTGTGTAGAAGCTATTTAAAAACATGGACCAATGTGTCAAATTAGAGAATGGCGTTGGCGGCTCGTTACGCTTTGTGCGATATTTCGTCAAAATCGGAAATAATATGTCGCTTTAAGAACTGTAGATTCTAAAATTGGAAACACCCTATGTAATTTCAACAGAATTTCGTCTATGGTCGAAACTTTAAGAAATCATTTGGGTGGGGCTTCTATAAAAATTACCATAACATCTTCGCTAATGTAAGGACTGTATTTAAGACTTAATTACAATAGGACTTCAACTCTACTATTGCGATCATTTAATTCCAAATGCAAGGATTATTTAAAATTTTCCTTATCATTGTATCTATCATGGGCAGTTTTAAATGCTTCATTTAAACCAATGCTGACTGAAATAACAGCTTTACCAGGCAGATCCAAATCTAGATGCCGATCTAAATCTAGGTTTAGTTTTTATTTAATCCTAGACTTACTCTTCCACGGCACTTTCCTGGTTGGGTGAATGTGCGAATAACAATTTCTTTTGATTTCAACCCGGATATCGCCAAAATATATTTCAGGAAAACGAAAAATCACCACAATCATCGGTTTAAAATAAATAAATATCGAAACCAATGATGCGAGATTTTCATATGTATTTTTATCAGTGCCATGAAGTGGTGCACATCAATCGCCAATCGTCCATGATCCAAGAAAAACAGTATTTGTTAGGGAAATGATGACACTTTTAGACAACAAAAAAAAGGTCAACACGAGTCCGGCGTTTGTGTAGGGAACTGACAGAAAACATGGACCGATATGGTTAAAATTGACCAGGGATGGCTGTTATTCAATCGTTATTTTCTGTGTGATTTTTGGTCGAAATCGAATGTAATATGCTGTAAGTTATGAAATCGGAGAAACCCTACCGATGTGTTCCAATTTTAATAGAGTTTGAAGAATCTAAATTGGTTCATATTAGCGACCTGTACTTTGATTACACCGAAAAATGGAGAGCCGGGCAGAAGAAGGGAAGGACGGATATCGCCAAATGAAATCAAATAGTTATTCTAAATCGATCGGTAATCTTAACATAGGGTCTGTCGTCAGCACAAAGTCAAAATATCCTGGAACATTTTTCAAGTTTTGCCCAAGGACAAACCCTACTGAAATTGGTGCACATCGGTCCATATTTTCAGATCGAAAATAGGGGTTTACCGATTTCTGAACGTAAAAAAAATATTTTATCAGATTTCAACCAAATTTTGTACTGAGCATTTTGAGTGACCAGCACCCATGTATAGTAAATTTTGTTCACATCGGTCTAAGTTTTCGTATACTTTAGCTCCCACGCAAAGTTCCCTCCCGAGTAAGGGTTCGGCAGAGATCACAAATTACACACGGTCAGGCCCAAATTTTATATCGTACGATTTGAACGACCATTTATTAACTGTGGCAAAAGTGGTCCACATACTCGTAGGTGCATATTTTCTTATAGCCCGCAACTAAGGTCTCTTCCGATTTCAGTTCTAAAGCAACATATTACACCCGACAAATTTCTGACAGAGCATTACGAGTGACCGTCCATAACCCCACTTAAAGGTTATTTAAGAATATGTAGCTTAGAAGCCAAATTTTACATCCGATTCCTTTTACAAGTAGCGCTGCGGGCGACCAAAGCCCATGTCCATTATTTCGAATGTACCATACACTAAGGTCCCTCCCGATTTAAGGTTCCGCAGCTCTAGAAGCCACAAATTCTACTCCGTACGATATGAGCGACAAATAACACAGTGTAACAACGAAACAGCTAATGGGATGAGACCAATTGCAAATGAAAGTTGATATAATCCATAACAAAAGCCTTTAGGGTTTCTTTACTTCAGTGCCAGATTTGTTTTACATGCATTTGAATGAAGTTGGTGATTTTGGAACGCTGTATAACAAGAAAAGATCGTTGAAAATTTGATTAAATAATGCTTATTTATTTTTATTATCCTGGAAAGTTGTGGTATCTTATCTGTTGTTGGGGTCGAGGTATTCATTTCTAATATTTATTTTTGGCCAAAACTTACGCTAGATGGCGATGTCATACAAATGGTTGCTATTTCTTGTAGAAAAAAACTATGTATTTTAGGGTGAAAATTAATTTGTGATGTTGGCTTCATTGTAAAACATATTTCTAATTATATCGTATTACGAAATACAGTTTTTTATTCTAAATCTGTTAATATTGCACTCTTAACCACCAGCTTAAATCACCTAACATAGAATCTAGAGTCTTTCCTACCGTCGAATGTCTTTTGTTTGTATGTTCCAATGTTCTCTAATACGTTCAACTGTCCTTCTTTGTTTTGTACTTAGTAGGGACATAAATACTGCTACAACATTGAACACGCCCATTTTAATAGTTGAACTGAACATACCCCGTTATTGTGATATGGCTTTTGAAAGCTAACCTCAAAGCGTTACTCTGTAACGGGATTTTAAAATTGTTTTAACTTGCATCATAGAGTGGTCAGATAATGAGAACCGTATCGCTGTAATAGCGCTTTTCAAGTGTGAAATGGAAAAGCGATATTTTCAAAACGCTTCGGCCAGTAGGGTTTAGCCGCATGTTCGTCTACCGATGCATAAAACTGTTTGAGGACACTGGAGATGTTCGAACACCGCATGTCATCAAAGCCGTTAAATTAAGAATTCACAGAAATCGGCTCCGAAAACAGAAAATCATGGTCCGTGAGATGAATATCACGCAAAAGTCCATGAGTCGAATCATTAAAAAAGACTTGGGACCTGGGGCTTTCATACGACGTACCGGACATTTATTGACAGCAGCTTTAAAAAAAAATAGGATTGAAAAATGCAAACGTCTTTTGGTGAAGCACGCTGATAACTTTTGATGAAGCACGCTGATAACTTGCACAGAAAAATTTTGTTCACCGATGAAAAAAACTTTACCGTTTAGGAAAAATTTAACAAGCAAAATGATAGAGTGTATGCGCGGTCATCTAAGGAAGCATCTGAACTGATACCAAGGTTGGAAAAGCGTCATCACCCAGCTTCAGTCATGGTTTGATGGGGTGTCTCTTACGATGGGGTCACTGACCTGCATTTCTGCGAACAAGGAGTCAAAACATCGACCAAAGTTTACCAATAAACCGTTTTGGAAGCTGTGGTGAAGCCTCCTAACAATTCCTCGTTCCGAAACCATCCATGGACTTTCCAGCAGGATTCTGCGCCGGCCCATAAGGCTAAAACGTAGCAGGCCTGGCTTCGAAACAATTTGCCAGCGTTCATTTTCTCAGAAGAATGGCCCTCAGGCAGTCCAGATTTAAACCTATTAGAATACAAATTGTAGGCGGTTTTAGAGGACAAAGTTTATCACAAAAGATACCCCAACATTAGATCTTTTAAGACTGCTTTAGTTCGAGCTGCGGCCAATTTTCCAATGTACGAGGTTCGTGCAGCTATGGACCAGTGCGACTTAAGGCGTGTGTAAAGGCAAAAGGCAGACATTTCGAATAAGTAGATTCTTTTTGGATACAATATACATCAATAAATATCTTAAAAAATATTTGGTCCAAAAACTTTCAGTACTTTTTATTTTACAGCATAAAAGGCGTGTAACCGTATTTACTCGTATGTCCCTACACGCAGAAAAAAAGTATGGTTGGGGTAACAATATTCGAAGAGCACCATACTATTGTTGGTTATATGGTTGTGGCACAACAATATTATGATCATCACAACAATAGTATGATTCACACACAACCATGCTATGATACCCATAACAATATTATGGTCCTCGCAACAATATAATCATTCACACACAACCATACTATGATCCCCACAACCATATTATTATTCACATTCAACCATACTATGATCCCCACAACCATATTATGATCCTCATAACCATAGTTTGTTTAACGTACAACCATAGTATAGTACTCACAACCATAGTATGACTTACGCACAACCATACTATGATCGACAAAATTGTTTGTAAAGACTGGAATACGTTGTTATTCAACAATAAACAATTTTATTAAGTATGTTATGTAACAATAGGAGTTGTTGTTGTTGTTGTTGTAACAACAATATATTTATTTTGAAGTCTTGTTCGTCTATGGGGGATCTGCTTCGATATCCAGGTGAAGGAAACGCGCCATTTGAACTGGATGCGTCCACAGAGACCTGGGGGTCAGCTGAGTGGGCTTGGCCGGACAATTGAAGAGGTGCAGTACATCATGTGGTCCCTGATGGCAGGCGGGACAGATGTCCGGAACGTTAGCATCAATTCGTGCCCAGTAAGAATTGAGGCGGCTGCACCGTCCAGATCTCAGCTGCGCCAGAAACACGCGTGTCTGTCGAGGTAGTACCTTCTCTTCAGGTGACATCTCCTGGGGATGTTCCCCTAGCACTACGTTCTCTCTATAGCTTGATACTGCTGCTGCGACTTTATCGGCGTGAATGTTGTTCAGACCTGTCTGATAGTTTCGATGATCTAAAGGTTACCTCTTATACCGCTGGACCTCTCTCTCTAGATCATGAAGAACGTACCTGATCTGCCTGGGCGGAGGCATCCTGTTCAAGAGATGGTGGTTAGGATGACTGCTGCGAAAATAGCCTAGCAGGTATTGCTTAGACAACAGGAAATTGTGTCTGCGCACGGTAAGGACCTTCGTCTCCTCATGTAGATGGTCCTCAGAGGACATAAGAAGACACCCTGTTGATGTTCTAAGGGCGGCATTCTGGCATGTCTGAATTTTCTTCCACTGCGTCGTACTCACGTTCGCCGACCATACAGGTGCTGCGTAGTTTGCTACAGACCGACCTAACGCTTTGTAAGAGGTCAACAAGGTTTCTTTGTCGGCTCCCCAAGTACTGCCGGCAAGTGACTTGAGGACCTTGTTCCTACTTTTGAGTTTATCGCAGATAGCTGTAGCATGTGCAGAGGATCTAAAAAGGCTGCCCAATGTGACCCCAAGGATTTTGGGGTAGTTGGTGGTCGGGATGTTGACGTCATCGACTTTCACATTGAGTGACAACCGCACCTCTGCGGTCCAAGCAGTAAACAGTGTGGCTGATGATTTGGAGGCGGATAGTTTCATATTCCTCGCAGTGAAGAAACGTGCTAAGTCAGTGAGGTAATAGTTGATTTTCTCGCAAATGTCATCCACTTTAGGTCCTGACGCCAGAATTGTGCAATCGTCAGCGTACGACACAATTTCAACGCCGTCTGGTGGTGCAGGAATTTTAGAGAGGTAGAGGTTAAACAGAGCCGGGGATAAAACTCCACCCTGGGGAACTCCTTGTTTAACTCTACGGGGCTTCGACTTTCTGTCTCTAAATTCTACATATGACTGGCGCCCACACATATATTTTACGACCCAACGTTTCAAACTGGGCGGAAGGGACGTTTCTTCAATGTCCTCGAACAGAGTGGCATGATTGACCGTGTCGAAGGCTTTTGTGAGGTCAAGAGCCACGAGGACCGTCCTGTCGTTAGGCTTGTTCTGGTTAAGGCCGCGACTTATACGTGTGGTGATGGCGTGTAAAGCAGTTGTTGTGCTGTGCTGCTTGCGGAATCCATGCTGATGATCAGCACTAAGAAAGTGTTCGATCAGGCTGGGGAGGAGCAGTGCTTCAAGCGTCTTTGCTACTGGAGAAAGCAAGGAGATCGGCCTGTACGAATCTCCTTTACTTGCGTCTTTGCCTGGCTTCAGTAGCGGGACCACTCTGCTCATTTTCCAGGCATCGGGAACTTCGTGAGTGGCTAGCGACAGATTGAGCACTTTGGTCATGTACTCTACTCCCGGAGTATCCAAGTGCTTTAACATCAGCATTGAGATTCCGTCCGGACCCAGCGCCTTTGATGACTTTGCGCTGCGGATGACATGGGCAACTTCGCCAACGGTAAATTGTGGTGGTGCCTCTTCGACTCGGAGAGCGCGGATACGACGCAATACTCTCCTTTTCGCCTTATCACTCTCTGGGTGCTCAATAAAAAGCCGGTTAAAATAACACGCGCACCGCTTCGGATCTGTCACTGTTCTATCACCGAACGTGACAGCTGTCCGATCATCCTTCCTTACAGGGTTAGAGAGTGATTTGACCGTTGTCCACAACTTACCAATTCCGGAACTCAAGTTGCACTGCTTTAAGTGGTCTAGCCATTTGTTCCGCTTATATTCGTTGACCAACCTACTGATCTCGGAGTTGAGATCCCTAATTCTAGGGTCAGTAGGATTGGAGCGACGAATGTCATCACGCTCGTCTGCGAGTCCCGCTGCCTCTGCTGGGAAGTTTGGTCGTACTTCGGGTATTCGACCAGCAGGGATATGGCGAGCGGCTGCTGCGTTGATGATGGCCCGGAACTTTTTCTCGGCTACCCGAACTTCCGACGGAATAGCTAGATTATTAAAGCTGCGGTTGGTGGCTTCTCTGAAGGCCTCCCAATCAGCCTTTTTTTGATTGAGAAACGTACGGCGTTCAGAGGTTATGAAATCGGGTGGTCTATTAATGGAGAGAATTATGGGAAGGTGGTCCGATCCTAGTGAGATGACGGGTTGCCAGGTGACGTCGTTGATCAGGCCAGGCGATGCCAAAGTGATATCTGGCGAGCTATGGCAATCGCCCATAATCCGCGTGGGGGCGTCCTCATTCACTGTGCAGAACGTAGAGCTATCAATTTGCTCTGCCAAAGCTATGCCCCTCTGGTCGTTGTCTAGGAGAGAATGCCACAGTTCGTGGTGAGCATTAAAGTCTCCTAGGACCAAGCGGTTATTGCCTTGTAGCAAATTGCTAATGTCTGGCAGATAACGCGGGACACAGCTACCAACCGGAGGGATGTATACGTTGTACAGCTCTATTTCGGCAGTTCCAGACTTGACTGCTACCCCCATACATTCCATGTATGGGTCTCTAGAGTCAAGCTCAGGCGAAATAGGTCTGTACTGCACAGAATGGTGTAACAGGAAAGCAAGTCCCCCACCTCCACTTCTGGTGCGATCCTTACGTAGCACGTTGTATCCGTCACAACTGTGCAGGCTGCAGGTGGCATTCAGCTTAGTTTCTTGGATCGCGGCGACCATGATGTTTCTAATATATGTTTTTTGTTCGTCCAACAATAGGAGTGATTTATTTAACAGTAAAAAAATCACTTATTAAAAATATTTTAGTTATACTAATCGGTAGTTTTTTTTTTTAAAAAAAATAATTTTTATTACTATAATTGCGTAAGAATCGTAAAAAAAACATTGTCAAATTAAAAAAAAAACATCAAGGTTTTGCCGGTATGATTGCCGTAATTATGTTATTGTTAACATAAAATCGATGAAAACAATACTTTTGTCCCACCAACTATATTTATATTGTTGCTACAACCATATTTTTATTTTTAAATTTGGCAACAATCCTCTTTTTACATTTCAACAATATTAATATTGCCGCAATTTTACTATTGTCAACATGCAATTCAAAAAACAATGCTATGGTTGCGACGAACATACTTTTATTGCAGAGAACATACTATTGTTGCCGTGACCATATAGTAACCATATTTTTTCTCTGCGTGTACTAAGTAATATTTTTTAATGTTGGCCGCAACTACGCCTCAGGGTTTCCGTTTTGAGGGTCGAATTTTGGATGACTCGTTCGAGCATTTCGACCGGTTTGGCTTAAATAACACGCGTAATGTTGGCTTCTAAAACCTGAACCGTGGCTGGTTTGTCAGCATAGACTTTGGACTTAACGTAACACCAAAGAAAAATGTCTAAAGGTGTGATGTCACTTGATCTAGTTGGCCGCCTAGATCAAGTGCCATCACACCTTTAGACATTTTTATTTTTTTTAACCTGTCCAAAACGTGAAATTGGCTGCTTTTCGAAATGACCTCGCAATAGATCCATTGTTTGAGCAGCTGTATGGCAAGTGGCACCGTCCTGTTGAAACCAAGTGTCGTCAAGATTAAGGGCAAAAAGATCGCGCTATCGAGCACCATTCACGGTTACGTTCCGGCCATCATCATTTTTGAAAAAATATGCACCGATGATTCCACCAGCTTATAAACCGCACCAAAGCGTGGTTTTCTCTGGGTATAATGGCACCTCTTGAATCTCTTCTTGTTGCTCTTCAGCCCGAATGGGGCAATTTTATTCACTGACTTTGCCGTTGAACCAGAAATGACCTCATCACTGAACAAAATTTTGTTCGAAAACAGCGGATCTGTCCGTTTCTCACCGAACGCTCATTGCCATAATACAGTTGCAAACATTTGAAGGTAATTATTTAAAAAAAGAGCTGGGAAGAGTGAGTTGTATTTTCGTGGGCAATTGTGTGAAGAAAACTTGAAAAGTAAGGTTTACAACAGTAGTTCTCATTCGTTTGTGGAGAGCCTGGCCTTATAGAGTTCGGTTTTACTTTCAACAATTGCAGCAAGGCTTTCTGAAGAGGGTTGTCACGGACCCGAAATCATGATAAAAGTAGTGTGCAGACACGAAAATCAATGTCACTTTGCCATTTTGTTAAAAACTTGTATTCTATTTAAATATAGAAGCAAGAGGTCTTGAGCCGGTTTAATCCCTGTTCAAAAATAAATGCCATAAAATTTTCTTTCAAATAACCAATAAAGATTCCACACTTTATTTGAATTTTTATATTTTTTTGTTCTGAATATATACCTCTAGTTGGATCACCTTATAGTTCTCATTTTCTGTTTTGAACTTTACTATATCTTAGACCGTGTAGCAGAGATTTTCCACCTTCCTAATGCCTGTTAATATTTAAGCCATAAGAAAACGTTTCTATGACAGAGCCGGCTCTAATTTCGCATGGTTCGCTACGTGGGACAATAGCCAACCAATGTAAAATTGGTCCATATATTTCAATTTTTCCTGAAGCTTCCCTGCAAAGCATACTCCCGAATTGAGATACTGCCTACCTAAAAACCACATTTTATTCCTTTACATCCTCAAATTTTGTTGCAAAAGTTTGGATTTTATACAAATTTCGCACGCAGCATTTTAAATTAAGTGTTTTCATATAGCCAACATACAGGCCTACCTGACTTAAGGAACAACACATGAATTGGACTAAGTTAGACTTAGATGATTATAGTAAATTCCCAAAAGAACGGCGCTCGTAGGTTTGAGTTATTTTTATGGGATAAGGGTGTTTTTATATTGCATCCATATCAAATAAGTTAAAAAGTAATAAATATTTCTTCGTTTTGCCGAATTTTCGTGCTTAGTTGTGTAAAGTACTTAAAAAAGTATAGCGTTTTCTTTTCCATAGAACATTTTAACATCCTATCTCTAAGATTGGAGTGTCAGTGTCGTCATTTTTTTTGAAAAAGTTAAAAAATATTGTCCAATTTACGAGTATTTTTTAAAATTCTATAGATGTCATTAAGTGAAAAAGTGATAATGCCTTCCAAAAACTCAACATCCTTTAAAATTTGCGTGGCCAGAATAGAAGTGTTCCTATATGTTCGCTATACCGCGTCTCACAGCGGTCCCACTTTCCTCGCCCCACACTGTACCTTTGGGACATGATATCAGCAGCAGCGCCTGTCAGCATTGATTGATGTTCAGTAGATTCGACATATCTGTAACAAATAATATTTATTTTCGGATTATTTACACGTTGTAATGAGTGCACTTTTAACATTTGCCCATTCGTACTGTTCACATAATCAAACTCTTATACGGCGATAAGCGATTAACTGTTATAAAGTATAAATTCATCCCAGCGGCCCCAGAGGCAATCAGACGTGCTTGGACTTTCGCAAAGTAACAAACATTCGTTTTTTTAACAACACAACCGACGTTATGAATTTGCAACTGGTTATTGGACTGACCATCTTGGCGGTAAGTATTTCCCAGCCGACATCTGTAGGAATGTCATATATAATTGTGCTTTGCCAAAATAAAAGGTTTCCTCGGCTCGAGTGGTACGTGAAGCCCCCAAAGAAGAAAGTTTTATGGAAAAAATCGAAAGCGGCCTTAAGGATGTTGAGAAAATAGTCCTCGATGTTACCGGTGCTGCCAACACAGACGAACTGAAACAAAAAGCCGAACAACATCTTGAGGTGGTCGTAAATCAATTTCATTCCTGGACCGATAAAATCAAACAGGAGGTAAACAAAATCCCTAGCATTTACTGGTTGTACTTTACTCCTCATCAAAATAATTCTTCTAATTCTAACAGACCGACCACCTGAAGGAAAATGATATGGTCAAGGAACTGCGCTACACCATCGAACAGGGTGTTGGGGAAATTAAGGACAAGGTGGATAAGAGAATTGCCAAATTCAAAGAGGAACAGCCTGAGACTTACAATCAAATTTCTAGTCACGTTGAAACCGTGAAGAACGCTTCGTCGGCAATTGTCACGAAAATCGAAGAGCTGGCCCATTCTGAGGATGCTACACGTCTGAAGGAGTCTTCGCTGAAGTTCATCGACGATATAAAGAACAGTTTGTTGGATGTTGCGACAAAAGTGAACGAGGAGGAGAAAAAAGAATAAATACTTAGGGTTCACTGCAAGGATTTTGAGCCTGAGGGAATATAAATCGAGGTAGCCACAATAAAAGCTTAGCTTACACTTGTTATGAACTCTGGTATAACTAAGAAATGGAATTTATTTCGCACGGAATTTTATGTTCCCTTGGAACCGCATTAAATACAAGAAACCTGGAAATAATTTTTAACACATTGTCTGATTTGTTTTATTGTTAAACTAAGGGAAATAAATCGTTAGAAGGAATAATTAAATACCCTGCAGTTTTTCCAAATTTATAATTTTAGTATGATCAGAGAAATTTACTAGCAAAGAAAATTATTTTACAACAGGGTGATTTATAGAAATTAAATTAGAGTCCAACTTTTAATCCAATGACAAAATTATCTGTGTGAACACGCAGAAAAAAAGTATGGTTGTGGTGACAATATTTAAAGACGATCATACTATTGTTGGGAATATGGTTGTGACACAACAATATTATGATCTACACTATGATCCCCACAACCATATAATGAGCCACACTCAACCATACTATTATCCCCAAAACAATATTATGATCCTCACAACAATATTATCTTTCACATATAACCATAGAATGATCCTCGCAACCATAGTATGATTCACTCGCAACCATATTATGATCCCTACAACCATAATATGATTCCACTCAACCATACTATGATATCCAATTTTTTTTTGGGATTGCGTTATGTTATTATTCAACATAAAAGATTCTTATTAAACATTCGAAGACAGTCGAAAAGACTTTTAGTTGCAAGTCGTGGTGATGAATGCTTCTTTACCATCCGTAGACCCTAAGTGATGAACGTGATTAAACCATGATGAATGGCTAAATACTTAAGTGCAGGCAGATTTTACATAAACGAGAACCAGTCGGCAGTAGAGTATCCCACCGAACAAAGTAAACACAATAAAAATACCACACACTGCCTTCCATTTGATGTTGTTTTTACTTATATAATGAACAACCACCATGCACTGTATCGTGTGTGTATGTTTTATTTTGGTATACCAAAAAAAAAAACACACAAGTCCGCTGCCACTGTGCAGGCTCAAATGCATAAAAAAATATTTTCAGTTAACAAAACTATTTTGTGAATTTGTTTCAAAACGTACCATAAATATTTACTTACTTAGGCTGGCTCCAAAACCTTTTGTTGGTCCGGGCGTGCTCAATAAATGATTTATAAGCACTTCGTTTTCGGCTTGCTTCCTACATTTTGTAATCCCAAGAACCTTAGCATCACCTCTACATGGTCTTCCCTGTCTGTCTCTCGGTTTGTCCAACTCCTTTACCTTACTAACTGAACGCTGGGCCGTAGATTTTATAAAGGATTTTTCTCTCAAAGACTGCCAGTACACTTTTATCCGCTTTTGAAAACACCCATGTTTCGGCGCCGTAAAGAAGCACAGGTAGTATCAGTTTTCGTTTTTCGAGAGAGGGTTTTGGTGATAACCTGTTTACCAAGCCGAAAATCACATCTACTCGTATTTGCCAACACGATACCTTATTTTATTTTAGTGGTGACATCGTTTTATTGGTTTATGGCGGATCCGAGTTATACAAATGTCTCTACTACTTGGATGTTGGAACTACGTGGCCGAAACAATCTCGCCTTTTTTTCGTCGCGGCGGATCTCTGGCAGTTGCCAGCATTATTTCGGTCTTGCCCTCATTTACCGTCGGACCCGTCTTAGAAGCCTCTAATTCAATCTTTGAAAACGCTCCAGTTACATCTGGCTCTTTTTCACCGGGAATGTCAATGTCTTGTGAATACGCGAGAAGGATGGGCCCTTAGTGGTATTTATGCCCGTTTTATTAATTTTTATGTTTTCTCCATTAATATGTTCAAGAATTTAAAGGATTACCTGCCTTCCTTTCTGAAACCACTTGTTATAGTGAATGGTTTGAAGAGGTCCAATTTTAACTGAGGATTTGGTGCCACTTAGTGTCATTCTACAAAGGCGTATAAGGTACAGGGTATCCGCCGGGAAGGTATACTACTTTGTTTGCAGTGCGTTTTGGTCCATGCTTGGGCCTATCAGCTGCAGACCCTATTTCTTCGAAATCATCTACTACAGGATAAATAGTGCGTTTGGTTGGTACCTCGTTTCTCCCAAAAATTTCACGTAACTTTCTCAACGTCACAATACTCTATGATTGATTTTGATAAGTTGTTTAAATGATTAAAACTCGTTGGTTTATCGAATATTTTTCCACAATACATTTGCCACGTCTCTACTTCACGACTGCCAAATATGAACTGTCAAGCCCAATGTTTACCAAAATGGCGGCAAAACAAAGTAGTGGTTTCAAATAGTTTATTTCTTATAGGAGTGCCGAAAGCAGCCTTACAGCCGACGAAGAGGCGGTAAGTATGCTTTTCGGTAAGTATTATTTGGTCGATTCTTGATTAATTCGGCCTTAGTTATAAGGTTGGATCAGATCGCTGTGGTTTCAATCTTCGGACACAAGTTCGGTTTTCCGGATAGTGCAAACTATACGATGCATTCACCTATTCATTTCGTCTTTTACGGGCTTTACTCCGACGGAATACTGTAGGCTCCTGCAGCTATGTTGCTCTTAAGCCGGATTTTTCGCTGTTTTTACCTCTTCCTGAGACCATTTTTCTTTTGTGCTTGAGTAGTGTAGCGACTGTGCAGGGCATAAAAGTTTCGGCCTGGTCGAACTTTACGACGTTTTACTAGTTTCTTACTACATTTTTTTTAAATCATAAAACAAAAGATTTCAAAATAAATCCCGATTTAAATATCCGAATTATATTTCGGTCCAATATAAAAATTGTTTTAAGGGGGCGTGTCACTTTGTTTTATATCCTGCTCTGTTTTCTTTCGATTCCAACATCGTGTATACCAACAAGACTTGGGACTTAAATTCAGAGCTAAGTAAGGAAATTCCACTGTTTCTAAATTGGCATGAATCTGAAATATACTTATAGATATTTCAGATTCATTGTGATGGTTTTATTGGTATGGCCGATCAATTAGTTGTGCCTACAATACGATGATCATATTTATCATGTTTTGGTATGTCGAAAAAATTTGGTGATTGCAAACGAAATTCTTTTTTTGCAACGGAATATTAGTAGTTGCAAACGATTTCCGACCAATTCTCTGTGTGTAATACTGTAATAAGTTATAGAAAAAATTTGTATCGGAAAAAGGACTCTGGAATTAAAAAAAGAAAAAATGATGAAAATATCTAAAATTTAACGAAAAAATAACGAACAAAATTCACGATTTCCTAATATCTTTAGCATAGAAACAAATTTAAATATATTTAATTTAAAGTTCAAATACTGGCACCTTTTTATTGTATTTGGCAACTTAGTTGACTAAAAGTTTAAAATTAAAAATGAAAGGAAATTCTATTAGTAATAATGTTTGGAAACTGCTCTAGCTCACATATGCAGTTATTGTAGGAATCGGTCTCAAACACATTAATCTTCCTTCCTAGAGCGGCAACTTTTGTAACTTTTTGTTGAGAAACTCTACTTATAGATACATTTTTAGATTTATGAGAAATTTTCCCTTTTCCAGGATGCCCATATATCCCCGAACGTTACGGAATGGTTTTTGGGTCCCAGCCAAAATAAAATTGATGTCATATTCACAAAATTTCGGAGTCCCTGGCGTCTATATAAGTTGTTCCGAATGCCAAATCTTAAATATAGGAACATATTTGTATATGTTAGAGAATTTCACTGTTTAGGGAAGGGTTTCCCTAATCCCTAAATTAGGAAACGGTTTTTGGGCCGAACGGTTCATAGACCACGCACATCGGTGCCTCTTATTCAGCCGACCAACCAACAACAACCCACAGTGGTTGGAAAACAAATATTTTTGAAATGCCAATCTAGTGCCAAAATGATTCTCGTTTAATTTATATTAACTTTCAATAAGTCACTACTCCTGAAGAAGCTGGAAACGATGAGTTAAAATGCAGTAAATTGGTTTATTTTCATTCTCATAATTTGACCAAATAGCCCGATAAAATCAAGTGTCATAGAAAAATAACAAAATTGTTCCGAAAGTAAAACAATGACCGTGTTCTATTGGCAACTCGCTTAAAAGGTTGCTAACATGATAACTGTACACTAGAGCGTACCAGGTTACAAGTAAAAAAAAAAGTTCGCCGTACACCTTCGAATATGAAATATTATTGAAAGGTAGTTTCAAAAAAAATTTTTATTTTTTTATGCCGAACGTTTTTACATTTTTCTATATAACTTCTGCATTTATAAACGGATTTTAAAGTGTGATACATCGATGTTTTTGTCTCGACGAGGCCGATTTTTTTGTCTTTGAAGTCATTGAGCTCAAGCACCCCGCGCGAGCTTTAATTTTCTGATATTAGAGTGGTACATTAGGGTAGTAGCAACTGAGATATGATGGGTAAGTACCAGAAGGGGGTGCTTGAGCTCAATGACTTCAAAGACAAAATTTTTTGGAAGAAGAGTTATCCTATAATCCGCTTTAGCGATTATCGAGCTTGGTTATTACTTGCTTAATTTTTTCTACAATTTGCAAATTTTCAAATCAAACGGTGTATGATGCCTAAAGACAATCAGTTTTTGTACTTATATACAAAAAATTTCCCAAATTTCTCGTAAATTTCTGAAATCGCATTAGCGACCACTTACTCGTTTAATCAGTGAGTACCAAAAGAACAAGCCTAATATAATTGTTGTTGCAGTAGATCCATGTTAATTCAAACAACAATGGGTTAAGTGCATTCAAGTTGCCAGGCACATTTCTGGACCTCTAGCAGAATAGGTGTGGTGTAGCAAAGCAGCGATGTTAGCTTCCTTGGGAGTAAACAAATTATAATGCTCGCCCAAACCACATTTTTTATCCAATTTTGATGACATATGTCTTTGTTTTAAAGCTCTAGGCACTTCCTACAGAAAATGTGTATACCGATTTTTTAAAAATTGCACCGAAGAGTGGATGCTATACTACTTACTAGGGACATAAATACTGTTACACACGTTTTATGCTGTAAAATAAAAATAAATTTATTAAATATTTTTTAATATATTTATTGGTGTATATTGTATCCAAAAAGAATCTACTTATTCGAAATTTCCGCCTTTTGCCTTTACACACGCCTTAAGTCGCACTGGCCACCTATCAAATGCTGCACGAACCTCGTCCATTGGAATATTGGCCTCAGCTCGAACTAAAGAAGTCTTAAGAGATCCAACCTTGTCCTTTAAAACCGTTCACAATTTGTAATCCAATGGATTCAAATCTGGACTGACTGAGGCCAATTTTTCGTAGGAAATGAACGCTGGCAAATTGTTTCGAAGACAGGCCTGGGACGTTTTAGCCTTATGGGCCGGCGCAGAAACCTGCTGGAAAGTCCATGGCTGGTTTTGGAACAGGGAATTGTTAAGAGGCTTCACAACAGCTTCCAAAACGGTTTCTTAGTAAACTTTGGCCGATGCTTTGGCTCTTTGTTCGCAGAAATGCAGGTCAGAGAGACACACCCCACCAAACCCTGACTGAAGCTGGGTGATGACCCTTTTGAACCCTTGGGATCAGTTTAGATGCTTCCTTAGATGACCGCGCATACACTCTATCATTTTGCTTGTTAAATTTTTCCTGAACGGTAAAATTTTTTTCATCGGTGAACAAAATATTTCTGTGCAAGTTATCAGCGTGCTTCACCAAAAGACGTTTGCATTTTCCAATCCCATATTTTTTTAAAGCTGCAGTCAATAAATGTCCGGTGCGCCGTTTGAAAGTCCCAAGTCTTTTTTAATGATTCGACTCATGGACTTTTGCGTGATATTCATCTCAAGGGCCATGATTTTCTGTTTTCGGAGCGGATTTCTGTGAATTCTTGATTTAACAGCTTTGATGACATGCGGTGTTCGAACAGAGCGTGGGCGGACCGACGGTGGCGGTCTTTTACATTTCCAGTCTCCTCAAACAGTTTTATGCATCGGTAGACGAACATGCGGCTAATCCCTAGTGGCAGGAGCGTGTTGAAAACATGGGTTTTTTTCATTTCACACTTGAAAAGCGCTATTACAGCGATACGGTTCTCATTATCTGACCACTCCATGATGAAAGTTGAAGCAATTTTAAAATCCCGTTACAGACTAACGCTATTGAGGTTAGCTTTCAAACCCATATGACATTAACGGGGTATGTTCAGTTCTACTATTGAAATCGGTGTGTTCAATGTTGTATCAGTGTTTATGACCTTGCTAGGTATACGAGTATACGAGTAAGTAGTAAAAGAGTCAAAAAAAATTTGGTTTAGACCATTCTTCGTCCCTCAAAGGGGAACTTTTTCTCCTTTTGTTAGTCAATTTCCAATACCAACCGATCTACAACCATAAGGCATGTATTTGGGGAGTTCTAAACCTCTACCACTTTTGGTTAGGACTGAATCGTGCTTCCTACAGGCAGACAAACGGACAGGGCTAATTTGTCTTAGATTTTTAAGATGATCTCTAATATATATAATTTAAAGGGTCGCAAATAAGTTTTTCGAGATGTTACAAACAGAAAGACAAACTTATAGATACTTCCATCCCATGGGAGAGAATAAAAATTGATTATTATGTCTAGTTGCTCAAGAGTTCTATGCGCCCAAAGTTGCTGCTTATCATCAAGAACCGTTTTGAAGCGTTAAATCGTTAAAAGCCAGACATAGTTTGCTCTGAAGCGATAATTGTGTCTGCGAACTCAACGAAGAACATGATTTAGAAACTGCATATCAATATTATCGCTGCTGTTTCGATGTCATAAGTTTGAATTTCGAGTAAATAGTTTTAATACTAATTGAAACTGGCTGCAGTCTCCGGAAATAAAGTTAAGATTGTGAGGAAAATCGTTGGAAGAGACAACAATGACACTAGCATTGATAACATCCAAACGCACATAACATTTTACCCTATAAATGTGTTTCGCTACTATACAGGGTGATTCATTCACGACTGGACAAATTCCTTGGCTCATTTAAAGGAAAGGTAAGAGGTTGGGCTTTCTTAAAAAAACAAAACAAAAAAAATCCAACCACACATAGCAAGTTTACCCAGCACCCTCCGACCACCAATCCAAAATTTTTTAAACCGCTGCCATTTACCCTTCCCTTGTATTTTGGGCATGATCGTAGATGGACATATTTTTATGAAATGAGCCAAGGAAACGCTGGTGAAGTTTGTCCAGTCGCGAATGAATCACCCTGTACATTCTTAAATACGCCTTTTTCATTTTTGATCTCACATACTAACGACTGACTTTAAAACCAATAAAAAAAATACAAGTTGAGTGGTTTCAAATATAGGGTGATCCATCTAGATGTAATTTTCAGAACAAAAAAAAATTTAAAATTCAAATCAAGTGTGGAATATTTATTGGTAATTTAAAATGACATTTTATGGCATTATTTTTTGAATATAATTTCCTTCAAATGTTGGCCGCAACTACGCCTTAGGGTTTCCATTCTGAGGCTCCAATTTTGGATGACTCGTTCGAGCACTTCGACCGATATGGCTTTAAGGACACGCGTAATGGTGGCTTCCAAAACCTGAATCGTAGCTGGTTTATTAGCATAGACTTTGGAGTTTACGTAAATCCAAAAAAAGGTTTAATATCACTCGATCTAGGTGGTTAACTCACCTGTCCAAAACGTGAAATTAGCTGCTTTTCGAAATGACCTCTCAATAGACCTATTGTTTGAGCAGCTGTATGGCGAGTGGCACCGTCCTGTTGAAACCAAGTGTCGTCAAGATTATGGGCTTCAATTTTAGGTACCAAAAAGTCCGATATTAAAGCACGATAGCGAGCACCATTCACGGTTACGTGCCGGCCTTCACCATTTTTGAAAAAATATGCACCGATGATTTCATCAGCCTATAAATCGCACTAAACCGTTGTTTTCTCTGGGTATAGTGGCACCTCTTGAATCTCTTTTTGTTGCTCTTCAGGCCAAATGTGGCAATTTTGTTTATTGACTTTGCCGTTGAGCCAGAAATGGGCATTATTACTGAACAACATTTTGGTCGAAAACAGGGGATCTTCCCGTTTCTCAGTGAACGCTAATTTTTATAATACACTTGCCAACATTTGAAGGAAATTATTTTCAAAAAATAAATGCCATAAAATGTCCTTTCAAATTACCAATAAAGATTCCACACTTGATTTGAATTTTTATATATTTTTTGTTCTGAAAAAATGCCTCTAGATGGATCACCCTATATATAAAAAAGAATAACTCGATGACGAAAATTTAAAACCTTACCAAGCCGCTTTTACCTGAGTCCCACATCACATTAAGGAACATCCCATTAAGGAACAAGGGGAAACTTCTCCCAAATCAGTAAGCTGTTTCCGCGGTCTACTGCTAAACGCCGGTTCCAAGCGGCAAATGCATTTTAAAGAGTAGTTTCTACATGGGTCATGGATTAATCTTTTTGTCGAAAGTCGCCGGAATTCACGCGGTGGAAACCCCTTGCTGAAAAATTGTTAGATGTTCCTAACCGAAATCGAACCTAGATTTACTGGTATGATAGTCATACACTTTAGCATCACTTTATGGCGGCCTACAGCCAAGGCCCTCTTTGGCCCATTTTTTTTCTGTCGAAAAATGTCTCGACAAAGCTTTCAAATTAAATCGTCTTAAGGTGAAAGCGACTAAACCGACGAAAACTTACGAACTGTTTTTCTAAGGCTCAGTTTACCTTGAGAGGCAACATAGGCTCAGGTTTAAGCCTATTTTTTCATGTTTATTCTCTGTTAAAGATAATACGAGTAAAAAGCTGTACCATAATATTTCTGTAATACTTTTAACACGTCATAAAAAATTCTTGAGAATAGATTGTTTAACTAAAACATTCGCTACCCTAGAGAGTGAAGCAGATTGCCGACTGATGCCTACAACATAAACCACCAGTCAGAAGGCAACACAGTCCACTTATAGCATTTGCTTATTCAAAATTTGTACAATCAATCAAAACTTCACAGCCCCACAACCTACCCCAACCAATTATGAATACGCTACAACCCAGACCCACTCTCTGACTACTGCTTAGGCGTAAATTGATACTGAACATTTCGAACACAAATTCGATTCTAAAGTGCCACATCTTGCACCTTGTATTTGTCATATCAACACATCAAGCTGAACTCTGTCCTCTCGGTGACAGTTTTATCAGCAAAACTTTTGTGTTTCACTTAGGCTAGCTAAGCCGGAAACATGCAGTGTGTTTTCTCTACTCAACGTAGGCTTATCATCATCTAGTCAACCTATCCCATTCGAAAGAACGAATAAAGAATTTGAAAAACTACGGCGCAGATTTCAGAGTCGTACAGTTAGAACTTAAAATGAGTATGCAGACCGACGAAAACTAAAAAGACAAGTTTAAGTCGTTATCATAAAAAAATCAGTCTACTTGGAAGACAAAAAAGAACACGAAAATGATTTTTAAAACATTGTCGTCTGATTAATTTTCAAGATAGAATTTTTTTGAATTTTTTTACGATTTTTGTATGAGATGTCTCAGCCAGCTGTCTCCCAAAAGCTTTTACCGCTTTGATCAAGAGTGGTCCCAAATGCACGCAGAAAAAAAGTATGGTTGGGGCAACAATATTCGAAGAGCACCATACTATTGTTGGTTATATGGTTGTGGCACAACAATATTATGATCATCACAACAATAGAATGGTACACACACAATATGATATGAAAATTGATTTTTTAACCTTAGGTCCCTTTCTCTATGCACTGTCACATATACTTAAGTGCAGGCAGATTTTAAATAAACGAGAACCAGTCGATATTAGAGTATTTAACCGTACAAAGTTAAGACAATTAAAATCGATCGAACTACCTTCCGATTGTTGTAGTTTTTTTTAATGGACAACAACCATTCACTGTATCATGTGCATGTGTTTTTTTGTATATCAAAAAACAAACGCACACACATGCATGTATGCTTTATAAAACCTGTTTTGTAAAGTTCATAGTCGCAATCATACTGTATGATTTCCGTAATCATATTATTGTTAACGTAAATTTTAAACAGCAATACTTTTGTAGCACCAACCATGTTTATATGGTTGCTACAACCATATTTTCATTTCTAAATTTGGCAATAATACTATTGTTACATTTCAACAACAGTAATATTGTCACAATCATACTGTTGTCAAAATGAAATTCATAAAACAATACTATGGTTGCGACAAACATGCTTTTATTAAAGAGAGCGTATTATTGTTGCGGTGACCATAGTGTAACCATATCTTTTCTCTGCGTTTGGTTTTTTGCTGTCGGGTTTTCCGTTTTTTTTTGGTTGGTGTATGAAAAAGAAAATTTGCCGGTAAAAGCCCAAGGGATTAAAAAACAATAAAATTTCCTCAAGAATCTGAATACAATATTATTGGTCAATTATGTCAAGAAAATAAGGTCCTCTCTAGAGTGTCCAAAACAGAAACCGGTATACCGGTTCTATGTCCTCAGCCGAAGTCGGTTTTCCGGTTATTTGGTTGTTGTATGTAAAAGCAAAAAAAAAAAAAAATTGCCCACACGGAATACCATTTGTGTACCCTGCACCACACTGTAAAACAGGGAATTAGAGGTACATTTCCTGGCAAATGTTTGCAACTTTAAGTGTGCCGTTCAACTCAGAATCACCAGTTCATCTGCTGTCCACCAAAAGCCTGTAATCAAACTACATGTCGCAAGTTTTGTTCGATCTTTATAAAACTCGGCAGTTTTTTTTTTTAAAGACGGAAGCTGTTGAAATTGAAGAAAATCAGCTCAGATTACTTGAACACATATGTTTAGCCGATTTTATGACTTTACCTCTAGAAGCCACATATTAACATCCAATGTTGATGAAAGTTGGTACAGTTTCTAACGATCGATCAGTAACCAGCTCCGAAAAAATAGCATCAGTACAAAGATCTTGCCTCATTTTACAAACAACCGGTCCAGAACACCCACTTCAATTCCGATTTCATTAAATTCGGAATAGTATATACCGATAGACAAATAAATAATTAGTCCCCCACAAATGGGGTCGGGGCACAAAAACTGCTTTTAGTATATCGAATAACAATTACGTCAAAAATTTAACTTTTTAGCAATTTGGCTAAATTTGGGTGCCGGGTAAACAATGAAGTCTCACAAATTTATATGTGACTATATTCATGGGTCCAATAACCAATTGGCGCTGGATCAATTAGCTTATTTACACATCGGGGTCGGCCACGCCCATCTTTAGTTCTTTACTAGTTTATTTTTGAATAAAAAACATATCTTCAAAAAGGGTCACTCACTTTACTTTTGAATAGCAAAATATTTTCCAGTCCTAGGCAAAAGGATAGAATCGAAATTTCGGTTAAAGACGGTTTTTTACTTAAAGAAAACCCGACAGTCGTTTTTTTTAAAAGAAACAATCAATTTATTGAAGGAAACTTATTTCGTATTGTGGGCCTGTGGCGTGGTTTCCAAGATGGTGCGATTTAACACCGCTGGACTACCGTTTGTAGGGTTATGAGAAGTCGCTTGTATACGCAGATCAGCCCGACACGATTGACGCCTTGAAAGTGAATACTCGGAGCGTTGTTTGTGAGATAAGGCCTCAAATACTGCAAAAAGTGGTCCACAGTTGGGCTTCTCGGCTGGAATTTATTCGAGCCAGCTGCGGCGGCCACTTGCCCGAAATCATTTTTAAAACGTAATGACAAACCCATATCTTTCTATTAAAGCTAAATTCTTGGCAACAACATTAAATTATAGGCATTTTATTTCTTATTGAAAACTACACGTCTGAAGAAAAATAAACTTTGATCCATAAGTTCCCATAGGTCATATAACCAAGACCGTTTTGGAGGAGTTTAGTGCGTCTCCATTAACGATATCGGTTATTCGTAAAAATATGTTTAAAAATAATGAGGATATGTTGAGAAAATACTTAAAAGTGTATTTTTTAAGGAGGTCCTTTTCCCTTCAAGAAAAGATATTTTTCCTCTGGACCGATTGCACCCATTTAAAAGCCTAAGCAGTTTAAGACTACAAACCATGGGCAAAAATTAAGGGTCTTGCCTTTTTTTGCTTGACGACCATAATGCTTATAAGACAGAGATATAATTTATAGATTTTTTAAGGAGTTGCAAACGAAATGAAAAATTAAGTATAGACTTCATCCAATGGTGAAGAGTATTAAGCAAGTGGGTAAATGAACTTCGGCCGGCCCGGTGATTATGTACCCTACATTATAGACTCCGGTCGAATATGAAAATGTTGTCAAGTGGCATGGCACCGCCAAATTTTCTTTCAGGATGTGTTTCGATCCATGCCAGCATCATATATTTCAAATATTATCGTCCTATCTCTGTTCGTGAAGTCTTGCTGTTGTTAGTTTAGGGTTGTGTAGACGCCTCTTGGCCAATTTTACCATAACATGTTTTATTATAATGCTACGAGGCGACCGCAAAAGTAACTGGCCTAACATGAAAAGAACCGTTTTTTTGGAATTATTATTATTTATTTTTCAACATAATCTCCTTCCAGCTCAATACACTTCATCAAACGTTTTTCAAGTTTTTTAATTCCATCCGAAAAATAAGATTTTTCAAGACCTTCAAAATATGGCTCAGTTTCAGCAATAACATCGCTATTGGACGAAAATTTTTTGCCGCCGAAAATTTTTTTTAAATTTGGAAACAAGAAATAATCGGAAGGAGCTAAATCTGGACTATATGGTGGATGCGGAGCAATTTCAAATCGTAATTCGGCCAGTTTTTGTTGAGTTAAAAATGCAGTGTGTGAAGGAGCATTATCTTGACGAAAAATTTTTTTTTTCCTAAATGCGGTCGTTTAATCTTGATTTCTTCACTCAACCGATCCAATAATGCACAATAATATTAACTATTTATAGTTTTTCCTTTCTCAAGATAATCAATAAATATTATACCCCTTGCATCCCAAAATACTGTGGCCATTACTTTTCCTTTTCCTGCTGACTTAACAGTTTTCGCCTTCTTGGGAAGACTTTTACTAGCTTCTATCCATTGTTTTGACTGTTCTTTGCATTCAGGGAAGTAGTGATGGATCCATGTTTTATCAACAGTTATGAATCGGCGCAAGAACTCTATTGGATTACGCTGATAAATCGCTAAAAGCTCCTCGTAATTGGTTCAACGGACGATTTTTTGGGGCAAAGTCAACAAACGCGGCACCCATCTTGCGGATAGCTTTTTCATGTGGAGTCCATCATGTTAAATACTCCAAACTTGTATTTCGTGTATTTTAACCATATCAGCAAGTTCTCTGAGCTTTATTCGTCTATCTTTAGTCACTTCATTAAATATTTTTCTTATGTTTTCAATAGTAGTAGCAGTTTTCGGTCTTCCAGAGCGTTGTTCATCTTCCGTACTTGAACGACCCATTTTAAACTGTTGAACCCAGGATTTCACGGTGGAGTATGATGGTGCATTATCACCATGAACATAATCCAATTCATCTTTGATTAATTGTGGCGTATAACCTTTCATATAAAAGTGTTTAATTACCGTACGTAACTCTTTATTTTCCATTTTTTAAAAATTATATAACTTGTTTACTTCAATCACCTGTAACAAAGAAAATTATCATTAAATATTTCGGAAATTTTGACAGATGGCTTCTAAAAGATTGCTTTAAAGAAAAAAAAGTTGCTAGTAAAGCAGAAAATGTGGCAGGCCAGTTAGTTTTGCGGTCGCCCTCGTATAGTCCTTGATTTCATTCTATTAACATTTTATAACGACTTTCGCTATAAATGCGATTTTTGAGAGGGGCGTGGAATTGCCCACTTTTCCTTCGACATGTGTTTTGATCCATGCCAACATTAGGGGTTTTCTAGTGGTACTAGCTTTTAAAATGAGTAAGTGGCGATAACTTCTTTACGAAATTTTTTTAAAATTTCTTTGTAACACTAGATCTAATTGGCTTTATGCATCATTAGCCGTATGATTTAAAACTTTTAAAATTGTAGAAAAAAGATATTCATGAAATACTAACGGGTAGCCCAAATAAGAACAACTGATGTGAAACACAAATAACTTTTTTATTTTTTAACAAAACTTATTTTTTCTTTTTGCAGATTATAACTGAACTCTTGGAAATTTAAACTGAATACGTACAGTCCACAACAACGCATTAAAATTATCGATTTTTATTATTCTTCTCAACGATCAACTGTTCTGACGCAGCGAAATTATCGCCGTTTTTTTAACGTAAGATCAGCGCCCACATCTTCCATGATTACAAGTTAAGTTCGCCGTTTGAGTTACTGGGTTCAGTTGCTGACCGTCCAGGAAGAGGTGCTCATCGAAATATTCGTACTGAAGAGAACGTGGAAGCTGTGCAGCAGCCTTGCGCTAAAAAGAGCTAATGTCTGTATCGAGCAAAATGGTGGTCATTTGTGTGATGTCATATTTCACACATAGTCACGTTAAATTTCCATAAAATGTATTTAACATATAAAAATAAATCATTTCAAAAAACCGTTATTACAAGAGTTATACGTGTTTAACATCACTAGGTCTCATTTGGACCACCCTGTATAAGCGAGTAATAACCGAGCTTGCTTCAAATCGCCTTAGGCTATTCTTGAATAACTTTCTTCTTTAAAATTTAAATTATTCATAATAATCGGATTTTAACGCAAATTGTCTCTAGTTATCTGTAGCCAAAATCATTTTTATATAAGTTATTGCGTAAGCGACCTTCTAAGCGAATTGACAATAGAACACGGCCATTATGTGTTTCAAATATAAGCCTCATATCTCTAATAGTTCATGGGGTATTAAGTTTAGGATAAATGATTTTTCGAGTGGCTGGCGTAGTCCTTGTAAGGGACTCTTGACCTATCTGGCCCATTTTTAATACCAACCATTCGGTCCATCAACACATGTTTCTAAGAATATTTCAGCCACCTAGTTTCAATAGCGCGACCTGTTGACATGGATAGATCATCTTCGAATTTTACGACTATTCCGAATACACTTAGTAGGGACATAAATACTGTTACACACGTTTTATGCTGTAAAATAAAAATTACTGAATGTTTTTGGACCAAATATTTTTTAATATATTTATTGATTTATATTGTATCCAAAAAGCATCTACTTATTCGAAATGTCCGCCTTTTGCCTTTACACACGCCTTAAGTCGCACTTGCCAATCGTCAATAGCTGTACGAACCTCGTCGATTGGAAAATTGGCCACAGCTCGAACCAAAGCAGTCTTAAGTGATCCAATGTTGGGGTTTCTTTTGTGACAAACCTTGTCCTCTAAAACCGTCCACAATTTGTTATCCAATAGGTTCAAATCTGGACTGCCTGAGGGCCATTCTTCAGAGGAAGTAGAAGCTGGGAAATTGTTTCGAAGCCAGGTCTGGGACGTTTCAGCTAATTGGCCGGCGCAGAATCCTGCTGGAAAGTCCATGGCTAGTTTGAAACAGGAAATTGTTAAGAGGCTTTACAACAGCTTCCAAAACGGTTTCTTGGTAAACTTTGGCCGATGTTTTAACTCCTTGTTCGCAGAAATGCAGGTCAGTGATTCCATCGTAAGAGACACCCCAGCTGGGTGATGACCCTTTTCCACCATTGGGATCAGTTCAGATGCTTCCTTAGACGACAGCGCATACACTCCATCATTTTGCTTGTTAAATTTTTCCTGAACGGTACAATTTTTTTCATCCGCACACAAAATTTTTCTGCGCAGTTATCAACGTGCTTCACCAAAAGACGTTTGCATTTTTCAATCATATTTTTTTTTTAATAGCTGCAGTCAATATATGTCCGGTACGTCGTTTGAAAGCCCCAAGTCCCAAGTCTTTTTTAATGATTCGACTCATGGACTTTTGCGTGATATTCATCTCACGGGCCATGATTTTCTGTTTTCGGGGCGGATTTCTGTGAATTCTTGATTTAACGGCTTTGATGACATGCGTTGTTCGAACAGAGCGTGGGCGGCCCGACCGGTGGCGTCCTTTTACATCTCCAGTCTCCTGAAACAGTTTTATGCATCGGTAGACGAACATGCGGCTATTACCTTGTGGCCGAAGCATTTTGAAAATATCCCTTTTTTTCATTTCACACTTGAAAAGCGCTATTACAGCGATACGGTTCTCATTATCTGACCACTCCAGGGTGAAAGTTGAAACAATTTAAAATTCCCGTTACAGACTAGCGCCATTGAGGTTAGCTTTCAAAACACATATGACATTAACGGGGTATGCTCAGTTCTACTATTGAAATGTGTGTGTTCAATGCTGTAACAGTATTTATGTCCCTACTAAGTATATACCATATGGGGTCTCCGATGTATGACGGAATGACAAAGTAAATATACCCTCCATCCAATGATGGAGGGGAAAAAAGTCAGATGTGCACCTATTTTCAACTCCGGCAGTACAGTACTCTCGTATACTATAATTCATAAGCACATGTGGAAAGCAAGACTTTTGATCGTATCTATCGTAGGCACTCTAAATTGACTTTAATTGAATTTCTCCGTATATTGGGTGAGATCACTTTTAAAAATACTCGTAATCGATACATAATTTGACGACATACAATGTTTGTTATGACTGACGTCTTGATAAGATGATAAGACAGAGTATCGAAAAGAATTGATGCACCCTGTAGCACTCACTTTTGTTGCCGGGTAGAATAGGTCATTAGAAAAGTCCAACTAAGGCTTTTTGTATTTGTGGCATGATAAGAGATCGAATGGAGTACAGTCGTGTTGAAAAGACGAAGCGTACAGGTTGTGAGGCTGTGAAAAATGTTGCGGAAAGATTAGATGAAATATTGAAGTGAGTAATTATTCTGTCCTAGAGTGGTACAAAATCTGCATTTGAGTGGGTGTTATTAGAAGGGCGATGGGTTTAAAAAATATTACTACGACATCTCATAGTTATTCGTAACTCCTTTATAAACTGAATGTTTTAATCTGCCATTTAGATAAATGCATTTGAAAATGTTAGTCAGACGTTAAAAAAGGCCATAATGTGCTTTATCAATTTTCAAATGAAACATCAACTTACACTTCGTCAAAGCTCTGTAAGTGAAAGAGAGTTTTGACGAACATGAGTGAGTATTTTTCTAAGATCGTTGGCCAACTTTTTAAAACCGATACATTGCCTACGCTCCTTATCATACTATGGGTATTACAACGGGTATTGGAAACTAAAACCACAAATATGGACCTGATTAAAACCAACCTCTCGACCCCACCCGATTTCAGGTCCTACTGCCAAGAAATCTCATACACGATGCGATCTTGTTAAAAGAAACAAAATTAAATTGCAACATTCTTAAATTGGACCATATTGGTCCAAGTTTTCAAATAGCCACCACACAAAGTTCACTCCCGATTTAAGGACTTACCGCTCTAGAAGCCACAATTTAAGAAATAATTTAATCAATTTTTACGTGGTTAAATGAGACCAAATAGCCCATAGTTAAATGAGACCATATCCACTTATGTTTTCGTTAAACTATGTAAAGAAAGGTGCCGATTTGAACTTAAGGCATACCAATAATACCATGACTTTTCCAACTTCCCTTGTAGCTACTTAGTAGGGGCATAAATGCTGTTAAAACATTGAACACGCTCATTTCAATAATAGAACTGTACATACCCCATTAATGCTACCACTCCACTCCAGCTTAAAAAAAGGATTGAAAAAAGCAAACGTCTTTTGGTGAAGCACGCTGATATCCTGCACAGAAAAACTTTGTTCACCGTTGAAAAAATTTTAACCGTTCAGAAAAAATTTAACAAGCTAAATGATAGAGTGTATGCGGTCATCTATGGACGCATCTGAACTGATCCCAAGGGTGGAAAAGGGTCATCACCCAGCTTCAGTCATGGTTTGGTGGGGTGTCTCTTACGATGGGGTCACTGACCTGCATTTTTGCGAACAAGAAGTCAAAACATCGGCCAAAGTTTACCTAGAAACCGTTTTGAAAGCTGTTGTGAAGCCTCTTAACAATCCCTGTTCCAAAACCAGCCTTGGACTTTCCAGCAGGACTCTTTGCCGGCCCATAAGGCTAGAACGTCCCAGGCCTGGCTTCGAAACATTTTGCCAGCGTTCATTTCCTCTGAAGAATAGCCCTCAGGCAGTCCAGATTTGAACACATTAGATTACAAATTGTGGACGGTTTTAGATAACAAGGTTTGTCACAAAAGATACCCCAACATTGGCGATTGGCCACTGCGACTGAAGGCGTGTGTAAAGGCAAAAAGCGGACATGACGAATAAGTAGATTCTTTTTGAACACAAAATACGATGGCGACCGCAAAAGTAACTGGCCTAACACCACCGTTTTTTTTTTGGTATTATTATTATTTATTTTTCAACATAATCTCCTTCCAACTCAATACACTTCATCAAACGTTTTTCAAGTTTTTTAATTCCATCCGAAAAATAAGATTTTCCAAGACCTTCAAAATATGCCTCCGTTTCAGCAATAACCTCGCAATTGGACGAACATTTTCTGCCACCGAGAATTTTTTTTTAAATTTGAAAACAAGATATAATCTGAAGGAGCAAAATCTGGACTATATGGGGGATGCGGAGCAATTTCAAATCGTAATTCTGCCAGTTTTTGTTGAGTTAAAAATGCAGTGTGTGAAGGAGCATTATCTTGATGAAAAAGAACTTTTTTTTTCTAAATGCGGTCGTTTTATCTTGATTTCTTCACTCAACCGATCCAATAATGCACAATAATATTCACTATTTATAGTTTTTCCTTTCCCAAGATAATCAATAAATATTATACCCCTTGCATCCCAAAATACTGTGGCCATTACTTTTCCTGCTGACTTAACAGTTTTCGCCTTCTTGGGACCACTTTTACCAGCTTCTATCCATTGTTTTGACTGTTCTTTGCATTCTGGGATGTAGTGGTGGATCCATGTTTCATCAACAGTTATGAATCGGAGCAAGAACTCTATTGGATTACGCTGATAGATCGCTAAAAGCTCCTCGGAATTGGTCCAACGGGCAAAGTCAATAAACGCGGCACCAATCTTGCGGATAGCTTTTTCATGAAGAGTTCATCATGTTAAATACTCCAAACTTGTTTTTCGTGTTTTTTAACAATATCAGCAAGTTCTCTGAGCTTTATTCGTCTATCTTTAGTCACTTCATTAAATATTTTTCTAATGTTTTCAATAGTAGTAGCAGTTTTCGGTCTTCCAGAGCGTTGTTCATCTTCCGTACTTGAACGACCCATTTTAAATTGTTGAACCCAGGATTTCACGGTGGAGTATGATGGTGCATTATCACCATGAACAGAATCCAATTCATCTTTGATTAATTGTGGCGTATAACCTTTCATATAAAAGTGTTTAATTACCGCACGAAACTCTTTATTTTCCATTTTTCAAAAATTATAAAACTTGTTTACTTCAATCACCTGTAACAAAGAAAATAATCATTAAATATTTCGGAAATTTTGACAGATGGCTTATAAAAGATTGCTTTTAAAAAACAAAAAAAAGTTGCTAGTAAAACAGAAAATGTGCCAGGTCAGTTAGTTTTGCGGTCGCCCTCGTACATCAATAAATATATTAAAAAATATTTAGTCCAAAAACATGCAGTACTTTTTATTTTACAGCATAAAACGTGCGTAACAGTATTTATGTGCCTACTATGTATATGAAATGTAACACTGCTCCCATCAAGTACCATCTGTTAATAGACAACTGTCAAATTTTGAGAGAGTTCCGTCATTTTGGTTGTGTTCAACAGCTCTTCATAAAATACAATAAAAACTCATTAAACATCAGTTTTTGTGGGAAAAAAAACCGTCAATCAAACCATGGAAAAGCTTGATAAACCTGTGGGGACTCTGCACTATCGGTTTCAGTGGTAAAAAAAGTGCCTACTTACTTTCGTTGTGGTCGCGCAAGAACAAATGACGCTGAACGTTATTGACGGCTAATTGAGGTCAATACTCGTACATTCGAAAATGTCGAAAAATTTCACCAATTGGCTTGGCCGATCGAGGAGTAAAAGTGCGTGAGATTGTTGATGTCATGCGTGTGGTTTCGATTGTACATGATCAGATGGGTTTAAAAAAGCTATCTTCAAGATAGGTGCTGCATTCGCTCTTGATTGACCTCAAATGTAATCGTATGACAACTTCAAAGGATTGTTTGGAGTTGTTAAACTGAAATCCGAATGAGTTTTTGTGGAGTTTTGTAACTGTGGATGAAACATGGGTCCATTACAAAAGTTCGGAGATCAAGTAGCTCTTTGAACAAATTTCTCCGGTTGAACCGGCTCCGAAGAAGGCCAAAGTGACATTGTTGGCCAATAAGGTGATGGCAACAGTTTTTTGGGAATGCACGCGGGTTAGTTAATCCACATCGATTACTTTCAAAAGGGAAAACAATCAACGGCGAATATTATGCCAACTTATTGGACCGATTTAACGAGGATTTGAAAAAAACCTAAAAAAAAGTTATTTAGCATTAAGATAATACACGGGTGCACACGTGTGCAGTCTCACTGGCAAAATTGCATGTCAATTACGAAGTTGTACCTCATCTAACATTTTCTCCGGATTTTGCCCCCAGTGACTATATCCTATTAGCAAACCTAAAGAAATTGCTCGGTGGAATACGATTTAGATCCAACGATGAAATTATAGATCAAACTAATTTCATGGACCTCGAAAAATTATATTTATTTGAAGGGATACAATAATTGGAGAAACGTTGGACTAAGTGTATTGAGCTAAAAGGAAAAAAAATATCAAAAAACTGTATTTTATTCGGAAAGTCGCGGAATTATTGATATGCCCTCGAATCATTTGTTACGGACAAAAGTGTAACGCATCAAACAAAAACATTTTATGTTTTGACCAAATACGTTTCATGATTTCTTAAGACATTTAAGACATGTCCTTCTGAGCAGCTGGTTCGCACGACAACACGCTAATATAACTATGAAGCGTTTTAAAATGTTGATGTCGTAATATTTTTCCAAAATTGCCTATGGGTTAGAAAATGGGACATATTGCCATACCCCTTCTGGTGTTTTTGGAACGCTGTCTAACAAGAAAAGATCATTGAAAATTTGATATAATAAGGCTTATTTATTTTTATTATCCTGGAAAGTTAAAGTATCTTACTGTTTTGCGGTCGAGGAATTCATTTGTGATATTTATTTCAACTTAAATCTCACGCTAGATGGCGCTGTCTTACTATTTCTTGTAGATTTTCATAGAAAAATCGGTATATTTACTTTTGTTAAGGCTATAAAATCAATTTTTGACGTTGGCTTCATTGTAAAACATATTCCTAACGATATTAGAAATTACATTTTATTATCATCAGTACATTACTTTTATAAAACTGCAACATTTACGGTTTTATACATGTATAAAAAAAGGGGTTGAGGAGCCCACTTTTTTATTCTGGAAATATCTTGTATGCTACTCAAAACCTCGACTCGGTGATAAATAATGAAATTCCTAGCTACGCCCCTTCTGGTACATCCCACACAAATTGTACGAGGGCGACCGCAAAACTAACTGGCCTGGCACATTTTCTGTTTTACTAGCAACTTTTTTTTTGTTTTTTAAAAGCAATCTTTTATAAGCCATCTGTCAAAATTTCCGAAGTATTTAATGATTATTTTCTTTGTTACAGGTGATTGAAGTAAACAAGTTTTATAATTTTTGAAAAATGGAAAACACACTTTTATATGAAAGCTTATACGCCACAATTAATCAAAGATGAATTGGATTCTGTTCATGGTGATAATGCACCATCATACTCCACCGTGAAATCCTGGGTTCAACAATTTAAAATGGGTCGTTCAAGTACGGAAGATAAACAACGCTCTGGAAGACCGAAAACTGCTACTACTATTGAAAACATTAGAAAAATATTTAATGAAGTGACTAAAGATAGACGAATAAAGCTCAGAGAACTTGCTGATATTGTTAAAATACACGAAAAACAAGTTTGGAGTATTTTACATGATGAACTCCACATGAAAAAGCTATCCGCAAGATGGGTGCCGCGTTTGTTGACTTTGCCCCAAAAAATCGTCCATTGGACCAATTCCGAGGAGCTTTAAGCGTTTTGCCAGCGTAATCCAATAGAGTTCTTGCGCCGATTCATAACTGTTGATGAAACATGGATCCATCACTACGTCCCAGAATGCAAAGAACAGTCAAAACAATGGATAGAAGCTGGTAAAAGTGGTCCCAAGAAGGCGAAAACTGTTAAGTCAGCAGGAAAAGTAATGGCCACAGTATTTTGAGATGCAATATTTAATTGATTATCTTGAGAAAGGAAAAACTATAAATAGTGAATATTATTGTGCATTATTGGATCGGTTGAGTGAAGAAATCAAGATAAAACGACTGCATTTAGAAAAAAAAGTTCTTTTTCATCAAGATAATGCTCCTTCACACACTGCATTTTTAACTCAACAAAAACTGGCCGAATTACGATTTGAAATTGCTCTGCATCCACTATATAGTCCAGATGTAGCTCCTTCTGATTATTTCTTGTTTCCAAATTTAAAAAAAATTCTCGGTGGCAAAAAATGTTCGTCCAATAGCGAGGTTATTGCTGAAACTGAGGCATATTTTGAAGGTCTTGAAAAAACTTATTATTCGGATGGAATTAAAAAACTTGAAAAACGTTTGAGGAAGTGTATTGAGTTGGAAGGAGATTATGTTGAAAAATAAATAATAATAATACCAAAAAAACGGTTGTTTTTATGTTAGGCCAGTTACTTTTGCGGTCGCCGTCGTTACCTGTCACCTGTCGCATAACCTGTCACTCAGTGCGTGAAATTTTGTTCACATTTTTTTAAAAAAGTTATATTATATTTTGTTTAACTTTTTTATAGACGTGTACTAAAAAAGTGGATGACACGCCCTCCAGTGCAAATGCACCAGTCCGCACACTTTTGGTATTCGCTAAATAATTTTAATTATGAGCATATGATTCGGCTGCAAATAATTAATTTCACTCAATCTACCTTAAACGAAATTTTGATAAGCAATGGAGGACGGAACGAAGGAAAATTTAAAATCCATATATGGGTGAGGGTATATGGATTAACGGATTAACCGGGTGAAACTTTCTAATTATTTAAACGGAATTTTTCTATTGTTTAATAAATTTTATGTTTTTTTATTAATAGTTTACTTAATATACTGTTTACAGTAGACATACTGTTGAAAAACACATAACCCAATAATTAATTGATTGGGATATAACTATGGTTGCGTGTCCATCATACTATGGTTGTGAGGACCTTAGTATGGTTGCATAGTACATAGTATGGTTGTGAGGATCAAAATATAGCTGTGGAAATCATAGTATGGTTGTGTCACAAGCATATACACAACAATGGTATGATGCTCTTCGAATATTGTCACCCCCACCGTACTGTTTTTCTCCGTGCTTTCTACAAGCCGCATATTAAATCCCAAACAAAGCATAGTAGTAGGGATATGCTGATTCCAAATAATGATTGACAGCTAAAAGCACATTAATCATTTTTAATGTGCTTTTGGTATAGGGAATCCTATATAATTAATTTTTATTAGCTTTTGACATGAGTACGTGATGTGACCCTTTTTTATTTGGTAATAGGAAATCCTATGTGGTTTTCAGATAGTCCTAGGTAATTAATTTTTATTACCTTGGGGTATGAGTACGTGATGTGACTTTTCTTTATTTGGGTATAGGAAAATCCAATGTGGTTATCAGATACTCCAAGATAATTAATTTTTATTAGCTTGGATGAGTACGTGATGTCCCCCCTTTTTATTTAGATATATAGGGAGATGATAATACATTTTTATTAGCTTGTGTGTGGGGATCGTGATGTGACCCTTTTTTTATTTGATATGGTGTATAATTAAACATCGAGTGCAGTCATTGCTTCATCGATCGTCATAGTTCTGAGCCTTTCTTTGAAATTTTTCCGTTAAGATGGTGCTTGTGTTTAGAAGTATTCAAGTTAGTGTTTTAGGGTTGCACGTGTTCATATGTTTTGTCGTCATTGTTTTTATGAACCCTATTTTCCTTTTTTGCTGTCTGATGGAAAATCCCTTATGTCCATCTTGTGTGTGTGCTAGAGTTCTGTTGTGTTCGTCATAGTTCTGAGCCTTTCTTTCGAATATTTTCGTCAACACGGTGCTTGTGGATGTATGTGGTTTCTTAGCGATCGTTCATTTCTCTTTGTTAAAATTCGTCAATTTTCTGAGTCTTTCTTTGAAATTATCATCGTCAACATGGTGCTTGAGTTTAGAAGTATTCAAGTTATTGTTTTTGAATGTTCGTTTTAGGGTTGTACGTGTTCGTATGTTTTGTCGTCATTGTTTTTATGAACCCTATCATTGCTGTCTGACCCCTTTTGCCATGCTTTATGTGTATTTAAGCGATCGACAATTTCTCTTTGCTCGATTTCGTCAGAGTTCTGAGCCTTTCTTTGGAATGTTTCGTCCACATGTTTTTGATTTTCTAGAGGGGATGTACTTGATTTTGAATGTATGTACATATGTACAAATTGTGGCTGTGAAAGGTTCATTGCGTGCGTGTGTGCTATTCTGGTGTGGGTAGTCTCATTAGTAGTTTCCGTTAAAACGGTGATTGTTTAAAATTTCACTAGACTGCCGCATGTGAAGTTATCTTGCGTTTTCATGTGGAAAAGTACCAAGAGAACCCATCTTTATATTTTAATATAGGAAATCCCTTGGAGTTTTCAGATTGTTCAAGGTAGTTAATTTTTATTAGCTTTAACACGTGATGAAACCCCTTTTTATTTGATATGGTCCTCTGTAAAGTCCGATATTGGGGGGTGATTAAATATCGAGTGAGGTCATTGCCCATGAAGCTGTTGCTTTGTGTGTGGTATTTCAGCGATTGTAATTATTTATTATTTTGAAATGAGGAATTGCTTTACAAGGTAAAAAGATCAGGTTTGTTGTTATTTGTTATAGAGGAAAGGAAAAGTAAGTCTGCGAATTTAAAGCAATTATATTACCATCTGGTAGACGCAAGTTTCTCCGTTGTTGTGGGCGGCTTATCGACACCATTATGTGTGCTGCCGACTAAGTCTCTGCTCGTTTAACGATCTATACAAAACATTGCTTTGATTTTGCATATGCGAAGTATTATTGTCGAAGAGTGCGGATACAAGCGACTCACTGACGCAATTCCCACCATATTGACCGACTGACGTTTTTTTCAGTTGGTGATTTGAAGTTTCTATTTATAGAACAACGATGTTGTTGATGAAGGCGGGTGTTGAAGGCAGGCTTTCCACTAACACCACTATCTTATAAGATCAGGTTTGTTAATGTTAGTCATAGAGGGAAGGAATTCATGCAATTTCGTCAGAGTTATTAACCTTTATTTATAATTGTCCGTCCACATGGTAAACATTTTCGTTTATGCATTGTACGTGATCGTGTGTATAATTGTCACTATTTTTATGAACCCTGTCTTTAGAATTGTGATATTTTAATTGTGACAATTTGTTGCAACGTTTTGATTTTCAAGTATGGATGTACTTGGTTTGAATATATGTGAATAGTGTGCTTGTGACCTTGTGGAACGTTTTAAAGGTGCAGTGCGTTTGTGTTGTATTCAGGTGTTGGACAATTTCATTGGAATTTTCCGCTAACCCGATGATTGTTTAGATTTTTTCTAGACGCATGTGAAGAAATCTTGCTGTAGCTTTCATGTGGTAAAGGAAAATGATAAGCTCTTTTTATTATTGGTATAGGAATTCCAATGGGGAAAGCCGAAGGTAATTCATTTGTATTGGCATTGTTAAAGGAGGTGATGAAATCCCTTACCGTAAGCGGTAGCTAGGGGCTTCTCACACTCGGGTGGCGAGGGAGCTCTCCCACTTGTTTTAATGATAGGGTTTTGTAAAGGTTTTGTTGCTTGAATACATTTGTCTCCCTATTTCTTATACAGTGAGAGTGGGCACAGAGTGGGGTCCCCATTTTCAGTCACTCTGCTGTGTGGGGGTTTTGTTTTTTCTAATGTGTCTTAAAAAGGTCGTTACTATTTACAACATGCATTTCATAAGACTTGAGGACGTAGTGAGGGCCTTATCCCACTTGTTTCAATAATGGGGTCTTGTTAAGGTTTTGCGGTTTAGAGGCATTTGTCTCTCTTTTTGACTTTTGGCGCCTGATTTTCGGGGAGTAAATTGCTGTGTGAAAGTTTTTCTTTAATGTTCTTTAAAAGAAAGTTTGTTGCTCAGTTGAATTTTAAGAATTTTACTTTTCGTTTATTAAATGTTATCTTTTACTCTTATCCATGAAAGTGTAATCGCATTAATTGTTAAGAGTTCACCCTCCTTTTAGGGTATTATGTACGGGTGTGGGAGGTTTTGGGAATTTTGCGTGCTCGAGTGTTTCCATATTTTCTGGTCTCTAGCCTATTTAAATGCTAGAATTGTTCGATGATACCATACATTGTTTGGTAGACTAGATTATCGATCGATTGGTAAATGTTAATTAACTATTTTCATATGTAAATTTCGTAGTAATAAACTATATTTTTTTTTTTAATTGGTGTCCGCTTTTTCTTCTTGGTGGTTTGAATAAGGGTTTCGTGGTTGGGACATCAGTGGGAGGCGAGGTAAATAAGAACCCTGTCATTCTCTTATCTGTAAGAGTGTGATCGCGGAAATTGTTATGTGTCACCCCGTTTTTGTGAATGTACGATTACTGTGTGGTGTTGTTTTAGTTCTTAACAGGAGTTAACTAAACCATTGTCTTTTAAATTTTCTTTCGAAAACGTATCTGAAGAACACCTTGTTAACGATTTTTGTAGTTTACGACAAAAATATTTTTTTTTTGGCACATCCAATGCCATCACTTTTTTTTTTGTGGCAGGTCGATTGATAATAAACGTTGCTTGTTGGCTGTAACAATTATGAAAAGTAATTTTAAAGTTATAATACTCTTTATGTAAATTGATTGAAAACACTTTATAACTTATGAATTAGAACTACAATTTATTAGCGGAATGCAAACACTTCGATGTCAACAGAATGATAATGTGATAAATTCCATAGAAAAATCTGTAAAATTGCAGTGTGTTTGATGAGTATCTGGCACATTGTATACAATAGAAGAACTATTTTTGGGTTCCCTGGAAAGAAATACCCATGTCTATTTTACATTCGAAAAATCGTTACAAACCCAGCATTTAGAGTAATTTTTGGGCTATTATTATTTTTGACATGAACGAACTTAGCGAAAGCCCTTAATTAAAAACCATCTGCTTAATGTATGTTTGCTGATGTACTTTATTTATTTAATAGAGAATATACAATTTTAGATTATAAAAATTTCTTATGATAATTTAATAGTGAACATCTAATCTGGGTGATACAATGTGTCCTCCTTGGTGTGATGATTGGAGGCTCGACTATCATACATTTCTACCTACGGGTAAGAACATCAAACAATTTTTCAGCGGCGGGATTTTCAGCTCGTAAATACCGACGGCTTTATAAGTAACAGAGTAATCATTAAGTAATCTTTATACTACTCTGTAAAATACATTAGCCGCTTGGAGCCCTCGTTAAATAGCAGGTCCCGGTCAGCTCGTAAACGAATTATATCGTACACAGCACTAGTTTACGAGAATCTAATGGTATGCGCTCTGTACAATGATCAGGGTCATAGCAATTAATAAAAATATCAGTAAATGACGTTCTGGCCGCATCTCCTTCTGAGTCTTGAAAATCTATACATTTCTCATGTTTTCTCAGTGTTGGTTAAAATTTCAAACGATACTTATTTCAAATATTGAAGTTCGAGCTCTTCATGTAACTGGATGATTTGGGTAAATTAAATAACGTTTCTGACCATGACACAGGCTCTTGAAAGAAGTCGTTTTAATATTGAAGTCTTAAGCTGTAATTCCAAAACTGTAATACATACACACTTTTCCAGAAGACAGCCAGAGTAAAGTTTTTTTCTTTCGAAATTTATTAAATATGATTTACTAACGCATAACATGTAACAGAAAAGTACATGACACAAACAACAAAAAGAGGCACACCTAATTTTTCTTCAATAAGAACCAAATTAAAATTTAAGTGGAACAAAATTCTATAAAATTTACAGAAAAACTATTTAAAAATCTTACTATGTCGAAATTTAAAATAATTTCAAATTCGATTCTTCTCTAAATATATCTGTATAGTTTTGTCTCCACCTTTCAACTCTAAAACTAAAGCCATTTACATGTCGTTTTAGGAGTGGTATGAAAACCACAAAATTACAATTTTTCACAATTTTAGGTCATGTTCACTATTGCTTACATTTTCGTTTTTAGTCAACCAATTCTTGACATTCTCTTAAATTTAAAATACTAATCGAAAAGGATATCTAATAATATTGTAAGACCACGGATTGGGATATTTATAATAATGTTTTTAAAACGTACTCGGGAGTAGTACTCGGGATTTGCACTAATGTGGAATTTTAAGTAGAAATCAGATATGATACTCATATTCGTTTTAATTTATTTAGTATCTTTGTTGGTCGTATGTCAGGTTTAATTCCAATATATTTTACAGCGTATTATTTAGCAATTTGACTTTCATTTGATACTTTTAAGAAATATGTTGCTTCGTCTGATAAAAACGTTATTTATCTTTACTCGCTAGATTAAAAAATCGCTTAAAAAAGCACAGTTCCATATTACTCAATATCATAAGAGCTCTCATTGTGGACCCTTCTTATTGTGGAAATACAAATGTTATGCTTAGTCTAAGTGAAAGTCCGAACGGATTGAAATTTAAAAACATTTATCTGTAGGCAAAGTCGTTACATCAACCGAAATATGAGTATCAGAAACAGATTGTTCACCTATAAAAGGGATGGAATACACATTTATAAATGGAGAAGATTTTATTGAACCTGAATATGCCAACTCTGATTCAATACTTATATTTGAGATATATTGCATGCAAAAACAAAACTATTAAAAGATTATACTTTTGTAAAGGTCGACATCGCCATATAGATTCATTCTTATTATATCAAGCATATAACCATATTCCAAAACATTTAATTCGCGAAAACGCATATATTTAGCCGTGAGCGTTGGTGAAATAAACATGGATTAATTAATAAATAAAGAAGACGAAATTCGCTGTGGACGTTATAGAAAAGGTTTCGATTAGTACATTCATATCTTGTAATAAATCAGCCTCTGATTCCAACAGACGTCAAAATGTTAAACATTCTAGTTTAAATATAAAGCCTACCAGTTGAAATAAACAACTCCACCAGTTGAAATTTACAGCCTACCACCACCAGTGAAAATCAACAGCCCCACCAGTTCAAACTAACAGCCTACCAGTTCAAACTAACAGCCTACCAGTTCAAACTAACAGCCTACCAGTTGAAATAAAAAGCCTACCTGTTGAATAATCTTTCCACCAGTTGAACAAATTAACCTTTAAGCTATAAACATGTCATAGAGGAAACCCTTCTACAAAAAAAAAATAGCATTTAATTAGGGGAAGCGGAAAAAAATAATATAGAAATTTAATAGCATAAAGGTAGGGAAAGCTAAAAATGTGATAGAGTATCTTAAACCTTTATGCCAGTGATCGGAAGGTTTACAGCCTTAACCACGATGTCGCTAACGTTCGCACGCATTCTAAGCGACAAACAGCTGATTTCGTAACCACTAACAAGCATCAGAACGAGAAGTCGAAAAAAAAGTTAGTGCGTGAGAAATGACGTAATCATTTCAATGCAAAATTGGTAGTCACTATTTTCGTTCGCTTGTGTTTTGTCTTTCATTTGATAACAGAAACACATAAAAGCGCATATACAAGCCGAAATTAAACGAAGAAAATGCAATAGAAATGTTGTTTTTTAATTCTATGCATTCCGTTTCTGCACATTTTTCATTTTTAAATTATTTAAAAAAAATAATTTAAAAATGAAAAATGTGCAGAAACGGAATGCATAGAATTAAAAAACAACATTTCTATTGCATTTTCTTCGTTTATGTTTTGTCTTTCATTTGATAACAGAAACACATAAAAGCGCATATACAAGCCGAAATTAAACGAAGAAAATGCAATAGAAATGTTGTTTTTTAATTCTATGCATTCCGTTTCTGCACATTTTTCATTTTTAAATTATTTAAAAAAAATAATTTAAAAATGAAAAATGTGCAGAAACGGAATGCATAGAATTAAAAAACAACATTTCTATTGCATTTTCTTCGTTTAATTTCGGCTTGTATATGCGCTTTTATGTGTTTCTGTTATCAAATGAAAGACAAAACACAAGCGAACGAAAATAGTGACTACCAATTATGCATTGAAATGATTACGTCATTTCTCACGCACTAACTTTTTTTTCGACTTCTCGTTCTGATGCTTGTTAGTGGTTACGAAATCAGCTGTTTGTCGCTTAGAATGCGTGCGAACGTTAGCGACATCGTGGTTAAGGCTGTAAACCAGAACCTTAATGATATTATAACGATATACATCCAACGATAATAAATTTATTTAATTTATAATAACATCAAAAATGGAAAGAAGGTCCAAATTATTAAACACTAAATAGAGGTCATGAAATTTAGTCGGGTGGAAGCAACTAAATCAAAAAATTCTACTAGTGTGACTGCGGTATTTTAAATACTATTAAACTAAGCACGTTAAGCCAACAATTTACAGACTGATGATGTACAAGATTTTTTTTAATAAACAGTTTTGTATACTTATGAATACACATATAATCAAAAAAACGTACAGCGTCAAAGGCTTTGGAAAGAATTAAGGTTCACCTAGCAAGACTATAAAAAGTTGGTGGAGACTTATAACGGAAAGTTCATAGACGAATCAAAATGGCACCCCTTGAAATTCTCATATTTTTTATGGGTTTAATGAAAATAAGTTCAAATAAACCTAGTGTATACGCCAACGAATTATTTGCGATAACGATTTTCATCTGATTAAAAACAGAAATTATTCTAATTTGTTTCATCTTCAAATTTTAATATAGGATTAAATGGTTCGATTCGCCGGCATAAAGGTTTAAGATAATCTATCACTTTTTTTTTTGCTTCCCATAATATTAAGCTATTGAATTTCTCTATAACTTTTTTCCGCTTTCCCTAATATTATGCTACAAAATTTTTGTTTTAAGATTTTCTGGACACCTTTCTCGTCCTTATGTAGACCATATGTTGTATCAAGTTTTATGTCGCTATGAAGTGATGATAAATCGATAACGTCCGAGTCGTTTTTATTTGATTGAGAAAAAAATTCTTGCCATTTGTTTCATCTTCAGAATTCCAATGATCCTACCAAACCGTTTTTTTTATAATAGCGGTTTCAACATTGTCTTCTTTAAATTTCTTTATCGAAAAGCTGCTTTGGACTTTTAAAACTCTGTTCGGTGGGGTCTGTATGTCTCTTAAATAAGTTAAGTTGAATATTTGATTAAATGGTTCGATCACTGGCATAAAGGTTTAAGATACTCTATCACATTTTTAGCTTTCCCTACCTTTATGCTATTAAATTTCTATATTATTTTTTTCCGCTTCCCCTAACTAAATGCTATTTTTTTTTGTAGAAGGGTTTCCTCTATGACATGTTTATAGCTTAAAGGTTAATTTGTTCAACTGGTGGAAAGATTATTCAACAGGTAGGCTTTTTATTTCAACTGGTAGGCTGTTAGTTTGAACTGGTAGGCTGTTAGTTTGAACTGGTAGGCTGTTAGTTTGAACTGGTGGGGCTGTTGATTTTCACTGGTGGTGGTAGGCTGTAAATTTCAACTGGTGGAGTTGTTTATTTCAACTGGTAGGCTTTATATTTAAACTAGAATGTTTAACATTTTGACGTCTGTTGGAATCAGAGGCTGATTTATTACAAGATATGAATGTACTAATCGAAACCTTTTCTATAACGTCCACAGCGAATTTCGTCTTCTTTATTTATTAATTAATCCATGTTTATTTCACCAACGCTCACGGCTAAATATATGCGTTTTCGCGAATTAAATGTTTTGGAATATGGTTATATGCTTGATATAATAAGAATGAATCTATATGGCGATGTCGACCTTTACAAAAGTATAATCTTTTAATAGTTTTGTTTTTGCATGCAATATATCTCAAATATAAGTATTGAATCAGAGTTGGCATATTCAGGTTCAATAAAATCTTCTCCATTTATAAATGTGTATTCCATCCCTTTTATAGGTGAACAATCTGTTTCTGATACTCATATTTCGGTTGATGTAACGACTTTGCCTACAGATAAATGTTTTTAAATTTCAATCCGTTCGGACTTTCACTTAGACTAAGCATAACATTTGTATTTCCACAATAAGAAGGGTCCACAATGAGAGCTCTTATGATATTGAGTAATATGGAACTGTGCTTTTTTAAGCGATTTTTTAATCTAGCGAGTAAAGATAAATAACGTTTTTATCAGACGAAGCAACATATTTCTTAAAAGTATCAAATGAAAGTCAAATTGCTAAATAATACGCTGTAAAATATATTGGAATTAAACCTGACATACGACCAACAAAGATACTAAATAAATTAAAACGAATATGAGTATCATATCTGATTTCTACTTAAAATTCCACATTAGTGCAAATCCCGAGTACTACTCCCGAGTACGTTTTAAAAACATTATTATAAATATCCCAATCCGTGGTCTTACAATATTATTAGATATCCTTTTCGATTAGTATTTTAAATTTAAGAGAATGTCAAGAATTGGTTGACTAAAAACGAAAATGTAAGCAATAGTGAACATGACCTAAAATTGTGAAAAATTGTAATTTTGTGGTTTTCATACCACTCCTAAAACGACATGTAAATGGCTTTAGTTTTAGAGTTGAAAGGTGGAGACAAAACTATACAGATATATTTAGAGAAGAATCGAATTTGAAATTATTTTAAATTTCGACATAGTAAGATTTTTAAATAGTTTTTCTGTAAATTTTATAGAATTTTGTTCCACTTAAATTTTAATTTGGTTCTTATTGAAGAAAAATTAGGTGTGCCTCTTTTTGTTGTTTGTGTCATGTACTTTTCTGTTACATGTTATGCGTTAGTAAATCATATTTAATAAATTTCGAAAGAAAAAAACTTTACTCTGGCTGTCTTCTGGAAAAGTGTGTATGTATTACAGTTTTGGAATTACAGCTTAAGACTTCAATATTAAAACGACTTCTTTCAAGAGCCTGTGTCATGGTCAGAAACGTTATTTAATTTACCCAAATCATCCAGTTACATGAAGAGCTCGAACTTCAATATTTGAAATAAGTATCGTTTGAAATTTTAACCAACACTGAGAAAACATGAGAAATGTATAGATTTTCAAGACTCAGAAGGAGATGCGGCCAGAACGTCATTTACTGATATTTTTATTAATTGCTATGACCCTGATCATTGTACAGAGCGCATACCATTAGATTCTCGTAAACTAGTGCTGTGTACGATATAATTCGTTTACGAGCTGACCGGGACCTGCTATTTAACGAGGGCTCCAAGCGGCTAATGTATTTTACAGAGTAGTATAAAGATAACTTAATGATTACTCTGTTACTTATAAAGCCGTCGGTATTTACGAGCTGAAAATCCCGCCGCTGAAAAATTGTTTGATGTTCTTACCCGTAGGTAGAAATGTATGATAGTCGAGCCTCCAATCATCACACCAAGGAGGACACATTGTATCACCCAGATTAGATGTTCACTATTAAATTATCATAAGAAATTTTTATAATCTAAAATTGTATATTCTCTATTAAATAAATAAAGTACATCAGCAAAACATACATTAAGCAGATGGTTTTTAATTAAGGGCTTTCGCTAAGTTCGTTCATGTCAAAAATAATAATAGCCCAAAAATTACTCTAAATGCTGGGTTTGTAACGATTTTTCGAATGTAAAATAGACATGGGTATTTCTTTCCAGGGAACCCAAAAATAGTTCTTCTATTGTATACAATGTGCCAGATACTCATCAAACACACTGCAATTTTACAGATTTTTCTATGGAATTTATCACATTATCATTCTGTTGACATCGAAGTGTTTGCATTCCGCTAATAAATTGTAGTTCTAATTCATAAGTTATAAAGTGTTTTCAATCAATTTACATAAAGAGTATTATAACTTTAAAATTACTTTTCATAATTGTTACAGCCAACAAGCAACGTTTATTATCAATCGACCTGCCACAAAAAAAAAAGTGATGGCATTGGATGTGCCAAAAAAAAAATATTTTTGTCGTAAACTACAAAAATCGTTAACAAGGTGTTCTTCAGATACGTTTTCGAAAGAAAATTTAAAAGACAATGGTTTAGTTAACTCCTGTTAAGAACTAAAACAACACCACACAGTAATCGTACATTCACAAAAACGGGGTGACACATAACAATTTCCGCGATCACACTCTTACAGATAAGAGAATGACAGGGTTCTTATTTACCTCGCCTCCCACTGATGTCCCAACCACGAAACCCTTATTCAAACCACCAAGAAGAAAAAGCGGACACCAATTAAAAAAAAAAATATAGTTTATTACTACGAAATTTACATATGAAAATAGTTAATTAACATTTACCAATCGATCGATAATCTAGTCTACCAAACAATGTATGGTATCATCGAACAATTCTAGCATTTAAATAGGCTAGAGACCAGAAAATATGGAAACACTCGAGCACGCAAAATTCCCAAAACCTCCCACACCCGTACATAATACCCTAAAAGGAGGGTGAACTCTTAACAATTAATGCGATTACACTTTCATGGATAAGAGTAAAAGATAACATTTAATAAACGAAAAGTAAAATTCTTAAAATTCAACTGAGCAACAAACTTTCTTTTAAAGAACATTAAAGAAAAACTTTCACACAGCAATTTACTCCCCGAAAATCAGGCGCCAAAAGTCAAAAAGAGAGACAAATGCCTCTAAACCGCAAAACCTTAACAAGACCCCATTATTGAAACAAGTGGGATAAGGCCCTCACTACGTCCTCAAGTCTTATGAAATGCATGTTGTAAATAGTAACGACCTTTTTAAGACACATTAGAAAAAACAAAACCCCCACACAGCAGAGTGACTGAAAATGGGGACCCCACTCTGTGCCCACTCTCACTGTATAAGAAATAGGGAGACAAATGTATTCAAGCAACAAAACCTTTACAAAACCCTATCATTAAAACAAGTGGGAGAGCTCCCTCGCCACCCGAGTGTGAGAAGCCCCTAGCTACCGCTTACGGTAAGGGATTTCATCACCTCCTTTAACAATGCCAATACAAATGAATTACCTTCGGCTTTCCCCATTGGAATTCCTATACCAATAATAAAAAGAGCTTATCATTTTCCTTTACCACATGAAAGCTACAGCAAGATTTCTTTACATGCGTCTAGAAAAAATCTAAACAATCATCGGGTTAGCGGAAAATTCCAATGAAATTGTCCAACACCTGAATACAACACAAACGCACTGCACCTTTAAAACGTTCCACAAGGTCACAAGCACACTATTCACATATATTCAAACCAAGTACATCCATACTTGAAAATCAAAACGTTGCAACAAATTGTCACAATTAAAATATCACAATTCTAAAGACAGGGTTCATAAAAATAGTGACAATTATACACACGATCACGTACAATGCATAAACGAAAATGTTTACCATGTGGACGGACAATTATAAATAAAGGTTAATAACTCTGACGAAATTGCATGAATTCCTTCCCTCTATGACTAACATTAACAAACCTGATCTTATAAGATAGTGGTGTTAGTGGAAAGCCTGCCTTCAACACCCGCCTTCATCAACAACATCGTTGTTCTATAAATAGAAACTTCAAATCACCAACTGAAAAAAACGTCAGTCGGTCAATATGGTGGGAATTGCGTCAGTGAGTCGCTTGTATCCGCACTCTTCGACAATAATACTTCGCATATGCAAAATCAAAGCAATGTTTTGTATAGATCGTTAAACGAGCAGAGACTTAGTCGGCAGCACACATAATGGTGTCGAAAAGCCGCCCACAACAACGGAGAAACTTGCGTCTACCAGATGGTAATATAATTGCTTTAAATTCGCAGACTTACTTTTCCTTTCCTCTATAACAAATAACAACAAACCTGATCTTTTTACCTTGTAAAGCAATTCCTCATTTCAAAATAATAAATAATTACAATCGCTGAAATACCACACACAAAGCAACAGCTTCATGGGCAATGACCTCACTCGATATTTAATCACCCCCCAATATCGGACTTTACAGAGGACCATATCAAATAAAAAGGGGTTTCATCACGTGTTAAAGCTAATAAAAATTAACTACCTTGAACAATCTGAAAACTCCAAGGGATTTCCTATATTAAAATATAAAGATGGGTTCTCTTGGTACTTTTCCACATGAAAACGCAAGATAACTTCACATGCGGCAGTCTAGTGAAATTTTAAACAATCACCGTTTTAACGGAAACTACTAATGAGACTACCCACACCAGAATAGCACACACGCACGCAATGAACCTTTCACAGCCACAATTTGTACATATGTACATACATTCAAAATCAAGTACATCCCCTCTAGAAAATCAAAAACATGTGGACGAAACATTCCAAAGAAAGGCTCAGAACTCTGACGAAATCGAGCAAAGAGAAATTGTCGATCGCTTAAATACACATAAAGCATGGCAAAAGGGGTCAGACAGCAATGATAGGGTTCATAAAAACAATGACGACAAAACATACGAACACGTACAACCCTAAAACGAACATTCAAAAACAATAACTTGAATACTTCTAAACTCAAGCACCATGTTGACGATGATAATTTCAAAGAAAGACTCAGAAAATTGACGAATTTTAACAAAGAGAAATGAACGATCGCTAAGAAACCACATACATCCACAAGCACCGTGTTGACGAAAATATTCGAAAGAAAGGCTCAGAACTATGACGAACACAACAGAACTCTAGCACACACACAAGATGGACATAAGGGATTTTCCATCAGACAGCAAAAAAGGAAAATAGGGTTCATAAAAACAATGACGACAAAACATATGAACACGTGCAACCCTAAAACACTAACTTGAATACTTCTAAACACAAGCACCATCTTAACGGAAAAATTTCAAAGAAAGGCTCAGAACTATGACGATCGATGAAGCAATGACTGCACTCGATGTTTAATTATACACCATATCAAATAAAAAAAGGGTCACATCACGATCCCCACACACAAGCTAATAAAAATGTATTATCATCTCCCTATATATCTAAATAAAAAGGGGGGACATCACGTACTCATCCAAGCTAATAAAAATTAATTATCTTGGAGTATCTGATAACCACATTGGATTTTCCTATACCCAAATAAAGAAAAGTCACATCACGTACTCATACCCCAAGGTAATAAAAATTAATTACCTAGGACTATCTGAAAACCACATAGGATTTCCTATTACCAAATAAAAAAGGGTCACATCACGTACTCATGTCAAAAGCTAATAAAAATTAATTATATAGGATTCCCTATACCAAAAGCACATTAAAAATGATTAATGTGCTTTTAGCTGTCAATCATTATTTGGAATCAGCATATCCCTACTACTAAGCATAGTGCACGATGTCCAATCTCTAACCAAATCTGGTGAAATGGGACCCCATTAAAATATTCCCTTAACATTTGAGGAACTTACGCTCTATTAACAAGTCACATTTAAAATCAGACCGACCTTTGACAATTTTACTCGTATTTTTTTTGTACCGCCGGCTTCCAGAACTGGCCAGTTCCTTTTTTTGAAGCCAATTTCTCAGTGGACGGTAAAAAGATTATGCAAAAGTTGGGGTCCGAACACTGGCACCATAGACATTGAAACTTTTGTATTTCTAACATGTACTTATAATTATTCCTAAAAATTTCTTTCGAGTCGAGGGTTATTGAGATTAAACCCGTTTAAACTTAGCGTCGTTTTTTTTCTGGTTTAAAAATAAAAAAGCGGTGGAAGTGAAGCAAACTCTTTAATCTTTAGTAAAAGACCTTTGAGACGTTGCGTTCTAAGAAAGTGTGGGCGATGTTGTGGACTGCAGAACACATTTTATGTCAAGGCCTTGCACAAATTTCCCACTGAGATGCTTTATTTCAAGGTCAAAACTGCATTGCAAGGCATGAGGTCAGTGGTTTTTTTTTGTTACTGCATTGTTGTCCCACCTTTTGAATATGAAAGCGATAAATGAAAACCCCCAAACACTTTGCATTCGAATGCGTACTCGGTGCAATTATTTGCCGTCAAGTTTGTTATTTTCCATGTGTGATCTATCAGTTTTGAAGCCAATTTAATTTCTTTTCATTGATGTTAATTTTTCTGTTGACAATGAGTTTTTGTAAATCTAGCAAACTGAGAAAATCTTGACCTCACTTTTTGTTTTGACGAACTTTATTTTTTGTTATACCCTCCCCCATGGGATTGTACGCAATTTGAACCAAAGTTGATATATTGGATTGTGATACGAGTACTACAAAAATTTAGTATGGGGCGACTGTACTTATAAGGCCATTAATAAAATAAATTTTCTTTTAATTCTTATAAAAAATGTATCACTGTTAATTTGGAAAAAAATCAGTTTATGAGTAAAGTTTGCGCTTCTGTATTGATGTCTTACGTCTAGCAAGTAAAAGCGTCGTGAAGTTCGGCCAGGCTGAACGATATAGTCCTTCCCCGTCCCTACGATAATAGACCTAAAAAATAATGGTCCGTTACTCTTTATAAGGATTCGTAGAGATCAGGGGCCAAAAAACCGTCTGCCTCAAATTTTCTAACAAACACAAATTTGTTCCTACATTTAAGATTAATGCCAATTGGGAACTAGGACCGGATGTTGACCCAAGGGGCCCAAAAATCAGCCATCTTGAACTATGGACATATGATTACCGAAAACTCTTGACTCATGAGTCCCTAGGGTGCCGAAAAATTTGTCATTTCGAACATGGAAACATGGGTATTCTGTAACAGTGGAAGTTGAAGAATCTGAATTTGACATTAACTGAATGACCTTAAGGTCTCAAACTTAGGGCGAAGTCTATGTAGCCTGGGCCCATAAAATCACCCCGTAATGTTCGGAGATATATGGTTATCCAGACACAGTGAAATTTTCTTAAAAATCTAAATATGTAATTAAATTAAAGTTATGGCCCATTATTGAACTAGGACTTGCCCATGCTAGTCCTATTATCGGCCTCCTTCAAATGTGGGTATTACAAAAATTTATAAAAAAATTATATTATTTCCACGTTTTGATTATATAGGGTAATCCATCTAGAGGTATTTTTTCAGAACAAAAAAAAATATAAAAATTCAAATCAAATGTGCAATACTTATTGGTAATTTGAAAGAACATTTGATTTATTATTATTTCCTTCGAATGTTGGCCGCAACTACGCCTCAGGGTTTCTATTCTGAGGGTCCAATTTTAGATGACTCGTTCGAGCATTTCGACTGGTATGGCTTTAATGACACGCGTAATGTTGGCTCCCAAAACCTGAATTATAGCTTGTTTCTCAGCATAGACTTTGGACTTTACGTAACCCCAAAGAAAAATGTCTTAAGGTGTGATATCACTCAATCTAGGCGACCAACTCACCTGTGCAAAATGTGAAATAAGCTGCTTTTCGAAATGACTTCTCAATAGATCCATTGTTTGAGCAGCTGTATGACAAGTAGCATCGTCCTGTTGAAACCAAGTGTCGTCAAGATTACGCGTTTCAATTTCAGGTAGCATAAAGATCGATATCATGGCGGGATAGAGGGCACCATTCAAGATTACGTTCCGACTATCATTATTTTTGAAAAAATTTGCACCGATGATTCCACCAGCTTATAAACCGTACCAAACCGTGGTTTTCTCTGGGTATAATGGCACCTCTTGAACCTCTTCTTGTTGCTCTTCAGCCCAAATGCGGCAATTTTGTTTACTGACTTTGCCGTTGGTCGAAAACAGCGGATCTTCCCGTTCCTCACCGAACGCTCATTTCCATAATACAGTTTCCATCATTTGAAGGTATTTAGTTAAAAAAACATAAAATGTTCTTTCAAATTACCAATAAAGATTCCACACTTGATTTGATTTTTTATATTTTTTTTGTTCTGAAAAAATACCCCTAGATGGATCACCCTTTATTTGAGGTCTTTACCGATGTGTCAAAGGTCCATAGAGCGCCAAAAATTAAGTTTTTTGAACATCGGCATATGTATGGTTACTCAGACATAGTTGCATTTTCTTACTAATATCAATATTTTTTGTTTGGTCTAAATTTAAGGCTTGAATAAACGGACTACCTTGGCTCCCTCAAAAACAAACGAAATGCAGTAATCTGAGCTGGACAAAGGATCATTGGGCCCCAAAATGTAGTTTTGTCAAACATGCACCCGCCATCAACAACAACATCCCCCAATACTGTAAATGTCATACTACAACTCAATCCACGGTGGAGAGTATAAAAGCTTCGGCCCAGCCGAACTTACGACTTCTCCGCTTTTTTTTAGTAAATTCGAAGGTTGCTCAATAAATTTCTGGCCTAGGCAACACTAAGTGCGCCATCTGACATTTTCATTGGAAAGTTTGACATTTTTTAGCATAAACGTACTCAGAACGTTTTGACGTACGACCATCATTTGTGTTGTTTACAGTGACTTGAAAAAATCAATTTGGCAAAAAAATGGAATTAACTCGTGAACATTTTCGTGCGATTATTTTTCACAACTTTCGACGTGGATTATCACGACAAGAGTGTATTGATGAACTTTAATCTTTATATGGCGATGAAGCACCATCCTATAGCACTGTGAAAAACTGGTTTAATGAATTCAATCGTGGCCAACGCTCCCTCAAAGACGAAGGTCGTGAAGGTCGTCCAAAAACGGCCGTTGTGCCAGAGAACATTTATGTCGTGCGTGAACTGATAATGCAAGATCGTCATGTGACATACCGTGATATAGAGGCATCCTTGGGCATTTCTTCCACCATCATACATTCGATATTGCATAAACACCTGGCCGTAAAAAAAGTTTGTTCTCGTTGGATACCGCATAATTTGACAATCGCTCAAAAAAGGCTCGTGTCGATTGATGCAAAGATATTTTGAAAAAATACGATCGCGGTGCTTCAAAAGACGTTTATGAGATCGTCACAGGTGACGAATCATGGATCTATGCGTATGAGTCCGAAACAAAACAGCGATCAACCGTGTGGGGCTTCGAGACGAGCCAAATCCAACGAAAGTTGTTCGTGGAAGAAGCACTTCGAAGCAAACGGTCGCCTGTTTCTTCGGTTAAACTCGTCATGTGGCGACTGTTTCGCTTAAGCAACGCAGGATGGTCAATTCTGAGTGGTACACCACAATTTGTTTGCCTGAAGTATACGGATAAATTCGAAAAAACGAACAAGAGAAGACGAATCATTGCGCACCATGACAATGTGAGCATCTGCTTAAACCAGCGTCTTTTTGACCGGCCAAAACGTCGTATTGATAAGTCATCCGCCGTACAGCCCAGACAATGACTTTTTTTATTCCCGCACATCAAGAAAAAAATGTGTGGTCAACGATTTTCGTCGCCAGAATATGCTGTTGAAGCGTTCAAAAACCATGTTTTGAAGCTGTCGCAATTGGAGTGGAAAAAGTGTTTCGACAATTGGTTTGAGCGCATGCAAAAGTGTATAAATCATGCTGGAGAATACATTAAAAAACAATAAAACCATTTTTGATGATAAATATTAGCATTTTCACTATTAGGTCAGAAATATATATAGCAGCCCTCGCACCACAATTTGTGTATCCTCACCCTATTTGACAAGAGGGTTTATCTTGGTAAAGCCACGCACCAAAAAAAGCATTTTAGACCCTACATTCGTTTTGAGTCATTTGACCCTTGTCCGTCTGTGATTCTGGTTCGCACGACAGCCCTCGGAAAGTAGCTACCAATCGGTTTAAAATTTTGCATGTCATAATACATTTACAAACCTGCCTACGGGATTGAAAGTGGGCCATATCGCCTATCCTTTATAGAACCTCCAACACGAATGTTAAATTACGCCGACTTTTGGTACGAGTATTCTTATAATATCGTCAATATTACTTAAGAATTGGATAATAAGGTTAAGTTGGTGGCAGTTAATTGGTTTCCTGCTCATGCCCCTGCTGCACCTTCCACAGAAATGACCCTGTTTTACCGCATAACTTGTCACTCAGTGCGTAAAACTGGATAGAATTGTGAGCACGGCAATATTTCAAGACCGGATTTGTACTCGAATATGAAAAAAGTGGTTCACACGCCCCTTCAAGTACCTCCTACACAAATGTGACATTACGCCCACTTATGGTATTCTTGTAATATCGTTAATACCGTTGACAAGATCTCACTAAAAATCAATATTTAAAAATAAAGTTATAAGAAAATCTTGGTGGCAAATAATTGGATTTATAGCCATGCCCCTTTTGGTACATCCCACACAAATGGCCCTGTATTAACGCAGATTAGAACCCACATAACTTGTCTCCTAGTGGATGAAATTCGCTTATATTATGAACTTTATAATATTTGCTAACGGCTTTATACAAGTCTACGTAAAGGGTGGTTGACACGCCCCATTCTGGTACCTCCCATACAACTGCACAATTCCGCCCACTTGCTTTTTCTTAAAATAAATTTAAGGTACTCATACAATCTATCCCAAAATCAATTCTTACGACCATAATTATAAGGTTATCTTGGTTAACAAAATTTAAATTGCTAGCCACGCCCTTTCTTGTACCTCTCACACAAACTACTTTCACATAACTTGTTCCCTAATGCATTAATTTCGCTTGAATTTTGTATTCTCTGTATTTATTCCATCTTAGTACTCGCACAAAAAAAGTGGATGCCACGCCCCATTCTAGTACCTTCCACAAAACCAATCGGTAACAAGATTTCCGTAAGATCGGTACGTTGTAGACAATGAAGGATGGAACGAAGAACAAATTTTACTACGTTTTACCTTTGAAACCCTATGTAAAATATATAGATGTGACGCGCAAAATATAAAGGGACCTAAGGGTAAAAACCAGTTTTGTTCAGGAGAGCCATTTTAAAGATTTAAATACGTATATCTTTGGTGAACCATTACTTTCATAAAACGCGCATATCTCTGGGAGGGAACACTTTTGGGGCATGGGATCGGTCTTATTCGATGCTCAGATGTTGTCCACAAAAAAAAAAGTGAAAATTGATGTTTTTACCCTTAGGTGCCTTTCTCTATGCGCTGTCACATATGTATATATTCCTTATATGGGTGTGAGTGTAAAAAAAACGGATCAACCGACTGAAACTTTTTTGCTTTTAGCGTATATGTAAGGACATCAGAATTCGTTTTAGAGGTAATGGTTCCTCGGGCAAAGTTTCTTATTTTGATCCCTAGAATACGATTTTCCTTGTCACTTGAGCAATTTTTTTTGCCTCCCTACGAACCGACCCGCCTTAATGTACATGCATATGAGTTACTATCGCTCAATTTTGTCTACCCTGTAAAAAGATAAGACCATGACGCATTACCATCTATTTAACATTTTTAAAGTTTTTCCATAATGACCAAAACTAAGCCCAACCGTTACAATCTTGTCAGACCCACTGTCAGCATGTGTATGTATGTCAACATATACGAACATATATCATCGTCGAAAACATCGCTTACTGATAACTAATCGAGCAGACAATAGGCATGACTTTCTCTAAGCGCTTGGTGATAGGAGCAGCACACAAATCTGCAGCAGATTCAGTGGCTGGCGATAAGGCGAGACGGCCTATGATGGTTGCATGTATAAATGCTTTGGTCCAGCAGCGGTAGCAACCACTTGTGTCCGGAACTTCGAAGGCTACAGATCAACTACAACATTATCATTATGTCGAAATTAGTATTCCTCTTGGGACTCACCATCCTGGCTGTAAGTAGAGACATCGGAATTGCTGCTTCTTTTTTTCATTTAAACTAATATTTTATATTTCTGCTCTAAAGGTTGCCTCTGCCCGCGTTACCCGCGATGCTCCTGCACCCAATGAACTCACCCTGGAGAGTGTGTTCGGTGTCATTCAAGATGGTTTGCAGAAAATGGGCAATGGTTTGCTGGAAGCTACCGGTTCAACTGATGCCGAGGATCTCCAAAAGAAGACCATGGCTCAATTGGGTGTTGCTCAAGAGAAAATCAAGTCCTGGGTAGCTGGAGCTCAAGAAGAGGTAAGCATTTGGGATTAATCTTTGCTCTAAGAAAACTATTAAGCCGGCTTATCTTGTATACTTTGCTTGCAGACTGAACATTTGAAGGAGAATCCCTTAGTTAAGGATTTGCGTTCGGCCATGGAAAAGCTCGGCGATGATTTCAAAAACAGCCATCCCACTTTGGCCAACGGTATTTCCGATGAAATCAAGAAGGCCCAAGAAAATGTCGATGAAGTTGTCAAGAAGATCAAGGCCTTGGAGGATTCCGAAGAAGGCAAAAAATTCAAGGATACCACCGACAAATTGCTCGAATCTGCCAAAGCTCAACTCGACGGTTTGGCCACTGAGTTGAAACTTAAGTCCAAGTCAAAGTAAACGTTAAAAAAAGTGTTGTGTAAGAATCTAAAATGTGGAAAAAAATATAAATTCTATGTGACGGAGCTGATGCAAAAAGTTTAACTGCCACATGGATTTTTAAATAGAAAAAAACAACAAACGTGTTGATCTTTTAACCCAAGAACAAATAATGTCAATGGTGATGGAACTGATAAGGTTTTTAGGTATTTAAAAGTGTATATAAGACCACGTCAACAGTTGAGGTTTGAGAAAACGTTCACGTTTCTGATGTTGAGGGACATTTTTTTAATGTACGGAACAAAAGTTCTATAAATTTCTGCAAACCCAAAAGCAAATGTGATAAAAATTAAGCCAATCATCTCGGAACCCCTTTGGAAATCGTTTTAGATATATCCGCCTGTCCGTCATATATTTTGGCATCAATATAATCAATATAAAAATATAAATCGACAACGGTAGACCTGCTTAGCACCTTTGAATTCCGTCTCAGGTGGAAGAAACTTTATTGAATGTGGTCAAAATTTGTCATTGATTTGGTGTGGCAACCATGCAAATATTTTCCCGAGTCGGGATTAAAACGATCTCATCAGATATTTGATTTATGGCATTTTGGAAGTACTTACGGACTTCTACTGAAATTGTACCGGAATCCAAGATTTATTCCTCTGGGGAATTTTCCTGGGTGCTTCCCTAAAATAGGACAAACCAATTATTCCAAGGTATAACCTTTGAAATGTCGACCATGCAATTTCAGATATTTTTCACGAAGAGTGTGTTGTAGAGTATCACAAAGTCAGTCTGAGCAGACGTTAGACTTGGTGACATAAAGTACCAGCGCAATTCTAGTATTTTATGTTAGAAATGTCAGTCTGAGCCCATATCAGGCTTTGTTTACTGGATATTACATACTACTCGTAGTATTTAATGTCAGCATTGTACAGTGGCTCATAAGCTACATTAGAGATGTTTTTGTTTAAGGTCAAAATACCGTACCTATTCATATTATATTCTAAGGATTCTGTTTCTATCCAATGTCTGATTTGCACAGTGGCTCAAAGGCCTATTTATGTGGACAATTTTTCATACCTTCCACGGCAGTGTATAAAATAGAACTAATTGTCATTCCGTTTGCAATACGTCGAAATATTGGTCGGACTAATATACTTATACTTACTGGATTTTACATACTAGTATTTGATATCAGCATTGTACAGTGGCTCAAAAGTTACTATTAAGATGTTTTTGTTTTAGGTCAGAATATTAAATTCGTATTCGTATTATATTCTAAGCCCACATCATTCAGTCTCTATCTAATGTCCGATATGCACAGCGTCTCAAAGGGGTATATAAGTGACAGCGCATAGAGAAAGGAATCTAAGGGTAAAAAAAAATCAATTTTTTTTTTGATGTGGACAACATCTGAGCATCGAATGAGACCGATCCCATGCCCCAAAAGTGTTCCCTCCCAGAGATATGCTCGTTTTATGAAAGTGAAGTCGACGATTCTAAGCGCAAATAGAAAGGGACCTAATCTTTAAAATGGCTCTCCTGAACAAAACTGGGTTTTAACCTTAGGTCCCTTTCTATTTTGCGTGTCACATATATAGACAATTTTTCCTACCTTCCACCGTAGGGTATAAAATAGAACTAATTGTCATTCCTTTTGCAATACGTCGAAATACTGGTCGAACTAATATATATATATATATATAGGGTTATCCATTAAGGACGTTACAATTTTATATAATGGGTGATCCATCTATAGGTATTTTTTCAGAACAAAAAAAAATATAAAAATTCAAATCAAGTGTGGAATCTTTATTGGTAGTTTGAATGGGCATTTTATGGCATTTATTTTTTGAAAATAATTACCTTCAAATGTTGGCAACTGTATTATGGAAATGTGCGTTCGGTGAGAACGGGAGGATCTGCTGTTTTCGACCAAAATATTGTTCAGCCCATTTCTGGCTCAACGGCAAAATCAATAAAAAAAATTGCCGCATTTGGGCTGAAGAGCAACAAGAAGAGGTGCCATTATAGCCAGAGAAACCCACGGTTTGTTGCGGTTTATAATGGAATCATCGGTGCCTATTTTTTCAAAGCCCATGATGGCCGGAACGTAACCGTGAATGGTGCTCGCTATCGCGCCATGATATGTATCTTTATGCTACCTACAATTGAAGCCCGTAATCTTGACCACACTTGGTTTCAACAGGACGGTACCACTTGCCATACAGCTGCTCAAACAATGGATCTATTGAGAGGTCATTTCGAAAAGCAGCTAATTTCACGTTTTGGACAGGTGAGTTAGCCGCCTAGATCTAGTGATATCACACCTTTAGACGTCTTTTGGGGTTAAGTAAAGTCCAAAGTCTATGCTGACAAACCAGCTACGATTCAGGTTTTGGAAGCCAACATTACGCGTGTCATTAAAGCCATACCGGTCGAAATGCTAGAACGAGTCATCCAAAATTGGACCTTCAGAATGGAAACCCTGGCGGCCAACATTTGAAGGAAATTATATTCAAAAAATAATTGGCATAAAAAGTCCTTTCAAATTACCAATAAAGATTCCACACTTGATTTGAATTTTTAATTTTTTTTTTGTTCTGAAAAATTACCTCTAGATGGATCACCCTATATTACTAAAACCCCGTTCGGCATGAAAACTTAACTGCACTGTAATACTTTGCGGATGCAATTGTGTCGCTTGAATCACATGTGGGTTTTTTGCTGTCCAATAATGTATATTTTGTTTATTGACAAAACCACTTAACCAGAAATGACCTTCATCGCTCATCCTATGGGGTGGGACGATTATTACGGCCGAACATTGGGTAAGCGCTCTTAAAGTAGCGACCACCGAATTAGAATTTCGGTAGTCATTTTTTAATAATTTCCAAACGTTGCTCGTTAGTGAACTTTTCATTAAACATGTTTGAGGGTGCGTTCACATAAAGATACGGAATTGTTATGTTCCTATCCATAAGATACACTCCCGCTCATCTGAATAGGTTCAGTAATCGTTTTGTGTTCAAATGATATTATTTCAAGAAGTAGTGAAATGAATTTTTTTTAAAAAATTTGTCGTTTATAGACTAGCGTATTGGGAATCATTTTATAAAGAAAAAAATTTATATTCAATTTTAGGATTACTCGAAAAAAAAACCCAGATTTGGTAACTCGCTGAAAAATGAGGTATTTTTTTGGGGTCTTCAGAATAGGTTCAGGAGAGACAATTAATAAAAACATTAAAATAAAATGTTTATTCAAATTTCCACTTGGAAACATAATAATTAGGAATATTTTGAACTTAATTAATAATGGGTACTCCTGCCCTTGTTTGAAATTACTTCATAAATTCGATTTGAAATTGAATCATATATTTCTTGGATACATTGAAGAGAAATTTCAGTCCAGTTGTTTTTATACCACGTATTAAGCACTCCTTATTCTCAAATTGTCTACCGGGCTCGTATCTTTTCGTGACAGCAGTCCCCACAGGTTTTCAATAATATTCAGCTATGGAGAGTATGGCGGCCACTCCAATAATGACACATTTTGGCTCCTAATCCACTGTTTTACGACCCGCGCAGTGTAAATGGGAGCATTATCATGCTTATAAGTCCACGTTATGGATCGAAAAATGTTAGAGAAGTACGGAAAAGCCTCCTCAATTGCGGCTTTGTAGCTATTCGCATTCATTCTAGATGTCAGAAACTGCAGCTCACAAGTTCCATAATAGGAAATGGCTCTCCACACCACCTTCACAACTATGATGACGAGCCAAATGATTTTCTTCCTTTCGCAAATCTTGGAAATAGTAGTGATATCCATCCGGACCATCTAAATTATTTTTTTTTCATCAGAAAAGACTACACGTTGCCATTCTTTATTCCAGGGCATACACGCAGAAAAAAAGTATGGTTGGGGTAACAATATTCGAAGAGCACCATACTTTTGTTGGTTATATGGTTGTGGCACAACAATATTATGATCATCACAATAATAGTATGGTTCACAAATAACCATACGATGATCCTCATAACAATATTATGGTCCTCACAACAATATAATCATTCATACACAACCATACTATGATCCTCACAACCATATTATTATTTACATTCAATCATACTATGATCCCCACAACCATATTATGATCCTCATAACCATAGTATGTTTAACGTACAACCATAGTATGATCCTCACAGCCATACTATGATCCCCAAAATTGTTTGTAAAGACTGGAATACGTTGTTATTCAACAATAACGAATTTTATTAAGTAAGTTATGTAACCATAGGAGTGATTTATTTGTCAGTAAAAAAATTCATTTATAAGTATTAAAAATATTTTAGTTATACTAATCCGTAATTTTTTTTTGAAAAAATTTAATTTTTATTACTATTATTACGTAAGAATCGTAAAAATAACATTGTCACATTAAAAAAATTAAGGTTTTGACGGTATGATTGCCGTAATCATGTTATTGTTAACATAAAACCCATGAAAACAATACCTTTGTCCCACCAACCATATTTATATTGTTGCTACAACCATATTTTCATTTTTAAATTTGGCAACAATACTTTTTTTACATTTCAACAATATTAATATTGCCGCAATCATACTATTGTCAAAATGAAATTCAAAAAACAATACTATGGTTGCGACGACCATACTTTTACTGCTGAGAACATACTATTGTTGCCGTGACCATATAGTAACCATATCTTTTCTCTGCGTGTATGCTGACGACAAAAGTGAAGTCGTGCTTCATTGCGAGTGCTGTTAAGCGGTGGCTTTTTCATTAGTTGCAGTCGTTTTAAGTGAATGGCACTGCGAATAACACGTTTTACTGTAGCCAGACTAGCACTTACGATACACCAGTTTTTCCTTTATTTTTGAAGCAGAATCATGCGAGTTAGAAACAGATCTGATGATGGCTCTCCTATCAGCACCCGTAGTGGCTCTGTATGTACCTTCTTTCATATTTTTCCATATTCTGATTCATTCCGTAAACAATTGCTGACAACATTTTGGCTTTGTCCAATTTTTGTTCCGATATACCGAAGATTTCGGCCACATTCACTAAAGGCTTTAGTTTTGCCCTTTTCTTCGTCCGACAATGATTTACCTCGACCCATTTTTAAATTAAATTATGCCAAATACTTCAAAAAGTAATAATTCAACAAATTATTATGCTTTGACTACCGCTCACTAAGAAAAAATAACGGTTTTGATTTCGAACCTATTGTGATGAGCCAAAAATTGCTATGATTCTACCGAAGAATAAGCTAAAAACAATGCAAGAAAATAACGGTTGATTTTTACCGTTAGATTTTTTTTCCCAATTGAGTTTACAAATATAATCTCGCATTAGACAGAAACAAATTTGGTGTGCATATAACACGAATTGAGAAATCCAACATTTAATGTTTCAAAAACCCCAAAACTATTCAGATGAGCGGCAGTGTATACAGCGCTCCACGTTGCATTTTGCTTACTTGGAATTGAATTAAAAAAATTATGAACCTTAGAACAATTTATTTAATATTTTAATTATATTAAACAGTAAGGGAATTTTTAAATTACATGATTTTCTATAGTGTATCTGGCAAATGTCGACCTTCACTATCCACACATTGCTGCATTCGTTTTCTGAAGTTTTCATGAACTCTAACAAGCAGGTCCACTGGTATTCTGCCATTTTCTGCCTCAATATTATTAATTAGGTCGTCCAAGGTGTTGGGACGGTTGATATTCACCTTCGACTGCAGGTTACCCCCAAAGGAAAAAATCGCAAGGGGCTAAGTCTGGTGAGCGTGCCGGCCAGTTTACTTTGCCCCTCAAAGAGATAAGCCCTCCAGGAAACATTTGCCTCAAACAATCATGGTAACCCTCGCTGTGTGTGCAGTGGCACCATCCTGTTAGAACCATGTATCCTCTAATTGCATTGCCTCAGGAGCCGGCTGAAAAAAAAATCCTGTATCATAGGTGAAAAAAAATCCTGTATCATGTAGTCAAGTACCGTTCGGAGTTGACAGTTACGGCAAGACGGTTATCATGGGAAAAGTAAGTGGGCAATGAAGCCTACTCGTGATATGGAGCATCACACAGTGACTCGGTTCGAATGCAGAGGTCTCTGGGGTTTGTTTCACTCCAGTACCGCATATTTGGGGGAACGAAAAACACGCTGCACTGCATTTAAAAATACGCTTTAACACAAAATGACCTCTCCTCACGTGTCCAATACTTGATGGCAATTGGAAGGCAGACGAATACAAATCTCCCGTCAGCCACTCTAAGCCATGCACACTCTCCATTCTCTTGGACTAACAGTGCCGCCACAGCCTGCAGTGCAAAAAAAAACAACAAATTATCGCGCTCCACCCTGTATATCATAGATCGTTGTAAAATTGTTAAGTAATCTTAAAATACTCGTATACGTCAATGCGTGAACCGGTTAAGTAAACTATAGTCTGGAGTTAATAATTTGTCGCTCAAACCGAGACATACAAAATTTTAACGGGACCAGGTACAATTTATGGCTTCTAGAGCTGCTAGGCCCCAAATCGTAAGAGATCTTTGTATGGGCGGCTATTCGAAAACACGAACCAGTATGGTCCAATGTTACAGAAAAATTGTGTTGAAAGCTCATAACGCTATATGCAAAATTTTGTAGGAATCGTATATATAAGTAAAATGTGCGTTTTAAAGCGGCAGTTTGTGATATCGGGAAGGATCTTTGCGAGATGGCAAAGATAAATTAATCACAGTTAATTAATCATCGCTCATAATTTGTGAGTAATCGGGTTTAATTTATAGCTTCATGTCATGCTTAATTTGATAGGAGTTCGATGCAAAATCGGGAATGACCTTTGTGTGGGAGCTATTCGAAAACTTGGACCGATATAGTCAAATTTCATCAATATGGGGGACTGTGTGGTCCAGTTTCACCACAGTTAATAAATGGTCGCTCATAAGGTGTCTTGAAAAATAAGGGCATGATCGGTTGTTATGTGTGTCTAGAAGGGGCAGGACCTGAAATCAGGACGGACCTTTGTGTGGAAGCTATTCGAAAACTTGGACCGATTTTGCCAAATTTCATCGGAGATGGGTGTTGGTCACTCAAAATGCTCTGTGCGATATTTGGTAAAAATCCGGTGTAATAATTGCACCTGTTGCCACCCTACACCCTTTCATATATTTCTTTTAAAATGATTTATGACTGTTGAATACAACTAACATCTACAGGGTTCTAGGATAGGAGTGTTACCAATTAAAAAATTAAATTTTTTTATTAAAAACATAGTAGCGTAAAGAAATGTATTTAAAATTTTCGATACATCCCATTTTAGCTCTAATAACTTGATCAATCTTTTCAAAAAATGAGTTGCATAATTCACGAATGTGATTTTGAGAAAGGCGTTCACATTCAGTTGCGTCAAAACTGGTGTATTTTTGTTTTGCTTTGTTTGAAATTAAATACCCTAAACACAGCAATCCAAGGGGGCACGCATCCATTGTTCAGCCGAAATAAAGCGAGGAACGTTGTTATTTAACCAGTCCTAATTCAAGCGTGGCAAATGCGATGGTGCAGAGTCCAGTTGAAAAGCATAGGGTGATCCATCTATACTTTTCAACAAAAAAAATTTAAAAATTCAAATTATGGTGGGGAACCTTTATAAGTACCTAATTTGAAAGGACATTTTATGGCATTACTTTTTTGAATATAATTTCCTTTAAATGTTGGCCGTAACTACGCCTCAGGGTTTCCATTCTGATGGTCCAATTTTGGATGACTCGTTCGAGCATTTCGACCGTTATGGCTTTATTGACACGCGTATTGTTGGCTTCCAAAACCTGAATCGTAGCTGGTTCGTCAGCATAGACTTTGGACTTTAGCTTCTTTTCGAAATGACCTCTTAATAGATCCATTCTTTGAGCAGCTGTATGGCAAGTAGCACCGTCCTGTTGAAACCAAGTGTCTGCAAGATTACGGGCTTCAATTTCAGGTAGCATAAAGATCGATATCATGGCGCGATAGCAAGCACCAAACCGCGGTTTCCTCTGGGTATAATGGCACCTCTTGCTTCTTCTTCTTCTTGCTCTTCAGCCCAAATGCGGCAATTTTGTTTATTGACTTTGCCGTTGAGCCAGAAATGGGCCTCATCACTGAACAAAATTTTGGTCGAAAACAGCGGATTTTCCTGTTTCTCACCGAACGCTCAATTCCATAATACAGTTGCCAACATTTGAAGGTAATTATTTTCAAAAAAGAAATGCCATAAAATGTCCTTTTAAATTACCAATAAAGATTCCACACTTTATTTGAATTTTTCTTTTTTTTTGTTCTTAAAAAATACCTCTGGATGGATCACCCTATACAAACTCAAAATATTATATTATAAAAGAGGAATTACTCCACAAGCTAATGAGTTTAGGTTTGTTGTTGTTTGTCATAGAGGGAAGATAATGTCAGTCAGCGAAGTAAAGCAACACACATCACCGTCTTTCGTCGTTGGTGTGGGCGACTTTGCAATACCATTTATATGTACTGCCGACATGTCCTCTACTCGTTTAACGATCTAAGTACATGTAAGACGCATTCAGTTATTTTGCATATGCGAAGTATTGTTGTCACAGAGAGAGAGAGAGAGAGACACGAGCGAATCACTGAATTCCTATTATACAGACAGTCTGTCCGACTGGCGTTTTTATAGTACGAGAACATTAACTTTCGAAAAAACACCCATACATTACAATCCCTTCCGATTACAAGTCCTATCGCTATAGAAATCACAAATTGCATCCGACAGTGTACAAAATTTTGCCTGAAACATGTTAAGCGACCACAAATTACCTCTAGTGAACCGATCCAACTTGCTGTTATTAATTGTAGTGCCTTATGAGATTTCTCCAAATAACAACGGAAAAATATGATTTTTTTATATTTTATATTGCCCCGCCCCCTATCAAGGAACCCACCCATTCGATTTTAAGTCTTGTCGTTCCCCAAGCCACAGTTAACTTTTGATCATCATTTAAGTATGTAAGTGCCTTAAACGAACAGTTGCAGTGCACCAAACTTACCCGGTTTGAGGCACTGCAACTCTACAAACAACATTTTAATTCCGATGTTGCTCAAATTACAACTTACAAAGCGCAGTAGTTAGTTACAAAGTACGTGGACTCCACGTGACAATGTACGAGGGCGGTTCGGAAACTTCTTAGCCTAGCACAAAAAGCGCGGTATAAACAGAAAAAAGTTAAGTGTTTTGGAAACTTCCATCTCTGCTATGAACACATGTTAAATTTTGTTTCGATGGCAACTCCTTCATATAGAAACAGGTGTTCACAAAAGACGCATCCGCGATTTTTTTACAATGGAAAAATTAGAAATGCGTGGTGTCATTAAATATTTACATAAAAAAGGTTTATCGGGACAAGAAATTCATAATGAATGACATGGTGAATGTGTTAGGTGAAAGTGCTCCTTCATATGCAACAGTAAAAATTAGGTTGCTGAATTTAAACGTGGTCGTACAAGCATTGAAGATGAACCACGTAGTGGACGTCCAAAAACAGCAACAACAACATAAATTGTAGCCATATTGTAGAATAAAAGTGCGTGAAATAGCTTATATCATGGGCATCTTAAATGATCGAGTCCATTTAATTTTGCATGAAGAACTACAGATGAAAAAGCTTTCTGCAAGATCGGTGCCGCACTTGTTAACAGTCGACCAAAAACGCATAAGAATGAACATTTCTCAAGCTTGTTTGGATCGTTTTCAGCGAAATAATATGGATTTTAAGCGTCGTTTCACAACTGTTGATGAGACATGGATCCACCACTATACTCCAGAGACAAAAGAACAATCCAAACAATGGACTGAAGCTGGAGCAAGTGCCCCAAAGAAGGTAAAAACAATTCAATCGGCTGGTTAGGTTATGGCAACGGTTTTTTGGGACTTCAAAGGTATTTTACTGATTGACTATCTGCAAAAGGGTAAAATAATAAATTCAGAGTACTATTGCAACCTTTTAGATCAATTAAATGTACAAATTCGAGAAAAACGTCCTGGCTTACAGCACAAAAAAATATTTTTTCATCAAGACAAAGCACCAGCGCACAAGAGTGTTTTAACAATGACTAAAATCAACAAATTAAAGTACGAGTTGCTTGACCACCCACCTTATTCTCCTGATTTAGCTCCCAGTGACTTTTACCTGTTCCCAAATCTAAAAAAATTCCTTGCTGGCAAGCGTTTTACCTCAAATGAAGATGCAATTACAGTTGTAAACTACTATTTTGAAGACCATGAGGAAAACTATTTTAGTCAAGGGATAGAATTGCTAGATAAGCGTTGGACTAAGTGTATTGAAGTTTCAGGAGATTATATTGAAAAATAAAAATATTTTTGAAAAACTAACTATTCTCTTTCATTGATAGGCTAAGAACTTTCCGAACCGCCCTCGTACACTAATGACGTTAGTGGATAGTTTATTAAATAGTTTTATAAATTAAACAGCTCTGTAAAGTGTTTTCGAATAAATAAATATTTCAGACGTATTTTTAATTGTGACCTTTTAACCCCAGCAGTAAGAAAATAGCAAATAAAATGCTAAGTAATCGAAAAAAATGCATTACTTTAAAATCTTATCAATCGAAATCATTTTGTCGCATGTGTGTGAGATGCCATGTCGTAAATGATTATATAAACATTGTATTCGAGACGCATCTACTATTATTTTAGTTGGGGCTAACGGAGGCAATGGTGCATCATGTAAAAACAGGAAAACATGCCTCTTAATTACCCGTCAGCATGTGATTCAGTCTAAAGTCCATGTAAGCAGGTGTATTATAAGTTCCTCCCCTTAAATATTCTCGATAAGAACGAGATGGATTTACAAATGATTAAAAGAATAGCTTAAGAAATATTTAATTTGGCTTGGATCTTAATCTGACATGTTTTTGTTGTAACATGAGATAGATTTCCTTTGTCCTTACTTGGCTAACAACTCGTACATTTGGACATATCAATACCAGTGTTCCCAGGTGCAAACTGGAACTTCCATTGGTTTAGCATAACTTCACTCAAAACGTTTTGTCATTTGAAGGCGAATTGTTTTGTTTACAGTGTGTTTCAAAATTCATCTCAGTCGAAAAATGGAATTATCCCGTGAATATTTTCGTGCGATGATTTTTTACGATTTTCAGCGTGGGTTATCGAGACAAAAGTGTTTAAATCAACTTGTTTTGACTTTTGGCGATGAAGCACAATCAAAAACCAATGTTAATCGCTGGAACCAAGAGTTTAGTCTCGGACACCGTTCGCTCCAGGATGAATTTCGTGAAGGACGTTCAACTTCGGTCACTTTGCCAGAAACCATCGATGGTGTGCGTGAACTAATTAAGCAAGACCGACATGTGACATACCGTGAGCTTGAGGCATCCTTGGACATTTGTCCGTGAAAAAAATTTGTTCTCGTTTGATCCCACATAATTTGACGAATGCTCAAAAAAAAGGCTCGTATGGATTGGTGAAAAGAGATTTTGAAAAAGTATAACTGCGGTAGCTCAAAGCCAGTGTATAACATTATCACAGGTGACGAATCATGGATCTATGCTCATGAAACTGAAACTAAACAGCAATCGACCTATGGGTCTTTTAAGACGAGCCAAATCCAACAAAAGTTGTTCGTGGAAGAAGTACATCGAAGCAAATGGTTGAGTTTTTTTCGGTATAACCGGCCATGTTGTCACAGTGCCTTTAGTGGAACGTAGGACGGTCAATTATGAGTGGTATACAACCATCTGTTTGCCAACAGTGTTCGAAGAAGTGAGGAAAGATAATAAGAGAAGACGGATCATTTTGCATCACGACAATGCGAGCTCTCACACATCAGCTAAAACGATGAGCTATTTGACCACTCAAGATGTCGAATTGATGGGCCATCCAACGTACAGCCCTGATATAGCACCCAATGACTTCTAATTCCCTAGCATCAGGAACAAAATATGTGGTCAACATTTCTCATCGCCAGAAGCAGCTGTTGAAGCATTCAAAAATCATGTTTTGGAAAAAGTGCTTCAAAAATTGGTTTGTGCGCATGCAAAAGTGTATTGATCTTAAAGGAGAATATTTTGAAAAACTATAAAACCATTTCCAATGATAAATTTTTGTGATTTTATTGCCGGACCCGAAATATAAATATCAACCCTCGTACTGCAAGCTTTTGAACCCAAAACAGTTTCTCATTCAATTGGTGGTTTCTTTTTCGTTTTTTATCTGATTTCTGAGGTACCAGATACCGCACGGTGGTTCAGAATATGGTTTCGTATGGTAAAATACGAAACCATATTTACAAGGTGGAAAGCAGCAGCTTTCCATCTTGTAAATGCCGGCGTCTTAACGGGTAAAAGGTTTATATCTAAGCCATATAAAAACTTCTCTATTAAAAGAATTAACCATTCGGAGCTGGCGATAAACTGTAGGTCCGGTCAGTGAGTAAAATAATTATATCATGAATAGCTTACTGATTCAAGAGAAGTTTGGAAAACGCATTTTGATTTCGGTGGCTATGTCAACAAACAAAACTGGCCACTGCTAGGATCCTTAAGATGTCCGCTTCCAAATAATTTATCGTACTGTTCACTTTTAGATTTGATGAGGTAAGGCAGTCCATAAATGTGACCATCAAAGCCTAACTCTGTATTACGTTGGACAGTCTCGTTAAGTCCTTAGCGCCTGTCACTGCTACGATAAGCTGAAAACTGGAAACAAAGTTCTCAAGTCACTCCCCAGCAAAATTTTTGGCACTAACAAGGAAATTTTGTTAATATTTTTTGGAGCTATCGCTAGATCAGTTGTAAATTATGCAGTGCCATACCGAAGGAGAGCGAGATACAGTGGAGGAATACTTAGACTTGCCGAAATGCAGTCTAAAAACTGCGATATGGAGTGTCCTCATGTATGTGCGATGACACAACTATATTTTGGCGATGCAATTCCTGCTGCGGTGTCCCAGAGAGTTCATCCGAATCACCACCTTACGGGTAGGCATCCCTTACAAACTGCAGCTTTTTGCTCAAAGCGCCTATCAGACAGGTCATCCCGGCATTCACTCTAGCACAATCGCATAGACCATCAATAACTTATGAGTTGACGTCGTGCTTCGATACTTTTCTCCTGAGGTTGTCAAGAAGGAGAGGCTGCCCATACAAATTAAAGTGTTATGGGCTCAGATAAGATAAGGCTGGTGTTGTCGCATTAATTCATTCTGGGCCGGAATTGAGGGCAGCGTGTCAAACACATGTCGCGCATGCCGGTAGCTGTCATACGACACACAACACATATTTAGCTAGACCCTGGGTCCATGTCGTACCCTTTCTGAGCCTGGAAACTAGTTTTGCAGAGTCAGGAGTTCACGGCGGACAAGACGGCCCCAAACTACCAGACCGATTGTCCAGTTTTCTTTGAAAATGGCAACGCTTCTTCGTTTTCGAAATCGTTTAGCATGTCTGCAGTGGCTGGATGACACGCCATGCTATATATAGTGATTAACCGATGCTTTACGATCAATCCATTGAGAATTCGCGCCCTTAAGGCCAATATCAAAAAAGCCATACGCTAGACAGAGCCAGAAACCGTTACCAATGCCTTGGAAGATTGAGTAAACAGGATGAGCTACTCCCACATGAATCAAATTATGCGCCATAAATAATGGGCCACCGTGGTGTGATGGAAATATAAACGACTATCATGCCAGTAATACCAGATGCAACCACGGATAAGAGCATCTAACAATTTTTCATATTTTAGTTTGCAACACATCGACATACTGGACGCATTAGTAAAACTAGGTGGCCGAAACATGTGTCGATGGAGTGAAACGGTTGGAATTGAAAATGGGCCAGGTTGGTCAAAGTCCTCTGACAAGGACTTTGCCAACCTCTAGAAAAACAATCTTGATCTCATTTAGAGATATGACTTTGATATTTGGAACATTTGATGTCCGCATCGATCGAAACACACATTATATATATATATATATATATATATATATATATATATATATATATATATATATATATATATATATATATATATATATATATATATATATATATATATATATATATATATATATATATATAATGTGTGTTTCGATCGATGCGGACATCAAATGTTCCAAATATCAAAGTCATCGATGCGGACATCAAATGTTCCAAATATCAAAGTCATATCTACTCCCCCTAGTGCCCTCCGACCACCAATCCCAAAAATTTCAAACCGCTGCCATTTCACCCCCTTGCTTTTTCCGACATGGTCGTAGATGGACATATTTTCATCAAATGAGCCAAGGAAAACGCTGCTGAAATTTGTCCAGTCGTGAATTAATCACCCTGTCTATGATCATCCGATTTTAATGTCTTTAGCTCTAGAGAACACATTTGGCACACGTTAGTTTCATGGACCAAGAAAGGACATTCTTGAAATAGAAGAAAATGGGTTCAGATTTTTATACATCCAACATAGATACTTCCTTCGATTTATGTGTTAAGCTCTAGAGGCTACATCTTACCGGCAATCTTGATAAAATTTAGCACGAGTTTGTTTTTTGAAGCAAGGGCGAATGTTATTGAAATTGAAAAAAATCGGTTCAGATTTAGATAAAGCTCATTTAGGTGTATATCTAACGTATGTTTAACAGATTTTTTTCAAAAACACTGAAACTTTCCCACATTTTCAAATTTTACATTAGTTAAAAAGCCCGTCTAAAGGGTTCCAAAAACCTGTTTTCAGTTGACTTTACTGAACATCCAGAAATGCAGGGACACTCTCGACTGATTTTACTAGTTTTTTTATTGTCAAACTTTTTTTTTTTTTTTCAACTGGAATTCGACCCAATAACTATAATTCAAGGAATATATCTTAAACTGGTGGGGTATAACTTTGAGTAATTTTGTTGCTAAAGTACAACAAAATTACTCAAACCTGTTTTCAGTTGGCTTTACTGAACATCCAGAAATGCAGGGTACAACATAGTCGGACACTCTCGACTGTTTTTTTATTAGTTTTTTTGTTGTTAAACTTTTTTTTATTATTTTGTTTCAACTGGAATTCTACCCAATAACTATAATTGAAGGAATATATCTAAAACTGGTGGGGAATAACTTTGAGTAATTTTGTTGCTAAAGTATCTAGACGTAGTCCACTTCACTTGAATGCTTCTTCATCACCAATAGCACCCAAATCCAAAAACTCAGCAGAGTCTTTAGGCAATACGTCCGCCACCTCCTTCTCTTCCCCATGTGCCGTAAGTGATGTTTTCTTGCTGTCGGCAAGTTCTTTTTTTGCATTGTCTAGGCGTTCAAGTACCGCCGTAAGTCTTTCTATCGGATCAAAGTCATCTTTATTGTCAGTACTTGATGTAGCAGAAATAGTAGCAGGACTTTCGGTACTGAGGCCATTCTGATTTCTCTCCTTGCTACTCAACTCTCTGGCCCTCAAGTCCTGATTACTTTCCACGCTGCGTCTTAAGAGCCGAACAATCACTGTGCCGTTTTAAGGACTGTAGAAATTTTTTTCATCGGTATCTATCGAACGCTTCGATAACTTTCGATCCTTTACTGACAGCATGACAGTATTTGAGTCTCTGTCTTCTAAACTTTCAATGCATATGACTTTGAAAGATATTTCTTGATTTTTGCAGTCACCAGTTTCGCTCTTCTCGAAGCACAATGGCTTGGTCGTGGGCCCGGCCAGGAACATTAATAGCAGAGTGGCCAAAGTAACTTTCTGCATCTTTAATTGTTTCCTTTGGTCAAAGCTGGTATGCTATTGAAAAGACTCTAAGTTGCTAACTGACTGGAATTGTTAAGAGCGGAGGCATATTTATGCTCAGATCGCTTGAAAACCATGCGTTTCCCTAGAATTTGAAATCATTACAATTCCCTCGAAATTTGATAGAAATTAACATATTTCTTAGACCATTGACTTATAAGCTTGTACGGACTGACGGTTTCGATGAAAATGTTTTCAACCCTAGAGTAAAGCGAATGTAAAAAAACTCAAATAATGGGCTACACATTTTGTGGTGACAGTGAACGTTAATAAAACATAATTTTAAATTAGGTGTCGTAGGGGATGTTGGTTTCAAATCAACGGTCTAAATGGTTTAACTTGACAAAAACCTGTACCCATAAGGGTTATTCTTCATCTCAAGTGGATATGGACGTCCAAGAGATGTTGGTTTCAAATCAACGGTCTAAACGGTTTAACTTGACAAAAACCTGTACCCATAAGCGTTATTCTTCATCTCAAGTGGATATGGACGTCCAAGAGTAGCTTAGGAATCACTTCAGTTGCTATTGATCTGTTAATGATACGTTCTGCGCACTACTTGTTTTGACTTCAGCGGGCCATGATTCCAAGAGCCGTAGGACTCCAAGGGTTTGAGGGACAAAATGAGCTAAATTTTAACGAGTAGACAAATTTAGTTCAGCTTTTAATCATCGGCCATCATGGGTAACTGCCCCATACTAAAATTTTTGTCAAGGGAGCGTGGCACCGCAGGACTGGCGAACATGGATAAATTTTCTTAGAGTTTTACGACTACTTGTATTTCGTATCCTGCCAATACTACTATTGCCTGTTGCAAACTTGAAATGTATCTGGAAAGATAGACCTTTTGAGCGCAAATTATTTGTTTTTAGTATGTGGGTAAAATCATCTAGGTCAAAAAATGGCATTAACCCGTAAAAAATTTACATGTGATAAATTTTTATAATTTTCAATCAACTTGTTTCGACTTTTGGTGATAAAGCATAATCAAAAATCCACTGTAAGTCGCTGGGACCAAGAGTTTAGCCTCGGAAGCCATTCGTGCCAGGATAATTTCTTGAAGGTCATTCAGCTTCTGTCGTTTTGTGACAGACCGAGAGATTGAGGCATCATTGGGCCAGCATTGGCATTTTGGTTAGGTGGTCTGTCCAATTCGATTTTAGTAGGTTTTGGAAATAATCGTCAATTTTTTTATTTTTATTACTAGTCTAAATTCAATAGACTACGCTCACGCACAATACGTTCTTGATTAGTTCTTGAGATGGCGCAAAGAACCTGGCAATCGAATAAGTTGTGCTTCTTTGCTTTTCATAACCTCCGCTATAGGAAGAAGGAGCGTTTGCTACACCTCGAAAAACTGATTCCAGGTATTTTTGAACGTATACAAGGTTTGCTATATATATTTTTGTTCTAGGCAAGTTTAAGTGTTGCCTGGCGCCATCTAACATTTCCATTGGAAAGTTTGACATTTTTAAGCATACTTAGAAAGTTTTGAGGTATTATCAAAAAAAATGGAATTCACTCGTGAACATTTTCGTGCCATCAAGAGTGCATCGATGAACTCTCTTTGTATGACGATGAAGCACCATCCTATAGCACTGTGGAAAACTGGTTTAATGAATTCAATCGTGGCTGACGCTCGCTAAAAGACGAAGGTCGTCCAAAAACGGCCGTTGTGCCAGAAAAAAATTGATGACCACGAGCATTGGTTAACAGGATTAACTGATGGCTATTTTTTTTTTGTATATGCCTTATTTGAATCTGCTCCATAAAGCCTACCAAAAATATACGAAGTATATTTAAATAATGAATCCTAGTATGGATTTTTTGTTATGTTGTTCTCTGCTTATTGGCAGGAATTTGCATTAATTTGGTCAAAATAGTATATACGAGGGCCTAATAATGAAAATGCAAACATTCGTCATCAAAAATGGTTTTATTGTTTTTCAAAGAATTCTCCAGCATGTTCTATACACTTTTACATGCGCTCAACCCAATTGTCGAAGCACTTTTTTCACTCCGATTGAGACACCTCCAAAATATGGGGTTTGAACGCTTCAACAGCAACTTCTGGCGTCGAAAATCGTTGACCACGCATTTTTTTTTTCTTGATTTTCGGGAATAAAAAGAAGTCATTGGGTGCCATGTTAGGGATGAGCCATCAATTCGGTGTTTTGGCCGGTCAAAAAGGCGCTGGTTTGAGCCGATGTGTGAGAGCTCGCATTGTCATGGCGCACATTGATTCGTCTTCTCTTGTTCGTTTTCGAATTTCTTCGAAGACTTCGGGCAAACAAATGTATTGTACCACTCAGAATTGACCTTTCTACGTTGCTCAAGCGGAACAGTCGCCACATGACCAGCTTTGCTGAAGAAACAGGCGACAATTTGCTTCGAAGTGCTTCTTCCACGAACAACTTTCGTTGGATTTGGCTCGTCTTCGAAGACCCACACGATCGATTGCTGTTTTGTTTCAGGCTCATACGCATAGATCCATGATTCGTCACCTGTGACGATCTTATAACGTCTTTTGAAGCACCGCGATCGTTTTTTTTTAATTTATTTGCACCAATCGACACGAGCCTTTTTTGAGCGATTGTCAAATTGTGCGGGATCCAAGGAGAACAAACCTTTTTTTCCGGCCAGCTGTGCATGAAATATCGAATGCATGCTGGTGGAAGAAATGCCCAAGGATGCCTCTATATCGTCACATGACGATTTTGCATTATCAGTTCACACACGGCATCAATGTTCTCTGGCACAACGGTCGTTTTTGGACGACTTATACGACCTTCGTCTTTGAGCGAGCTTTGGCCACGATTGAATTTATTAAACCAGTTTTTCACAGTGCTATAGGATGGTGGTTCATCGCCATACAAAGATTTAAGTTCATCGATGCACTCTTGTCGTGATAATCCACGTCCAAAGGGTGCGGAAAATTATCGCACGAAAATGTTCACGAGTTAATTCCATTTTTTTGTCAAATTGATTTTTTCAAGTCACTGTAAAAAAAACCAATGTTGGTCGTACGTCAAAACGTTCTGGATACGTTTATGCTAAAAGATGTCAAACTTTCCACAGGAAATGTCAGATGGCGCCAGGCAACACTTAGTGTTGCCTAGGCCCTCGTAACCGGTATGAATCACATGTCTGAGAATTTTAAACCTGGTTTGGCATACCTCGCGATGATGTGCCAGAGGACCTTTACAGTCATTTACAGAGTGTTCGCGATAGTATCTATAAGTAGAGTGAAAAACTGTAGTTATGTATGTACAGGGTAGATCGCGGAAATTTGCTTTTTTGCACTGCAGGCAGTGGCGGCACTGTTGGTCGAAGAGAGTTAAAATTGTGCGTGGCTTATAGTGGCTGACAAGATATTTGTTTTTGTCTGCCTTTCAGTTGCCATCAAGCATAGGACACGTGAGGAGAGGTCATTTTGTGTTGAAGCCTTTTTTTCAAATGCCCACTCGATCATTGCAGTGCAGCGTGCTTTTCGTTTACGATTCGCTGTTCCCCCACGCGGACGTATACCTGGGCGGAAATCAATAGTAAATTGGGTAACTTCATTGAGAACAGCAGGGAATGTGTCATGTGTATAAAGAAGACCTGAGAGAAGGATTACAACACCACAAAACATCGAGAGAATTGGAGCAGCAGTACTGCAAAATCCGAAACGCTCTGCTTGAGAACAATCACTTGCTCTTGTCATTTCCAGACGTTATCTCCACCGGATTCATGATGAATTGAGGCATTGCAATTAGAGGATACATGGTTTCAACAGGATGTGTGCAGTGGCAACACAGCGAGGGTTTCCATGAATTGTTTGAGGCAAATGTTTCCTGGATGGCTTATCTCTTTGATGGGTGATGTGAACTGACCGGCACGCTCACCAGACCCACGCGATTTTTTCCTTTAGGGTTACCTGAAGTCGAAGGTGTATATCAACCATTCCAATACCTTGGAAGACGTTATTAACAATATTGAGGCTGAAATTGTTAGAATATTAGTTGACGTGCTTGTGAGAGTTCATGAAAACTTCAGAACACGTGTTTGGATAGCGAAGGTCGACATTTGCCAGATACTCTATTTAAAACCATGTAATTTAAAAACCTGTTCAATACAATTAAAATATAAAATAAACTGTTCCAAGTTTTTTTATTTCATTCCCAAATAGGCAAATTACCGCGCTCCACCCTGTATAACGGATCACTCTAGATTAGCAGTGGACGACTTTAAAATATTTAAGTCTTATGCGCGGTAGTTTACGTACTGTTGTAAGCATTAAGGTGTTCTCATAATTGAGAGTTTGGGTTAATCCTCGTGGTGTCTTCGATAGGACTCTTTGGATTTCGTCGACATAGCTCGAGCTTGCTTTGTCGCATAGCTGAGCACCGTATAACCAGATAGGTTTGATTGCACTGTTGTATAGCAGGCTTAGTTTTGAGTTCGCCTTAAGGTGCCAGTAAAGTTGATGTTTCAGTCTTAAGTCTTCTTGTCGGCGATCCAGGTAGTTTCCAAGGAATGTAACATTATCATATTGAGAAAGAGGGATATTGTTTTGTTTCAATGCCGGACAAGTGCTAAAATTTATCGAGAAAGTTACCTGTGTGTATTTAGCCTCTTTGACTTTTAGTCACCGAATTTTATGTATTCGGTTATTTGATCGAAATAAAAGGTTTTTATTTAATTTTTATATTAGTATTAATGAATTCGGTTTGTCCCAAGAAGAGCGCAATTTTTAAATGACTGATGCAGCAATTGAATTGTTTCTCTGGCTGTATGACATGTGGCGCTGTCTTGTTGGAACCACATGCCCTCCACATTCATTTCTTCAATTCTAGGCAAGAAAAAACTGGTTATCATTTCACGATACCAAACACCAATGACTGTTTGCGCTTGACCTGCCTTATTTTCATAAAAAAAGGTCCAATGATTCATCCAGCCTAAAAACCACACCACACAGTGACACGTTGAGGATGCATTTGCTTCTCGTGAATCACTCGAGGATTTTCCGCACCCCAAATGCGACAATTCTGCCTATTGACGAAGCCATCAAGATGAAAATGGGCCTCGTCACTGAAGATGATTTTATCGGCAAAATCAGCATTTTCATGTTGTCTCTCCAATACCCAATTAACGAACTCCCTTCGCTGTCCATGGTCAGCTGGCTTCAGTTCCTGAGTCAATTGAATTTTGTATGCATGAAGATGCAAATCTTTCGTCAAAATTCGCTGCAAAGTGGATTTGGAGACACCAATTTGCTGAGCTCGGTGTCGAATTGAGGTGGATGGAGTTTGAGCGACATCATCACGTACAGCTGCGACATTTTCGGTCGATCGACCTGGTCGATGGCGCGTTGTTGTCTTTACATCACTAACAGACCCAGTTTCGGCAAATTTATCCATTAATCTCTTTACAGTAGACTCTTTTGGAGCATTATTGTGACCCCAAATTGATCGCAATTTGCGCAATTTGCGTAGCCGCAAAACTTTCACCATTTTGGTAAAACAATTTCACAATGAGAATGCGTTGTTCATTCGTGTAGCGCTCCATTTTTACTAACCTCGTACCTTCTACTAACAAACAATAACAATTATTCAAATGTCAAACAATGACACTTCGAATGTTGCCAGATTTAAAAATTGCGTTCTTCTTGGGACACCCTTTATAACCGACTTCTTGGTTGAAAGTATCATATAATTATTGTAGCCACCATCTTTCGGTTTGTCGAACCATGTAACCATTAATACCATGGAATGTTGGTGCTTGCAACAGAAAGTAAGTTTATCCAACCGAATATTTGTAGTTCGTACCGATTTTCAACTGATTTTTTCACTGTATGTGAATCAGTGAGGAAATGTTACTATTTCCGAAGAGCCATAGTAGACGGGGTTTGGTCCCAAGACCACGCTGATGTTTCAAAGCCTCAAATTTAGCCAGTTCGTTACATAAATGTTATATTCAGATTCGTCAAGAATTATTCTTGTTTCTGAATACCCATATGTGACGCGCAAAATAGAAAGGGACCTAAGGGTAAAAACCAGTTTTGTTCAGGAGAGCTATTTTAAAGATTTAAATACGTGTATCTTTGGTATACCATCACTTTCATAAAACGCGCATATCTCTCGGAGGGAACACTTTTGGGGCATGGGATCGGTCTCATTCGACACTCAGATGTTGTCCACATCAAAAAAAATGATTTTTTACCCTTAGGTCCCTTTCTCTATGCGCTGTCACATATATCCGTTAATAAAGGCAGCGTTTTGTGTCTCTAGAAACCATAGATTCAGGCCCGAAATTTTGTCAAAACCTAAAATTCAGTGCATATTTAGATAAGAGAGGAACCTTCACCGTTACCCATATGAAACCTATAGTTCGGAACGGGTTTTCATTTCCAAGTAGCAATGACCACGCACAATTATGGGGAGGATTGAGCCTCTATGCCTGCCACTTCTAAAAAAACCTGATGGCAGCGCAACTTACAATGGTTTCGTGGGAATATTAATTAAGATATACCTTTATTATGAGAAATTATTTTACCAATAAAATAATTAAAAAAAAATTAATTAACATGTTAAAATGTCGTCAAGGTTGGCCAGAAAGAACCATATATACTCCAACGGCCCTACACTTCTAAACCTTTTTTTGGGCCAACGCGGGCGATTCTGCCCTGAGACCAAAAAACGGCCCACATGGTTTAACCGGGACATCAATAGTCAATATGGACATGTTGGTACTTAAGGTCAAGAAAATTTTGCTATGAAATCAAAATTTTAATTAATTTTGAAGTTTTGACGGAGACGGGTGGGACGCATGGGCCTAAAAAACGGACCACTTGTTTGCGCTTTTGTTCCGTAGTGACGGTGGAGGGTATATATAAGTATTATGAGAAATCATTGTACCAATAATATAATTAAAAAAAATAATTAACATGTAAAAATGTCAAGTTTGGCCAGAAAGAACCTTATATACTCCAACGGCTCTACACTTTTAAGCTTTTAAACCTTAAAAAAAAGGTTTCCGTTTTTCGGCCCCACGCGGGCGACTCTACCCTGATACCAAAAAAACGGTCCACATGGTCAAAACTGGCCATCAATAGTCAATATGGACATTTGGGTACTGAATATAAAGAAAATTTCTTTATCTTGAAGTTTTTACTGAGATTAGGGTGGGACGCATGGGCTCATATATCGGACCACTTTTTTGCACTTTTGTTCCGTAGTGACGGTAGAGGGTTTATGGTATATATGGTTCAGCCTGGTAGAAATGCTTATAAATAAAAACTTTGTCAGGACTTTTTTAAAGTCCTTTAAAGGGGCACTACTTCCCTTTTTGCCCGATTTGGTTTCAATTTCATCTGATGTATACTTTGTAGGATTTCCGATCACAATTTCGAGGTGTTGCGAATAGAACTACAAATTTGCAAATGGAAGAATACAATTTAGTATGGTAGGATTCGGGATAAAACTTTGGCGCTCGACCACAATTGATAAGTTTGTGAAAATTCGGCCGTGTTTCAGCTGTGCCCTTTTAGACCATCAAAGTCTGTTTTCTGAAATGCAAACAAATGTAAGTATAGCCACAAATAGTCTTTATTCCATTTTAATAGCAAATAACTGAAAAATGAAACATTTTAATATTATGAAAGACACTCTGGCTTAGCTTCAGCTATTGTTTAGTTTATTGTAAAGGAGCTCAACGGTATTAAACTACATTTCAAGTTTTATTCCTGTTCAAGGTTTTCGATTTGATGCTTCTTCACCTCCTCCATAATGGCACCCAACAGCATTAATCCGAAAAGAGCTTCGGCCAAATCGTCCTCTCCATTTGCTGAAAGCGATGTTTCGTTGCTGTCGCTTACCTCCGTGTTAGCCCCTTCAGCACCCGTAACTATAATAATCAGTCCCATAAATGGACCAACGTCCGATTCAGTGTCCGTAGTAATTGTACCTGCTCCAGGCGCCACCTCATTGGTATGTAAAGGACTTTCGGTTGCCATGTCTTTGTGTTTGTTCAGCAATTCCTTAAGATCTGTGCTACTTAAAACTTCTGCCTTAAAGTCCTGCTCATTGTCCAAGCTGCGCTTTAAGCGACGAACCAACACTTTGCCGCCGTTCGAATTTAATAGCGTTTTTTCATCAGCCACTATGGAACGCTTCGACAGTTTTCGATCATCCACAGCCAGTATAATGAAGTCATCCTTGTCGTTCATGAAACAAGTAGCCTTGGCATGCTTAAATTTCAACTTTTCGGCACAGTCGACTTCAAAGAAGCTTCCATGATTTTTGCAATCGCCAGTTTCGCTGTTCTCGGAACACAGCGGCATGGCCAATATCCCGGTTAGGAACATTGAAAGCAGTGCTACCAAAATTACTCCCTTCATCTTTTATGGTTTCCTCTTGTGTTAGCGTTAAAATTTCACTTGGTGTGCTGTTCAAAAGACTCGCAGTTCTAAACTGATTATGTTTGGAAATATTTTGAAAACATTTCAATTCGCAAAATGGGTGCTGGGAATTTACGTTTATGTAAGGCTATTGATAAGGTTGGACTATAGATGGATTCGAAGAAAAACAAGCTACGAGAATTGCGAATGTTAAGGTGCGATAACAGACTCCGACAATCTACATACAGGGTAGTTCAAATACAAGCATGTTTTTAAAACATTTGTTTTCTTGTTGCCACCTTTTCCCTTTCATAATCGTTTCAGTTTGTCTTGCTCCTGTGTAGCATATTTCTGGCCTAAGCAACACTAAGTGTTGCCTGGCGCCATCTGACATTTCTATAAGAAAGTTTGACGTTTTTTAGCATAAACGTACCCAGAACGTTTTGACATACGACCATCATTTGTGTTGTTTACAGTGACTTGAAAAAATCAATTTGACAAAAAAAATGAAATTAACTCGTGAACATTTTAATTTTTCACAACTTTCGACATGGATCGTCATGGCAAGAGTACATCGATAAACCTCAATCTTTGTATGGCGATGATAGCACTGTGGAAAACTGATTTAATGAATTCAATCGTGGCCGACGCTGGCTTAAAGACGAAGGTCGTCCAAAAACGGTCGTTGTGCCAGAGAACATTGATGCCGTGATTGAACTGATAATGCAAGATCGTCATGTGTCATACCGTGAGATAGAGGCAGATACCGTGAGATGAGGCACCAGCATACATTCGATAATGCATGAATACCTGGCCATAAAAAAGGTTTGTTCTCGTTGGATCCCGCACAATTTGACAATCGCCCAAAAAAAGGCTCGTGTCGATTGGTGCAAAGAAGTTTTGAAAATATACGATCGAGGTGCTTCAATAGACGTTTATAAGATCGTCGTTGGTGACGAATCATGGATCTATGCGTATAAAACAAAACAGCAATCGACCGTGTGGGTCTTCGAAGACTAGCCAAATCCAACGAAAGTTGTTCGTGAAAGAAGCACTTGGAATGGTTGCCTGTTTCTTTGGCAAGACTGATCATGTGGCGACTGTTCCGCTTGAGCAACGTAGGACGGTCAATTGAGAATGGTACACCACAATTTGTTTGCCTGAAGTCTTTGGAGAAATTCGAAAAACGAACAAGAGAAGACGAATCATTGTGCACCATGACAATGCGAGCTCTCACACATCGGCTCAAAACCAGAGCCTTTTTGACCGGCCAAAACTTCGAATTAATAGCTCATCCACCGTAGAGCACTGACTTGGCACCCAATGACTTCTTTTTATTCCCGCACAGCAAGAAAACAATGCGTGGTCAACGATTTTCGTCGCCAGAAGACGCTGTTGAAGCGTTCAAAACCCATATTTTGGAGGTGTCTCAATCGGAGTGGAAAAAGTGCTTAGACAATTGGTTTGAGCGCATGCAAAAGTGTATAAATCATGCTAGAGAATACTTTGAAAAACAATAAAACTATTTTTGATGATAAATATTCGCATTTTCATTATAAGGCCCTCGTATTATTAAACTTTTTTAAATATAGGTAGCATTTAAACAAGTACAAGTCAATAAGACATGTACAGGATAAGCAAAAATATAAAGTAGACCTAAGACAATAAACAAGTGTGTTAACTTACTTAAGTCTCATAAGATCCTTAAGGACAAGGGAAAACTTCTCTTAAATCACTGACACAATTCAACTCTAATACTCTACTACTACTATACATTTTATAGAAAAACTTTTACATGGCTTAGAAATAAACCTCTTATTCGTAAAGTCGACGGCATTTATGAGGTGGAAACTTGCACATGAAAAATTGTTAGACGTTTTGAACCGTTTTTAACCTGGGACTACTGGCGTGTTAGACTTGCCCACTTCCATCACACCACGGAGGCCCGGAGTGTGTTAATATTGGTTGTATAAGGCCTTTAGTTTATATTAAAACTACTACGAGGGTTGCAATAAAAAAACAATAATTTTTCATTGGAAATGGTTTTATTGCTTTTCAAAATATTCTCCTTTACGATCAATACACTTTTGAATGCGCCAAACCAATTTTCGAGGCACTTTTTCCACTCCGATTGAGACACCTCCATAACATGGTTTTTAACGCTTCAACAGCCGTTTCGGGCAATGAAAAGCGTTGGCCACGCACTTTTTGCTTGATGCTAGGGAATAAGAAGAAATCATTGGGTGCCAAATCAGGGTTGTACGGTAGATGGCACATCAATTCGACATCTTGAATGGTCAAATAGCTCATCGTTTCAGCTGATGTATGAGAGCTCGCATTGTGGTGATGCAAAATGATCTGTCTTATTATCTTTCCTAATTTCTTCGAACACTGTTGGCAAACAAATGGTTGTACACCACTCAGAACTGGCTGTCCTACGTTCCACTAAAGGCACTGTATCAACATGACCGGTTATACCGAAATAAAACGCAATCAGTTGCTTCGATTTACTTCTTCTACGAACAACTTTTGTTGGATTTGGCTCGTCTTGAAAGACCCATACGGTCGATTGCTGTTTTATTGTTTCGGGTTCATATACATAGATCTATGATTCGCCACCTGTGACAATGTTATACACTGCCTTTGAGCTACCGGAGTAATACTTTTGCAACATCTCTTTAAACCAATCCATAGGAGCCTTTTTTGAGCATTCGTCAAATTATGTGGGATCCAATGAGAACAAATTTAAATTTAATTATAAACGGCTAAATGAAAGTGCAATATCTTTTTGATGCTAACACTAATGCCTAATGATGCCTCAATCTCACGGTATGTCACATATCGGTCTTGCTTTTAATCAGTTCACGCACAGCATCGATGGTTTCTGGCAAAGTGACCGAAGTTTGACGTCCTTTACGAAATTCATCCTGGAGCGAACGGCGTCCGAGACTGAACTCTTGGTACCAGCGATTAACAGTGGTTTTTGATGGTGCTTCATCGCCAAAAGTCGAAACAAGTTGATTTAAACACTCTTGTCTCGATAACGCACGCCGAAAATCGTAAAAAATCATCGCAAGAAAATGTTCTCGGGATAATTCTATTTTTTGAATGAGATGAGTTTTTCAACACTCATGAAACAAATCAATTCGCCCTCAAATGGCAAAACGTTCTGAGTGAAAATAGGTTAAAATAATGTCAAAGTTTCCAATGGAAGTTCCAGTTTACATCTGGGAACACTGGTATTGACAGGACCCGAAAAATAAATAGCAACCCTCGTACCCTTCACACAAAGGACAGCGCCAATGTGTTTTACATGATTTTCGCTTCACCACACAGAAGCCATTAACAATTGCCGGTCAGCGGTCCTTCAGGCTAATACTGCAGGTAGCTATTCGAAGTAGAGAACTGTCTTAAACTCTGCTAATCTATGGGTCGCAGCACCCGGCTGCAATAAAACTTCACTGAGCCGAAACTCTCTCTGTGATTTGGGTTTGGACCACTGCCACCACAAAACTACCCGAAGGGCTGCATCTACTAGCAAATCGGAACAAGACTACCCGTAATACCACGCACATAGAACAGATTTGTTGCCAACACCGAATAGTTGAGGAGCCAGCACCTCAAGTATGCCATCAGTACAACCGTATATTAGTTGGCGCTCAGTAAGTCGAACAAAAGAATCGTCGAAACTGACGAATTTTTTGTATCCGAAGAAGGCAGTCCGCATTTGCTCCACGAAAAAATTTAAAATGTTCACTAGTGCAGAAACCTGTTTATTTACTTACTTGAAGTGCTCTAAAACATTCGCGGTTGCACGTACTACCCATTTTTTCCATCGCTTCAACCGAATGTTGATTGGGTACACGGCAATTTGTAGTAGTGGGAAATGTTATCGGTTGAATAGACGAAGTATCAGTTACGAAAACTAATTGGAGTGACTATTGGAAGTAAATTTGTACATGTATTGGTCGTTGCTATCGATTATTGGATATAAGTACTCTATAAATTCGGCTGTCGTTCCCACGAGCATTTGTTAACTGGAGCAACTGATGGTTGAATTGTATGTAAATAAAAATTGTACCGAAATAAAAAAGTTTTTTTGAAAGAGGAATTACTCCACAAGTTAATAAGACCAGGTATGTTGTTATTTGTCATAGATAAAGGGTGTTAAATTGTAGGGGCCGATGTTGATTTTGAACAAAACACAAATTATTTAGGAAATTATTGTCATTTCTTTTTATTATGACAATATTCGTATGGTTCAATTATGGACGGAACAAAATATCGGCCAAATGGCCGCCGCAACCTCGGCGGCATACGTCCATCCGATGGTCCAAATTTTCGATGACGCTGAGACATAATTAAGGTTCTATGCCGTTATTTTCTAGTTATTTAGCTCTTGAATTGTTACTGGCTTATCGATGTACACCTTTCTTTCAAATAACCCCAAAGAAAGAAGTCAAACGGTGTCAAATCACATGATCCTGGCGGCCATTTAACATCATCACGACGTGAGATAACACGGCCATTGAATTTGTCGCGCAAAAGAGCCATTGTTGCTGTGTGGCAAGTGGCAGCGTCCTCTTGAAACCACATATCGTAAACATCCATAGCTTCCAATTCGGGCCATAAAAAGTTCGTTATCATCTCACGATAGCAAACACCATTCACAGCAACTGCCTGACCGGCCTCATTTTGGAAAAAAAATGCGGCCCGATGATGCCGCCAGCCCATAAACCGCACCAAACAAACCTTCTTTGTGGGTGCATTGGTTTTTCGACAATCACTCTTGGATTATCATTTGCTCAAATGCGGCAACTCTGCTTATTGATGAATCCACTGAGGTGAAAATGTGCCTCATCACTGAAGAGGATTTTCTTCGAATATTGATTTTTCATTTTCATAATAAGCCTTGGTCGCTTGTGTATCATTCCATCAGATTCAGATTGAATTAGTCTGAAATTGAAAAATATCAAATGAAATGCAAAAAAAAGCTTGACGTTTAGGTGTTGTTCACATTCAACATCGGCCCTTAAAATTGAACCACCCTTTAGAAGTAAAAGTAAGTCAGCGAAGTTAAAGCAAACTTCGCTGACTTACACTTCCTTCCTCTATGACAAACAATAACAAACCTGATCTTATTAGTTTGAGGAGTACTTCCTCAGGCAATTTGAAAACTATAGGCAAACCGCCGGCAATCGACCAAATCGGATCATGGAATTCTGCCTGTACCATTTTTCAAAATACGTACCTCGCACTTTTACTACGAATTTGAAGAAAAGTTGAAATTGAATTTTTTTAATTCACCTCAACTTTAAAAAGATACTATTTTTGACACCACCCTTCAAATACATCTTTTGTTTTTCTTGTCTATTCTCGCACACAGCGCATCGTTGCGTCCGACAACAGCGATGCCGGCATAGGAGGGTTGGCTTTAAAACGCTTTCGCCTAGCAAGGTAAAACTTTTATATACCCTCTACCGAAGTGTGGATGATCGGAGACCCTATAAATTTATAATTGATCTCCAAAAATGCTATGACTTCAAAATAAACCATATTTGAATTCGAATTCAAATTTGCTTTAATTTGAGTGCCCATATATGACAGCGCATAGAGAAAGGGACCTAAGGGTAAAAAATCAATTTCCCTTTTTTTCTTTTTTTGATGTGGACAACATCTGAGCATCGAATGAGACCGATCCCATGCCCCAAAAGTATTTCCTCTCAGAGATTTGCGCGTTTTATGAAAGTGAAGTCGACGATTCTAAGCGCAAATAGAAAGGGACCTAATCTTTAAAATGGCTCTCCTGAACAAAACTGATTTTTGACCTTAGGTCCCTTTCTATTTTGCGCGTCACATAAGTTCATATTGACTATTGATCACCGGTCTTGACCATGCGGGTTGTTTTTTTTTTGCCGCACATGAGTTAAATTTCCAACAACTAAGAAATATTTTCAGGTGTTCTTGAACAAAAACTTAAGATCTGTAAAGGAAATACCGAAAAAGTGTACTTTTGACCGACGTACCTTAAATCTCTTAAAAGGAAACTGAAACTATCGGTTAGGGAGAGAAAGTATTGACAACCCCAAATAATAAAGACGATATTTGGAACTGAACTTCTACATGTATTGGTTGTTACTATAGATTGCGTTTTTTAAGTTCTCTTTGAATTCTGTTGTCATTGCCACGAATATTTTTTTAAATGAACCAAATGATGGTGAAGTTGTATGTATCACTAGTTCATAAATTATAATTTTTTCTGGTTCTTAATATTTTGTTTCTATAGATTTTGGCCTCCTAAACACGAAAATGAATTTTAGTTTACAGCCATTTTGGTTCGCAGCTCTAAATATTTTTTTCCTAAAGATTTTCCTCTGATTAGTTTTCAATACAGAATTTTCGGAATCTTTTAACATTTTTATAAGATGTTGAACTTTTTGGACCATAACTCCCAATTTTTATAAACGATAGCTTGTTTTGCTCGAAAAAGTCCGCAATTTATGCTTAATTTATTATTATTATTATATTATTGTTTATATATGTGACAGCGCATAGAGAAAGGGACCTAAGATAAAAAAAAATCAATTTTCACAGTGGACAACATCTGAGCATCGAATGAGACCGATCCCATGTCCCAAAAGTTTTCCCTCCCAGAGATATGCGCGTTTTATGAAAGTGATGGTACACCAAAGATACACGTATTAAAATTTTTAAAATGGCTCTCCTGAACAAGACTGGTTTTTACCCTTAGGTCCCTTTCTATTTTGCGCGTCACATATTTTTTGGGAGTTATGGTCCATAAAGCTGAGATATCTCAAAAAACATTCTATCTTGAAAACTTATCAGAGGAATTTTTTTTTAAATTCATTTTCTTATTTAGTATTCCAATATCTATAGCAATATCTATACTAAATGTACTCTTAAGCATAGGGTGGTCCATGTCTGGAGAAAAGTGGAAAAGATACTGCGATTTTCTTAGAGCAGAAATATTTAGTTTATTTTCGCTGTTGGTTGTGATGAATGTTTAAATATCATCATCAATATTTGGTGACAACCACAAAATATTGGCAATACTATTGGTTGTCACAACCACCAGTTATGACAACTAAATACTTTTTTTGCGTTTCTTTGGTATGACATTTGTTGCGTCTACAAAACGATGATTATATTAATATTCTTGTGGTATGTCAGAACGAATATCTATTACGATTGTTAACATTTTGTGATTGCAACCGAAATTCTTTTTTAGCAATGGAAATTTGTTTGTTCTAACTATTTTTTTTTCTTTTTGTATAACAACAACCAAGTCATGAACAAATTCAGTTCCATTAATCGTCGTAATTAGCTGGGGTTACCGACAATTTGTCTCTTTAACCGATAATTTTAGTTCCCATTACAGAAAATTGCCATATACCCAATCAACATTCGGCTGTAGCGATGGGATATAGGGATTGTACATAAAACCACCAGCATTCGCTTTGCAAAAAATGCGCTAGTGGCAACAAATCTGTTCTTCGATCAATATTTCGTGCAAACATATTGACGAATTTAGTATACCATCCACTCGTCGTTGCAGGGTACACAAAAAATAAAAACAAAATATAGCAAAAAGCGATTATAATGAAACGTTTCGTAAACTTTTCTAACAAAAAAAATTTAGGCACGTATTAAATATTCTGACCTTGAACGAGTACTACGATGGCTGCTATATATATTACTGGCCTAATAATGAAAATGCGAATATTTATCATCAAAAATGGCTTTATTGTTTTTCAAAATAATCTCCAGCATGATTTATACACTTTTGCATGCGCTAAACCAATTGTCAAAGCACTTTCTCCACTCCAATTGAAAAACCTCCAAAACATAGTTTTTGAAAACTTCAACAGCATCTTCTGGCGACGAAAATCGTTGAGCACGCATTTTTTCTTGATGTGCGGGAATAAAAAGAAGTCATTGGGTGCCAAGTTTGGGCTGTACGGCGAATGACCCATCAATTCGATGTTTTGGCCGGTCAAAAAGGCGCTTGTTTTAGCCGATGTATGAGAGCTCGCATTGTCATGGCGCACAATGATTCGTCTTCTCTTGTTCGTTTTTCGAATTTCTCCGAAGACTTCAGGCAAACAAATTGTGGTGAACTACTCAGAATTTACCGTCATACGTTGGTTCAGCGGAACAGTCGCCACCTGATAAGTTTTTCCGAAGAAACAGGCGACCATTTGCTTCCAAGTGCTTCTTCCACGAACAAATTTCGTTGGATTTGGCTCGTTCTCGAAGACCCACTCGGTCGATTGCTTTTTTGTTTTGGGGGTCATACGCATAGATACATGATTCGTCACCTGTGACGATCTTCTAAACGTCTTTAGAAGCACCGCGATCGTATTTGATCAAAATTTCTTTGCACCAATCGACACGAGCCTTTTTTTGAGCGATTGTTAAATTGTGCGGGATCCAACGAGAACAGACCTTTTTTACGGCCAGGTGTTCATGCAATATCGAATATATGCTGGTAGAAGAAATGTCCAAGGATGCCTCTATTTCATGGTTTGTCACAGGACGATCTTGCATTATAAGTAAACGCACGGCATCAATGTTCTCTGGCACAACGGCTGTTTTGGAAGACCTTCACGACCTTCGTCTTTTAGCTAGCGTCGGCCACGATTGAATTCATTAAACCAGTTTTTCACAGTTCTATAGGATGGTGCTTCTTGGCCATACAAAGATTTAATTTCGTGATAATCCACGTCGAAAGTTGTGAAAACTGATAGCACGAAAATGTTCCCGAGTTAATTCCATTTTTTGCCAAATGGATTTTTTCAAGTCACTGTAAACAACACAAATGATGGTCGTACGTAAAAACGTTCTGAGCACGTTTATGCTAAAAAATTTCAAACTTTCCAATGAAAATGTCAGATGGCGCCAGGCAACACTTAGTGTTGCCTAGCCAGAAATATATATAGCAACCCGTATTAAATATTCTGACCCATGTACGAGTAGACTCGTAGTATATTATAGACGACTAATAACGTACCGCGGTGAAAATTTGTCTATATCTTGTTCTGTTTTATAGCCTCCATTAAATATGCCCCTCCCGTTCAAAAAGTAATTGTCATATTAAGTCCGATCTTAATTAAAATCCGGTCAGTGGTGAGGAGTCATCCAAAATAACAGAGTGGTGTAGGGTATCTCCTGGCAGCCTCGCCTGATTATAATTCATAGAAAACTTATATAAAGCCTAAAGGTATGCTATGTCCTAATGACTATACTGGTATCAATTTGATTTACAATTTTTAATTATAATTTTTATTGTGCGCTAATTAATTCAATATAACATATATACGAATAACAACATAACATATATAACGATATAATATATAACGAGTTTAAATCATTTTCCAACATTTGTAGTTCTAAGCAAAGCCTAATACACTTTTTATAGACAAACAGTGCAACTTGACGACTTTGAAGGCTAGAATTCCATTTGCGATAGAGGAAATTTCCCTACTGGCACCTAGAGTTTGTCGATTCAGTAATACGTCTGCAAATACCTCATTAATTTTTATATTCATTACAGTTTTGTTTAGTTCATAAGTATACAAAAATCTTTGACTTTTGTTTTTTTTATAAAGATCGACAGAGGTCATTATCTTTACATATGTACGTAAGTACATGGATGCAGCTGTTGAGGTTACAGTGTATGCTTTGCTCCTCTTATCAACCTCACTTATCAGTTTTTTGTAAATTTTAAACTGCAGTTTGTACAAATATGGGGTGATCCATCTAGAGGTATTATTTCAGAACAAAAAAAATATAAAAATTCAAATCAAGTGAGAAATCTTTATTGGCAACTATGCCTCAGGGTTTCCATTCTGAGACTTCACATAACCCTACAAAAAATAGTCCAGCGGTGTTAAAACTCACGATCTTGAAGGTAAACGCCTCAAGCCCACGACGCGATCTAATGCAATCACTAAAAGTTGCCTTTAATAAATTAATTGTTTCGTTGGCTGTATGACATGTAGCGCCGTCTTGTTGGAACCAAAGATCGTTCACATCAACATCGTCCAATTCAAGCAAAAAAATGTCATTAATCATGGCTCTATAGCGTTCCCTATTGACTGTAACATTATGGCCGGCTTCATTTTTGAAGAAATATGGACCAATAATTCCCTCTGCCAATAGAGGACATGTAGGTTAGGTTAAAAACCTGTGGATGTGAAAATTGGCTCTTTTTGTTAACAAAAGACTAAATATGGGGGGTTTGCTATCCAGTCTTATTTACCGAGGCTTTACTTAAACACAACTATTAAAAAACCTATATAAAACTCTCTAGAAGAGATATATATTTTTTTTTTAAATGCATTAAAGATTAAAGTGAATTTGTAAGAAACAAACCAGATGACGTTATGTTGACGTTGCAAGAAACGTGACCCAATCTTATGTTCACATACACGTCCGTCCACATGTATAATCACACAGTACAACAGCCAATCTGGGGGGTGAGAAATTCCAAGTCAGGGTGATGGTACTAGGTCAGTATATTAAAACCCTCAAAGGGTTTTGCGTTCGTATGTGCCAGTTTTTTTTTATGACCTTTTACATTTTTTCCTTATCTTGATGTTTTTTCGCTTAGTTGTAAAATGTTGGCAAAAACGTAGTTTGACATAACTCGAGAACGACTAGTTCGATTTTGCTGAAATAAATTGAGAAAAATTAATAATTACATTTTCTTTAATCCATTAATATACTGTTTCTCTACCAAATCAACATTTTTGCAATTAGAAATAAATTTATGAAGAAAATTTTGCCAAAAAAAAATTATTTTTTTTTTAAGTAACTTCACTTAATTGTAAATAATAGCAAAACGCGTTAATCGATTTTGTTTATAGGTTATGTGACTTTACGTGAAAGTTATAAGACTCTACACGTTTTTCCGTTTGGGATTTATATGTTATAAAAAAAAAAAAAAAAATTTTTTTTGGCAAAATTTTCTTCATAAATTTATTTCTAATTGCAAAAATGTTGATTTGGTAGAGAAACAGTATATTAATGGATTAAAGAAAATGTAATTATTAATTTTTCTCAATTTATTTCAGCAAAATCGAACTAGTCGTTCTCGAGTTATGTCAAACTACGTTTTTGCCAACATTTTACAACTAAGCGAAAAAACATCAAGATAAGGAAAAAATGTAAAAGGTCATAAAAAAAACTGGCACATACGAACGCAAAACCCTTTGAGGGTTTTAATAAACTGACCTAGTACCATCACCCTGACTTGGAATTTCTCACCCCCCAGAATAATCCCAAAAATGTTCCACAGTGTAATTTATCAAGTATTCTGATATATGCCATATGTATTGTATGTACCGACCTGTCTACACATGGAAAAAATGTTGTGTACAATTGCTGATTTTCATTGTGCAGTTCTGCACGTTGCACCAATTCAAGTGTGAAATTATATTGGTAGTTTGAAAGGACATTTTATGGCATTTATTTTTGAAAATAATTACCTTCAAATGTTGGCAACTGTATTATGGAAATGAGCGTTCGGTGAGAAACGGGAAGATCCGCTGTTTTCGACCAAAATTTTGTTCAGTGATGAGGCCCATTTCAGGCTCAACGGCAAAGTCAATAAACTTAATTGCCGCATTTGGGCTGAAGAGCAACAAGAAGAGGTTCAAGAGGTGCCATTATACCCAGAGAAAACCACGGTTTGGTGCGGTTTATAAGCTGTTGGAATCATCGGTGCATATTTTTTCAAAAATGATGATGGCCGGAACGTAACCGTGAATGGTCCTCGCTATCGCGCCATGATATCGATCTTTATGCTACCAGAAATTGAAACCCGTAATCTTGACGACACTTGGTTTCAACAGGACGGTGCTACTTGTCATACAGCTGCTCAAACAATGGATCTATTGAGAGGTCATTTCGAAAAGCAGCTAATTTCACGTTTTAGACAGGTGAATTGGCCGCCTAGATCGAGTGATATCACACCTTTAGACATTTTTCTTTGGGGTTACGTAAAGTCCAAAGTCTATGATGACATACCAGCTACGATTCAGGTTTGAAAGCCAACATTACGCGTGTCATTAAAGCCATACCGGTCGAAATGCTCGAACGAGTCATCCAAAATTGGACCCTCAGAATGGAAACCCTAAGGCGTAGTTGCGGCCAACATTTGAAGGAAATTATATTCAAAAAATAAATGGCATAAAATTTCCTTCGAATGAATAAAAAAAGATTCCACACTTGATTTAAATTTTAGTATTTTTTTTTTTTGAAAACAATTACCTCTAGATGGATCACCCATTATATTCAACGATATCATTCCATGTTTTGATGAAGTGCATAAAAGAGTGTTCATATTTGTTTTTTTTTAATAGAAAAATAACGTTTATTTTTATTTCAATACAAATCACAAGAGATAAATGGTTATTAAAATTGTGTGTAATGTGTCATGCTATCTATCAACCCGCCAGAACTGCAATGGCAAACAAACCGAACAATAGTAAAGCGGAATTGTCTTCTTTTACTTCTTCTTTAACTTCGGGTTGTTGCTCGGCGGAAAACGAATCGTCTATAGCCTCGGAAGATTGTTTATCGGATGATATCTCATTGGCATCAGTAGGGCGACTTGCAGCCCTCATATCTCCGTCTAAGGGAGATTCGGTCCATACATCCTGTATGGAATCAATCGGAGATACATCTTTACTCTTGTCCAGCGTCATTATGAAAAAGTCCCCATTGTCGTTCATGTAACAGGTTGCCTTCGGACGCATAAACTGCAACTGCTCGGCACAGTTTACCTGATAATATTGTCCCTTTTGTTTGCAGTCCTCTTTGCCGACAGGTTTGGCTGGAACTCCAGTCAGTAGTACGAGCAGGAAGGATGTTAGGGTGGAGGCCTTCATCTTTCGATTATGTTATTTTGTTGCGTCTAGCAATAGAAGATGCTGTTCTTCTTAAGGCATTCGGATTTGAACTGATCGATGCGTTTTTGTGCTATAACCTCAGCCATGGATGATTGATTGAATCTGCATTCACTGTTTACTTGGGACGATAAGAGTTTAGTCTGATGCACAGCTTATTTAAATGTTGCTGAACTCAGTGATATGAATTCGAGTCATAGGATGATAATTACTATATGCTACTTTGTAAATTATAGCACAGTGGTTGGTTAATACGAAATAGTTGTGTTTTGGTTAGCACTATAAGAATACGAGGGATGCTATATATATTTTTCGCCTAGGCAACACTAAGTGTTACCTGGCGCCACCTGACATTACCATTGGCAAATTTGACACTTTTTCGCATAAACGTATTCAGAACGTTTTGGCGTACGGCCATCATTTGTGTTGTTTACAGTGACTTGAAAAAACCTTTTTGCCAAAAAAAAATGGAATTAACTCGTGAACATTTTCGTGCGATCATTTTTCACAACTTTCGACAAGAGTGCATCGATGAACTTAAATCTTTGTGAAGCACTGTGAACAACTGGTTAAATGAATTCAATTGTGGTCGACGCTCGCTCAAAGACGAAGGTTTTCCAAAAACGGCCGTTGTGCCAGAGAACATGGATGCCGTACGTGAACTGGCAATGCAAGATCGTCCTGTGACATACCGTGAAATAGAGGCATCCTTGGGCATTTCTTTCAACAGCATACATTCGATATTGCATGAACACCTGGCCAGAAAAATGGTTTGTTTTCGTTGGATCCCGCACAATTTGACAATCGCTCAAAAAAAAGGCTCGTGTCGATTGGTGCAAAGATATTTTGAAAAATACGATCGCGGTGCTTCACAAAACGTTTATAAGATCGTCACAGGTGACGAATCATGGATCTATGCGTATGAGCCCGATACAAAGCAGCAATGGCCGTGTGGGACTTCGAAGACGAGACAAATCCAACGAAAGTTGTTCGTGGAAGAAGCACTTCGTAGCAAATGGTCGCCTGTTTCTTCGGAAAAACTGGTCATGTGGCGACTGTTCCGCTTGAGCAACGTAGGAGGTCAATTCTGAGTGGCTCACCACAATTCGTTTGTGTGTAGTCTCCAGAGAAGAGAAGACGAATCATTGTGCACCATGACAATGCTAGCTCTCGCACATCGGCTCAAACCAGCGCCTTTTTGACTCGATAAATTAACTTTACCTCTAGGGGTTTTGATCTAGCTTGCCGCACGAGAAGTCAGTTCATCGAGTTGGCGGTGTAAGGAACAAAAAAAGTGTGCTCTTGCTCAAACTAATCAACGGTGCTACAAGTTGACTGCAGGAATTTTTAAATTCTTTTCGAAAAAGAGTGAATTTTCTGAAGAAGAGTCTAAAGTAATCTAGTAAGTAAAACTAGCTAGAAATGCCAAATTAACCGAGATTTTAAAACTAATGACAAATTTAAATTTGTGAGAAAATTGTATTGTTTTTGGTAAAATCTTAATCTGAACCAATTATCTTCAATTTCAATAACGTCCTTCCTTGCCCAAAAAACTTTCTCATTCTAAATTTCATCAAGTTTGGATGCAGGATTTGGCTTTTAGAGCTAAACTCATAAGAATCGGATGAACGTATATGTTGGAGCTATATCTAAATCTGAATCAATTTTCTTCAACGTCCTTTCCAAAAAACTTTTCTATGCTTAATTTCATCAAATTAAATGTAAGATGTGGCTTCTACGAGGGCGACCGCAAAAGTAACTGGCCTAACATAAAAAGAACCGTTTTTTTGGAATTATTATTATTTATTTTTCAACATAATCTCCTTCCAACTCGATACACTTCATCAAACGTTTTTCAAGTTTATTAATTCCATCCGAAAAATAAGATTTTTCAAGACCTTCAAAATATGCCTCAGTTTCAGCAATAACCTCGCTATTGGACGAACATTTTCTGCCACCGAGAATTTTTTTTTTAAATTTGGAAACAAGATATAATCTGAAGGAGCAAAATCTGGACTATATGGGGGATGCGGAGCAATTTCAAATCGTAATTCGGCCAGTTTTTGTTGAGTTAAAAATGCAGTGTGTGAAGGAGCATTATCTTGATGAAAAATAACTTTTTTTTCTAAATGCGGTCGTTTTATCTTGATTTCTTCACTCAAGCGGTCCAATAAGGCACAATAATATTCACTATTTATAGTTTTTCCTTTCTCAAGATAATCAATAAATATTATACCCCTTGCATCCCAAAATACTGTGGCCATTACTTTTCCTGCTGACTTAACAGTTTCCGCCTTCTTGGGACCACTTTTACCAGCTTCTATCCATTGATTTGACTGTTCTTTGCATTCTAGGATGTAGTGATGGATCCATGTTTCATCAACAGTTATGAATCGGCGCAAGAACTCTATTGGATTACACTGATAAATCGCTAATAGTTCCTCGGAATTGGTCCAACGGTTTTTGGGGGCAAAGTCAACAAACGCGGCAGCGTTCTTGCGGATAGCTTTTTCATGTGGAGTTCACATGTAAAATACTCCAAACTTGTTTTTCGTGTATTTTAACAATATCAGCAAGTTCTCTGAGCTTTATTCGTCTATCTTTAGTCACTTCATTAAATTTATTTGTAATGTTTTCAATAGTAGTAGCAGTTTTCGGTCTCCCAGAGCGTTGTTCATCTTCCGTACTTGAACGATCCATATTAAATTGTTGAACCCAGGATTTCAAAAAAGTACTTCTGCCAAATTTCATGAAAAGCGGCCAACAATTACCGACAATAGTTTGATTACAAGCTTAAGATGGAACGACGGACAGGCATCGTTAAATAGAATCATCGGGTTCTTATATGTCGTTCGGTATACTCAGAGGTGGGTCTAGATCAAATATTTTTGGTAGTTACAAACATTTTCACAGAGTGCGTCAGACTATAACAAGATATGAAGAATTTCAAAAGCATACAAGAAAAACCTATAAACTGTAATTAACTAAAAATCAATTATTTGTTAGACCTGTGCATTGCAAACATGTGTAAATTTTCTTTAAACTTTAATTTTTAATCAATTAATTAATTCACTCATCTTACGCACGTAAGACCTCTTGTTTTTTGATTCTTTGTTAGTACTCGTATAGATCATAAAAGCAGGGTGTGTCATGTAAGACTGTTTGTTGAAGAGGAAAAAGTCAGGTAACTCTTACTCGTTTTTAAGCGAGTTAAAGCTTGTATAAGTACATAAAGGGTCTTCGATAAATATTCTGAGTTGTTGCAAACGGAATGATAAAGTTGCTTTAAAGGATGGTCCAACAAAAATGCACGATTTTCATTGTAAAGAGAATTATCTTAACATTTTTTTTATACACACAATGGAGGTTCAATGTCGAATTATGTCATCGTTTACCTCTTGAACCGCTAACTAAATGGCCTGGCACATTTTCTGTTTTACTAGCAACTTTTTTTTTTGATTTTTAAAAGCAATCTTTTTTAAGCCAACTGTCAAAATTTCCGAAATATTTAATGATTATTTTCTTTGTTACAGGTGATTGAAGTAAACAAGTATTCTAATTTGAAAAATGGCAAATAAAGAGTTTCGTGCGGTAATTAAACACTTTTATATGAAAGGTTATACGCCACAATTAATCAAAGATTAATTGGATTCTGTTCATGGTGATAACGCACCATCATACTCCACCGTGAAATCCTGGGTTCAACAATTTAAAATGGGTCGTTCAAGTACGGAAGATGAACAACGCTCTGGAAGACCGAAAACTGCTACTACTATTGAAAACATTAGAAAAATATTAAATGAAGTGACTAAAGATAGACGAATAAATAGAGAACTTGCTGATATTGTCAAAATACACGAAAAACAAGTTTGGAGTATTTTACATGATGAACTCCACATGAAAAAGCTATCCGCAAGATGGGTGCCGCGTTTATTGACTTTGCCCCAAAAAATCGTCCGTTAAACCAATTCCGAGGAGATTTAGCGAATTATCAGCGTAATCCAATAGAGTTCTTGCACCGATTCATAACTGTTGATGAAACATGGATCCATCACTACATCCCAGAATGCAAAGAACAGTCAAAACAATGGATAGAAGCTGGTAAAAGTGGTCCCAAGAAGGCGAAAACTGTTAAGTCAGCAGGAAAAGTAATGAACACAGTATTTTGGGATGCAAGGGGTATAATATTTATTGATTATCTTGAGAAAGGAAAAACTATATATAGTGAATATTATTGTGCATTATTGGATCGGTTGAATGAAGAAATCAAGATAAAACGACTGCATTTAGAAAAATAAAGTTCTTTTTCATCAAGATAATGCTCCTTCACACACTGCATTTTTAACTCAACAAAAACTGGCCGAATTACGATTTGAAATTGCTCCGCATCCACCATATAGTCCAGATTTAGCTCCTTCTGATTATTTCTTGTTTCCAAATTTAAAAAAAATTCTCGGTGGCAAAAAATTTTCGTCCAATAGCGAGGTTATTGCTGAAACTGAGGCATATTTGAAGGCCTTGAAAAATCTTATTTTTCGGATGGAATTAAAAACTCGAAAAACGTTTGATAAGGTGTATTGAGTTGGAAGGAGATTATGTTGAAAAATATATAATAATAATAATTCCAAAAAAACGGTTCTTTTTATGTTAGGCCAGTTACTTTTGCGGTCGCCCTCGTATATAAGTAGACTACATTTTTCATTTTAAATATCCCCAAAGAAAGAAGTCCAACGGTAATGGCCAAATAACATCGCCACGAAGTAAGATAACAACACGGCCATAGAATTTCTAGCGCAAAAGTGTTATTGTTTCTTTGGCTGTGTGGCAAGTAGCACCATCCTGATGGAACAACATATCGTCGAGGTCCATATCCTCAATGTATGGCCACAACAAGTCCGTTGTCATCTTGCGATAGCAAACACCAATCACGGTAACTGCTTGGCCGACTTTATTTCGAAAAAGTACAGCCCGATGACAGAACGATAGCTGAACGAACTGGACGAGCAAGCACTGGTGTTTTCACATTGACTACAGATCCGGTTTGCTGAAATTTGCTCGCAATTCTCCCGATTCCACGTAATGCATTTTGTTTTGAATGTTCATTTTCGTAAAAGGCTTCAACATTCTTAACGAGCTGTGTACCTCTTCATGGTTGAATTTGTCAAAAAGTGAAACAAAAAATGTCAAATTAAGTTGGGCAAAAAACTTGAAGTTTAAGTGTGACTCACAATTAACTTCGTGCATTATGGTTGGACCACCCAATATACTTCATGACAATTACTTCATCTTATGACTATGACTAACAACCATGTTCCCCACCACAGTCTATACAGCATTTTTACGTATTCCATGGTGGAAAGTATGAAATAAAGACTTCAGCCCAGCTGAAATAAATAAATAATTTGTTATTGTCATTGTCAACTTACTTATTAATATTCCTTCCCTATCCAATCTTTATTAATTCTTCGCCAATAAAATCCGCATGTCTTTCATTGAGATTCGTGCCTTATTTGAATGACACCTCGACCACCTCTACCTCACAGTATGTATGAAAAAACCTAAAGGACAACTGTTCTTCCAAAAATTTAATTAAAAATGCATTACAACTGAATTAAGCGTGTGTGCCTTTTTAGCAAAAAAGAAAAGAACTTCATTCCGGTGTGTGCCGCTGCATCGCACTGCACCGCATACTAATCGCGAGTTGAGCTGCGTGTACGTTCCGTTACGTAGACTCATAAATCACGGATGTCAGCTGAAACATGTGCACGTGTTGCATTTGTCAAAGCATGATTCGAATAGCGTTGCCAGCAAATTTCAACTAACTTAAGAGAGAGCTGAATTTAATGTGACCTCTTCTTGTTTATGTGGGCGTTAGCAGAAATAAATTGTTTTAAGGCTCCAAAGCCCTCTTCGGGCAGTATTTATTAAAACAAGTTAAAATAAAATCGTTATTGAACTAAAAAAACTGTACCGTAGGACTCCTGAACCGGACGATAATCCCAGTGAAATATTTAAAATAAATTTATTTTTGGATTCCGTATGAAATTTGCTTTGATTTGTCCATATTTACCGGTGGTCTTTTCTTTTGAACAGAAGAGTAATTTTTTAAGCTTATGAATCTGAATCATTAAAATGAAATATTCGGATCCATAGCAAATTTATCTTTAGTTCAAGAAAACATATGACTTTATTGACTTTTGACCACATGCAAGCAGACAATGAGAGGATATAATAAGTGCGTCCCCACTATCATGATTTAATTTAGCCCTTGTTCGTCCACAAGAATTTAGATATTTTTTAAAAAAAAATATATGCAGATCGACTTTTTGAAGAAAAAAAAGTCCATCCATGGACTTTTTCTTCTTGAGATTTATGTAACCTTACGAAATTTTCATAACATCCACACACAAAAAAAAAAATATGGTTACTATGTGGTCACGGCAGCAATAGTATGTTCTCTGCAATAAAAGTATGGTCGTCGCAACCATTGTATTGTTTTTTGAATTTTATTTTGACAATAGTATGATTGCGGCAATAATAATATTGTTTAAATGTAACAATAGCATTGTTGCCAAATTAAAAAATAAAAATATGGTTGTAGCAACAATATAAATATGGTTGTAGCAACAATATAAATATGGTTGCTGGGACAAAAGTGTTGTTTTCATGGCTTTTATGGTAACAATAACATGAATACGGCAATCATACAGGCAAAATCGTAGTTTATTTTCAATTTGACAATGTTATTTTTACGATTCTTACGCAATAATAGTACTTTCTATATAAATTAAATTTTTCAAAACAAACTACGAATTGGTATAACTGAAATATTTTTAATAAATGAATTTTTTCTACTGTTAAATAGATCCCTCCTTTTATAAAGAGTTTTATGTATTTTTACATAACTTACTTAATAAAAATCTCTATTGTAGAATAACAACTTAACCCAATCTTTACAAAATATGTTGGGGATCATAGCATGGTTGTGTGTAAGTCATACTATGGTTGTGAGGATCATGCTATGGTTGTATGTGAAAAATTCTTTGCTTGTAAGGATTATAGTATGGTTGTGGGGATCATAGTATGGTTAAGTGTGAATAATAATATGGTTGTGGCGATCATAGTATGGTTGTGTGTGAATAATTCTATTCTTGTGAGGACCATAATATTGTTATGAGGATCATAGTATGGTTGTGTGTAAACCATAATATTGTTGTGCCACAACCATATAACCAACAATAGTATGATGCTCTTCGAGTATTGTTACCCCAACCATACTTTTTTTCTGCGTGCAGCGATGGAATTATGTAATACTAAAGTTGGTATTCGGCAGAGGGTAAAAAAAAGTTCCTCTTTAAGATAATTTAGTGCAAAAAATATTTTTTTTAGCATGAGCCATGGTTAATACTCGTATGGACTCCTTTATCGGAAAAGGGCAGTTTTCTGGACATGTAGGCTCTTGTGATCCAAAAAATATTCGTGGGTTCTAAAACGAGCTATAAGTAGTCAATACGGACATACATACGAAGGTTGTTTTTTATATTTAGGGTCCTGATAATACTAGTGTTCCCCGATGCAAACTAGAACTTCCTCTGTAAACTTTGACATTTTTTAGCAGAACTTCACTCAGAACGTTTTGTCATTTGAGGGCGAATTGTTTTGTTTACAGTGTGTTTAAAAATTGATCTCAGTCCAAAAATGGAATTATCCCGTGGACATATTCGTGCGATGATTGTTTACGATTTTCGGCGTGGGTTATTGAGACAAGAGTGTTTAAATCAGCTTATTTCGATGAAGTACCATTAAAAAACCACTGTTAATCACTTATACCAAGAGCTCAGTCTCGGACGTCGTTCGCTTCAGTATGAATTTCGTGAAGGACGTCCAACCTCGGCCACTTTGCCAGAAACCATCGATGCTGTGCGTGAACGGATTAAGCAAGACCGACATGTGACATACCGTGAGATTGAGGCATCCTTGGCGATAAGGATAAGAGACATCAAACATCAGTTGCCATCATGCATTACACACGTTAGGAGAGGTTATTTTGTGTTGAAGAGTTTTTTTCAAATGCGCACTTGATCATTGCAGTGCAGCGTGCTTTTCGTTTACAATTCCCTGTTCCCCACTCGGACGTCTTCCTGGACGACAATCAATTGTTAATTGGGTAACTTTATTGAGAACAGCGGCACGAAGAGGACCTGAGAGTAGGATTACAACACTACAAAACATAGAGCGAGTTAGAGCAGCAGTACTGCAATCTCAGAACCCTCTGCTCGGAAGCCATCACTTGCACTTGGCATTTTTTTCAGCCGGCTCTTAAGGCAATGCAATTAGATATTGCATGTTCATTTGGCCGTGAAAAAAAATTGCTTTCGTTGGATCCCACATAATTTGACGAATGCTCAAAAAAAAAAGTCTCGTATGGATTGGTGCAAAGAGATGTTGAAAAAGTATAACTCCGGTAGCTCAAAAGCAGTGTATAATATTGTCACAGGTGACGAATCATGAATCTAGGCATATGAACCCGAAAACAGCAATCGACCGTATGGGTCTTTTAAAACGAGCCAGATCCAACAAAACTTGTTCGTGGAAGAAGTACATCGAAGCAAATGATTGCGTTTTTTTTTGGTAAAACCGGCCATGTTGCCATAGTGCCTTAAGTGGACATAGGATGGTCAATTCTGAGTGGTATACAACCATTTGTTTGCCAACAATGTTCGAAGAAATGAGGAAAGATAATATGAGAAGACGGATCATTTTGCATCACGACAATGCGAGCTCTCGCACATCTGCTAAACGATGAGCTATCTGACCACTCAAGATGTCGAATTGACGGGCCATCCACCGTACAGCCCTGATTTGGCACCCAATGACTTCTTATTCCTAGCATCAAGAAAAAAATGCGTGGTCAACGTTTTTCATCGCCCGAAGCAGCTGTTGAAGCGTTCAAAAATCATGTTTTGGATGTGTCTCAACCGGAGTGGAAAAAGTGCTTCGAAAATTGGTTTGTGCGCATGCAAAAGGTGGTGGCCAAATAACATCTCCACGAAGTAAGATAACAACACGGCCATAGAATTTCTAGCGCAAAAGTGTTATTGTTTCTTTGGCTGTGTGGCAAGTAGCACCATCCTGATGGAACAACATATCGTCGAGGTCCATATTCTCAATTTATGCCCACAACAAGTCCGTTGTCATCTCGCGATAGCAAACACCAATCACGGTAACTGCTTGGCCGACCTTATTTCGAAAAAGTACAGCCCGATGACAGAACGATAGCTGAACGAACTGGGCGAGCAAGCACTGGTGTTTTCACATTTACTACAGATCCGGTTTGCTGAAATCTGCGCACAATTCTCCCGATTGCTCGTAAGCAGCTGTTGAAGCGTCCAAAAATCATGTTTTGGAGGTGTCTCAATCGGAGTGAAAAAAGATCTTCGAAAATTGGTTTGTGAGCATGCAAAAGTGTATTGATCTTAAAGGAGAATATTTTGAAAAACAATAAAACCATTTCCAATGATAAATTATTGCGTTTTTATTGTCACACCTGAAATATACATAGCAACCCTCGTAATACTTGTGTTCTTGGCTCCGTCTCTTGGATAACATCTGTGGACCCTAGCGTCTGCAGAACATCTGAAGGAAGGTGCAGTAAGCCACTGGAGCTTTCATGATCCGATGATCTGTGTTGAGTTTCCACGATAGTTTTAAGTGGCTTAAAACTATCCCGGCTTAACGGGGATTTTGGATGCCATGATTTTGTAGCTCCTCATAAACAGTAACAGTCTAATATTACTTTGGTTGACGCCAAGACCCTTGCATATGGTCCATAAATTGATTGTGTCTAGAGAGTGGCTCATGATCTTACTAAGGCTCATGATCTCACTATGTCCAGACCGATCTGGCCTATTTTCAATGTCAACCGAGCAGCAGTACATATATCTGGAAAATGTTTGCCACCTTTGTGCAATAGTGCGACCTGTAGCTTGCTTTTCACCGGCAGACAGATGGACATGGCTAGATTGTCTTAGAGTTTTACAACGATTCAGAGTATAGTATACCCTTAATGGGGTCGCGGGCAGCATTTCGAGGTGTATCAAACGGCATATACGCTCCATACCATGATGTAGCGCAAATAAACGTTTTATCCCATTTAATGAGAACATCTTCCTACTATTTGCCCACAATGGGAGTTATTGTCTTAATTGGTCTCTCTTAATATACTACAACATGTATCTCGTTAAGTTAATATGCAAAGCCACATCATAAATAATTTACGTGGAATTTAAAGACTTAAAGACAACGCATGTGTTTGGTATAAAACATGTACCATAATTTGATGATAATGGCAGCTAAATATATTCCTTTCACACCCCACCGCCCGCAATATGAACAGATTGAAGGCATCGTTGGCAATTTCATTGCCGACTACAAGATTTCAGACTTCCTCAATTGGGCCATTACTTAGTTATGTTTGGAGAAATTTCAACATCCGAGATCCTCTTTAAGCCTGCCACAATAACGTGTTACATACGCCCTTCCTTCTACGACGCCATACAATCAAGTGCAAATGTTCCGATTTGTTGTTATTATTACTATTACGATACCCTGCACCGAATGATGTATACTAAATATGACATAGCGTTTGCAACACTTTGAAATATATGTACAAATTTTGACGCTATAGAGTATATACATATACGAGTATATTAATATATACAGTAAGACCTAGATAATCCGATCTTCGCTAATACGAATTATGCAGTAATCCGAAATACGTTTTCCCTATAATACATACTCTAAAGTATAATCCCAATTGACATCAAAATATGTCAAGTTATAAATAAACATTGTTTTTAAAGTGTGTCATAGTTCGAGCGCTTTCTAATTTTGCTGAATTCAATCTTCATTACGCGTTCAGTAAAAAGAAGACAGATTTTTTAAGAAGAAAACCTCATCGAATATATCTGTAATTTCTAAAAATCTTTATATATAAAATTCTCGCGTCACAACGTTAGTTACCTTACTCCTCCGAAACGGCTTTACCGATTTTTACCAAATTTTATACGCATATTCAGTAGGTCAGAGAATCGGCTACTATCTATTTTTCATGCTAAGTGATAAGGGGTTTTCACCCTCTACATTTTTTTTAATTTTTTGACAACATTTTTTTGTTTTTATTTTTCTATAATGTGGCTTAAAAAATACATACAACTCTAAATTTTTACCCTTTATGCTCGCAGTTTCAACAGGACAAGGTGGGTTCTTATTCTTGGATGCACCGGGTGGAACTGGCAAAACATTCCATATTTCGCTAATTCTTGTTGAAATACGATCAAATAATGGCATCGCATCGGCCGTTGCATCATCGGGCATTGCGGCAACTTTATTGGATGGAGGCAGAACAGCTCATTCAGTATTTTAACTGCCACTTAATATTCAAAATAGCCCTGACAATAGTCCATGGCCACCGTGGTGAAACAGTGTAAAATTATCATCTGTGATGAGAGTACTATGGCACACAAACATTCGCTTGAGGCGTTAAACAGGACATTGATAGATATAAAAAACAACGACAAACTATTTGGCAGCACTCTGTTGGTCGTTTCAGGCGATTTCAGACAAACACTTCCCGTCATTCCATGTTCAACATTAGCTGATAAGATCAACGCTTGCTTAAAATCATCTTCATTGGTGCGTAATGTTGGAAAAGTACAGCTGAAAGTAAATATGCGCGTTCAAATGCTTCAAGATCCATCTGCTGAAACATTCTCAAAACGACTCTTAGATATCGGTGATGGAAAAGTTGCTAGAGATGAAACTGGATACGTTAAATTACCGACCGATTTCTGCACAATCGCTGATTCACAAGATACTCCCATTGAACAAATATTTTCCGATATATACGAGTACACACAGTACATACATCTTAAGTGGCTTGCAGAAAGAGAAACTTTAGCGGCTAGAAATGTAGACGTTGACAATTTAAGTCTGAAGACACAACAGTTGTTTTCAGTAAACTTGGTATCATAAAAATCTATTGATACAGTTTGCAATGCCAGCGAAATTGTAAATTTTCCCACAGAGTTTTTGAACTCACTGGATTTGCCAGGCATGTCACCGCATAATTTACAATTGAAAATTGGATCTCCGATTATCTTGCTTCGTAAGTTGAAACCGCCACGGCTGTGCAACGGTACGCGATTAGTCATTCAAAAATTAATGAAAAACGTTATCGAAGCTAGGATTTTAAATGACAAGTTCCGAGGTGAAAATATAAAAATACCACGGATTCCTATTATACCTACAGATGTGCCAATTCAATTCAAACGTATTCAGTTTCCGATTAGATGGGCATTTGCAATGTCTATGGCCAAAAGATGTCTACTTATATTTGTGTCTTAGATTTGAGCACACCATGTTTTTTAACAAATTATACGTGGCATGCTCTCGATTGGGTAAACCATCCAGTTTGTTTGTGTTAGCTACAGCATTAAGAGATTAATAATGTTTGTTAGTGTTATTGTCGTAAATAATTAATGATATATAATTTTAAGGAATAAATTATAATAACTTAAAAATAATAATGTTTGGAGTTTGTTATTTTTATATCCCCTCATCGTTCACAGCGCTCCATGCCTGTTTCACGCGTTAGTTATTTTTTTGTCTACACTAGAAATTACCTAGAAATAATTTATATGGCAAAACAACGATTGCCGGGTCAGCTAGTATCTTATAAATTCTTAATAAACTACGGTTTATTATTGTTTTTATTTTTTTGTTAAGATTCGTTAATAAATATTGTATGCGTTTTTCAAAAAAAAAATATTTTTTGGGTTTTTAAAAATGGGAAATGTTCTACCTCGATTTTAAATATATAATTTATACTACGTATTTAAATATTATTTTTACTATGAACAATCATTTGTGACATATAGGTACATATAAATTATAGTAACTACACTGCCCGACAACCGATTAGCACACCCTATGCTCCCCGTCTTAGGAGCTTAATATCAGGAAAACTAATGAAGTTTTTAAGATGAATTTTTTTTCCAATTAAAAGAATATAAAATTTCACACGAAAGTAAATTGTAGATAGGATATTAACTTTATTAATAACATTTCAAATTAATTTAAACAAACTTAACATACAAAATTCACTTTTATTTTTGCGACTTTTGATTAGCACAGTCACTTGAAAACTTAAAATAGCAAAAGAAAATGGGTTCAAACTTCATTCAAATTATTTTTAATAATAATTTCAATATTTTAGATCTTATTTGTAAAAAAATTAATAATGTGTTGAACCTCCACGTTAAGTATGACTTCGTACATCCGCTTGGGTAAGGAGTCATATAATTTTTTTAAATAATTGAGTGAAATAGCCTGCCAGGACCTTTTTATTCCTTCAATGAGTTCTGCTTCAGTTGAATATTGCCTGCCGGACTCGTACACCTTCAGTGCCAGCCATCCCCAAACATTTTCTATAATGTTTAGGTCGGGTGAGTATGGCGGCCAAGTTAGTAATTCAACGTTTTGACCCTCAATCCAGGACTTTACAATCCTGGCTGTGTGGATAGGTGCGTTGTCCTGCTGGAACTTCCATTTCAAGGGTCCAAAAATATCCTTGATTGCAGGAAAAGCCGTATTCAGTACACCTTTGTACGCAATGGCATTCATACGGCTGGTTAGAAACTGCAGTTCTATAGTGCCAAAGTAAGTAATAGCTCCCCACACCATGACACTACCCGCACAGCTGTGCAATCGATCTTAAGTATGTTCTTCCTTTCTGAGATCATGGAAGTAGTAGGCATAGCCATCAGGACCCTCCAAATTGAATTTTTTTCATCCGAAAAGACTACACGCTCCCACTCCTTGGTCCAGGTCATATTCGATCGACAGCAATCGAGACGTTGCATCTTTCGAAGTTGGTTTAAAGGTGTTTTTTTTTAATTTTAGACGCTTTATATGTTTAGCATTCGAAATAACTCTTTGTACAGTCCGAACGCACGCTTTAACACCAGTTTTTTCTTTTATTTTGGCGGCTGAGTCATGAGAATTAGATGCGTGCCTTAATATGAATCGCTTGTCAGCTGCTGTTATTACTGATGAGGGCCGACCTTTCATGTTTTTCCCATAGGTATCCTCATTGTTTAAATATGAGGTAATAACTTTACGGCTGCGTTTAATATTTTTTCACATTTGAAGAATCGAGTGGCCGCACTCCCTGTAAGCCTTTATTTTGCCTTTTTCAGACTCATCCAACGGTTTTCCTTTTCCCAGTATTACTTTATTTGATTGATAATTGGTCCCAATAAATAAACAATAAACTTAAACACCCACACAAGACAGCTTACGCGCAAAAACTGACACGAAAGCGAAAACGTGCTAATCGGCTGTCCCAAAAGAATTCATGCATTTTTGGTCACACTTCAAAGAAAAAAGCATACCAAAATAACGGCACACTTCCAGAGCTCACAGTTATTCTTAGAATGAGTGAAAATGATGAAGAATAAAAGAAAAAAAAATAATGAGTATGAAACATATTCAGAGTAGGGAGTTATTTGCCTTTAAACTGATAGGTTAGAGAGTGTGCTAATCGGTTGTCGGGCAGTGTATGTATAGTGAACTCTTTTGAAAACAAATGACGCCGAAAGTATGCAATAATCCAAATTTTCAATAATCCGAATAATGGTCTGCAACCATTTATTCGGATTAACGAGTTATTACTGTATTATTGATTGTCGTAAAATTCTATGAAGACCATCTATCCATGTCCGTACGTGTCCGTCAGTGTGACTGTTAAATGCACGATAAAGTTCAAACGACATAAGCTAGGACTATGATTGTGCATACGAGGGTTGCTATTTATATTTCGGGTCCTGACAATACTATTGTTTTCCGATGGAGAATGGAACTTCTATTGGAAAATAAGAAATTCTTTAGCATAACTTCATTTAGAACGTTTTGTCATTTGAGGTCGATTTGTTTTGTTTAGAGAGCGCTGAAAAATTCATCTCAGCCAAAAAATGAAACTTTACCGTGAACATTTTCGTGCGATGATTTTTTACGATTTTCGGCGTGGGTAATCGAGACAAGAGTCTTTAAATCAACTTGTTTCGACTTTTGGCGATGAAACACCATCAAAAACCACTGTTAATTGCTGGTGCCAAGAGTTTAGTCTCGGACGCCGTTCGCTCCAGGATGAAATTCGTGAAGGACGTCCAACTTCGGTCACTTTGCCAGAAACCATCGATGCTGTTCGTGAACTGATTAAGCAAGACCGACATGTGACATACCGTGAGATTGAGGCATGCTTGGGCATTAGTATGACAAGCATCAATAAGATATTGCATGTTCATTTGGCCGTGAAAAAAATTTGTTCTCGTTGGATTCCACATAATTTGACGAATGCTCAAAAAGAGGCTTGTTGTTGTTGTAGCGGCAACTGTGTGCCGGGGTGACAGCCCTCGGCCGAAGAATTGCTGTTTCGGGTCAATCCGGTCCATAGAACCGGCTGTCGTGGGATGGGAAAAAATGGCTCGTATGGATTGGTGAAGAGATGTTGAAAAAGTATTACTGCGGTAGCTCAAAGGCAGTGTAAACACTACCACAGGCGACGAATCATGGATCTATGCATATGAATCCGAAACAAAACAGCAATCGACCGTATGGGTCTTTTAAGCGAGCAAAATCCAACAAAGTTTGTTCGTGGAAGAAGTACATCGAAGCAAATGATTGCGTTTGTTTCGGTATAGCCGGCCACAATGACTTTAGTGGAACGTAGGAGGTCAATCCTGAGTAGTATACTACCTTCTGTTTGCCAACAGTGTTCGAAGAAATGAGGAAAGGTAATAAGAGAAGACGGATCATTTTGCATCACGAAAATGCGAGCTCTCGCACATCTGCCGAAACGATGAGCTATTTAACCACTCAAGATGTCAAATTGATGGGCCATCCACCGTACAGCCCCGATTTGGCACCCAATGACTTCTTTTTATTCCTTAGCATCAAGAAAAAATGCGTGGTCAACGTTTTTCATCGCCCGCAGCAGCTGTTGAAGCGTTCAAAAATCATGTTTTGGAGGTTTCTCAAACGGAGTGGAAAAAGTGCTTCGGAAATTGGTTTTTGCTCATGCAAAAGTGCATGAAAAATAATAAAATAATTTCCAAGGAAAAATTGTTGAGTTTTTATTGCCGGACCCGAAATATAAATAGCAACCCTCGTAATTATGTCCTTAGCGGTTTGGGATTGTAAATGAACGAAACCGGTCCTAGGAGGAAAAGTTTCCCTTTCAGGGGGACTTAATGTACCGCGAAAAATATGAACCTATTTTAAGTATTTGTTCAAAGGTAGAGAATAAATAGATTCGGCCTGGCCGAACCTAAAGATGCTTTTACTTTTTGGTTCACATATTTAACGCTTCTGTCGTTTTGTTTTCATTTCAGCTTTTTGCCGCCTGCGTTTCTTCAGTTTTTCTTGGTTCGCTAAGGTTCTTTTTCCATGATACGAGCGTTTTTTTTTGGGTGGAATCTGGTGAAATTTTGCAGATGCATGTACGACAATCACGTACCATGAAAGTCGTTTGGCATTCGTATGTTGTAAAAATCTCAAGGAATAAAATACGATACAATTTATGCTTTATGGCTCTATTCCGAAAGGAAGCAAGCCCCATTTACCCGCACTAGAAGGCAGCAGCTCCTCACTGGTGCTTGTCCTTGTTCGTTGGCAACAAAAATGAAATAGAGGGAAGCGTAGGGACAGTGTCATGTACGATTATGACACTTATTTTTGTTCATTCGCCAAGAGATGCCAAGTGCCTGCATAAGTGTTGAACATGGCAATGGAGATGTTGCCATTTCGACAGTGTTACATGCCATTGCTGTAATAGTTTTATTAATGGTTCTGTTCTCCTAGTTCGGCCAGTGCCCCTTTGGAACAAACTAGCAGGGATGCCACTTTTAACGATTTATCGTCATTTTGACGATTTTTAAACTAAAATTTTTACCAAATGACGATTGGCGACATTTTAGGGTAAAAACGCCGAAAATGACGATTTTTCAATAAAGGATGGTAAAATTTTAAGCGCCGATGTTGATTTTGAATAAAACACAAATTATTTAGGAGATTATTCTCATTTCTTTTCATTTTGATAATATTGGTATGGTTCAATTATGTATGGAACAAAATATCGGCCAAATGGCCGCCGCGATCTCGGCGACACATCTTCATCCGAAGGTCCTAATTTTCGATGACGCTGAGGCATAATTGAGGTTCTACGCCATTAATGTGCCGAATTATCTCATCCGTTTGCTCTTGAATTGTTGCCGGCTTATCGACGTACACCTTTTCTTTCAAATAACCTCAAAGAAAGAAGTCCAACGGTGTCAAATCACATGATCTCGGCGGCCAATTAACAACGCCACGGCGTGAGATAACACGGCCATTGAATTTGTCGCGCAAAAATGCCATTGTTTCTTTAGCTGTGTGGTAAGTGACATCGTCCTGTTGAAACCACATTTCGTCCACATCCATGTTTTCCAATTCGGGCCATAAAAATTTCGTTATCATCTCACGACAGCGAACACCATTCACAGTAACTGCCTGACCGAAAAAATACGGCCCGATGTTGCCATCAGCCCATAAACCGCACCAAACAATCACTCTTTGTGGGTGCATTGTTTTTTCGACAATCACTATTGGATTGTCATTCGCCCAAATGCGGCAATTCTGCTTATTGGCGAATCAACTGGGGTGAAAATGTGCCTCATCACTGAAGATGATTTTCTTCGAAAATTTATCATCCAAGCCTAATAACTTGAACGAGTTGCTCGCTTGTTTATCTTGTTATGGTTCAAATTGAGACAGTCTAAAAATGAGAAATATCGAAAGAAATGCAGAAAAAACTTGACGTTAAGGTGTGGTTCACATCCAACATCGCCCCTTAAAATTTAACCACCCTTTATATCGTTATGTAAAATAAAAAGGAAGCCATATTTAAATTTGAAAATGGTAAGAACGACAAACTTTAACAATAAATATGTTTGTAGTAAGAAATAGATTGACATCTCAGCCAGATCAAAAAAGGCCAAATAGAAAAATTATTTTTTTTTGGTTTCTTTATAAATACTTTATGTCCCTATAAATACTGTTACAACATTGAACACACCCATTTCAATAGTAGAACTGAACATACCCCGTTTACCTCAGTAGCGTTAGTCTGTAACGGGATTTTAAAATTGTTTCAACTTTCATCATGGAGTGGTCAGATAATGAGAACCGTATTGCTGCAATAGCGCTTTTCAAGTGTAAAATGAAAAAAATTCAAAACGCTCCGGCCACTAGGGATTAGCCGCATATTCGTCTACCGATGCATAAACCTAAAGTATATCACAATGAAATTGGGCCCCAAGATGCGAATATAGGCCCCAAAATTTTGTATGAAATTATGCCCCAAATATTTGTTGGGGTCTATTATCATACAAACATTTGGGGTCTAATTGCATTATGTAAATATGCCCGAATAAAAATATGAAATTAGGCCCCACAAACCCATAAAATTTCGTGTTGCTGTTTTCCATATATTTTTTGGGTCCTAATTTGGCATACCGCCGTTTTTTTGTTATTTTTTCTTTTACTCATATTCAAATTACTGCAATAATAAGAGAATATAGATAGAAAAATGAGTGTGGACAGGTCGGTTTAATAAGCACAAAATAGATCGTCTTTCACCAAGAAAAAACATTTCTTACAAGTGGAGTTGCTTATGAAAATTCTTCCCTGACTGATGTCTCCATTTCAGAAACAACAAGAATGGCGATTAAATTTAGGGTGAGCCATGGTAATTTTCTTATTTGGAAATGAAATATATAAACTATGAACCTTAGAAAAAAATTATTTTATATTTTAATTATATTGAACACTAAGGGAATTTTTAAATTACATGGTTTTAAATAGTGTATCTGGCAAAGGTCCACCTTCGCTATCCACACACTGCTTGCTGTATACCTTTTCTGAAGTTTTCATGAACTCTAACAAGCATATCGACTGATACTCTGCCAATTTCAGCCTCAATATTTTTAATTAGGTCTTCCAAGGTGTTGGGACGGTTGATATACAACTTCGACTTCAGTTAACCCTAAAGGAAAAAATCGAATGGGGCTAAGTCTGGTGAGCGTGCCGGCCAGTTGACATCACCCCCAAAGAGATAAGCTGTCCAGAAAAATGTATGGTAACCCTCGCTGTGTGTGCAGTGGCACCATCCTGTTGAAACCATGTATCCTCTAATTGCATTGCCTCAAGAGCCGGCTGAAAATCCTGTATCATAGTCAAGTACCGTTCGAAGTTCACAGTTACGACGGTTATCCTGGAAAAAGTAAGTGCCAATGAGGCCTTATCAAGAAATGGCGCAGCACACACTGACGCGGTCCGAATGCAGAGGTCCCTGGTGAAGTTCTCTGGGGTTTGTGTCACTGAAGTGCGCCATATTTTGTTTGTTTACACACATACTGAGATGAAAATGTGCCTCATCAGAAAAGAACCCAATTGTGTCACGGGGTATAGTTCCAAGAATGTCTTCACAAGAGCTCCGCCGTGTCAAATAGTTCCGTGCTGACAATTGTTGGACCACGCACTTTATATACGGGTGATAATTCTGTTTATCATGATGAATCCGGTATAAAGAACGTCTGGAAATGCCAAGAGCAAGTGATTGCTTCCGAGCAGAGCGTTTTGAAGATTGCAGTACTGCTGCTCTAACTCGCTCGATGTTTTGTGGTGTTGTAATCCTAATCTCAGGTCCCCTTCGTACGCATGACACATTCCCTGCTGTTCTCAACGAAGTTACCCAATTTAAAATTGATTGCCATCCAGGAACACATCTGCGTGGGGGAACAGCGTATCGTAAACGAAAATCATGCTGCACTGCAATGATCGCGTGAGCATTTGAAAAGTACTCTTCAACACAAACTGGCCTCTCCCTACGTGTCCATGCTTGATGGAAAGGCAGACGAATACAAATCTCCCATCAGCGGCTGTAAGCCACGCACACTTTCCACTCTCTTCGACCAACAGTGCCGCCACAGTCTGCAGTGCAAAAAAGCAAATTACTCTATCATAACCAAAAACTGGTAGCTTAAAAATATATTATTTAAACACTAAAAGAATTCGACTATTACTGACTTTAAGCTAATCGATTAAGCAAAATTGTTTTCCGTTAAAAATCGTTCATCAGATTTTTCACTTTTTCCTCATCATGACCCTCCCTACTACGAGGGTTGCTATATACATTTCTGGCCTAGGCAACACTGTTAACTTGCGCCATCTGACATTTCCATTGAAAAGTTTGACATTTTTTAGCATAAACGTACTCCAAACGTTTTGACGTACCACCATCGTTTGTGTTGTTTACAGGGACTTAAAAAAATCAATTTGGTAAAAACATGGAATTAACTCGTGAACATTTTCGTGCGATCATTTTTAACAACTTTCGACGTGGATTATCACGACAAGAGTGCATCGATGAACTTAAATCTTTGTATGGCGATGAAGCACCATCCTATAGCACTGTGAAAAACTGGTTTAATGAATTCAATCGTGGTCGACGCTCGCTGAAAGACGAAGGTCGTGAAGATCGTCCAAAAACGGCAGCCAGAGAACATTGATGTCGTACGTGAACTGATAATGCAAGATCGTGAGATAGACGCATCCTTGGGCATTTCTTCCACCAGCATACATTCGATATTGCATGAACACCTGGCCCTAAAAAAGGTCTGTTCTCTTTGGATCCCGCACAATTTGACAATCGCTCAAAAAAAGGCTCGTGTCGATTGGTGCAAAGAAATTTTGAAAAGTTAGGATCGCGGTGCTTCAGAAGACGTTTATAAGATCGTCACGGGTGACGAATCATGGATCTATGCGTATGAGCCCGAAACAAAACAGCAATCAACAGTATTGGTCTTTGAAGACGAGCCAAATCCAACGAAAGTTGTTCGTGGAAGAAGCACTTCGAAGCAAATGGTCACCTGTTTCTTCGTCAAAACTGGTCATTGGCGACTGTTCTGCTCTAGCAACGTAGGACGGTCAATTCACAATTTGTTTGCCTGAAGTCTTTGGAGGAATTCGAAAAACGAACAAGAAAAGACGAATCATTGTGCATGACAATGCGAGCTCTCACACATCGGCTCGAACCAGCGCCTTTTTGACCGGCCAAAACGTCGAATTGATGGGTCTTCCGCCGTACAGCCCAGACTTGGAACCCAATGACTTCATTTGATTGCCGCACATCAAGAAAAAATGCGAGCTCAATGATTTTAGTCTCCAGAAGATGCTGTTGAAGCGTTGAAAAACCATGTTTTGGAGCTGTCGGAGTGAAAAAAGTGCTTCGACAATCGGTTTGAGCGCATGCAAAAGTGTATAAATCATGCTGGAGAATACTTCGAAAAACAATAAAACCATTTTTGATGATAAATATTCGCATTTTCATTATTAGGCCAGAAATATATACAGCAGCCCTCGTACTGACTTTAAGCCAATCGATTAAGCAAATTTTTTTTCCGGTAAAAATCATTCAAAATTTTTTTCACTTTTTCCTCGTTATGACCCCCGATACTATGAGTTCTTTAAGCACTTCAATTGTGTAAGCGAACATTTTTCGTCTCTCGCTAAAATTTAATTTCTTTCGTTGAATTTGTGGATTTTTACGTATATGCAAAAGTTCTCTTCTGAAGGTTCGGATACTTCAAAGGTTGCACTAATCCTAGTGTTCCAATTACTGAAAATTACAAAGCACCAACTAACATTCTGTTGTACTAATGGAATACTCGAGGTTCATGTAACCTCAATCATTCGGTTGGCAATAAATTTGGTGTTCAAATTGTTGAACTGTATACTACATTAGACACTATTTGTACGCTCGCTCATGATCGTGCATTTCCACATGGTGATAATGGCCAGTGGTAGAAGCAGCCCGCACACACATGAATATGACACTTTTCATGTATTTAATTAGGATGAATACCAGCCTATTAGGTGTTCATATGTAACAGCGCATAGAAAAAGGGACCTAAGGGTAAAAAAAAATCAATTTTCACTTTTTTGTTTTGATGTGGACAACATCAGAGCATCGAATGAGACCGATCCCATGCCCCAAAAGTGTTCCCTCCCAGAGATATGCGCGTTTTATGAAAGTGATGGTACACCAAAGATACACGCAGAAAAAAGTATGGTTGGGGTGACAATATTCAAAGAGGATCATATTATTGTTGGGTATATGGTTATGGCACAACAATACTATGATCCCCACAACCATAGTATGATTCACACTTAATCATACAATGATCTCCACAGCCATAATATGATCCTCACAACAATAGTATGATTCACACTCAACCATACAATAATCTTTACAACCATATTATGATCCTCACAACCATAGTATGTTTCTCATCAACCATAGTATGATCCCCACAACCATAGTATGATTCACACGCAACCATACTATGATCCCCACAACCATAGTATAATTCACACTCAACCATACTATGGTCCCCAAAATTATTTTTTGGGATTGGTTATTGTTGTTATTCAAAAAAAGAGGTTTTTATTAAGTATTTTATTTTAAATTGCATTACTTTTATTTCATAGCCAGATTTAAGGCCATGTTTTTATTAAACATTTCATTCAAGAAACAAAAATATATATTCCAACGGTCAAAAATACTTTTAGTTGCCAGCAGGGGTAAATGCGACTTCACCATCCGTAGACACCAAGTAACGAATGTGATTAAACCATGACCAATGGCTATATACTTAACTGCAGTCAGATTTTAAATAAACGAGAACCAGTCGGTATTAGAGTATTTCACCGAACAAAGTAAAGACAATAAAAATCCCTCGAACTACCTTCCGATTGTTGTAGTTTTTTTTTAATTTACAACAACCTTTAACTGTATCGTGTGCATGTGATTTTTTTGTATATCAAAAAACATACGCACACGCATACATGCATTATAAAACCTGCTTTGTTATGTTCATAGTCGCAATCATACTGTATGATTGCCGTAATCATATCATTGTTAACGTAAATTTTAAACAACAATACTTTTGTAGCTCCAACCATGTTTATATGGTTGCTATAACCATATTTTTATTTCTAAATTTGGCAATAATACTATTGTTACATTTCAACAATAGTAATATTGTCACAACCATACTGTTGTCAAAATGAAATTCATAAAACAATACTATGGTTGCGATGAACATGATTTTATTATAGAGAGCATACTATTGTTGCGGTGACCATAGTGTAACCATATCTTTTCTCTGCGTGTACACGTATTTAAATCTTTAAAATGGCTCTTCTGAACAAAACTGATTTTTACCCTTAGGTCCCTCTCTATTTTGCACGTCACATATGCAATTAAAAATGGTATTGTATATTTTGTATTGTATACTTGGCCTCCGCTTTGATTTGTAATATCTGCTGGAGGTTTTTCTAGACGACTTGCAATATTTTCAACATTTGATGGAATCACTTATTGTCTGAATAAAATTTAGTATCTTACAAATACTCAAAATGGAATGACGTGTTTTAGTTCATTATTCGGTTGTGCCAACGAATTTGTTCTCTGTGTGAGACCGCTGCTACACACAGCCACCTAAGCTATGTTTGAAGACCTTTTCCCACTCTGTGGTATACGTTTTAAAACCCAAAAAATCTATCAAAATAATATCTTCAAGGCAAATCTTGTAAAAATCTTTTTTTTAACCAATGCCAAACTTTTCGAATTTGTCAAAAACCACACTGTGCGGTTTCTTTTATTTGTTATCCTGAAGAGAGCAGGCCACACCAACAAATACGATTTGAAATCCTTACCCAGTGAAACCAAATCGATTTCCTTTGAAACTCGGACATAAAGGTGCGAGAAACTCATTCGCCACTCATTCGACAAAATTGAAGTTGACACAGATTTATACAAAATTTAAGCCCGGCCCACACAGACACACTCGGCCCACCAACTGTAATTTAAACTTCAATATCCTTCCAAGAATTTCTTCGTAAATATTTAACTTTAACCAAAACTATGCGAGTGAAGAATACGTTTATCTGCAGTTGATTTCGAAAGACGGAATCTGACCCTCCTCCCAAGCGAGGGGGTTTTCAAAACACCAAACTACAAATAATAATGTATAGGATGTGAGTGGTGGGCGGATGGGAATCTCTTTATGACATCGACAGAATTGAATGAGGAATGCTTTCTGAGATGTTTTCCATACGAACACTCTCTTCGTGCGTATCTTTGGGCAAACATTTCATTTCCTTTCGTTGATTTCCCTCCTTCTGCTGCGGCTTGTTCGTCTTGGTTTGATTTAAAATACATATAAAAAAATACAGCAAATAGACCTACGACCGAACAAATAAACACTTTAACGATAACGAATATTGTGATATTTGCAAATGATTTCGAGAAATTCATTTATTCATATATGGGACAATCCACGGCAATGTGTTACAAGGTATCAGAGAACGGAAATGAGAAATGAACGGAATGAGATTGGCAGGAATTATACAGGCAGCCAGGGTTGCTAAGCTTAAATCAGGTTTGTCTTACGAGGGCTGCTATGTATATTTCTGGTCTAATAATGAAAATGCAAATATTTATCATCAAAAATAATTTTATTGTTTTTCAATGTATTCTCCAGCATGATTTATATATACACTTTTGCATGCGCTCAAACCAATTTTCGAAGCACTTTTTCCACTCCGATTGAGACACCTACAAAACATGGCTTTTGAACCCTTATACAACATCTTCTGGCGACGAAAATCGTTGACCAAGCATTTTTTTCTTGATTTTCGAGAATAAAAAGAAGTCATTGGGTGCCAAGTTAGGGCTTTACGGCGGATGACCCATCAATTCGACGTTTTGGCCGGTCAAAAAGGCACTGGTTTGAGCCGATGTGTGAGAGCTCGCATTGTTATGGTGCACAATGATTCGTCATCTCTTGTTCATTTTTTGAATTTCTCCGAAGACTTCAGGCAAACAAATTGTGGTGTACCAGAATTGACCTCCTACATTGCTCAAGCGGAACAGTCGCCACATGACGAGTTTTCCCGAAGAAACAGGCAACCATTTGCCGCAAAGTGCTTCTTCCAGGAACAACTTTCGTTGGACTTGGCTCGTGTTCGAAGCCCCACACGGTCGATTGCTGTTTTGTTTAGGGCTCATACGCATAGATTCATGATTCGTCACCTGTGACGTTCTTATAAACGTCTTTTGAAGCACCGCGATCGAATTTTTTAAAAATTGTACGAGCTTTTTTTTTGAGCGATTGTCAAATTGTGCGGGATCCAACGAGAACAAACCTTTTTTACGGCCAGGTGTTTATGCAATTTCGAATGTATGCTGGTGGAAGAAATGCCCAAGGATGCCTCTATCTCACGGTATGTCACATGCCGATCTTGCATTATCAGTGCACGCACGGCACCAATGTTCTCTATCACAACGGGCGTTTTAGAACCCCTTCACGACCTTCGTCTTTGAGCGAACTTCGGTCACGATTTAATTCATTAAACTAGTTTTTCACAGTGCTATAGGATGGTGCTTCATTGCCATACAAAGATTTAAGTTCATCGATACACTCCTGTCGTGATAATCGACGTCGAAAGCTGTGAAAAATTATCGCACGAAAATGTTCACGAGTTAATTCGATTTTTTTTGCCAAATTGATTTTTTCAAGTCACTGTAAACAACAAAAATGATGGTCGTACGTCAAGACGTTCTGAGTACTTTTATGTTAAAAAAAGTGTCTAACTTTCCAATGGAAATGTCAGATGGCGCCAGGCAACACTTAGTGTTGCCCAGACCATCAATATATATAGCGACCCTCGTATGATTGAAGGATCTATGAAAATTATGCGTGCTACAAAATTTCGCCCAACTAATCGCGACGGATTCGGTGGCATACCTCTATCCGATGGTCCATATATTTAATGACTCTGAGACATACTGAAGGTTCAATGTCGTAACTGAGCTGAATTATCTCCTCCCTTAGCTCTTAAATTGTTCTGGGCGTATTAACGTACACTTTTTCTTTTAAATATGTCAACAAAAAAGAAGTCCAACGGTGTCAAACCACGTAAACGTGGGGACCATTTTTATCGCCTCGGCGTGAGATAACACGGCCATTGAATTTCTAACGCAAATTGTTTCGTTATGTCTGTGGTGCAAGTGGCACTATTCTTATGGAACCACATATCTTGCTGATCCTTATTTTCAATTTCTGGCCACAAGAAGTCATTTATTATCTCGCGATAGCGAACACCATTCACGGTACCTGCTTGGTCGGCCTCATTTTCAAAGCAGTACGGCCGGATGACGCCTCCAGCCCATACAACGCACCAAACAGTCACTTTGTGGATGCATCTATTTTTCAACAATTAATCGGGGATTATCATTTGCCCAAAAGCGGCAATTACACTTGTTAACGAATCCACTGTGGACACATTCGTTATTACTAAAAAAATAACGAAGTGAACTAAATACATTTTGATTTAAACGACCATTTTCATAAAAAGCTTTAACAATTTAAACGCGCTGCTAAATTGTTTACCTCTCCATGGTTGAATTTGCCACAAAGAAATTTCCCATTAAGATAGAGAACAAAATTGACAAAAGGTGTGACCCACAATAACATCGTGCGCTATGGTTGGGCCACACTTTACCACACTTGACACTGACACAAGCGCATTTTACCATTCCTTAATAAATTATGAGTATTTATATGTATATAAATAAATTAAGTTGTATTTTTTTTTAGTTTGTGAGTTTTCCTTATGCATTCTGGAGAAAGGATAAAAAATTTTATTTCTCATGAGTTTGAATTCGTTTCCACTCTATCCGACTTAAAGGTATAGCGTGTATTCTATTTCGTAAATTTCAAATAAAAATGGGGCGACATGGTTGAGCTTCAAATACGAGTACTTTTCCAAATATTTATAAACTTTAAATTCCATAAAATAATAGATTTACCGGCAACTAAATTCTTTAAACTGTATTACTTCAGTTTCCTTATCTGTAGCTATGTCTGACTGCGTTGATACGTACGGCCATGAACAATGTACACATTTATAGCCTGGGGAAAGTTTTTCCATCATCATTTCCGTTTATCAATAAAAGTCTGTGGTGGTAAATTGAAACATTTGTTTCCCTTCACTTCAGACACGCTTCGACATTTGTTTGGAAATGTTCTCCAAACGATTGGTTTTTCTGTGTGTGGTGGATGGTGGCGAGCAAGTGGGAAATCCGGCGTGCGGGAGGACATTCAGTTTGGCAGTCGAATATTCAATTAACTAAATGTACGAGTATACCAATTTAGGATATGTGCAATGTTGTTTCAAGGATTTTATTCAATCACTTCTATGTTCTTATTTAAAATTTCGGATTTATGGTGTACTGGTTTGGCACTAACTTTTAGCCTTATGATTTTAAATAATAAGTGGTATTTCACAAAGTGGCAAGTTGCTCAAGCATTTGACAAAGTCTGGCACTTTGGTTTGATCAGCAAAATTTTTAAATATAGGGTGATCCATCTGGAGGTATTTTTCCGAACAAAAAAAGTATACAAAAATTCAAATCAAGTGTGGAATCTTTATTGGTAATTTAAAAGAACATTTGATGGCATTTATTTTTTTAATATCTAATTTCCTTCAAATGTTGGCCGCATCTTAGCCTCAGGATTTCCATTCTTAGGGCCCAATGTTGGATGACTCGTTCGAGCATTTCGACCAGTATGGCTTTAATGACACACGAAATGTTGGCTTCCAAAACCTGAATCGTAGCTGGTTTGTGAGCATAGACTGGGATTGACATAACCCCAATGAAAAATGTCTAAAGGTGTGATATCACTCCATCTAGGCGGCCATACAGCTGCTCAAACAATGGATCTATTGCGAGGTCATTTCGAAAAGCAGCTAATTTCACGTTATGGAGTTGTCCAAAACGTGAAATTAGCTGCTTTTCGAAATGACCTCTCAATAGATCTATTGTTTGAGCAGCTGTATGGCAAGTGGCGCCGTCCTGTTGAATACAAGTGTCGCCAAGATTACGGACCTTAATTGCAGGTAGCATAAAGTTCGATATCGAGGCTCTATAGCGAGCACCATTCAGGGTTACGTTCCGGCCTCATCATTTATGAAAAAATATGCACCGATGATTCCGCCAGCTTATAAACCGCACCAAACCGTGGTTTTCTCTGGGTATAATGGCACCTCTTGAACCTCTTCATGTTGCTCTTCAGCTCAAATGCGGCAATTTTGTTTATTGACTTTGCCGTTAAGCCAGAAATGGGCCTCATCACTGAACAAAATTTTGGTCGAACACAGCGGATTTTCCCGTTTCTCACCGAACGCTCATTTCCATAATACAGTTGCCAACATTTAAAGGTAATTATTTTCAAAAAATAAATGTAATCAAATGTCCTTTCAAATTACCAGTACAGATTCCACACTTGATTTGAATTTTTATATGTTTTTGTTCTAAAAAAATACCTCTAGACGGATCACCCTATATTAACCGGCCAATACGCATCGACTCCTAAAGTCTTACTTAGAAAACCGCAGATTCAGAGTCAAATGTGGGCACACATCACCGACGATCGCGAAATACTGGGTAGTGCCTTGGGGCCTACCCTGTATCTTCTGGTTACCGCAGATATATCTACAAGCCCAACCGTACATACGTCCACTTTTGCCAATGATATTGCTATAAAGAGCTCACACAAAACGCCCGATATAGCATCCACGAATCTCAGTGTTCATCTAAGACGAGTAGAATCATAGCTTTCTGACAGGAGAATTAAAGTCAACGAGACAAAATGCACATGCACACTGAACTTAAGTACGAGGGCGACCGCAAAACTAACTGGCCTGGCACATTTTCTGTTTTACTAGAAACTTTTTTGTTTTGTTTTTTAAAAGCAATCTTTTATAAGCCATCTGTCAAAATTTCCGAAATATTTAATGATTATTTTCTTAGTTACAGGTGATTGAAGTAAACAAGTTTTATAATTTTTGAAAAATGGAAAATAAAGAGTTTCGTGGGGTAATTAAACACGTTTATATGAAAGGTTATACGCCACAATTAATCAAAGATGAATTGGATTCTGTTCATGGTGATAAGGCACCATCATACTCCACCGTGAAATCCTGCGATTTAAAATGGGTCGTTCAAGTACGGAAGATGAACAACGCTCTGGAAGACCGAAAACTGCTACTACTATTGAAAACATTAGAAAAATATTTAATGAAGTGACTAAAGATAGACGATTAAAGCTCAGAGAAATTGCTGATATTGTTAAAATAGACGAAAAACAAGTTTGGAGTATTTTACATGATGAACTCCACATGAAAAAGCTATCCGCAAGATGGGTGCCGCGTTTATTGACTTTGCCCCAAAAAATCGTCCTTTGGAAGAATTCCGAGGAGCTTTTAGCGATTTATCAGCGTAATCCAGTAGAGTCCTTGCGCCGATTCGTAACCGTTGATGAAACATGGATCCATCACTACATCCCAGAATGCAAAGAACAGTCAAAACAATGGATAGAAGCTGGTAAAAGTGGTCCCAAGAAGGCGAAAACTGTTAAGTCAGCAGGAAAAGTAATGGCCACAGTATTTTGGGATGCAAGGGGTTTAATATTTATTGATTATCTTGGGAAAGAAAAAACTATAAATAGTGAATATTATTGTGCATTATTGGATCGGTTGAGTGAAGAAATCAAGATAAAACGACCGCATTTAGAAAAAAATTAGTTATTTTTCATCAAGATAATGCTCCTTCACACACTGCATTTTTAACTCAACAAAAACTGGCCGAATTACGATTTGAAATTGCTCCGCATCCACCATATAGTCCAGATTTGGCTCCTTCCGATTATTTTTTGTTTCCAAATTTAAAAAAAAATTCTCGATGGCAAAAAATGTTCGTCCAATAGCGAGGTTATTGCTGAAACTGAGGCATATTTTGAAGGTCTTGAAAAATCTTATTTTCGGATGGAATTAAAAAACTTGAAAAACGTTTGATGAAGTGTATTGAGTTGGAAGGAGATTATGTTGAAAAATAAATAATAATAATTCAAAAAAAAACGGTTCTTTTTATGTTAGGCCAGTTACTTTTGCGGTCGCCCTCGTACATGTCCGACATTGAAATAAAACAATATCCCCTTTTCTTTATTCGATAACGTTGCATACCTGGGGATGCACCTGGTTCGATGACTAACATGGAGAAGTCATATAGAAGACAAGAAGACCCAGCTGAAGCTCAAGGTGTGCCAACTTCACTGGCTTCTCAGCGCAAACTCAAAACTGAGTCTTGAATACAAGATTTTGCTATACAATAGTGTAATCAAACCTATCTGGCTATACGGAGCCCAGCTATGGGGAAAAGCAAGTTCGAGCAACCTTGACAAGATTCAGAAGGTCCAATCGAAAACATTGGGTTGATCACTGGCGCCCCTTAAAAAAACTCCTCGTCAAAGATGCAATTCAAGATATCAAGATGATGCATAAACAGAAGCTCGAACGACACGGCAACATATAACCTAGAAAGTTACGAGTACTATGTACTCCAAGAACGTCAAGAGAATTTGGAGAAATGAACGCCAGGTATTCTGACCTCTACTGTGTAGAATCCTTATTTCTACTTCACGAGGTTCAATGATGTAAAAACTTAAGCGCGAAATATAAGTTTTTGAATCATTTAAATCATATATTCAAAAAATACATTTTTTTAATAAAATTTAATAAGTTTATTCTGTTCAAAATGAAAACCAAAACCGACACAGAGGGGAGATTTATGAAATTAATATTGCACCCGTTTTTTTTTTAAATAGCCTACAAAATATGACCGATATGAAAGAATATGTTTTTATCACATTTAAGAATTCACTTTAAGAATTCATTTCAGGTATTTTGGGTCACATTATCCTTGAGTAGCCGGAAATATTAAGGTTTAAAATTCACCTAACTTCAATTAAATAATTTTTCATAATCATCTTAATCTTAAAACTTGTTGACACTTTAAAACCAAAATTGATCATTTTTGACACACGCAGACAAAAAATATGGTTACTAAATGGTCACGGCAACAATAGTATGTTCTCTGCAATAAAAGTATGGTTGTCGAAACCTTAGTATTGTTTTTTGAATTTAATTTGGCAATAGTATGATTGCGGCAATATTAATATTGTTGAAATGTAACAAAAGCATTGTTGCCAAATTAAAAAATGAAAATATGGTTGTAGCAACAATATAAATATGATTGGTGGGACAAAAGTATTGTTTTATGATTACGGCAATCATACAGGCAAAATCGTAATTTATTTTTAATTTCTGTATATATATTAAAATTTTTTCAAAACAAACTACGGATTAGTATAACTGAAATATTTTTAATAAATGAATTGTTTCTACTTTTAAATAAATCACTCCCTTTATAAAGAGTTCTATGTATTTTTACATAACTTATTTAATAAAAATCTATTGTTGAATAACAACTTTACCCAATATTTACAAACAAATTTGGGGATCATAGCATGGTTGTGTGTAAGTCATACTATGGCTGTGAGGATCATGCACATCATGGTTGTATGTGAAACATTCTTTGGTTGTGAGGATTATAGTATGGTTGTGGTGATCATAGTATAGTTGAGTGTGAATAATAATATGGTTGTGGGGATATTAGTATGGTTGTGTGTGAATAATTCTATTGTTGTGAGGACCATACTATTGCTATGGGGAACATAGTATGGTTGTGTGTGAACCATACTATTGTTGTGATGATCATAATATTGTTGTGCCACAACCATAGAACCAACAATAGTATGATGCTCTTTGAATATTGTTACCCCAACCATACTTTTTTCTGCGTGCAAACTTTACCAATTCGATGCAGAAAATCGTTCCACATTTGCATACAAACGTGTTTAGGTTAGAAAGTAAAAACCAATTTCTAAAAAAAAACTTGTTCATAATTCAAATAACAGAATAAATATTTTCAAACCGTTAAATATAAACATTAAAAAACAAAACTTTATTGTATCGCTTAGATCAGAGTTTTTTAAACTAGGGGTCGCGACCCCCAAAGGGGTCGCGAAAAGATTGTGAGGGGTCACAAGAAACAGCATTTTATTCCTTGATTTTATTAACGCAATAAGCTTTTCCTCCTTTTGAAATTATTTTTTCGAATTTATTTATTTTATGTATGTATTTGAAATTGTATTTGTTATGTTTCTCCGTGCTGAAAGGCTAATTTGGAGTTCTCGTACGTACGTTGTACGATTGCTCAGTCATTTTTGTCTGTGCATGCGTCTCTTTTGATGTCAACTCAACGACTGAAACTGAGAGAGTAACAATACGTCGTTATGGCGACAATATAAATGAAGACTTTCTATTTAGTCGGCCACTAGATGGACATACAACAGGTGAAGATGTATTTTTAAAAATGGATGATTTTTTTAAAGAGAATGATCTAAAATGGAGTAATTGCGTTGGCGTATGCACAGATGGGGCAGCAGCGATGACGGGAAGGCATGTCGGATTTATATCTAAAGTTAAATCGGTTGCTAATGCACATATTACTTTTACACATTGCATGATTCATCGCGAAGCATTGGCTGGCAAAAAGGTATCTTTGGATCTAAACTCGGTTTTACAAGTTGCAGTTAGGATCATCAACTTTATTAAAAGCCGTGCGTTTAATACGCGCCTGTTTGTTAATTTCTGCAAAGATATGGGTTCGAAGTATGAAAAGCTTTTGTTGCATTCAGAAATTAGATGGCTGTCAAGAGGGAGAACATTGAGACGCTTGATGGAGTTGAAACATGAGGTAATGCTGTTTTTAGCGCAGAAAAACTCAGCTGATTCTGAACTTTTTCATAATGAGCAGTGGATGTGCAAATTATCTTATTTGTCAACGATTTGTGAACGAACTAAATTTGTCTCTTCAGGGGACGTATACAAATATTTTTAATTTGGGCAATAAAATCCAAGCATTTGTGAAAAAAATAAATGTATGGAAAAATTTAGTAACAAATGACAGATTTGAAATGTTTTCATACACGAATGATTTTGTTACTGAAAATAATTTGGATTGAAATATTATCAAGACGGTTATAATTGATCATTTGGAATCTTTGGAAAAACAATTCAAGAAATATTTTCAGCCAGATATTAACAGTCATTTTGATTGGGTGCAAAAACCATTCAATGAATCAATTCAAAACATCACACATCTTCCATTAAAAGCTCAAGAAGAATTAGCGGAACTTTCGAGCGATACAAATTTAAAGCTAGAATTTGCTCAAACAAACTTAAATTCTTTTTGGATCAATGTTAAAGACGAATTTCCAATACTCTCCGACTTAGCGATCAAAATGCTACTGCCATTTGCTACCACATACTTGTGCGAATCAGCGTTTTCAACGCTTGTTGTAATTAAATCAAAAAATCGTTCTTGCCTTACCAATGTTGAAACAGCCATGAGACCTGCGCTATCTGAAATAATCCCGAGATTGGATCTACTCTGTAAATCAATGCAAGCACACCCATCTCATTAATTTTACACTTATTTTTTATTTTTGTTTCTGAATTTTGAATTAGTTTTAATTTATACATGTACATACATAATTATTTTTCGTTTGGTTTCTGAATTTTGAAATTAATTTGATTTTTTTTAATATAAAATTTATAGTAAATATGATAATCTGTATATATTTTTATTATTACTTTCTATATAAAATCATTAGAACATGCATTTTCAAAATTAAATTATACTTTCTTGGGGGTCACTAAAAATTTCGTATTACGAAAATGGGTCACATAGCAAAAAAGTTTAAGAAGCCCTGGCTTAGATAACCGAATACAAAAAATTTAACTTTCAGTTTGTCCAGTTAACAAATGCTTGTGGTAATGACAACCGAATTCAACGAGTTCTTATAGCCAATAATCTTTAACAACAACTAATACATGTACAAATTCCATTCCAGTAATTACACTTTTTAGTTAGGGTTACAGATACATTGTCTCTTCAACCGATACAGTCAGTTCCTAATGCTGAAAATTGTCTAATCAACATTCCATTGTAGCGATGGAATACATGGATAGAGCCTGCAACCACCAACATTCGGTTGGCAAAAAATTCGGCTGTGGCAACAAATACTCGTATACTTATAGGTGTCGGGAAATTTCAAACCCTTTCTTTAGACTCTATGCAAGTCGATTCAAACATTTATTCAGTAAACGACTTGGCCCTCCCGATGTTTTAGAATACTTTTAGTGCGTAAGCAAACTGTTTTTTGCTCTGATGTTAATTTAAAATTTTTCGTTGAACAAGTGCGTCATGTTGATTTTTAGATCCAAAAATCTATTTTTGAGGTTGGGATAGGTACATGAAACCTCAATCATAAGGCGGGCAAAAAATCGGTATAATTTCCTTCAAATGTTCAAATCGAATATAATTTCCTTCAAATGTTGGCAACTGTATTATGGAAATGAGCGTTCGTTATGAAATGGGAAGATCTGCTGTTTTCGAGCAAAATGTTGTTCAGTGATGAACAATGTTGTTCAAGAAGAGGTTCAAGAGGTGCCATTATACCTAGAGAAAACCACGGCTTGGTGCGGTTTATAAGCTGGTAAAATCATCGGTGCATATTTTTTCAATAATGATGATGGCCGGAATGTAACCGTGAATGGTGCTCGCTATCGCGCCATGATATCGAACTTTTGCTACCTGAAATTAAAGCCCGTAATCTTGACGACACTTGGTTTCAACAGGACGGTGCCACTTGCCATACACCTGCTCAAACAATGGATCTATTGCGAGGTCATTTCGAAAATCAGCTAATTTCACGTTTTGGACAGGTGAGTTGGCCGCCTAGATAGAGTGATATCACACCTTTAGACATTTTTCATTGGGGTTATGTCAATCCCAGTCTATGCTCACAAACCAGCTACGATTCAGGTTTTGGAAGCCAACATTACGTGTGTCATTAAAGCCATACCGGTCGAAATGCTCGAACGAGTCATCCAACATTGGACCCTAAGAATGGAAATCCTGAGGCGTAGTTGTGACCAACATTTGAAGGAAATTATATTCAAAAATAAATGCCATAGAATGTCTTTTCAAATTACCATTAAAGATTCCACACTTGGTTTGAATTTTTATATTTTTTTGTTCTGAAAAATACCTCTAGATGGATCAGCAATTATTTTCCAATTTCGGGATACATTGATATACCTCTTCGCACTCGCTTGACTATCAGAAGAAGATATAATTGAATTTTAGTTCCGACGATATGATTTACAGAGAATTCTTCAAAATATTTTCTTAAACTTTTTATTCTCTTAAACTTTTTATTTATTATTTTATTTTTATAATTAAAATAGATGTTCGTTCCCCTTGTTGGTTACACTGTTCTGCAAAAATTTAAATTTGAGCCCTCCTTTAAACAACACTAACTGTTCTTTATGTAAAATGATCTCCTATATTAGAGTTGAGTATCTGTTTTGCGCCATCACCTATAGTTCGATTCTCTATTCGATTTTTAGAAGTTTTGATTTATCCAATCAAAATGGTTAAAAAAAGGAAGAAAAATTACGATATCTCGAAAAATATATGTGTCGTCGCTAAAAGAAGACTCAATTCGAATTTATGAGACCATTTCGCATTTGAAAAGTTCGATTTTATATCGCTGTGTTGTTAGTTGCATCCAACAAATAGTTGTACCTTGCTTTAAGTTGCCACTACAGACGGTTTTGGCAAGCAATAATTTGAGCTTCATTTTGTTGGTGTGACCGTATAAAAAGGCGCCTGTACCATAATATTGACAAAGCAATCATCGTATGGCTAGTCCAACTGAATTTCTATCATGTTGATTAAAATTTGGTGAAGGGGACCAAAAGTATTTTCGCCTAACAGAAATTTTGTATTTTGGTCCGATTTTCAGCTGACTCTTTCTCTGTGTGCATACGGGTACTAGAAGGGGAAACAAAATTAAATCAAATTTCGTTACGAATTTAAATATGGATTTCTTTTATGTTTCTCTTTTAAATGACTCCAATAATGTAAAGGCCTTCTGATTTTTTACGATAGCAAATTTCTACCAATTTTCCCGCTGGGTCTTTTATTAATGGCTTTTGAGGTGCGATACTTTTATAGCCCGATAGTCTCAAAGTTTGTAAGCATGACTGTGTGTGTGTCTGTATATACAGGAGTAAATATGTGTGCGTGTGAAGGACGCACCACCGAGGATGTTTCGCTTCTGCTCTGCGGTGGATATTTTTGAAGGATCAGGCCCAATTTATGCTAAAGTGTCAATAATGTCTAATATGCTGTTTGTTCGTGTCCTTTTGAAGGATTTCATGCATGTGAGTTTGTGTGTGCCCTCATATGGGAGGGTATGTGTGAGAGCGTGTATTTTATGCCGTTGTGTTGTCATTGTTTGTAATCCGATATTGTTTACATTCCATTGATTTTCTCTCTTTTTGTTGTTCTTTATCGACTTTATGTTGTTTTGTTTGTTATTGATGGGGCGGTATCGTTGACGACGATATCGATGGAGGAGGTGGCCAAGTGGAATCAGTAGGAGCCGTAGCTGTCGACATGCATTGATAAGGTGTCACTGGCAAAATTCTGAAAGCGTAACATTAATATTTTCGGAGTCTTTTGTTTGTTAGACCTACTCAATACAAACACAATTTGTTATTCGAAAGTTTAAAAAAACTCAGATCAATGTTTACCCCATGGCTGGTTAGTTTACTTTACATTTCGTCTATAGATGCATAGTGAGCGTCAAAAGAAGGTTGACACTCACTACTTATGTGTCCATCGTAATATAGGGTGATCCATTAAGAGGTATTTTTTTAGAACAAAAAAAATGTAAAAATTCAAATCAAGTGTGGAATCTTTATTGGTAATTTGAAAGGACATTTTATGGCATTTATTTTTTGAATATAATATCCTTCAAATGTTGGCTGCAACTACGCCTCAGGGTTTCCATTCTGAGAGTCCAACTGTGGATGACTCTTTCGAGCATTTCGACCGGTATGGCTTTAATGACTCGCGTAATGTTGGCTTCCAAAACCTGAATCGTAGCTGGTTTGTCAGCATAGACTTTGGACTTTACGTAACCCCAAAGAAAAATGTCTTAAGGTGTGATAGCACTAGATCTAGGCGGTAACTCACCTGTGCAAAACGTGAAATTAGCTGCTTTTCGAAATGACCTCGCAATAGATCCATTGTTCGAGCAGCTGTATGGCAAGTTACACCGTCCTGTTGAAACCAAGTGTCGTCAAGATTATGGGCTTCAATTTCAGGTAGCATAAAGATCGGTATCAAGGCGCGATAGCGAGCACCATTCACGGTTACGTTCCGGCCATCATCATTTTTGAAAAAATATGCACCGATGATTCCAAGGATGAAGGAAATTATTTTCAAAAAATAAATGCTATGAAATGTCCTTTCAAATTACCAATAAAGATTCCACACAGAGAACAGGTTTGTTGCCACAACCGAATTTTTTGCCAACTGAATTTTGATGGTTGCACGTACTATCCATGTACTACATCATTACAATTAAATGTTAATTGGAAAAATGGCGATTTCCAGTAGAGGAAACTCACACTACCGGTTTAAGAGACAAAATATCGGTACCCCTAAGAATATGGGGACTGAAGCTTTACTTTTTTTTCTTGTTGGTTATAATAACTCTTTAAACGCTGTTCAGAGGGATGCTACTCTTTGAGTAAAGGGGTTTCCAATAGGAATTTCGTATCTTTATATCAACGCACCCTTAAAATTTTTTAACGATCCTTCGGTGTCAAAACGTTAGTCAAAGTCAACATTTCCATCAAGGTAAAGTTCACTTACGAGCAGCGTTTGGAAATCATTAAAAATTACTACCGAAATTCTGAGTCTGTGGTCGCAACTTTGAAAGCTCTTACTCCAATTTTCGGCCGTAATAATCGTCCCACTCGACAGGCTGTGCCTTCTAGAGTGTATAAATTTGGATCCAAATGGTTGTGGGGATTATAGTATGGTTATGGTTAATCAATCTATTGCTGTGAGTATCATAGTACGGTTGTGAGGATCATAGTATGGTTGTATTTGAATCATACTATTGTTGTGAGGATTTTAATATTGTTGTTTGGAAATCATTAAAAATTGCTACCGAAATTCTGAGTCTGTGGTCGCAACTTTGAAAGCTCTTACTCCGATTTTCGGCCGTAATAATCGTCCGACTCGACAGGCCTTCTATAGTCCGACTCGACAGGCCTTCTATAGTTTATAAATTTGGATCCAAATTTCACTTTTGGATGTTCCGGTGCCAAAGTGACGCCGTACCGCTCGAAGCGACGAAAATATCGCAGCTGTAAGTGTATCCGTTCAGAATGAGCATAATCAGTCGATTCCAGAAGATCTTGGCCTTCATCCTTATAAGATCAAACTGACTAAAGAACTGAAGCCACTTGATCATTTGAAAAGCCGAACCTTCTACAATTGGACACTGGCAAATTTTTACGAAAATCCAGAATTTCATAGAAAAATCATCTTTAGCGATGGAGCTCATTTCTGGTTGAGTAGTTGTGTTAATAAACAAAATATGCGTTATTGAAAAAGCAACAACCCCATATGTGCTTCAAGAGACACAATTGCATTCGCAAAAAAAATAGCTGTGTGGTGCGGTTTAATGCCGCAGGTCGTATTTTTTTCGTCGATGAAAACAATCGTCATGTTACCGTCAATGGAGAGCGTTACCGTGCAACGTTAGAAAAATATTTTTGGCCAGAATTGCATGAGCTTGGCATCGCCGATATGTGGTTTTAACAAGACTGTCACACAGCATGCGTTACAATCGGCTAACTGAAAGGCAAATTCGGTGAACGTGTTATCTCAAGAAATGATTCGGTCGAATAAGCACCTCGTTCATGCGGTTTAACGCCACTGGATTTCTTTCAATGGGGCCACATCAAGTCTTTGGTCTATGCCAACAAGCCAACAACTTTAGACATGCTCAGGGTCAACATCCAACGCGAAATTGCCAACGTTCCGGTCGAAATGTGTGCAAGAGTGGTGGGAAATTGGGTCCAAAGAATAGATCGCTGTACACGGGCTTGTGGTGGCCATATGACCGAAATCGAATTTCATTCTTAAAATTTAACATTTGCACTATGACTTTGAACTCAACATCATAAATATTCTGTGTTTTATTAATAAATAAAATTGTTATGTTATTAATGGAATATCCCTTATACTCGAATTGCCGTGTCGTCCGCGTAGGTTGTAGTTGTACTTCTCTTTAGGATGCTTATCTTTTCATTTGCAAATACTCGTATAATGTACAAAATTAGTCCAAGTTTGGAACCTTGAGGTACTCCGTGCGTTGTATTTGTGCTCAATTCATCCATTTTCATCTTCATCTCTATTTTTACTCGAAAAGTTCTGCAATGGAGGTAATCTTTTAACTTTAACTAGTGAATCAATCAAGTTATCATGCGAAAGTGTATTAAAGGCCTTACTGAAGTACTCGTAGATATATTCAGCCAAGCAATACTTGTTTTCTCTTAGGTTTTTACTGATGTCGTTGGAGAATATTCCTAGTAGTTGATTTATATTTTTTTTCCTTTTTCAAAGCCAAATTGAATTTTGGTTATGATTTTGTCACCGACCAAAATAAATATAATTAAACGAAAGAGCTAATTTCACGAGTCAAAAGAAAGTTTACAGTAGGCAAAATTTTTGAAAAAACTGAATGTTAGTTTTTTGTAACCTTGCACTGATTCGAACAGTTGCACTATATAAGTAACTAAGGGAGGAATTTTTGGAATGTATCCATTATAACTAATTTCAGCATATTCTTATTGTTAATTATCCTTTTCCTGATTTGGCGATCGAGATACTCCCACTTTGGAAGTGTGCATTGGGTCATTGTCTTTCTGAACGACCCATTTGAAGTCCAGACTCAATCTCTCAACGTTGTGACGCCTTAAAATGTTTAGATAATCAATTTTATTCATGGTACTTTCTATAAAAGTCCATTGGCCGCCATACAAAAATTGGTTTAGATTACGATAAAGCTCCCACTCACATATATTTTTCAGATTCTATATTATGAGTCACATATTGCATCCAATCTAGATAAAATTTAACAAAAGTCAGATTTTTCGACCGTGCACCGATGTTATTGAAATTGAAGGAAATCGGTTCAGATTTGCCTATAGCTCCCACTTACATATGTGACAGCGCATAGAGAAAAGGACCTAAGGGTAAAAAAATCAATTTTCCTTTTTTTTCTTTTTTTGATGTGGACACATTTGAGCATCCAATGAGACCGATCCCAGGACCCAAAAGTGTTTCCTCCCAGAGATATGCGCGTTTTATGAAAGTGAAGTCGACGATTCTAAGCGCAAATAGAAATGGACCTAATCTTTAAAATGGCTCTCCTGAACAAAACTGGTTTTTAGCCTTAGGCCCCTTTCTATTTTGCGCGTCACATATGTTCATCCGATTTTATATTTTGAATTCTACGAGTCACATATTGCATTCAATCTAGATGAAATTCGGCAAAAGTCCGATTTTTGGACCTAGCTCCGATGTTATGGAAATTGAAGGAAATCGGTTCAGATTTGCCTATAGCTCCCATACATATATGTTTTTTCATCCGATTTTACGTTTTTAGCTCTAGAAGCCACATTAAAAACATTCAATTTTGATAAAATTTGGAACAAGTTACCTACTTCTGATAAGGACGGACTATGTTGAAATGGAAGAAAATGCGTTCAGATTAAGAAACAGCTCCCACATATATGTTCAACCAATTTTACCTTAAACAATGAAATTTTCTCACAAATTAACATGACATTAGTTGTAAAATCTAAGTAAATTTAGAGCCCCTCCAAGGGGATCCAAAAACCTATATTCGGTTGGATTTTGCAAATATTAAGAAGTTCAGGGAGTAATATAGTCGATCACGCCCGACTTTAGCTTTTTTACTAGCGTTGTTTAAGAAATTCAGAGCAATTCGTTATACGAATTGGAAATATTATTGCTTCAATAATAGTGTCAACGAAAGTGTAAACTTTCTTTTGGCACTAACTGTCTATATAGGGTGGTACATCTAGAGGTATTTTTTCAGAACAAAAAAATTACAAAAATTCAAATCAAGTGTGGAATTTTTATTGGTAATTTAAAGGACATTTTATTATTTTTTATTTTTTAAGCTAATATGACCTAACATTTGTAAATAAAAATTCTTTTTTGGTCCATTCTTCCCTTCCATTTTATGACATTTATTTTTTTGAAAATAATTACATTCAAATGTTGGCAACTGTGTTATGGAAATGGGCGTTTGGTGAGAAACGGAAGGATCCGCTCTTTTCAACCAAAATTTTGTTAAACGGCAAAGTCAAAAAACAAAATTGCCGCATTTGGGCTGCAGAGCAACAAGAAGAGGTTCAAGAGGTGCCATTATATTCAGAGAAAACCAGGGATCATCGGTGCATATTTTTTCAAAAATGATGATGGCCGGAACGTAACCGTTAATCGTGCTCACTATCGCGCCATGATATCCATCTTTATGCTACCTGAAATGGAAGCCCGTAATCTTAACGACACTTGGTTTCAACAGGACGGTGCCACTTGCCATACAGCTGCTCCAACAATGGATCTATTGAGAGGACAACTAGAAAAGCAGCTAATTTCACGTTTGGACAGGTGAGTTGGCCGCCTAGATCGAGTGATATCACACCTTTTTCTTTGGGGTTATGTAAAGTCCAAAGTCTATGCTGACAAACCAGCTACGATTCAGGTTTCGGAAGCCAACATTACGCGTCTAATTAAAGCCATACCGGTCGAAATGCTCGAACGAGTCATCCAAAATTGGACCCTCAGAATGGAAACCCTGAGGCGTAGTTGCGGCCAACAGTTGAAGGAAATTTTATTCAAAAAATAATTGGCATAAAATGTCCTTTCTAATTACCAATAAAGATTCCACACTTGATTTGAATTTTTATATTTTTTTTGTTCTGAAAAAATAGCTCTTGATGGATCATCCTATATAAATTACACTTGGAGAATAAATAATGGAGAGATTTACAACTGAACAAAGATCCAAGATCCATTTATCAACGCCAGTTGCACGCCATTAGGTGTACAGTATGGTGTGGGATCACATCTGAAAATAGCATTGGGCATTACTTCTTCGAGAATGAAGATGGAAGTGGTGTAACGTAAATGGAAAGCGGTATCGGTTTATGATATAACATTCTTTACGTCCTGCTTTTGAAAACAGAACTTAGATGTGGTTTCAGCACATTTCAAATTTTTGGAGAGCGAATAATTTCCAGAAATTCGGAAATTATTTGGTCAGTGCGATCGCCAGATTTTTCAGCACCCGACTTTTTTCTTTAGGTTATTTTCTTTAGGTATATGTCAACAAGCCTGAGACAAACCTTCAACTCAAGGCCAACATTGTTGCAGAAATTTGAACGCTGCAGACACAAATTTTGAAAGATGTTATGACAAATGGTTGAAAATGAGCCCATCATTGCGTAGCTGAAAACTGGGGTCATGTAATAGGCTGTTTCCACTACGGTCGCGTCCGCGTCAACGATTTATCGAAATTTTGTAATGGTGTTTCCATTGTGTTTTGTGTCCACGTTTGCGTTCAAGCTGTTTGTGTTTATTTGTTTTTTTTTTGCGGTGCGAAAATTTTAATATTTTTGTGTTGTGACATTATCATGGAGTTAAATGATATTATTTTGCTAACCGCTGTGGAAAATATGGATCAAATGGTAGTGCGCCTAATGGAAATGTGCAGTAGCAGCAGCGCTTTGTGTTTATGCTGATAAACAGCTGTTTTAATAGGGATGTGCAATTTGCGGTGTTGCCATTAATAGGTATGGGTGGGTTTCTTATCGGAAAACGCGTCCAATATGAACGCGACCTTTTCCCATACCTAACTGCCTATGTTTTTTGTATAGGCTTTAGAGCGCGTTCATTGATTTTTGGACGCGGACGTGGACGCGACCGCAGTGGAAACAGCCTATAAGTGACATTATTTTTTATACTTAGTGTACAAAAATTTCCATTTTCTATAATACATAATCTGCAAAAAATAAGAAAAAAATTAATAAAGGAAAAAGTTATTAATGTTTTTAACCCCAAGGTAGCTTTTGGCCCACCCTGTGTGACCAAAATTGAACTTCATTCTTAAAATGTAACATTTTCACTATACCTGGAATAGATTTGAGCTCTGTATCTCTAATATTCTGTGTTTTATAAACATATCAAATTGATATGTCATTAATGGAAAACCCTGTATAAGCCTTTTTCAGCATAAATTTTAACATATCTTAAATTGTAATGAAATTGAATGGCACATCCATATCACTGTTTTCTTTTTTTTTAACAATTCCAACAATTTTTTTGGACCACATGAGACAAACCACCCAGCGACTATGGGCTTATTTAGTTTCCTAAACATCCCATTATATAGCACAGTCTGCGTCTCCTACAAATATGGCTACGCCATACTTTTTCCTTAACCTTCGCACTACAAATCCAGCTAACCTCACAACTGTAGCCACTGGCATAATAAACCACCTCATATTCTTGTTTTGATTTTTGCTAAGCTGGCAATTTAACCCAAAGTTGTTAATCGCTCTTCATATAGTTAATTACGGTGGTGCTACTTACTTATATGAAATATCCAAATTTCAATTCCTTCCGTATCGTGCATATTATTTTGTATCCCAATTTGAAGCAATTGAAAAATCACATCATGAATATCAAATACAATAACGAATGAACCCAACACATCGCATATTATTCGAATTTAAATTGCTGATTGCCGCCAGAGCATCACAAAACATTATTGAGAGCTAAACGAGGACTTGGTGGAAAGTTCGGCATACATTAAAACGTTGTAATAAAAATTGTAGAAGCCATAAATATTTCAGTACGTTTCAGCAATGATGTCGGTTAAATTTAATGAAAACCTAAAGCTTTTCCGGAGTGGTAATATATGGAGAAAATACTGTTTCTAAATGTCCTTGAAGAGATACATCTTTAAGCTACGTAATCGATTCATTGTAACCGTTGGTCCTGATCAGTAAATATTCGAATTCTATCTTGCGTAGCTGATTTTTTCACTGTGTTAGTGTGACATAGCCGAATAAGTTCGAGATACACATATCCATAATACGGGTTGCTATATATATTTTTATGGCCTAGGCAACACTAAGTGTTGCCTGGCGCCATCTGACATTTCCATTGGAAAGCTTGACATTTTTTTAACATAAACGTACTCAGAATGTTTTGACGTACGACCATCATTTGTGTTGTTTACAGTGACTTGAAAAAATCAATTTGGAACTAACTCGTGAACATTTTCGTGCGATCATTTTTTACAACTTTCGACGTGGATTATCACGACAAGAGTGCAGTGATGAACTTAAATCTTTGTATGGCGATGAAGCACCATCCTATAGCACTGTGAAAAACTGGTTTAATAAATTCAATCGTGGCCGACGCTCGCTCAAAGACGAAGGTCGTCCAAAAACGGCCGTTGTGTCAGAGAACATTGATGTCGTGCGTGAACTGATAATGCAACATCGTCATGTGACATACCGTGAGATAGAGGCATCCTTGGGAATTTTTTCCACCAGCATTTATTCGATATTGCATGAACACCTGGCCATAAAAAAAGGTTTGTTCTCGTTGGATCCTGCACAATTTGACAATCGCTCAAAAAAAGGCTCGTGTCGATTGGTGCAAAGAAATTTTAAAAAAATACGATCGCAGTGCTTCAAAAGACGTTTATATGATCGTCACAGGTGACGAATAATGGATCTATGCGTATGAGCCCGAAACAAAACAGCAATCGACCATGTGGATCTTCGAAGACGAGCCAAGTCCAACGAAAGTTGTTCGTGGAAGAAGCACTTCGAAGCAAATGTCGCCTGTTTCTTCGGAAAAACTAATCATGTGGCCGCTGTTACGCTTGAGCAACGTACTCGTATCAGCCGTATATACTCGCACTGGGGGCATTGTGCAATGTTTATAATTCGATTGTTTTCACTCACTTTATACCTAAAAAAAAGAGCTTAGTTGCTGGACATTTCAGCTCATGTGAATACGGGCCATATGGTAAAAGCTGGTGATCATTAGTCAATATGGATAAACATTTACTTAAGCTTCATAACATCCCTTTAAAAAACAAGGGGGAACTTCTCACAAATCAGTGAGCTCTCTGACCGATCCCTACGGCTAATGCATTTTAAAGAGAAGAGTTTCCGTGGCTTAGAGATTAATCTCTTACTCGCAAAGTCTTAGGCATTTCAAATGTAAAAACCCGCCGCAGAAAATTGTTAGATGTTCTTACCATAGGTTGAACCTGGTTTTACTGGCATTATAGTCGCGCACACTTCCATCGGACCGCGACGGCCCAATAGGAACATATTGGTACTTACTTTAATTAAAGCCAATTTGCTAAATTTTTTTTTGAAGTGCTGGCTAAGATTAAAGTCGTACTCTGGGATATAGGTGCGCAAAAGCAGATTGACGTTAGAGGGTAGGTAAGGTATGGCCTTAAAGGCGTTTTTACTTGTGTTGAGTTAATACCATTTTGTTGAACAAGCGCAACAGTTAAAAAAGCTGAAGTGTTATTGAGAAGATTCAGCCGTTCTCTTTGAAATTTGAGTAAGGATGGAACTTAAATTCAGAAAGATCATTTTAATGTGGACTATTAAACGATAGACCAATATGAACGAGTTTAGTTCGGACTGGTTACAGTCACTCATAACGCACTATGGTAAATTTGAACACAACCAGAATTAATACATGTCTTTAAGAGCGACAGAACCGCAGCAAGAGAAACCTTTTTGTTGGCTTATATGAAAAGAAGCTCATGGGGGTTTTTCGAAATTATGGATCGATTCGCTCCAATTTCAGCAGGGGTACTGAAAGGTCTTACACAATGATCTATGCGAAATATAAGCAAGACCGGATATACGAGGGCATATTACTAATTCTGTGACTTTTTCAACATCCCTCGTAGTTATTCGCTGTGGTCACACAAGTACAAATGACGCTAATAGAGGGGAATACACCCGAAAATGTCGAAAAAAATCCACGATATGATGTTGGCCGAACGAAGAGTAAAAGTGCGTGAGATTGTTGATTCCATAATCATGTCATATGACAGTGTGGTTTCGATTTTAAGCGCTCACTTGGGCTTTATGAAAGCCGTCGGCAATATGTCTGCCGCGTTTGCTCTCAATTGAACATAAATGAAGTCGAATGACAACTTCAAAGTATTGTTTGGAGTTGTTTAACCGCATTTCGGATGAGTTTTTGCGGCGTTTTATAACTGTGGATGAAACATGGGTCCATTACAACACTCTAGAGACCAAACAGCGTTATAAACAAAGGGTTTCTCAGGGTACACCGGCTCCAAAGAAGGCCGAGGTGACTTTGTCGGCCAATAAGGTGATGGCAACAGGTTTTTTTGGGATGCACGCGGGATAATCCACATCGATTTTCTTCAAAAGGGGAAAAACAATAAACGCCGAATATTATGCCAACTTATTGGGCCGATTGACGAGGATTAAAAAAAAACCACCCCATATGGCCAAGAAAAAATGTATTTTTCATCAAGATAATGCACGGGTTCACACTTGTACAGTCTCAATGGCAAAATTGCATGAATTGGCTAACAAATTGTTACCTAATCCGCAATATTCTCCGGATTTAGCCCCCTGTGACTAGTTCCTATTTCCAATCCTAATGAAATGACTCGGTGGAAGGAGATTCAGCTCCAACGTTAAAATTATTAATAAAACAAATGCATATTTTATGGACCATGGAAAATCCTATTTTTTGGAAGGCATACAAAAATTGGAGAAACGTTGGTCTAAAAGGAGATTATGCTGATAAATAATTTTTTTCCAAAAAAAACTGTGTTTTATTTGAAAAGTCACGGAATTATTGATATGTCCTCGTAATATGCCACTTCTAGAGCGGAAGAGCCAAAATTCGGAAGGGATCTTGGTGTATAAGCATGGACCGATACAGTCAAATTTCACCAGCATTACTTATTGGACGCTCAAAACGATTCATGCGAGATATGGGGTGATCCATCTAGAGGTATTTTTTTCAGAAGAAAATAAATATAAAAATTCAAATCAAGTGTGGAATCTTTAATGGTAATTTAAAATGATATTTTATGGCATTTATTTTTTTAATATATAATTTCCTTCAAATGTTGGCCCCAACTTCGCCTCAGGGTTTCCATTCCGAGGCTCCAATTTTGGATGACTTGTTCGAGCATTTCGACCGGTATGGCTTTAATTACACGCGTAATGTTGGCTTCAAAAACCTGAATCGTAGCTGGTTTGTCAGCATAGACTTTGGACTTTACGTAACCCCTAAGAAAAATGTCTAAAGGTGTGATATAACTCGATCTAGGCCGCCAACTCACCTGTCCAAAACGTAACATTAGCTGCTTTTAGAAATGAATAGATTATTGAATAGATGAATAAATATTGAGAATAGATCCATTGTTTGAGCAGCTGTATAGCAAGTGACACCGTTCTGTTTAAACCTAGTGTCGTCAAGATTACGGGCTTCAATTTCAGGGGCACGACGACAAGGTCGTGCCCCTGTGGGGCACGACGACAAGTTGAGGTGGACGGCTCTTCAGCCATACTTTCGGGAACAGCAGAAATATTTTCTGCAGTACGATCTGTACGAGCATGCACTGGTGTTTTCACATCTCTCACAGATCCGGTTTGCTCAAATTTTTGCAAGATTTTTTCGATTTTAGGCACATTTTGTACAAAATCAAGAAAAGCACCATATGCATTTTGATTTAAACGCCCATTTTCATAATAAGCCTGAACAACATTGAACAGGGATTAACCGGCTCAAGACCTCTTGCTTCTATATTTAAATAGAAAACAAGTTTTTTAACAAAATGGAAAAGTGACATTGATTTTCGTGGCTGCACACTGCTTTTATCATGATTTCGGGTCCGTGACAACCCTCTTCAGAAAGCTTTGCTGCAATTGTTGAAAGTAAAACCGAACTCTATAAGGTGTGATATAACTCGATCTAGGCCGCCAACTCACCTGTCCAAAACATAACATTAGCTGCTTTTCGAAATGATTAGATTATTGAATAGATGAATAAATATTGAGAATAGATCCATTGTTTGAGCAGCTATATAGCAAGTGACACCGTTCTGTTTAAACCTAGTGTCGTCAAGATTACGGGCTACAATTTCAGGTAGCATAAAGATGGATATCATGGCGCGATAGTGAGCACCATTGACGGTTACGTTCCGGCCATCATCATTGTTGAAAAAATATGCACCGATGATTCCACCAGCTTATAAACCGCAACAAACCGTGGTTTTATCTGGGTATAATGGCACCTCATGAACCTCAACTTGTTGCTCTTAAGCCCAAATGCGGCAATTTTGTTTATTGACTTTGCCGTTGAGCCAGAAATGGGCATCATCTCTGAACAAAATTTTGGTCGAAAACAGCGGATCTTCCCGTTTTTCACCGAACGCTCATTTCCATAATACAGTTGTTAACATTTGAAGGTAATTATTTTTAAAAAAAAAAATAAATGCCATAAAATGTCCTTTCATTCAAATTACCAATAAAGATTCCACACTTGATTTGAGTTTTTATATTTTTTTTGTTTTGAAAAAATTCCTCTAGATGGATCACCCTATATAAACACTTGTTGATTCTAAAGCTGCTGGACATTAAATAGGCGGACCTTCACGTGGGGGTTTTTAAAAATATGAAACTATAAAGTCCTTTTTACGAGAATTGGGCATTGGCCGATTGTAAAGCTTTTTGTGAAACTTGCCTAGAATCGAATGAAATATAATGATTCTTCTAATGCATGTTCTGAAATCTAAGACATTGTGCGGTATCAAAACATAGATTTTTATTCCAAATTTCACTAGGATTCAACGTTGACCGAAAAAATTTACAAAGTTTTAACGAAATCGATTCATATTTGCGACCTGTACAATGAATACAACGATAAATGAGCAGGCGGGCCCCGACTTCGCTCAATAGAATCAGACTTCTAAATTGATCGCCATAATAATCATGGGGTCTATGTCCCTTCCCTTAGGGTGTAACAAACTTCAGCACTATGTCATGATACGCTGTATCACAGTGTCGTGTATTAAAAATTCTTACCAAGCCCTCGGATGTAGTATATGAGTTTTACAAAAGCAATCGTTATGTTTTTTTTGGAACGCCTTAAGGTATGTCATGCCAGATATCGTTAACTCTCCTACCAACCAAACAACAATTTACAGATGTCGCACAGTGGTTTGAACACGAAAAATATCGCCTTGATGTCTCTAAGCGGGTTTTCCTACCTGTTGTAATATCAATATTTGGCATGTCCGAGTTTTGGGTATTTTTATACATATCAGAACAGAACATGGTTAAATCAATATAATGACAATACTACTAAAGCAGATTAGTGCTAAAAAATATAAGGCAGAAACGAAAGTATCCGAGTTTAGAGAGATGTTTCCACAGCCATGTAAATAGCTTATGCCAAAGACAGCGATTATTGGCACATTACACAGTGTGATAGAGAAAAAATGCGTGGGAAATTACATTATTTTTCTTGTAGATCTTGCTGAGTACAACAAGAAACCGGTTTTGAAATTTTCCAAACACCTTCAAAATCTGGAGTTACGGGTAAAAACCCGGGTTTTCGGATCTTACGCACTTTTATGCCAGTAACTTGGTTGAATATCAACCTATTTTAAGTTTGGAAAAAAACGGTCAAACAAACATTTCTAAGTATTATTGCCAATAATTGTATTTTTTAAAAAAATGTTTTTAACGGATTTTTAAAAATGACACCGAATTGTATTCGTAAGAATACTCTCTTTATTATTTAGTTCAAAAATCGTTTGCTTCCTTTTAAAAAAATTCTGAGTATAACGCATCCAAAGTTAATTAATTTAAAAAAAATGAGTTTATAGGAAAAATACACAAATTTGTTCAGTGTGATTTTAAAATAGTATACACCATTCGAAAAGTGCAGTTTCTTCTTTCCAAATCAGCTGAAAAAATTAATATCGGTTGATATTCAACCAAGTTACTGGCAAATAAGTGCGTAAGATCCTGTAACTAGAGATTTTGGAGGTGTTTGGAAAATTCCAAAACCGGATTCTTCTTGTACTCAGCAAGATCTACAAGAAAAATAATATCACTTTCCAGGTAGTTTGACTTCATTATTTTTTGTTACACTGTTTTATTAATCAAATCTTACGAGGGTTGCTATTCATATTTCGGGTCCTGACAATACTAGTGTTTCCAGATGCAAGCTGGAACTTCCAGTGGAAACTTTGACACTTTTGACACCGTTTGAATCACCATCAAAAACCACTGGTAATCGCTGGTACCAAGAGTTCAGTCTCGGACGCCGTTCGCTCCAGGCTAAATTTCGCAAAAGAGTCCAACTTCGGTCACTTTGCCAGAAACCATCGATGCTGTACGGGAACTGATTAAGCAAGAACGACATGTGACATACCGTGAGATTGAGGCATCCTTAGTATGACAAGCATCAATTAAATATTGCATGTTCATTAGGCCGTGAAAAAAATTTGTTCTCATTGGATCCCAAATAATTTGACGAATGCTTAAGAAAAAGGCTCGTATGGATTGGTGCAAAGTGTTCAACATCTCTAGTGTAACTGCGGTAGCTCAAAGGCAGTGTATAACATTGTCACAGGTGACGAATCATGGATCTATGCGTATGAGTCCGAAACAAAACAGCAATCGACCGTATGGGTCTTTAAAGACAAATGCAACAAAAGTTGTTCGTGGAAGAAGTAAAGGGTGGTTAAATTTTAAGGGCCGAAATTGAATGTGAACCACACCTAAACATCAAGTATTTTTCTGTACTTCATTTGATATTTCTCAATTTCAGACTAACTCACTTCGAACCATGGAAAGATATGCAAGCGAGCAACGCGTTAAAGTTAGGCAACAGTGGATGATCAATTTTCGAAGAAAATCATCTTCAGTTATGAGGCACATTTTCGCCTCAGTGGATTCATCAATAAGCAGAATTGCCGCATTTGGGCGAATGATAATTCAAGAGTGATTGTCGAAAAAACAATGCACCCACAAGGAGTGACTGTTTGGTGAGGTTTATGGGCTGGCGGCATCATCGGGCTGTATTTTTTTTCAAAATGAGGCCGGTCAGGCAGTTACTGTGAATGGTATTCGCTATCGTGAGATGATAACGAACTTTTATGGCCCGAATTGGAAGATATGGATGTGGATGATATGTGGTTGCCACGCAACTAACGAAGCAATGACTCTTTTGCGCCACAAATTCAATGGCCGTGTGATTTCACGTCATGGCGATGTTAATTGGCCATCGAGATCATGCGATTTGACACCGTTAAAATTCTTTCTTTGGGTTTATTTGAAAGAAAAGGTGTACGTCGATAAGCCAGCAACAATTCAAGAGCTAAAGGATGACACAATTCGGCACATTAACAGCATAGAACCTCAATTATGCCTCAGCGTCATCGAAAATTTGGACCATCGCATGGAGGTCTGCCATTTAGCCGATATTTTGTTCCATACATAATGGAATCTTACCAATATTATCATAATTAAAAGAAATGACAATAATTTCCTAAATAATTTGTGTTTTACTCAAAATTACCTTCGGCCCTTTAAATTGCGTTTTGTCGGTATAACCAGCTATCTTGCCACAGTGCATTAAGTGGAACGTAGGGCGGTCAATTCTGAGTGGTATACAACCATCTGTTTGCCAAACAGTGTTCGAAGAAATGAGGAAAGATAATAAGAGAAGACGGATCTTTTTGCATCACGACAATGCGAGCTCTCACACTTCAGCTGAAACGATGAGCTATTTGACCTCTCAAGATGTCGAATTTATAGGCCATCCACCGTACAGCCCTTATTTGGTACCCAATGACTTCAGCTTATTCCCTAGCATTAAGAAAAAAATGAGTGGCCAATGTTTTTCATCGCCCGAAGCAGCTGTTGAAACGTTCAAAAATCATGTATTGGAGGTGTCTCAATCGGAGTGGAAAAAGTGCTTAGAAAATTGGATTGTGCACATGCAAAAGTGTATTGATCTTAAAGGAGAATATATTGAAAAACAATGAAACCATTGTTGATGATAAATATTCGCATTTTCAGTATTAGGCCAAAAATATATACTCGAGATGTCGAATTAATGGACCATCCACCGTACAGCTCTGATTTGGAACCCAATGGCTTCTTCTTATTAGTATCAAGAAAAAAATGCGTGGACAACGTTTTTCATCGCCCGAAGCAGCCGTTGAAGCGTTCAAAAATCATGTATTGGAGGTGTCTCAATCGGAGTGGAAAAAGTGCTTCGAAAATTGGTTTTGTGATCTTAAAGGAGAATATTTTGAAAAACAATTAAGCCCATTTTGATGATAAATATTCGCATTTTCATTATTAGGCCAGAAATACATACATAGCAGCCCCGTATGCTTAGAAAGCTTAAAAAATCTAGCCGAACAGAATAAAATGGGAATTTTTACAAGAAAATTGAAAAATTCTTCACATGTGATTATGACTTCAGTGAAAAATACCATACTAAGGGTGGTTAAATTCTGCCATTTCTTGCCACCATTCTGACCATTGATGACGTTTCGAATGGTCAAGAGGCTTTAGTTCTTGTGTCAATTGCACCTTGTAAGCGTGTAAATGCAAGTCTTTATGCATAATGTTCATCAACGATGAGCGTGAGAGGTGTACTTGTTTGGCACGACGACGAATTGAGGTGGACGGCTCTTTAGCCATACTTTCGCGAACAGCAGCAATATTTTCTGCAGTACGAGCTGTACGAGCATGCACTGGTGTTTTCACATATCCTACAGACCCGGTTTGCTCAAATTTTTGCACGATTTCTTCGACTATAGGCGCATTTTGGAAAAATCACGAAATGCACGATATGCATTATGATTTGAACGCCCATTTTCATAATTAGCCTGAACAACATTGAACAGGGATTAACCGGCTCAAGACCTCTTGCTTCTATATTTAAATAGAAAACAAGTTTTTTTAACAAAATGGCAAAGTGACATTGATTTTCGTGTCTGCACACTGCTTTTATCATGATTTCGGGTCCGTGACAACCCTCTTCAGAAAGCTTTGCTGCAATTGTTGAAAATAAAACCAAACTCTATAAGGCCAGGCCCTCCCCAAACGAATGAGAACTACTGTTGTAAATCTTACTTTTCAAGTTATCTTCACACAATTGCCCACGAAAATACAACTCACTCTTGCCACCTCTAAAGAGACTCCACATCGAGAGCCATTAATAGATTTCTTTTACAACGTGTGTGTTGTAATAAGAGTTTAGTTGACTATGCCAACTTGTGTGCCGTGCCGTGAACAACTTTAGCGCGTTGCTCGCTTGAATATCTTTTCGTGGTTCAAATTGAGTTAGTCTGAAATTGAGAAATATCAAATGAAATGCACAAAAAAACTTAACGATTAGGTGCGGTTCACATTCAACATTGGCCCTTAAAATTTAACCACCCTTTAAGTAACGACACAAATCGAAATCAAAACGACGCAAATCGAAATAAAAAAAATTAAAAATCGACACAAATCAAATTTAACCAAATTTTAAAGAGCGACGCAAATCGACACGACGCAAATAGGATCGACGCAAAACGGGGCTGATTGATTTTGATTTTATTTAAATTGAAACTTAAGAAAAGCTTAAGGAGTAATCTTTCCAAAAAAAATTACTAAAATATCCCTATCGGTTAAAAAGTGACAAAGTTTTGGCCAGTTAACAAATGATTTAGAACCACTGTGCACGCGGTACCCATAGACCTGCCGTTACTGCCACTTATTAGGGACGTAACGTAACGTACCCATACACACACGCAAACATAAATTTCAACGAACTCAAACGAAAATTTATTCATGAAATGGAAAAATGCTCCCGCCCGTTTTATCATTCCATTTACAGTCAGATTTGTTACAATTCCATTATGGCATTCTCATTCTTCGGGGCTTCTTCGACCGCTCCCGCCAGTTGTTTTCGTATAATTTTATGGTTCTATTTTGACTAGACAAATTCCAAAAACCAAAAGAAAAACAGAAAAAATTATCGAAAACGTTTCGAGCATAACAAAAACAAAATAACACAACGACGTTAAAGGGAAAAAGTTATAGAACCAAGGCAACCGGACAAGTCAACCCAAATGCAATTCAATAAAGGTTAATGCTTCTAAATAATATTTGTATTCTAAAATTCGAACACACACATACATACCAGCAGCCATATAAACGAATGACTTTAAGAGATTATCGACAATTTAGCTGGAATTTATGATTACGATGATCATTTGAAATTCTTTTTGATATGTAAAATAATTCGATTGCATTCGGAGTGAATTTCAAACGGATGACAGCTGCAATGCGACAAAAACACGCCAAGAGTCCATCCGCCGCACTCGAGTTGAAGAGATTTGCAGCACTTTTTATTTAAAATATTTTTGCATAAATCAGCAAATGATTCCGGTTGAAATCATTTTAACTGTGCAAACATTGGATTTAGCCGTAGCTGAAGTTCAATTAGAAATACGAGTGTTTCTATTCAACGATATTACAGTGTGTTCAATGTGACCGGTAATGCAGAGGGACAGAGGGGAATCATAGGGTAAAATTGTGTGGATGCTTTATGAAAACATGGACCGACATGGCAACAATGCACAATGTTTAATTTAAACAAGATGGGAAATGAAGCGATATGATACGATCTGAAATATACGAGGGCATATCAATGACTGTTATTCTGTAACGGGATTTTAAAATTGTTTCAACTTTCATCATGGAGTGGTCAGATAATGAGAAACGTATCGCTGTAAAAGCGCTTTTCAAGTGTGAAATGAAAAAAAGTGATATTTTCAAAACGCTCCGGCCATTAGGGATTAGCCGCATGTTCGTCTACCGATGCATAAAACTGTTTGAGGAGACTGGAGGTGTAAAAGATCGCCACCGGTGGGGCCGCCCACGCTCTGTTCGAACACCTCATGTCATCAAAGCCGTTAAATCAAGAACTCAAAGAAATCCGCTCCGAAAACAGAAAATCATGGCCCGTGAGATGAATATCCCGCAAAAGTCCATAAGTCGAATCATTAAAAAAGACTTAGGACTTGGGGCTTTCAAACGACGTACCGGACATTTATTGACTGCAGCTTTAAACAAAAATAGGATTGAAAAATACAAACGTCTTTTGGTGAAGCACGCTGATAACTTGCACAGAAAAATGTTGTTCACCGATGAAAAAGTTTTTACCGTTCAGGAAAAATTTAACAAGCAAAATGATAGAGTGTATTACGATTACGCGGTCATCTAAGGAAGCATCTGAACTAATCCTAAGGGTGGAAAAGGGTCACCACCCAGCTTCAGTCATGGTTTGGTGGGGTGTCTCTTACGATGGGGTCACTGGCCTGCATTTCTGCGAACAAGGAGTCAAAACATCGGAAACCGTTTTGGGAGCTGTTGTGAAGCCTCTTAACAATTCCCTGTTCCAAAACCAGCCATGGACTTTCCAGCAGGATTCTGTGCCGGCCCATAAGACTAAAACGTCCCAGGCCTGGCTTCGAAACAATTTGCCAGCGTTCATTTCCTCTGAAGGATGGCCCTCAAGCAGTCCAGTTTGAACCCTTTGGATTACAAATTGTGGACGGTTTTAGAGGACAAGGTTTGTCACTAAAGATACCCCAACATTGGATCTCATAAGACCGGTTTGATTCAAGCTGTGGCCTATTCTCCAATGGACGGCAAAAGGCGGACATTTCGAATAAGTAGATTCTTTTTGGATACAATATACATCAATAAATATATTTGGTACAAAAACATTCAGTACTTTTTTTACAGCATAAAACGTGTGTAACAGTATGTATGTCAACACCAAGTGTTGCTTGGCGCCATCTGACATTTCCATTGGATAGTTTGGCATTTTTAAGCATAAAATTACTCGGAACCATTTGACTTACGACCATTATTTGTGTTGTCTGCAGTGACTTGAAGAAATCAATTTGGCAAAAAAATGGAATTAACCGTGAACATTTTCGTGCGATCATTTTTCACAACTTTCGACGTGGATTATCACGACAAGAGTGGATCGATGAACTTAAATCTTTGTATGGCGTTGAAGCACCATCCTATAGCACTGTTAAAAACTGGTTTAGTGAATTTAATCGTGGCCGAAGCTCGCTCAAAGACGAAGGTCGTGAAGGTCGTCCACAAACGGACTTTGTGCCAGAGAACATTGATGGCGTGCGTGAACTGATAATGCGAGATCGTCCTGTGACACACCGTGAGATAGAGGCATCCTTGGGCATTTCTTCCACCAGCATACATTCGATATTGCATAAACACCTGGCCGTAAAAAAGGTTTGTTCTCGTGGATCCCGCACAATTTGACAATCGCTCAAAAAAAGGCTCTTGTCGATCAGTGCAAAGAAATTTTGAATAAATACGATCGCGGTGCTTTAAAAGACATTAAAAGGATCGTCACAGGTGACGAATCATGGATCTAAGCGTATGAGTCCGAAACAAAACTGCAATCGACCGTGTGGGTCTTCGAAGACTAGCCAAATCCAACGAAGTTTGTTCGTGGAAGAAGCACTACGAAGAAAAAGGCCGCCTGTTTCTTCGGTGAAACTGGTCATGTGGCGACTGTTACGCTTGAGCAACGTAGGAGGTCAATTCTGAGTGGTACACCACAATTTGTTTGCCGAAAGTCTTCGGATAAATTCGAAAAACGAACAAGAGAAGACGAATCATTGTGACCATAACAATGCGGCTCAAACCATCGCCTTTTTGACTGGCCAAACGTCGAATTGATGGGTCATCCGCCGTACAGCCCTGACTTGTCACCCAATGACTTCTTTTTATTCCCGCACTTGAAGAAAAAAATGCGTGTTCAATGATTTTGATCGTCAGAGATGCTGTAGAAGCGTTCAAAAACTATGTTTTGGTGGTGTCTCAATCGGAGTGGAAAAAGTGCTTCGACAATTGGATTGAGCGCATTCATAAGTGTATAAATCATGCTGGAGAATACTTTGAAAAACAATAAAACCATTTTTGATGATAAATATTCGCATTTTCATTATTAGGTCAGAAATATATATATAGCAGCCCTCGTACACTTAGTCCAATGTTTCTTCAATTTTTGTATTCCTTCCAAAAAATAGAATTTTTCGAGGTCCATAAAATAGACATTTGTTTGATCAATAATTCCACCGTTGGAGCAGAATCTCTTTCCACCAAGCCATTTCTTTAGGTTTGGAAATAGGAAATACTCACTGGGGGCTAAATCCGGGGAAAATGGTGGATGAGGTACCAACTCGTAACCCAATTCATGTAATTTTGCCATTGAGACTGCACACGTGTGCACCCGTACATAATATACGCCGTTTATTTATCAGGCTTCTTCTTGGTTTAATTGGCGGTTTATTTTTCCAAAAAAATGATTTTTAATGAGCACTCGCAATTCACTTTTTAATCCAAGAGGTTGTATGTGTTGAACAGCTGTTTAATACAAACTAAATGACGAAACTGTCTCAAAATTTGACTGTCTATTAACAGATGGTACTTGATGGGATAAGAGTTGCAATTTATATAACTACGAAGGAAGTTGGACGAGTCACGGAATTATTGAATTAAATCGGAGTCGGGCATAGAGGCGGTAAGAAAACTGATGGAGCAGATCGGTAGGTACATCATTTGTGCGGGGCCCATATGAAAACATTGGATGCTATTTGGTTGATATTTTTATTTCATTGTGGTTCGGCAATAAAAACACAATAATTTATGATTGGAAATGGTTTTATTGTTTTTCAAAATATTCTCCTTAAAGATCAATACACTTTTGCAGGCGCAAAAACCAATTTTCGAAGCACTTTTTCCACTCCGATTGAGACACTTCCAAAACAAGGTTTTTGAACGGTTCAACAGCATCTTCTGACGACGAAAATCGTTGACCACGCATTTTTGTCTTGATGTGCGGAAATAAAAAGAAGTGATTGGGTGTTAAGTCAGGGCTGTATGGCGGATGACCCATCAATTTGACGTTTTGACCAGTCAAAAAGGCGCTGGCTTGAGCCGATGTGTGGAGCTCGCATTGTCACAATGATTCATCTTCTCTTGTTCGTTTTTCGAATTTCTCCAAAGGCTTCAGCCAACAACAAACTCAGAATTGACCGACCTTCGTTGCTCAAGCGGAACAGTCGCCACATGACCAGTTTTGCCGAAGAAACAGGCGACCATTTGCTTCGAAGTGCTTCTTCCACGAACAACTTTCGTTGGATTTGGCTCGTCTTCGAAGGCCCACACGATCGTTTGCTGTTTTGTTTCGGGCTCATACGCATAGATCCATGATTCGTCACCTGTGACGATCTTATTAACGTCTTTTGAAGCACCGCGATCGTATTTTTTCAAAATTTCTTTGCGTCAATCGACACGAGCCTTTTTTTTGAACGATTGTCAAGTTGTGCGGGATACAACGAGAACAAACCTTTCTTTACGGCCACGTGTTCATGCAATATGGAATGTATGCTGGTGGAAGAAATGCCCAAGGATGTCTCTATCTTACGGTATATCACTTGACGATCTTGCATTATCAGTTTACGCACGGTTTCAATGTTCTCTGGCACAACGGCCGTTTTTGGACGACCTTCACGATCTTCGTCGTTGAGCGAGCGTCGGCCACGATTGAATTCATTAAATTAGTTTTTCACAGTGCTATAGAATGGTACTTCATCGCCACACAAAGATTTAAGTTCATCATCAATCCACGTCGAAAGTTGTGAAAAATGATCGCACGAAAATGTTCACGAGTTAATTTCATTTTTTTGCCAAATTGATTTTTTCAGGTCACTGTAAACAACATAATTGATGGTCGTATGTCAAAACGTTCTGAGTACGTTTATGCTAAAAAGGTCAAGCTTTCCAATGGAAATGTCAGATGGCGCCAGTCCAGAAATATATATAGCGACCCTCGTACGTTTGTGGTCAATTGAGAGCGAACGCGGCACCCATCTTCCAGAAAGCTTTTATAAACCCAACTGATCATGTAAAATCGAAACCACACTGCCATTGAAATGTACATGGCATCAACAATTTTACGCACTTTTGCTCTTCGATCGGCCAACGGCATATTGACCTCAATTGGCCGTCTAGAACGTTCAGCGTCATTTGTACCTGTGCGACCACAACGGAATATTCGGGTGTATTGACCTCAATTGGCCGTCTAGAACGTTCAGCGTCATTTGTACCTGTGCGACCACAACGAAAATCTGTAAACCACTTTTTTACCATTGAAATCGATGGTGCAGAGTCCCCATAGCATTTATCAAGCTTTTCCTTGGTTTAATTGAAGGTCTTTTCCGCAAAAAAATAATGTTTAATGAACACTCGAAATTCACTTTTTCCCCTTTTTAACAAAATCCACGAGGTTGTATGTTTTGAACAGCTGTTAAACATAGCGGCATGTATTCAGTGAATTTTTGATGTAGATCCCTTAAAGCGCAGGATGTTAAATGTCGGATATTATATTTGGTAAGTACGAGCGCTGGAAGATCTGTAAGAGGAAAATTAAACCGTGTTTCAAAAAAGGACAGAAAGTTTACCTAATGATAGTCATGGTCATTAGGTAAACTCAGTTAAAACATATAGTGAAAAATCAAGCCTTATGCAAAATATATCACAATACACGATGCAGACTCAGAGCAGTACAAGTACCAAAGGGCGTTCGAATTAATATAATTTTTGTTTTTTTTGTAAATTTTAATATGCATTTTCCAATTTTAATTTACATTTCCTTATTTGAATCCGTTTTTTTCTCAATTTAAAGTATCTTTTCCTAAATACAATTTGTATTAACTTAATTTCAATTGAAAATTGTGTTGTAATCAATTTTTTTCTGGCATATCGTTTCAACTGCTGTGATGAAATAGCACTGAGTTAAATTGAAAATGATACTCGTTATACCTTTACCCTAAATATAACCTTCGAAAGAAGTTAGCAATAATTTTTACATTTCGCCCGGAGTAATATTTTTACAAGGAAAACAGAAAATATATTTTTTTCCTCTTTCACTGTCGTTTAAATCATTTCATCATTTACAATTTGCGACGTAACTTTCTATATTTCATGACCGGCATTGTTGGAAGGATCCATCAATACTCCATTGTTGTGCAAGTAAACATTTCAAGTAGATAATTGGTAACGTTTTGTGGCCATTAGTCTCCTTAAAGGACAAGCCATAAGGGCGAACACAAATAAACCGTATTTGTTGTCATGGAATAAAACAACTTATTTCGTAGTAGTTTGGACCCTTTTTGTTGAAGAAAAAAAATAATAAAATGATGTACGTAATCGTATCATGTAACCGCAAATATTTATTGACATACTCGTATGTATGTATAAGGGATGCCAAGTCCGGAGTTACAAAGTCCTGCACTTGTATTGGGGGTTACTTAAATACGAGATCCCGATTTTTTCTAGTTTCACTTTATAATGCTTTTATTTTAAAATTAAAAACTGGAACATCCTATTATGCAACAAGTGTACAAGGCTTAACTTTGGATTATGTAATACGCTATAGCACACTGTGGCGTTTTCGAGAACTTGAACAGGATCAGTCTTAATGTAAAACTTTTAGAGCGAAATGGACAAACATCGTGAGGGATATATGAAAAAAACCCAGTACTTTGTGAGCAGAAAACAATCATATTAAACCATGTTTCCACTAACCTAATTATGACTTTCTGGATTTATAGTGCTCTACTACTTATAAAGGGTGTCCCAAGAAGAACGCAATTTTTAAATCTGGCAACATTCGAAGTGTCATTGTTTGACATTTGAACAATTGTTATTGTTTGTTAGTAGAAGGTACGAGGTTAGTAAAAATGGAGCGCTACACGAATGAACAACGCATTCTCATTGTGAAATTGTTTTACCAAAATGGTGAAAGTTTTGCGGCTACAGTTCGCAAATTGCGATCAATTTGGAGCCACAATAATGCCCCAAAAGAGTCTACTGTAAAGAGATTAATGGATAAATTTGCCGAAACTGGGTCTGTTAGTGATGTAAAGACAACAACGCGCCATCGACCAGGTCGATCGACCGAAAATGTCGCAGCTGTACGTGATGATGTCGCTCAAACTCCATCCACCTCAATTCGACACCGAGCTCAGCAAATTGGTGTCTCCAAATCCACTTTGCAGCGAATTTTGACGAAAGATTTGCATCTTCATGCATACAAAATTCAATTGACTCAGGAACTGAAGCCAGCTGACCATGGAAAGCGAAAAGAGTTCGTTAATTGGGTATTGGAGAGACAACATGAAAATGCTGATTTTGCCGATAAAATCATCTTCAGTGACGAGACCCATTTTCATCTTGATGGCTTCGTCAATAGGCAGAATTGTCGCATTTGGGGTGCGGAAAATCCTCGAGTGATTCACGAGAAGCAAATGCATCCTCGACGTGTGACTGTGTGGTGTGGTTTTTGGGCTGGAGGAATCATTGGACTTTTTTTGTATGAAAATGAGGCAGGTCAAGCTCAAACAGTCATTGGTGTTTGGTATCGTGAAATGATAACCAGTTTTTTCTTGCCTAGAATTGAAGAAATGAATGTGGAGGGCATGTGGTTCCAACAAGACGGCGCCACATGTCATACAGCCAGAGAAACAATTCAATTGCTGCATCAGTCATTTCCCGGTAGTGTTATTTCGCGTTTTGGAGATCAGAATTGGCCGTCTAGATCGTGCGATTTAACACCATTCGATTTTTTTCTTTGGGGTTTTTTGAAGTCGATGGTTTACGCGAATAAGCCGACGACGACTCAAGCCTTAAAAGACGAAATTGGACGCTGCATTCATGAAATACCGCAGCATTCATGCAAAACGGTCATTGAAAATTTCATTAAAAGATCGCGTGCATGCCAGCAAAGCCGCGGCGGCCATCTGCACGATATATTGTTCCATACATAACCTCATTCTGTCTACTTTACGATATAATAAAGTTTCACGATTTTTTCTTAAATATCTGTGTTTTATTTAAAATTTAAAAATTGCGCTCTTCTTAGGACACCCTTTATAATGCTCTAGAGGGCGGTTCGGAAACTTCTTAGCCTAGCACAAAAAGCGCGGTATAAACAGAAAAAAGTTAAGTGTTTTAGAAACTTCCATCTCTGCTATGAACACATGTTAAATTTTGTTTCGATCTGGCAACTCCTTCATATAGAAGCAGGTGTTCACAAAAGACGCATCCGCGATTTTTTTACAATGGAAAAATTAGAAATGCGTGGTGTCATTAAATATTTACATAAAAAAGGTTTATCGGGACAAGAAATTCATAATGATATGGTGAATGTGTTAGGTGAAAGTGCTGCTTCATATGCAACAGTAAAAAATTGGCTTGCTGAATTTAAACGTGGTCGTACAAGCATTGAAGATGAACCACGTAGTGGACGTCCAAAAACAGCAACAACAACAGAAATTGTAGCCAAAGTGCATGATATGGTATTAAATGATCGACGAATAAAAGTGCGTGAAATAGCTAATATCATGGGCATCTCAAATGATCGAGTCCATTTAATTTTGCATGAAGAACTACAGATGAAAAAGCTTTCTGCAAGATGGGTGCCGCACTTGTTAACAGTCGACCAAAAACGCATAAGAATGAACATTTCTCAAGCTTGTTTGGATCGTTTTCAGCGAAATAAAATGGATTTTAAGCGTCGTTTCATAACTGTTGATGAGACAAGGCTCCACCACTATACTCCAGAGACAAAAGAACAATCCAAACAATGGACTAAAGCTGGAGGAAGTGTCCCAAAGAAGGCAAAAACAATTCAATCGGCTGGTAAGGTTATGGCAACGGTTTTTTGGGACTTCAAAGGTATTTTATTGATTGACTATCTACAAAAGGGTGAAACAAAAAATTCAGAGTACTATTGCAACCTTTTAGATCAATTAAATGTACAAATTCGAGAAAAACTTCCCGGCGTACAACACAAAAAAAATAATTTTTCATCAAGACAACGCACCAGCAACTCGTAACTCGTAAATTAAAATCAACGAATTAATTTACGAGTTGCTTGACCACCCACCTTATTCTCCTGATTTAGCTCCCAGTGACTTTTACCTGTTCCCAAATCTAAAAAAAATCCTTGCTGGCAAGCGTTTTAACTCAAATGAAGATGCAATTACAGTTGTAAACCACTATTTTGAAGACCTTGAGGAAAACTATTTTAATCAAGGGATAGAATTGCTAGATAAGCGTTGGACTAAGTGTATTGAAGTTTCAGGAGATTATATTGAAAAATAAAAATATTTTTGAAAAACTAACTATTCTCTTTCATTGATAGGCTAAGTAAGAACTTTCCGAACCGCCCTTAAAGAGGCTATCAATGTAGTCTAGTGTGTAGTAGATTAAGCGCATTTAAACCTCTCAAGTCTGGTACGCACACAAGGGTTGCTATTTATATTTCGGGTCCTGACAATACTAGTGTTCCCAGATGCAAACTGTGACTTCCATTGGAAACTTTCGACATTTTTTAGCATAACTTTACTTTGAACGTTTTGTCATTTGAGGGCGAATTGTGTTGTTTACAGCCATCTCACTCAAAAACTGGAATTATCCTGTGAACATTTTCGAGCGATGATTTTTTACGATTTTCGGCGTGGGTTATCGCGGCAAGAGTGTTTTAATCAACTTGTTTCGACTTTTGGCGATGAAGCACCATCAAAAACCACTGTTAATCGCTGGTACCAAGAGTTCAGTCTCGGACGCCGTTCGCTCCAGGTCACTTTGCCAGAATCCATCGATGCTGTGCGTGAACTGATTAATCAAGACCGACATGTGACATACCGTTTGTTTGAGGCATCCTTGGATATTATGACAAGCATCTATAAGATACTGCATGTTTATTTGGCCGTGAAAAAAAGCCTTTTTTTGACGAATGCTCAAAAAAAGGCTTGTATGGATTAGTGCAAAGAGATGTTGAAAAAGTATAACTGCCGTCGCTTAAAGGCAGTGTATAACATTGTCACAGGCGACGAATCATGGATCTATGCATATGAACCTGAAACAAAACAGCAATCGACCGTATGGATCTTTCAAGACGAGCGAAATCCAACATAAGTTGTTTGTGGAAGAAGTGCATCAAAGCAAATGATTTTCGGTATAACCAGCCATGTTGCCATAGTGACTTTAGTGAAACGTAGGACGGTCAATTCTGAGTGGTATACAACCATCTGTTTGCCAACAATGTTCGAAGAAATGAGGACAGATAATAAGAGAAGAAGGATCATTTTGCATCACGATAATGCGAGCTCTCACACATCAGCTATTTGAGCACTCAAGATGTCGAATTGATGGGCCATTCACTGTACAGCCCTGATTTGGCACCTAATGACTTCTTCATATTCCCTAGCATCAAGAAATAATGCGTGGTCAACTTTTTTCATCGCCCGAAGCTGCTGTTGAAGCGTTTAAAAATCATGTTTTGGAGGTGTCTCAATCGGAGTGGAAAAAGTGCTTCGAAAATTGGTTTGTGCGCATACAAAAGTGTGTTGATCTTAAAGGAGAATATTTTGAAAAACAGTAAACCCGGACCCGGAATGTATATAGCAACCCTCGTATAGATTTTTTTGTCAATTTATCTTTTTCTATTTTCCAACCTTTGTGGTTAGCTTTGAACTATATCTGCCATTTTTTCTTTTTTAGTTATTTCCGGTCCGGTTTAAGGTTTTTTAGTCCTCTCTAATCAGTTCAGACAACTGTTGGCAACGGTTGACGTGGAACAATTTTCCATTGCCTTGTTGTTGTATATAATTTTGTAATTTACCCATGTTTCTAAATGTCAAATCGTATTTTAGAGCCTGACAAGGTCATTAAACTGTTTTGACCTTTTTCTTCTCCAATTTTTGTTTTTATAGCATTATGTCGATATAATTTAGTTTTCCTTATTTTTTTAATATTTCTCCTGTTGTGGTTCTTCTAAACTGTGTTTCTATTTTAATTACTATCGTTTTGATTGAACATTGTTTTTTAATTTTTTTCTATTTCCTCTATCTTAGCATTTTGTAGCCAAATTTTTATTTTCTATACCACCCAATTTTTTTGGAGTGATATTTCGTACCTTTTGGTCCTTATCCACCATTTGTTATTTTTTGATATTGGTTTTTCGCTTTTTTTGTACCCTCCACCATAAAATGGAGGGTATATTAGTTTTGTCATTCTGGTTGTAACACCTTGAAATAATCATCGGAGACCCAACAAAGTATATATTCTTGATCCTCGTAAAATTTTAGGACGATCTAGCCATGTTGTCCGGCTGTCCGTCTGTTGAAAACAAGATAGAGCCTGCATGAAAACAGCTAGGGAGCTGAAATTTAACACAAACATGTGTAGTTAACCTAGCATGGTTGGTATTGAAAATGGGCTATATAGCTCTACGGGAAGTTGGTGTTGGAGACCCTCAACCGACACTACCTCATAAAAATTAGTTTTTTATTTGGAAATATCCGTCCAGTTTCTTGAGCAAAATCTCTAAAATTTTGCAAATAATAATCTCTATATAGGCGCAATCATCTATGTAAAAATGGTTTAGATTGGGCCACCATTTCTTGTACCTCCCATACAAATGGCCTTATGGGCCTTAAGAAATAATATGACTATAACTCACCACAAAACTTGACCTATCGAAATGAAATTGTACACATCAAGATTTCTATATACAACACACTTCTACGCTGAATTCGGTTGAGATCGGAAAAGTCCTACTGGTACCTCCTACATTTAACGGTCTCATGGGTCTTGAGAAATAATATGACAATAACTCACCATACACTTGACCTATCGAAATAATATTTTGCACATAAAGATTTCTATATAGAACTTCACACTTCCGCACCAAATTTGGTTGAGATTAGGTAGTCCTTCTGGTACCTCCCATACAAACGGTCTTATGGGCCTTGAGAAATAATGTGACAATAACTCACCACAAACTTGACCTATCGATATGAAATTTTCCACATAAAGATTTATATATAGAACACACTTCTGCACCAAATTGAGTTGATATTGGGTAGCCTCTTTTGATACCTCCCATACAAACGGTCTTAAGGACGATAACTCATCACTAACTTGACCTATCGAAATAAAATTTTACACATACACAAAAATTAAAAAAATAGTTTTTTAGTTGGGAATCTGGTGGAGGGTATCCAAAGTTCGGCACAGCCAAACTTAACATTTTTTACTTGTTTATATCTCGCTTTTGGATATTCGGTCTGTTGTGGCTCTTTTTATATAGACGCACATGGTAGTTTGATATCGATTTTACGACCTTTTCTATTCCGCTTTATTATTCATCTTATGTCCATTTCTGTGTTTTGTGCTAACCCATCCCCTTTTTTATTTTTCGCCCCTTTTGGACCTTTTTTCATCCCATTTTATCCCCATTTCTTTTTGCCATTCTGTTTATTAAATATTGTTTTTGCCACTTTCTGATATTTAGCCCCTTTTGGACCTCTTTGTATACCTTTTTTATCCTCATTTCTATTTTCCATGATTAAATATAATTGTTCTCTCTTTTTGATACTCCATTTCAATTTTACATGCCAACTTGCAAATTAAAAGTGATTTTCTCACTTTCAGCTGTTTCGCACATTTTGGCCCCCTTTTTTGTACCTTTTACCAATCTATGCCATCCTTTAGATTTAAAATTGTTTTTCGTAATTTTTTATTTTTCGCCCTTATAAGATCTTTGTTTCCTCTTCTACTTTCCTGATGTTTCGTTCGTTTTGGGCCTTTTTATACTCGTATTCTCATCACTTTTTTATTCCCATTTTTATAATCCATGCAATTATCTTGATTTTGTATTGCTTTTCACACTCTCTGATATATGGCCCCTTTTGGACCATTTGTCCCTTTTTATCCCTGTTTCTACTTTTCGTAACATCTTGTTGATTAAATATTGTTTTTCTCACTTTCTGCTGTATTGGCCCTTTTTAACCCCTCTTTATCACCCTTTATATTTTACTAGCCATACTAACGTTTTTATATAATTTTTCTCACTTTTCTGTATTTTGCCCGTTTTCGAAATGTCCGACTTCTTAACTTACAGATTTGAAAAAGTACAAAAAATCCTCATTAATTTGATAATTGTTATTAAAGTTGGACTGTGCCCAAGCTGATATTCCCTCCACCCTGGTTTAAGGTCAAATATGATGCGTTTGGATGCACAGGATGTGCTTCGGTCCGTGCTAATATGTTCGAAATATCATCATCATATCTTTAATAGTTCATCAGATATAGCATTTTTTAGTTTGCGATTGTTGAATTTTCTAAAGTTTGACCTAGTCCTTGTGAAGGACAAAAATTTTACCTCTTGACCGATTTCGTCCATTTTTAATATCACCCGTTTCGGTCTATCAACACATGTTTCTGTACAATTTCATTTACCTTGCTTCTATAATGCGACCTGTAGATTGCTCGCCAAAGACGTACATGGCTAGATCATCTTAGAATTGTATGACGCTTTAAGTATATATAAGTACACTCTATGTGGTCTTAAAACAGTATTTCGAGGTGTTGCAAACGGAATGACAATGTAGATATACACTCTATCCTATGATCGAGAGTATAACAAGTAAAAACGTCATTAAATTCGGCAAGGCCGAACATTAAAAATCCTCCACCATTACTACGCCAAAAAAATTTGGACATTATAAGTTCGAGTGTGCCAAAGCTTCTATATTCTCCATCATGGTTTATGATCAAATATCAAATTTTACCAAAGGGGCGTGGCGTCTTTTCTATCGGAGTATGTTTGTTTTAATGTCAACATCAGATAAAACAACTACTATCGTCATAGCGGTATAAGTTCACGAAATAAAGCCTTTAAAGTTCAGGTTTAAATGACCGGTGCCACGCCCAATGTCCAATTGATATCATTCTGCTACAATTTAAGAATGATGGATCCATTACATTCGCTATAAATGCGCCTTTTTAAGCCTACTTTTCCTCCGGGATATGTTTCGATCCATGCCATCATCACAAGCTTCAAATTTCATCATCATATTTCTAATACTTCATGGAACATTGTTTTTTTAACTTCAGGCATATTGATTATCTAGAGGTTGACCCAGTCCTCCTTGTGAGGGGAAAAATTGTTATCTCCTATCGGATCTGGCCCATTTTTACCACTGCCAATGGTTGCGACCTGAAGTTTGCTTTCCATAGTCAGACAGAGGGTAACGGCTCGATCATCTTCGAATTTCGCGAAGATTCCGAATACACTCGTATATGTATACTTTATAGGGACTCCGGCCATTATTTCCAGGTGTTGCAAATGGAACCTCCTAAAACAACTAAAAACTTCATTAAATTCGGCAAGGCCGAACCTTATATACTTCCCGCCAACACTTCGCCAAAAAGTTTAAAACCCGTTTTTGGGCCTGTATAACGCTGTATAACATAAACATTCCAGACATTAGCAGTTTGCTACAAGACAATAACTGTTTGGTGCAAGGAGACTTTAATGCCGACCACGAACTGTGGTATTCTCTCCTAGACAACGACCAGAAGGGCATAGCTTTGGCAGATGAAATTGATAGCTCTCTGCAGAACGCACAGTGAATTAGGACGCCCTAACAAAGTCATCTTGTTAGAACCATTCGACTTCATAATCTATGAACGGTCAATGTGTGTCAATCAAAAAGGCTGATTGGGATACCTTCAGAGAAGCCACAAACCGCAGCTTCAGTAATCTACTTTAACCATTTTTTCGGATGTTCCGCTGGCCGAGAAGAAGTTCCAGGCCATCATAACGCAGCAGCCACTCGCCTTATTCCTGCTGGTCGAATACCCGAGATACGACCAATTTCCCAGCAGAGGAAGCGGTACTCGCAGATTAGCGTGATGAAAAACGTCGATCTAACCCTGCTGACCTCAGAAATAGGGCTCTCAACTCAGTAGATTGGCCAACAAATATAAGCGGAACAAATGACTAGATCACTTAAAGCAGTGCAACTTTTGTTACTAAATTGGTTAACTGTGGACAACGGTCAGATGGCTCTCTAATCCTGAAAGAAAGAATGATCGGATAGCCGTTACGTTCGGTGACAGATCCAAAGCGGTACGCGAAAAGGAAAGTATTGCGTCGCATCCGTGCTCACCGAGTCAAAAAGGCTCCACCACAGTTTACCGTTAGCGATGCTGTCGATATCCTTTACAGCGCAAAGTCTTCGAAGGCACTGGGTCCAGTCGGTATCTCAATGCTGATGTTGATGGCGACGAGGAAGGTACTAACCGTGCGCAGCCGCAATTTCTTGTTGTCTAAGCAGTTTCTATATGTGTGTCTTCACAGTAGTCATCCGAACCATCATATCATGGTTGGATCAATATGGAAGCGCGTAAAATTCCAACCTTGTCCTGGCTAAAGACCTTTTAATTTTGAGAAAAGTGCTCTTGTTCCAAAAAATGGTTCTTCGAGCAAAATCATTATCTATTTCAAGCGTGTTCTACACAGCTCCTCACAGAAAAGCAATAACGAAGCGTCAACTGGATTTTGTAAGCGAATAATGCGCGGTCCTACTTGTAAAATATCAATATTTTCACAAAGTAAAGACTTAGCACCCAACCGGTCCACAATTACTACCTTCGACGATAGAAAACTGATCTCTTTTTAAATATTTCATTGCAACCAATAAATCTAGCAATTGCTACTTTCTCGCATCCTTTACATCCTTTTACTTTTTGCGTTCCATGACGAACTGTAAGTACTTGCATTGCATCCCCATTGTGAGTTTCCTCGGTACTCTGGGAAAAGGAGCTTATGCTTGTTAAATAAATATTTTCCAAGGAGCATGCACACACCATCGCCCACACAAAGTGGATGGGTGGGGGGTATACATGATACATCAACTAGTTTGACATGAAATAAATAACGAATTATTGTTAAATGTTTGCAGTACAAATGCAGGGGAGAGGACATGTATTTATCTTGTGCCGTTCGTCGTATCCTTTTTCGTAGAGTTGGTGAAATATTTGCGCGTACGGTCCACTCATGGTGTGTGTGTGTTATTTTTCAATTTCGAATTTTGCCAATCCCCTCCTCGTTGGGGTTTATTGATCACAAGCCATTTCCGGTTTATTGAATTTCAGCGAAAGTCTTCAATGACGCGTTAAAAGGACATTTTTGACGGTGAAATTGTGGGCCTAATCGCAGGAAACAGAATGGTAGCGATATTGTGTGATTATCGAGAACATACGACAGTTAAATAAATACGAGTTCCTTGGACTTGTATTGGGTAATGTTACTTTAGTTATCACAAGGAAAATAAATGAAAGACAAAACCGTGTCAATAATATCTTAACGAAAACGTACACGCAGAGAAAAAACATGGTTACTACATGGTCACGCCAATAATAATATGTTCTCCACAACAAAAGTATGTTCGTCGCAACTATAGCTTTGTTAACTGAATTTATTTTTGACAATAGTATAATTGCTGCAATATTAATATTGTTGAAATGTAACAATAGTATTACTGCCAAATTTAAAAATGAAAATATGGTTATAGCAACAATATAAATATGGTCAGTGCGACAAAATTATTGTGTTTGCGTTTTATGTTAACAATGATATGATTACGGCAATCATACTGTATGATTGTAATTTTTCTTCATTAAAAATTTGCTTTTTGGAACAAATGTTATTGATACGGATCTAATGCAATAATATTCCTTTTTTTATCGAAATTAAAATTTTTTAAACAAGCTGTTTTGGCTTTGTTTATCTGAAATATTTTTAATAAAAACGCTTACGTTTATTTAAACTTTTTTTTATACTGTGAAATAAATCACTCCTAATATTTTGAATTGTATTTTTGAATAGTTTTCATAATTCAAATCTATTGTCGACAACTTAAACAAATTGTAATAAATTAAATTGGGGATCATAGTTTAATTGTGTGTGATCATACTATGGTTGTTGGGATCATAACATGGCTGCGTGTGAATCATACTATGGTTGTGAGGACCATACTATGGTTGTATATGAAACATACTATGGTTGTGAGGATCATACTATGGTTGTGGAGATCATAGTATGGTTGAGTGTGAATCATACTATGGTTGTGGGGATCATAGTATGGTTATGTGTGAACCATACTATTGTTGTGAGGATCATAGTATGATTGTATTTGAATCATACTATTGTTGTGAGGACCATAATATTGTTGTAGCACAACCATATACCCAACAATAGTATTATCCTCTTCGAATATTGTCATCACAACCATACTTTTTTTCTGCGTGTAGGAGGGCTTGTCTTATTTGATATAGGAAATCCATATACCTTCTGCTGGCCATATAACTTCTAAGGCCAAATCCATTTCATAACTTTGTCTAACTTTTGGCTGCACAGGGCAGAACATACTTATACAGGCAGAGAAAAAAACATGGCTTCTATATGGTCACGGCAATAAAAGTATGTTCTCCGCAATAAAAGTATGTTTATCGCAACCATAGTATTGTTTTTTGAATTTAATTTTGACAATAGTATGATTGTCGCAATATAAATATTGTTAAAATGTAACAACATTATTATTACCAAATTAAAAAATAAAAATATGGTTGTATCAACAACTTTAATATGGTTGGTGCGACATAAGTATTGTTTTTTGGTTTTATGCTAACAATATTATGATTACGGCAATCATACTGTATGATTGTCATTTTTCTTCACTTGAATATGTTTTTTAGCACAATGTTATTGTCACGGATCTAACGCAATAATATAGGGTGATTTATCTAGAGGTATTTTTTCAGAACAAAAAAAATATAAAAATTCAAATCAAGGGTGGAATCCTTATTGGTAACTTGAAATGACATTTTATGGCATTTATTTTTCGAATATAATTACCTTCAAATGTTGGCCACAACTACGCCTCAGGGTTTCCATTCTGGGGGTGCAATTTTGGATAACTCGTTCGAGCATTTCAACCGGTATGGCTTTAATGACACGCGTAATGTTGGCTTCCAAAACCTGAATCGTAGCTGGTTTGTCAACATAGACTTTGAACTTTACATAACCCCAAAGAAAAATGTCTAAAGGTGTGACATTACTCGATATAGGCGGCCAACTCATCTGTCCAAAACGTGAAAATAGCTGCTTTTCGAAATGATCTCTCAATAGATCCATTGTTTGAGCCGCTGTATGGCGAGTGGCACCGTCCTGTTCAAACTAAGTGTCGTCAAGATTACGGGCTTCAATTTCAGTAGCATAAAGATCAATATCATGGCGCGATAGCGAGCACCATTCACGGTTACGTTCTCGCCATCATAATTTTTGAAATAAATATGCACCGATGATTCCACCAGCCCATAAACCGCCTCTTGAAACTCTTGTTGTTGTTCTGCGGCAATTTTGTTTATTGATTTTGCCGTTGAGCCAAAAACGGGCCTCAACACTGAACAAAATTTTGGTCGAAAACAGCGGATCTTCCCGTTTCTCGAACGCTTTTTTCCATAATACAGTTGCCAACATTTGAAGGAAATTATTTTCAAACAATAAATGCCATAATATGTCCTTTTAAATTACCAATAAAGTTCCACACTTGATTTGAATTTTAATATTTTTTTGTTCTGAAAAAATACCTCTTGATGGATTGCACCGCTTTAGGAAGCCTATACTTAGTAGGGACATAAATACTGTTACAACATTGAACACACCCATTTCAATAGTAGAACTGAACATACCCCGTTAATGTCATATGGGTTTTGAAAGCTAACCTCAATAGCGTTGGTCTCTAACGGGATTTTAAAATTGTTTCAACTTTCATCATGGAGTGGTCAGATAATGAGAACCGTATCGCTGTAATAGCGCTTTTCAAGTGTGAAATGAAAAAGCGATATTTTCAAAACGCTCCGGCCACTAGGGACTAGCCGCATGTTCGTTTACCGATGCATACAACTGTTTGAGGAGACTGGAGATGTAAAAGACCGCCACCGGTGGGGCCGCACACGCTCTGTTCGAACACCGCATGTCATCAAAGCCGTTAAATCAATAATTCACAGAAATCCGCTCCGAAAACAGAAACTCATGGCCCGTGAGATGAATATCACGCAAAAGTCCATGAGTCTAATCATTAAAAAAGACTTGGGGCTTTCAAACGACGTACCGAACATTTATTGACTGCAGCTTTAAAAAAAATAGGATTGAAAAATGCAAACGTCTTTTGGTGAAACACGCTGATAACTTGCACAGAAAAATGTTGTTCACCGGTGAAAAAAATTATACCGTTTAGGAAAAATTTAACAAGCAAAATGATAGAGTGTATGCGCGGTCATCTAAGGAAGCATCTGAACTGATCCCAAGGGTCGAAAAGGGTCATCACCCAGCTTCAGTCATGGTTTGGTGGGGTGTCTCTTACGATGGGGTCACTGACCTGCATTTCTGCGAACAAGGAGTCAAAACATCGGCCAAAGTTTACCAAGAAACCGTTTTGGAATCTGATGTGAAGCCTCTTAATAATTCCCTATTCCAAAACCAGCCATGGACTTTCCAGCAGGATTCTGAGCCGGCCCGTAAGGCTAAAACGTCCCAGGCCTGGCTTCGAAACAATTTGCCAGCGTTCGTTTCCTCTGAAGAATGACCCTCAGGCAGTCCAGATTTGAACCCATTGGATTACGAGGGCGACCGCAAAACTAACTGGCCTGGCACATTTTCTGTCTTACTAGCAACTTTTTTTTGTTTTTTACAAGCAATCTTTTATAAGCCATCTGTCAAAGTTTCCGAAATATTTAATGATTATTTTCTTTGTTACAGGTGATTGAAGTAAACAAGTTTTATAATTTTTGAAAAATGGAAAATAAAGAGTTTCGTGCGGTAATTAAACACTTTTGTATAAAAGGTTATACGCCACAATTAATCAAAGATGAAAATTAAAATGGGTCTTTCAAGTACGGAAGATGAACAACCCTCTGGAAGACCGAAAACTGCTACTACTATTGAAAACATTAGAAGAATATTTAATGAAGTGACTAAAGATAGACGAATAAAGCTCAGAGAACTTGCTGATATTGTTAAAATACACGAAAAACAAGTTTGGAGTATTTTATATGATGAACTCCACATGAAAAAGCTATCCGCAAGATGGGTGCCACGTTTGTTGACTTTGCCCAAAAAAATCGTCCGTTGAACCAATTCCGAGGAGCTTTTAGCGATTTATCAGCGTAATCCAATAGAGTTCTTGATCCGATTCATAACTGTTGATGAAACATGGATCCATCACTACATCCCAGAATGCAAAGAACAGTCAAAACAATGGATAGAAGCTGGTAAAAGTGGTCCCAAGAAGGCGAAAACTGTTAAGTCAGCAGGAAAAGTAATAGCCACAGTATTTTGGGATGCAAGGGGTATAATATTTATTGATTATCATGAGAAAGGAAAAACTATAAATAGTGAATATTATTGTGCATTATTGGATCGGTTGAGTGAAGAAATCAAGATAAAACGACCGCATTTAGAAAAAAAAATCTTTTTCATCAAGATAATGCTCCTTCACACACTGCATTTTTAACTCAACAAAAACTGGCCGAACTACGATTTGAAATTGCTCCGCATCCACCATATAGTCCAGATTTAGCTCCTTCTAATTATTTCTTGTTTCCAAATTTAAAAAAATTTCTCGGTGGCAAAAAATTTTCGTCCAATAGCGAGGTTATTGCTGAAACTGAGCCATATTTTAAAGGTCTTGAAAAATCTTATTTTTCGGGTGGAATTAAAAAACTTGAAAAACGTTTGATGGAGTGTAATGAGTTGGAAGGAGATTATGTTGAGAAATAAATAATAATAATTCCAAAAAAACTGTTCTTTTTATGTTAGGCCAGTTACTTTTGCGGTCGCCCTCGTACAAATTGTGGACGGTTTAGGAGGACAAGGTTTGGCACAAAAGATACCCCAACATTGGATCTCCTGAGACTGCTTTGGTTCGAGCTGTGGCCAATTTTCCAATGGACGAGGTTCGTGCAGCTATTGACGATTGGCCAGTGCGACTTAAGGCGTGTTTAAAGGCAAAAGGCGGACATTTCGAATAGGTATATTCTTTTTGGATACAATATAACTCAATAAATATATTAAAAAATATTTGGTCCATTCATTCATTCAAACTTCAGTACTTTTTATTTTACAGGATAAAACGTGTGTAACAGTATTTATGTCCCTACTAAGTTCTCGTGTGTTCGACAGTTCGAACACATGTCCCGTCCAAGGAGAGTTACATTGTATCTTCATTCTTAAAACATCAAGACCATATGAGGGGGTTAATGCCAAAGTGGGCCATCCCACATTGCGATTGAATTGAGATAATGTGGTTTTTAGTTTAAACAACACCAATAGTAGTTTGTAATTCACAAAGTGTTTGAATAATTTAACTTTTTTTTGCATCACAGATTTACATAACCTCTTTAGTTTAAAACAAACAATTTTTTTTTTGCTGTACTTCGTGTGATTGTTTTTTTTTTGTGGCCTGGCCCATTTTGGTTTTTAATAAAAATGCTGTAAAATGTTAATGGCCCAGATTGGAACTATATTTTTTTTTTAAAAAAAAGTTTATTTTTTAATTTTTTATTACAAATAAAACTAAAGTACAAATAAGAAAATGTAGCTTAATCTGTGCCCTCCTGATCGTCTTCGGCGATATAAACAGTATTACTTCCTCTCAAAGAACACTTTAGTGAAGTATAAAAAGTATGAAAAATTGGAGGGATAAACTCCTTCAATGTTATTAAATTTTTTTTCTTTTCCATACTTATTTCGTCCTTCACACTCCCGAACACCGTCATCACTTGATTCTATTTCTGAACTAACATTTGGTTCATACTCAGAAAATGATGCAGAAAAGTCAGACTCACTCAAGTCTATTAAACAATGGAGTCATAAATATCAAGAATTTGTATTATTCAGATTCAAGGTCATTGGTGAAAGTCATTGGTCAAGGTCATTGCTCAAGGTCATTTTCCTTTGCTGGAATCAACGATTTATAAGACAAGGAATACAACTTAAATTTAAAAATATTGATTCCGTTTCGTGGCCTTGAGACACTAGTCCAGTATGCAACCAAACCGAATCAATGGTACTTGCTGCTTTCTGTAAATTGCTGATTCCAGCAAAAGGAACAACAATGACCTTAAACCTTAAAGGTCGAATATTCAAAATAAAATATGGAACTAAATTAACAAACTTTGTTTACTTACCATTCCATAACATTTTCTCATCACCAGCCATATTATTATCCATATAATGTCTTTTTAATAAACATCAATGTAATTATACACACTTTGAATTAATTAGATGGATTACACTGTACTCTATGCACTCGACCCCATTCGGAAATGGCCAAGTGTCTCCATCCATAATTCGCCTTTTGTCTTCAATATCTTAAAGACTTGGCCTACGGTTGAATGAATAAGAATGACAGAGTTTGCTGTCATCAGCGAAGGAGTAGTTTGGATTCAAGGTCTGACCCTACAGATTGTCAATGAAAATAAGAAATAAAGAGGGAGAAAGGACAGAGCCCTGTGGTACAACTGCGATCAGCCAATCTTTCTTGAATGGGAACCCATCTACAAAAAACTTTTAAAGATCGATCTCTAAGAAAGTTCGATATAAATCGAGCAAAAGTATTACCGACACCAAATGCGATCGGCTCTGATATCAGTGCACCGTGCCAGTCTCTATCAAAGGCCTTGGAGATATCAAGAGCCACGACCCCACTCTCACCAAACTGGTGGATGGACCAACTCCAACGCTCCTATAAGAAAGCCACCAGGTCTCCAGAACTTATACACTGCGTCGTACACGCCTTAAAATCTACCCTATTCATTCGATCCTAATCGGAAATGGCCTCAAATCCTGGCCAAGTGTCTCATCAATAATTCGCCTACTGTCTTCAATATCTAAAAGACTTGGCCTACGGTTGAATGACAGAGATTGCTGTCATCCGCGAAGGAGTATATGAAAGCCACCAGGTCTCCAGAACTAATACACTACGTCGTACACTCCTTAAAATCTACCCTATTCATTTGACCCCAATCGGAAATGGCCTTCAAATCCTGGCCAAGTGCCTCATCCATAATATGCATACTGTCTGCAATATCTAAAAGACTTGGCCTACGGTTGAATGACAGAGTTTGCTGTCATTCGCGAAGGAGTATATGAAAGCCACCAGGTCTCCAGAACTAATACACTGCGTCGTACACGCCTTAAAATCTACACTATTCATTCGATCCTAATCGGAAATGGCCTCAAATCCTGGCCAAGTGTCTCATTCATAATTCGCCTACTGTCTTCTATATCTAAAAGACTTGGCCTACGGTTGAATGACAGAGATTGCTGTCATCCGCGAAGGAGTATAAGAAAGCCACCAGGTCTCCAGAACTAATACACTGCGTCGTATGCGCCTTAAAATCTACCCTATTCATTCGACCCCAATCGAAAATGGCCTTCAAATCCTGGCCAAGTGTCTCATCCATAATATGCCTACTGTCTGCAATATCTAAAAGACTTGGCTTACGGTTGAATGACAGAGTTTGCTGTCATTCGCGAAGGAGTAGATTGGATTCACGGTATGACCCAACAGAAGGTCAATGAAAATAAGAAATAAATACGTTGGGCCCTATATGCCACGATCTGATATCATTTCTAAATTCAATGTTGAATCATATGGGATACAACCTTTAGAGTTTAATGTCAATTGAAATTCAAACAATTCGAGTAATCTATTTAAACTCTTTATATATTTTTAAAGAAACACGATTCAATTATTTAAACCACAACAAAAGAATATCTAGAAATAAAAGTCTTATCGCTCCTGCCGACAATGCCCTCAGCAAAGCAACGATCCTCCCTTTCTAGCGGAAAGAGTTTACGCAAATCTACGCCGCCAATGTCGTCTGCAGGAAAACCAAGAAAATCAGAAAATAAAAATGGCCATCAAAGACAATTGGCAGAGGAGAGCCATAAAATCTATTCGAACACGGCACCTATGCCGTCTCCTTCTTCGCTGTCATCTTCGCGTTCCTCATCACTACAATGGCATCTCTCGGAAAAGGAAGAAATTCAAAACGAGAAACTAGATTTTCTTGAAAGTTTATATGATACCGACAGTGAATCCCTAATGGAAGAGGATCTCGACTATCCACAGCGTAATGCGCTAGCCACCACTGCGGATTTTTTTGAAGAATTTGAAAATCTACCCGAAATAGACGACATATCCGAAGATGATATAAATCCTCAGAGAAACTTTAACAAATTCTTGCCTGATAATGAGGAGACGCTTTACAACGATGTAGGACATTTTGTTGATCCGCTTACTGGAGAGTTACTTAGTTCATCATCTGTGAAATCAAACTCAGAGACGGAGCTGTCTAAGTCAGTCACCATAACGAAAGATATTGATAATCCTCTGGAAGAGATTTCCGAGGACCTCAATGAAATGTCTGAAATAGATCTAGACTTGACTTTACCCGCTGAAGAATATGAAGATTATAACGATTTGAATAGAATTAGGGATTCAGAGGACTTATTTGAGAATTTGCTCGAACTGGAAGCCAAACAAGAAATCGCCCCCCAAGACGATATTGACTGGGAAGCTATGGCCAAGGAAGAAGAAGCCAAACATCTCCGCCAACATACTGTGGACTTGGTCAGTGAGCTCATTCACAAAGCTGTAGAAACCGCAACAAACCTTAACCCGGATGTTGTTCTAAGGCAAAATTTGGACAAACGCAAGTTAATGCTGGAAATATCAAAGAAATCTGCCGAGTTTGAAGTTGAGCAGAGGGCAAGACTCTTTCTCAATCGCAAAGTTGTGGAATTTTTTCGCCGGAAGAAATCCTTACGTTCCATTTTGCCGGACGGGGTGAACAATGTTCAATTGGAAATGAAAAAATATTTGTATGCCCTTGAACATCTGGATAGAATGTTAGCCAAAGAAGCCAGTATGACTGATTGGCTTTTGATAATAAAGCGGGAGTTGGAAGAAGAGCTTAATGAGTCATTGTATAAGACGCAAGCAGAGATACAGCAGTTTGAGGATATGGTCCGAAAGAATCTAATGAGAGAAAGTCGTCCAAAATGTAATGTGGTAAGTTAAAAAAAAAAATTTTAATGTGTCACACACACGGTGTCTAATCAGCTTTATGTGGGCTCTTTCAACTAAAAAACCGAAAGTGTCCTATGGCTAGGTTCTATTGAGTCAATTTTGGTCACAAGATTGGTAACTTGTCTATCGGTAACAAGATTGGTAACTTGTCTATCGATCTTCATACATGGATTTGTGACAAATTTAAGCATGATTAGATTTAGTATGGGGATTCTATGGCGGTAGGGCTGAAAATCGAGAGCAACCTTTTTTCAAGAGCATTATTAAAAAACTAAAATGGCTAAGATCGACAGGGTCGTCTATACGATACCCTACTTCTCTACGCTATTAAAAAGACTCCGCTCATTTTGAAGAGGTAGGGCAAGCTTTTAAGAGAAAAAAAAAACAAAAAATCCAACCACTGGTTCAGAAGTTAGCAATTTCACCCTAGTAACCTTCGACCACCAATCTGAAAATATTTCAACCGCTGACATTTCGCCCCCATGCATTTTCCGAAATGAGGCAAGGAATACGCTGGTGAAATTTGTTCAGTCGTGAATGAATCACCCTGTATATTGTGGGGACTATATGAAAACAGCCCGATATGGTAAAATTTCATCAGGGTTGGGCGCACATAATGAACTATAAGAGAGATGAGAAAGTAGACCTCATATAAAGGCTACACTAAAACACGGAACACGATCGGATTATACATGTGGCTTGAAGTGTTCTAAGGCCTTAAATCGCGAGGAGACCTTCCAAAGGCGCTATATGAAAACATGGACTGATATGTTCGAATTTCAGCACAGTTCATTATCGACATTTCCTGAGTAACTATAAGTATACTAAATTTGAGCATTATCGGCTGTAAAAGACTTTTCTATGTGGGCTATGCAAGGGTTGCTATTTATATTTCGGGTCCGGCAATAAAAACACAATCATTTATCATTGCAAATGGTTTTACTGTTTTTCAAAATATTCTCCTTTAAGATCAATACACTTTTGCATGCGCACAAACCAATTTTCGAAGCACTTTTTTCACTTCGATTGTGACACCTACAAAACATCATTTTTGAACACTTCAACAGCTGCCTCGGGCGATGAAAAACGTTGACCGCGCATTTTTTTCTTGATGCTAGGGAATAAGAAGAAGTTATTGGGTGCCAAATTAGGGCTGTACGGTGGATGGCCCATCAATTCGACTTCATGAGTGGTTAAAAAGCTCATCGTTTCAGCGGATGTGTGAGAGATCGCATTGTCGTGATGCAAAATGATCCGTCTTCTCAATTCGCCCTCAAATCACAAAACGTTCTGAGTGAAGTTATGTTAAAAAATGTCAAAGTTCTCAATGAAGGTTTGTTCTCAGTATTCTTCGAACATTTCTTCGAACACTATTGGCATACAAATGGTTGTATACCACTCAGAATTGACCGTCCTACGTTCCACTAAAGGCACTGTGACAACATGGCCGGTTATACCGAAAAAAAGACGCAATCATTTGCTTCGATGTACTTCTTTCACGAACAACTTTTGTTGGATGTGGCTCGTCTTCAAAGACCCATACGGTCGATTTGCTGTTTTGCTTCGAGTTCATATGTATAGATTCATGATTCGTCACCTGTAACAATGTTATCCACTGCCTTTAAGCTACCGCAGTTAAATTTTTTCAACATCTCTTTGCACCGAACCATACGAACCCTTTTTTTTAAACATTCTTCAAATTATGTGGGATCCAAGAAGAATAAATTTCTTTCCAATTAGGTCCAATTAGTCTTGACGGTTGACGGTTGATTCTGCAACCTGGAGAAGTCTACCGTCGTCAACCGTCAAACTGTAGTTATCTCCCTCTAACACATGCAAAATGCAACCCCCAACTGAAATAGCTGATTGCCTACCGTCAACTGCCCACCGTCAAGACTAAATGGACCTTAATACCCAAGGATGTCTCAGTCTCACGGTATGTCGTCACATGTCGCTCTTGCTTAATCAGTTCACGCACAGCATCGATGGTTTCTGGCAAAGTGACCGAAGTTGGACGTCCTTCAAGAAATTCATCCTAGAGCGAACGGCGTGCGAGACTGAACTCTCGGTACCAGCGATTAACAGTGGGTTTTGATGGTGCTTCAGCGCCAATAGTCGAAACAAGTTGATTTAAACACTCTTGTCTCGATAACCCACGACGAAAATCGTAAAAAATCATCGCACGAAAATGTTCACGGTATAATTCCATTTTTTGACTGAGATGAATTTTCACCACACTGTAAACAAAACAATTCGCCCACAAATGACAAAGCGTTCAAAGTATAGTTATGCTAAAAAATGTCAAAGTTCCCAATGGAAGTTTTAGTTTACATCTGGAAACACTAGCATTGTCAGGACCCGAAATATAAATAGCAACCCTTGTACGAATACGCCTACTGATTTAGTACAATATTACCAGAATTGATTTCATATCACTGTGGAACATTTTTGGGGTTATTGTCTGGGGGGTGAGAAATTCCAAGTCAGGGTGATGGTACTAGGTCAGTATATTAAAACCCTCAAAGGGTTTTGCGTTCGTATGTGCCAGTTTTTTTTAACTTCACTTAATTGTAAATAAAAGCAGAACGCGTTAATCGATTTCTATGATCTATGTCGCATTTTGTTTATAGGTTATGTGACTTTACGTGAAAGTTATAAGACTCTACACGTTTTTCCGTTTGGGATTTATATGTTTAAAAAAAAAAAAAAAATTTTTTTTGGCTACATTTTCTTCATAAATTTATTTCTAATTGCAAAAATGTTGATTTGGTAGAGAAGCAGTATATTAATGGATTAAAGAAAATGTAATTATTAATTTTTCTCAATTTATTTCAGCAAAATCGAACTAGTCGTTCTCGAGTTATGTCAAACTACGTTTTTGCCAACATTTTTCAACTAAGCGAAAAAACATCAAGATAAGGAAAAAATGTAAAAGGTCATAAAAAAAACTGGCACATACGAACGCAAAACCCTTTGAGGGTTTTAATATACTGACCTAGTACCATCACCCTGACTTGGAATTTCTCACCCCCCAGATTGGCTGTTGTACTGTGTATCTTGCATATAACACTATTATAATATTTAATAATTTTTTAGCAAGATTGGATGTAAAATGTAGCTTGTGGAGCAGGATCTCAAACGGAAGGGATCATTGTGTGGGGCTTTATAAAAATGGACCGATATGTCCTATTTCACCAGAGTTAATAACTGATGGCGACGTACCTATGAAATTTGGTTGGTATCGCATATATGTGACGCGCAAAATTGAAAGGGACCTAAGGTTAAAACCAGTTTTGTTCAGGAGAGCCATTTTAAAGATTAGGTCTCTTTCTATTTGCGCTTAGAATCGTCGACTTCACTTTCATAAAACGCGCATATCTCTGGGAGGGAACACTTTTGGGGCATGGGATCGGTCTCATTCGATGCTCTGATGTTGTCCACATCAAAAAAAGAAAAAAAAGAAAAATTGATTTTTTTACCCTTAGGTCCCTTTCTCTATACGCTGTCATATATATGGTTTTTAACGTTTCAGAATCTGAAATTGGAAAGGACCTTTGTATAGGGGCTATACGAAAATGTAAACCTATATGGTCAATAGAACTACGAACATCGCTCAGTGAAATCAGAAAGAGGCTCTTAATCGATCGCAATGCTTGATATTATAATTTCCCGATCACAGTGTGGTACATAAAAACTTTGTGTCTACCTATTGTTTTAATCAAAGTGAAGGTCGCAAATATCAACCGATAGCGATGAAATGATTTTATTATTGGCTATAACCTAAAGTGTCCATTTTGGGTTTTTTGTAAAAAACGTGTTTTGAAAACACCGACCATCAGGTTTTTTTAAAACTAAAAAACCGGCATTGACCGACATTCCGGGCTTAGCCTTTTGCCTAAGAATGGAAATTATTTTCCAAATCAACAGTACAATAATAGTGCCCTGCAACAGATTTAGGTTTACCCAGGTTTTAAAACCTTCATCATGTGGGTTTCTTGCTGTCCAATAACGCTTATTTTATTTATGGATAAAATCACTCAGCCAGAAATGAGCTTCAACGAAAATTGGAGTAAGTGCTCTTAAAGTTGCGACCACCGACTCAGAATTTTGGAAGTAATTTCTAATGATTTCCAAACGTTGCTCATAAGTAAACCTACTATAATGAAAATGTTAACTTCGACTAACGTTTTGACACTATAATTCTGAAAGATCATTAAAAATGTTATGAACCTATAAGAAAATCCTAAGACTAAAGAGCCTAATGCATGTGGTGAGGGTATCGTGTAGTTTGTCAGTCCAGACTTAAGACTCGTTACTCGCTATATTTCCTGACGTTTAATAAGCATACTTAAAGCGAAAACTTTCGATTTCAGCTTATAGAAAAATTACTATCCAAAATGTCCCAATGCCGCCAAGAAGTTACCGAAATACGCTTTGAAATGCTGACCAAGCAACATACAGAAGCCACTCTACTGGAGGTAACGAAGACATACATAACAAGTAAACTCACTTTCTAACAATTTTCTCAACAGAAACTAGCAAAATTGGAAGACTTGGGTAATGGCCTGACCATGAAAACCTTTGGTAGCTTACAAACCGAAACACAAGCATTGGACAAAAAAATTGAAGGTTATGAATTCCATTAAATACGAATATCTCCAGATCCTTTAATTCCGACCCACTCTTTGATTTCAGAACGCAATGTGGAACTGAATAAGCTTCACATACGTGTTCGCAACGACATTCATCGGATGGCCCACTACCGGGAAAGACAGCAAATGTTGCACAATTCCATCGCGGTGCAGCGTATGGCTCTGGAAGAGCTGATGGACGAAAAACAGATGTGCCGCAAGAGAATATGTCAATTGAAAGTGGAACGAAATCACATCAGGCTTCAAATGAGTGAGCTAAGTTTGAAGGGTGGCCTCTTAGATAAGCCTGCTTTAATGTTCGACTACGATCAAACATGTGAAGAGGTGGAAAAACGTCGTGATATTGTGCGCTATCTGAGGGACACATTACAGGACTTGCAGTCCAAACTTGACGTTATGTCAAAGCGATGTCAACCCAAACGTTTATCAATGTTGTGATCAGAGATTTCTCTGCTAGTTGATCTTGTTATACAGGGATATGTAGTATATTTACTTATATTTATGAAGCCAATGTTTATTTCACAAGTTCAATTATAGCCACAAAGTGGAAAAACAAAAATGCACAAGTCTTTTTTTAATGCCAATATTATTTCTCATTTCAATTTAGAGAATATTATGAGTTAGTTTCCTTGCAAATGTTTGTAACTACCAAATAGATTTGAGCTAAGCTTACATTTAAGTATGATTCTATTTAACGATGTCTGTCCGTCCGTCTGCAGCCCATATAATGCTTGTAATCAAAGTACAGGTCGCAAAAAATGAACCGATCGCAGAGTTCCCTTTGGATTTAAGGTCTTGCCGCTTTAATTGGACCAAATGTGCTTGAGATACCGCTGCTTTAAATGGACCAAGTAAGTTAATCCTGCTAAAATTGGAAAATATCGGTCTTTTAAAACTCCCTCCCCATTTAAGGTCCAACCACTCGAAAGGATTATTTAGTCTAATCTTGCTCAAGTTTACCATAGTGCGTTAAGGAAGATGTACAAGGGTTGCTATTTATATTTCGGGTCCTGGCAACACTATACAATTCCGTGACGCAAACTGGAACTTCCATTGGAAACTTTGACGTTTTTGGGCATAACTTTACTCACACCGTTTTGTCATTTGAGGGCGAATTGTTTTGTTTACAGTGTGTTGAAAAATTCATCTCAGTCAAAAAACGGAATTATCCCGTGAACATTTTCGTGCGATGATCTTTGTACGATTTTCGGCGTGGGTTATCGAGACAAGAGTGTTTAAATCAACTTACTTCGACTTTTGGCGATTAGGCGCCAACAAAAACCACTGTTAATCGCTGGTAACAAGAGTTCAGTCTCGGGCGCCGTTCGCTCCAGGATAAATTTCGTGAAGGACGTCCAACCACGGCCACTTTGCTAAAAACTATCTATGCTGTGCGTGAACTGATTAAGCAAGACCGACATGTGACATACCGTGAGATTAAGACATCCTTGGGCATTAGAATGACAAGCATCAGTAAGATATTGCATGTTCATTTGGCCGTGAAAACAATTTGTTCTCCTTGGACCCCACATAATTTGACGAATGCTCAAAGAAAGGTTCGTATGGATTGGTGCAAAGAGATGTTGAAAAAGTCTAACTGCAGAAGTTCAAAGTCAGTGTATAACGTTGTCACAGGTGACGAATCCTGGATCTATGCATATGAACCCGACACAAAACAGCAATCGACTGTATGGGTTTTTCAAGACGAGCCAAATCCAACAAAAGTTGTTCGTGGAAGAAGTACATCGAAGCAAATGATTGTTGCCACAGTGCCTTTAATGGAACGTAGGGCGGTCAATTCTGAGTGGTATACAACCATCTGTTTGCCAACAGTGTTCGAAAAAAAGGGGGAAAGATAATAAGAGAAGACGGATCAATTTGCATCACGACAATGCGAGCAGTGTGACAGCTGAAACTATGAGCTATTTGACCACTCAAGATGTCGAATTGATGGGCCATCCACCAGCCCTGATTTGGCACCCAATGACATCTTCTTATTCCCTAGCATCAAGAATAAAATGCGTGGTCAACGTTTTTCACTGCCCGAAGCAGCTGTTGAAGCGTTCAAAAATCATGTTTTGGAGGTGTCTCAATCGGAGTTGAAAAAGTGCTTCGAAAATTGATTTGTGCGCATGCAAAAGTGTTTTGATTTTTAAAGAGAATATTTTGAAAAACAATAAAACCATTTGCAATGATAAATGATTGTGTTTTCATTGCCGGACCCAAATATAAATAGCAATCGTCATATAACCAAGCCTGGCCTAATTGCACTACGTCAGACCATGTTTTTAAATGGCCCTTTCAAAGAGAGAAACTTGGATTTTAAAATCGGATGTAGCTTCTCGTGAAAGGCAAGGGAAGTATAATATTACTCCAAAGAGATTGAAAACAGTTCATACTAGGATAGGTATTAGGCCACTGTGCCGTTAATGGAAAGGTGGGAGCCGATGAAGCTGCTACAATAGGATCAGCAATAAATATAGGAGAGATAGGTGAGTCGTTTAAACTGCCGATTTGGTATTTCTTTAGAATACGAAATGAAAACACCAAGTTAGGTGAGGTAGCTGTGGCAGTCTGTACGAGCAGACTCATTGTGACTTTAAAGCCCATTGTAATACCACGTTCCTGGTCCCTTTCGTTAAACCTTTGCGATCGCCCTAAAAAGCTCTAGAGTTGGTCAATATCTATCTCAGCTTATCTAGATCCCTATAGAAGTTCGAACCTAATGTAGATTCCCGTCTGATCGCTAGGCAGGGCACACAAGAGAAGGTGACTAGATTCCTTCTTTTCCTCATACTCACAGCTTCTGCAGTAGCCAATTTGAGTCTTAGTACTTGTCTTCTAATCAGACAGTGTCCCGTCATGACAGATACGGCCAGTGAGACGTCACGTCTTGATAACACCAGCAGTGTGTGAACGCGTTTCATATCAGGTTGGCGTCATATTTGTCTTGATTGAACGCAGCCTGTAACTGAAGCCTAATTATTATTAGCTTCCCTTTATGTAACCTTCTCCGAGAAAAGGGACCTAGTGTGTGAAAATGAAGTTTTGAGAAAAACGCATTAAAAGTTTCATAAAGCATTATTGCTGTGAACACACCTTCAGTTGGGAGATGCGACTTTGGAGACGTATTTTTTCGCTTTTAGTGTGACAATACCTTTGCACCAAGCGGTGTTATGTTAGATCGCAAATGGTATTTGTATAAGAATTTCAGGGCCTTATGTACTTACCCAGTAAACCAAATTTGCCGACAATGTCTGATATCAGACAATTATGAACAATATCTGAAATCTATCGAGAATTCTTACCGAAATCTTTACGAATTCTGTTCGATTTGTCTAAAGATTTTTTTTTTCAGAGAAGTAGTTCAGAATTTTTGTCAACCCTCTCATATGTTTTTCGTTACGAACTCGGTAAGAAATCGGAACATTTTGCCGATTGTCGTACAGAATTCTGACCGAATTCTGAACGTTTGGTTTGCTGGGTACTGATTCACAGAAACGGGATTTTGTAGCTCCTAAACCCAGTGAACCCAAAGCGAAAAAAAAAGAAAAATATATCTAAACCTGCCAGCAAGAGAAAAAATCGAAGCGCCGGATCACGAGAAAAAGAAAACTGAAGCCAAAGCGCCGAAAAACGAAGTACCAGATCACGAAACACCGAAACAAAAGTCCAAACTCCAAAAATATTCAAAGACTGACGAAAAAAGAACCATTTTAAAACCAAAAAAGGAAAATTTTATTGTTTTTCTCATTTTTCTTCGTTTTGTACGTATTTATGGGGTAAATAATTTTTTATCAGAAATCTAACTCATTTCATCTTATTCTACGGCCTTTTAGGTACCAGAATCCACTCTTAAGTCCAAACCCTTTTTTTGCACACTAGGTCCCTTTTCTCGGAGAAGGTCACATATATAGACTCTCTCCGGCAAAATGTCTTTGTAGGTGGCCAGGGGCATTCGTACGACTACAAGCCCCCCTGGAGTCCCTGGTCTTGCTAACTCATCTACTCTACAGATCTCTGTTATGTCCCTACGGTCCGGCACCCAAATAAGATTAATGTTGCGCCGCTAAGCCTTCTTGTTAATAGATCTGCCGCAGTTAAGGGCTGATGTTTAGTTTAGAAAGACGAATTCCAAGAATTTAATAGCAGCCTGTCGGAGAAAATATTTAAACCTAGAATATTTCTTCGCCATTCAGCTACTTCCTTGGTGGCTAAGATCTCAGCATCACACTAACGTTATCAGGCTTCGAGCTATCTCTAGCCCTAGGTTCTTTGAAAAGCCACTGAAACCTACTTGATTTAAACATTCAAGTAGGCTTAGAGTCTAGTGAAAATAAATCTTATCGCCCCATGTTTTCGAATAGCCTCCACACAAAGGCTTCCCGGTTTAAGGTTTTGCCGCTCTAGATGACATAAATTCAATGTGATCCCTCTTACATTTTACAGGCGTACGTTATGAGTTATGAGCAACTAATCAAATCTGTTAAAAATGGGGACATAACAATCCATGTATTCATTGGTCCCATACAAAATTTCCTGCCGATTAGAGGTTCTGGCCTATCACAAGCCACATAATGCTTTCAAACCTGATTTAAGTTTGTACTCGTATATTGCATTCTTGAAGATGTTCTGTTGCTCTTCAGTCACAATAATATACGATTTTGTTCCAGTTTCGGATGTAATTGGACCAAATCGGTTCACGATTTCATATTAAACTCACAATAAGGTCCCTTACGATTTACGAATCTGACGCTAGAAGTCAGCAATTTAATTTTATGGGGCTTACATTTGGCGTAATACGTTACGTGCAACTTCTAGCCTACCACGGTTAGATTGGACTAGATTTGTTTGTTTTCCTAGCGCTCATGAGAAGTTCACCCCCGGTTTTAGGACCTGCCGCTCTATAAGTCCAATTTTAAATCAGATTTTGTTAATATATGGAACACTAACCTATTAATAACCCAGGGAAAATTGGAACAAATCGTTTTTGTTTTCCAGTCGTCCCCATACAAAAATCTTGCCTGATGCAAGACCCTTCCGCTCTATAAGCAAATTAATTCCGATCATGCTCCAATTAAGAATTATTTGTTATGATCGAATTATTGCAAACACTACTAAAGGTCGGCAACGTTTTCTGATATAGCCCCGTACAGAGGTGCTTTCCTATTTTAGATCTTTCCCCATTCACACTAGACAATTTTACTTGCCGCAACTCTTAGTTTATAGGAGAGGGAGGTAAGTTGAATGGAAAGGGAAAAAACTTGCTCGTACTGGCAATTCATTTTGTGTTTTTTTGGAGATTAATTTAACGTATTGTTTTATAACATTTTTAAATAATTATAAATTATAATTAATGAATAAACAACATTTTTATTTTCCCGTTATTATTCACACAAAAGTACAAACTAATAAATCACAGAATATCAGAAAAGGCAATAATGAAAACAAAAATTGTCCAAACCGAATTACTTTGTTATTCACACAAAAGTCCGAACGAAAAAATCACATAATATTATAAAAAGGCAATAATAAAAACAAAAATTGCCGAAACCGAATTTTCTTTCCTTATTTACGCAATGCAACTTTACTTGCGTCAATTTTTATTATTCCCTTTTGAACATGCCTCTTGTGTTCATGCAAGGCAATAATGAAAACAAAAACTGCCGAAACCGGATTTTGTTGCTTTATTTACACAATGCTACTTTACTTGCTTCAATTTTTATGATTCCCTTTTCAGCTTGCATCTTGTGTTCACGCAAGGCAATTCGGTTTCGCCAATTTTGCCGACATTATTGTCTATTCTGCCATTTTGTGATTTATTCATTTGATTTTTGTGTGAAAAATACTATAAAAATCTGCAGCCAACTTCACACTACGAGAAATACAAAAGGAAATGACAGTTGGAGCAAGTTTTTTTCCCTTTCCATTCCCATTAACTCCTTCTCCTACAAATTGAGAGTGGCGGGAGATAATTTACCTAGTGTGAATGGGGATCTTGTGTGAATGTTTTCATTCGTTCTGATTTTTGTCTGAAAAAATACTAAAATAATTTGCAGCTAACTTCACACTATGAAAAATAAAAAATAAATTGACAGCACGAGCAAGTTTTTTCCTTTCCATTCTCCTTAACTCTTTTCCCTACAAATTGAGAGTTGCGGCACTAGTTGCCTAGTGTGAATGGGGACCTTGTGTGAATGCAAGATGTAAGTTCAAAAGGGAATCATAAAAATTGAAGCAATTAAAATTGCCTAGTTTGAATGGGGACTATACACCAAATGAAGGCAATAACTTGCACGAGGGGCCGCTGTGTTTCTAAGAAGAAAAACACTATTATCAAAGCTGGCATAGCTTGGCAAATAAAAATGAAGTTTTAAAACAAACTATTTTCAATTTTTTTGTAGGGGGACGTACTCTAGAGAGGGTTTTTATTTAAGTGTTGTTTTTGTTGTTGTATACGTTATCCAGGAAACGTGTTTTAAATATCTCAACTTTTCAAATGGCTCCAAAAAATAGATCAAAAATTATTAAAAAATCGGAGAAGTCTAATAGGGCAACAGCGAAACCTGTCAAAGCCTCAGCAGCCAAAACGAACAAAGAGCAACTTCCGCCAATTGGGAAAACGAATAAGTCAAACAAGAATGACAACAAAACTAAATCGATTCCATCTGTACCAGAATTCCAAGGAGACATTGTGTATTCTAATATGGCTATCCCTACCGAAGCTAAAAGTAGAAAACGCAGCAGCGGTGATTCTCTGCTCACTGCAAAAGATCCCGTTTATCGGCCATCATTTGCGAAAAAATTGCGTTTAACAGAAGAAGATCCTTTGAAAAAAGCCATTGAGGAAATCGAAATGGAGGGGACAAGTTCAGAGACTGACTATAGCGGGTACTATCGTCAAAGCGTTCAGGAATCCTTTATACTGGACGCCGAAAAACTTTTGCAATCCCAAGCGCTTGGGGATGAAGAATCTAGTTTATCCTTCGAAGACAATAATCCCGAGTACCTCATTCAAAATGAATTGGAAGAAGCACCTGATTTTTTTGGTAATTTCGGTGACGTTCCTGATGTTGATGAGGTCTCCCTTGACCTAACCGTAGATATGGTAAAGGAAACAACGCATCTGGTGAAACAAAAGGGTGAACAAGATATTGGCAAGTTTGTTAATCCTTTGACCGGGAAATTGGTATCATCTGAGGAATCTCTGAAAGAACCAATTGAGGTTAAAGTAAATGAAATCGATAAAGCGTTGGCGGAAACTGGTGAAGAAGAGGACGTAAAAGAGGAAGATCGCAATGATGACCAAGTCTCGGTTGATATTTCCATAATGTCGGACCAGGAAATGGATGTTGAAGTAAGTACACAGAAGCTGGTCGACGAGGAAGATACTTTTACTCAGTTCCTAGAACTGGAAGCTAAAGGCGCCATCGAAGTAGTGGCAGAAATTGATTTGGAAGCCATGGAGCGCGATGAAAATGAACGTCTCTTACGCTTACTCATCACTCAATTTGTCCACGATCTCATTGATTGTGTTGTGGAAAGGGCTGAATATGTGGATCCTAATGTGATACTTAGACAAAATCTCGATAAACGTAAGCTCCTGATGGAGCTTCAACAGAAGCTAGCAATTCTAGAGGTCGAACGAAGAGGCAAACAGTTTTTAAATCGTAAATGTGTCGAGTACTTTCGGCGTAAACGATCATATCGTCCGATACTGGAGGACAATCCGAAGACGCTGACTTTGGATTTTAGGAAGTATAAAGCAGCTCTTAATAGTTTAGACCAATGGTTGATCAAGGAGGAGCAAGCCAAGGTATTGACTCAACACAATCTGCAGATATTAAGGAATGAATTTGAAGCGGCCAAAGACCGTTTACTGGATGAGATTTCGAAATTGGAGGAAACGATAAGGAAAACACTGGATAAAAGGGAACATTTTGATAAACTGCAAGTGGTGGTAGCGAATTCTCTGATGAAAATGAATGCGGTACGCAAGGAAATTGGAAAAGTTCGCTTTCAATTGATACAGAAGCAACACAATGTGGCCACTTTGCTAGAGGTAAGTTAGGCTGACTGAGATATAGGCGAACAATTTGAATGAACTCTGAACTTTTTTTGGATTTTTAGCAATTACGTGATCTGGAAGACCTGGGCAATGGCTTGAGTATGCGTAATTTCGAGACCATACAAACGGAAACCCAGGCATTGGGCAAGAAAATCGAAGGTATGTGTGTTTTAATTTCTAAAGGCAGGTAAAGCTAAAGAGCCAGTTTAAATACTGGTTTTGCTTGGTTCCAATTTTGGCTGTATTGGCGCAGGCAATTTAAATTTTCTTAAATTCTTAAAATGGTAAAAATGTAAAGACAACTCTTAAGTCAAAGTCAGGTTTTAATATATACGGGTTGGAGCGCGGTAATTTGCTTTTTTGCACTGCGGGCTTTGGCCACACTGTTGGTCGTAGAGGGTGGAGAGTTTGCGCGACTTATAGTGGCTGACGGGAGATTTGTATTCGCCTACCTTTCAGTTGCCACCACGCATTGGACACGTAAGGAAAGGTCATTTTGTGTTGAAGCGTATTTTTTAAATGCGCACTCGATCATTGCAGTGCAGCATGCTTTTCGATTACGATTCGCTGTTCCCCCACGCGGAAGTGTTCCTGGACGGCAATCAATTGTAAATTGGGTAACTTCATTGAGAACAGCAGGCAATGTGTCATGTGTACGAAGGGGACCAGAGAGAAGGATTACAAAACCACAAACCACCGAAAGAGTTAGAGCAGCAGTACTGCAATCTCCGAAACGCTATGCTCGGAAGCAATCACTTGCTCTTGGCACTTCCAGATGTTCCCTCCACTGGAATGTTCATGATGAACTGAATTTTCACCATTATAAAATGTGCGTGGTCTAACAATTATCAGCACGGGACTATTTGACACGGCGGACCTCTTGTAAAGACATTATTGCAACTATACCCCGTGACGCAATTGTGTACTGGAGTGAAACAAACCCCAAAGAACTTCACCAGAGATCTCTGCATGTGTATTGCGTCACGAGAAGTCATCATTGGCCCTAACTTTTTCCAGGATGACCGTCTTGCCGTAACTGTGAACTCCGAACGGTGCTTGACTATGATACAGGATTTTTTTCAGCCGGCTATTGAGGCAATGCAATTAGAGGATACTTGGTTCCAACAGGATGGTGCCACTGCACACACAACGAGGATTACCATGAATTATTTGAGACAAATGTTTCCTGGACGGTTTATCTCTCTGATGGGTGATGTGAACTGGCCGGCGCGCTCACCAGACGTAGCCCCATGAGATGTTTTCCTTTAGGGTTACCTGAAGTCGAAGGTGTATATACACCTTAGTAGACCTAATTAACAATATTTAGGCTGGAATTGGTAGAGTACCAGTCGACAAGCTTGTTAGAGTTCATGAAAACTTTAACGTATGCAGCAGTGTGTGGATAGCGAAGGTCTACATTTTCCAGATACACTATTTAAAACCATGTAATTTAAAAATTCCCTTACTGTTCAATATAATTTTAATAAAAAATAATTTTTTCTAAGGTTCATAATTTTTTTATTTCATTCCGAAATAAGCAAATTACCGCGTTCCACACTGTATTACGAAAACATTTAAAATCCATAATTTTACACAGAGAGATAGAAGTTTGAACTCTCATTTTGAAAGTGAAATTCTCAGAAACCTTAAAGTTTTGAATTATAACAAAATTCTGAACCATCACTCTTCAATTCTCTTTTTAAATGTTCAAGGCACTGGGTTGGCTTTTCCTGAAATTTAAGCTCATATCCTAAGATGATCTAAAATAATATACGGAATTTAAGACTTTTCTAAACATAAATTTATAAGGGCTCGTTTGTTTATCCTCAATTTCGATCAATCTTTATTATACCCTAACTCACTCGGACGTTTCCCCCATCTCTTTATCCCCACTCCATTAGAACGAAATTCTGAACTTAACAAACTACGCTACCGCTGCCATGGAGACATCCACCGCATGGCCCATCAGCAGGAGAAACAGAAAATGCTTCGTGACACCATCACCTTTCAGCGACAATATTTAGAAGAACTGCTGTTGGAGAAGCAAAGACTTCGAGAATTTTGCTTTAAGCTGAAAATTAAAAGATCTCAACTGCGAAAGGAAATGCATGACATCAGCTTCCAATCGGGTCTACTTGATAAGCCGATCTTGATGAAAGATTACGATACGACAGTGGAATATTTGGCAGAATTGCGTGATCGCGTCGACCTATCGAAGGAGACCGTCAATCAGTTACATAAAAAAATTTCGATATTAGAAAACCAATGTAGTTTGAGAAATACATCGATATCTTTGTAATAGTCAGAGGTAGTATGAAATAAAATTGAACTGTGCTAAATGCTGCTACAAAACGTATTATCTTTATGTCTTTTTTTGGACGAACGTTCCCATCGTCTATTACAACCGCCCCTGTCTACCGAGAGGGCCATATCCCCAGTACGTAGGGACAACTTACACATTATGGATCGACCTATAATAGAGAGATGACAAGAAACGTCATATACGTAAATTAGCTACAGATATTTATTAAACACCAATTGGTACAAAAAATTATAATAATTTCTAGAAAACAAACTGCCACCTTTATTTAGTATATAAAATATTACAAACCAAAACCAATTTAAAAATGAGAAAGACTACAAGTATGCTATACAAACTTTAAATATAGGGTGATCCATCTAGAGGTCCAATTTTGGATGACTCGTTTGAGCTTTTTGACCGGTATGGCTTTAATGGCACGCGTAATGTTGACTTCCAAAAACTGAATCAAAGCTGGTTTGTTAGCATAGACTTTGAAATTAGCTGCTTTTCGAAATGACCTCTCAATAGATCAATTGTGGATCTAGCACCGTCCTGTTAAAGCCAAGTGTCTTAAAGATTACGGGCTTCAATTTCAGGTAGCATAAAGATCGATATCTTGGCGCGATAGCGAGCACCATTCACGGTTACGTTCCGGCCATTATCATTTTACAAAAATATGCACCGATGATTCCACCAGCTTATAAAACGCACCAAACCGTGGTTTTCTCTGGGTATACTCGTAATGGCACCTCTTGAACCTCTTCTTGTTGCTCTTCAGCCCAAATGCGGCAATTTTTTTAATTGACTTTGCCGTTGATCCAGAAATGGGCGGGTCAAAAACAGCGGATCTTCCCGTTTCGCACCGAACGCTCATTTCGATAATACTGTTGCCAACATTTAAAGAAAACTATTTTCAAAAAATAAATGCCATAAAATGTCCTTTCAAATTACCAATAAAAATTCCACACTTGATTTGAATTTTTATATTTTTTTGTTCTACAAAAAATAACTCCAGATGGATCACCCTATATAACCACCCCTTTGCTTATTACAGTATTAGAAACCAAGAAGAAAATATTAAATATTAAAAAAAACGTATGTATTTAGGAAATTTGTACATTGCAAATAATTTAAATTGTTATGAAAACAATGAGTTTTAATTATTATAATAGTTTTTAATGCATCAAAACCTAAGGAGAAGTCAATTAAATGATATAACGAGTTAAAATCCGCACACATTCTACGAAATGGACTATCACATCCATAATTGTGCCTTTGGAAATCCAAGTGGAAAAACTGATAGTATCTTGAACTCTAAATGGGACGTTAATAGAGATTTTTGACATTAAATATTCAGAAGGCATAACCCCACGAATAATTTTATATACCATCCTCGTATTTATCATTGTTCGCCTTCACTTCAATGGGGGCAATTTAATAAGACTTATTCGAGTAAGAAAGGTTCATAATCAGTATTTCAAAGTAGATTTCTTAAGCAGAATAGTAAAAATTGTTTCAGAACGGATACAATTTTGTTAACATAGTAATCATTTTGGGAATCCCAAACTACCTATATAATTGGCCTAGGTAGAGAAATATAAAGCTGTGTTCGTAGTATATGGATCAGTAAACTCTTTTTGCTTAGTGGTTCATAAAATAGAAGACATCATACGTTTTATTTACCATAGAAATTATATGGTTATCATTCTGTCCATCATAAAACCAAGACCAGTAAATGAATCAATCGATGTCAATTCAGAGCCACATATAAGTAACTTAAATTTAGTAGCCAACAATCTACCTCTAGAGAAGCACATATGTTTACACTTTTTAATGGTCAATTCCATAAAATTAAATTCACACCAGGTACTAAATCTGTCCAAGATTAGTAAATAAGAGTTGATAAAAGAAAGGGGCAAGTCGTTAATAAATAGTAAAAATAGAATAGAAAAGGTTCAAGGTAGTTGACCTATGGGACACCAGAAGATATACTAATTGATCTAGATAGACTTCTCTACTTGTTTCTTCCAATTAAATAGGAGGAAGGCCAGTTTATCAAACTATAATTTAATCGAATTCTGTTTAACTTGAATAGTAAGAATCTGTTATTTACTTTATCAAATGCCGTACTAAAATCCGTATATACTCGTACATATAACGCCTGTTTTCTGGCGACAAACAAATGCTTTTAAAACATCAGAGAAAAACTGGAGTAGATTAGTAATAGTAGAATATCCCTTACGAAATCCCTGTTGACATGGATGGAATATAAGGGCCACATTACATTTTACTTAACATAACTTAGAAATTGCGCTTAGTTTAACCATCCCTCTATAGTTATTTTTCCATATACTCGTATCAGGAAAGTACCCCAATTTATATGATGAATTAAACAATAAAGATAGGGGACCATCGGATCTAGAAATACTAGTGGGTTTAAGACGATTCAAATTTAAGTGAAAAATCTAAAATAGAAGAAACTATCTGATTAAAAGGGTTTAACGAACTCAAAGAATATGTACAGGGTGGAGCGCAGTAATTTGCTTATTTGGGAATGAAATAAAAAAAAATTATGAAGCTTAAAAATATTTACACGGTTTTAAATAGTGTATCTGACAAATATTGACCTTTGCTATCCACACACTGCTGCATACGTTTTCTGAAGTTTTCCTGAACTCTTAGCAAGCATGTCGACTGGTTTTATGCCAATTTAAGCCTCAATATTGGTTATTAGGTCTTCCAAGGTGTTGAGATGGTTGATATACACCTTCGACTTCAGGTAACCCCAAAGAAAAAAATCGCATCACGCCTCAAAGATATAAGCCGTCCAGGAAACATTTGCCTCAAACAATTCGTTCTCTTGTAGCGGCAACGGAGTCCCAGGGTGACAGCCCTTGGCCGAAGAATTGCTCTTCGGGTCAATCCGGTCCGTTGTTGTTGTAGCGGCAAACCGTATCGGGGTGACAGCCCTTGGCCGAAGAATTAGTGCTTCGGGTCGATCCGGCGCGTAGAACCGGCTGCCATGGGATTGTTCGTGGTAACATTCGCTGTGTGTGCAGTGGCACCATCCTGTTGGAACCATGTATCCTCTAATTGCATTGCCTCAAGAGTCGGCTGAAGAAAATCTGGAAATGCCGAGAGCAAATGATTGCTTCCGAACAGAGCGTTTCGGAGATTACAGTACTGCTGCTCCAACGCTCTCGATGTTTTGTGGTGTTGTAATCCTTCTCTCAGGTCCCCTTCGAAACAATTTGCCAGCGTTCATTTCCTCTGAAGAATGGCCCTCAGGCAGTCCAGATTTGAACCCATTGGATTACAATTTGTGGACGGTTTTAGAGGACAAGGTTTGCACAAAAGGTACCCCAACATTGGATCTCTTAAGACTGCTTTGGTTCCCAATTTACAATTGATTGCCGTCCAGGAACACGTCCACGAATCGTAAACGAAAAACACGAATCGTGAACGAAAAACACTGCAATGATCGAGTGCTCATTTCAAAAAATACGCTTCAACACAAAAGGACATCTCCTCTCGTGTCCAATGCATGAAGGCAGACGAATACAAATCTCCCTTAAGCCACTATAAGCCGCGCACACTTTGCACTCCTTCGACCAGCATTGCCGCTACAGCCTGCAGTGCAAAAAAGTTAATTACTGCGCTCCACCCTGAGTTTTTGAAAAAATCAACAAAATAGTTTACAATTGACTGATCGCTTGAGAACTATACTAAATAGCAAAAAGGTATAACAAGGGCTGCTATATATATTTCTGGCTTAATAATGAAAATGCGAATAATTATCTTCAAAAATAGTTTTATTGTTTTTCACAATATTTTCCTTTAAGATCAATACACTTTAGCATGCGCACAAACCAATTTTCGAAGCTTTTTTCCACTCCCATTGAGACACCTCCAAAACATGATTTTTGAACGCTTCAACAGGTGCTTCGGGCAATGAAAAACGTTGACCACGCAATTTTTTCTTTATGCTAGGGAATAAGAAGAAGTCATTGGGTGCCAAATCAGGTTTGTATGGTGGATGGCCCATCAATTCGCCGTTTTGATCGGTCAAAAAGGCGCTGGTTTGAGCCGATGTTTGAGAGCTCGCATTGTCATGATGCACAATAATTCGTCTTCTCTTGTTCGTTTTTCGAATTTTTCCGATGACTGCAGGCAAAAAAATTGTGGTGTACCACTTAGAATTGACCGTCGTACGTTGCTCAAGCGGAACAGTCGCCACATGACCAGTTTTGCCGAAGAAACAGGCGACTATTTGCTTCGAAGTGCTTCTTTCACTAACAACTTTCGTTGGATTTGACTCGTCTTCGAAGACCCACACGGTCGAATGCTGTTTTGTTTCGGGCTCATACGCATAGATCTATGATTCGTTACCTGTGACGATCTTATAAACGTCTTTTGAAGCACCGCGATCGTATTTTTTCCAAATTTCTTTGCACCAATCGACACGAGCCATTTTTTTGAGCGATTTTCAAATTGTGCGGGATCCAACGAGAACAAACCTTTTTACGACCAGGTGTGCATGCAATATCGAATGTATGATGTTGGAAGAAATGCCCAAGGATGCCTCTATCTCACTGTATGTCACATGACGATCTTTCATTATCAGTTCAAGCACGACATCAATGTTCTCTGGCACAACGGCCGTTTTTGGACGACCTTCGTCTTTGAGTTTTTCACAGTGCTATAGGATGGTGCTTCATAGCCATACAAAGATTTAAGTTCATCGATGCACTCTTGCTGTGAAAAATAGTCGCACGAAAATGTTCACGAGTTAATTCTATTTGTTTTGCCAAATTGAATTTTTCAAATCACTGTAAACAAAACAAATGATGGTCGTACTTTCCAATGAAAATGTCAGACTTAGTGTTGCCTAGGCCAGAAATATACATAGCAACGCTCGTACTTACATTGTTTTTTGTGCAACCCGTTAAGAAAAATTCGAAGACCTTCTTTTGAGCTCAATTTTATCCGTATATCCTCGCAGTTTTAAAATTAAAATCGCATTACATGACTATTTTATAAGTATTACTTTTGATTGGATAACATCGGTGACCCAATAGATTAAATTGAAGTGTTTAAAAAGTTTTTTATTACAATCGGTTTAAAACTTTAAAATTCGTTCAAAGGGAAACTGGAGCACTAAATACAAATCTACAAATACAATGTACAAATCTTTTAACGACCATTACATACTTACTAGACTCTAGTTCTTATGTACTGTCCGGCCGTTTATATATAGTTCGTGTGCCGAATTTATTATCGAATATTAAGTTTATTGTCACTGTAACCGATTATAAATATATATAGGGTGGGTCTTTTAAAATTTGAATCGGCTGAAAAAAAGGACTGATAATTTTTTTCAAATTTCTGGTTTTGTTGGAAAGGTTGAACTTTGTCATTTAATAATGGAACACCATCCGATGCGTTTTCGCTTCGCCCAACGGGCGGAAGATTGTTTGGCAGAAGATAAAGCATTTTACCGAAAAATCGTGTTTTTTTATCTCCGCGGCGATGTCAATAAGCAAAATTGCGGCATAGGGGATTGAGAGTGAACCCACACGTGACTATTTAGAATGAAGCTAATGCACAAGAAGGCAATGTTTGGTATGGATTTTAGGCTGGCGGCATCATTGGATTATTTTTCTTCGAAACTGAGCAAGGAGTCGCCGCTATTGTCGACGGTGTCGACTCAACGAATTTTTGCATCCAAAAAAAACACGGAAGTGACATGGACGACTTTTGGTTTCAACAAGACGAGGCCAATTGTCACACAGCCAATGCTAGCATCGATATTTTACGCACTGTTTTCAAAAATCGAATAATCAGCCAAAATTGTGATGTCAATTTGCTGACTCGGAGCTGTGATTAAATCCATTTATAATATTTTCTGTGAGGTGTCATTAAGGATAAGTTTCCAGAAGTGAAGCGTGAAATCGAATTTTCCATTGAAGAGATTCGACCCGGAACAATCTAAAATGTACTGAAAACTTGGGTTGATCGGATAAGGTACTGCCGAGCCAGTTGTGGTAGTCGTATGAATGATTTAATGACAAAGTTCAAACTTTTTAATATAACCAGAAATTTGTAAAAATTAACAGTACAATCGCCCACCCTGTATTAGGCTTTATTCTGTAATCAGATATAGAAATAGACAGTATCGAAATAGTACTTCCCAACGGTACCCAAAAATTGAAAATTTAATATTTAAAATATACTTACTTTTTGAACATCGGAAATGAATGAATGAAATGGTTTAAAAATTTTAGGCTGGCGGCATCATTGGATTATTTTTCTTCGAAACGGAGCAAGGAATCGCAGTTATTGTCAACGGTAAGCGTTATCGCGTCATGCTCAACGAATTTTTACATCCATGGTTTAAAAAAATTACACAAAACTCTTAAGATCACGAGCAGGCAAGTAACAGAATTCGGAGTCCAAATACAAGCACTGGATCGTTTCGAGTAAGTGGAAAAAACACTTGAAGGAATATTGCCTTTTTATGCTGTTTTAATATTGGCCAAGCGCACGCCTGCAGCCAGCAAGAGCCAACAAATTATGGGTTTTCGCTTTAGTTTATATTTTTCTTTCATATTTTTTGGTTCCACTCGAGGCAAAATTGTTCAAGCTCACGCCTGCAGCCAGCAAAGGCCAACAAATTATGGGATTTCGCTTTAATTTATATTTTTCTTTCTTACATACATATTTTTTTGGTTCCACTCAAGTCGAGGCACTCTAATGTAAGTACAAAATATTTATTTAAGTTTTCCCCATGTAATAAAATGTAGTCTTGCATTTCCTTTTTATGCCAAGCGAAAATCGGCTTACAAGGGTACTTTATGTTTTATGTATTTAACACCGAGACTTGGAATGCCCGTTTTGTATTTTACACAAAATAATATTTATTTGTTTTATATTCACCACCTCGATGTTCTTTTTACACCACCACGACTCATCACAAATTTCATACACACATCTGGCAGCACTGTGCAAGCAAAAAAAAAAAAGAAAAACAAAACAGCTGTTTGGCCGCATGAATTTAGTTGGAATCGAAGTTGAACTCGTTTTTGCAAAGTTTGGTGTTTGTGTTTATACAATTTAACAAAGTGCATTTATTTTATAAAAAGAAGTAAGAGAAATAGTTGTTAATTCAGATGTTATTGTTTGTATAGATAAAATAGCGTTAAAAGTTGTTATAAATTGCCAACCAATCGCCTGTTTGGAACGTTACAATCGATATGGCGATGGCGGTGGTGCAATAAAAGTGCATCACGGCTTTTGCTGCCGCAAAAGAAGTTAACATTTTGCATGATATCACTTAATTTATTAACAAAAGTAGCACTGCCGCAATGAAAGCAATCGTTGTTAATCTACAGTGTTAGTGATTTGAGAAAACAACAAAAGCAAGTGACAAAACAAATGATTTTCACCCTGGTTACCTGGCCATAACCTCACCAATGCTGAAACTTGAAAAAAGCGAAGAGCCATGTTCCATAATTATTGAATACCTCGTCGTCATATTTTATATGTTCTTCCACTGATATAACATCATCACAATATTTTAAGGTTTAAGACTTCAGGAGTAAAGACTGCCCTGCCAAGGACACATGTACTTAGTCGTACATTGCCTTGTGATACATCCACAAAAACACAGAATACAGGAATGTTTGTAGTGCTCCTGCAAGTATGACTTCATACCGACCTAATTTTTTTAATTTCAGTTTTTGAGTACCTATTGACGTAAGCAATAACTAAAGTTGTAGATGGATGGCTAGATTTATGCAAGTCGCTTAGCATTGTCTAGGTTAGGTTATGTTGTCGGTAAAAGCGCCAAGTATATCCTTCTTTCTCGGCATGTTGAAGGCACATTTTTGTACTTGGTAGCACAAATGCAAAGTTTTGCTTTCAGTGGATCAAAGCTGGTGAACTAAAGATCGGAAAAAACGCTATAAAAGCAGTCAGACATTTGATTTGGACAATTTCGCCTTTATATTTTGCATTCAAATTGGTTAAGAGTCTCTAGGCACCTTTACAAAACAGCCCACGACAGCCGGTTCTATGCACCGGATCGGCCAATGGCTGTCACCCCGGCATTTACCGCTACAACAACAAAAAACCAGCCCACAACAGCCTGTTCTTTGTACCGGATTGACGCGAAACAGTAATCTTCGTCCAAGGGACGAACAAAACTTCAAAACAAAATAATGGGTGATCCAAGTAGACTTTTTTCAATAGCCTTTTTTGACAGATCACGTGTGATTCGTGTCATGCTGTCATGTTAGTTTTGTTTGGTATTGTTTGGCATTTCACAATGGAAAGTCTTACGCCTGAACAACGTTTACAAATCGTTCAACTTTATAACGAAAATTCACGTTCTGTAAGGAATGTGTTTCGTGCTTTTCGTTCAACTTATGGTCAACATAATCGACCCACTGAGTGTACTTTTCGCAACACCATCACCCATCTTGAGACCCAGCATTCATTATTGTATAATATTCGACCGAATAGACCACGCCCAGCACGCAGTGAAGAAAATATAGCGGCCGTAGCTTAGAGTGTACACCAAGGCCGTGGAGAGTCGATGTGGCGCCGTTCTCGGACTCGTATGGAATGACATGGCGCATTTTATGTCGAGATCTTAAATTGAAAGCTTACAAAATACAGCTTCTGTAAGAACTGAAGCCGCCCGACGTTCCCAGGCGACATCGCTTCGCTCTATGGGCTCTTGAAAAGATCGAAGAAGATCCGACGTTTTCGATCCAAATTTTATTTAGCGATTTCTGGCTCAATGGGTATGTAAACAAGCAAAATTGCCGCATTTGGGACGAAGAGCAACCAGAAGAGGTTCAAGAGCTGTCACTTCATCCAAAAAAACAACGGTTTGGTGGGCCGGTGGAATCATCGGTCCATATTTCTTCAAAAAAGATGCCGGTGAGAACGTAACCGTCAATATCGACCGTTATCGTGCCATGATAACCGACTATTTGATGCCTGAAATTGAAGCTCGTGATCTCTGTGACATATGGTTTCAACAAGACGGCGCCACTTCCCACACATCGCATCAATCAATGGATTTATTGAGAGAACACTTCGGTGAGCAGATAATTTCACGTTTTGGGCCGGTCGATTGGCCACCAAGATCGTGTGATATCACACCGTTAGACTTTTTCCTGTGGGGATATGTAAAGTCTAAAGTTTATGCGGACAAAACAGCTTCGATTCAGGCCTTGGGCCAAAACATCACGCGTGTCATTCGCCAGTTAGCAGTTGAAATGCTCGAACGAGTCATCGAAAATGGGACTCAACGGATGGAAAGAATGTTCTTTCAAATGAATTAATTCAATTTGAATTTTCTGTTTTTTTCTTTTAAAAAGTAGGGAACCTAGAAATGGATCATGCTTTATATTGTTATTACAACAACAACTAGACTCGAACAAAAACACATTTTGTTGAGGGGACTGCCGCTGGCTAAAGAGTGTTTGTTTCGGATCAATTCGGTACATAGATCCGGCAGTCGTGGGATCGTCACATTGGACAGCTTTTTTCGATCCTCTGCACATGCTACAGCTATCTGCGATAAGCTTAAAAGTAGAAACAAGGTCCTCAAACCACTAGCCGGAAGTATTTGGGAAGACATAAAAACCTTGTTGACCTCTTACAAAGCTAACTACGCAGCATCGGTGTGGTCGGCGAATGTACAGTGGAAGAAATTTCAGACTTGCCAGAATGCCGCCCCGAGAACATCAAGAGGCTGTCTCCTTTTGTCCTCTGAGGACCCACTACATGAGGAGACGAAAGTCCTTACCGTGCGCAGACACTATTTCTTGTTTTCTAAGCAGTATGTGCTTGGGTGTCTTCGCAGTAGTCATTCCAGGTACACAGGCATCCTGTCATTCATGGGTAGGATGCCTTCGCCCAGGCAGATACGATCTTCATGATCTAGAAAGAGAGGTCCAGCGCTACAAGAGAGAGCCTTTAGATCCTCAAAACTAACAGTATGAATGACATTTACACATTCACAGCAGCAGTATTCAGCTATAGCGTGAAGGTAGTGGTAGAAGGTAGGTAGGAATACTACTGGAGATTTCACTGGAGAACGATACGATACCTCGCCATACGCGCTTGGTTCTGGCTCAGCTGAGAGCTGGATGGTGCAGCTGGGCGTGAATTGATGCTAACGTTCCTGACGTTTGTCCTGCCTGCCATGAGGGACCACATGACGTGCTGCACCTTTTCAATTGTCCGGCCAAGCCCACTAAGCTGGTCCTTAGGTCCGCGCGTTTCCTTCACCTGGATATCGAAGAAAATCCCCTATGGACGAACAGAACTTCAAAACATAATATATTGTTGTTACAACAACAACAGCAACTGATAGACCATGTTGAGGTCCCAGACATAGTTATATTTAAAGAAACGAGGTGGCAGATAGGCTGTTACGTTGTTTCTGGTCTAAGTATGCTGTAGATGTTGACAAATCTGCAAAAGCCCCTATTCATGCCCTTGACGGACTGTTAAAGAAATGTATTCGTACCATGGCAAGTAGCCCTAGGTTGTGGCCTAAACTAGACAAAATGACAACCAAAACACTGCTAGACAATAACAAAAATGATGCCAAAGGGATCTTCGTTGTACTAACGTGACATGGTAATCCTAGAGAGATGACTAGCGGGAGTGTCGAATACTGCCGCATAAGTGAGGATGAGACTCTAGAATGCTTTCACAGTAGTTTCTTGAAGATCAGCAACAACTATTTTCTGCAAGGTGGTAGATCTGCTGTGGTTTATAAACGGACAATCACAATGGAACCTCTATGGGTCACCGAGCGTATGAAACGTGTTTCAACTTTTCAAGGCTAGACACTAATGGGACATTAAAATGTTAGAGAGATGGCTAGAAAACAGCAAATGGGAGTGTCTATTACTGCTGCCCATGTGAAGATGAGGAGAAGATTTAAACAGTGGAATTAATCTTGTGTAGGTGCCTGTTCCTCCAGAATACTTTCCCAGTAGTTACTTGGAGAAGTACTTTCTTGAAAATATAGAAGAGGTATCCTCATGCACGATGGTAGATCTTTTGAGGTTTGTGAACTGTTTGGCATGGCTCAAGGGCAGCTTCCCTTAGAACTTATAGCTTCTTTATCATAGACAAAGCACAATAACCATTGACCCTCTAGGGGTCACTGAGTGAATATTTCGCGTAAACAAGGTGAGACACCGGTACTAGTTATTCTTACCTAACCCAATATTAATTTGCATACAGAATACGCTTGGTTGGTTTGGAACAGAAGTGTTCAAAGAGAAAGGACCCATACCCTAAGAGTATACACCGTATCCAAAGTTTGATGATTTGTCAATCTATCATTCAAGATATTTTGTATCACCTACGAAACTTTTGGACCTCCTCCAACACAACTCCCTACCGAGTGAATGTATTGCGTGTAAACTGTTTAAGGTGAGACACTGGCACTAGTTCTTCTTTCTTAAGGTGAGACACTGGTACTAGTTCTTCTTACCTAACCTAATATTGAGATGTATACTTGGTTGGTTAGAAACAAAGGGGTCAATCTATCATGAAAGACGTTCTGTGTCATCTATGAAGCTTTTGGTACTCCTTCAGCACATCTCCCTTATGTGCTCTATGTTTGTCACACTAGCCGATCAATACTGAAGTCGACATCTCATGAAAGCTGTTCATTGCAGAGCAAGAGCTCACATCTTTCGATGTCCTTCTCGCATGCCTTACACATGTTTGATCCCACTCTACCAATGTGAAAAAGATATGGCTTAGTTGGTAAGTGGGCGGAAAGGACGCCCATCGTCTTGCTTTAATTTGTCTTAAGACTAAATAGCTTTTATGTTTTGCTCTCCTCAGTATCTCCCCAACACATTTTGCCTTTTTAGCGGACCCTTTCCTTGCAATCAGCTTTTTCGTTGTAATCAATGTTGGAATGTCCTGGTACCCATGTGATTTTAAATTCAGGGTATTACTTCGTTTTTAATTGTCTGTTTCTTTTTTCCGCTTTAGAAGCAATTGTGATTTCGATGTCGCTGAGGACAGTGCCTTGATCGCTGCTTGGATGCCTGTGAGTGTCTTAACATTTTCATATTTGTTATTTGAGTTGAGCCATCGTTCACATTTCGAGATGGCCTAATATTTGCTTGAAATACCGTTTGTGGTCCGGTAGTCGGAAATATATTTCTATTAAAGGATTCTATATATAAAAGCTAGTTCGATTTTTGTAGTCCAATTTCGAACCGTCGTTATAACAAGAATGTCTGGTTTATTTAATATAGGGTGATCCATCTAGAGGTATTTTTTCAGAACAAAAAAAATATAAAAATTCACATCTAGTGTGGAATCTTTATTGGTAATTTGAAAGGACTTTTTATGGCATTTATTTTTTGAATATAATTTCCTTCAACTACGCCTCAGGGTTTCCATTTTGAGGGTCCAATTTTGGATGGCTCGTTCGAGCGTTTCGACCGGTATGGCTTTAATGACACGCGTAATGTTGGCTTCCAAAACCTGAATCGTAGCTGGTTTGTCAGCATAGACTTTGAACTTTACGTAACCCCAAAGAAAAATGTCTAACGGTGTGATATCACTCGACCTAGGCGGCCAACTCACCTGTCCAAAACGTGAAATTAGCTGCTTGTCGAAATGACCTCTCAATAGATTCATTGTTTGAGCAGCTGTAGCACCGCCCTGTTGAAACCAAGTGTCGTCAAGATTACGGGCTTCAATTTCAGGTAGCATAAAGATGGATATTATGGCGCGAGAGCGAGCACTATTCACGGTTACGTTTCGGCCATCATCATTTTTGAAAAAATATGCACCGATTCCACCAGCTTATAAACCGCAACAAACCGTGGTTTTCTCTGGGTATAATGTTACCTCTTGAACCTCTTCTTGTTGCTCTTCAGCCCATTTTGTTTATTGACTTTGCCGTTGAGCCAGAAATGGGCCTCATCACTGAACAAAATTTTGGTCGAAAACAGCGGATCTTCCCGTTTCTCACCGAACGCTCATTTCCATATAACAGTTGCCAACATTTGAAGGAAATTATTTTCAAAAAATAAATGCCGTAAAATGTTCACACTTGATTTGAATTTTTATATTTTTTTTTGTTCTGAAAAAATACCTCTAGATGGATCACCCTATATAAGGGACCCATCTGCCCAGCACTCTTTGTGTGGTATTTGTGTTTGATGTAGGAAACTAGTCCTTTTGGAAACTATTTAATTTCTGGAGTTCCTTTAAGATTGCCCTGCGAAATTAATACTAGGCTTGCTCCACAAACTCTTGTTGGAGTGGGCCTGCTCAATACTTCAGTCTTGGGCGTGCTTAATCCAGTTTCTAGTACCAATCGCATCACCCCCTCACCTCACTTGGTTTCTCCACCAAAGTTTTAGTCTTCCCCGTCTGGGCTTTCTGCGGTCGTTATCGTCTAACGCCTTTCTCTCGTTGAATTTGGATGAACTTGGCAACATTCATGTAAGGATACAGCTCAAGGAGTTGGGGCCGAAGATTTTTCTCTCGATATTTGCTAATACGCCCTCATACGCCTTTAATAGTCCACATAATTTGGCGCCATATAAAATAACGAGTAGTATACCATGAATGCCGGTTTTATGCCCCGGATCGACCCGAGAGATCAATTTTTCGAGCAAGGTCTGTCACCCTTGATTTGAATTAGTTCACATATCCTCATACCGCGAAAATTACGAAGGCCGTAGCGGGCCAAAATATAAAGGGCCACAGTGGTCCATTTATGTATGGCTTGTCTTTTCAAATGTAATGCGGAAAATATTTATGGAAATTCCGAATATTCCATTTGAAACTCAGAAAATTTCTTTTAAAATTCAAAAGATACTAGTTGAAACTGTTTTTTTTATATTCAGAAAATTCCATTCGTAGTTCAGAATATTCTATTTATAGTTCACAATATTTCATTTGAAACTCAAAAATTTTCATTGGAATTTTCTAAATTTCAACTTATGTCCTTTTAACTTGATTTCAAATGGAATTTCAGAATTTTAAATAATACTTTCTCAATAAATCAGACGCAATTACCTAATTTGTTCTTCACAATATAGAGTGTTGTGTCACATGATTACCATATATCGATGTTTTTTTGGTACCACGGATTCGATATGTCGAGCATGTCACTATAGCTAGGACTATTGAAGGTAAAGGTGCTTTTTCTTAAAATTTTATCACAAAATAAGCCCAATTGATATAATGGGTGCCGAATTGAAATTTTTGGGACTTTGTATATACGATTATTTTCTTGAGAGCCCAGAATTTTGTCAGGTTAGTGGTTTAGAGACAAAAGACTATTCGAGCTCGAAACTTTGCGAAAAATTACCGAACACTAAACCAAATAGGCATGTACGAAGGCATGTTTATTATTCCGTGCTTTTTCCAACTTCCCTCGTAGTTATATGAAATGCAACACTGATCCATCAAGTACCATCGATTAATAGACTCCTGTCAAATTTCGAGAGAGTTCCGTCATTTAGTTGTTCAATACCTAGGTTGTATTTGAATCTTCATATGCATTATTTAGAATTTTATGCCATTCATTTAAATAATGTTGTCAACCGATTCCTCTTAGGCCATATATATATATTTATTTTATTTATTTATATTGCTACTTGTTCAAATACCCACCACGTCCTCATTTATTTGTACACGCACTGTATTGAAATTGTTTATGTGAACAATTTGTTGTGAACAAAGTCCGTGATTATTTAAATATCCATATGTTATGAAAATGTATGCATTTTTGGCAATTATTTATATTTTTGTTAGAAATTATGAGTGCGAAAATTTTTCTAAACAAATTAGTTGAATTTTGCATCTGCAGCAATAAAATGAAGGTGCATATGAGTCATTCCATTTGAAATAGTTTTTTTGAAACCTTTATCGTAGTATATAAATTCATCCATTAACACCCGGTAAAGAACAAACTGACAACTGCTCTCATATTGGAAAGCTAAGCGCAATATAGTTGTTATGTGTACTGACCGAAACCTACTGAATCCACACTGCTAATGCATTTCATAGAAAAACTTAAACCACGGCGCGAGACTTGGAATATCAGCACCATGGTCGCAGTCAACTACTGGGCATGCTTCTCTAACCGATGGTGTATATTTTTAATGACTGTGGCATACTGGAGGTTCAATATCGTTAATGTGCCGAGTTATCTCATCCGTTTGCTCTTGAATTGTCTTGGTTTATTGGCATACATATTGACGTACATTTTTAAATGTCCTTTAAGAAAGAAGACCCACGGTGTCAAATCACATGATCGTTGCGGCCAACGAACATCGCCACTACATGAGATAACACGGACATTTAATTTCTCGAGCAAAAGAGCCATTGTTTCGTTGGCTGTGTGGCAACTGTCACCATTATGTTGGAACCACATATCGTCTAGGTTCATATCCTTAATTTGTGGCAGGAAGTCCGTTACCATCTTGCGATAGCGAACACCATTCGCGGTAACTGTCTGGCCGACGTCATTTTTAAAGAAGTATGACCCGATGACGCCGCCAGCCCTTAAACCAGCCCTTTCTCTGTTTTATGTGTGCTACGTCTTTTTGGTTCCATCAATTATGAAACACAAATACTGGACATCAGAGTAAAGTCTGAAGAACATAGTTAGCCACACGTTTTTTTCCCATAATTTATATGGTTTTAAGACCAAATTTCAAAAATTAAAACAATAGGTCATTTCGCTTTTATACTCCACCATGTATAGCGTCCCAATATGGATTTGGCTGTATTTTGCGATATACTCGTTGGTGGGGTAGTTTTATTTGCAACGAGTACCCAAACTAATTTCCTAGTTAAGTACATATTAGAACTCGTGTTCATATTCAAAGAGCCCCATTTCTGCAACCAGATTTTCTTTGGTCTGGGTTTTATACGAGGAATGCTATATATATTTCTGGCCTAACTAATAATGAAAATGCGAATATTTATCATCAAAAATGGTTTTATTGTTTTTCAAAGTATTCTCCAGCATGATTTATACACTTTTGCGTGAGCTTAAACCAATTGTCGAAGTACATTTTCCACTCCGATTAAAACACCTCCAAAACATGGTTTTTGAGCGCTTCAATAGCATCTTCTGGCGACGAAATCGTTGATAACGCATTTTTTCTGGATGTGCGGGAATAAAAAGAAGTCATTGGTTCCCAAGTCAGGGCTGTACTGGCGCTGGTTTGAGCCGATGTGTGAGAGCTCGCATTGTCATGGTGCACAATGATTTGTCTTTTCTTGTTCGAAGACTTCAGGCAAACAAATTGTGGTGTACCACTCACGATTGACCATTCTACGTTGCTCAAGTGGAACAGTCGCCACATGACCAGTTTTGCCGATGAATCAGTCGACCATTTGCTTCGAAGTGCTTCTTCCACGAACAACTTTCGTTGAATTTGCTCGTCTTCGAAGACTCACACGGTCGATTGCCGTTTTTTTCGGGCTCATACGCATAGATCAATGATCCGATCTTATAAACGTGTTTTGAAGCACCGCGATCGTATTTTTTCAAAAGCCTTATTTTTTGAGCGATTGTCAAATTGAGCGGGATCCAACGAGAACAAACCTCTTTTCTACGGCCAGGTGTTCATGCAATATCGAATGTATGCTGGTGGAAGAAATGCCCAAGGATGCCTATCTCACGGTATGTCACATGACGATCTTGCATTATCAGTTCACGCACGGCATCAATGTTCTCTGGCACAACGGCCGTTTTTGGACGACCTTCACAACCCTTGTCTTTGAGCGATCGTCGGCCTTGATTGAATTCATTTAACCAGTTTTTCACAGTGCTATTGGATGGTGCTTCATCGCCATACAAAAATTTAAGTTCATCGATGCACTCTTGTCGTGATAATCCACGTCGAAAGTTGTGAAAAATTATCGCATGAAAATGTTCACAAGTTAATTCCATTTTTTTGCCAAATAGATTTTTTAAGTCACTGTAAACAACAAAAATGATGGTCGTACGACGAAACGTTCTGAGTACGTTTATGCTAAAAAATGTCAAATTTTCTTATGGAAATGTCAGATGGCACTTCGTGTTGCCTAGGCCAGAAATAAATATAGCAATCCTCGGATGTACTCACGTCCTAAAAATTAGTACATTATTGGATTCGTTATAAAATGTTGTTTTATTCTTTTCGTCTCTTTTGAGTTGATCTGTTCCTTACTCCCTTGGATCTATGGTGTAAGACCTAATGTTAAGAAAAGCAGAAATTTTTTTACACATTCAAAAGGGATTAAACCGGCTCAAGACCTCTCGCTTCTATATTTAAATAGAAGACAAGTTTTTAACAAAATGGCAAAGTGACATTGATTTTCGCACACTACTTTTATCATGATTTTGGGTCCGCGACAACCCTCTTCAGAAAGCCTTGCTGCAATTGTTGAAAGTAAAACCGAACTCTATAAGGCCAGGCTCTCCCCAAACGAATGAAAACTACTGTTGTAAACCTTACTTTTCAAGTTGTTAATGTTAATGCGGGCCCGAAATTTGGGCTTCGAGGACTTGGCACCGGATCATTTGGTCCGATCAGGTGCCAAATTGAGCTCGATCTTAACAAATAAAAGCTTACTTGTATTATTGTTAAATTGAATAATTTTATTTTTAATTGTCTATTATTACTATATCCATCAACGAGGCAACCCAGCAAACCAAACGTTCAGAACTCGTTCAGAGTTCTGTACGACAATCGGCAAAATGTTCCGATTTCGGATTCAGAATTCTGTAAGACAATCGGCAAAATGTTCCGATTTCGGAACAGAATTCTTACCGAGTTGGTAACGAAAAACATATGAGAGGGTTGGCACGAATTCTGAACTACTTCTCTGAAAAAAAAAAATCCTCAGACACCGAACAAAATTCGTAACTATTTCGGTAAGAATTCTCGATAATGTTCAGATATTGTTCAGAATTGTTTGATATCAGAATTGTCGGCAAATTCGGTTTACTGAGAAGCTCCTTCGAATCGTAAAAATAGGTGCAATATTAGATTCTGAAAAAATGATCATGGATTTTAGGTTCCCCGTGTAAATGTTTGAAACGATCTGGTTTTTTGCCGCCAGATCCGTTAAGTCTCAAATTTAAAATAGCTGTAAAACATAAAAAATGAGGTCATTTACCGATTGAAGACAACTTTCATTGCTTATGTCCATTTCCATACCCTAAAAGTCCTATTCACTTCAGCGTTCATGGACAATGGACCTATTTGTTTATTTTCAAAAAGATTTTTGGGACTCAAAATATTGAAAATGTTATCTGGCGATGTTTTTAACGGTAAACACTCCCAAGATATATGACAAAAAACACTGCACATTTTATTTTGTTTGAACAATTTTGATGTTACGTCTTTTTGTTTTATGAAATTCGCCTAAAATATTGAGAATTTTGGATATTGAAGTGTAAAATATATGCAGACACATGTGTTATAGGCCATTAAACCATAATAAAGCAAAAACACAATTTTGGGTTGATGTTTGGTCGCTCTGGATTTCTGGTGACGGTATTCACATGTAAAGCACATACTGCCATATAGGGGCCTATCCCGGGCAACTAATGCACCCATAAAAATGTTATGCATATTTTTCTTGATAATTGATAATTCGTAGGAAATAAAGCGTTAAGTAACTTGGCATCCATGATGTAAAACATTTCTTTCCGCGCTATGCTTGCATTTGTGCCAATTACCTCTGTCGGTGTTTTTTTTTGAGAATTCACCCGCCTGAAGGTGTTTGTCACTGTTTCCAATTAAAAAAAACTCAAGTGAATTTTACATTAAAAGATTACTTTGTGTATTTGCTTGTAAAGCCCAAAAGGAACGACATTGCAATCGACTGATAATCACTTTCTAAATCTTTTTAGGAATGTCCGTCTGCCCAATCGTGATGAAACTTTGCACATTATTTCAGTTCTGTTTAAGGACGTTCTGTATTGAAGTTGGCCAATATTGTTGGGGATATTATTGGTAGTGTCTGTATCGGAGATGACACAGTGCGAAAATTCATGTAATTTGATTGTAGATCAATAATTCCATGACTTTTCGAATAAAAAAAAAAAACAGTTTTATTTTGCAAAAAAAATTCAACATAATCACCTTTTAGCTCAGTACCCTTAGTCCAGAGGTTCTCGAATTTTTGTATCCCTTCCAAAAATAGAATTTTTCGAGGTTCATAAAATAGGCATTTGTTTGATTAATAATTTCATTCTTGGATCTGAATCTCTTTTCACCGAGCCATTTCTTTTGGTTTGTAAATAGGAAATAGTCACTGGGGGCACGTGTGCACCCGTGCATTATCTTGATGAAATGGTAATCGCGACACGCCTCTTGCAGGCAGCTTTCTTAAACCCAACTGATCATGTAAAATCTAAACCACACTGCCATATGAAATGCGTATGGCATTACCAATCTCTTGTACTTTTGTTCTTCGATCGGCCAACACCATATCGTGGATTTCTTCGACATTTTCGGGTGTATTGACCTCAATTGGTCGCCCAGAACGTTCAGCGTCATTTGTACTTGTGTGACTACACCAAAAGTAAGTAAACCACTTTTTTACCATTGAAATCGATGGTGCATAGTTCACATAGTATTTATCAAGCTTTTCCTTGGTTAGACTGACGGTTTTTTTTGTAAAATTTGATGAGCGCTCGGAATTTACTTTTTTTCACTTTAAACAAAATCCACGGGGTTGTATTTTTTTTAACAGCTGTTAAACCAAACGTAATGACGGATTTCTCCCAAAATTTGACAGCAGTCTATTAACAGATGGTACTTGATGGAAGAACTGCTGCATTTCAAATAACGAGGAAAGTTGGAAATGTCAAGGAATTATTGACCTGCCCCGTATTATGTCGGTACATTTTAAATACTTAGTAGGGACATAAATACTGTTAGAACATTGAACACACCCATTTCAATAGTAGAACTGAACATACCCCGTTAATGTCATATGGGTTTTGAAAGCTAACCTCAATAGTGGTAGTCTGTAAAGGGATTTTAAAATTGTTTCAACTTTCATCATGGAGTTGTCAGATAATGAGAACCGTATCGCTGTAATAGTCTTTTCAGAATGAAATGAAAAAAAGCGATATTTTCAAATCGCTCCGGCCACTAGGGATTAGCCGCATGTTCGTCTACCGATGCATAAAACTGTTTGAGGAGACTGGAGATGTAAAATACCGCCACCGGTCGGGCCGCCCACGCTCTCTTCGAACACCGCATCCCATCAAAGCCGTTGAATCAAGAATTCACAGAGATCCGCTCCGAAAACAGAAAATCATGGCCGGTGAGATGAATATCACGCAAAAGTCCATGAATTGAATCATTAAAAAATAGGTTTGAAAAATGCAAACGTCTTTTGGTGAAGCACGCTGATAACTTGCACAGAAAAATTTTGTTCACCGATGAAAAAATTGTTACCGTTCAGGAAAAACTTAACAAGCAAAATAATAGAGTGTATGCGCGGTCATCTAAGGAAGCATCTGAACAGTTTTGTTCAGGAGAGCCATTTTAAAGATTAGGTCCCTTTCTATTTACGCTTAGAACCGTCGACTTCACTTTCATAAAACGCGCATATCTCTGGGAGGGAACACTTTTGGGGCATGGGATCGGTCTCATTCGATGCTCAGATGTTGTCCACATCAAAAAAAAAGAAAAAAAATTAAAATTGATTTTTTTACCCTTAGGTCCCTTTCTCTATGCGCTGTCACATATGTATATAAATAGAAAAGTAAATAAGAATGAAATATTGCTAAATGTATTACAATGAAGTTAATTAACAAAAAAATAAAACAAATAGATAGTAAAACCGCAACAGTTAAGTCATTTGTTAACAAAATTGCCTAGCTTCAGGATGTCTCGATTTTGGAAAGGCATTTTTGAAAAATTATTTGTTGGCGCATTTTTAATAGTTTGAGTGGATAGAGCCTTATGTTCGATACTTATTCTGGCTAAGTACTAAAATGGCTACAAAAATATATTTTACTAATTTTTTTTAAAGATTAATACTTCTGGACTGTTCCTTAAGACACGAACAACATTGGCACTTTCTGTCATAACTATTTCGGTTTTGTAATCCAGTCTTATTTGTCGAGGCTTAACCTAAAACACCAGTATTATCAAAATACTAGGGCGGCTAGTTATATCAATGTCTTTTTAACGAGTTGGTCGGAAACAGTCGATTTTGGGTCGTTTAGGTCGGTTTTTGGTAATATTTTGGTCAGAAAAAAATTGTCCAGCGGCAACACTTATGCAGAGAGCTTTTTTGAAATGTGCAGTGTAATTATACTCTCAACCATAAACCCACATAACTTGTCAAGTAATGCGTCAAATTCGCCTAAATTGTGAACTAATTTCGTAACGGCTTTATACACGTGTACGAAAAGAGTTAATGATAACCCCATTCTGGTACCACCATTGCAAATGCACCATTCCGCCAACTTTACGTATTCGCATAATAATTTTATTACTAATTATCATGTCGATTATGCACGCCGACGGATTTGCTTCGGATCGGATTGACTCGAACCGCACTCGACTCACTTTGTTAGGAAAATGGTATTAGGTAATCCGTCGGATGACTACATTACCAACATGAAGCCGATGTTACATTACAGCTGCGAAATTGACATTTATAAACATATAAAAACAAAAGTAATAAAGAAAGTGCGCTGAAATTGTCATAAATTTTAAAAGAAATAAAATATATACAATTATAAAAATTTGCAATGAATTCGTCAATTGGATTTTTTATAAATTGTGAAGAAAAAAGTGGCAATAGAAGACAGGTACGGAACAGGGCCGTAAGTGTTTTTAAGCTAGCTGATGTAATGTAAGTAGAAAAATTCCTTAAGTAAAAAATGAATACATTTTAAACATTTCCACAGGTTTGTGAAGCAATTCCGGTTAAACAAACCGGCGTTTAGATACCTTCTAAGCATGTTAGAAAACAATCTAACAGTTGCTGTGCGGTCAACACATATTTCACCAGAAATTAAATTGGCCACTTTCCTACGGTTTCTGGCAGAAGGCGGCTACCAAACTGGGGCCGGGAATGATTACAATGTTGGATTGGCACAGCCTACAGTTTCTGTTGTGTTGTGTGAGGTGCTGAATATATTTGAGCATCTGGAGATTGTTTGGTCATGTTGGTGGCAATGTCAGGGTGCTTCTTTATATTCTCTACCACAGTAGTGAACTGAGAGCGGTTTGTCGTACGCTGTCTATAAAAAAAACAAATAATTTAACCCGTTTACATACACATTTTATTTTTTCTCATCTTACCTCTTAGCTTCCATTAGAAAATAAATTAAATCAAATTAAATAAAGAAAAACACAACCAAAAACTAACATGTCCGCACCAAATCAGCGATGATTTTCTTTCGGATATTTTTGTGTGCGAAGTGAGTCGCATTCGGAATACATAATTGCCATTTTTCCGCAACTGCATTACCATCGGCTTATATAATACCAAAATACGCAACTGCGGAAAAATCCGATCCGATGCCATCCGTCGGCGTGCATAAACGACATGTATATGATTCTGCTGATAATTAGTAATTAGCAAAAATGATGCAAACTAGATATCCCTTTTTTGTACCTTTCACGCACACTATTCAAACGATTCTGCTGATAAATAGTTAGCAAAAGTAGTAAAAATTAGGCTTCCTGACAAAAATTTTTGGCCTAAGCCATGCCCCTTCTTGTACGTGTACCCTCCACACGACTCTTTCGGAGCGTAGATTGAAACTCACATAATTTTTTTCTTAATTTGTATATTCGATCTTCGTTTGCGTATACGAGATATCAATAAAATCGGTAGTCTTCAAGCAACGGAGGACGAAAGGAAGAAAATTTAAATTCCATATATGGGTGAGGGTATATGTAAGTCGGGTCAACCGACTGAAACCATTTTATTTGTTGTTTTTTCGTTTGTGCAAAAAATGTTAAATTTTTTCTGCATGTTGTTTGTTCTGATCCCATACTCGTTTGTAAAAAAAAGTGCAACCCTACGAATACATTTTTATATTCTTCGCTAGAGTGTTGTTGAACTTAACTGCGCAAGTGGGGACTAACATGAACTGCGCTATGAGGTTCTAAATTTGAAAAAAAAATTAAAATGAATGATAAGCTAGTTTATTGGACTATATCAAAATCTGATTATTTGCCAAAGATCCTTAGAAATATTCCAAATGTTAGTGCTTGAGTAAAATTTGTTTTAAATGAATTTTTTGGAATACTTTTAAATATAAATCATTTTATTTTGTGCACCATTTTAATAGATTTTTTTTTTTGAAAAAAATGTATTAAAGGATCTCTACCCTTGTTTTTTATGAGTCTCTTTTTTACAAGATTCAATGTTTTTGTGACTCTTTTTGAAATTTCTCGATGGCAACGCTGTTTTTAACACATCCCACTTGTCGAGTGTAAAAACAATACAACCAAACACCTGCTCCCTCCCGCGCATCAAAAATATTTTATCTGAAAGTTTTCAATTGGAAAACATAAGAAATGTTGTCAAACTTGACAATGACATTTTCGTTTCAATGAAAATGTTCGTTCTTGTTGTAAAATTTTCAAGCAACTGATGGTTGTTTTTTTTGTTGCAAAAATATTACCATTAACAATTGTCCTTGTTTTACTGTGCAACAAAAAACAGTGAAGAAGAACAAGAAGAAGGAACGCCATAATTTACGGAATTTATTTCGCAAAAACGCTAGAGAGCAAAAGTTGGCCAACGATAAAACGTATGTTTTTATTGTCTTCCGTTTGCCTACGTATGCCCATTTCCTATGAATGTTTGGTCCAAGATTAAACGCCATAGAAATCATATCTAAAAAGCCAAAAAAAGAAGAAACAAATGGACCACAGCAAACATCTTGTTAACAATTGTTGCTAAGACAATGGAACACCAGTGACACCATCACGCACTATTGTCCACCCACCTACCCCCGGTCTTTGTCTAAGCAAAGACAATCTGACAAATGGTTAAACTTTTCCGGAGGCCTTAAGAAACAATAAAAACGAAAAGGTCCTCCTTCTAAATGTTATGAAAATTAATATGATTTATTTTATGGTCGTCGGCATTATTGCGCTGTCGGAATTGCAAACGTTGAAACCAGAAACCACCAGACTGATGAGGAGTCATAAACAATGGAGGCCGGCAGGCAGTCAGGCAGGTTGCATTAAAATGTATGGCACCCTCTTGGCAACAATTGTTTCAATCTCAATTGGCTAAGCATTCATTTCATTCAGGCGAAGTTTAACAATAGAATTGCGATTTCTTTAATATCAATAGTAACGAATTTTTAATAAATATTAAAGTGGGGTTGAAAAGACATTGGTCGTTACAATTTTATATAAATTTAAAATAAAACCAGAAACAAAGTATTTCCTGGCAACTTCATAGATAAAAAAATAACTAAAAATTTTATTCAGTGTTCAGTTGCCTTAATTTAAATATTGCGATTGATATTAAAAAATGTATTTATACTCTCCACCGTACGATGGAAGACGTGAAGTGATCTATTTCGAGGTTTCCTTATTTTTTAAAGAAAAAAACACAGACAATTCAAATTGAATAGGGAATGTTTATTATCATTTGAAAGAAAATTCTTTGGCATTTATTTTTTGAAGTTTATGTCTATCAAATGTTGGCCGTGGCTACGTCTCAGATGGTCCATTCGCTGAGTCCAATTTTCAAATATTCGTTCGAGCATTTCGACTGGAAACTGGCGAATAACACGCGTGATGTTTTGATCCAAGGCCCGAAGCGCAGCGGGTTTGTCCGCATAAACTTAAGACTTTATATATCCCCACAGGAAAAAGTCTTACGGTGTGATATCACACGATCTTAGTGGCCAATCGACCGGTCCATAACGTGAAATTATCTGCTCACCGAAGTGTTCTCTCAATAAATCCATTGATTGATGCGATGTGTGGGAACTGGCTCCGTCTTGTTAAAACCAAATGTCGCCGAGATCACGAGCTTCAATTTCAGGCATCAAATAGTCGGTTATCATGGCACGCCATTGGCGGTAACGTTCTTACCGGCATCATTTTTGACGAAATATGGACCGATGATTCCACCGGTCCACAAACCAGACCAAACCTTCGTTTTTTCTGGATGAAGTGGCAGCTCTTGAACCTCTTCTGGTTGCTCTTTGTCCCAAATGCTGTATTTTTGCTTGATCGCCTCATCGCTGAACAAAATTTGGCTCGAAAACGTCAGATATTCTTGGAACTTTTCAAGAGCCCTTAGAGTGATGCGATGTCGCTTGGGAACGTCGGGCGGCTGCAGTTCTTGCACAAGCTGTATTTTGTACGCTTTCAATTTAAAATCTCAACGTAAAATGCGCCAAGTCGTTCCATACGTCAGTCCGAGTTGCTGCGAACGTCGCCAAATCGACTCTCCACGGTCTTGGTGTACACTTTCAGCTACGGCCGGACGTGGTCTATTCGGTCGAATATTATCCATTAATGAATGCTGGGTCTCAAGATGGGTGATGGTGTTGCGAATAGTACGCTCAGTAGGCCGATTATGTTGGGCATAAGTTGAACGAAGTGCACGAAACACATTCCTCACAGAACGTGAATTTTCGTAATAAAGTTGAACAATTTGGAAACGTTGTTCAGGCCTAAGTCTTTCCATGATGAAATGCCAAACAATACTAAACAAAACTAACATGACAGCATGACACGAATCACACGTGATCTGTCAAAAAAGTATATCTACTGGGATCACCCTATATAAGTTTGCTACTCCGTTTGCTACTCCGCACTTCGTTCAACATCTCAAAATACTAATCTGCGACTCGAAAAAGTATGTATATGCGCTAGAGAAAGGTACCTAAGGGTAAAAAAATCAATTTTAATTTTTTTTCTTTTTTTGATGTGGACAACATCTGAGCATCGAATGAGACCGATCCCATGCCCCAAAAGTGTTCCCTCCCAGAGATATGCGCGTTTTATGAAAGTGAAGTCGACGATTCTAAGCGCAAATAGAAAGGGACCTAATCTTTAAAATGGCTCTCCTGAACAAAACTTTTTTATCAACTTTTCACTTTTTTTTTGATGTGGACAACATCTGAGCATCGAATGAGACCGATCCCATGCCCCAAAAGTGTTCCCTCCCAGAGATTTGCGCGTTTTATGGAAGTGAAATCGACGATTTTAAGCGCTAATAGAAAGGGGCCTAATATTCAAAATGGCTCTCCTGAACAAAACTGGTTTTTAACCTTAGGTCCCTTTCTATTTTGCACATCACATATATTTTTTCGATCTTCTTAAAATTCTAAGATGATGTAGCCATGCCCGCCTGTCTGTCCGTTAAAACGATTTTAATACAATCGAAATAAGCTAGAGGCATATTAATTACCAGATATATGTCGCATGCTTACAGGTCATTTGGTATTGAAAATGATCTAAATCACTATATAAATTTAATAAACGAAGTAAAATATAACTTTGTTTTAAAGTTGTAGCAGTACAAGCATTAAATGTCCAAAAAAATTGGCGTGGTCATTGGGTCTAGGCGCCAAAAAAATGCCCCCTAATGCCCACAAATCTTAATATGTGTCTAAAATTCTACGATTTGACCCATGGCTGTAATGTCCCTAGGGAGCCAAAAAATATGTCCTTTCGATTATAAACGTATGGTTACTCAGGAACAGTTGAATTTTCTAAACAAACTGAATTTGACATTAATTTTATGATAAACCCATAAACAGCAGCCTAATGCTCGGAGACTTATGTTTAGCCCGAAACGAAATATTCTAACAAATCCAAATATGGAGCTATATTTATGATTTTGACCAATTTTGGATTTGGTCCATATAGGCCCTAGAGGCCCATATGGACATATGGGTATTAAACAAATTTCGCTACGAATTAGAAATTCAGGCTCAATTTAACGATTCGAAAAATTTAAGAACCTTGACCGAAACGTCTTACACCCCTAGGATATATTCAAACAAATCCAAATCCAAATATGTTCCTATATTTGTTTATAAGATTCGGGCCAATTTTGCACATGGACCGAAACATAGGGGCCCACAGATCGAACTTCTTCAACAAGGGACGCATGGGTATTAAAAAACAACAAAACGTATAGGCACGAATACCAAAAAAAAAACACAATTCTACGATTGTTTTATATTTGAGGGCCTAACCCAAAGGTCCCTAGAGTTTCCTTTCAAATATCGACATGTGTTTCTTCGGAAATAGTGAAAGTTTCTTCACTACTCTCAATATGCATTAACTTTAAAGATTTGCTAAATTTAGGGCCCTAGGTTACAGGCCCCCTATGGCTCTCTTCTTCAATAGAGGGTTCTCCAAAACAAAATAATATGGTCACGAATCTGGGCTCAAAATGTAATTCTGTCAAACATGGAGCCACCTCCAAAGACCAAATCCAGTCAGTGCCGTACTACAACGCAATCCATGAAGTAGAGAATATTCGAGTTTGTTTTCCTTTAGCCCGCCCCCATGCAAAAGATTCTCCCGATGTAAGCTCCGCCTGCAACTTAACCCACATTTCATAATTGATGTAGCCAAATTTAGTACAATAAGTTGTGAGAGATATAAAGGGTGGACCAAATAAAACGGACGATATATATTGTAAATAAAACAAAAAGTTTTTAGAGAATTATCTAATATTTTTTATTATGAAATATGGATCTATGACAATTACGGGTGAAACAATATCGCCCAATGTATCGGTGGCATACCTGTATCGATGATGATATATTTATTCAATGACTCTGAGACATAATGGATAGTCAATGTCGTTAATGTGCTGAATTATCTCATCTTTAAGCTCTTGAGTTGTTCTTGGCTTACTGACATACACTTTTTCTTTTTAATTGTATACTATTTCATGGTTGAATTTGTCAAACACTGAAACAGAAAATGTCAAATTATAGTGGGCAAAAAACGCCAAGTTAAGGTTCTGCTCACGACTAACATCGTGCATTATGGTTGGACCACCCTTTATAAACAATCCTTAATTTCATTTGGTTTTATTTTCTTCAGAATATTGTTTCAAATTACAAGTTATTTCATGTGTTTGCCTATTTCTAGCATATATTGTATTTGTCTAGAATCTGTTATATTTTATAAAAATTGTATATATTGACCTAAGGCCAGTCCAATAGTCTCTTACTACATCTATGACTTTGTCATCTCTGTTAATATTGTTCCCGTAAAAAGGAAGAAAACGGGATTATTACCAATCCTTACACGGCTGTTCCTTAAGTACCACCGGATTAATTCCGGTCTTGCTTGAAATAAGTGCAGAGTGTGATGTTCGATCTAAAACTTACCCTAAGTAACCACAATGGACCATGTCTTAACATAACGGGTGATCAATCTAGAGATATATTTTTAATAATAAATAAAAACAAAAATTCAAAAAAAGTGTGGAATCTTTATTGTTCATTCGAAAGGACACTTTATGTCATTTATTTTGTTTTGATTATAATTTCCTTCAAATGTTTGCCGCAACTACGCCTCAGGCTGCCTATTCTTAGGGTCCAATTTTGGATGGCCATATCAAATCATAGACCAATCCCATCGATTTTCAGTAACCGATCTGTTTTCTAGCAATGCCATGAATAGTATGACAAACCAATTTTCGTTGAAACCTGATGTCATTTAACGAAGTTAGGTCGGATAGACTCCCAATCATGCATAGGTATTTTATATATATTTGAATTAGACTTCGAATGTTTTCTCCAAATTTCAATGAAGATCTTCAAAAGTCGAAAATATTATAATTAGGAAAGTTTTATCGATTGGTTCAATTTTGAGACCTTCACTTTGGTTACAACTTATGCGTTCTATTTTTTGAATATTATTTCCTTCAAATGTTGGCTGCAACTACGCCTCAGGGTGTCCATTCTGAGGGTTCAATTTTGGATGACTTGTTCGAGCATTTCTACCGGTATGGCGTTAATGACACACGTAATGTTGGCTTCCAAAACCTTAATATAAGCTGGTTTGTCAGCACAGACTTTGGACTTTACGTAGCCCCAAAGTAAAAAGTCTAAAGGTGTGATATTACACAATCTTGGCAGCCAACTCACCGGTCCATAAAGTGATCCATTGTTTGAGTAGCTACATGGCAAGTGGCACCGTTGAAACCAAATGTCATCAAGATTACGGACATCAATTTCAGGTAGCAAAAAGTCCGATATCATAGCGTGAAAGTGAGCACCTTTCATAGTTACATTTCTGCCATCATCATTTTTTAAAAAAATATGAACCGATGATTCCACCAGCCCATAAACCGCACCAAATCGTGGTTTTTCGCGGTGTCAGTTTTTCTATGATAAAAGGGCAAACAAAAAGGGCCCACAACCATAGTATGATTCACACTCAACCATACTATGATCTCCACAACCATACTATGATCCTCACAACAATAGTATGATTCACACTCAACCATACTATTATCTCCACAACCACATTATGATCCTCACAACCATAGTATGTTTCTCATACAATCATAGTATGATCCTCACAACCATAGTATGATTCAAACGCAACCATATTATGATCCCCACAACCATAGTATGATTCACACTCAACCATACTATGATATCCACAACCAGAATATGATCAGCAATAGTATTTTTCTCATACAACCATAGTATGATCCTTACAACCATAGCATGATTCACACGCAACCATGCTATTATCCCTGCAACCATAGTATGATTCACTCAAGCATACTTTATTAGGATTGGGTAAATTTGTTATTCAAAAATAGAGATGTTTATCAAGCAAGTTATTATAAATCACATTACACTTAGTTCATAGCCAGATTTGAGGCCATGTTTTTATTTAACATTTCATTCAAGAAACAAAAATATATATTCCAACGGCAGTCGAAAATACTTTTTGTTGCCAGCGGGGGTGAATGCTACTTCACCAATCGTAGACCCCATGTAACGAATGTGATTAAATCATGATCAAGGGCTACTTATATGTACTTAAGTGTAGGCAGATTTAAAATAAACGAGAACCACACGCAGAGAAAAGATATGGTTACACTATGGTCACCGCAACAATAATATGTTCTATACAATAAAAGCATGTTTGTCGCAACCATAGTATTGTTTTTTGAATTTCATTTTGACAATAGTATGATAGCGACAATATTGCTATTGTTGAAATGTAACAATAGTATTATTGCCAAATTTAGAAATGAAAATATGGTTGTAGCAACCATATAAACATGGTTGGTGCAACAAAAGTATTGTTGTTTAAAATTAACGTTAACAATAATTTGATTACGGCAATCATACAGTATGGTTGCGACTATGAACATAACAAAACAGGTTTTATAGAGCATACATGTATATGTGTGCGTATGTTTTTTTTGATATACAAAAAAAAACACATACACACGATACCGTGAATGGTTGCTGTCCATTAAAAAAACAAAAACACTCGGAAGGTAGTTCGATGGATTTTTATTGTGTTTACTTTGTTCGGTGAAATACTCAAATACCGACTGGTTCTCGTTTATTTAAAATCTGCCTGCACTTAAGTATATTGCCATTGATCATGGTTTAATCACATTCGTTACTTGGTGTCTACGGATGGTGAAGTATCATTCACCACTGCTGACAACTTAAAGTATTTTTGACCGTTGGAATATATATTTTTGTTTTTTGAAAGAAATGTTTAATAAAAACATGGCCTCAAATCTGGCTAATGCAATTTAAAATAACATACTTAATAAAAATCTCTATTTTTGAATAACAACAATAACCAATCCTAATAAATAGTTTTGGGGATCATAGTATGGTTGAGTGTGAATCATACTATGGTTGTGGGGATCATAGTATGGTTGCGTGTGAATCAAACTATTGTTGTGAGGATCATAATATTGTTGTATGAGGAACATACTATGGTTGTGAGGATCATAATATGGTTGTGGAGATAATAGTATGGTTGAGAATGAATCATACTATTGTTGTGAGGATCATAGTATGGTTAAGTGTGAATCATACTATGGTTGTGGGGACCATAGTATGGTTATGTGTGAATCATACTATTGTTGTGAGGATAATAATATTGTTGTGTCACAACCATATACCCAACAAAAGTATGATCCTCTTCGAATATTGTCACCCCAACCATACTTTTTTTCTGCGTGCAGTCGGTAGTAGACTTATGTTTAGCCCGAAACGAAATATTCTAACAAATCCAAATATGGAGCTATATTTATGATTTTGACCAATTTTGGATTTGGTCCATATAGGCCCTAGAGGCCCATATGGACATATGGGTATTAAACAAATTTCGCTACGAATTAGAAATTCAGGCTCAATTTAACGATTCGAAAAATTTAAGAACCTTGACCGAAACGTCTTACACCCCTAGGATATATTCAAACAAATCCAAATCCAAATATGTTCCTATATTTGTTTATAAGATTCGGGCCAATTTTGCACATGGACCGAAACATAGGGGCCCACAGATCGAACTTCTTCAACAAGGGACGCATGGGTATTAAAAAACAACAAAACGTATAGGCACGAATACCAAAAAAAAAACACAATTCTACGATTGTTTTATATTTGAGGGCCTAACCCAAAGGTCCCTAGAGTTTCCTTTCAAATATCGACATGTGTTTCTTCGGAAATAGTGAAAGTTTCTTCACTACTCTCAATATGCATTAACTTTAAAGATTTGCTAAATTTAGGGCCCTAGGTTACAGGCCCCCTATGGCTCTCTTCTTCAATAGAGGGTTCTCCAAAACAAAATAATATGGTCACGAATCTGGGCTCAAAATGTAATTCTGTCAAACATGGAGCCACCTCCAAAGACCAAATCCAGTCAGTGCCGTACTACAACGCAATCCATGAAGTAGAGAATATTCGAGTTTGTTTTCCTTTAGCCCGCCCCCATGCAAAAGATTCTCCCGATGTAAGCTCCGCCTGCAACTTAACCCACATTTCATAATTGATGTAGCCAAATTTAGTACAATAAGTTGTGAGAGATATAAAGGGTGGACCAAATAAAACGGACGATATATATTGTAAATAAAACAAAAAGTTTTTAGAGAATTATCTAATATTTTTTATTATGAAATATGGATCTATGACAATTACGGGTGAAACAATATCGCCCAATGTATCGGTGGCATACCTGTATCGATGATGATATATTTATTCAATGACTCTGAGACATAATGGATAGTCAATGTCGTTAATGTGCTGAATTATCTCATCTTTAAGCTCTTGAGTTGTTCTTGGCTTACTGACATACACTTTTTCTTTTTAATTGTATACTATTTCATGGTTGAATTTGTCAAACACTGAAACAGAAAATGTCAAATTATAGTGGGCAAAAAACGCCAAGTTAAGGTTCTGCTCACGACTAACATCGTGCATTATGGTTGGACCACCCTTTATAAACAATCCTTAATTTCATTTGGTTTTATTTTCTTCAGAATATTGTTTCAAATTACAAGTTATTTCATGTGTTTGCCTATTTCTAGCATATATTGTATTTGTCTAGAATCTGTTATATTTTATAAAAATTGTATATATTGACCTAAGGCCAGTCCAATAGTCTCTTACTACATCTATGACTTTGTCATCTCTGTTAATATTGTTCCCGTAAAAAGGAAGAAAACGGGATTATTACCAATCCTTACACGGCTGTTCCTTAAGTACCACCGGATTAATTCCGGTCTTGCTTGAAATAAGTGCAGAGTGTGATGTTCGATCTAAAACTTACCCTAAGTAACCACAATGGACCATGTCTTAACATAACGGGTGATCAATCTAGAGATATATTTTTAATAATAAATAAAAACAAAAATTCAAAAAAAGTGTGGAATCTTTATTGTTCATTCGAAAGGACACTTTATGTCATTTATTTTGTTTTGATTATAATTTCCTTCAAATGTTTGCCGCAACTACGCCTCAGGCTGCCTATTCTTAGGGTCCAATTTTGGATGGCCATATCAAATCATAGACCAATCCCATCGATTTTCAGTAACCGATCTGTTTTCTAGCAATGCCATGAATAGTATGACAAACCAATTTTCGTTGAAACCTGATGTCATTTAACGAAGTTAGGTCGGATAGACTCCCAATCATGCATAGGTATTTTATATATATTTGAATTAGACTTCGAATGTTTTCTCCAAATTTCAATGAAGATCTTCAAAAGTCGAAAATATTATAATTAGGAAAGTTTTATCGATTGGTTCAATTTTGAGACCTTCACTTTGGTTACAACTTATGCGTTCTATTTTTTGAATATTATTTCCTTCAAATGTTGGCTGCAACTACGCCTCAGGGTGTCCATTCTGAGGGTTCAATTTTGGATGACTTGTTCGAGCATTTCTACCGGTATGGCGTTAATGACACACGTAATGTTGGCTTCCAAAACCTTAATATAAGCTGGTTTGTCAGCACAGACTTTGGACTTTACGTAGCCCCAAAGTAAAAAGTCTAAAGGTGTGATATTACACAATCTTGGCAGCCAACTCACCGGTCCATAAAGTGATCCATTGTTTGAGTAGCTACATGGCAAGTGGCACCGTTGAAACCAAATGTCATCAAGATTACGGACATCAATTTCAGGTAGCAAAAAGTCCGATATCATAGCGTGAAAGTGAGCACCTTTCATAGTTACATTTCTGCCATCATCATTTTTTAAAAAAATATGAACCGATGATTCCACCAGCCCATAAACCGCACCAAATCGTGGTTTTTCGCGGTGTCAGTTTTTCTATGATAAAAGGGCAAACAAAAAGGGCCCACAACCATAGTATGATTCACACTCAACCATACTATGATCTCCACAACCATACTATGATCCTCACAACAATAGTATGATTCACACTCAACCATACTATTATCTCCACAACCACATTATGATCCTCACAACCATAGTATGTTTCTCATACAATCATAGTATGATCCTCACAACCATAGTATGATTCAAACGCAACCATATTATGATCCCCACAACCATAGTATGATTCACACTCAACCATACTATGATATCCACAACCAGAATATGATCAGCAATAGTATTTTTCTCATACAACCATAGTATGATCCTTACAACCATAGCATGATTCACACGCAACCATGCTATTATCCCTGCAACCATAGTATGATTCACTCAAGCATACTTTATTAGGATTGGGTAAATTTGTTATTCAAAAATAGAGATGTTTATCAAGCAAGTTATTATAAATCACATTACACTTAGTTCATAGCCAGATTTGAGGCCATGTTTTTATTTAACATTTCATTCAAGAAACAAAAATATATATTCCAACGGCAGTCGAAAATACTTTTTGTTGCCAGCGGGGGTGAATGCTACTTCACCAATCGTAGACCCCATGTAACGAATGTGATTAAATCATGATCAAGGGCTACTTATATGTACTTAAGTGTAGGCAGATTTAAAATAAACGAGAACCACACGCAGAGAAAAGATATGGTTACACTATGGTCACCGCAACAATAATATGTTCTATACAATAAAAGCATGTTTGTCGCAACCATAGTATTGTTTTTTGAATTTCATTTTGACAATAGTATGATAGCGACAATATTGCTATTGTTGAAATGTAACAATAGTATTATTGCCAAATTTAGAAATGAAAATATGGTTGTAGCAACCATATAAACATGGTTGGTGCAACAAAAGTATTGTTGTTTAAAATTAACGTTAACAATAATTTGATTACGGCAATCATACAGTATGGTTGCGACTATGAACATAACAAAACAGGTTTTATAGAGCATACATGTATATGTGTGCGTATGTTTTTTTTGATATACAAAAAAAAACACATACACACGATACCGTGAATGGTTGCTGTCCATTAAAAAAACAAAAACACTCGGAAGGTAGTTCGATGGATTTTTATTGTGTTTACTTTGTTCGGTGAAATACTCAAATACCGACTGGTTCTCGTTTATTTAAAATCTGCCTGCACTTAAGTATATTGCCATTGATCATGGTTTAATCACATTCGTTACTTGGTGTCTACGGATGGTGAAGTATCATTCACCACTGCTGACAACTTAAAGTATTTTTGACCGTTGGAATATATATTTTTGTTTTTTGAAAGAAATGTTTAATAAAAACATGGCCTCAAATCTGGCTAATGCAATTTAAAATAACATACTTAATAAAAATCTCTATTTTTGAATAACAACAATAACCAATCCTAATAAATAGTTTTGGGGATCATAGTATGGTTGAGTGTGAATCATACTATGGTTGTGGGGATCATAGTATGGTTGCGTGTGAATCAAACTATTGTTGTGAGGATCATAATATTGTTGTATGAGGAACATACTATGGTTGTGAGGATCATAATATGGTTGTGGAGATAATAGTATGGTTGAGAATGAATCATACTATTGTTGTGAGGATCATAGTATGGTTAAGTGTGAATCATACTATGGTTGTGGGGACCATAGTATGGTTATGTGTGAATCATACTATTGTTGTGAGGATAATAATATTGTTGTGTCACAACCATATACCCAACAAAAGTATGATCCTCTTCGAATATTGTCACCCCAACCATACTTTTTTTCTGCGTGCAGTCGGTAGTAGAGTATATCACCGAACAAAGTAAACACAATACAAATCCATTGAACTACCTTCCGATTGTTGTTGTTTTTTATAATAGACAACAACCATGCACTGTATCGTGTGTATGTGTTTTTTGTTGGTATATCAAAAAAAACATAGATGTAGTAATCACATTACAGTTAACGTTAATTTTCAACAACAATACTTATGTTGCACCAACCATGTTTATATGGTAGCTACAAACATATTTTCATTTCTAAATTTGGCAATAACACTATTGTTACATTTCAACAATATTATATTGCCACAATCATACTGTTGTCAAAATGAAATTCAAAAGAATACTATCGTTGTGAAGAACATTATTTTATTGTCAAAAACATATTATTGTTGCGGTGACCATATATTTTCTCTGCGTGATACTGAAAAGTCATCTGTGAAAAAACCCCTATTGAAAAAATACTTCTAGATGGATCACCCGTTACATATTTAAAAAATTATGAACCGATGATTCCATTAGCCCATAAACCGCACGAAATCGTGGTTCCATGTCTTTCCATGATAAAAGGGCAAACTATACTGAAAAGAAAAAATAAAGTTTAACACAACTCATGCGTAATCTGTGAAAAAAAACTCTATTGAAAAAATACCTCCATATTGATCACCCTTAACTTACTAAAACGGTTAATCTTGTGTGTATGTTTTTCTACCTTTATGGTCTTAAGCCCCGATTGGTTTCGAAACTTCTGGCCTTAGTGGGTTATAACAAAACTCCTAAGGGCTTTTTTGGCTTAAGTCTGGCTCCTTCTGTGCTGGAGCATTTTCATCCATTCGCACAACATGTACCAGCCAACGCACCGTGGGGTATTTGACCCCTAATTAATGGTTAATTATAAGTAAAAAAATAAATTTAATATATCCACATCAGTAATAAAATAAAATCTAAATCATACGTTATTTGCTTAATCTTCTGTATTCTCTCGAACTTTAAAAAATTAAATATGTTCGGGTATCAAATTGCATATTTATCTTAATATTTTTCAAAAACCACCCGCAAAATCCCACTTCCTACAGCAGGACGCGATTACTGCATTATCTTGCAAATACAATAATACATTTTGTTTTAGCCTTTTATTTTGTTCTTTTACTCATCGCATTCATCTCGTCTTCCTCCCCTTTGGTAAATTATATTCCTTTGATTTTTTTGTGTTCCACCACTCCAGCTTAAATCGCTGTTCATTTCATTTGTTGCTAATTAACTGAAGGCAACAGTGTTTAACCGAAAGCAAAAGGTAGGAGCGGAAGGATGTTGTTGCTTCTAGTCTGTGTTGTCCCGCTGTGCCTGCGGCGTGAAAACAACCGCTGCTAATTAACTGAGTGGTCTTTTGGAAATGAGATGAGAATCCTTGGCCGGCCTTCGGCAACGCTTTTCTCATCAGGAGCATAATGAGTAGTTATGATTTTGCCACTTCCCTTATTAAAACGAAAAAAAAAACGATTTTTTTTTAATCACAAACTCTGAATTTAATTTCGAGAGTCCTTATTAAAGTTGTAAAGTAGTCATCATGAGCAGATCGTCACTGAGTTGGTCTGACAGATTAAATTCCAACATTTGATTAAATTTTCATTCCTTTTTTTTGTAGCAAAGCACAATTGACCGGAAAAAAATATCGCAGAATTTTGGGCAGATTATAGAAATTCTCCCAAAATACTTGCTAATTACAAAAACACTATTTTTGCTCAACAATTTTCTAATTTAATATGGAAAAACATTATATTAAGAAACACTAAATACAGTTTTCTTTTTTAATATAATCGTATATAGTCGAAAATTTCGCGATTTTCGGATTGTACATAAACAATTTTGAACATTTTAAATTTGTTTATACTACACAACGATTCGTAAGATTCACAGTAATGCCAAAATCCAACAGTGAATGCCTTGCAAAAAGTTTATTAGCCTCGACATGAATATCTAAACAAAACCACGAGAGGGAGATGGTGATGACGATGATGATCAAAAGATGGAAATTTCGCCAAAACGACAAAGAAAAACAAACACACAATTGAGACATTTTTTATGGGTTTTCTTTTTTTCATTAATTTGAATTTTCAAAATTTGTCTAGATTTATGAAAGTGAAAGAAATGCCATAAAAAATCGTATGTGTGAAATTGTGACGACGTTTGGCTAAAAAAAAGTGTTGCTTTTTAACCCACCCACTCGCACGCTCGCTTGTCTTTCGCTGGTTCACCCGGTTCGAAAGATTTTCCATAACGCCAATGAGCCGACAAGATTAATTTAATTAATTAATGGCATTTTTTCAAGGTTAGCTTAAGGTTATAACGAGATAAATTGAGTTTTTCAATATGAGAAATGTTTTATAATTAGAAGTTTGGTGAAGAGGAATGGTCACCGTGTTAAGCCAGGTACTAAGTTTGTTCATGAGACAAACATAAGTAGCCTAAAAAACGATCTATAAATACAATTTTTCCAAGATATTTTTATAGTAAAATAATGGTCATTTACAGAATTTCTTAGGGAAATCAAAAGAGTTTCTACTATTGAGTGAAGCGTCCCAGATATTGAGCAAACCCAATTTTCATTTCAATTTTGCAGAAGTCCTTTTTAAAAGGAGTTTGAAACATTTTCAGATGAAAAGGCGATCCCAGTACCAGCCTTTTAGCTTCCCTTATATAATCATTCGTTAAATCGTAGGTAAAATTAACAATTGCCGAAAAATTTAAAAAAACAAGTGTTTGCCGAAAAAAACACTCATAACTCCCCAACTTAAATAACTCTTAGACTTTTATAACCCTTAAACTTTTATGTAAATCTTTCGAAAAGTCTAAGGGTCCTATTTGCAAATTCGTTGAAAACTCAGTTGATAACCAACTATTCTACAACTATGCTACAGCATTGTTTTCGAAAGTACTCAAAAACGGTTATTAACCGGATAACAAGATTTTGAAAATTTGGGCGTTTGGAAAATTTAAAAACTGATGCAGTATTTTCCAGGGAAATCAAAAAAAAATCTACTCTTGTGTGCAATAAAGTATATTGAGCAAAAACAATTTGCAGTTCAACTTCACAGAATTATTTTTCTATTTTTATGGAATTTGAAACATTTTCACATGAAAAGATGGTCCTAGTATCAGCCTTTAAGCTTTTCTCATAGAATCATTTGTTAAATCGTTGGTAAAGTTAAAAAATGGCGAAAAAATACGAAAGCAACGAAAAAAACTCATAACTTTTAAACTTTAATGAATATCTTTCGAAAGGCCTAAGCATTCTATTGTAAAATTCGTTAAGAAATTTTAATTGGTTGATATACAACTATTCTACAGGCTTGTAAGTGTTCAAAAGTATTCAAACCCGGTTATTTAGTGGATTTCCAGATTTTGAGGGTGTTCGGGAAATTTAAAAACCGATTCTAGTTGTACTCGACAAACAAGGGTAATAATGGGTGGTCAATCTAGTGGTATTTTTTTCTAAATAAATTCGAAAGGACAGTTAATGCCATTTATTTTTGAATATAATTTCCTTCAAATGTTGGCAGCAACTACGCCCAGAGTGCCCATTCTTCAGGTCCAATTTTGGACGACTCGTTCGAGCATTTCGACCGATATGGCGCTAATGACACGCGTAATGTTGCCTTTCAAACCCTTAATCGTAGCTGGTTTGCAAGCATAGTCCTTGGACTCTACGTAGCCCCAAAAAAAAGTCTAAAGGTGTGATATCAAACGATCTAGGCAGCTAACTCACCGCTCCAAAACGAGAAATTAGCTGCTCTTCAAAATAACCTCTCAATAGAACCATTGATTGAGCAGCTGTATGGCAAGTGGCTCTGTCCTGTTAAACCAAATGTCGTCAAGGATTACGGGCTTCAATTTCATGTAGCAAACAGACCGATGGCGCGACAACAAGCACCATTCACGATTACGTTCCGCCCATCATTATTTTTGAAAAAATATGCACCGATGATTCCACAAGCTTATAAACCGCACCAAACCGTGGTTTTCTCTGGGTATAATAAATGGTACCTCTTAAACCTCTTCTTGTTGTTCTTCAGCCCAAATGCGGCAATTTTCTTTACTGACATTGCCGTTGAGCCAGAAATGGGCCTTATCACTTAACAAAATTTTGGTCGAAAACAGCGGATCTTCTTCGAGCTTTTAAAGAACCTAAACAATGAAATGGCTACGCGCACGAGCTGTATTTTATACGCTTTCAAATCAAGATCATTCCGTAAAATGCTTCAAGTTGTTCCATACGACAAGCCAAGTTGTTGAGAACGGTGCTGAATCGATTCCTGGGAAAACTCACGCACACTCTAAGCTACTGCCGCTATGTTTTCAATACTTCGCGCTGCTATAGTTAACAAAGTAAAAATTGGGTTTCAATGTTGGCGATTGTAATCCGAAAAGTGCGCTCGGTAGTCCGATTATGTCGACCATAAAATGGTCTAAGCGCACGAAAAGGTTTCTCACCGAACGCTCATTTCAAAATAAAGTTGCACAATTTGCAGAAGTTGTTGCGGTGTAAGTCATTCCATGATGAACCGGCAAACAATACCGAAAAGAAAAAAAAATCTGCGATAAAAACCCCTATTGCAAACATACCTCTAGATTGATCACCCGTTAGTATGTATCACTTCCCAAACATTTTTTACTGTCGCTCACTGTTATCGCACTTGCAGTTTGTACCAACTAAGTAAGCACATTTTGACTCCATCCAGCCTTTGTGAGAGGGAAGCGATAATATTTTCTTGAATGTCTTGTCGATTATAACCAGAATTTTCTAAACGCCTTCAAAATCTGAGAATCAGGTTAAAACCCCGGTTAAAATTACTTTTGCACACTTTATATGTTAATAACTTAAAATCCGCATTAGGTTAAATATGCACGATTAAGTCCAGTGTTATCTGCTGTATCCTTTTAATTGCAAATTTAGGTTAGCAAGTCTTGGAACTTCCTCTAGTAGATTTATTAAACGACTTAAGATTGCAATGGTATATTTCAAATAAAACCGATATTGGGAAGAGGGATGTAATATTGAATAAAATAAAGATTATAAATTCAATACCACGACCTCGAGTGGGAATATTAAATTATTTTATCATATAACTTTATTTATTTATTTCAAAGCCACATGTCCATGTATATGGGAAGCCATTTTCTAGGTCCTGAGAACATTTTTATGGTGCTATATTAAAAAATAAGCCTATGTGACTAAATTCGGCCCAAAAGTAGTTGTGAGTCAATTGAAATACCCCATACCAAATTTGATTGAAATCGGAATTGAAATGGAAGTTCTTTTACAGTGACTTGAAAAAATCAATTTAGCAAAAAAATGGAATTAACTCGTGAAGATTTTCGTGCTATCATTTTTCACAACTTTTGACGTGGATTATCATTTGTGAACTTAAATCTTTGTATGGCGATGAAGCACCATTCTACAGCACTGTGAAAAACTGGTTTAATAAATTCAATCGTGGCCGACGCTCGCTCAAAGACGAAGGCCGTCCAAAAACGGCCGTTGGGCCAGAGAACATTGATGCCGTGCGTGAACTGATAATTCAAGATCGTCATGTGACATACCGTGAGAGAAAGGCATCCTTGGGCTTTTCTGCCACCAGTATACATTGGATATTGCATGTACACCTGGTCGTAAAAAAGTTTGTTTGTTCTCGTTGAATCCCGGACAATTTCACAACCGCTCAAAAAAAGGCTCGTGTCGATTGGTGCAAATAAATTTTGAACAAATGCGATCGCGGTGCTTCAAAAGACGTTTATAAGATCGTCACAGGTGACGAATCATGGTTCTATGCGTATGAGCCCGAAACAAAACAGCAATCGACCGTCTGGGTCTTCGTGCCAGTCGACGAACCAAATCCAACGAAAGTTGTTCATGGAAGAAGAACTTCCAAGCAAATGGTCGCCTGTTTCTTCGGCAAAACTGGTCATGTGGCGTTTGTTTCGCTTGAGCAACGTAGGTTTGTCTTCGGAGAAATTCGTAAAACGAACAAGAGAAGACGATCATTGTGTACCATGACAATGCGAATTGATGGGTCATCCGCCGTACAGCCCTGACTTGGCACCCAATGACTTCTTTTTATTCTCGCAAGAAAAAAGTGCGTGGTCAACGATTTTAGTCGCCAGAAGATGCTGTTGAAGTGTTCAAAAATCATGTTTTGCAGGTGTCTCAATCGGAGTGGAAAAGGTGCTTCGACAATTGGTTTGAGAGCATGCAAAAAGTGTGTAAATCATGCTTCTGGAGAATACTTTGAGAAACAATAAAGCCATTTTTGATGATAAATATTCGCATTTTCATTATTAGGCCAGAAATATATATAGCAGCCCTCGTATATGACTGTAAAAGCTCTAGTAGGATATAAACTGACAAAGTAGAATTTCATATAAGTTTTATTAATATAATTGCAACAGTTACAACAGTTAATTACTTATTTCACTGTGAATAATTTCAAAATGCATTTTTTCTCTTTGCAACGTTCAAGTCATTTCTCTGAACCACCACCAACTCTCATTCGCTTAATTTCCACATATTATTTTTTTGTAATTCTTGTGACTGATGGGCTACAGCTAAATTGCTTAGATATTTCATGTCTGGGAATCCCTGATTTAAATTTAAATTTTTGTTAAATGTGAATTGTGTTCATCTCTTAAATAAAAAATCGAAAATTATGAAATATTTCAATGAATTGATATAAAATTTACCTTCATTTCACATTTAATAATTTTTCAATTTCAATTTCTTTATTTAAATAACATCAATGTACAATTTATAATAACATGGTGGGTAAAGAGTTTAGCAATTTATAATTCCTTTTCTACTTTATAATTTTGTATATATATAACAATATGTGTGAAATTTTTTAATATTTATATTGGAGGGAAAAATTTACAAAAACCTTTATAAATGTGTTTTTTTTTGATTTTGATTTTTAATAAAAATGCTACGTTAGTTTATAAAATTACGATGAATTTAGTTCATTAAAGTGTAGAAATTGAGATTGTTCACACCTTCTCTTAAAGCTTTGGTCAAGTCGATCTATTTTTGCTTGCACTAATTCGATGTTGGAAAGTCGGTGTAGTCTTTGCGTAGAGTAAAACCATGGCAGCTTATAAATCATTTTGAGTAATTTATTTTGTGAAATCTGCAGTTTTTTGATGTGACATTTAGCTGAAGACGACCATACTGGAGCAGAGTAAAACATTATGGGTAGAAATATCGCTTTGATGACTAATTTTCTATTTTCGATATTAAGTTCAGATTTTCTGTTTATTAGAGGGTACATCATGCGCGTGATTTTATTTATTTTATCCACTATATAAGGAATGTGGTTTTTAAAGTTGATTCTACAATCGAGTATGACTCCCAAATATTTGACAGTGTTTTTCCAAACAATATCGCGGTTTGAAAAATTAAGATTATTTTGTGAAGTGTAGCAAGGTTTACGTTTCCTCGTAAAATATATTGCCTCGGTTTTTTCCGGATTTATAAGGATTCTCCATTTAATAAAGTAGTTTTGTAGAACAGTTAACGCTGACTGAAGATTACTTATGATGTTGTTCGAGTAAACATCCGAACATAAAATCGAAGTGTCATCTGCATACATAGATATGGTACATCCAGGAATCGTAGGTATATCGGAAGTGTAGATGTTATATAAAATAGGGGAAAGGCATGATCCTTGTGGACACCCTAAAGTTATGAATTTTCGCTCCGAACATATTTCCCCTAAGTAAACTTTAAACGTTCTCTCCGTAAGAAACTTTGTATTATTTTATCATTTCCAATGGGAAATTTAGTAAAGATAGATAGTAATTTTTTTTCGTTAGTATTTCTCAAGTAGTATTGAAAAAAAGATGGCACAACATTTTCACATTCATCATTTTTCTCTTAAGCGTAGTTCGTATCATATAAGTTTGAGTCTTTGCATTAAAAAAGGTGTTGCACATAAACGGTTTTTCAATAAAGCGAATTTTCGTTTAAGCGAAGTACAGTGCCACCCTGGTGTGATGGTAGTGTGCCCGACTATTATACGCAAACCTAGGTTCAAATCCGAGTAAGAACATTCACAAATTTTCAGCCTCGGGTTTCCACTTTGTAAATGCCGGCGACATTGCGAGTAAGAGATTTATCTCAAAGCCATGTACAAAATTTTCTGTAAAAAATGCTTTTGCCGTTCGGAGCCGGTGTTAAACAGTAGGTCCTAATGCATCGTGTACAACTCACTGAGTTTAGAGAAGTTTCTCCTTGTTCCTTAATGGGATTTGGTGGGAGTTAAGTAAGTAAGGAGTACATTGCATGGAAATTCACCCAGGACGTTACTGATATTTATTTTCAACTAAGCGATTTGTTCAGTTAAAAGACGTGCGCTTATCCGAATTCGACTGCAATACTACATTTCGATTCTGAATCAGCGTCAATTAAAAAAAACAAAAGAAAATGTTTTATTACCAAAATACCCTTGCCCGCCATATACTCGAACTTTTCAAAAATGCTTTGTAGGCGGTTTTTAGCCTGTTTAATTCTCGATTAGTTTTGCTGAAAATTTCATATTTCTATGACTTTCCTTCCTTAGGGAAAAATAAGTTCTCTGTAAGGACTTCTTAGGGAGCTCCTAGACATTATAACTGCATTCTGCTTCCATATTAAAATAACACAGGGTAACATTGCAGAAGAAGGCAGGCAGGGCAGATTGCTTTTCCCAAGAGCTAGCAAGAGCTAAAAAAAATAAATAAAGGCATTTTCATGGAATGCTGTAAGGTATGAGTATGGGATTGAATATAACGCCTTCTTAGATAAGCTACAGGATAATGTAAGAGGTACTATTTTTCATCGCCAATGGTCATTTGGAAAGCCTTATGTGGGAAGGATTTCAGGAATTTGCACGCAGAAAAAAGTATGGTTGTGGTGACAATATTCGAAGAGGATAATACTATTATTGGGTATATGGTTGTGCTACAGCAATATAATGATCCTCACAACAATAGTATGATTCAAATATAACCATACTATGACACTCACAACAATGATTCACACATAACCATGCTACCATAGTACGATTCACACTCAACCATACTATGATCTCCACAACCATAGTATGATTCTCACAACCATAGTATGTTTCATATACAATCATAGTATGATCCTCACAACCATAGTATGATTCACACGCAACCATGTTATAATCCCTACAACCATAGTATGATCACACACAATTATACTATGATCCCCAATATTATTTATTAGAATTTGTTTAAGTTGTCGACAATAGATTTGATCCCCAATATTATTTATTAGAATTGATAGATTTGAATTATGAAAATTATTCAAAAATACATTTAATTCAAAATAATAGGAGTGATTTATTTCACAGTAGAAAAAATAAGTTTTAATAAACGTAAGCGTTTTTATTAAAAATACTTCAGTTAAACAAAGCCAAAGCAGCTTTTTTAAAAAAAATAATTTCGTTAAAAATGTACTATTATTGCATCAGATCCGTACCAATAACATTTGTTCTTAAAAGCATATTTAAATGAAGAAAAATTATAATCATACAGTATGATTGCCGTAATCATATTATTGTTAACATAAATTGCAAAACACAATACTTTTGTCGCATCAACCATATTAATATTGTTGCTATAATCATATTTTCTTTTTTAAATTTGGCAATAATACTATTGTTTCATTTCAACAATATTAATATTGCAGCAATTATACTATTGTCAAAAATAAATTCCGTTAACAATGCTATGGTTGCGACTTTAATACTTTAATTGTGGAGAACATATTATTATTGCCGTGACCATGTAGTAACCATGTTTTTCTCTGCGTGTGTTGAGGACTGAAAATGAGTTTTTTTTTAAAAGGCTTAATTTTTTCCCCAATGTGCTGTCCGTTTCTAATCCTAACATTCTATGCATTACATATAAGTATGTATGTATCTATGTAAATGCAGGACAATATGAGTCATTTGATATACAACTGTCGACTGTGTGAAATGAAAAACTTTAAAAAAATGGTGTTTTTTTGTTGTGGTTTTTTGTTATCAGTTCATTTTTTGAAACGCGTTTCTTGATTTTTATTTTTTTGTTACTAATTTTACGTTTTTTTGTTTATATAAAATAACTTAAACATAAACTTATGTTTACTTTATATAAAATACAAAAAGAATTTCCACTTGTTTTTTTTCTTCTACAAATTTTGTTATATATGTGTGTGTGTGGGGGTGGGTGTGTGTGCATGTATAATAGCCATGTTGTTTGTTTCTTTAAGTGTAATTTTGTGAGGAATTCAAATAAAAACTTAACTTAAAAAATGTGTAAACGAAAAAGAAATAAAAACATAATGTAATTGGTTGCAAGTTGGAATCTACTTGTTCATCAAGATTTTGCGGCCAGCGCCGAGGTTTTGACCAGCTTGGGTGGCACCCTTGTTTTGGCCGGCTTGCAAGCCAATGACAGTTTGGCCAGCCTTCAATTGTTCTTCGGTGAAGTCACGCTTGCACTCATCAGCGGGCTTGGGGCCCAAGAAGGGACCCTTGAAGTCAGCGTGTTTGTAGCACTGTAGTAAAGAAAGGCAAGAAAAGATTAGGAAAACAATGCGCCATTGGTATGGAGGTGTGGCTAAAAAATACTTACAGCACGGCCCAAAGCAAAGATGGTGTTGGTCACTGTAGCAATATCCTTCTTTTCCCACAAATCGACAGTTTGGAAGACATCAATATCGGGTACACCGTATTCCTTGAGGGCCTTTTGGAAGTTGTTGATGTTTTCCATCATCTTGAACTGGCCACCGGAGGAGTTGATCTTGGCCACGGCATTGGGGGACAATTTGTTGATCAATCTGCACAAAACTTGACCGTCCTTGAGGTGTTCATCGTAGTCAACACCACCGGGGAATTTCTCGCCCAAAATAGTTTCAACCCATTCTTGGGCTTCTTTGTCCATCTGGGGGTTGCGCTTGCCAGCGATCTGGAAATGGTAAACACAAAGGGCGCGGTTTTTAATTTCCCGTTGATGTTAATTCACTGATTTTGGGCTTAATTTATGATCTTAAAAGAAGGCTTCTTTTTAAAGACTCCATAATGTGAAAAATTTAGAAATATAAATTCAACCCCAACTATTTGAAATCTATTAGAAATAAGTTGCAATGAATTTGGGATTCAAGAAACACTTTAACACCATAGCTTATCACTGTGTATATGTATTCATAATGTTTGCTGGGTTTACTTCTTTTTTCACTTTTTTTATAACTGATTTTTTTCATTTTATTCCTTTTTTTATACATATTTTTTTTCTTTTTATTCACCTTGGCTTTGATAGCACGTTCAAGAGACATGTTTGGTTTTGTTAGTTAAGGATTTGTCTTTGCTAAAAGTTCTTCACACGAAGAATAACCAAAGTAGACTGATGCTGGTCCTCCGCGTTTCCTGAGTTTATAAATGCCGATAGCGTCGTTATGGCCGTTATTCGCGTGATTGCCGAAAACAGTCAAAACCACTCAAATCGGCCAACTCTCAGAAACATTTCCACATTCTCACGGGAAAAAACACACCAGCACCATGGCCCCCCACCACACACACACACGTTTTAGTTGAAAAAAGTTCAAGAATTTTCCAAAAATACACCTCATTTCTCCTTCGTTGGCGTTGTCGATCTCAATCTCAAGAGAGCAGCGAAACACTGAAGCGGCGTGGGCGTTCTTTCATTATTTTGGTAAATTTTCACTAATTCAAATTCAAAATCATCATTATCACCATCGAGAGATCATAACGATCTCCACACACACAATTATCATCTAGCTAGCTAGCGTCATCTTCGGCAAGTGCAAAGTTAAGGAAATTTTCCGATTTATGTTGCTGTTGTTCTTCTTTTTTTCGTTTCAAAACATGCTAGTGTCAATGATGAGTGTTCGGTTTATAATTATACTTCGACACTCATTACACTTTTCGAATTCGACCAGCGGTACACGCACCCCCAACACACACAGGGGCGAAATGCGGGGTTAAGCAAGCCTTCTAACTGGTATTCGTTGGAACTCAAAAAAGGTCTGGGAAACGAGAGCTTTACTTTTTGGTTTATTTTATTTGGTTTATTTATGTTCAGTTGTCTCCTTCTTCTCTTAAGTGTTGCTACACCCACAAAAGATATTGAATGGCATCCCACGACAGCCGGTTCTGTGGAACGGATTGACCCGAAGAGCATTTCTTCGTCCAAGGGCTGTCACCCCGGCACACAGTTGCCGCTACAACTGTGTGCCTAGGGTGTTCGCCCAAAGGTCAGTGGCCGTCGATGATCGCAATGGAATTTCTTAGATGGATCCTTGGCAGATTATTAATTTCTGCTAATCCATATCTGGCCAATTTTTTTCTCTCTATATACATAGGTGGCTTTCTTTCCGCACATATCCTTGGTAAAGAGATAGAGTTTCTGGTATATAAGTATAAGCTGCTTACCACTCGTGAAAGCAATACCAATATCAATGTCCATATGTCCAGGAACCCATATAAGGGTTACCGCCGAATGTCTCGCTTCCTCTTCCCGAGATATCCGGCATTCTTGAAAAAGACTGAAATTGGAGTACACATTCTCCAATAAAACAATGGCCGCCACCCTGTCAAAAATATTAATACATCCTGCATGACATCCTGAATTTACTGAATTTCCCATGCAGCAGTTCCAAGGGCAGTGACTTCGGGCTGAATATTTCTACATTAGGCGGAGACCCATCACGTAGTCCATGCTATCCGGTATCCTAATTACGAAATCAGGATAGATGAAAGGTTCTGATGCCACATAGTTAACAGGACTATACGCTGACAACACCCTAAATTCCCCTTTTCCCCGTGGTTCCAAGTCGCCCGTCTTTGCAGCCACTTGCATTAGCAAGATGTCTTGCGGAAGGCAATCAAGCATTGTGAGCAGTGCCTTTGATGGATTCTTTACGAGGGTTGCTATTTATAATACGGGTCCGGCAATAAAAATATCATAATTTATCATTGGAAATGGTTTTATTGTTTTTCCAAATATTCTCCTTTAAGATCAATACACTTTTGCATACGCACAAACCAATTTTCAATGCACTTTTTCCTCTCCGATTGAGACACCTCCAAAACATGATTGTTGAACGCTTTAACAGCTGCTTCAGGCGATGAAAAACGTTGCCCACGCATTTTTTTTTCTTGATGCTAGGGAATAAAAAGAAGTCATTGGGTGCCAATTTGGGGCTGTACGGTGGATGGCCCGTCAATTCGACATCTTGAGTGGTCAAATAGCTCTTCGTTTCAGCAGATGTGCAAGAGCTCGCATTGTCGTCATGCAAAATGATCCGTCTTCTCCTATTATCTTTCCTCATTTCTTCGAACACTGTTGGCAAACAGTTGGTTGTATATCACTCAGTATTGAACGTCCTACGTTCCACTTAAGGCACTGTGGCAACATGGCATGTTATACCGTAAAAAACGTAATCACTAGCTTCGATGTACTTCTTCCACAAACAACTTTTGTTGGATTTGGCTCGTCGTGAAAGACTCATGCGGTTGATTGCTGTTTTGTTTCGGGTTCATATGCATAGATCTATGATTCGTCACCTGTGTCAATGTGATGCACTGCCTTTGAGCTACCACAGTTATACTTTTTCAACATCTCTTTGCACCAATCAATACGAGCCATTTTTTGAGCATTCGTCAACTTATGTGGGATCCAACGAGAACAAATGTTTTTCACGTCCAAATGAACATGCAATATCTTATGGATGCTTGTCATACTAATACCCAAGGATGCGTCAGTCTCACGGTATGTCACATGTCGGTCTTGCTTAATTAGTTCACGCACAGCATTGATGGTTTCTGGCAAAGTGACCGAAGTTGGATGCCCTGCACGAAATTCATCCTGGAGCGAACGGCATCCGAGTCTGAACTCTTGGTACCAGCGATTAACAGTAGTTAATGATCAGCAAAAGTCGAAACAAGTTGATTTAAACACTCTTGTCTCGATAACCCACGCCGAAAATTGTAAAAAATCATCGTACGAAAATGTTCACGTGATAATTCCATTTTTTGGCTGAGATAAATTTTTCAACACACTGTAAACAAAACAATTCGCCTTCAAATGACAAAGTGTTTTGAGTAAAGTTATGCTACAAAATGTCAAAGTTTCCTTTGCAAGTTCCAGTTTGCATCTGGGAACACTAGTATTCGTACCTTCGGGTATTTATTCGCTTTATTAATTATTGCTTGCGCTGAAGTTAGCTTCAGCTACTTCGTTTTTCATTGTTTTCTCTTTTTCGTTATAAAACGTTGGGTTGTATTTTCATTTCCTTTTCTTAAAACTAATAGGGTGCCCAGCTAGAAAACTATCTAGAGGTAATTTTTTCAAAATTAAATAAAATATATAAATTCAAATCAAGTGTGGAATCTTTATTATTCATTCGAAATTGATGCCATTTATTTCTTGAATATAATTTCCTTCAAATGTTGGCTGACACACCTCAGGGTGTCCATTTTAAGGGTCACATTTTGAATGACTCGTTCGAGCGTTTCGACCGGTATGGCGGTAATGATACGAGTAATGTTGGCTTTCAAACCTGAATCGTAGCTGGTTTGTCACCATAGTCTTTGGACATTACGTAGCCCCAAGTAAATATGTCTAAGAGTCTAATATCACACGGTCTAGGTGGCCAACTCACCGGTCCAAAACGTGAAATTAGCTGCTCTTCGAAACTACCTTTAAATAGATCTATTGGTTGAGCAGCTGTATGGCAAGTGGCACCTTCCTGTTAAATCCAAATGCGGCCATCGTAATTTTTGACAAAATATCAACCGATAATTCTACCAGTCCATAAACCGCACCAAAACGTGGTTTTCTCTGGGTATAGTGGCACCATTTGAACTCTTCTGGCTGCTCTTCCGCCTAAATGCGGCAATTTTGTTTATTGACATTACCGTTGAGCCAGAAATGGGCCTCATTATTAAACAAAATTTTGGTCAAATATAGGCGATCTTCCTCGAGCTTTTTAAGAGCCCAAACACTGAAACGGCGACGCGCAGAAACCATCGTTATGCATTTTGTACGCTTTCAAAGCAAGATCCTTCCTTAAAATGCTGCAAGTTGTTCCATAATAAAAGCCAAGTGGTTAAGAATAGTGCCGAATCGATTCCTGGGGGTTTTCACGTACACTCTCAGCTACTGCCGCTATGTTTTCAATACTTCGTGCTGGATGTGGTCTACTCGTATAAGGTTGAGTATTATTCAATAATGAAAATTGCATTTCAATGTTGGCGAAGGTTATCCGAATAGTGCGTTTAATTAAAAACAAATCACGTCTTATCTGTGAAAAAATACCCCAAGATTGATCACCCGTTAGTAGTCCCATTTTTGACCGTTTTTTAAGGCCCCTTAAGTCCCATCCTTATCTCATCCAATTGATGGTTTATAGAAAAATAAATGTGCTCCGTTTTTACAAGAATTTAAATCGGAGATGGTTGTAAAAACAATATCAGCCCGATTCTAAATACTCCCCGGGGGATAATTACCGGGGATTTTTTCCCCGGGAATAAAATCGTCCTATTCTAAACAAACAGGCAGAAGAATAATAGGGAGAGAGTTTCGAGCTGTTTCTAATTGTTTTGCTAACAATTAGAAAATTATTTTTATGAAGTTGCTAACGTACAAAGTGAATAAAAACCCAACAGTGATTGTTGATAATTCCGGTGGAGACTCTATTAAGAATAGGGGAACAGGGAATAGGGAAAAAATTCCCGGGGAATAGTCATTCAGTATCGGGCTGTATATAAAGTATTGAGGGTTCTGCTTTAAAATTCTGGTGAAGGAAACTCCCGATTTGAACTGGATGCGTCCAAAGACACCAGGTGGTCAGCTGAGAGGGCTTGGCCGGACAATTGAAAAGGTTCATCACGTCATGTTGTTCCTGATGGCAAAAGATACAAGCGTTAGGGACGTTGTCATAAATTCGCGCCAAATTGTGGCGGTTGAACCACTTAGATCTCAGCGGAGCCAGAGCCCCGCACATCTGCGTAACGTCTTCTTGCCTGGAAAAATCTGCGGGGGATGTTTCCCAAGCCCTACAGTCGCGCTAAAGCTAGATAATGCCGCTGCGACTTTACAAGCGTGAATGTCTTTCAAACTTGCCTGATAGTTTTGATGATCTAAAGGTTCATGCTTTTACCGAGCGCCCTCCTTAGATCATGAAGTTCGTGTTTGGGATGACTACTGCTCAGACACCCCATCAAATACTGTTCAGACAGCAAGAAATTGTGTCCTTGCACGGTGAATACCTTCGTCTCCTCATGTAGATGGTCCTCAGAAGACATGAGAAGGCACCCTTGTTGCTGTTCTCAGGGTGGCATTCTAGCCTGAAGTCTGAATTATCTTCCACGGTTTCATACTTACCTTCGCCGACCACAATGGCGCTGCGAAGTCTGCTACGACCGACCTAGTGTTTTGTAAAAGTTTAAAAAGGTTTCTTTGTCGGATCCCCAAGTACTGCGGCTAGTGACTTGAGGACCTTGTTCTTACTTGTAATCCTGTCGCAGATAGCAGTAGCATGTGCAGAAAATGAAAAAGGCTGCCCAATGTGACCCCAAGTATTTTGGATGAGTTGGAAGTCGAGATGTTGACGCCACCGGCTTTCACATTAAGAGACAACCGCACCTCTGCCGCCTATGCAGTGAACAGTGTGGCTGATGATTTGGAGGAGGTCATATACTCTACTTCCGGTGTATCCAAGTGCTTCAACATCAGCATTCAGATTGCGCCTGGACCCTGCGCCTTCTATGACTTTACTCTGCGAATGACATTGAAAACTTCGCCAAAGGTAAATTGTGACAGTGCCTCCTCGACTCGGAGAGCTCGCATTATCGCTCACTGGGTGCCCAATAAACAGTTGGTTAGTATAATTCGCGCCACGCTTCGGCTCTGTCACTAGTTTGTCGCCGAATGTAATTAATGTCCGATCAACATTTCTTCCAGAGTTGGAGTGCGATTTGAGCGTTGTCCATAATTTACCAACTTCGAAACTTAAGTTGCACTGCTTCAAGAGATCCATTCGTTCCGCTTGTATAGGGTCATCCATCCAGAGGTACTTTTTCAAAATAAAAAATACTAAATTCAAATCAAGTGTGGAATCTTTAATATGCAAATGAGCATTCGGCGAAAAACAAGAAGATTCGCTATTTTCGACTAAAATTCTGTTCAGTAATGAGGCCCATTTCTGGCGCAACGGCAACGTCAATAAACAAACTTGCCGCATTTGGGCTGAAGAGGAACCAGAAGAGGTTCAAGAGGCGTCATTATATCCACAGAAAACCACGGTTTGGTGCGATTTATGGGCTGGTGGAATTATTGGTACATATTTTTTCAAAAATGACGATGATCGAAACGTAACTTTCAATGGTGCTCGCTATTGCTCAATCATATCGGACTTTTTACTACCTCAAATTGAAGCCCTATTCTTGACGACATTTTGTTTCAACAGAACGGTGCCACTTGCCATGCACCTGGTCAAACAATGGATCTATCGTAGTGAGAGGTAATTTCGAAGAGCAGCTAATTTCACATTTTGGACCGTTGAATTGGAAGCCAACCGTGTGATATCACACCTTGGAAGCCAACATTACGCGTGTCATTCACGCCATACCGGTCGAAATGCTCGAATGAGTCATCAAAAATTGCACCCTCAGAATGGACACTCTGAGGCGAAGTTGCGGCCAACATTTGAAGAAAATTATATTTAAAAAAATGGCATAAAATTTCCTTCGAATGAATAAAAAAGATTCCACACTTGATTTGAATTTTAGTATTTTTTTAATTTGAAAAATATACCTCTAGACAGATCACCCTATATTTGTTGACCAACCTGCAAATATCAGGGTTGAGATCTCTAATTCTTGGGTCAGTTGGGTTGGAGCGACGAATGTCATCACGCATATCTGCGAGTACCACTGCCTTTGCTTTGAAATTTAGTCGTATCTCAGGTATTTGACCAGCGGAAATATGGTGACCTGCTACTGCGTTGATAATGGTCAGGAGGTATGTGGCTGAATGGACTTCAAGTAGGGAGAGAACTTTATAGGGGGTCTATAGGTAACTGCATGTTTGTTGGTTATAATGTACCATGTGCAATTTAAACAAGATCGGTTATAATTTGTGTCTTCTAAAGACGCATGACTTCGTATCGGAGGAGCCCTTTGCGCAGGTGCTATAAGAAGTTATGAACCTATTTGGTCCAATTTTCCACAGTAAGCTACTGGTCTCACGTATGTACCTGTGTATGAAAACTATTTAAAAACAGGGGCCTATAAAGTTATTTAATATTTTTGTATTATCAATAAAATGAAATTAAAAGAAACTGTTTTAACGGCCTCCGATTGCAAAGGCCTAACCAATTTCTTCGCTGTTAATCCAAAAACTTCTAAAATCACCCAATGTTGTTCTAATTCATTTATGGCATGCTTTTTGTATTAAAAATAAAATATTTTTTATGAAAATTGTGTTTGATGTACACATGCATAGAATTGAGTGCATTTATGTCATGTTTTTGGAAAATTTACGATTTACTCGTCGAAATGAACACACACACATGCCACCTACATGTATGTATGTATATATCACTTTATCTGAAAACAGATGATTTTGAGTATTCCCTCTGTTAACAAAATGAAAATATAAAATGTACACAAATTTTCCTCCCAAAAGATGCTTTTTGGATCAATCATCGTTTTAAATTTAACATGAAAAACCCAACCATTAAATGTGTGAAATATTTCAATTCTCTATTTTCGTACAAAGTGTGCTCCGGCGGCCATATTTCATAATTATTGAATTCATGCTTATTCAAAATTTGTTTTGATTGCAATAAAAGAAAAATGTTGGCTGGCGGGCTGCTTGTTTTCTTTTCAATTTTCCTCTGTTGTAATGAATAATGGAAATTATTGAATTTTTCCATATTTCATATTAATTGAATTTGAAAACAATTAATTACAATTGCGAAAAGTGAAATATTTGAAATGAATTTATTTGTCAAAGCCAATTTAAGAGGAAAATTTTTATAGTTGTTTGTTTCAATTTATAGATTGATTTCTACATATGAAAAATAATATCTATAGACTTTATTTGCGCAAGTGTTTCAAATTGTATTACATTTTATAATTTGTGTCACACGTATCAGAAGCCTATTCTCGTGCTTCTCAACAAGACTTTTAAAAATGGTAGCAGTATCACTTTCCTGCATTCTTTACTGTCGCATTAAATATAGGAAATCATAAAAAGTAAAATGATTTTCTTTGTTTAATTAAGTAATTGCTCTAGCAAACATACGGTTTTTAGGCTCTAAACCCAGGGCAAACCCACTCTGAAATTTTCACATCTAGTAGAACAAATTAGGTCAATTAAAAAAAAAATTAAAAAAAGATAACATTTGGAAATATGTAAGGATCAAGGAGATATTCTCGATTAAGAGGGTTATTTCGAACAAGGAATTGCAACTTTTTACATTATCGAGGACATCAATACCTTTCTAGAGGACATAAATACCTTTCCGATGTCCTATTCCTAACATATTTGACCTCTAACGCAGCTATCTTTTCCAAAAAATGTTCGTCCAGGTCAACTTTCAGATGCTGTAAAATTTAGACCAAGCAATACGAGGGCGACCGCAAAACTAACTGGCCTGGCACCTTTTCTGTTTTACTAGCAACTTTTTTTTTGTTTTTTAAAAGCAATCTTTTATAAGCCATCTGTCAAAATTTCCGAAATATTTAATATTTATTTTCTTTGTTACAGGTAATTGAAGTAAACAAGTTTTATTATTTTTGAAAAATGGAAAATAAAGAGTTTCGTGCGGTAATTAAACACTTTTATATGAAAGGTTATATGCCACAATTATTCAAAGATGAATTGGATTCTGTTCATGGTGATAGTGCACCATCATACTCCACCGTGAAATCCTGCGTTTAACAATTTAAAGTGGGTCGTTCAAGTACGGAAGATGAACAACGCTCTGGAAGACCGAAAACTGCTACTACTATTGAAAACATTAGAAAAATATTTAATGAAGTGACTAAAGATAGACGAATAAAGCTCAGAGAACTTGCTGATATTGTTAAAATACACGAAAAACATGTTTGGAGTATTTTACATGATGAACTCCACATGAAAAAGCTATCCGCAAGAACGCTGCCGTGTTTATTGACTTTGCCCCAAAAAATTATCCGTTGGACCAATTCCGAGGAGCTTTTAGCGATTTATCAGCTTAATCCAATAGGATCTTGCGCCGATTCATAACTGTTGATGAAACATGGATCCATCACTACATCCCAGAATGCAAAGAACAGTCAAAACAATGGATAGAAGCTGGTAAAAGTGGTCCCAAGAAGGCGAAAACTGTTAAGTCAGCAGGAAAAGTAATGGCCACAGTATTTTGGGATGCAAGGGGTATAATATTTATTGATTATCTTGAGAAAGGAAAAACTATAAATAGTGAATATTACTGTACATTATTGGATCGGTTGAGTGAAGAAATCAAGATAAAACGACCGCATTTAGAAAAAAAGTTATTTTTCATCAAGATAATGCTCCTTCACACACTGCATTTTTAACTCAACATAAACTGGCCGAATTACTAGTTGAAATTGCTCCGCATCCATTAAATAGTCAAGATTTAGCTCCTTCTGATTATTTCTTGTTTCCAAATTTAAAAAAAATTCTCGGTGGCAAAAAATTTTCGTCCAATAGCGAGGTTATTGCTGAAACGGAGGCATATTTTGAAGGTCTTGAAAAATCTTATTTTTCGGATGCAATTAAAAAACTTGAAAAACGTTTGATGAGGTGTATTGAGTTTGAAGGAGATTATGTTGAAAAATAAATAATAATAATTCCAAAAAAACGGTTCTTTTTATGTTAGGCCAGTTACTTTTGCGGTCGCCCTCGTATATGTGACAGCGCATAGAGAAAGGGACCTAAGGGTAAAAAAACCAATTTTAATTTTTTTCTTTTTTTGATGTGGACAACATCTGAGCATCGAATGTGACTGATCCCATGCCCCAAAAGTGTTCCCTCCCAGAGATATGCGCGTTTTATGAAAGTGAAGTCGACGATTCTAAGCGCAAATAGAAAGGGACCTAATCTTTAAAATAGCTCTCCTGCACAAAACTGGTTTTTAACCTTAGGTCCCTTTCTATTTTGCGCATCACATATAGACATAAATTAGATTTCATGGCAACATGACAACGACGAGGAGTATATTTGTGCTAAGCTTTATCAAAACTAAAGGGATTATATGTTTGAGTAATTTCCATTAGGTATTACCCTGTTAAAATCGTATACTTGTTTTAAAACATTCGTACTTTGGTATGGATATGACACATAATTCCTCGAGCCTAAAAACAAATTTAAAAATTGTTTTCCAAGAAGTTCCAACTTTTTATTATATTTGTCTTTTTTTGACTAGATGATTTGTCTATTTTTTTGGACTTGTATGTTTTACATGGAACACTCAATTTTTATATGTGACAGCGCATAGAGAAAGAAACCATAGGGTAAAAAAATCAATTTTCATTTTTATTTTTTTTGATGTGGACAACATCTGAGCATCGAATGAGACCGATCACATGCCCCAAAAGTGTTCCCTACCAGAGATATGCACGTTTTATGAAATTGATGGTACACCAAAGATACACGTATTTAAATCTTTAAAATGGCTCTCCTAAACAAAACTGGTTTTTACCCTTAGGTCCCTTTCTATTTTGCGCGTCACATATATTTTGCTAACTGGCTCACGAAATCCGACGGTTAGAGGCAAACTTCATTTCGAGGTAGTAAATTTATTTTTTTTTCTTCCACACAATTAGAGGCACTTAATTACATACAGGGTGGGCGATGTAACATTTTAATTTGAATCGGCTGTAAGAAAAAAGGACTGATATTTTTTTTTTAAATTCCGGGTTTTATTGGAAAGGTTGAACTCTGTCATTTAATAATGGAACATAATATTATTTATACGACTACCACAACTGGCTCGGCAGTACTACATACGATCAACCCATTTTTTCAGTACATTTTCGATAGTTTCGGCTCGAATCTCTTCAATGTCAACTTCGATTTTATGTTTTAACTCTTCTATTGTCTTTGGATGCTTTGCGTAACATTTATCCTTAATGGTTCCCCACGGAAGATAATCCAAAGGGCTTAAATCACAGCTCCGTGGAGGCCAATTGACATCACAATTTCGGCTGATTATTCGATTTTAAAAAGAGTGCGTAAAATTTTTAAGGTTTCGTTGGCTGTGTGACATGTGGTCCATGTCACTCTCTTGAATTTTTTGAAACAAAAATTCGTTGAGCATGACTCGGTTTCCCTCACCGTTGGCGTTAACGGCGGCTCCTTGCTCATTTTCAAAGAAAAATGGCCCAATGATGCCGCCAGCCCAAAATCCACACCAAACAATAACTCGTTGTGGAGGAATTAACTTCTCAATAGTCTCGTGTGGGTTCCCTGAACCCCATATGCTGCAATTTTGCTTATTGACATGGCCACCGAGATGAAAATGTGCTTTAGCTGAAAACACGATTTTTCAGCACATTGGGCGAAGCGAAAACGCATCGGATAGTGTTCCATTATTAAATAACAAATTTCAACCTTTCCAAATCCAAAAATTTGAAGAAATTATAAGTACCTTTTTTGCCGTCAATTCAAATTTAAGATTTGAAATGGCCTGTTGGTTTAATATTTTTTCTCACTACAGTGCTGTCTGGGTAGAGTGAACTAATTTTTGCAAGGCGATTTCATAATACCCAGGTTGTTCACTAAATCAAGGCTGAGTTTTTTTGTAGTTAATTAACGAATTTATTTAATTTAAATGCATAAACATTTTATTTATTTATATGTAATATTGAAATTTAAATTTAAGACTGGAAAAAATTTGTGATAGTTGTTTGTTTCTTTCGTTTGTTTACCGATATTTGCACTGCTTGCTCGCGAAGGCAATGTAGAGCTTGTATATTCGCGAAATTTGTAGTATTTGCCTCAGCCCATTTGATACCCTTATCAAAAGCCTTAATGGCTTCAGCAGCTGATATCGGATTTGTATTTTCTGTTGTTTCGCGATTGTCTTCATCATCTGATAGTTCAAATGTGCCGACGACATCTTCCCCAGAATGTGGCTCTCTGTTTTCTATTGAATTCCAGTTTTCAATATCTTCTTCAGTATAATTGGTCTGAAAATCAACATAGGGACATACATACATACTACTGCATACAAGTTATAAAGCAATTTTCCTGCAAACTTACATCTGAATTCATGATCTGGAGTAAATTTTGGATTTGATGAACAGATTCGTATCGTTCAGCTAACAATTTTTGTCGAAGTGCACTCAACATCATGCTTTCTTCTTCATCACCGTTTGAAACGGGTTCAACTGCAGTGCCTTTCAAAACAGCCCGCCAACATTTTTCTATAACATCAGCTTTCAATTGATTCCATGCAAGCAATAAAAGCGACATTGCATCTTTCAATGTTAATGTTTTTAGAAACTCTGTGATGTTTTCCTTTCCAACAGCTAATGCAAGAAGATTTTTTCTGTAATTCAGCTTTGTTATACGGATCACGTTTTGATCCATTGGTTGGATCAAGGGTGTTACATTCGGCGGCATGAACATCACGAATATGGACGCATCACTTGTTCTTAACTGATCTATTGGAGGGTGACAGGGAGCATTATCCAACAAAAGAAGAGCTTTTTGTGGTAACCCCTTTAGCTGCAGAAATTGCTGAACCTGTAAAATACATATCCGTTAATTTATGTAATCCATAAAAACGTTGGTTCTAAGATTCTTACCTGTGGAACAAAGCATGTATGGAACCAGTCCTTAAAAATTACAGATGTCATCCAAGCATTCTTAGAATTTCGATAATCTACTGAAATTTTAAACGATTTAAAAGAACGCGGATTTTTCGCACGACCTATAACCAATGGCTTGATTTTATGATCTCCAGTTGCATTTGTGCATGCAAGAAAAGTAACTCTTGCTTTTTCCATTTTTCTGCCTGGAGCCACTTTTTCAGAGCTGGTCACATAACTTTTTTCTGGAAGTATTTTCCAAAATAAGCCGGTTTCATCTGCATTGTAGATTTGAGCACTACACAGCTGTAATTCACGAATTGCGTCATTTAATTTTTGTTTAAAAGGCTCAACAGCTTGTTGATCTGAAGACAGTTTCTCGCCGCACACTTTTAACAGTCGAATTCCATAGCGTGACTTAAAGCCTGCCAACCAGCCAGAACTGGCATTGAAGCCGCCTTCCTTCTCTTGAATGTCCCCATGTAATGCCTTTGCCTTTTCCTTGATGATATCGCCACTGACAGGAAAATTGTTTTGACGTTGTCTCACAAACCAGTTGTACAAAGCTTTTTCCATGCGTGGATACTCTCCTTTTTTAAGCGTCTTTCTTCTTTGAGTTCCAAATGTATAGTTACCAATAAGCTTCAATACTCCGATTTTATTTTTTTTTATGCCAGAAATTGTCGATTTTGCAACGCCTAACGATGTGCTAAGGAAGTAACACTAGCACCTTTTTCGATTTCTTTTATAATGTCGCTTTTTTGCTTTAAGGATAAATGCTTTCTTTTGTTCGAAACCATTTTTATGTATCAATTATATGTGTTACACCAATTACAAATCAACTTTGAGACGCGACCTCAATGAAACATGCGCGCAGACTTACCGAAATTCACACTTCATATAATACATATTTGTGCGAGCAACTTACTCTAAAAGAATCGTTATTTTACCGTTATTTTATGTTCTCTTTCATTTTTATACTCTTTTGTTATTGCTGATCTCTTTCGCCAAACCTAAAACTTACTATAAAGTATGTTCACTCTATTGAGGTTCATGACTGTTCGCTATACAGAGTAGTCAATGCAATCATTATGGTGTTCACTCTAACGCGGTGTTCATTGCATCGGGTGTTCACTTTACCCAGACAGCACTGTATTTTATATTTTATTAATTTTTGCCCATTTTCTCCCTATTTCATCATTATAATTTAATAATCGTATATCTTTTTTCATTTTCGGCCGATTTTCGCTCTGTTGTTTACTTATACGAGGGCGACCGCAAAAGTAACTGGCCTAACATAAAAAGAACCGTTTTTTTTTTTTGGAATTATTATTATTTATTTTTCAACATAATCTCCTTCCAACTCAATACACTTCATAAAACGTTTTTGAAGTTTTTTAATTCCATCCGAAAAATAAGATTTTTTAAGACCTTCAAAATATGCCTCAGTTTCAGCAATAACCTCGCTATTGGACGAACATTTTTTGCCACCGAGAAATTTTTTTAAATTTGAAAACAAGAAATAATCAGAATGAGCTAAATCTGGACTATATGGTGGATGCGGAGCAATTTCAAATCGTAATTCGGCCAGTTTTTGTTGAGTTAAAAATGCAGTGTGTGAACGAGCATTATCTAGATGAAAAATAACTTTTTTTTCTAAATGCGGTCGTTTTATCTTGATTTCTGCACTCAACCGATCCAATAATGCCCAATAATATTCACTATTTATAGTTTTTCCTTTCTCAAGATAATCAATAAATATTATACCCCTTGCATCCCAAAATACTGTGGCCATTACTTTTCCTGCTGACTTAACAGTTTTCGCCTTCTTGGGACCACTTTTACCAGCTTCTAACCATTGTTTTGACTGTTCTTTGCATTGTGGGATGTAGTGATGGATCCACGTTTCATCAACAGTTATGAATCGGCGCAAGAACTCTATTGGATTATGGTGATAAATCGCTAAAAGCTCCTCGGAATTGGTCCAACGGACGATTTTTTGGGGCAAAGTCAACAAACGCGGCAGCGTCCTTGCTGATAGCTTTTTCATGTGGAGTTCATCATGTAAAATACTCCAAACTTGTTTTTCGTGTATTTTAACAATATCAGCAAGTTCTCTGAGCTTTATTCGTCTATCTTTAGTCACTTCATTAAATAGTCTTCTAATGTTTTCAATAGTAGTAGCAGTTTTCGATCTTCCAGAGCGTTGTTCATCTTCCGTACTTGAAGGACCCATTTTAAATTGTTGAACCCAGGATTTCACGGTGGAGTATGATGGTGCATTATCACCATGAACAGAATCCAATTCATCTTTGATTAATTGTGGCGTATAACCTTTCATATAAAAGTGTTTAATTACCGCACGAAACTCTTTATTTTCCATTTTTCAAAAATAATAAAACTTGTTTACTTCAATCACCTGTAACTAAGAAAATAATCATTAAATATTTCGGAAATTTTGACAGATGGCTTATAAAAGATTGCTTTTAAAAAACAAAAAAAAAGTTGCTAGTAAAACAGAAAATGTGCCAGACCAGTTAGTTTTGCGGTCGCCCTCGTACCTCGTTATTTCGGCCCTTTCTTATCCCCATAAATTTTTGCTATACCATTATGTTGATTTCATATTGTTTTTTTCACATTTTAATAAAATACGCTTTTTGCCCCATTTCTATTTTTTGTATCCCCATTTCTATTTTCGATGACATCGTCATGATGAAATATTGTTTTTCTCACTTTCCGACATGTCGTCCGTCCCGGCCCTTTTTATTAATTTTTATCCACATTTGAATTTTTTTTACCATTTTTTTTTTGATTTTTTATGGTTTTTCTCAGATTTTAATATTTTACCCTTTTTGGACCCTCTTTTTATCCCCATTTCTATTTTTCATGTCATCCTGTAGATTTGATATGGTTTTGATCACATTTTGATGTATTCCCTGTTTCGTCCATTCCCCCCCCTCCCCCTCCCCCTCCCTTTAAAACCCCATTTTTATTTTCTATATTATCTATCTGATTTTATACATGTTTTCTCATTTCCCGTTGTTTCGCCTGTTTTGGCCCTTTTTATCCCGGCTTCTATTTAGCAAGTCATCCTGCTAGTTTAATATGGGGTTCCCCCTTTTTTATTTCCTCTGTTTTAATTTAATCTTTTTTTAATGCCGTTTTTCCCATTTCAAATTTATATTCCATCCTGCTGATTTAAAAAAGGGTTTTTCTAGTTTTATTCTGTTGCCTCCTTTTTATTCATTTTATTCCCCTTCTTCAATTGTCTACAATTTGTGATTACAAGGTACCTATTTATTCTTAAAGTTCCGCAATCGATTTTTAGGTTTTATAAAAACCATCAAAAATGCTTTCAAACTAATGGGGATACATTTAACCTGTTTTATCTCACAAATTGTATTCATCGCTGGATATGTTTTTACTTTGCGTTTCTGGCGTCTTTAACGACTTGTAATCCAAATTTTAAATTTTTACTTTAAATTTGAATATAAGTAAGTACAAATACAAATCCCCATTTTACCTATATTGACACTTTTTTGCTCCTAATTTGTCCGTTAAAATATCAATTTGGCAAAATCATTTCGCAAACACAATTCAAAACGGAAATACCCTTCGAATTTCACGTTTCTACGAGCTCTGAATGAGAAGGTGCGCAATTTATCCCTTTTTATGCCCTTATCTTCTAAGTTTTCAACATTTTTTTTTACTTCTAACTCAAATTATAGGGACGACTATTCCCCGAATTTTATGATTCTAACTCCTACAGTTTGGTCCTGGCATGGATTAATAACTCGTCAATGGACACTATATTTTTCCCGTTTTTAATGTACAATTTTTTTCTTATCGAGCGTCTACATACGGACCTACACCTACCCACCAAATTACACGATTCTAGCCGTTCAGATGTTTAGCCTGAGATAAAATTAGACACTCAGTAACACAACAATTTTATATGCATCCTTTTTTTGAGTATTTGCTTCTCGGTGTAGCGTGTGTATAATTCGGCCTGACCGAACTTATTAACGTTTTTACTTGTTTTATATTGATACAGTTTTATATGGTCTAGCTTGTATGTAATTTTTAGTATTACTCTCCTAATATTAATTCAATTCTGTTTTTATTTATTTTTCTGCTTCACAGTTTCTTCCATAATTTTCCAACAGACTTTCGGATTAGTGCCTTCTTCGTAGAGAAAATTTGAATGAAAATTTCCAGTTTTAAAGTTGTTGAAAACTTCTCGAAACTTCTCAGACGGCATTATTCCTGTAGTCTAAAAGCCACCAAAATGACTGCCGATACCACCACCAACGTGTCCGTTGCTCCCACGAAAATGTCTCCGCTCAGCTATCCTCGGCCACGAAAAGATGAAAGTGTGGCAGAAAAGCATCATGACGTTGAAATTAAAGACGTCTACCGCTGGCTGGAGGATCCCGATTCGGAGGAGACGCAACAGTATGTGGAGGAGCAAAATAAAATCAGCCAACCCTTCTTGGAGGGCTGCGAGGCGTGGCAAAAGATCAATGCGAAATTGACCAAGTTGTGGAACTACGAGAAATATGGTTGTCCCATGAAACATGGCCAGTACTACTACTTCTACAAAAACACCGGCTTGCAGAATCAGAGTGTCATGTACCAGCAGGATGCCCTGGATGGGGAGCCTCGTTTGTTCTTCGATCCCAACGCCTTGTCCAGTGATGGTACCATTGCTTTGGCCCAAAAGTCCTTCTCCGAAGATGGCAAATTCATGGCCTACGGCCTGAGTGCTAGTGGCTCCGATTGGATTAAGATTTACATACGCAATGTGGAGACTGGCAAAGATCTGGATGAGGTTTTGGAAAAAGTGAAATTCTCCGATATCTCTTGGACTAAAGACAACAAGGGTTTCTTCTATGGCCGTTATCCCAACCAGGAGGGTAAAACCGATGGGTCCGAGACTAAACAAAATGAAAACCAAAAGTTGTACTACCATTACCTTGGTCAGCCGCAGGAGAAGGATGTACTGATTGCCGAGTTTCCCGAAGAACCCAACTGGCGCATTCAGTCGGCTGTGTCCGATTGCGGCAAGTATCTCATACTGCCCATTGTTAAGGATTGCCGTGATAATATCGTGTACTATGCCGATTTGGAACAGGGCGCCGCCATAACATCCAAACTGAAAATTAAGAAAATCATTGAAAAGTTCGAGTCCGATTATGATTATATCACAAATACCGGCTCCAAAGTGTACTTCCGTACCAATAAAGATGCTTCCAATTATCGCGTGATTATGATAGACTTTGAAAATCCCGCCCAGGAGAACTGGCAGACTCTCATACCCGAGCACGCATCCGATGTCCTTGATTGGGTGCATTGTGTCAACGATGACAAGCTGGTACTGGGCTACATTCAAGATGTGAAGAGTGTGCTTCAGGTGAATTCCTTGCAGAACGGCGAACTGATACATAAATTCGAATTGGACATTGGTACCGTTGTGGCCTTATCTGGTAAAAAGGAGGAATCCGAGCTATTCTATAACTTCTCCTCATTCCTGACACCGGGAACCATCTATCACTACGACTTCAAGTGGAATAATTTCACTCCCAAAGTTCTGCGAGAAATCAAACTCAACTTGGACGGATTTTCGCCTGCCAACTACAAAGTGGAGCAAGTCTTCTACACCAGCAAAGATTCCACGAAAATTCCCATGTTCATAGTGTACAAAGACTCAGGGTCTGAGGTGAAAACTCCACGCCCTTGCTTTTTGTATGGCTATGGCGGCTTCAACATCAGCATGCAACCCTCTTTCGGCATTACGGGTCTAATGTTCATCGATACGTTCGATGGCGTTATCGCCTATCCCAATCTGCGCGGTGGTGGCGAATATGGCGAGAAATGGCACAACGCCGGCCGCTTGTTAAACAAGCAAAATGTATTCGATGACTTTCAGACAGCGGCCGAATATTTGGTGGCCAACAACTATACCACCAAAGATCGCCTGGTCATTCAGGGCGGTTCGAACGGTGGCCTCTTGGTGGGTGCCTGCATTAACCAGCGTCCCGATTTGTTTGGTGCCGCCGTTGCTCAGGTGGGTGTCATGGATATGTTGCGTTTCCACAAGTTCACCATTGGTCATGCATGGTGCTCTGACTACGGCAATCCCGATGAGAAGGAGCATTTCGATAATCTGATTAAGTATTCGCCGCTACACAATGTTCATACCCCGAAAACACCAAAGGAAGAGTATCCATCCACTTTGGTGCTCACAGCCGATCATGATGACCGCGTGAGTCCATTGCATTCGCTCAAGTTCATTGCCGCTCTCCAGGAGGCTGTGCGCAATTCGGAACATCAAAATAATCCGATATTGTTGCGTGTCTACAGCAAGGCTGGTCATGGTGCCGGAAAGCCCACCTCCAAACGCATTGAGGAGGCCACCGATGTGCTGACATTTATGCTGCGTAGTCTCAATATTGACAAGGTCAATTTATAAGCTTGCCAACGACAATAACAACAATAATCTTTCAATCAATCATTACAATCTGTATCTCAAAATGTACATTTTTCTTCTTCTAAATATTATTAACAAATTGTATTGTATTATTAAATTAAAATTTAATCAACATCAGCTTTTTATATTAACAAATTAACGAGTATTTCAATAAAACAAAAATAAAATAAATAAATCGGAAGATCAGAGAGAAAATGTGTGTTTGCAATGACGATCGACGTTTAAGGTGAAGGGGACCGATTTTTGGGATCGTATAGGTCTGAGGATAGTCGCAAATTTTTCTATAAAAACTGTTATGCTAAGCTCATAGACAGATTTGAGATAAAAAATTACCACTTTTAATAGAAATATGTGCTTTATCTAGAAAAAAAGCTTGAGATAATACCAAAGAGCCGATTCGAACTTGGAAGATCTGTGCAACTTGTGTTTCTGGAATAGCAAGTGTTCCAACCGAAATAGTTCAAAATAGGTGGAAAGCATTCCAAACTATGTGAAAGAGTATGTTTTAAAAAAATGATTATCAATGGACAAAATTACAAATAAAAATGTTTAGTTAGAATTAATGAATTGAATTTGAAAGAAAAAAATTTAGTACCTTCCACTTTTTAAAGCATTAATAATTTTTCTCACTGAATTTAATTGTTTTTAATCTTTATTATACGAGTATATTATTTTAATACCCATTAAGTAAAATAATACGAATGAATTTGATTCATTATACGAGGGCTGCTATATATATTTCTGGCCTAATAATGAAAAATCGAAAATTTATCATCAAAAATGGTTTTATTGTTTTTCAAAGTATTCTCAGCATGATTTATACACTTTGGCATGCGCTCAAACCAATTGTCGAAGCACTTTTTCCACTCCGATTGAGACACCTCCAAAACATGGTTTTTGAACGCTTCAACAGCATCTACTGGCGACGAAAGTCGTTGACCAGTCATTTTTTTCTTGATGTGCGGGAATAAAAAGAAGTCATTTGGTGCCAAGTCAGGGCTGTACGGCGGATGACCCATCAATTCGACGTTTTGGCCGGTCAAAAAGGCGCTGGTTTGAGCCGATGTGTGAGAGCTCGCATTGTCATGGCACAATGATTCGACTTCTCTTGTTCGTTTTTCGAATTTATCCAAAGACTTCAGGCAAACAAATTGTTGTGTACCACTTAGAATTGACCGCCCTACGTTGCTCAAGCGGAACAGTCGACACATGACCAGTTTTGCGAAGAAACAGGCGACCATTTGCTTTGAAATGCTTCTTAAACGAACAACTTTCGTTTTCGATTTGGCTCGTCTTCGACCCTCACGACCGATTGCTGTTTTTGTCGGATCCATGATTCGTCACCTGTGACGATCTTATAAACGTTTTTTGAAGCACCGCGATCGTATTTTTTCAAAATTTATGTGAACCAATCGACACGAACCTTTTTTGAGCGATTGTCAAATTGTGCGGGATCCAACGAGAACAAACCTATTTTACTGCCAGGTGTTCATGCAATATCGATTGTATGCTGGCTATCTCACGGTATGTCACATGACGATTTTGCATTATCAGTGCACTCACGGCATCAATGCTCTCTGGCCCGTCGGCCGTTTTTGGACGACCTTCGTCTTTCAGCAAGCTTCGGCCACGATTGAATTCATTAAACCAGTTTTTCACAGTGCTATAGGATGGTGCTTCATCGCCATACAAAGATTTAAGTTCATCGATGCACTCTTGTCGTGATAATCCACGTCGAAAGTTGTGAAAAATTATCGCACGAAAATGTTCACGAGTTAATTCCATCTATTTGCCAAATTGATTTTTTCAAGTCACTGTAAACAGCTAAAATGATGGGAGTACGTCAAAACGTTCTGAGTACGTTTATGCTAAAAAATGTCAAACTTTCAAATTGAAATGTCAGATGGCGCCAGGCAACACTTAGCCAGAAATATATATAGCAACCTTCATATTTTAATAACTATTAAGTAAAATAATGAATTTGACTCATTATGGATCTTCTTATGTGTTTTGTAGTTCAAGGTTAATATCATGTTAGCTAAGGCTGTTATTCGAAGCCCCGTAGACCTTTAGTCGAGACCAATATCTTACATATAATAGCTTTTATTTGGTATCAATATACCTATTTTCAAGTGGACTTAATTTTCGCCCCCAATAGAATATTAAACCATGTATCCTTTGTTGAAGGGGATGCTTTTGAGACCACAAGGCTCGTACCTAAAATGTATGTAGATAAATGATAAAAGTAAGTGCATGTTTAAATAAGTGACTGTTTTGTAGTACTCATATCGAGCCATAAGCGCTAACCTATCGTAAGTCAAATTTTTGGAAAAAAAATTTTATTGCTGAAAAATAATCGTTAGGACAAGCCTCATCGTTTTGTATTTTTAAAATGACAAAATTGTTAGTAAAACATCAAAAAAAAGCTTTTGCATTTTATCGTAAATGATTGTTTAAATTTTATTGTGTAGCAATTTTATCGTAAGTCACACATCAAATTGCTGCAGCAATCGCAAATGTGTTCAGATTTTTTTTTTGTTTTTTGATACAGTTATATGAGTAGGTAGAAATCTTCAATTTTTGCATTAAAACATTTGCATTTTTAATAAAGTTGTTTGAAATAAATAATAAAAACCGTCTCCTGTAAAATTTGCATTTTTTCACTTACGATAGGTTAGCGCTTATGGCTCGATATGTCCATGTTCGAAAGGACCTATTTTATCGGCGCCCTATGGCATTTACACCAAAGGGTCAATGCCACCAAATTACCCATATGTTCAAAGTTTGAAGGGTCCCAGCTAGAACTGGCCAAGTCCCAGAGTGTTTCTGAATAAATACCTATATGTCCCCAAATATTAGGGAAGGGCTAACTACGACCATATGCGAGACGTTTAATATTTAATGACTACAGCATGAAGGCATAGTTAACTATACTGTCACTCTAGAGGGAATTATCATTTTGTACCAAAAAAAATGTCTTACCAAAAAAACACTTTGGACCCTACATATGTTTTGACTTTTTGTTTTGACATATTACATCCAATATTGATACAATTTGGCACTTATTTGTTTTTTTGGCCAAGGAAGGACGCTATTGAAATTAAAGAAAATCGGTTCAGATTTATATATATCTCCCACACATATGTTTATCCGATTTAGTGTTTAAGCTCTTAAAGCCACACATTAGCCCAATATGCATGAAACTTGGCTGATGTAAGTTCCATGTGTCAAGGACGGACGCTGTTAAAATTGGAGAAAATCGGGTCAGATTTTGATAAAGCTCCCACATATGAGTTCAACTCGTTTTACCAAATACAATTAGTTTTAAAATCTGGGTATATTTAGAGGGGAGTGCAAAAACCTATTTTCGGTTGGCTTTTCGGATCATCCAGAAGTACAGAGTATACTCGTAATATAGTCGGCCACGTACGACTTCAACTATTTTTTTTGTAAGTTTATTCTTGAAATAATTCTGATGATAAGACCTAAGACCACAATTACAAGGTTAACTTGGTGACAAATAATTTTATTCCTAGACACGGTCCAAGATTTAGATTTTTTAAGTTTTTTCTTGCAACATTTCTCATCTAATGTTGCTACTACGGTTGCTATATATATTTCTGGCCAAGGCAACACTAAGTGTTGCCTGGAGCCATCCGACATTTTCATTAAAAAGTTTGACATTTTTTTAGCATAAACGTACTCAGAACGTTTTAACGTACGACCATCATTGAAAAAATCAATTTGGCAAAAAAATGGAATCAACTCGTGAACATTTTCGTGCGATCATTTTTTACAAGTTGTGAAAAATGTGCAGAAGTGCATCGATGAACTTAAATCTTTGTATGGCGATGAAGCACCATCCTGTAGCACTGTGAAAAACTGGTATAATGAATTCAATTGTGGCCGACTCTCGCTCAAAGACGAATGTCGTCCGAAAAGGGCCGTTGTGCCAGAGAACATTGATGCCGTGCGTGAACTACAAGATCGTGAGATAGAGGCATCCATGGGCATTTTTTCCACCAGCATACATTCGATATTGCATGCACACCAGGCCGTAAAAAAGGTTTATTCCCGTTGGATCCCGCACAATTTGACAATCGCTCAAAAAAAGGCTCGTGTCGGCTGGTGCAAAGAAATTTTACAAAAATACGATCGCGGTGCTTTTAAAGACGTTTATAAGATCGTCACAGGTGACGAATCATGGACCTATGCGTATGAGCCCGAAACAAAACAGCAATCGACCGCGTGGGTCTTCGAAGGCGAGGCAAATCTAACGAAAGTTGTTCGTGGAAGAAGCACTTCAAAGCAAATGGTCTCCTGTTTCTTCGGCCAAACTGGTGATGTGGCGACTGTTCCGCTTGAGGAACGTGTGACGGTCAATTCTGAGTGGTACACTTCAATTGGTTTGCCTAAAGTCTTCGGAGAAATTCGAAAAACGAACAAGAGAAGACGAACAATGAACAATGACCGTGACAATTCGAGCTCTCACACATCGGCCAGAGCCTTTTTGACCGGCCAAAACGTCGAATTGATGGGTCATCCGCCGTACAGCCCTGACTTGGCACCCAATGACTTCTATTTATTCCCGCACATCAAGAAAAAATGCGTGGTCAACGGCTTTCGTCGCCAGAAGATGCTGTTGAAGCGTTCAAAAACCATGTTTTGGAGGTTTCTTAATCGGAGTGGAAAAAGTGCTTCGACAATTGGTTTGAGCGCATGCAAAAGTGAATAAATCATGCTGGAGAATACTTTGAAAAACAATAAAGCCATTTTCGCATTTTCATTATAAGGCCAAAAATATATATAACAACCCTCGTATTACGTACTTTTGAAGTACAAAAAAGATGAACTGTTTTTGTATGTTTTTATATAGAGTCCAAAAATAGATTAACGTGTAATTTTCAATGTCTAAATGTATTTTAGTTAAAATTATTCTTTACACCGTTGCATACATAAACTTGTGAATACACGCATACATACATAATTAATTAATATTTATTTAATTCCCAATTTAAATAAAAATGACAATCAAAATGATTTAGCATGAAGAGTATAATCGCATGTGGTTTTAATGGCAAACAATAATAAATAAACAAATAAACAAAAAAAATATATTCAAGGTTAAACAAAAAACAGATCTAAACAATTCCTAGTATATACGAGTATGCATATGTTTATGTACATATATGGAACACACACATATGCATGGGTACATACGATTTAAGTACGAGAACATATAAAATATAATCATAAGCGTTTACATAGGACATACGAGTACACGCTGGCAAAACAATGTGTTAAATTAAACAATATTACACAATTTTATTGGCTAACAATAAATTCATGATTTTTACAACTCAAAAGATGGACTGTAAAGTTGTCCAAAAATCGGCTACGGATTTGCAAATAATTATTATACTGGTTGGTGCACCAATAGTGCTACAATAAGAAATTCAAATAACTTTTTTTTAATCAATTTATTTTAGTTACATTTTTTTGTAAAGAAAATTCAACTTAATTAACTTTGACTAATATTTATTCATTGCGGCCTACATGGTTGAAGTTGGGGGCAGCGGAAAGTGGAACTTCTGGATATTAATTTGTGTGGAAATTTTCGTTGGAGCTTTGCCATAACTGGTTTGGCTATATCTGCAAGTATAAGCCATCATGTATTATCCGTTGTAATGGCCGTCTGCTAACTGCAATTTGCGCCGGTATGTTTCAAGGCGAAACGCTTGGATTTGCCTGAATTGCCGATGCTACAGCCGCCATGCACGCAGAAAAAATGTATGGTTGGGGTGACAATATTCGAAGAGGATCATACTATTGTTGGGTATATGGTTGTGACACAACAATATTATGATCCTCACAATAATAGTATGATTCACAAATAACCATACTATGATCCCCACAACCATAGTATGATTCACACTCAACCATACTATGATCTCCACAACCATACTATGATCCTTACAACATTAGTAAGATTCACACTCGACCATACTATTATCTTCACAACCATATTATGATCCTCACAACCATAGTATGTTTCTCATACAATCATAGTATGATCCTCACAACCATAGTATGATTCACACGCAACCATACTATGATCCCCACAACCATAGTATGATTCACACTCAACCATAATATGATCCCCAAAATTATATTTAAGGATTGGTTATTGTTGTTATTCAAAAATAGAGATTTTTATTAAGTATTTTATTTTAAATTGCATTACTATTAGTTCATAGCCAGATTTGATGCCATGTTTTTATTAAACATTTCAAAGGTCAAAAATACTTTAAGTTGCCAGCAGGGGTGAATGCGACTTCACCATCCGTAGACACCAAGTAACGAATGTGATAAAACCATGATCAATGGCTATATACTTAAGTGCAGGCAGATTTTAAATAAACGAGAACCAGTCGTTATTCGAGTATTTCACCGAACAAAGTAAACACAATAAAAATCCCTCGAACTACCTTCCGATTGCTGTTTTTTTTTTAATGGACAGCAACCATTCACTGTATCGTGTGTATGTGTTTTTTTATGTATATCAAAAAACATACACACATACATGTATGCTCTATAAAACCTTTTTTTGTTATGTTCATAGTCACAACCATACTGTATGATTGTCGTAATCAAATTATTGTTAACGTAAATTTTAAACAACAATACTTTTGTTGCACCAACCATGTTTATATGGTTGCTACAACCATATTTTTATTTATAAAATTGGCATTAAAACTATTGTTACATTTTAACAATAGCAATATTGTCGCAATCATACTATTGTCAAAATGAAATTCAAAAAACAATACTATGGTTGCGACAAACATGCTTTTATTGTAGATAACATATTATTGTTGCGGTGACCATAGTGTAACCATATATTTTCTCTGCGTGTGGTGTCTCGAACCCGAACATAGAGACATCGATGGTATGGTCGTCGTGCGATGCTTCCAGGCGATTCATCTACTCAGGGGGAGTTCCGCCAAACTGCCGCCTAAATTCCCTTTGGACGGGAATGCAGGACTGCAAGGCATGGTACTCCTGCATTATCCAAATCCTTTTCTTTTCTAAATACTTACGAGTACCTTCAAAATAAAATGAAGAATAAGCCGATTGCTCGCTCAAAAAAGTAATAATAGGCCAGGCCGAAACATCTATACTCTCCAAAATGCATAGCGTTCCAGTATGGCGTTGGCTGTATTGGGGGAAATGGTTATTGGTGATTGATCCATGTTTGACGGAACCTCGAAACCCATTGGGTCAGGTCTAGAGTTTCCGGGAGTCATGCTAGGCATCAAAAATGTATGCCCTAAAAATGCGTTTAAGCGCTAGATATGTTTATAAACGCGAAAAATAAGCTTACAAATTTTAAAAATATGCAGAAAAGATAGAAAATTTAAGCAGATAATCGAATAATATTCACAAAAATATAAAAAAAAAACTATTTTTTGATATTTATTAATAATGTAAAGGTTTTAGTAATTAGTATAGAATGAGCTTAGATTATTTCAGTCTCATTGAAAACTTAATAAGGAAGCAAGCTTAATAAGTAAGAAAACGTTTGTTTAGCTCGTTTGTTTTATTTCGGTCTGTTGCTCTTACACATTGAACAGGGATTTAACCGGCTCAAGACCTTTTGCTTCTATATTTAAATAGAAGACAAGTTGTTAACAAAATGGCAAAGTGACATTGATTTTCGTGGCTGCACACGTTGTAAAAGAAATCTATTGATGGCTCTCGATGTGGAGTCTCTTTAGAGGTGGCAAGAGTGAGTTGTATTTTCGTGGGCAATTGTGTGAAGAAAACTTTAAATGTAAGGTTTACAACAGTAGTTCTCATTCGTTTGGGGAGAGCCTGGCCTTATAGAGTTCGGTTTTACTTTCAACAATTGCAGCAAGGCTTTCTGAAAAGGGTTGTCACGGACCCGAAATCATGATAATAGTAGTGTGCAGCCACGAAAATCAATGTCACTTGGCCATTTTGTTAAAAACTTGTCTTCAATTTAAATATAAGAAAACTTAATAAGTTATTTTTAAATAAATTGTCCACATTGTGAATAATACTTAGTAGGGACATAAATACTGTTACAACATTGAACACACCCATTTCAATAGTAGAACTGAACATACCCCGTTAATGTCATATGGGTTTTGAAAGCTAACCTCAATAGCGTCAGTCTGTAACGGCATTTTAAAATTGTTTCAACTTTCATCATGGAGTGGTCAGATAATGAGAACCGTATCGCTGTAGTAGCGCTTTTCAAGTGTGAAATGAAAAAAAACGATATTTTCAAAACGCCACGGCCACTAGGGATTAGCCGCATGTTCGTCTACCGATACATAAAACTGTCTGAGGAGACTGGAGATGTAAAAGACCGCCAGCGGTCGGGCCGCCCACGCTCTGTTCGAACACCGCATGTCATCAAAGCCGTTAAGTCAAGAATTCACAGAAATCCGCTCCGAAAACAGAAAGTCATGGCCGGTGAGATGAATATCACGCAAAAGTCCATGAATTGAATCATTAAAAAAGACTTGGGGCTTTCAAACGACGTTCCGGACATTTATTGACTGCAGCTTTAAAAAAAAAAAACAGAGTAAAAAAATGCAAACGTCTTTTGGTTTAGCACGCTGATAACTTGCACAGAAAAATTTTGTTCACCGATGAAAAAATTTGTACCGTTTAGGAAAAAATTTAATAAGCAAAATTATAGAGTGTATGCGCGGTCATCTAGGGAAGCATCTGAACTGATCCCAAGGGTGGAAAATGGTCATCACCCAGCTTCAGTCATGGTTTGGTAGGGTGTCTCCTACGATGGGGTCACTGACCTGCATTTCTGCGAACAAGGAGTCAAAACATCGGCCAAAGTTTACCAAGAAACCGTTTTGGAAGCTCTTGTGAAACCTCTTAACAATTCCCTGTTCCAAAACCAGCCATGGACTTTTCAGCAAGATTCTGCGCCGGCCCATAAGGCTAAAACGTCCCAGGCCTGGCTTCAAAACAATTTGCCAGCGTTCATTTCCTCTGAAGAATGACCCTCAGGCAGTCCAGATTTGAACCCATTGGATTACAAATTGTGGACGGTTTAAGAGGACAAGGTTTGTCACAAAAGATACCCCAACATTGGATCTCTTAAGACTGCTTTGGTTCAGCTGTGGCCAATTTTCCAATGGACGAGATTCGTGCAGCTATTGACGATTGGTCAGCGCGACTTAAGGCATGTGTAAAGGCAAAAAAAGGACATTTCGAATAAGTAGATTATTTTTGGATACAATATACATCAATAAATATATTAAAAAATATTTGGTTCAAAAACATTCAGTACTTTTTATTTTTCAGCATAAAACGTGTGTAGCAGTATTTATGTCCCTTCTAAGTACATACAACACTGAGAAAAAAAGAGCTAATTTATTTTTTTAAGGAAGCAAGCTTGTCTTAATTTGTTCTACTTTCTGCACAAACTTATATGGAGAACATCTGAAATTTGCACATTCGTCTGACAATTCAGAATTGTTGCCAGTAACGCCAAAAATGTTGACATCATTTATTTTCGTTGCTTTTGGATAAACCCCTTCTTGTCCTTTAAACGGGAATTGGGACTTATTTTATTGTTATATTTTTTTGCACATTGAACAGGGATTAAACCGGCTCAAGACCTCTTGCTTCTATATTTAAATAGAAGACAAGTTTTTAACAAAATGGCAAAGTGACATTGATTTTTTGTTTAAGTTTTGTTATTATTATTGAAGTATTTTTTTAGGTGGAACACATTTTGCATTTCTAAAGTATGCATAGAAGATGGCTTTTGAGTCAAATATGCAAAAAAAACCTAAAATTTAAACGAAATATGCACAAAATATGCATTTCTTACCTAATAATGCAATAAATTAATTTTCGGTAAAATATGAAATAATATGCACTAACACATCAAAGGCATTTTATTGCTTGATTTGCAAAGATATAAACTCAAAATTACTTTTAGACTTACGACAACAAATATGCATTGGCATAGAATTCTGATCCCTAGTCACGACACTTCCAAGTGAAATTCAATGGAAAAGTCTTGTGGTTTTAAAAATTCTATTAAAAAAAGCTCTTATTGATTATGAACTAATTGAGCTTTGGATTAAAGATACTGTTATCATACAGATCTATTAATTTTTTTAAAACAAATTATATTACTGTGGAAGCGCTTTGCCGACGAATTAAGAACTTTTAGCACCGGATGCAATATAACCAACTTCATTTCAACAAATTTCTCACATTGATACACCTTTTGGTGAACAAGTTTTAGAATCTTTACAGAAAAGGCAAGCCACTTTATACGTTACTAAAGAATCTTTAAGATCCAACAATATTTAATCGCAATGATAGAAATTTATTGTAAAACGCTTCAAACAAGTTGTACTGGTTCGTGCACACGGCTAAAATTTACTCTACAATTTTAAAGAAGACGGCGGTGTCGCCGAATCTGCGAAATTAAAGGATATTTTTATTAGTGACATTACTACAAATAGATCATTTGAGTATATTATAAGTGATGCCAAGATTATGAAAATCATAATGTTGCAAAGAACAAAAATCTGTTACCTTATAATTTAATTATAAAGGTCTAGGAAGGGAATCTAGTCATGTCCGTCTGTCAGTGGAAAGAAAAGTACCGATCGCACTGTTGAAGCTAGGCGGCTGATTGAGTGTCGAAAATAAAAATCTCATTCCGGATTTGATGTCCAAACCCGACAGACGGTTTCTCAAAATAGGCAAACCCGAAAACCCGGTTTTTTTTTGGTGGAGTGTACACACGTGGAAAAAAGTATGGTTGGGGTGACAATATTCGAAGAGGATCATACTATTGTTGGGTATATGGTTGTGGCACAACAATATTATGATCCTCACAACAATAGTATGATTCACACATAACCATACTATGATCCCCACAACCATAATATGATTCACACTCAATCATACTATGGCCTCCACAACAATAGTATGATTCACACTCAACCATATTATGATCTTCACAACAAAAGTATGATTCACACTCAACCATACTATTACCGCCACAACCATATTATGATCCTCACAACCATAGTATTTTTCTTATACAACCATAGTATGATACTCACAACCGTAGAATGATTCACACACAACCATGCTATTATCCGTACAACCATAGTATGTTTCAATCAACCATACTATGATCCCCAAAATTATTTTTTAGGATTGGGTGTTGTTATTCAAAAATAGATTTTTGTCAAGCAAGTTATTTTAAATTTCATTACAATTAGTTCATAGCCAGATTTGAGGCCATGTTTTTATTGAACATTTCATTCAAGAAACAAAAATATATATTCCAACGGCAAAAATATATATTCCAATGCTACTTCACCATCCGTAGACCGCAAGAAACGAATGTGATTAAACCATGATCAATGGCTATATACTTATACTTGAGTGCTGGCAGATTTTAAACGACAGCCAGTCGGTATTAGAGTATTTCACCGCACAAAGTTAATTAACACAATAAAACTCCCTAGAAATACCATCCGATTGTTGTTGTGTTTTTTAATGGACAACAATCATGCACTTTATCGTGTGTATGTGTTTTTTGGTATATAAAAAAAACATACGCAAACACATACATGTATGCTCTAAAAAACCAGTTTTGTTATGTTCATAGTCGTAACCATACTGTATGATTGCCGTAATCATATTATTGATAACGTAAATTTTAAACAACAATACTTTTGTTGCGCCAATCATGTTTATATGGTTCCTACAACCATATTTTAATTTCTAAATTTGGCAATAATACTATTGTTACATTTCAACAATATTAATATTGCCGCAATCATACTTTTGTCAAAATGAAATTCAAAAAACAATACTATGGTTGCGACGAACATGTTTTTAATGTAGAGAACATATTATTGCTGCGGTGACCATAGTTTAACCATATCTTTTCTCCGCGTGCAGTTTTCATTTTTGTTGCTGTTGAGTGTAAAATCAATGAAAATTCCACGTACGAAATACGTAAGGTTTTGGACTAGACCATACGCTAAGGGTACTGATGAACTCAGTTGTCGTAAAAAGCATTGTAAGACAATTATATTGCCAGACATCTGGCAATGCGGTTGTAAGATTTTCATTGTCAGCACATTGTCTGATCTGACGACATTGTTTGATCTGACTACCGTCTGTACATAGCTTTAACTATTGAGGTTTTGCTATCCAGTCATAGTTATCAGGGCTTAACTAAAAACACCACTAATATTTGTATTATACATTTTAGTTGTATTGAATGTCGCATCCCTTAATAAATTTCGATTACATAGTACTTTGTGAAAATCTTGTCTTATATTGACAGCATGAATAAACGTTAAGAATATTTTTATATTCAACTTCTTCAAAGGCTTTTTCTTCAATGGAATCATATTTAAAATATGTGACAGCGCATAGAGAAAGGGACCTAAGGGTAAAAAAATCAATTTTAATTTTTTTCTTCTTTTTTTTGATGTGGACAACATCTGAGCATCGAATGAGACCGATCCCATGCCCCAAAAGTGTTTCCTCCCAGAGATATGCGAGTTTTATGAAAGTGAAGTCGACGATTCTACACCAAAGATACACGTATTTAAATCTTTAAAATGGCTCTCCTGAACAAAACTGGTTTTTACCCTTTCGATTTTGCGCGTCACATATGTTTTCCATTTCCATTCCTATTTCTCCTAAAAAAGCCGAAAATTGTACATTACTGACAAACCAAACTCCTATTTCTGCAAGTTACAGTACGTACTTAATATCACTTATTTTTACTTTCTTCTAAAGGATATTAAAGGAAAATAGACTTTTAATAAATTCTCATAGTAAAATTCTTGATTTCCAGGAATTTTACTCGGGGATCCTGTGATTATTTTCCCCCGATTCCACATGTAATTTTATGGTGGTGTAACATGCAGAACTGCACATTGAAAATCAGCAATTGTACACAACATTTTTTCCATGTGTAGACAGGTCGGTACATACAATACATATGGCATATATCAGAATACTTGATAAATTATTATACATGTGGACGGACGTGTATGTGAACATAAGATTGGGTCACGTTTCTTGCAACGTCAACATAACGTCATGTGGTTTGTTTCTTACAAATTCACTTTAATTTTTAATGTATTTTTAAAAAAAATGTATATCTCTTCAAGAGAGTTTTATAAAGGATTTTTTAATAGTTGTGTTTTAGGTAAAGCCTCGTTAAATAAGACTGGATAGCAAAGCCCCAATATTTAGACTTTTGTTAAAAAAAGAGCCAATTTTGATCCACAGGTTTTGAGCCTAACCTACTTGTGTGGTAATTACGTTTACTAACCAACATAATACGGGTACCCAGTTCATAAATTTAAGACAGTGACTATTTATTTAACTAAGACCAGTTTTAGTTCATAGAAGCATCCGTTCCAAAATTTAGTCCGGTTTTTTTGAAGTCAACCCAAATGAATTTTTTTTATTGACATATTTTGTTAATGTAGTATTTGCTTTTATTTATTTTAGAAATTCTGTATTCCAGAATGGTGGAACGTTTTTGAAACCACCTGTGACCCGGCCTATGAAAAGGCTTATGACTCAAAAAAAATTTTCCACTTTTTTTTGGTTTCGATAGTTTTTGAGACGTGGTGAAAACTAGAAAGTCCTAACTTGCTTAGAAGTGTATTAAAATTATGTAGAGAAAGAAGAGCACAAATCAAAGAAAAACAGAATTTTATTGAAAATCCAGAATCAAGATAATAAATGAAATTGAAAAATTTAAAAACAGGATTGAACGCTGCCACCTTTTCATAGGCCGGGTCACACCGGGTGTTTGCCAATTTTAGTTGGTTAAGCCAAAGTTAGATACACAAAAAGAACTTCTTCTTGTTAAGGGTCCTTTGAATATTAGATATTCGCAGATGGTTGAGAGTCGAAGAGATTTTAAACATCCTGTGTTATGCGACCCACTCTAAGGTATATGCATATACATCTTTGTAGCCAAACACAAATTGTAAACAAACTGAAAACAAATGTTTATTTCAACTCAAACACAACATGACCCATTAAAAACTGCTGGAAATATTCAAAAGAAATTCTCCATATTCAAGCATATACGAAAAATGATTATTTTTTTGTGCAACGTTCGTTTTGGAGGGTGTGGTGCTGCCAATGCCAAAAATATAATGTCTGTACGCAACCTACGCCCTTCAAATGTACTAAAATCAAGATATTTTACATACTCTGAAATTGATTTCAAAGGACAACTCCAGGTTTGTTTTGCCTGGTTTAAAATGAACCTTCTAATCCTGTAAGCGTTTAAATCTACTCTCCAACATAGGGTAACACGACGAGGTCTGTTCAATAGAAAAGGTGAATTTTGAACTTTTACGGGCTACGTTCATTCGTTTAGTGTTTTTTATGCTGGCCCTCTTGTCTCGAACATATTTTCTTAGTTGACTTAGTTTGTTTGTGAAAGGCATAACAGTTAGACGAGTTTTGCTTGTTCGGCGATTTTCTTCTTTGGAAAAAAATGGATTAAAGAATTTCCATCAAATTTTGTGAAAAAAATGGATTTAAGTGCTCAAAAGCACTTAAAATGTTGATATTGTTATATGGGGATTGTACTCTGTGGCAGAAGAGTGTTTAAAAGTGGTACAGGCATTTCAAAGAAGGTCGAGAAGATGCGAATGACGACACTCGTCCTGGAAGATCATCACATCTAAAACCGATCAAAATATTGAGAAAGTCTAGAAAATTGATATGGAGAATCGTCGAAGCACTAGTAGAGAAGTTGCAGATGATGTCGGCATATTGGTTGGCTCATGGCCATACAATTTTTTTTTAAATTATGGGCTTCAAGCATGTGGCAGCAAAGTTTATTCACAAATAACTGTCGCTTGTTCGTAATTTAAGAAGAATTACTGTAATCATGCCTCAGCCACCGTTTTTACCTGATTTGGCACCCTGTGACTATATCCTGTTGTCAAAATTGAAGAGACCCATAAAAGAACAGCGTTTTGCGACGATTGAGGAGTTAAAGGCCAAATCGTTGAAAGCTTAAAGTCATACCAAAAAGTGTCGGGATTGCTTCGAGGACTGGCGTAAGTGTATTACGAGTATATCTGAAGGGGAACACTTTGAAGGTGACAAAATGGAAAATAATTTGAGAAAACTAAAATTTTGCCTTTTCTATTGAGCAGACCTCGTATATAAAGTTTGTCATTCCGCTGAACATCTCGAAATACTTATCTACAACCCTATAAAGTAATATTTATATATTTTATTGATCGTCGTAAAATTCTAAAACGATCTAGCCAAGTCTTTCTGTCCCTATACATGCTAATAGCATGTCTAAATGAAAAGAGTTAGTTACATGTCTAGTAGTTGTAGAACGATTGGTATTGATATTTTACCAAATCGCGCAAACGGGGACATTGTTCTCCTTTGAGGGACTAAACAAATTCAGCACCAGTTTTTTTGACATTTGCGCTAAAACGCTGAAACAGTGAAATACTTTCACAAATACAAAGTGATGGCTAAATTTAAGATTTGGGTACATTTGAGACTCGACAAGGCCTATAAAGCCCCGAATATTGGACCCCTTTAACCAAGAACATATTCGTATGCATGGACACTTAACTATAGGGTGATCCATCTAGAGGTATTTTTTCAGAACAAAAAAAATATAAAAATTTAAATCAAGTGTGGAATCTTTATTGATAATTTGAAAGGACATTTTATGGCATTTATTTTTTTAAAATAATTATGCTCACATGTTGGCAACTATATTATGGAAATTAGCGTTCGGTGAGGAACGGGAAGATCCGCTGTTTTCGACCAAAATTTTGTTCAGCGATAAGGCCCATTTCTGGCCAAACGGCAAAGTCAATAAACAAAATTGCCGCATTTGGACTGAAGAGCAACAAGAAGAGGTTCAATAGGTGTCATTATACCCAGAGAAAACCACGGTTTGTTGCGCTTTATAAGCTGGTGGAATCATCGGTGTGTATTTTTCAAAAATGATGATGGCCGGAACGTAACCGTGAATGGTACTCGCTATCGCGCCATGATATCGATCTTTATGCTACCTGAAATTGAAACCCGTAATCTTGACGACACTTGGTTTCAACAGGACGGTGCTACTTGTCATACAGCTGCTCAAACAATGGATCTAGTGAGAGGTCATTTCGAAAAGCAGCTAATTTCACGTTTTAGACAGGTGAATTGGCCGCCTAGATCGAGTGATACCACACCTTTAGACATTTTTCTTTGGGGTTACGTAAAGTCCAAAGTCTATGCTGACAAACCAGCTACGATTCAGGTTTTGGAAGCCAACATTACGCGTGTTATTAAAGCCATACCGGTCGAAATTCTCAAACGAGTCATCCAAACTTGGACCCTCAGAATGGAAACCCTGAGGCGTAGTTACGGCCAACATTTGAAGAAAATTATATTCAAAAAATAAATGCCCTAAAATGTCCTTTCAAATTACCAATAAAGATTCCACACTTGATTTGAATTTTTATATTTTTTTTGTTCTGAAAAAATACCTCCAGATATATAACCCTATACAATGAAGTTTCGTCACTAGTCTGAATGTTACATTAATTCTACGGTTTGACTAAATATGAAGTCTTATTAGATTATTAGGTCGCCGATAATTGGTACACTCCATCATTGACATCTTTAAACTCAAAACTGGGAAATTTCCTCGCTAATACAAAAGTGGATTAACTTATAAAATTTGTCTAAATTTCGTGACCGGTTCTACGGAATTTGAGACTACAAAAATCGGTCATCTTTAACAATAGGTGCTTTAAAATAATAGAATATGAAAATTATTTTATGATTTGGTAGAACTGAAGGCATGGACCCATGGGCCAATTGTACATAAAGCCAGTAACCATATCCCGCAATATCGGCAATACCTTCTGGAATGCCATTCTCGGTGAGGTGTATATGATAGGGTTATAAAGGCCGATCCATCTAGAGATATTTTTTCAGAACAAAAAATATATAAAAATTCAAATCAAGTGTGGAATCTTTATTGGTAATTTGTAAGGACATTTTATAGCATTTATTTTTTGAATATAATTTCCTTCAAATGTTGGCCGCAACTACGCCTCAGGGTTTAAATTCTGAGGGTCCAATTTTGGATGACTCGTTTGAGCATTTCCACCAGTATGGCTTTAATAACACCCTTAATGTTGGCTTCTAAAACCAGATTCGTAGCTGGTTTGTCAGCATAGACTTTGGACTTTACGTAACCCCAAAGAAAAATGTCTAAAGGTGTGGTATCACTCGATCTAGTCGGCCAACTCACCTGTCTAAAACGTGAAATTAGCTGCTTTTCGAAATGACCTCTCAATAGATGCATTGTTTGAGCAGCTGTATGACAATTGGCACGGTCCTGTTGAAACCATTAGGAAGTCAAGATTACGGGCTTCAATTATAGGTAGCATAAAGATCGATATTATGGCGCGATAACGAGCACCATTCACGGTTACGTTCCGGTCATCATCATTTTTCAAATAATATGCACCGATGATTCCACCAGCTTATAAACCGCACCAAACCGAGGTTTTCTCTGTCTATAATGGCACCTCTTGAATCTCTTCTTGTTGCTCTTCAGCCCAAATGCGGCAAATTTATTTATTGACTTTGCCCTTGAGAAAGAAATGGGCCACATCACTTAACAAAATTTTGGTCGAAAACATCAGATCTTCCCTTTTCTCACCGAACGCTCATTTCCATAATACAGTTGCAAACATTTGAAGGTAATTACTTTATTTTAAAATAAATGCCATAAAATGTCCTTTCAAATTGCCAATAAAGATTCCACGCTTGATTTGAATTTTTATATTTTTTTCCTTAAAAATACCTTCATGTGGATCACCCCATATACGAGGGCGACCGCAAAAGTAACTGGCCTAACATAATAAGAACCGTTTTTTTGAAATTATTATTATTTTTTTTTCAACATAATCTCCTTCCAACTCAATACACTTCATCAAACGTTTTTCAAGTTTTTTAATTCCATCCGAAAAGTAAGATTTTTCAAGACCTTCAAAATATGCCTCAGTTTCAGCAATAACCTCGCTATTGGACGAACATTTTTTGGCACCGAGAATTTTTTTTAAATTTGGAAACAAGAAATAATCAGAAGGAGCTAAATCTGGACTATATGGTGGATGCGGAGCAATTTCAAATCGTAATTCGGCCAGTTTTTGTTGAGTTAAAAATGCAGTGTGTGAAGGAGCATTATCTTGATGAAAAAGAACTTTTTTTTCTAAATGCGGTCGTTTTATCTTGATTTCTTTACTCCATCCAATAATGCACAATAATATTCACTACTTATAGTTTTTCCTTTCTCAAGATAATCAATAAATATCATACCCCTTGCATCCCAAAATACTGTGGCCATTACTTTTCCTGCTGACTTAACAGTTTTCGCCTACTTGGGACCAGTTTTACCAGCTTCTATCCATTGTTTTGACTGTTCTTTGCATTCTGGGATGTAGTGATGGATCCATGTTTCATCAACAGTTATGAATCGGCGCAAGAACTCTATTGGATTACGCTGATAAATCGCTAAAAGCTCCTCGGAATTGGTCCAACGGACGATTTTTTGGGGCAAAGTCAACAAACGCGGCACCTTTTTCGCGGATAGCTTTTTCATGTGGAGTTCATAATGTAAAATAATCCAAACTTGTTTTTCGAGTATTTTAACAATATCAGCAAGTTCTCTGAGCTTTATTCGTCTATCATTAGTCACTTCATTAAATATTTTTCTCTTTATTTTCCATTTTTCAAAATTTATAAAACTTGTTTACTTCAATCACCTGTAACAAAGAAAATAATCATTAAATATTTCGGAAATTTTGACAGATGGCTTATAAAAGATTGCTTTTAAAAAACAAAAAAAAGTTGCTAGTAAAACAGGAAATATGCCAGGCCAGTTAGTTTTGCGGTCGCCCTCGTAAAAGTCGATAATCGACTTTTGGTATTAAAAAGTCAAAGTCAGTAAGTCGACTTTTTATTATAACTTCAAATACATACATATATCCATTTTTAATTGTCCATATTTTAATTTATCTTGCACTTTTTCGTCGATTGAGAAATACGAGGTTCAAAACGTATGCATTCACAAAATGCTTAAGATTCATCCAGTGCGTTCAAACAAGTCGGTAAATATGCTAAAACTAAAATTATATTCAGCTGTATATCAAGTTTATTTTTATTATTTTTTAAGGCGAACTGATAAACATCGAAATCAGAAATTCTCGAATTACTATTGATATCCATTTACGCGATGTTGATGTGGCCGAAGAGATTGTAGGCCAATGAAGAGCATTGAATATGGGGGTTCCTTGACAAGAGTGTACGCACTAGGCGCGAAAAAGGCCATATTGATGGTAAAGGTGTTCCAATACAATTGAAGTTATATTTGAGCAAACCCTAGTTCAATACTTATATGAAGAACAACAAGACGCGAGTACCCATTTCTAGTAGCGAAAACAACTTTGACAATCGTTGCCACTTCCGCCCCGTGTAAGACACTTTTACGCCTGCAGCACTTATTGCTTCTAAAATTTGAAGCCAAATTTCTTCAAAAAATTTAAATATGTGACAGCGCATACAGAATGGGACCTAAGGGTAAAAAAATCAATTTTCGTTTTTTTCTTTTTTTTTTGATGTGGACAACATCTGAGCATCGAATGAGACCGATCCCATGCCACAAAAGTGTTCCCTCCCAGAGATATGCCCGTTTTATGAAAGTGAAGTCAACAATTCTAAGCGCAAATAAAAAGGGGCCTAATCTTTAAAATGGCTCTCCTGAACATAACTGATTTTTAATCTTAGACCCGTTTCTATTTTGCGCGTCATGATTATTTTTTGTGATCAATTGATGCATACTACACTAAGTGTTGCCTGGCGCCATCTGACGTTGCAATTGGAAAGTTTGACATTTTTTCGCATGTGTTGTTTACAGTGACTTGAAAAAATCAATTTGGCAAAAAAAATGGAATTAATTCGTGAACATTTTCGTGCGATCATTTTTCACAACTTTCGACGTGGATTATCACGACAAGAGTGCATCGATGAACTTAAATCTTTGTATGGCGATGAAACAGCATCCAATAGCACTGTGAAAAACTGGTTTAATGAATTCAATCGTGGCCGACGCTCGCTCAAAGACGAAGATCGTAAGGTCGTGGCTCTAGATATCTCCAAGGCCTTTGATAGAGTCTGGCACGGTGCACTCATATCAAAGCTGATCGCTTTTGGTGTCGGTAATACGTTTGCTCGGTTTATATCGAGCTTTCTTAGAGATCGCACTATTAGAGTTGTTGTAGATGGGTTCTCATCCAACACACATAGGCTGACCGCAGGTCTACCACAGGGCTCTGTCCTTTCTCCCTCTTTATTTCTTATTTTCATTGACGATCTATTGGGTCAGACCGTGAATCCAATCTACTCTTTCGCAGATGATAGTAACCTCTGTCATTCATATTCATTCGACCGTAGGCCGAGCCTTCAAGATATTGAAGACAAAAGGGGAATTATGGATGAGACACTTGGCCGGGATCTACTGGCCATTTCCGAATGGGGTCACGTGAATAGAGTAGATTTTAATGCACGTAAGACACAGTGCTGGTTGTTGTCTCACAAGCGATTCGCTGACCCAACAATATCGTCAATTTCTCTCGATGGTACGGATATTGAACAATCAGAAGCTCTCGATGTTCTGGGCATGAAAATACAATGTGACGCTCGTTGGGCGAGACATGTATTCGAAGTGTCGAAAGAAGCACTCAAGTGCATAGGCTTTTTAAAGCGGTGCAAGAAATATTTCACTCCTTCTGATCTTTTCAATATCTATACAACTTACATCAGGCCAAAGATGGAATACAACTCCCATATATGGGCAGGTGCTCCAAAATCATCCTTGGAGCTACTTGACCGTATTCAAAGGAGAGCGATGGTGCTGATAGGTGACAGCAGGGTATCCAACTCTATTGTTTCCCTTGAGCATCGTCGGAATGTGGGTTGCGTGACGCTGTTCTATCGCTACTTTCATGGTGTGTGTTCATCAGACATCCGTCGCCTTATTCCTGACGTGAGGATGTTCGGCAGGCATACGCGACTTTCTAGGAATTGACACCCGTTTGTTATCGATTGGCCAGTTGACCGCACTATACACTACAGATCAAATTCGTTTTTCGCTCGTACAGTCCGTATGTGGAATCGACTTCCAGCAAATGTATTTCCCACTAATTGCGACATCCAGAAGTTCAAGGCAAGCGTCAACAAACATTACTCCCTCTTTCCCTCCGATTCATTAATTTCCACTCGCCAACGCAATGCACCACATGTATAGGGGGCATCCCCTGAGTGTTGGTTATTAAAAAAAAAAAAACGGCCGTTGTGCCAGTGAACATTGATGACGTGCATGAACTGATAATGCAAGATCGTCATGTGACATACCGTGAGATAGAGGCCCCAAGGATGCCTCTATCTCATTTCTTCCACCAACATACATTCCATATTGCCGTAAAGAAAGGTTTCTTCTCGTTGGATACCGCACAATTTGACAATCGCTCAAAAAAAAGGCTCGTGTCGATTGGTGCGAAGAAATTCTGAAAAAATACGATCGCGGTGCTTCAAAAGACGTTTAGATCGTCACAGGTGACGAATCATGGATCTAGGCGTATGAGACCGAAACAAAACAGCAATCGACCGTGTGGGTCTTCGAAGACGAGCCAAATCCAACGAAAGTTGTTCGTGGAAGAAGCACTTCGAAGCAAATAGTTGCCTGTTTCTCCGGCAAAACTGGTCATGTGGCGACTGTTCCGCTTGAGCAACGTAGGACGGTCAATTCTAACCTGAAGTCTTCGCAGAAATTCAAAAAACGATCAAGAGATGACGAATCATTGTGCACCATGACAATGCGAGCTCTTACACATCGGCCGAATCCAGCGCCTTTTTGACCGGCCAAAACGTCGAATTGATGGGTCATCCGCAGTACAGCTCTGATTTGGCACTTAATGACTTCTTTTTATTCCTTCACATCAAAGATGGTCAACGATTTTCGCCAGAAGATGTTGTTGAAGCGTTTGGAGGTGTCTAAACCGGAGTCGAAAAAATGCTTCGACAATTGGTTTGAGCGCATGCAAAAGTGTATAAATCATGCTGGAGAACACTTTGAAAAACAATAAAACCATTTTTGATGATAAATATTCGCATTTTCATTATTAGGCCAGTTAATTTATAAAAACAAATAAATGTGCTCTGTTATTTCGCTTCAAAAAATAAAACTTCCATTTCAGCCATATAGTCATAACTTTGGAACAGTAGGACCTCTGGGCTTCGTTTAGATAATTTTAGAAAGGTAAGAGGTAGGGCTAACTTTTCAGAGAAACAGAAACAAAAAAATCTGAACACTGGTTCAGAACTTAAAAATTTAACTCTAGTACCCTCCGGCCATCAATCCGAAAATGTTTAAACCGATGCCATTTCGCCTCCTTGCATTTAGGGCAGGGTCGTAGAAATACATATTTTCATGAAATCAGCCGAGGCCGTGAATGAATCATCCTGTATAAGCTTAGGCCCGGCAGAACTAACCAATTATCCGCTGGATTTTTAACGCTCCACCCAGGGATTGAGTATATACTAATGTGGCGACACTATAGCGATCAAACGAGTTAAGCTATGACCCAGAAACTTTGGGCGATGACGGCTAAAGATCTTAGATATTTGTTATTGTAAATGGGCGCAATCGTCCCTGCCCTGAAAAAGTTGCCTCTAAGGGACTTGAGATACGTTTGGAGTATTTGCACGTCAATAGAGGATTTATACGATTCGCCTTGGCCGAACTTAACATTTTTTTCTTGCTTTTATTATAAAAACGCGCTAAATTGTTAGAACGCGGAAAATATATTTTTATGACATACAAGTTTTTCTTAATATTTTTTATTACGAATTAAAATTTTGATTGCGATACATAAAATGAGTTTTAGTGGGTGTAACGCCCTCTCAATTGCTAAAATTTTGTTCGTCATGAGGCAATTTTTTTTTAAAAAATAAGGGAAAAGTGGCCACGCGACTGTCACCAATTTTGTAATACGTTTAAGCTTTTTAACGTGTTGTTTGTTGATAAAACGATCTGTCGTCGTTAATGTCATATAGTAGACTCATAAAGTGACGATAGGGTGAAAGTAGGACACAGTAGACAATTATGTAGTTGATTTATTTTTACGACAATAAATTTGTATCATTTGTTACGTTGGCGATAGGTTAATTGGCGCAATGCGATATGTCCAGCACTATTTCCATTTTAACCGTGGTTTGTCACCAAAACTTATGATTTGGCAATAACTTAAAAAAGTGTACTTTTTTTTAGGTACGAGGGCGAATATTAAATACAATTAAATAAAACATTTATCAATATAAAATCCATTCCCTTTAATTTAATCAAAAATTATAAACAAAAAAAGTAGTATACCTTCCCGATGGACACCCTGTATATCAGACTTTTGTTCCGAATTGATAGTGCGTACTTTCTACCAATAAGTCATTTCAGTTTAATCCACTTAAATGAAATGCTAGCGATTGCGGCAGAATATTTGTTAATCCAAGCGAATATTTGTTGTACGAACCGATTGCCAACTGATTTGTATGTGTGTGCTCCCATGCAAAGAACACTCCCGATTTGAGGTTCAGCCACTCTACAAGCCACTGTTTTCTTCGAGTCATGCTTACATTTTGTATACATTAAGTTACGAAAGATCTAAAACCCACCCTTTCGATCCAATTTATATCTTCCATTAAAACGGTCCCTCTCGATTAAAGTTTCTACCGCTTAAGAAGTCACATTTTAAATCAGTTTTTTGTTAAATTCCGTACAGAAGCGATAAAATCCAGTATAACGCAATGGTGTAGGGTATCATATCGTTGTTCTATATTTGTTATAGATTTTCATGAACACGCCCTCGTAGAACGCTAAAATAAAGCATTTTGTAGACCTTTGATCTGGTCGAAACAACATAAGCATGATCTGATGCAATACCGATCAATTAAATTATCATTTGTCTAATATTAACTCTAAGTTATTGATCTTTTTTTGCGTTATAATTTTGTGATTTTTTCAAATAAACGATAAACAAATTCATAAATTAAATCATAACAAAAAAAAAATATTTAAAAAAAGAAGGAATCTTACAAAAGCGTTTCATGTTGAAATGCTCGGCAACACGTATTCGGAAGGTGAATACACCGCTAAAGAGCCATCAACTCATATCCTCCTCCGGACCCTCTCCGTAGCGGCCGTTTAAAAATGTTCAAGCAAATATTCGACACTCGGGCCAAAAGACTAAACACCCACCCACTGGCGAGCTCGTACGTGCGTTTTGTATGTGCGCATGTATGTGTGGAGGTGAATTCGTTAGAGGCGAATAAAAAAACGCTCAAACAGGTGGAAACAATTCGCACAAATGTTTTTGCATTTAAAAATAGGAATGCTTCGTCATAGTCTCTAATATTGTTGCTGTCATGTTTTTCTTTTTCCCCTTTCAGATTCTTTGAGTGGAAATTACCCACAAGAAAAGGAAAAGAAAAAACACCGAGAAAATCGTAAGAAAACTAGAACAGCAGCAGCCGCAACTGCTACAATACGAGTAGTACCACAAAATAAATAGAGTTCCAGAATTTTAAAGAAACGAGCGACAGTTTTCCTATTTCACAATGTAATCATGCAATATGTTTGTGAATTTGTATGGAAATTTATTTGCTTCAGCATACTTGAGTAGGTGTGGAGCGTTCCAATGTGTGCCATTGAAATGCAAATTGTCTTTATGCTACTGAAAGAATTGAAATATTTTCCCATCATTTGTTTGGGTTTCAGTTGTTTTTTTTTTCTGTGGTTCCTTCTGCGTGTTTTCTCTTTCTTTAGGCGATAAGACAATGGCACGGTAGAACGAAGCATTCGTCGTGCCCTGTTGAACACAAAGGAATTCATGTGATAACGATGACAGGAGTAATGGTCCTTGGTTCAATGAATAAAGGACATGGGATCCTTTAAGATACAAAAAAATGTTATGTCTTTACTGTGAACACAACGACTGAATTTGATACTACGAGTATTCGAATCGAACAATAAATGAAGTGTTTTATTTGAAACTGTTTTGGTTGCTTTAAAATTGAAAAAATGATCTGAAAATATTTCTCCCTATCGCTTTATATGTTCCACTATGTGGAACGGTGTATTCGTGGTATTTTTTTATGAATTTTCGTTAAATAAAACGCAATTATTAAATATTTTATCAACAAAAATTAAAAACAAAATTTAACTAAAAAAAACTAGTAAAAAAGTAAAAAACTAGTAAACAAGTGGTTGACTATATTATGTTCTGTATTTCTGGTGGTACAGGGTAGAGCTACAATATAAATCGGATAAACATACTATTGCATATAAATAATTCCGTGACTTTTCAACTTCCTTCGTAGACTCAGAAAAAAAGTATAGTTGAGGTGACAATATATTGAAAGAGCACCATACTATTGTTGGGAAAATGGTGGTGGCACAATAATATTATGATCATCACAACAATAACATGGTTCACACACAACCATACTATTATCCCCACAACAATATTATGGTCCTCACAACAATAGACTTATTCACACACAACTATACTATGATCGCCACAACCATATTATTATTCACACTCAGCCATACTATGATACCCAAACCACATTATAATCCTCACAACCATAGTATGTTTAACATAGTATTGTCCTTACAACCATAGTATGACTTACATACAACCATACTATGATTTTAAGGATTGGGTTAAGTTACTAATCAACAATAAAGAGTTTTATTAAATTATGTAAAAATACATTTAACTTTTAATAATACTCGTAGGAGTTACTTATTAAACAGTAGAAACAATTTACTTATTAAAAATATATCAGTTATACGAGTACTAATCCAAAATAGTTCGTTTTGAAAAAAATGCATTTACATATAAAATATAATATTATTGCGTAAGATTCGTAACAATAACATTGTCAAATTTAAAAAGAAATCTACGATTTGTCCGATATGATTGCCGTTATCTTATTATTGTTAACATAAAACCCAAAAAACAATACTTTTGTCGCACCAGCCATATTTATTTTTTCATTTTTAAATTTGGCAACAATACTATTGTTACAATTCAACAATAGTAGTATTGCCGAAATCTTACTATTGTCAAAATAAAATTCAAAAAACAATACTATTGTTGCGACGACCATACTTTTATTGCAGAGAACATACTATTGTTGCCGTGACGATGAGAAAGTTACGTGAAATTTTTGGGAGAAACAACGTGCGAACAAAAAGCACTTTTTATCGTGCAGTGAATGATTTCGAAGAAAAAGGGTCCGTACGAGTAAGATGTGTCAGCTAGATCTAAAAAAATAAAATGGGATGAACATAAGTGTAAGAGCTACGAGTACATCTAAATTTCGAACCGATTTTTTCAATAGCGTCTGTCCTTGCACGCACAGAAAAGATATGGTTACTATGTATATGGTCACGGCAACAAAAGTATATTCTCTTCACGTATAATCGTCGCAATCATAGTATTGTTTTTTGAATTTTATTTTGACAATAGTATGATTGCGGCAATATTAATATTGTTGAAATGTAACAATAGTATTGTTGCCAAATTAAAAATTTAAAATATAGTTGTAGCAACAATTTAAAAAAGGTTGGTGCGACCAAAGTATTGTTATTATGGGTTTTATGTTAACAATAATATGATAACGGCAATCATACCGGCAAAATCGTAATTCTTTTAATTTTACAAAGTTATTGTTACGAATCTTACGCAAAACTAGTACTTATATGTAAGTTACTTTTTTCCAACCAACCTACTTTGGATTAGTTTAACTGAAATATTTTCATTAATGCATTTTTTCTACTGGTGAATAAATCACTCCTATTGTTAAAAGTATAATGTATTTTTACATAATTTACTTAAAAATAACAATCTCTATTGTTGAAAAACAACTGAACCCAATCCTTACAAAGAATTTTGGGGAATATAGTATGGTTGTGTGTGAGTCATACTATGGTTGTGAGGATCATACTATGGTTGTAGGTTAAACTTACTATGGTTATGAGGATCATACTATGAGTGTTTGTGTAATATATGTTATAAGGTTAAAAACCAGCTTTGTTCAGAAGAGCCATTTTAAAGATTTGGTCCCTTTCTATTTGCGCTTAGAATCGTCGACTTCACATTCATAAAACGCGCATATCTCTGGGAGGGAACCATTTTGGAGAATGGGATCGGTCTCATTCGATGCTCAGATGTTGTCCACATCAAAAAATGAAAATTGCTTTTTTTAACCCTTAGGTCCCTTTCTCTATGCGCTGTCACATATGGTTAGTGTGAATAATATGGTTGTGGGGATCATAGTATGGTTGTGTGTGAATAATTCTATTGTTGTGAGGGTCTTAATATTGTTGTGGGGATCATAGTATGGTTGTGTGTGAACCATGCTATTGTTGTGATGATCATAGTACTGTTGTGCACAACCATATAAACAACAATAGTATGATGCTCTTCGAATATTGCTACTCCAACCATACTTTTTGTCTTCGTGCGGTACAAAAAACTTACTTTTGCAAAATTTCATGAAGATCGAAAAACAATTGCGACCTGTAGTTTGATTGATAAGCTTGAGATGGACGGGCGAACGGACGGAGGTTCGGACAAACACACATTGTTAAATTTAATCAGCTAGTGATTCAGAGTCGATCGGTTCACTTAAAGGTGGTTCTAGCTCAAATATTTTTGATAGTTACACATATTTGCCATGAAACTAACTTATAATACCCTGTTCCACAAAGTGGAGCAGGGTTAAAAAGTGCCTGCAGTAATAGACTCTTGAAACAAAACATAAAACAAATATTCTAGCCTTTAGCTAACCTGGTTAGAGGCTTAAATTTAATATTTATAGGTTCTTAGTACTAAAACGGCTTCAGTGAGGACTCTTCTACAAGGAATGCTATATATATTTCTGACCTAGGCAACACTAAGTGTTGCCTTGCGCCATCTGACATATCCTTTTTAAAGTTTGACATTTTTTTGCATTAACGTACTCAGAACGTGTTGACGTACGACCATCGTTTGTGTTGTTTACAGTGACTTCAAAAATCTATTTTGCAAAAAAAAGGAATTAACTCGTGAACATTTTCGTGCTACCATTTTTCATAACTTTCGACATGGATTATCACGACAAGAGTGCATTGATGAACTTAAATCTTTTTATGGCGATGAAACACCATCATATAGCACTGTGAAAACTGGTTTAATGAATTCAATCGTGGCCGACGCTCGCTCAAAGACGAAGGTCGTGAAGGACGCCCAAAAACGGCCGTTGTGTCAGAGTACTTTGATGCCGTGCGTGAACTGATAATGCAAGATCGTCATGTGCCATACCGTGAGAAAGAGGCATTCTTGGGCATTTCTTCCACCAGTTTCGATATTGCATGAACATCTGGCCGTAAAAAAGGTTTGCTCTCGTTGGATCCCGCACAATTTGACAATCGCTCAAAAAAGGCTCGTGTCGATTGGTGCAAAGAAATTTTGAAAAAATACGACGGCAGTGCTTCAAAAGACGTTTAAAAGATCGTCACAGGTGATGAATCATGGATCTATGCGTATGAGCCCGAAACAAAACAGCAATCGACCGTGTGGGTTTTCGAAGACGAGACAAATACAACGAAAGTATTTCGTGGAAGAAGCACTTCGAAGCAAATGGTCGCCTGTTTCTGCGGTAAAACTGGTCATGTGGCGAATGTTCCGCTTGAGCAAGGTAGGACGGTCAATTCTGAGTGGTACGCTACAATTTGTTTTTTTGAAGTCTTCAGAGAAATTCGAAAAACGAACCAGAGAAGACGAATCATTGTGCACCAGACAATGCGAGCTCTCACACATCGGCTCAAACCAGCGCCTTTTTGAGCAACCAAAATGTCGAATTGAAAGGTCATCCGCCGTACAGCCCTGACTTGTCCTGCACATCAAGAAAAAAATGAGTGGTCAACGATTTTCGTCGCCAGAAGATACTGTTGAAGTGTTCAAAAACCATGTTTTGGAGGTGTGTCGATCGGAGTGAAAAGGGGGCTTCGACAATTGGTTTGAGCGCATGCTAAAGTGTATCAATCATACTAGAGAATACTTTGAAAAACAATAAAACCAATTTTGTTGATAAATATTCGCATTTTCATTATTAGGCCAGAAATATATATAGCAGCCCGTGTACGGTAGTTCCAGCGAGGTTGTATTCAAACGCGGGATGGACCTTTGTTCTGGGACAATGCCAGACCATGAATTGACATAAATTACTTTTATCTGAGCTGGTTTCCGATCAATCGTTATGAACTGTGCTTAATTTTTATCAAGTTTGGATGCAATTTGTAGCTTCAAAAGCTCAAAACATAAAATCGATTTAGCATATGTGTGGGATCTACATTTAAAACTGAACCAATTGTCCTCAATTACAATAGCGACTATCCTTTGTCCAAAAACTTACTTTTGACAAATTTCATCAAGGTTGGATGCAATATGTGGCTAACATAAAATCGGTCGAAAGGGTGTGGCAGCTACGAGTATATCTAAATCAGAATCGATTTTCTTTAATTTCTATAGCACACTTCCTGGTCGAAAAAAACTACATCTGCCTAATTTACTGATGATCAACTACAGTTACTACCTGTAGTTCGATTATAAGCTTCAGATGGACAGCGTCGTTAAATTGAAAATGTGATTATGAGTCGATCGGTACATTTTAAGGTGGTTCTAGGCAAACTATTTTAGATAGTTATAAACATTAAAAGGTATTCCATACGTGCAAATAATGAATACGAGTATTCATTGCTTTTACATACTCGTAGAACTACAAAAAAAAACGACAGCTAAACACGGTTAAAGCGACATGTCGAGTTTTATCTATATTGAGAAACCGACTGTCGGATATGGATTCAAAAACCGAAATGTCAGTTTTGGATACTTTATGCACGACTTATAAATAATATTTGTTAAATTTAAGTGTACAGTATGTTTCTATGTAATCACCATGAAATTACATATAAGTACAGGGTGGCACAAATAAGACCAGCTGATGTGAAACACCAATAACTTTTATATTTTTTAACATAATTTATTTTTTCTTTTTGCAGATTATAACTGAGCTCTTGGAAATTTAAAATGAATACGTACAGTCCAGAACAACGCATTAAAATTATCGATTTTTATTTTCTTCTCAACGATCAATTGCTCTGACGCAGCGAAATTATCGCCATTTTTTTAACGTAAGATCAGCGCCCACATCTTCCATGATTACAAGTTTAGTTCGCCGTTTTGAGGAACTGGGTTCAGTTGCCGACCGTCCACGAAGAGGTGCTCATCGAAATATTCGTACTGAGGACAACGTGGATGCTGTGCAGCAGAGTGTTGCATATTTCTTTGAGAATGAGGATGAAACGCCAGAAACGGTCTCCGGGGCTTCTTACAGAACAATGATCGACAACTTTTTGCGGCCAATAGTGGAGCAACATCCTAATTTGTGTTTTCAAGAAGATGGAGCCACTGCGCATACTGCTAGGCAAACTATGCACATGCTGCGTGAACTTTTTGGTGAACGCATAATTTTAAAAAAATTCAGATTTCCCTTGGCCTCCTCGTTCACCAGATTTAACTGCGCCCGATTTTTTTATGGGGATATTTAAAAGACAAAGTGTTTGTTAACAAATCGCAGATACTTGGGCAGCTCAAGCAGAATATTCGAGACGAAATACGGCGCCTGCAACCAGAAACATTACGCCGTGTAATGCAAACTGCGCTAAAAAGAGCCAATGTCTGTATCGAGCAAAATGATGGTCATTTGTCTGATGTCATATTTCACACATAGTCACGTTAAATTTCCATAAAATGTATTTAACATATAAAAAAAAAATTATAAAAAAAACCGGTTATTACAAGAGTAATACGTATTTAACATCACTAGGTCGCATTTGGGCCACCCTGTATAAAGTGTCCTCAAATTCCGAAAGGAGGCTCGAGTTTTTTGAAGAGCAATGTGGTTTAGGTTATAACATAGGCCTTCCATCCCAACTCCTGCCTTTCTATTTGTTTATCAATTTCATCCTTTAGGGTATGAGAGTGATTCACTCGCACTACTTCAAACTCTTTAACATGAGGCAGGTGCTGGCCAACGTTTTTCATTTCGGTTGACAAGAGATGCTACGGAAAGGTAAATAAGTCGGCTTGAGATTTTGTTAAAATGTATGGCTTTGAATTCTCTTTGTTCAGCCCTTCAAGAACATTAGCATAAGACAAACACCCTCATGAAGTCCCGGTTGTACTCAATTAGTTTGAAAACTTTTAAAGTTGTTCGCTTAATACGGCTGTAAAACAAAAAAATGTCATAGCGACCAAAATGTTTGAGTACAACTAAATAGGAAACTACGTTTGGTAGCAACTTTTAGTTTCGAGTGTTATTGGGTCCATCACTAGTCTGGGTATTTAGGGTATTCACGAAGCGTTAGATTCCTTGCAATTTACACTATTCGTGCGGTCATGATGGATTATCGATCGCACACCAAATTCGCCTTTGGTGTGGGATCGATAATCCATCAACCAAAAATAAACATTTTAAATAGGATGGTAAAATGTTTCTTTTATTCGGATATTCGTGAAATGAAACCGTTTCCAGCAGAGTTATGTAAAAGATTGACCTCGATCCCACACCAAATTCGCCTTTGGTGTGGGACCGAGGTCAACTCTGCTGGAAACGGTTTCATTTCTCGAATATCCGAATAAAAGAAACATTTTTACCATCCTATTTAAAATGTTTGTTTTTGGTTGGCATCCGCAACCAAATAATTTGTGGTGCTCCGACTACAGGTACGATAAAGTCGAGTAGTTTTCAGCTAAAAAGTTCCATTGCGATGGGCGTAACAAACATTCCAACTTATTGAAAATCCTTTACAACTTCAATGAAGGGTGCAAAGAAAGATTACTGGTTTTTTATTGTGGCAACCAAGCACCTGTTTACCTTCTGCTCTTCTGTTTAAAGCTGTCGCTGTTGTGTCGTTTATTGGTATGTCTTCTCAGAAGATATGAAAAAAAACGTTTACTTCAAATTATTTTTCCCATGTCTATCAAATTTGGTGAAGGTGGGATCATCCTGTCGCACAGCAGTTGTTGTGTCATGTATTGTTTACCTAGACAACAGATTAACAATTTTCAGTTTTAAAGAATTCGATATATGTACAAACAAAAATAAAAACATACTGTGAACATATGTACGAGTATGTATACATTAGGGTGGAGTGAAAATTCTTTTTGTGGGGTTAGAGCTAATGTTGATAAGTAAAAATTACTTTGAAAGGAAACTTTCTAGTATGGTGTGACAATAAATATTTTGTTGTTTTTGAATTAGATTTAAGTAGATCTGGTTTATTGTTGTTTGTCGTATGGAGCAGGAAAAGTAGTCAGCAAAGTTAAAGGCAGGGTCTGGTAGCACATGTTTCGCCGTTGGTATTGGACGGCTCATCGGTACCATATATGTGTGCAGCCTACTTATATTGTTAAGTCATAGCGAAACCTAGAGACTTTGCGAATTTAGAATTTGAATGACAGAGAATCAGGTATAATGGCGACAAGACACTAGGATTCGTGGGAAGATTAAGATGCTCTTGCGTTGTTGACGAAAATATCTAAGTCGTCAACCACATATTTACTCATCTAAATTATTCACATAATTATTATAATTTTAAGTCTTCCATATTGTTAAATTTAAGTGCTTTTAATATAAGTCCGAGTACTGTAAGTTTACAACGCATATATTTGTGCGTGTACTTATTTGCTTCGCTTTGTTACATCGACGCACTTGTGCGTCCCTACCCTCCTCTCTGCTGCATAAGCTTCATGCGTTACATCGATGCACTTGTGCGTCCCCCACTTCCCTCTTTACCATACGTTCAACACTACGTAAAACTGATCGAACCAAATGTGGGAGCAGAGAATGGGAAGAAAGTAGATAAGTGCACGCACAATCGTTCGAACATGCGTACGTTTGACCACCTGCACATCTAAGTCATGTTTGATCGATGCTGATGTTTGTCGTTTAGGTGGTCAGTGACATCGAACATGTTCGATTACTTGCAGCCGAAGCGAACTTATGTATAAATGTATTACACTATTTATTTGCACAATTTTAAGCTAAACTTCGGTTTGCTTGCTTAAATTCAAACTTAATTCGATCTCTCTTTTTTGGACTGTCAAGCAGGAAACACCATAAGTATCCTTAATATCTAATATTATAACATTTGATTACAGCTGTGATAAAATAAATAAATTGTGTCACCACAGTGAAATAATAACTTAACATTTTCTTTTCAATTTTCTAAATTCTTGAAATCTATTCAAACTGAATAATTTCTTGAACATGCGTACTCATACGTCTACGTTTAAAGGTCCCGATTTACAGCCCTTGAGTCGTTTGTTTTATTACTTTGTGATATATATTTTCAGATGGAGTCTTTTAGGCTCTATGATCATTGATTACGTTCAATTTTAAAAAAATGATATATGAAATATGAACTCCTATTTTCCTATTTCATATATCCATCATATTCCTATGAATTCAGTGATTTTGTAAATCGAGATTTTCATATTTGTGGATGACAATTTTTAAACATTTCGTGAGACAAAATTTTCTATATATAAAATAGTATTTAACCTAAGTCCGGGCGTGGCAGATTATTTTATACCCTACACTTCTGGAAAAATGGTTTTTGGACCGCTTTAAATGGCGAATTTTAAACACCGTAACATTACGTTTGGTTCATTCCACAGCGCCAGTTCTGCTTACCATAAGTGGCCCACTGGGCACATTATATCACAACCACTACCTTCATACCAAGAAAGGTGAGGTTCTTACCCTTTTTAAGTTTGAGAATAGGTTAATGATTTTTGAGAAAATTTCATTGTTTTTGGCAAAATCGGTTGAACATATGTGTGGGAGATATGTCTTTATCTGAACCGATTTTCTCCAATTTTAACAGCGTTAGTCCTTGGCACAAGGAACTTTCTTGTGTCAAAGATTGGGTGTAAGATGTGGCTTCTAAAGCTTAAAATATAAAATTGGATGCGCATATCCCTGGAAGCTATATCTAAATCTGAACCGATTTTCTTTAATCTCAATATCGTCCTTCATTTGCCCTAAAAAGTTACTCGTGCTAAATTTCATTAAGATTGGATGTAATATGTGACTTCTAGAGCTAAAATCAACAAAATCGGTTGAACATAAGGGGATTTTTCAGACGTGTGTTTTTTAAGAAGAAATAAAACGCATATAATTATAATTTAATATTATAGCCAAAAATTTAGCTTCACTTTAAAAAAAGGGTATGTGTTAGAAATGATTTCGGGCAAGTGGCAGCCGCGGCTGGCTTGAATAAATTCCAGCCGAGAGGCCCAATTGTCCACAACTTTTTGCACCATTTGGGGCCGTATGTCAGCAACAACGCGCCGAATATTCTCTTCCGAGGCATCAATCATGTTGGGTTTATCTGCGTAGACAAGCGACTTCTCATAACCATACAAAAAATAGACCAGCGGTCTATCGTGCCGAAGTCCCACGATCATGGAGGGCACGCCACAGGCAAACGAAACGAAATAATGCGCTCACCAAAAATTCCCTTCAATAAATTTATTGTTATGTTGGCTGTATGGCATGAAGCGGCGTCTTTTGTGAACCAAAGGTCGTCCACATTAACATCCTCCAAGTCAGGCACGAAAAAGTCATTAATTACGCTTTTATAGCGTACCCCAATGACTGTTACATTATGGCCGGCTTTATTTTAGAAGAAATTTAGACCAATGATTCCCTCTGTCTATAGAGCAAACAGTGGCTTTTTGAGGTTGTGACGGCGTCTCAACAATGGCTTGTGGATTTTAATAACTTTAAATGCAACAATTTGGGTTATTAACGTACCCATTCAACCAAAAGTGAGCTTCACCGCTGAAAAAAAATTTCTTGTAAAAATCAGGATCGGTGACCATCTCGTTTTGGGCCCCTTCACCACGATTTACATAAGTTGTTCCAGAGTAAGTCTATTTATTATAAAATGGTAAACCAAACTAAGCATACATTTAGTAACAGCTGTCAAAAAGACCAATTTCGAAAAAGGTGTGGCCAGATTGAATACCACACGTCTAAAAAAATACCCTTTATATGTGGGAACTATCTTAAAAGCTGAAACAATTATTAACAATTGTAGCTTGTTTACAAGCTTTAGATGGACGGACGGACAGACAGACATCGTTAAATGGAATCAACAGGTAAGTATACAATCGGTATGCATAAAGGTGGGTCTAGCTAAAATATTTATGGTAGTTACAAACAATTTCCAGAATCGTCCTTTTAATTCCCTGTTCCACAGAGTGGTGCAGGGTACAAAAATTATTTTTTTTTTAAATTTTTAGCTCGTTTGTTTTATTTTGGTCTGTTGTTTTACACATTGAACAGGGAGTAAACCGGCTCAAGACTTCTTGCTTCTATATTTAAATAGAAGACAGCAAGGCTTTCTGAAGAGGGTTGTCACGGACCCGAAATCATGATAAAAGTTTTTTTCGTTTTTTTTTAAATTTATGAGTACATTTTTTTGTATTTGAGTACTCAAATCATAGGAAATTTCCTTACGAATACAAATATGGAAAAATTCTTAAGATTTATCAGGAAGAGCGGCTCATACTATGGACCCTAGGGAAACACTGTCCGTTTGCGAGTTCTTGCCACGAATCTTTTTTAGGCTCTTTTTGAAAGTTAAATACCAAACAAAAAAATGCAACCAAATTAAGACAAAGTATACAAAAAATTAAAAAACTTTGTAATAGAACACTTCTTAAAAATTATAAAAAATATTTTTTAGATCGTATTCCAACAATGAAAAGCAGTCTTAGGCCCATATTAAATATGAGGGAAAAAAGTAATTTATTTATATAAATATTTACATATTTATAAAAAAATATTTTTAATTTAAAGCCGCCTTCAGGGGGACAAAACTAAACTCGCACAAAGACAATTGTGGCATTTCCTTAATCAGCTTTACAGTGCTTAAAATTTTATTAACATCCATGATTTGTTGTTGGTTATGTATTGTTGACCTATATTTATATAGGATTTTATATACCTCACTAACACGTTTATCACTCCACCCTATTACACATATGTACATATCACAATGCATACAGCCGGTCTAACAACGAAAAACAAACTGGAAAACTCTGAATGACACTTGAAAAATAGATTAAACAAATTCCTAACACTATTCATGAACACAACAACAACAACAACGCAACATGCTAAAAACACGACAGACACAACTCAGCGCCAAGTGTCCGTCCGAATGTTTGGCATTGAAATATTCACATTTAATGGGAAAACATGAATAATTATTTAAGATCGCCTCTCACTACAGACAATTGGCAAACAGTACCGATGGAAGGCACTTCAGGCATGACATTGAAACTATTTCAGGCGTATACGTAACGGAAGAGTCAATTATTAATATTAAGTATACGTAGTGACTAGTAAGGGCAAAGCAGTATTGGACAGTTTCCAAGAATTATAACGAGTCAACATTTGTAAAATTGTACGAGAAATGGTAATGTCCAAGCTGCCGTTACCAACAGATTGCACATATTGCAATGTGTCTTATTTGAGTATGATGGAATTTCACACGTGGCCTGCAGAACTAACTGGACTTTAAATCGAAAGTGACTTTATTCGGGAGAAATATAAAAGAATTAACAATAAGGTCAAGCTTTAGTAAGATTCGTTATTGGTCGATCTTAACGTAGTATGTCTGAGTCGGAGTCATAAGCTGTTCGGAATTGAAGATTGGCAAATCTGCCCAGGAAGGAAGAGGTTTGCCTTTATGGGACTAAAGGATTCTCGAAGAAGAACACATTTTTGATAATTTCCATAACGGTGAAAGATATACTTAGTAGGGACATAAATACTGTTACACGCGTATTATGCTGTAAAATAAAAAGTACTGAAGTGGTCGTACAAGCATTGAAGATGAACCACGTAGTGGACGTCCAAAAACAGCAACAACAACAGAAATTGTAGCCAAAGTGCATGATATGGTATTAAATGATCGACGAATAAAAGTGCGTGATATAGCTAATATCATGGGCATCTCAAATGATCGAGTCCATTTAATTTTGCATTAAGAACTACAGATGAAAAAGCTTTCTGCAAGATGGGTGCCGCACTTGTTAACAGTCGACCAAAAACGCATAAGAATGGACATTTCTCAAGCTTGTTTGGATCGTTTTCAGCGAAATAAAATGGATTTTAAGCGTCGTTTCATAACTGTTGATGAGACGTCGATCCACCACTATACTCCAGAGACAAAAGAACAATCCAAACAATGGACTGAAGCTGGAGGAAGTGCCCCAAAGAAGGCAATAACAATTCAATCGGCTGGTAAGGTTATGGCAACGGTTTTTTGGGACTTCAAAGGTATTTTATTGATTGACTATCTGCAAAAGGGTAGAACAATAAATTCAGAGTACTGTTGCAACCTTTTAGATCAATTAAATGTACAAATTCAAGAAAAACGTCCTGGCTTACAACACAAAAAAATAATTTTTCATCAAGACAACGCACCAGCGCACAAGAGTGTTTTAACAATGGCTAAAATCAACGAATTAAGGTACGAGTTGCTTGACCACCCACCGTATTCTCCTGATTTAGCTCCCAGTGAATTTTACCTGTTCTCAAATCTAAAAAAATTCCTTGCTGGCAAGCGTTTTACCTCAAATGAAGATGCAATTACAGTTGTAAACCACTATTTTGAAGACCTTGAGGAAAACTATTTTAATCAAGGGATAGAATTGCTAGATAAGCGTTGGACTAAGTGTATTGAAGTTTCAGGAGATTATATTGAAAAATAAAAATATTTTTGAAAAACTATCTATTCTCTTTCATTGATAGGCTAAGAACTTTCCGAACCGCCCTCGTAGTTTTGTTTGTGTTTTCTTCAAACCTCACCCTGTCAATATCGACCCTTGGGTCTTGTTGGGGGTCTGTTGGATTTATCCTTAATTGCAGTACACTGTCAAAGTACAGGTCGCAAATAAAACCAACTTGACTTAAGGTCCTTCCTCTATATCAGCCACATTTTACATTTAGTCTTGCTCTTATTTAGAATAGCAAAAGATGTGCAACCTATAATCAACCTTTATTAAAAGGCTCGCCCATATTATTAGTATTTCCGCCCTAGCAGCCAGGTTTACAAGCCACATTAAAAATTCAATCCTAAGCCAAATACGTATGGTGCTTCAAAGGTACCTGACATTAATGCTGATAAGAAGGAAGAAAATCTGGTTAAATTTTTATATAGTCTTAATTAAAAAATATATTTAGATTAAAGACATTGGCGTTACAGAATTCACATTTTAACCAAATATATTTTTTAAATTCCATAGAGTGATGTAGATTTTTTTGCTTACTTTCAAAATATAGTTGCACCCCTTCATCTGGCATTAGTCTTTTCACGATAAATTGGCAAAGCAAACTAAACTCATGTTTATACCAATGTGTGGAAATTAAACCGATGTCAGAAAATTAACCCTACCAAAAAACTTCCTGCTTAAAAGCAAACATTTTATTCAGAAAATGCTCAAAACTTAATTGACATTTGATTCTTATTAACTTTCATAATTTCCTCAATATGAGTAACAAATGGAAAACTTATCTCAAATCAGTGAGTTGGTTACGAAATAATTTTGTTCGACTCAATAACCCGGACCTACTGTTTAACCCTGCTCCGAGCTGCAAACGAATTTTAAAGAAAATCCTTTACGTGGGTTATAAATTAACATCTTACTCGTCTTGTAGCCGGTGGAAATTAGGTGGAACCCCGCCAATTTGGACATCACTACGCAGTGGTCAGTCACAATGCATGCATATTAAGGCGCTATCCAGGAAATTTACGAACCGAGGACTATTTGCAAAAGTTGTTCCAGAGTAAGTCTATTTTTTATGAAATGGCAAACCAAACTAAGCATACATCTAGTAACAGCTGTCAAAAAGACCAGTTCCGAAAAAGGTGTGGCCATATTGAAAACCACACGTCTAATAAACCACCCTTTATATGTGGGAAAAAAATTTCAACTACTCCTCCTCTTGAGGCAAAAAAATAATGTGTGCCAAATTCATTAAAGTTGGATGTAAGATGTGACTTCTAGAGATAAAAACATAAAATCGGACAAAAAAATCGAATCCTTCGATCACTACGATTCCTTAAAAGCACAGTGGTAGCTGTTGTTATAAAAATGTAAGTAAACATTGTGTTGCTCAAATGTAAATCAATCTTATGGTATTCACTTCACTTCAACGCAACGAAATCCAATCACAATTTTGTTTAGTTTTGTATTTTTCTCAACTACATCCACATGCAAGTACAAGTATTTGTAATGCATTCCCATTTATTTACCACTTGGTCTCGTTTGTAACTACCAATATTAATAGAAGATATGGTATGAAATGAATTCGAATGTTGGAAAGACCACTTGTCATGTCTATGTTGCGAAAAAAATGCAAATAATCACTTATGTGTACAAACATACATACGAGGGCGGCAGCTGAAGTTTTTTTTTGAGGGAAATCTTAACGTAACGCAAACCGATGATATCTTTAATTTTGAAAACAATTTTTTCAAGCATAAATAACTTTGGTTTGTACCACACAGCAAACGTATATTCTTATGGTCAAATTGTTAATTTCGAAAACTTTTAACATTAAGTGGTAGTGTGTTGTTTACAGTGACTTGAAATAATCAATTTGGCATAAAAATGGGATTAACTCGTGAACTTTTTCGTGCAAAGTGGATTATCACGACAAGAGTGCATCGATGAACTTAAATCTTTGTATGGCGATGAAGCACCATCCTATAGCACTGTGAAAAACTGGTTTAATGAATTCAATCGTGGCCGTCGCTCGCTCAAAGACGAAGGTAGTCCAAAAACGGCCGTTGTGCCAGAGAACATTGATGCCGCGCGCGAACTGATAATGCAAGTTCGTCATGTGACATACCGTTAGATTGAGGCATCCTGGGACATTTCTTCCATCAGCATCAGCCGTAAAAAAGGGTTGTTTTTCTTGCTGGATCCCACACAATTTGACAATCGTCCAAATGACGTTTATAAGATCGTCACAGGTGACGAATAATGGATCTATGCGTATGAGCCCGAAACAAAACAGCAATCGAGCCAAATCCAACGAAAGTTGTACGTGGAAGAAGCACTTCAAGCAAATGGTCGCCAGTTTCTTCGGCAAAACTGGTCATGTGGCTATTGTTCTGCTTGAGCAACGTAGGAGGTCAATTCTGAGTGTTACACCACATCTTGTTTGCCTGAAGTCTTCGGAGAAATTCGAAAAACGAACAAGAGAAGACGAATCATTGTTCACCATGACAATGTGAGCTCTCACACATCGGCTCAAACCAGCGCCTTTTTCACCTGCCAAAACGTCAAATTGATTTGTCATCCGCCGTACAGCCCTGACTTGGCACCCAATGACTTCTTTTTATTCCGGCTCACCATGAAAAAATGCGTGGGCAACGATTTACGTCGCCAGAAGATGCTGTTGAAGTGTTCAAAAACTATGTTTTGGAGGTGTCGCAATCGGAGTGGAAAAAATGCTTCGCCAATTGGTTTGAGCGCATGCAAAAGCGTATAAATCACGCTGAAGAAAACTTTGAAAAACAATAAAACCATATTTGATGATAAATATTCGCATTTTCATTATTAGACTAAAATATATATAGCAGCGGTTATAGATACATAAACAATTCATTTATGCGCATACTAAAAATTAAAACAACAAGTAAAAACGTAGGTTCGGATAGACCGAACATGTTTACCCTCCACCGTCCCTTCACAACTAAAGCGCAAAAAACTATACGTGCTTTAGGCCCCTTTGGCCCATGCGTCCGTCCCAAATTTCAGCCATAACTTTAAAATTGCTCTATATTTAGACTTGTAGCAAAATGTATTAATTGCCCGCGGTATATTCATGAACGACAATTGCGACCTGTAGTTTGTTGATTACAAGCTTTAGATCTACAGCATACGGACGGATAATCGAGCAGACAAACATCTTTAAATCGAATCAGCTAGTAATTCTGAGACCTGCAATTGGATAACAAGCTCTAGATTGATAGAAGATGAGGGGACGGACAGATAGACTTGATATTCTGAGCCTATCAGGGCTCTTAAAAGTGGGTCCAGCTCAAATATGTGTCATGAAACTAACTTATAATACCCTTTTTCACAGAAGGTGAAGGGTACAAATATTTGTTCAGCCGGAACGGAAAAGTCGATTTTTCGATTAAAATCGGAAGCAAAAGTCGGTCCCGACTTTTTAAATTTTTTTAACAAAAAGTCGAATAATCGATAATCGACTTTAACAATCCTATCCTGCCCTCTACAGGCTCAAGAAGTCGATATAGTTGATATAAAGCATAGTGTATTATGTGTGACCTATAACTAACCTTGGTTAAATTTGGCCATTTCGGACATTATCATATAGCCGACAAGAAGAATGTCGCTCCTGCTGTAGAAGTCACATATAAAGTACGAACTTAAATTCCGTACAGAGACGAGATGTCTACTTAATAGCAGAGTAGTGTAGGTTATCACACAAACAGCCAGTCCCAACTTAAGCAATGTTGATTTTTTTTAATTTATTTATGTTTTTGAAAGATGACCTGGTCAAGAGTCTCAATGTATCTGCCATTTATAACATACCCTCTAAACGCTAGCCATCACCTCCACACCGCTCATACGAGTACATACCTAGGGAAATAATTTGCATGCATCATGTGAAATGATCCATATGCATGAAATCCTTTTCCAAACAAACAGGACTACTCAAGTGGCGGAGTGAGTGATTGAGTGGGTGAGTGAGTAAATAAATAGTTTCATACAAATAACTGAATGCTACGCTACGTATGATTAATGGTAGAATAAAACTGAATTGCTTTTCAATCGAAAGCTTTCGAAATGTGTGCAATTATTTTTCCATTCATCTTGGATTACATAGGAGTACTTAGGAGCATCGATTCAAAGCTAGACACTTAGCATAATGTAGTGAACGAAAAAGATTTATTGATTAGATTTAAAAGAAATAAAAAATAGAAATGAAATATAACTTTTTTGAGTACAGACATACATAGGTATGTCCGAAGGGTATATCCTCCCAATAGACACAAAGGAAACGTTTTATTTAAAGTTCGTTAGACTAGTAAAGGCCGACCAGACAGCAATGATAGTTTTTTTAAAGCATATGTTTCAGAACCAGGCTACAAATGCCAACCACCTTTCGTTATAATTGGTAAGGTTTACCATTTCATGGTTATTATATTATTTAATAATATAGGGTGATCCATCTGATTTATTTTCAGAACAAAAAAAAATAATAAAAATTCAAATCAAGTGTGGAATCTTAATTGGTAATTTGAAAGGACATTTTATGGCATTTATTTTTTGAATATAGTTTCCTTCAAATGTTGGCCGCAACTACGCCTCTAGGTTTCCATTCTCAGGGTTCAATTTTGGATGACTCGTTCGAGCATTTCGACCGGTATGGCTTTAATGACATGCGTAATGTTGGCTTCCAAAACCTGAATCGTAGCTGGTTTGTCAGCATAGACTTTGGACTTCACGTAACCCCAAACTCACCTGTCCAAAATGTGAAATTAGCTGCTTTTCAAAATGACCTCTCAAGAGATCCATTGTTTAAACAGCTGTATGGCAAGTGACACAGTCCTGTTGAAACCAATTGTCGTCAAGATTACGGGCTTCAATTTCAGGTAGCATAACGATCGATATCTTGGCGCGATAGCGAGCACCATTCACTGTAACGTTCCGGCCATCATCATTTTTGAAAAAATATGTACCGATGATTCCACCAGCTTATGAACCGCTCCAAACCGTGGCTTTCTCTATGTATAATGACTCCTCTTGAGCCTCTTCATGTTGCTCTTCAGCCTAAATGCGGCACTTTTGTTTATTGACTTTGCCGTTGAGCCAGAAATGGGCCTCATCACTGAACAAAATTTTGGTCGAAAACAGCGGATCTTCCCGTTTTTTACCGAACGCTCGTTTCCATAATACAGTTGCCAACATTTAAAGGAAATTATTTTCAAAATATAAATGCCATAAAATGTCCTTTCAAATTACCAATATAGATTCCAAACTTGATTTGAATTTTTATATTTTTTTTGTTCTGAAAAAATGCTTTAGATGGATCACCCTATATAATTTAAACTTCGACTCAATCGTGATACGCAGCGCGTATTCATGGCTTTAATGCGTAGGCATTTCGTTGCAATGAAAAAAGCTTGAGAGTGAAAACACAGATTTTTTCAATTGTTTTGTCCCTTGTGGACTTTTGTAATACTTCGCCTGTAGGGGAAGAGTGTGGTCATCTGATTTCCCTTAGGTGATTCCAAGAGCTTCCCTGCGAAATTTAAATACATCTCGAATAAACCTTGTTCATCCTCTATTTGAATGGCACACATGAAGCGAATTCTTGGTGTAGACACTGATGCTACTAGTCAGAGTAACAGACTACTACGAGGTCGGACCAGAGACTAAAGTCTGGTGTCGCGCGAGGTCTGGATCACCTAGAACTGTTGTTCTAGTCTGACCTGTATAGAAACGGCCTTTGGGGGAGTTTCGCGATGGCTGTGGTTTACCACCTAAATCGCAGGTAAAGTGTAAGCTGGACGTGGAGTTGCTTATCAACGGGGTGCTAAGGTCCAAAGAGTATTAGAGGTTTAAGATAGACCTCACGCCTCAACAAGAGGTTGGAGAAGCCCGCACAGCTGATCCCTTTATTGGTCCCTCTAGTTTAAGCGGAGTAACATTGGTCGTCGCATTATATAAGGTGGGCCCTTAAATATTTTAAATTTGAATCGGCTGAAACCTAAAGATTGAACTTTGTCATATAAAAATGGAATGCAATACCATTCATATGTCTTCCACAATTCCCTCGGCAGTACCTCATCAGATCATCCCAAATCTTTCGTACATTTTCGATTGTTTCGGACCGAATCTCATCAAAGGCAACTTCGATTTCATGTTTCAACGCTTCAATTGTCTCTCGCTATTTCGCGTAACATTTATCCTAAATGGCTCCCCACAGAAAATAATCGAAAGGGCTGACTTCACCTGAAAACACGATTTTTCGGTAAACTTTTTTTCATCTATCAAACCATCTCCTGCCCATTGGGGTGATGGAGTTTCATTATTAAATGACAAAGTTCAACCTTTCTAATAAAAACGGAAATTTGAAAAAATTATAAGTAATTTTTCCTACAGCCGATCTGATTTGAAATTTAAAATGATCCACCCCATACAACTTAGTTCAAAGATTTCGACGATTAATATCTGTCACGATGACAGAATTGTGTCAACATTAGCTATGTACATACAATGAACTTTACTAAGCGTGTGTAGTTGGAAGCCTCGAAAATATCTTTTCTAGACGTTCCGTTTCGATATGCCAAAATTTGCCACATGTCATATAAAGATAAATAGTGAAATTCCAATTGTACAGTTTGCATTGAGGACTTTTCTATTGCCAGCAGACATTCGACTGGGATACGCAGCACTCAACAAGCAAGAATGTCTGCAGTCGGACAGTACCGTCTATATTTTAAACCACTGCGGTATTCAATTTGCATAAAGACTATGGGAAAACATTAGCCTTTATGGTTCAGGTTAACACTGGGTTGCAACGTAATTTACCATGTAAAATTAAAGCACAATCGTGGTTATGCTGTGACTTTTACAGCGGCCGATCCTCAAATCGGAAGGGAAAATATGGTCAATTTTTAACCAGGCTTGACTTTGACTACTTATCTTCTGTCATGCGCTATACTTAATAAAAGCAAGATTGAAAATAAAATGTAATCCACTGACAGAATCTTAAACTAATGAAGGACTTTTGCATGGTGGTTATATAAAACTAGGACTGATGTAGACCAATTTCACAAGGGCTAGACATATGTTACTTATGACGTAGTGCGCTGCTAGATTGGATTAAATTTGTGCTTTCTAGAAAACGAAGACTGCAAATCGCGAGAAACTAAAATTGTTATCCCATCACATATTTTGAAATATGGAATGACAATATCAAATTTTAGTTTTTGGCAAGACCCACCTTTACTGTACCGATCGGTGTAAAACACTTTCTGATTCCGTTTCACTAAATCCGTCTGAGTATATTTCACTTATATATAGTGTGCTGCTATTTTGGATTAAAGTTGTGTTTTCTAGGGCACCAAGACCGCAATTTGGGATAAACATTTATAAAGTGGATATTCGCAAATATGGGAAGACGATCTAGAATTTTGGGTTCATGGCGAATTGTTGTAACTACTAAAATTATTGGATCAAGACCCACTTTTAAGTGCACCGATCGATGTAAAACTTTAGCTGATTCTGCCTGTCCGTTTGTCCATCTATCTAAAAATTTAAATCAAATTACAGGTCGCAGTTTTTCCCCGATGTTAATATAATTTTGTAGAAGTTATTTTTTTTTGGGCCAAGGACGTACGCTATTGAATCCATACATATCTTAACCCGATTTTATGTTATTAGCTCTAGAAGCCACACATACGAGTAACATTCAATCTTAATGAAATTTGGCTCAGTTTAGTACGATTGATTCGTTAGCAGTTCAGATTAACACGGGTCATATCGGCCCACGTTTTGATATAGCTTCGTTCTAAAAAATAACCGCTCTAGAACACCCATTCCATTCAGATGTCGATCAAGTTTGCTATAGTTTATTACATTGGACAGGCGAACAATCGTGGACCAATTAGGAACACGTAGATCCATTTTTAATATAGTGCCCATACGAGTTGTTTGGGGGCCAAAATAAAAGGGTTTTAGTACACATATAGATATCAAATAAAATTAATATTTTTCACGCAAGTTGGCTAAATTTCGGTGACGGACTCCAGGACCGAAATTTCGGTCCTTTTAAACACGGGCATATGGGTTCAAAGAAACAAAAACAATGAAATGTTCTTACAGATTCAAATATTTAGAGCCTGTTCAAGGGGGTCTAAAACTATTTTTAAACGAGTTTTGTGAACATCCAGAAGTGCAGGGTAAAGAGAAGTCGGCTACGCCTGACCTATTTTTTTTATAATCGTAGGATATAATCGCTTTGTCATTCCGTTTGCAACGCCTCAAAGTACTAATCAGAGACCCCATAAAATATATAATGGGTGATCCAAGTAGGGATTCAATAGCCTTCTTTTCACAGATCACGTGTGAGTCGTGTCATGTTATTTTTGTTTAGTATTGTTTGGCATTTTATCATGGAAAGACTTACGTCTGAACGTTTACAAATCGTTCAACTTTTTTACGAAAATTCACGTTCTGTGAATAATGTGTTTCGTGCACTTCGTTCAACTTATGGTCGACATAATCAGCCTACTGAGCGCACTATTCGCAACACCATCACCCATCTTGAGACCCAGAATTCATTATTGGATAATATTCGACCGAATAGACCACGTCCAGCACGCAGTTAAGAAAATGTAGCGGCCGTAGCTGAGAGTGTACTCCAAGACCGTCGAGCGTGGGTTTGGCGCTGTTCGCGGCAACTCGGACTGACGTATGGAACGACTGTGTGCATTTTTACGTCGAGATCTTAAATTGAAAGCGTGAAAAATACAGCTTGTGCAAGAACTGAAGCCGCCCGACGTTTCCAAGCGACATCGCTTCGCTCTATGGGCTCTTGAAAAGTTCCAAGAACATCCGACGTTTTTGAGCCAAAATTTGTTTAGCGATGAGGCCCACTTCTGGCTCAATGGGTATGTAAACAAGCGAAATTGCCGCATTTAGGACGAAGAGCAACCAGAAGAGGTTAAAGAGCTATCAATTCATCCAGAAAACATAACGGTTTGGTGTGGTTTATGGGCCGGTGGAATCGTCGGTCCATATGTCTTCAAAAATGTTGCCGGTAAGAACATAACCGTCAATAGCGACCGTTATTTGATGCCTGAAATTGAAGCTCGTGATCTCGGCGATATTTGGTTTCAACAAGACGGCGCCACTTCCTAAACATCGCATCAATCAATGGATTTATTGAGAAAACACTTCGGTTAGCAGATAATTTAACGTATTGGGCCGGTCGATTGGCCAACAATATCGTGTGATATCGCACCGTTAGACTTTTTCCTGTGGGGATATGTTAAGTCTAAAGTTTTTGCGGACAAACCCGCTTCAATTCAGGCCTTGGAGCAAAACATCACGCGTGTCATTCGCCAGTTACCAGTCGAAAAGCTCGAACGAGTCATCGAAAATTGGACTCAACGAATGGATCATCTAAGACGTAGCCGCGGCCAACATTTGATAGACATAATTTTCAAAAAATAAATGCCACAGAGTGTTCTTTCAAATGATAATAAACATTCCCATCCAATTTGAATCTTCTGCGTTTTTTTCTTTAAAAAAGTAGGGAACCTCGAAATGGATCACGCGTTATAATATCGTTACTTACTTCTGCCAAATTTCATGAAGATCGGACACCAATTGCAAGCAGTAGTTGGAAAACTAGCTTTAGATAGACAGTAGACGGACGAACAGACAGACAGATGTTGTTAAATCGCATAAACTGGTGAGTCTATCGGTACACTTAAAGGTTGGTATCTCTAAAACAGTTTAAGTTATCACGTAGTTTATACACGCAAATTATATTTTTCTTTGCATTTACTTTACAAACAACAACCAAAAACTCGAAAACCCGAGATCTAAAAAAACGGATAAACCGACATGTCGGGATTTAACTTTTTTTTAAGATAACCACTGTCGGGTTTACACATAAAAACCGGAATGCCGGTTTTTGGTTTCAGGTGTGAACACTCCAGCATTAACCCATACCTCTGCTCGGGTAAGTCTTGATGCTTCAATATTGCAATCTGTAGTTTGCTTTCCACAGACATGCGGAGATGGCAAGTACGTTTTTGATTATTTCGGCGATCATTTATTTAATATGCACTCCGATTTTTTTTATGTAAACGACGAAATGATAAGGAAAACATATACTCCATGCAGTAATGAAGGATCTACAAATTAGGATTTCCACAGAAAAAATGAACTTCAGTTTAAACAAGGATGAAACTTGCTTCAATCAATGAGTTTTAGTGATTTTTGGACAAACCCATTTAAGTTGGCTAGAAAAATTTAATTTTTGTCTAGGAACCTCATTTGCTCAGCGGAAGTGTTTATAATTGTTTAATATTTAGTAATGTCAAGCCTCACTATTCATTACAAGGACACATACTATAAAAATTCTATAACTTCCTGACCTATCAGAGAAACTACAATTACGCGAATAATCTTGTTAGTTCACCATTTATGGCCCGAATATTAATTCTACTCAACCAAGCTTCAATAATGTTGTCACTTTAATAACTTTCCCCCTTAATTTATTTGTATTTTTTCGCTAGCTCTTGACAAAATCAGACCACTTTAGCACCCACGAAACAGCAGCATCCAATGCATAAATGGCTGTATACTAGTGTACACTTTTGGATACCACAAGTACGTGACATTGTGCATTTCGCCTTTAGTTTATCCTTCATTCTAAACAAATTCAAATGATGAACAATTATTTGTTGTTTTTCTATCGCTCGTTGGTTCTTTCTTTCTTTGTCCATTCAAACAAAAAAACGAAAATATTCGAAAATTACTCATGCGCCCACACATCTTTTTTTGTTTTTTTGATTGTTTTGGAAATGTCTAGAAATCACCGATTTGACGGCGTTTCTAAAAACAGAACCAACAACAATCATATCTAAATTAGCTGATAGCTCCTATGGTGATAATGACGCTTTTTTGGTTAACGATGAAAATGTAGAGAGAGAGAAATAGAGAGAAAACGAGTGAGTGATAAAATATGGATTATAACGGAGATGTTAGCTTTTTGCTTCTTTGGGAATTTCTGAGTAACAAAAATTGAGAAATGTCTCCCATGACATGATTTTGAATAAGATGCACCCTTTAGTGCTTACTAAAAGACTCTAAACAAAAAGTCAACAGTCGGGCCGGGAGGACAATATGATACCCTACATTACAGTTACAAACTCGAACCAAAAAGTCGACATTTAAATTTTTTTTAAAAAAAAAAATATAACGGGCGATCAGTTTAGAAGTATTTTTTCAGTAGGGTTTCTTCACAGTTTACGCGTGAATTGTGATAAACTTTATTTTTCTTTTCAGTATTGTTTGCCATTTCGTCATGGAAAGACTTACACCGCAAAAACAACGGTTTGGAGCGGTTTATGGCCACATTTTTCCACATTTTTCAATAAGGTTTTTGTGCGTTGTTTTGTTTTTTACTTTATTTTTTTCAGTATTGTTTGCCGCGGTGTGTGTCATAAACGCCATACCAGTCGAAATGCTCGAACGATTCATCCAAAATTAGACCTCAGAATGTTGCAGCCAACATTTGAAGAAAATTTTATTCAGAAAACAATAAAAGTACCACATTTGATTTAAATTTTTGTATTTTTTTATTTATTTTGAGATTGATCACCCGTTATTGAAAGTCGACTTCGAGTTTTTGGTGGTAAAAAGTCGATTAATTGACTTATACTCGTATTTCTACTTTTTTCTATTCGAAATTTTAAAAAGTTTTACAACATATACACTAGAGCGTACCAGGTTACAAGTAAAAAAAAAGTTCGCCGTACACCTTCGAATATGAAGTATTATTGAAAGGTAGTTTCAAAAAAAAAATTTTTATTTTTTAATGCCGAACGTAGGGGTCGCGCTTTTACATTTTTCTATATAACTTCTGCATTTATAAACGGATTTTAAAGTGTGATACATCGATGTTTTTGTCTCGACGAGGCCGATTTTTTTGTCCTTGAAGTCATTGAGCTCAAGCACCCCGCGCGAGCTTTAATTTTCTGATATTAGAGTGGTACATTAGGGTAGTAGCAACTGAGATATGATGGGTAAGTACCAGAAGGGGGTGCTTGAGCTCAATGACTTCAAAGACAAAAAAATCGGCATCGTCGAGACACGATGTATCACACTTTAAAATCCGTTTATAAATGCAGAAGTTATATAGAAAAATGTAAAAGCGCGACCCCTACGTTCGGCATAAAAAATAAAAAAAAAATTTTTGAAACTACCTTTCAATAATACTTCATATTTGAAGGTGTACGGCGAACTTTTTTTTTGAGGTACGCCCTAATATACACTCCATCGAAATGTGGATGGAATACTTTATTTGTCATTTCGTTTGTAACATTAGAAATAGTAGACATAGGAGGATGCAGGAGGCCCTTTAAAGTATATACTCATGTATATGTATTATTGATCGTCGTCAAATTCTAAGACGATTTTGCCATGCTCGTCGGTGTATCTGTTAAAAGCACCATAGCGTTTACACAAATTTACCTAGGATTTTAAGATTTAGCATGACGATGCCTTATAGTTGTTATTGTAAATTGCTGATGTCGAGTTCAACACAGGTAAAAAAGTTTTCCTTTTTTGGATGATAGGTACCTCGGAAAAAAATATACTTCTTTTGATCATAATATATTGGTAATCATAATTTATTGTTAACGTTAAAATGTTAATTTTTTATTGCGACGCATTTAATACCTCGGAAAAGCATAGTTGCTGGACGTTTTCGCTTATGCGGTCCGAGTTATCAAACGGGCAACCTATATAGACATATGTGTACTATGGTGGGCCCACTTGAAAGGACAAAACTTTAAAGATATTGTGCCATCGATTTTTCAAAAGCCTTTGGCATGAGAAAAAAGGTTACACTATTACATGATCGAGGCGACCAACTTTTTCAACTTTTATTTTTAAGATTTTTTTTAGATAATATTTTTTTGAAATATTACCTATCCAAGGTGACATACAATTCGTACAAATATACATTGCCACATATAGTACAATATAACCTATGATAGCGTGAGAATAGAATACGACTACAAGAATCGAATCAGTCGTATGAAATTTGGCCGCATCGAAAACGATATTTATGATACGAGTATGTCGTAGTGGAATTTTCTTCCTCATGACAAAAGCTATAGAAAAATCGATGGCACAATATCGATTACTAAATCGACACACCCTAATGTGTACTCAATTTGAAGCTTTCTTTCCTACGAATGCAAATATAGATTAATTGTGTTGGCTTGGATAAGGGACGGACACATTGGCCGAAGAGGCCAAATAAACGGAAGGATAAAAATTCTAAAGTTGTGCGTGAACACTGAAGAACTTCTGAATGTACAGAAGAGCAAACTAAAAACTGTTTTTTGACCGACTTGAAGGCTCTTAGTATCCTCGCCGTGACATTCGAATTTGTGAGAAAATTAAATTATTTTTTGGTACCCAATGGGTATTACCCATAAACGAATTTTTGGAAGCCGATATTAATCAAATTGCGAAAACAAATTTATGTTTGGCTTCGTGCGAGAATTTAAGTTATTTGATACCCATGTACGGAAGCCGTATTTGGCCACCAAAACTTTTTTTGGGGTATATATTAAAATTGTTCCAAGATTGGATAGGTATCCATCATTATATACAATCGGATGATAAATCCAAAGGTATTTTTTTAATAGTTTTTTTCCTTTTTTTGTTATTTATTCGGTCTTCTATCATTATTATGACTTGATCAGTTTTTTATTCTGGTTCGAGACCTTTATGTTGTTTCTTTTTCAGAATCAACGTAAAAAGAAGAAATTGCTAAAATGTATTTGCTACGGTTGTCAGGCAGACTGTACAGCTGTTTCTAAAACCGCCAAGGTTTTTCTTCAGCAGTCTTTGGCAACGATTACTTCGGCCACAAATAAAATGACTTATACGGGAGACTCATTTTTATTAATGAGAATTACCCTTTGTGTATAGTCTTCGAACTGTGCGTAGAGCAATCTTCAACGCGCAATATCATTTCCACCAATTCCTCTGCCTGGCAACCGTTGCAAATACATTTCACCATTTCTTTTTTATTTTTACGTTGATTCTGAATAAGAAACAACATAAAGGTCTGGTATTTTTTTAAAATAAAAAAAAAATCTAAAAATCAAATAAAATATGGAATATTTGTGGTTCTTTCGAAAGGACATTTTATGCCATTTATTTTTTGAATATAATTTTCTTTAAATGTTGGCCGCAACAACGCTTCAGGGTGTCCATTCTGGGGGTACAATTTTGAATGACTTGTTGGAGCATTTCGACCGGTATGGCTTTAATGACACGCGTAATGTTGGCTTCCAAAACCTGAAACGTAGATGGTTTGCCAGCATAGAATTTGGACTTTGCGTAGCCCCAAAGAAAAAAGTCTAAAGCTGTGCTATTACGAGGGCTGCTATACATATTTCTGTCCTAATAATGAAAATGAGAATATTTACCTCAAAAATGGTTTTATCGTTTTTCAACGTATACTCCAGCATGATTTATACACTTTTGCATGCGCTCACACCAATAGTCGAAGCACGTTTTCCACTCCGACTGAGACACCTCCAAAACATGGTTTTTGAACGCTTCAACGGCATCTTCTGGCGACGAAAACCGTTGACCACGCATTTTTCTCTTAATGTGCGGGAATAAAATGAAGTCATTGGATGCCAAGTCAGGGCTGTACGGCGGATGACCCATCAATTCGACGTTTTGGCTGGCGCTGGTTTGAGCCGATGTGTGCGAGCTTGCATTGTCATGGTGCACAATGATTCATCTTCTCTTGTTCGTTTTTCGAATTTCTCCGAAGACCTCAGGCAAACAAATTGTGGCGTATCACTCAGAATTGACCGTCCTACGTTGCTCAAGCGGAACGCTCGCCACATGAACAGTTTTGCCGAAGAAACAGGCGACCATTTGCTTCGAAATGTTACTTCCACGAACAACTTTCGTTGGATTTGGCTCGTCTTCGAAGACCCACACGGTCGATTGCTGTTTTGTTTCGGGATCATACGCATAAATCCATGATTCGTCACCTGCACGTAGTAAACAAGTATGGTTGGGATAACAATATTCAATATTGGGTATATGGTTGTGGTTCAACAATAACGTGATTCTCACAACAATAGTTAGATTTAAATACAACCATAATATGATTCTCACAACCAAACTATGATCCTCACAACAATAGCATGATTCACACATAACCGTTCTATGATATCCATATCCATAGTATGATTCAGACTCAACCATACTATGATCTACACAACCATATTATGATCATCGCAACCATAGTATGTTCCACGTACAGCTATAGTATGATCCTCACAACCATAGTTCACACGCAACCATGTTATGATCCCTACAACCATAGTATGATCACACACAATTATACTATGATCCCCAAAATTATTTATTAGACTTGGGTTTAGTTGTCAGCAATAGATTTGAACTATGAAAACTATTTAAAAATACATTAAATTCAAAATAATAGAAGTGATTTATTTTACAGTAGAAAAACAAATAAAAAAACGTAAGCGTTTTTATTAAAATATTTTAGCTAAACGAAGCCAACGAAGTTTGTTCGAAAAATGTTAATTTTTACATAAAGAGTACTACGATTATTATTGCATTACTCGTAAATCCGTAACAATAGCATTGTTCTAAAAAGCATATTCAAATGAAGAACAATTTTAATAATACAGTATGATTGCCATAATCATATTATTGTTAACAAAAAGCAATATTTTTGTCGCATATTTATATTGTTACTACAACCATATTTTCATTTTCAACAATATTAATATTGCCGCAATCATACTTTTGTCAAAATTAAATTAAAAAAAAACACTACTATGGTTGCGGCGAACATACTTTTATTGCGGAGAACATATTATTGTTGCCGTGACCATATAGTCACCATATGTTTCCCCTGCGTGTGTGGCGATCTTATAAACGTCTTTTGAAGCACCCCGATCGTATTTTTTCGAAATTTCTTTGCATCAATCGACACGAGCCTTTTTTTGAGCGATTGTCAAATTGTGCGGGATCCAACGAAAACAAACCTTTTTTACGGCCAGGTGTTCATACAATATCCAATGTATGCTGGTGAAAAAAATGCCCAAGGATGCCTCTATCTCACGGTATGTCACATGATGATCTTGCATTATCAGTTTACGCACGGCATCAGTGTTCTCTGACCTTCGTCTTTGAGCGATCGTCGGCCACGATTGAATTCATTAAACCAGTTTTTCGCAGTTCTATAGGATGGTGCTTCATCGCCATACAGAGATTTAAGTTCATCGATGCACTCTTGTCCACGTCGAAAGTTGTTAAAAATGATCGCACGAAAATGTTCACGAGTTAATTCAATTTTTTTGCCAAATTGATTTTTCAAGTCACTGTAAACAACACAAATGATGGTCGTACTTCAAAACGTTCTGAGTACGTTTATACTAAAAAATGTCAAACTTTCCAATGGAAATGTCAGATGGCGCCAGAAATATAAATAGCAACCTTCGTACACGATCTAGGCGGCTAACTCACCGGTCCAAAACGTGAAATTTGCTGCTCTTCGTAATTACCTCTTAATAGATCCATTGCTTTAGCAGCTGTATAGCAAGTGCAGCCGTCTGTTAAATCCAAATGTCGCCAAGATTACGGGCTTCAATTTTAGGAAGCAAAAAGTCCGATTTCAAGGCGCGACAGCGAGTTCCATTCATGGTTACGTTCCGACCATCATCATTTTTGGAAAAATATGGACCGATTTTTCCACCAGCCCATAAACTTCACCAGACCTTGTTTTTCTCTGGGTATAATGGCACCTCTTGAACCTCTTCTGGTTGCTCTTCAGCCAAAATGCGGCAATTATGTTTGTTGGCGTTGTCATTGAGCCAGAATTGTGCCTCATCACTGAACAAAATTGTGGCCGAAAACAGTTTTTCACCGAACGCTCATTTCCATTATACAATTACACAATTTTGAGACGTTGTTTCGGTGTAAGTCTTTCCATGATGAAATGGCAAACAATACTGAAAAGAAAAAAATAAAGTTGAACACAACTCACGCGAAATCTGTGAAGAAAGCCTATTGAAAAAAATACCTCAGGATGGATCACCCGTTATAACCAAATTTAAAACGTATAATAGTTGCTAGAACGGTTGTATCTAATATCGCGATAGACTTTTGTACTGAGGCTCTAACAAAAGGTGAACCAATGTTACCCATTTATATCTGAGCTGGTTACCGGTCGATCGTTAAGCACTGTGCCAAATCTCATCAGTATTAGATGTAATATTTGGTTTATAGAGTTGGCAGCTACATAAAAATATATTAAACTGGGCCGACTTTCTTCAACTCAATAACATCTTTTTGGTCCAAAAATTTACATTCGCCAAATTGTATAAAGATCGGACAACAATTGCGAGATGTAGTTTAAATCGAATCGGCCCGCGATTCTACTCGTATGTCAACCGTGTTCAGGGAAGAGCGACGGTAATAGTCACCCATAAACTCTATTGCTTTCCTCGAGAATCATCATATTATGGGTTGTGTGTTGCTGTTCCATCGTTAGTATTATGGTGAGTTTAAAACCGAATACCGACTTTCCGTATTTTTTTTGGCCAAACCCAAACTCAAAAATAGCTAAAACTTGACATGTCGGTTTACCTAGATTTTTGCTGTCAGGTTTTCTGGTTTTTGGTATTAAAATATAAAATCATAATTTAACGTACGTAAATAGGGGTACAGAAAGACTCAGAAACACGATATCGATCTGTCCGTCACTTCGACAGTGGGTTTTTTTTAAACGGTTTTGGGAAATGCCTGAAATGGCAGTTTTCTGCAAACCCCGTTTTTTGGGCACTCTTTTAGGCATCCTTTGAATTTTGTCTGACGTAAGAATGTTCGCCCGGGTTACGCGACTTTTCTGGAATTCAAACCCGATTGGTATAGATTAGCCGATTGAACCCACTTTACACTACAGATCGAATTCGTTTTTCGTCCGTTAAGCCAGTATGTGGAATCGACTTCCGGGAAATTTTGTTCCCACTAGTAACGACATCCGGAAGTTCAAGGCAAGTGACAATAACCACTACTCTCTCTTTCCTCCTTCCGATCTCTTACTTTCCGGAATAAGTTACTTATCTTTTAATTAAACTAGAATATCCTCTTTCAAGTTGTAGCGACACACCGAAAATAGACGCTGAGTGCTTTTGGTTCACAAATGACGACACTTTCCAATTATATTTCATAAGAATGAGTAGAAATAAAATTAACTTTTCCTTGCGTATTTAACGAGTCAATTCTCCATATGTTGTATTAAACACCAACAACAAGAACAACAACAAGTGAATTCCGCCCAAAACCAATACCACCTCGTTCAGCTGCGTATGAATGACCAAACATTTTATTTATAATTCGTGAAATTCATGATGAAAATATTCGCTTATTTTCATTAACATCCATTCCTCCAACGCGGCGCTCCGCCAAGACCTCCGCCGAGCGGTACACAGAGGTCGATCCCTCCACTTACGTACGTACGTTTGTCTGTACGTACACGTACGTACTCAAGTGAATGAAGGCCTGTACATCATCATAATCTTGGAAAGACAGGCCACACTCGTCATTCGTATCTCGGCAGACTGTGACAGATGACGATGGAAGGACGGTCGGAGAGACGGACAAGTGCTGCCGGTGGCTGGTAGTACGCGCCCCTCGTTTATCGTTTTTTCGACTTTTTATGGCCTCCATTTCTTTTGGTCTCTTTATGGCCGTTTGTAAACGATTTCTTCCTTCGCATTTCGATACTGACACATTTTAAGGTCCATTTAATCGATCAGCTATAAAATGGAGTAAAAAACGGAAACATAAAATCGAACATTTAAAGCTGTCAGGAAAGAGAATTCCTTGACTTCTTATCCGCTTCATTTCGCGTAAATGTACCACAGATAAATAAAAACAAAAGAGAACCAGATGCGAAAAAAAAAGAAACAGTGAGGACGAAATTTAACGAGGATTAAATTGTCAAATGGCCGTTTGAGTTAACGGAAGTGAAAAGCAAATCAGAAATTATTTATATTCGTTTTATTATTGTTTTTTTTTCAAGTTCCTACAGTCCCAAAAGAAACGATAAGGATAAGAAACCGTCAAGAAATACGCGATGGAATGTAAAGCAATTTTCTTGCAAACGTTTTACGAATTTTTGATGTGATATTGTGACATGTACAAAGTCGGTCGTTCATGTGAGATGAGAACATCGCGCTGACGAATGCCATAAAATATGCTTACGAAATTGGCTTTTAAATGTCCTTACGATGTGGTGTTGGCATCATTGTCCTCAAGGTTATGCTGCGGATTTTTTTGTCAAATTACTAAGGGCATACGTGTACAATTCTTAAAGCGTGCTTGCAATTACTTAAAAGCAGACTAATGGAACAAGCAGGCATACAATTATGCTACAAAAGACTATGTACAATCCCTTGAATTGTACAACTTGTTGCACGGTTTGGTTACCTAAACTATACAACCAACAAAATGTCTGCTCAAATCATTTTAAAAAGGACTTTTACAACTTTTAGCGTCATAAATACACTATAACTATTTAGATTTCGTTAAGTGTGCTTTAAACGAGTAAGGAAAATCTTAAGTCGGGCAACACCGACCATATAATTAGAGTGTCGACAAAAACCGAGATTTTTTAGAAAACCGGCCTTTCGGATTTTTCTCAAAACCGTGATTTGGGAAACCGACTGTCGGGTTTTTTTAAAGTAAAAAACCGGCATTAACAGACATTCCGGTTTAGCCTTTTGCTTAAGAATAGAAAATGTTTTCCGAATCAGAAGTGAAGTAATTGTGATCTTGAGCAGGTTCTAATTTACTTTGTAGGGACATAAATACTGTTACAACATTGAACACACCGATTTCAATAGTAGAACTGAACGTACCCCGTTAATGTCATGTGGGTTTTAAAAGCTAACCTCAATAGCGTTAGTCTGTAACAGGATTTTAAAATTGTTTCAACTTTCATGTGTGAAATGAAAAAAGCGATATTTTCAAAACGCTCCGGCCACTAGGGATTAGCCTCATGTTCGTCTACCGATGCATAAAAGTGTTTAAGAAGACTGGAAATGTAAAAGACCGTCACCGGTAGGGCCGCCCACGCTCTGTTCGAACACCGCATGACATCAAAGACGTTAAATCAAGAATTCAAAGAAATCCGCTCCGAAAACAGAAAATAATGCCCCGTAAGATGAATATCACGCAAAAGTCCTTGAGTCGAATCAATAAAAAAGACTTGGGGCTATCAAACGATGTACCGGAAAATTATTGACTTCTTAGTAATGGATAGCGAGGGAGTATTTTTTACCATTTTTTTAACTATTTTGAAAAACAATGGTTATAAAATGGCTATAAAATATACTCGTACTTATTTTTCTTTGTTTTGGATTGGATGTAAAAATATATCTTTTTTTAAGCAGAAAACTAGAACTACATCTACTGTAGAGGCGCATAATGGGCGGTTAGCAGAGAAAAACGGAAACTTTTTTAAATTCGTTAAGATTATTCGAGAGGAAGAATTTTTAAAGGCAGACATTTTTCAATGTTAGTTGAAAGCGGAGGATCACTGGCCAAAAAGAGAAAACGAAATGACATTAAAAAAAGTTCGAGAACTGAAGAAGCAAATACTCTGTTAGAACAGGGGAAAATATCTGCATCCGCATTTCTTTCTCAAATAACATATGTGACGCGCAAAATAGAAAGGGACCTAAGGTTAAAAACCAGTTTTGTTCAGGAGAGCCATTTTAAAGATTAGGTCCCTTTCTATTTGCGCTTAGAATCGTCGATTTCACTTTTATAAAATGCGCATATCTCTGGGAGGGACCACTTTTGGGGCATGGGATCAGTCTCATTCGATGCTCAGATGTTGTCCACATAAAAAAAAAAAAATTAAAAGTTGATGAAAAGTTTTGTTCAGGAGAGCCATTTTAAAGATAGGTCCCTTTCTATTTGCGCTTAGAATCGTCGACTTCACTTTCATAAAACGCGCATATCTCTGGGAGAGAACACTTTTGTGGCATGGGATCGGTCTCATTCGATGCTCAGATGTTGTCCACATCAAAAAAAAAGAAAAAAAATGAAACTTGATTTTTTTTTACCCTTTGTTCCCTTTCTCTATGCGCTGTCACATATGTGTTGATATGGTTCCAGATGTGAATATATTTAATAATGAAGAAGAATCTTCTGATAACGAATTAGAGGAAGGAGTTAACGTTGAAGACTCCAATGAGCGTGACTGTATTTTTTGCACAGACAGAATAGCTAATATTGTTCTACTGACTTGCAAACATCTCAAAGTTTGCGACCATTGCAATTTAAAATTACAAGGAATCAGAACATTATAAACGTCGATATTGCCGACAAACTGTTGAAGATACAATGCAGGTGTTTGTTTAACATTTGATTAATTTTTCAATAAAGAAACTAAAAACTATATTTTTTTTCAAAAAATGGGTATAGTTTATTATAAAACAGGTAAAAAATGTTAAGTTTGGCTGTGCCGAACTTTGGATACCCTCCAGCAGATTCCCAAATAAAACCAAATTTGGTGCGGAAGTGTGTTCTATATAGAAATCTTTATGCAAAATTTCTTTTCGATAGGTCAAGCTTGTGGTGAGTTATCATCATATTATTTCTCAAAGCCCATGAGACCATTTGTGTGAGAGGTACCAGTAGGACTTTTCCGATCTCAACAGAATTTGGCGCAGAGGTGTGTTCTATATAAAAATTTATGTAGAAAATTTTATATCGATAGGTCAAGTTTGTAGTGAGTTATTGTCATATTATTTTCAAGGCCCATGAGACCGTTTGTGTGGGAGGTACCAGTTGGGCCTTTCCGATCTTAGCCAAATTCAGCGCAAATTATCGTCTCGATAGATCAAGTGTGTGGTGAGTTATTGTCATATTATTTTTCAAGGCCCATGAGACCGTTAGTGTGGGAGGTACCAGTAGGACTTTCCGATCTTAGCCAAATTCAGCGCAAATTATCGTCTCGATAGATCAAGTGTGTGGTGAGTTATTGTCATATTATTTTTCAAGGCCCATGAGACCGTTAGTGTGGGAGGTACCAGTAGGACTTTTCCGATCTCAACCGAATTCAGCGTAGAAGTGTGTTGTATATAGAAATCTTGGTGTGTAAAATTTCATTTTGTTAGGTCAAGTTTGTGGTGAATTATAGTCATATTATTTCTCAAGACCCATAAGGCCGTTTGTATGGGAGGTACAAGAAATGGTGGTCCAATCTAAACCATTTTTATATAGATGATTGCGCCTATATAGAGATTATTACTTGCTAAATTTCAGTGATTTTGCTCAAGAAACAGGACTGGATTTCCAAATAAAAAAACTAATTTTTATGAGGTAGTGTCGGTTGAGGTTCTCCAACACCAACTTCCCGTAGAGCTAAGTAGCCCATTTTCAATACCAATCATACTAGCTTAACTACACATGTTTGTGCGCCTAATTTCAGCTTCCTAGCTGTTTTCATGCAGGCTCTATCTTGTTTTCAACAGACGGGCAGACGGACAGGATCAAGAATATATATACTTTGTTGGGTCTCCGATGATTATTTCAAGGTGTTACAGATAAAATGGCAAAACTAATATACCCTCCAAAAAAATAGATGGGGTGTTGTTTCATTTTAGGTCTCTTATCCTTTTAGGGTTTTATTTCATTGTAGAAATTGGGGCTTAGTTTCATAACGTAATAAGGCCCCATTTTTTGGGGCTTTATTTCATTTTCAGTTTGGGGCCGTATTTCTTGGGGCTTTATTTCATAGAGCCGTATTTCTTTTTATACCAACTGATATCGGCATATTTCTTTAAGTTCACGAAATATGGCCTTAGAAATAGAAAGTTCCAAAGCTACGCTTTTTTGTTCAATTTTAACACTTTGAATCAATAATAATACGATAATTATTGATTTCATTCTGTGAAAATGTTATGGCCCTTATGTTGGTTATAAATTTGATTTTAAAGGTTCGTGGCCCACTTTTCTTTCACGATGTTTTTCGATTCATGCCAACATCATATGTTCTAAATATCATGGTCATATCTCTACCAGTTTAGGAGTTATTTTCTGTTTGTGTTCAGGATTATGTAGGCGCTGCCACGCCCCTCTTGTCTAACTTTGCCATAACATAGTCTATAATAAATTCATTCATTAAAATTCTGTTAAAATTTTATAGCGATTTCACCATTACTTTGGCCAGAAATTCAATTTGTCAAATTTCTTAACGGTTTGACTATTAATTTGCAATTATTAAATTTTTTAAAGGGGTTGGCACCACTTACTTTTCCTTAAGGATGAGTATCGCTCCATGCCAATATAATTTGTTTCAAAATTAATCGCCGCAACTCGATTAGTTCATGAGAAATTGTCACTTTAAGTTCAATGTTGTATGGGCCGTGCCACGCCCCTTATCCAATTTTTCCATACACAACATCTAGAATAATTGCCTAGCTAATGGTTTGACATGCCCTCTTTGTTTAAAGAGGGCATGTCAGCACCCACTTTTCCTCGGATCTTTATTTTAATCTATGCCAATATCATATGTCCCATTATCGGCCTTATTTCTCTAACAATTAATGAGTTATTGCGTTTTTAAGATCAGTATTGTTTGTTTTTGGCTGAGGTTGACCCAGTCCCTCCTGTGGGGGCAACATTTTTATGATATGACCCATTTTTCTGTTTCTACAAAGATACAGCCACCTAGCTACAATAATGCGACCTGTAGTGTAGCTACAACAGACAGACAGACAGACGTACATGGCTAGATCATCTAGGAATTTTTCGACGATTAAAAATATATAAGTATAGGTATATGTGACAGCGCATAGTGAAAGGTACCTAATGGTAAAAAAAATCAATTTTTCTTTTTTTCTTTTTTTGATGTGCATCGAATGAGACCGATCCCATGCCCCAAAAGTGTTCCCTCCCAGAGATATGCGCGTTTTATGAAAGTGAAGTCGACGATTCTAAGCGCAAATAGAAAGGGACCTAATCTTTAAAATGGCTCTCCTCAATAAAACTGGTTTTAAACCTTAGGTCCCTTTCTATTTTGCGCGTCACATATACTTTATGGAGTCTCCAAACAACATTTCGAGGTGTTGCAAATGGAATGACATAGTGAATATACCTTCTCTCCTATGATGGAGGGTGTAATAAAAAACTAGTTAATATGACATAAGTCCAGCTTCGCCAAGATACCCTACAGCTCTCTGATATTTAGAAGATTCCTCAGCCCTTTCTGGAGCTTTAGATTGATTGGGTTTACAATGTTGGCTTTAGAGTGGCAGGACATCAAATCAGGAGGGTTCTTCGCAAGGGGGCTTTTCGAAAACTTTCTTACTTAAGTCCCGCAACATCTCATTAAGGAACAAGGGGGAAACTGACGCAAATCAGTGAGCTGTGCATGTTTCAATAATAACAACATAGTTCTCACTGAGCTGTTGCTACACGCCGGCTCTGATCGGCTAATGCATTTTATAGAGAAGTGTTTACATGGCTTAGAGATAAATCTCTTACTCGTGAAGTCGCCGCATAATATGCTGTAGCAGTTGTAGGGTATAATTATGTATTATAAAGTGATACAAAAATTAAGGTACTGTTCCTATTTTCTATTCCATTTCTTTCTCCGTTCGATTGTCTGATAGCGGGCAAATGATTAAGTTTGGACCCAGAAAACAAGTAAAACAATTTTCCTTTTATGGGCTAAAGGTAGCTCGAAAAACACTATCTTTTTTGAGTATTTGCTTAGCGGCCCCGTAGTCCTAAGATATTTAATATAAATAAAAAAATATAGACTTTCTATGGGGAAAGACTTAGGGGAGTATAGTCAATCCCCAAAAGATGAAGGTCCTAGTATGTCTCAGATATATTTTTTTTGACCCGAGAAAGTTTTTATTTTGCGGTGCAGTACGAGTATTTCTTCATTTTAGCGAATTTTCGTGATAAGATGTCTTAAGTGAAATTGTATTGGGATTCTTTTAGTAGAACATTTTACCATTTTCGTCTAAGTTTGGTGCGTTCTTTTTTAGAGGAAATTGAAAAAAGGATTCTTTAAGGGGAGCGTTAGAATTTTTGTGTGTTTTACAAAAATTTTGTGTTTTACAAAAATTTTGTCTTTTACAAAAATTTTGCCCAGTTAATTTCAGTGGGGGTCATTCAAGATAAAAAATCGAAGGCTCTTGTTTTAGAGTGTCGTTTTGGTCCTTCTTTAAGAACAGTTGAGTAAATATGGTTGGAAATTATAGTTCCTGGGTTAAAATATTGAAAACGAGAAACCAATGGCAATTTTTTTCGTATACGAGTATGAACGAATCCAAACATATTTTATAATTTGGCTTTGATCTTTCTTAAATATGCTCACGGGTACGGGTACTTCAATTTAAGAAAATTTCGTAATAAGGGCGGTTCGGAAACTTCTTAGCCTAGCACAAAAATCTCTGCTATGAACACATGTTAAATTTTGTTTCGATCTGGCAACTCCTTCATATAGAAACAGGTCTTCACAAAAGACGCATCCGTAAGTTTTTTACAATGGCAAATTAGAAATGCGTGGCGTCATTAAATATTTACATAAAAAAGGTTTATCGGGACAAGAAATTCATAATGATGTGGTGAATGTGTTAGGTGAAAGTGCTCCTTCATATGCAACAGTAAAAAAAAATTGGGTTGCTGAATTTAAACGTGGTCGTACACACATTGAAGATGAACCACGTAGTGGACGTCCAAAAACAGCAACAACAACAGAAATTGTAGCCAAAGTGCATGATATGGTTTTAAATGATCGACGAATAAAAGTGCGTGAAATAGCTAATATCACGGGCATCTCAAATGATCGAGTCTATTTAATTTTACATGAAGAACTACAGATGAAAAAGCTTTCGGCAAGATGGATGCCGCACTTGTTAACAGTCGACCAAAAACGCATAAAAATGAACATTTCTCAAACTTGTTTGGATCGTTTTCAGCGAAATAAAATGGATTTTAAGCGTCGTTTCATAACTGTTGATGAGACATGGATCCACCACTTTACTCCAGAGACAAAAGGACAATCAAACAATGGACTGAAGCTGGAGGAAGTGCCCCAAAGAAGGCAAAAACAATTCAATCGTCTGGTAAGGTTATGGCAACGGTTTTTTGGGACTTCAAAGGTATTTTATTGATTGACTATCTGCAAAAGGGTAAAACAATAAATTCAGAGTACTATTGCAACCTTTTAGATCAATTAAATGTACAAATTCGAGAAAAACGTCCTGGCTTACAACACAAAAAAATAATTTTTCATCAAGACAACGCACCAGCGCACAAGAGTGTTTTAACAATGGCTAAAATCAACGAATTAAAGTACGACTTGCTTGACCACCCACCATATTCTCCTGATTTAGCTCCCAGTGACTTTTACCTGTTCCCAAATCTAAAAAAAATCCTTGCTGGCAAGCGTTTTACCTCAAATGAAGATGAAATTATAGTTGTAAACCACTATTTTGAAGACCTTGAGGAAAACTATTTTAATCAAGGGATAGAATTGCTAGATAAGCGTTGGACTAAGTGTATTGAAGTTTCAGGAGATTATATTGAAAAATAAAAATATTTGTTTCGCTCGTTTGTTTTATTTCGGTCTGTGGCTTTTACACATTGAACAGGGATTAAACCGGCTCAAGACCTCTTGCTTCTGTATTTAAATAGAAGACAAGTTTTTAACAAAATGGCAAAGTGACATTGATTTTCGTGGCTGCACACTACTTTTATGATGATTTCGGGTCCGTGACAACCCTCTTCAGAAAGCCTTGCTGCAACTGTTGAAAGTAAAACCGAACTCTATAAGGCCAGGCTCTTTTTGAAAAACTAACTATTCTCTTTCCGAACCGCCGTAAATCCAATTATGGAATAATTTTTCAGTGTTGTCAGGAAATGTGGATCGTACATGTGAACCCAGGGGACCCATAAATCGGTTTTTGAGATCAAAGCGATAAATATTGTTAATTACGTCATTTAAATAGCGAATCCACGGTTAAGTGTATCTAGGATTCCACTTGTTGGTAAGATTTTTCTTCTTTTGTGCTATTTTTTTTAATAAACAACTTTTATGTTACCACGTGTAGCAGCCTAGAAACAATTTTGTTGCCCACAAAACTAAAGCCATTAAGATTGAAGCTATAAAGCTGGTCATTAATAATTCCCTCAGTTCTTGTCATTTTACATACAATGTCAATCTTCTTACTAGGCCAATTGTCTCGGAAGGAGGACAGGAATGCCCGAAATTAACATTTGCTGTCACATACTCGTACTACTCGTACATTAAAGTCGTCCCAATATCTCGACATATTTTATTTTTATGACAAAAAATATCGTTAAGACAGCAACAAGAGGAGCATTTGTCATAAATATCGTATCGTATCGCATCGCATCAGAATGTTTGGCACACCATTCATTGCCCCATGCAGCGTAAGTAAGTACGAGTACGTATGTCGTCACCACCCCTCGCCATTCATTCCTTCATTGTGGGTATTGTTGCATCTTCTGAGTGGAATAGGTCCATAAAACATTCCACACATCACCCAAACGAAAATATTTGTGTGGTGAGATGGGGAGCCGGTGTGAATTGTATGTCTCCTATACGGACAGACAAAATTTTATGAATTCGTATGAATGTCTTTACATATGACAGACAGACAGAACGACGTAAATACAATCATTCTTGCTTATTTCTGCTTGGTGATATATGTATGCCTTTATGGCTTAGTATACATTACATCATTCATATCTCGGTAATTTCCAGTGGTCCCTTGGAAGACAAGTGGAACTAAATGTCCGTCATAAAAACATATACGATTCTAAGCGGACTCATCAACATACTCGTAAGCTTGCAGGCGATATGAATAAAATAATTTAGACAGAAGACTGAAAAGCACGGTCAGTTAGCGACGTACGGTAGTGGGGTATTTGAAACGCAAACCGGAGATAAGTTGTATTTTTAAAACTAAGATTTAGAATTAGTTTTATGAAAATAAATAAACATCTGGAATACATGGTGGACGAACTAATGAAGCATAGACCCCGTACAAAGGTCCCGTAATAATTCCCATTATATCTCATTAAGGAACAAGAAAATTTCTCTTAAATCAGTGAGATTAACACGATATAATTGTACGAGGGCGACCGCAAAACTAACTGGCCTGGCACATTTTCTGTTTTACTAGCAACTTTTTTTTTTGTTTTTTTAAAAGCAATCTTCTATAAGCCATCTGTCAAAATTTCCGAAATATTTAATGATTATTTTCTTTGTTACAGGTGATTGAAGTAAAAAAGTTTTATAATTTTTGAAAATTCGAAAATAAAGAGTTTCGTGCGGTAATTAAACACTTTTATGTGAAAGGTTATACGCCACAATTAATCAAAGATGAATTGGATTCTGTTCATGGTGATAATGCACCATCATACTCCACCGTGAAATCCTGGGTTTAACAATTTAAAATGGGTCGTTGAAGTACGGAAGATGAACAACGCTCTGGAAGACCGAAAACTGCTACTACTATTGAAAACATTAGAAAAATATTTAATGAAGTGACTAAAGATAGACGAATAAAGCTCAGAGAACTTGCTGATATTGTTAAAATACACGAAAAACAAGTTTGGAGTATTTTACATGATGAACTCCACATGAAAAAGCTATCCGCAATATGGGTGCCGCGTTTGTTGACTTTGCCCCAAAAATCGTCCGTTGGGCCAATTCCGAGGAGCTTTTAGCGATTTATCAGCGTAATCCAATAGAGTTCTTGCGCCTATTCATAACTGTTGATGAAACATGGATCCATCACTACATCCCAGAATGCAAAGAACAGTCAAAACAATGGATAGAAGCTGGTAAAAGTGGTCCCAAGAAGGCGAAAACTGTTAAGTCAGCAGGAAAAGTAATGGCCACAGTATTTTGGGATGCAAGGGGTATAATATTTATTGATTATCTTGAGAAAGGAAAAACTATAATTAGTGAATATTATTGTGCATTATTGGATCGGTTGAGTGAAGAAATCAAGATAAAACGACCGCATTTAGAAAAAAAAGTTATTTTTCATCAAGATAATGCTCCTTCACACACTGCATTTTTAACTCAACAAAAACTGGCCGAATTACGATTTGAAATTCCTCCGCTTCCACCATATAGTCCAGATTTAGCTCCTTCTGATTATTTCTTGTTTCCAAATTTAAAAAAAATTCTAGGTGGCAAAAAATGTTCGTTCAATAGCGAGGTTATTGCTGAAACTGAGGCATATTTTGAATGTCTTGAAAAATCGTATTTTTCGGATGCAATTAAAAAACTTGAAAAACGTTTGATGAAGTGTATTGAGTTGGAAGGAGATTATGTTGAAAAATAAATAATAATAATTCCAAAAAAAACGGTTCTTTTTATGTTAGGCCAGTTACTTTTGCGGTCGCCCTCGTATACTCATTGATCGGAACCTAGTATTAAACGCCGGCTTCGGACGACAAATGCATTTTATACTTAGTAGGGACATAAATACTGTTACACACGTTTTATGCTGTAAAATAAAAAGTACTGAATGTTTTTGGACCAAATATTTTTTAATATATTTAATGATGTATCCTGTATCCAAAAAGAATCTACTTATTCGAAATTTCCTTCTTTTGCCTTAACACATGCCTTAAGTCGCACTGGCCAATCGTCAATAGCTGCACGACCTCGTCCACTGGAAAATTAGCCACAGCTCGAACCAAAGCAGTCTTAAGGGATCCAATGTTGGGGTATATTTTGTGACAAACCTTGTCCTCTTAAACCGCCCACAATTTGTAATCCAATGGGTTCAAATCTGGACTGCCTGAATGCCATTCTTCAAAGGAAATGAACGCTGGCAAATTGTTTCGAAGCCAGGCCTGGGACGTTTTAGCCTTATGAGTCGGCGCAGAATCCTGCTGGAAAGGAAACCATGGCTGGTTTTGGAACAGGGAATTGTTAAGTGGCTTCACAACAGCTTCCAAAACGGTTTCTTGGTAAACTTTGGCCAATGTTTTGACTCCTTGTTCGCAGAAATGCAGGTCAGTGACCCCATTGTAAGAGACACCCCACCAAACCATGACTGAAGCTGGGTAATGACCCTTTTCCACTCTTGGGATCAGTTCAGATGCTTCCTTAGATGACCTCGCATACACTCTATAATTTTGCTTGTTAAATTTTTCCTGAACGGTAAAAATGTTTTCATCTGTGAACAAAATTTATCTGTGCTAGTTATCAGCGTGCTTCACCAAAAGACGTTTGCATTTTTCAATCCTACTTTTTTTTTAAAGCTGCAGTCAATAAATGTCCGGTACATCGTTTGAAAGCCCCAAGTCCCAAGTCTTTTTTAATGATTCGACTCAAGGACTTTTGCGTGATATTCATCTCATGGGCCATGATTTACTGCTCTCGGAGCGGATTTCTGTGAATTCTTGATTTAACGGCTTTGATGACATGCGGTGTTCGAACAGAGCGTGGGCGGCCCGACCAGTGGCGGTCTTTTACATCTCCAGTCTCCTCAAACAGTTTTATGCATCGGTAGACGAACATGCGGCTAATCCCTAGTGGCCGGAGCGTTTTGAAAATATCGCTTTTTTTCATTTCACACTTGAAAAGCGCTTTTACAGCGATACGGTTCTCATTATCTGACCACTTCATGATGAAAGTTGAAACAATTTTAAAATCCCGTTACAGACTAACGCTATTGAGGTTAGCTTTCAAAACCCATATCACATTAACGAGGTATGTTCAGTTCTACTATTGAAATGGGTGTGTTCAATGTTATAAGAATATTTATGTCTCTACTAAGTAAAGCCGTTTTTACGCGGCTTAGCGATAAATCTCTTACTTGTTAAGTCGCCGGCATTTTCGAGATGGAAACCCACCGCGGGTGAAAATTTTGAGGATGTTCTTAACCAGAGCTAAACCAGGGTTTACTGGCATGATAGTCGTACCGTAGACCACAAATTAACCTCCATATTAATTTCGATTTCGACTAAATTTTGTATAGTATATTTCGATGGACAATCAACCGTCTTGTATCAATTTTGACCATATGGACCCATTTTAAATAAAGCCTTCATACGAATGGTCGTGTGACCTTGGGAAACTTATTGCTATTCTTACTACTATCATTACCTAGGGAATCGTATTACTATGCCACTTCCTTGCATAACCAGTAACAGAAGTATTTTTACGATTTGGCTAAATTTTGCAAGACGTAGCCAAATGAACAGGGCTCTAGGGCTAAACATGCAGCCCAATTAAACATGGACATATGCGTACAAAAAAAACAACGACATTATGCGGCATTATTTTTAACCTCAGGGTTAATATAAAATCAAATCAATGGACATTAGGGATCCAAAAACAGGGCTCTACCACACCTGAATATATTTCTGCCAAATAACAATAAAAATTTCCCCAAAATTTTTTGTTGTAATATCTTGTTACGAGTAATGCAAGATGTGACATACCGTGAGATAGAGGCATTATTGGGCATTTCTTCCACCAGCATACATTCGATATTGCATGAACACCTGGCCGTAAAAAAAAGTTTATTCTTGTTAGATCCCGGACAATTTGAAATTCGAAAAAAAAGGCTCGTGTCGATTGGTGCGAAGAAATTTTGAAAAAATGCGATCGCGGTGCTTCGAAAGACGTTTATAAAATCGTCACAGGTGACGAATCATGGATCTATGTGTATGAGCCCTGAACAAAACAGCAATCGACCGTGTGGGTCTTTGAAGACGAGCCAAATCCAACGAAAGATGTTCGTGGAAGAAGCACTTCGTTGCAAATGGTCGTCTGTTTCTTTGGCAAAACAGGTCATGTAGCGACTGTTCCTCTTGATCAATGTGGGGCGGTCAATATTAAGCGGTACACCACAATTTGTTTGCCTGAGAAAACGAATCATTGTGCACCATGACAATGCGAGCTCTCACACATCGGCTCAAACCAGCGCCTTTTTGACCGGCCAAAAAGTCCAATTGATGGGTCATCCGCCGTACAACCATAATTTGGTACCCAATGACTTCTTTTTATTCCCGCATATCAAGAAAAAATGCTTGGTCAACGATTTTAGTCGCCAGAAGATGCTGTTGAAGAGTTCAAAAAACATGTTTTGGAGGTGTCTCAATCGGAGTGGAAAAAGTGCTTCGACAATTGGTTTGAGCGCATGCAAACGTGTATAAATCATGCTGGAGAATACTTTGAAAAACAATAAAACCATTTTTGATGATAAATATTCGCATTTTCATTATTAGGCCAGAAATCTATATAGCAGCCCTCGTAGCATAGTTCGTTGTACGAGTACGTACTGTAAGTATCCCTCAGGAAAGTAAATCATATCGGTTCATGTTTTCCAATAGCCGCCATGTCCCTGTTTTCATTTAGATCTTCTGTCATTCTAGAAGTTACAAATTTAATCCGAATATGTGACAGCGCATAGAGAAAGGGACCTAAGGGTAAAAAAATCAATTATTATTTTTGATTTTTTTTGAGGTGGACAACATCTGAGCATCGAATGAGACCGATCCCATGCCCCAAAAGTGTTCCCTCCCAGAGATATGCGCGTTTTATAAAAGTGAAGTCGACGATTCTAAGCGCATATAGAAAGGGACCTAATCTTTAAAATGGCTCTTCTGAACAAAACTGGTTTTTAACCTTAGGTCCCTTTCTATGTTGCGCGTCACATATGCTAAAATTTAGCATAGTGCGTTTTAAGCGCCTTACAACCAGTTTTATCGAAGATCTACCATATAAATCAATTATTTGATAAAGCCCTTAAAAAAAGACGTCTTTGACTTGAAGTCGAGACCTCGGTCAAACCCCAGACGAAGGCGAGGAATAACAGAGTAGTGTAGGGTATCTCATTGTCTGCCCTGTCCAAATTTAGGTTTTTTATTTGTATTATCTGACTGTGATGCATATTCAGTGATGCAGCGTATTAGAACATAATTCTTACAACCGAATATTGAGTTGCATGAACCATAATATTAGCTTGGCTATCAACTCGTGGTGGACTGGCCTTACGTCTGTCAGACTGAAACTATGTAACCATACCACACACGCAGAAGCTAATAAGGATTAAAGGCTATTAGCCTTTATTCTTAAACTTCGCCAGCTGCCCTCGTACGCCCAAAAGTGAAAGTTTACGTTAAACGGAAGGAAAACGCTTATAATGGCAGTTTCATTACCATCTATACTTGTTACACACCAAAGTTGGTCCTTTGGCAAACAATAGAATATCGGCGGTAATGAAAAAGTATGTGAACAGATATCGCCAATAACGTAAATTGCTGTTCCCGCCAGTTTCTTTTTATTGTTGTTGGCCATACTGTTGACGATGTTTTTGTAGGCCGCCCATAAAAAATATTCCTTTTGAAATAACGCCAAGCAGAGAATACGAATATTCCATATTTGAGTGCTGTCTAAGGGGCGTGTTTTTCGTACTCCCTACATCTTGTAGAATCTTGCCGAATTTGTTTATATCCTTTTCGTCCTGTGTCCGCTTTTATTCGTTCAATCATTTCGTCGTTTATGGTTTTAATTTAGATTATCATGCACAGTGTTGCAAAGGCGGAGAAATGCCATTTTCATAAGCTGATTAACAGATTTTGGGGATGTTTTTCGCAAATACTTTGATGTGGCTTTTAGGTGAGTTTACTATTTTGGCAAGATTTTCAATTAAGTAACATAAATAATTCGAATGGAATGCTATAATTATTAGAGGATTTAAGAAAATAATGGACAACTCGCATACACGAAGAAAACATTAGTGGAAATTAGTACTGCTTAAGAAAATTATGTTTCGCTTTGAATATCTTCAGGTACTGCTTTTTCTGGTGCTGATAACATAATCGGCTAGTATTTGATGCATATAAAGGGTTTTACATTAAGGACATAACAATTATATATACTAATAAAACACAGAATATTTAAGATATGTGACGCGCAAAATAGAAAGGGACCTAAGGCTAAAAACCAGTTTTGTTCAGGAGAGCCATTTTAAAGATTAGGTCCCTTTCTATTTGCCCTTAGAATCGTCGACTTCACTTTCATAAAACGCGCATATCTCTGGGAGAGAACACTTTTGGGGCATGGGATCGGTCTCATTCGATGATCAGATGTTGTGCACATCAAAAAAAGAGAAAATGAAAATTGATTTTCGTACCCTTAGGTCCCTTTCTCTATGCGCTGTCACATATAGAGTTCAAATTGACTTCAGGTATAGTGCAAATGATACATTTTAAGAATGAACTTCGATTTCGATAATATGACCACCACAAGCCCGTATACAGCGATCTATTTTTTGAACCTAATTATCCACCACTCTTGCACACATTTCGACCGGAACGTTGGCAATTTCGCGTTGTCTCTAAGCCTTTCTAAAATTGTTGGCTTGCTGGCATAGACCAATGACTTGATGTGGCTCCATAAAAAGAAATCCAATGGCCCTAAATCGCATGAACGAGGTGGCCATTCGACCGGACCATTTCTCGAGATAACACTTTCACCGAATTTGCCTTTTAGTAAATCGATTCTAACGCGTGCTGTGTGGCTAGCGACACCGTCTTGTTAAACCACATATCGGCGATGTGAAGCTCATCCAATTCTGGCCAACAATAATTTTCTAAAATGGCACAATAGCGCTCCCTATAAACGGTACAATGACGATTGTTTTCATCTACGAAAAAATACGCGCCAATCCCACCTCCGGCATGAAAACCACACCACTCAGTAATTTTTTGCGAATGCAATTGTGTCTCTTAAAGCACATTTTGTTTATTTACAAAACCACTCAGCCAGAAATGAGCTTCATTGCTGAAGATGATTTTCGATGAAATTCTGGATTTTTGTGAAACTTTGCCAGAGCCCAATCGGAGTAGTTTAAATGATCAAGTTTCAAATGATCAATTGGCTTTAGTTCTTAAGTCAGCTTGATCTTATAAGGATAAAGGCCAAGATATTTTTGCAAAATAAGCCAGAGTTTGGTATGAGAGATGCCCAATTCTTGAGAACGACGTGGAATCGACTGATTTGGTTATTTAAAGGGATACTCTTACAGCTGCGATATTTGCGTCGCTTCTTCTGGCGTCTCTTTGGCGCCGGAACATCCAAAAGTAAAATTTGGGTTCAAATTTATCCACCATCGCATGCACAGCCTGTCGGGTGGGATGATTATTACGGATAAAAGTTGGCTCTTAAAGTTGCGAGAACCAACCCAGAGTTTCGGTAGAAATTTTTAACGATTTTCAAACTTTGCTCGTAAGTGAACTTACCATAATGTAAATGTTGACTTAGACTAACGTTTTGACATTGAAAGACCATCAAAAATATTTGAGGTTACGTTGGCATAAAGATACGAAATTGCTGTCTCTATTGGAAAATCCGTTACTAGAACCCGCTCCGCGTTACTGGTCCTAAAAACTAATGTCACGCATTTATTTATGGAATCAATAGTAATCATTGGAAGTGCAAGTTGAACCTCCTACTGTACCAGCATAAATTATTCTATATTTGGCTTATATTGGAAAAGGGGCGGGATACCGCCCACACAACCTGAACCTAATGAACTCTTAAAGATATGACGATAATATATTTGAAACATATGATATTGACATCGATCGAAATACATCCTGGTGGAAAAGTGGTAACATATTATAAAAGACGTTGTTGTTTTGACATTGGATAAAATAGCGTGGTACCGCCCATACAACCCCGAACTTTAAAGGTTATATAGTTACTTTAGTACTCGGTATATATGAAGTTGGTATGGAAAGAAAATACACCCTGAAACAAAAGAGCACTGCTACAAGCCCCTTGACAAAATGTTGATATTGAAACATCCCAGTAAACGAAATTTGCCGACAATGTCTGATATCAGACAATTCTAAACAATATCTGAACTCTATCGAGGGTTCTAACCGAAATCGTTACGAATTCTGTTTGATTTGTCTGAGTATTTTTTATTTATTATATTGCGAAATATCTGAACGAATTCGTCGCGAATTACACTTGTCTGTGGGATATTTATTAACTTTTTTTCAGACTTCTCTTAACGAACTCGCAACGAATTCTGAACTATTTATCTGAGGTGGTCTATTCGTTTAAATTTTTTTTTATTTGCTTCATATTTTACAAATATTGTTTTTGTGTTCAGACACGTCGGAACGAATTCCTAACAATTTGGCAGAGGTAGTTTTATATTTAATTTTTTGTTTTTTGTTTGTTTACATTCAGAATTTACGAAGACATTAGCCTCTTGGTTCAGAATTCGGTTCGAAATGTCGGTAAAAACATCAGAATTTAATAAGACTTAATCGATCAAAGAAATCGACATTTCCTTTCGAATTTCCCAAGACTACAGTTCAGAATTCGGTCAGAAATCTCTTCGAAATGTCGGCATAAACATCAGAATTCCCTTAGAGAAGTAGTTCAGAATTCGTGTCGACCCTCTCATATGTTTGTCGTGACGAACTCGGTAAGAGTTCTGATTCGATATCGGAACATTTTGCCGATTGTCATACAGAATTCTCACCGAATTCTGAACACCAGATGGAAATACTCGTAGTTCCCCTTTAAGGTATCTCGGAATGTAGCATACATTTTTCCGTATTTTTTCAACAACTCATATTATTATGCGGACGAACAATGGTTTAAAAGGTAAGTAACGGGTGGGGTATTAAAAATTTTAATTTTGAATCTGATGTAAAAAAAGTACAGATGATTTTGTCTTTTAATAATGGAACACAATATCATTAATATAACTGCCAAAACTGGCTTGGCAGTACCTCATTCGATCAACACAATTTTCAAGTACATTTTCGATAGTTTCAGGTCGAATCTTTTCAATGGCAAATTTGTACAGTATAGGGTACAAAAATGCTGCCCATAACGCAACACTGCAGAGCGTAGCAACTAGAACTGCACTGGAGAGAAGTGACAATTCCAACAAATGAAACAAGAAATGGATATGAGCATGAGCGAAAAGATATAAAAGATATAAAATAATGCCCGAAAATTAGATCATAAGTCAAATATAATACGAAGAACGAGTTCTTTAATAGTATGACCTCATGTAGAGATAGAAATGAAAATCTGGTTACGGATGCGGCAGATCTACTGAGTATATGGAGATCACACAAATCGATTCATATCTAAAGATTTTGTTGGAGAAGTCGACTCAATCATAGATAACAGAGTAGAATATCAATTTCACAGCCTAGAATTCAAGACTACAATCGCGATCCTTATTAATAAGCCTGTGGATGAACTTGAGCTGTTAAGGCAGCAGAAGAGTTTTAGCCGGAATTGGTGTGTCATCGACACTTGAATTCAAGGGCAGTCTCAGCTCTGATATCAATAGGTGATGCGCAAAATAGAAAGGGAGCTAAGGGTAAAACCTAGTTTTGTTCAGGAGAGCCAGTATAAAGATTTAAATTCCTGTATCTTTGGTGTAGAATCGTCGACTTCACTTTCATAAAACGCGCATATCTCTAGAAGGGAACACTTTTGGGGCATGGGATCGGTCTCATTCGATGCTCAGATGTTGTCCAAATCAAAAAACAAAAAAAAAGTGAAAATTGATTATTTTTTTTACCCTTAGGTCCCTTTCTCTATGTGCTGTCACATATAGTGAACAATATGGCTTTGATGACGCACACAGAGAATTTTTGGCCCATCTGAAAGATTAAGGTTGGATGAAATATAAAGTTACCGTCAGTACAACCGAATATTGGTAGGTGCACTGCAATTGTCAGTAAAACAAACTGAAAATATTGGTTAGAGTGACAAAGTATCATTAACATTAAAATATTTTTCTGGGGACACATATTTTAATTTATTTATCAAATATCTTTTTATTTATTTACCCCAAGGACACTTACACCTACCAAAGTTTGGTTTTCACGTCAAAAAATTGGAGTAATGTGAAACGATTTTCACAGTGAAAATTGGATATGTTTTTTCTAAATAAAAATTTGAAGATTTTAAGTTAAAACCAATTTGCAAACACGCAATATTATATGTTGTTAACTCACGTGGCGAATGGCCTACTAAATATAAGGGAAGAAAACGCCCACTTAATTATCTTTTAAACCCCTAACAAGTGTGATAAAAAATTTGATTTACGAAAAATCTTAGTAAACATAATAATATCAATTTTTTGTTAGAATATATTATCAGAGCAAGAAGCCACATTATCCTTTTAAAAAAAAGCATAACTATCTCTTTTTTGAGAACACCAGATTTTACAAAATCCAATGAAAAAATTGCACGACTTTAAACCGCATGTCCTATGAGGCAAAATGACATCAGATTTTCTTGAGATAATTTGTTCTGAAATAAGTCGATGCAATAAATCGATTGTTTCGGGCGCAGAGTGGCAGGTGGTGCCGTCTTGCTGAAAACATATGTAGTCCAGTTTAGGCCACAAGAACTCCGTTATCATGTTCCTCCTCCATAACATTCCATTTAGGAACAAGTGCGACTTTCTCTCAAATCAATGAGCTGCGCACAATTTATTTCTTAAACTCACTGACCTTTTGTTTAACGCCGGTTCCGCACGGCTAATGCATTTTTGATAGAGAAGTTTTAACATGGCTTAGAGATAAATCTCTTACTCGTTAAGTAGCCGGCATTTACGAGGTGGAAACCCGCCACTGAAAAATTGTTAGATGTTCTTACCCGGTGTTGAGCCTGGGTTTACGGCCAAAATGCCGTTCACAGTCACTACAACTTTGGCCTCATATTCCAAAAATTAGGGCCCAATCACGCCGCCTGACCCAAATCCGAACCAGACTGTGGCTCGTTGTGGCTGCATTTGTTTCTTATAAATTGCATAAAGATTTTCTAAACCATAAACTCGTGTATTAACGAAGCCATGAAGATGGAATAGAAGACTTGAGAGTTGAACTTCTACAAACAAAAAATGACACTGAATTAAAAAAGTGCACTCTTACTGAGACACCCTTTACATTTCTTGAGTGCACCTAAATCCGATCGACTTGATGTTAAGACTAGTTGAATATTTTTTCAATAAAGTCTACTTTCGAACCAAAAAACGGTTAACTTACAAAAAACCTGTTATTCCATTATTATAAATTTGTTGTAACCAACAGTTGGTTGCAACAATTAATATTTCTTAAAACTAAGTATATTTAATTATTTTTTCAATAAAGTCTACTTTCGAAACAAAAATGGGTTAATAACAAACAACCTGTTATTCCATTATTACAAGGTTTTTTGCTATCAACACCAATAGTTGGTTGCAAAAATTTATTTCTTCAAAAGTATAGGTTGCCCCAACCGGCAGTTGTGGCAATTAAATATTTTTCCACATTTCATTGCTTTTACCGATTTATTGGTTGTGTGCATAATACTTTGGTCATATTTATCATCTAGTGGTGTGTCGCATCGAATATTTATAACGGGTGAAAGCATTCGGTGGTGGCAACGAAAGTTGTTGTTTTGCAACAGATTTTTTGTAGTTCCAACTGATTTCCAACATAATTCTACCTCGTCTGCAGAGATTGAACAGTGTCATATACTTATATATCAGCTATCTCTGGGGAATTCCTTGTTTAAAGGCCCAGGCATATTGAAGCTTTTTTTTAACGCTGCATTTTTCTTAACTACCGGTTGTCTGAAATCCACTGAAATATATGTTGCCATCAATTTTTTGTGGGGTTTGGACATTTATTTCAATGGTTTTTCGACTTGCGGAAGTTAAAAAATATGCCTGAGCCTTTGCTCAACGGAGCTTCGACTTATTTTTCCTGAAATTTAGTAATGACTGGCGCCCACACCTATAGTTGACGACCGAACGCTTCAAGCAAGGTGCGAGATTCATACTTCCGAGGTCCTACAATAAGTTGGCATGTCTGATCGAATCAAGGCCTTCGAGGGACAATCCGACTTGTTGTTCTAAGAGGGCGACCGCAAAAGTAACTGGCCTAACATAAAAAGAACCGTTTTTTTGGAATTATTATTATTTATTTTTCAACACAACATCCTTCCAACTCAATACACTTCATCAAACGTTTTTCAAGTTTTTTAATTCCATCCGAAAAATAAGATTTTTCAAGACCTTCAAAATATGCCTCAGTTTCAGCAATAACCTCGCTATTGGAGGAAAATTTTTTGCCACCGAGAATTTTTTTTTTAAATTTGGAAACAAGAAATAATCAGAAGGAGCTAAATCTGGACTATATGGTGAAAGCGGAGCAATTTCAAATCGTAATTCGGCCAGTTTTTGTTGAGTTAGAAATGCAGTGTGTGAAGGATGAAAAAGAACATTTTTTTTCTAAATGCGGTCGTTTTACTTGATTTCTTCACTCAACCGATCCAATAATGCACAATAATATTCACTATTTATAGTTTTTCCTTTCTCAAGATAATCAATAAATATTATACCCCTTGCATCCCAAAATACTGTGGCCATTACTTTTCCTGCTGACTTAACAGTTTTCGCCTTCTTGGGACCACTTTTACCAGCTTCTATCCATTGTTTTGACTGTTCTTTGCATTCTGGGATGTAGTGATGGATCCATTTTTCATCAACAGTTATGAATCGGCGCAAGAACTCTATTGGATTACGCTGATAAATCGCTAAAAGGAATTTGCCTCGGAATTGGCCCAACGGGCGATTTTTTGGGGCAAAGTCAACAAACACGGCACCCATCTTGCGGATAGCTTTTTCATGTGGAGTTCATCATGTAAAATACTCCAAACTTGTTTTTCGTGTATTTTAACAATATCAGCAAGTTATCTGAGCTTTATTCGTCTATCTTTAATCACTTCATTAAATATTTTTCTAATGTTTTCAATAGTAGTAGCAGTTTTCGGTCTTCCAGAGCGTTGTTCATCTTCCGTACTTGAACGACCCATTTTAAATTGTTGAACCCAGGATTTCACGGTGGAGTATGATGGTGCATTATCACCATGAACAGAATCCAATTCATCTTTGATTAATTGTGGCGTATAACCTTTCATATAAAAGGGTCTTTAATTACCGCACGAAACTCTTTATTTCCCATTTTTCAAAAATTACAAAACTTGTTTACTTCAGTCACCTGTAACAAAGAAAATAATCATTAAATATTTCGGAAATTTTGACAGATGGCTTATAAAAGATTGCTTTTAAAAAACAAAAAAAAAAGTTGCTAGTAAAACAGAAAATGTGCCAGGCCAGTTAGTTTTGCGGTCGCCCTCGTAAGTCCACCATTAATACGCACAGAGAAAAAATTAGATGGAAATGGGTTGGAACTACAAAAATTCCGCTTTTAAGTTTGTTTGTTGTTTCACTGATACTGCAGTTTTCAATTACAGCAAATTACAGAGCACCAACCAACATTCGGTTGTAGTGATAGAATACTCGAGGGTCATGCAACTTCAATAATTTGGTTGGAAAATTGGAAATTCGGGTTTATCGATGAATCTGTTCTCTGTGTGGACACTTTGCTATGGCGTGCAAAGCAGCTGTCGTGCTGCGTATAAAATATTCAGGCAGGCTCGGGAAAGCCTCATTTTTCTTCGCTACTGGCGGGAGAATAGAAACCGACCGGTACGATTCTCGCTTACTACGAATCGGCAGCTAAAAAAAGGAAAGGATTCCCAATCATAAGCATCCGTCGTACGATTTTCAATACTAATGAATGCGCAGGGTTTCTTAAATTAAAAGAATTTCTAATTTCACACAATTTATGGTCATTTCAATAAAACAACCCTTAAACATTACAAATGTTGTTTGTTTTTGATAAACCATTAGGTGTGAACAGTATTTTATCATTAAACACTGTTCATCGCCTATAAAACTCGCGCGTTAACGAATCATTCGTACTTTTATTTGTTAGAAAAAGAATTTGTGGCGGGGCCAGAGAAGCCATTAAGTAAAACTCACCAAGAACATGCATTCATCAAGCAGAACAAAAGCCATACTTGAACTCCAATGAACTGCTACGTGTTTTAAATATTTCATTGTAGAGTATTAGCAATGGCGAGGATGATGCGGACTTTGCTGAAGCTGTGGCAGTTTCTATTTAACCCTTAAAAAAGGTAAGATTGTTCATTCATCCATACTGGAAAATTTGACAGACAACGCGAAGAAACCCTTATTTTCTATTTTTTTCAGTTCGCTTAATTTGTAATGCGTAAAACAGAATAATGTTAATCATACCAATGAAACCGATAAGAATATTCGTACATATATACTGTACTCAGATGCACTCACATTCAAACATATTCCGAAGGCATCGTTTATAAATCATTCAACGAAAATTTTGTGTTGAAATGTGGAATTTTCTACAAGCCAATCTTCTTAGGTTTCGGTATGAAAAGTGTGGGGACAAAACCAAAAGGAGACACTTTAGTGAGCAACATTGTGTTAATAGGAGATCACCGACAGGATTGGCATTCTCTAGTTTGGACTTGGAAAAATTTATAGGTTTCACTGAAAAAACTAAAAAAAAACTTAAATTTGAAATTAAAAATTAAAAAAGTTGCTTTTGCTGAGTTGTTTCGTTGAAGTTTTTTTAATCAAATTCAAAGAATCGAGAAATAGCAGCTACTTTTATTTTTACTTAACTTGTTATTTAATTATGTGCTACCTTTTAAAACATCGCAGAATTCTTGCGTATATAGTAACCTATTCGAAAAGGAATGGTTGTGAGTAATCAGCTTAATATTAATTTACTTCTAATTTTTAATGTATCAGTTTTGTTCAGTGTTGATTTTGAAAAAACATTGAAAAAGAAATGAGGAAGAAGTACTTAAAAAGGGAAGTTCCAAGAATTAAGAATTAGTAAAACAACTTTTTTGTTTTCAACCACCGCACACAAAGCATTTTTTTTTTTTATTTCGTACAAGCGAACTAATTTCAAAAATAAAGATTCAGTTAAGACTCAAAACTCAGCTTTTCATAACTAACATTTTAAAATTATATTTTTTTACACAGTTTTCTAATTTCTTTTTCAATGTTTCTTCAAAACCAACACTGAACAAAATTGATACATAAAAAAAAGAAGTAAATTAATATTAAGCTGGAAAACGCATGTTTTGTATTATGATTGTTTTCTTTTCAAATTAAATTTATTGAAGAAACTGATAAGCATATTATAGATCAAACAGAAAGCAAAAAGACTTAGTTTTGTGGAAAATATTTTTAAAAAGCATGAAAAAAATAATTTTTCCAACATTTTGCTTCATAAGCACCACAAAAATTTTTTAAATCAATTTTAAAAAAAAATTTAATTCAATTATTCTAGAAATAATTTGGCTTTTACAGATTAAAACAATATCAATTAGTCGACGAGTTATAGCCAAAAAACCATATAAACAATATGCTGAAAATCGGTATTTGACTGCAAAGTTCAAAGGTAGATTAAAAAAAATCGAGCTAACATAAACAAACGCCGCGATTCGGGTCTTCTACTTATAATTTAGCCTATATTTTCACCCCTCACTCTCAGAATCGACCTAACTTTTTCTAGCCTGAATTTTTTCCACAGTGTAATAAGGGAAGGATGGTATACAAAGATTTAATACATCGCAAACAGATTATAAGAAAACCACATGTGATAAATATTCCACAGTTTTTGTAAAGACACCTAGGAGCCGAACCTATGTTCTAGAGGGCTGCTATATATATTTCAGGCCTAATAATGAAAATGCAAATATTTATCATCAAAAATGGTTTTATTGTTTTTCAAAGTATTCTCCAGCATGATTTATACACTTTTGTCGAAGCACTTTTTCCACTCCGATTGAGACACCACCATAACATGGTTTTTGAACGCTTCAACAGCATCTTCTGGCGACGAAAATCGTTAACCTCGCATTTTTTTCTTGATGTGCGGGAATTGGGTGCTAATTCAGGGCTGTACGGCAAATGACCTATCAATTCGACGTTTTGGCCGGTCAAAAAGGCGCTGGTTTGAGCCGATGTGTGAGAGCATTGTCATGGTGCACAATGATTCGTCTTCTCCTGTTCGTTTTTCGAATTTCTCCGAAGACTTCAAGCAAACCACTCAGAATTTACCGTCCAACGTTGCTCAAGCGGAACAGTTGCCACATGACACACACAGTTTTGCCGAAGAAACAGGCGACCATTGCTTTGATGTGCTTCTTCTGCGAATAACTTTTGTTAGATTTAGCTCGTCTTCGAAGACCCACACGGTTGATTGCTGTTTTGTTTCGGGCTCATATGCATAGATCCATGATTCGTCACCTGTGCAATCTTATAAACGTCTTTTAAAGCACCGCGATCGTATTTTTTTCAAAATTTCTTTGCACCAATCGACAAGAGCCTTTTTTGAGCGATTTTCTAATTGTGCGGGATCCAACGAGAACAAACCTTTTTACGGCCAGTTGTTCTTGCAATATCGAATGTATGCTGGTGGAAGAAATGCCCAAGGATGCCTCTATCTCACGGTATGTCACATGACGATCTTGCATTATCAGTTCACGCACGGCATCAATGTTCTCTGGCACAACGGCCGCAGTGCTATAGGGTGGTGCTTTATCGCCATACAAAGATTTAAGTTCAGCGATGAACTCTTGTCTTGATAATCCACGTCAAAAGTAGTGAAAAATAATCGCACGAAAATGTTCACGAGTTAATTCAATTTTTGTGCCAAATTTATTTTTCCACCGTAAACAACACAAATGAAGGTCGTACGTCAAAACGTTCTGAGAACGTTTATGCTAAAATATGTCAAACTTTGCAACGGAAATGTCCGAAGACACCAGGCAACACTTAGTGTTGTCTAGGCCATAAATATATATAGCAACCCTCGTAATCCTTCTCTCAGGTCCTCTTCGTAAACAAGACACATTTCCTGCTGTTCTCAATGAAGTTACCCAATTTACAATTGATTGCCGGCCAGGAAAACGTCCGCGAATCGTGAACGAAAAGCACGCTGCACTGCAATGATCGAGTGCGCATTTGAAAAATATGTTTCAACACAAAATGACCTCTCCTCACGTGTCCAATTCATGATGGCAACTTGTATTCGTCTCCAGTCAGCCACTTTAAGCTACGCACGCTCCCACTCTGGTCGACCAACAGTGCTGCCACAGCCTGCAGTGCAAAAAAAGCAAATAATTGCGCTCCACCCTGTGTATAAGTATACAGTTTATAAGTTTTCTTTAAAAACTTTTTGCAAAACCTCCAGAAAAGGACACGTATTATTAACGCAGAAAATCGACATTTTATAAATTTTTAACTTCGAATGCTTTTTATAAAGGTACGAGTATATCTTAGCGTAAAAGAATATCTTAAAACGAACTGAATTGGTCAATATTTAGCTCAGTTATGACCAAAACACTACACCAAGGTAGGAAAAAATTTATGTTTTTTAATTTTTAAACACGTGTACCTCAGAAACTGCACTAGATAATGCATAGGTGTTTTTTTTTGCAGGTCCCGACTAGTAGATTCTATAGGAAAAAATCGGTTCACAAATACCAAAGTAACATGCGTTTTAAAATTGTAAAATCTCAAGGTTCCCAACTTGGGGGCCCTGTAGCTCTGCCACTGCATATCGTCTGGGGGTCCAAGCCCAAAACTTAAGCTCGAAAACACCGTTTTTATAAGTGTTTAAATAAACATCAAAATCAGACTGTTGCTTTAGAAACGATTTTGTTTAATCCCATCCCACTGTACATCGGACCACACTTTACCTTGTGCATACATTTTGCAAACAATTGCAATTATTTTAAAACGAACAGTCCGATTTTGAAGAAATTTCACACACTTATAGAAGAGGTATTTTCGAGCTTGGATCCCCCACGTTGTGCAGGGGCAGAGCAACAGAGCCCTAAGTTGGGCACCTCGAGCATATACAATTTTAAAACGCATGCAACTTTTGTATTTGTGAACAATTCCATTTTTTTAATATCATTTCACTGTTCATCGTTCGCTTTAGTTGGACCACCTTTTATCGTACGCATACATTTTGCAAACATATGCAATTATTTATAATATTTTGCAAGACCGAAACTTGTATTTGGCTTGAACAGTTTTTAGTTTGTTTGTGGTCCCTTGACTTCCGGCAGCTTGTAGTCTAATCCAGGTCTTTTCAACCAGGAAAGCGCTTGGACCTTAACTAGTTTCCAGGAAGGCCTTAAGAAAGTTCAGTACTTCCTTTGAAAATATACAAAATAAGGCATGAACGAAACATGATTAAATACTAAATATTGCTGCAAATTTTGAGTTACAGAAAGTGAATAAAATACCATTACGAGGGACGATATATATATTTCTGACCTAATAATGATAATGCGAATGTTTATCATCACAAATGGTTTTATTGTTTTTCAAAGCTTGATTTATACACTTTTGCATGCGCTCAAACCAATTGTCGAAGCACTTTTACCACTCTGATTGAGACACCTCCAAAATATGGTTTTTGAACGTTTTAACAGCATCTTCTGGCGACTAAAATCGTTGACCAAGCATTTTTTCTTAATGTGCGGGAATAAAAAGAAGTCATTGGGTGCCAAGTTAGGGCTGTACGGCGGATGACCCATCAATTGGACTTTTTGGCTGGTCAAAAAGGCGCTGGTTTGAGCTGATGTGTGAGAGCTCGCATTGTTATGGTGCACAATGATTCGTTTTCTCTTGTTCGTTTTTCGAATTTCTCCGAAGACCTTAGGCAAACAAATTGAAGTGTACCACTCAGAATTGACCTCCTACGTTGCTCAAGCGGAACAGTCGCCACATGACCAGTTTTGCCAAAGAAACAGGCGACCATTTGCTTTGAAGTGCTTCATCCACGAACAGCTTTCGTTAGATTTGGCTCGTCTTCAAAGACCCACACGATCATTGCTGTTTTGTTTCGGGCTTATACGCATAGATCCATGATTCGTCACCTGTGACGATCTTATAAACGTCTTTTAAAGCACCGCGATCGTTTTTTTTTTCAAAATTTCTTTGCACCAATCGACACGAGCCTTTTTGTGAGCGATTGTCAGCGAACTTCGTCTTTGAGCGAGCGTCGGCCACGTTTGAATTCCTTAAACCAGTTTTTCACAGTGCTGTAGGATAATGCTTCATGGCCATGCAAAGATTTCAGTTCATCGATGCACTCTTGTCGTGATAATCCACGTCGAAAGTTGTGAAAAATGATCGCACGAAAATGTTAACGAGTTAATTCCATTTTTTTTGCCAAATTGATTTTTTCAAGTCACTGTAAACAGCACAAATGATGGTCATACGCCAAAATGTTCTGAGTACGTTTATGCTAAAAAGTGTCAAACTTTCCAATGGAAATGTCAGATGGTGCCAGACAACACTTAGTGTTGCCTAGGCCACTCTCTGATCACCCTTTAAATGTATATTTTTAAACACCTGATTTTTAGCATTTTTTGATTTTTGCATAGACGTCACGTTCTAATCATTTTACCGACCACATCATACCATCGGCCTATGCACCTTTCAAAAAGTCTGTAAACAAAAGAGTAGATAAATTGCGAAACATTTCAACTGAAATATTCCTGTCCTTTTATTCGGAGTGGCATGGGCAGGTTTTTGGTTTGTCTCACTCGCAGGAGGGTGAATATTTTAAGTCTATATAGGTAAGTCATTACAAGTGTGTGATGGTGTGTGTGAACATATATATCTGTGTGCATAATTGTGTGTTCTTTGACCCTAAAGGTGTTTGATTACGCTCTTAGAATTTATGGGGTTCATGCCGTCATTCGGTTGCCGTGTCATGTTAAATCTGTTCTTGGGAAAGGACGCACTCTAACCAACGCCATATCCAGAGGTCATCATTTATAACTCGGCCAAAAAGGTAAAATGTGTTGAAAACTTAAATTATTTTAGAGATTTTTCCCTGGAGCCAAATCTTTCAGCTTTTCTGTGTAACTCTTAAAGGTGACAAACGACGATGGGCGTTTTGTTTTTGCCTTCATTCGGCAAAAGTTATTTTCACAAATCTTTGTAAATTTAATCTGTTGTAATACAATCAAATGTCATTGTCATTGAGTTAATGTTTGTTTTTATTTTTATGGAAGATTTTCATAAGAAAAAGTGTCCATAGACATTTTACAAAGAAAAGTGGCTTTTAGGAAAATTTCCTAGCAAAATATAAAATGGAAAAAGTTTTTGGACCAAGAGTTCAGTTAACATTTCAAAGGGAAAAAGTTTGAAATATGCCCATCCCGCCAACTTGAACAACGAGAAGGTACATGAGCAATACGAGTGCAAATAAAATTTTGGAGTTCAATTTCGCATCACGAATCTGTCTAAAGGCGATCTGCATATGTGACGCGCAAAATAGAAGGGGACCTAAGGGTAAAAACCAGTTTTGTTCAGGGAGCCATTTTAAAGATTTAAATACGTGTATCTTTGGTGTACCATCACTTTCATAAAACGCGCATATCTCTGGGAGGGAACCATTTTGGGGCATGGGATCGGTCTCATTCGATGCTCAGATGTTGTCCACATCAAAAAAAAAAGTGAGAATTGATTTTTTTACCCTTAGGTCACTTTCACTATGCGCTGGCACATATGATAGTAAGTGCAGAAGGCAAGACTAGCCGAGGCCACATTCACGTTTTGATGAATTAATTGTACTTTCATATCTTAATATACAGGGTGAAGCGCAATAATTTGCGTTTTTCCACTGCAGGCTGTGGGGCACTGTTGGTCAAAAAGAGCAGAGAGTGCACCTGGCTTATAGTGACTGACGAGAGATTTGTATTCGTCTGCCTTTCAGTTGCTATCATGCATTGGACACGTAAGGAGAGGTCATTTTGTGTTCAAGGGTATTTTTCAAATGCGCACGTGCTCATTGCCGTGCAGCGGGCTTTTCGTTAACAAGTCGCTGTTCCCCCACGCGGACGTGTTCCTGGACGGCAATCAATTGTAAATTGGGTAACTTCATTGATAACAGCAGGGAATGTGTCATGTGTACCAGAGGACCTGAGAGAAGGATTACAACACCACAAAATATCGAGAGAGTTAGAGCAGCAGTACTGCAATCTCCGAAATGCTCTGCTCGGAAGCAATCACTTGATCTTGGGATTTCCAGCCGTTCTCTCCACAGGATTCTTCATGATGAAGAATCCGGCTATTGAGACAATGCGATTAGAGGATACATGGTTCCATCAGGATGGTGCCACTGCACACACAGCGAGGGTAACCACGAATTGTTTGAGGCAAATGTTTCCTGGACAGCTTATCTCTTTGAGGGGTGATGTGAACTGGCCGACACGCTCACCAGACTTAGCCCGTCCCAACAGCGGTATCGGTTTATGATAGACATTTTTTTTACGTCCTGCTCTTGAAAACAGACCTGAGATGTGGTTTCAGCAGGACGGATCCACACTGCCCGAGACACAATTTAAGTCGAATTTTTGAGGAACGAAATTTTGGGAACAATGGGTCGCCACCAAAAAAAAAATTGGTTGTTGTTTTGAATAATAAGGAGGTCTACGAGGGCGGTTCGGAAACTTCTTAGCCTAGCACAAAAAGCGCGTGTTCACAAAAGACGCATCCGCGTTTTTTTTACAATGGAAAAATTAGAAATGCGTGGTGTCATTAAATATTTACATAAAAAAGGTTTATCGGGACAGGAAATTCATAATGATATGGTGAATGTGTTAGATGAAAGAGCTCCTTCATATGCAACAGTAAAAAATTGGGTTGCTGAATTGAAACGTGGACGTCCACGTATAAACATAAAAACAGCAACAACAACAGAAATTGTAGCCAAAGTGCATGATATGGTATTAAATGATCGACGAATAAAAGTGCGTGAAATAGCTAATATCATGGGCATCTCAAATGATCGAGTCCATTTAATTTTGCATAAAGAACTACAGATGAAAAAACTTTTTGCAAGATGGGTGCCGCACTTGTTAACAGTCGACCAAAAACGCATAAGAATGAACATTTCTCAAGCTTGTTTGGATCGTTTTCAGCGAAATAAAATGGATTTTAAGCGTCGTTTCATAACTGTTGATGAGACATGGATCCACCACTATACTCCAGAGACAAAAGAACAATCCAAACAATGGACTGAAGCTGGAGGAAGTGCCCCAAAGAAGGCAAAAACAATTCAATCGGCTGGTAAGGTTATGGCAACGGTTTTTTGGGACTTCAAAGGTATTTTATTGATTGACTATCTGCAAAATGGTAAAACAATAAATTCAGAGTACTATTGCAACCTTTTAGATCAATTAAATGTACAAATTCGAGAAAAACGTCCTGACTTACAACACAAAAACATAATTTTTCATCAAGACAACGCACCAGCGCACAAGAGTGTTTTAAAAATGGCTAAAAACCAGTGACTTTTACCTGTTCCCAAATCTAAAAAAATTCCTTGCTGGCAAGCCTTTTACCTTAAATGAAGATGCAATTACAGTTGTAAACCACTATTTTGAAGACCTTGAGGAAAACTATTTTAATCAAGGGATAGAATTGCTAGATAAGCGTTGGACTAAGTGTATTGAAGTTTCAGAAGATTATATTGAAAAATAAAAATATTTTTGATTGATAGGCTAAGAACTTTCCGAACAGCCGTATCTATGGCGAAAGTTTTGATCAAGTCTTTTATTTATACTCGTAGTTCGTTTATTTCTATGGCAGTATCGTTTGGAAGCATTCAACGTCTAACCAAAGAAACCTAAACTGTCTATCCATTTTTTTTATACATTTCGAAATACTTTTTCACAGTAAGCAAAAGTTTTGTTGTGACTTTAAGCGATAAAATTGTATAGGGTTTATTTTTTGATGTTGGTATAACCAATATTATGCTACAACAGCCAACCAAACATGGTTTGATCACTACAAAGATCTAATCTGTTGTCGCCACCAATCATTGGTACTAAAGTAACATGTATATTACAATTGATCGGTTGCCATATCCGCCAGTTGTCGCAACTTAAAGTTAACTGTATTGTTGGCTTTGAATACCGTGATATGGTTGTAGCAACCATCATATTAAGTCTCGAACCGTGTTACCATGATTACTACTCGTATAAAATGTTGGTTATTGCAACGGAAATTCATTTTATCCAACCGAATTTTTGCAATTCGGACCGATTTCTAACTAATGGTTTCTCTTTGTGTAGTTATTGCTTTTAAATCTTCTTATTATTTTGTGATATTTAGTGTATGTTTTACAATATCTCTTTCCCCTATGAAATATCTTCGCGATAAAAGTCAAAACTTAGTAAATACGAAGGCAGATCAATAATTCCGTGACTTTTCAAAACAACACAGTTTTGAAAAAAAAAAAAGTTTTCATCGTCACGGACCTGAAATCGCGATAAAGCAGTGTGCAGCCACGAAAATCAATTTCACTTTGCCATTTTGTTAAAAATTTGTCTTAAATTTAAATTAAGTAGATACAAGAGGTCTTGAGCCGGTAAATACCTGTATAGTAATTATTTTTTAACATAATCTCCTTTTAGCTCAATACACTTACTTTTGAAACATTTAAAATTTTTGTATCCCTTCCAAAAATTAGAATTTTTCGAGGTCCATGTAATAGGTATTTGTTTTATCAATAAAATCATCGTTGAAGCTGAATCTCTTCCGACCGAGCAAATTCTTTAGGTTTGGAAATAGGAAACATTCTCCGGAAAATATAGCGGATCAGGTACCAATTCGTGACCCAATTCATGCAATTTTGCCATTGAGACTGCACATGTGTGCACCCGTGCATTATCTTTATGAAATGTTAATCGCGGCAAGCATCTTGCAGACAGCTTTATTAAACCCAACTGATCATGTAAAATCGAAACCACACTTCCATATGAAATGCGTATGGCATCAACAATCTCACGCACTTTTACTCTTCGATCGGCCAACGCCATATCGTGGATTTTTTTCTCGAAATTTTCGGATGTATTGACCTCAATTGGCCGTCCAGAACGTTCAGCGTAATTTGTACTTGTGCGAGCACAACGAAAGTCAGTAAGCCATTTCTTTACCATTGAAATCGATGGTGCAGATTGAAGGTCTTTTTCTGTAAAAAATTATGTTAAATGGGCACTCGAAATTTACTTTTTTCCATTTTTTGTATTTTTTTGAACAGCTGTTAAACACAACCAAAATGACGGAACTCTCGCAACATTTGACAGTAGTCTATTAACAGATGGTACTTGATGCGAGCAGTGTTGCATTTCACATAACTACGAGGGAAGTTGAAAAAGTCACGGAATTATTGATCTGGAATCGTATTAAAAACTGAAGGAAGCACGTCCAAGGCCAAAGTGTTTATAAATCATTTATTGAGCAGACCCGGACCAACAAGATGTTGTGGAGCCAGCCTAAGTAAGTAAGTAACAATATGCAATTGCATATAATCCGCTGTCTACCTTTCATACATGATACTTTATTTACATAAAGATATACAAACTCATTTGTTAACTCTTGGACACAGGTAAAGTATGCCAGTCTTCCATGTGTGAAAAGTTCTAAAGTTATGCTCAACTTTAGATTTATTACCTTCGTCTTCAACTATTTTCACACATGAAAGTAAACAGAATAAATCTACAACAAATATTGTGAGATGGGGAATTCCATTCCAAGTTTAGGTTGACAGCTCTGATAATGCGTTTACTTCGCAGGGGGAGGCAAAAAGGCAAGGAAAAGTTTTTAATTTATTTTTTCAAATATTCGCACAGACTCGTTCAGCTTAAAATGTTGTGACTTTAAGACATGAAGAGAATTGTGTTCCAGAGAATTACTAGACTGTATATGCAAATAGAAGTTGGGTTCGTTATGAACCTTATTTGTGGTTCAGGGCATTGTGTCTTAGTGTTGATGTTTGTAGCACCTCAAACGAAAGGATGTGTAGTCCATGTTTATTATTCCGATCGATTTTATATCAATATCTGATTCAATTGAGATATGTTCGTCTGGCCATTTATCATAAACGTGGTTTATTTGAAAGAGCTAACGATCTCATTATGGTAGAGAAGTTTATTGATGTGGTTACCATGGCTATCCTGGCAGTAGCACATCATGTCTACCAGATATTCATCGCTCTCACTTTGAGGATGCATTGGTTTCTGGACGATGACATGACGCGCCATTATACTCGTATCGAAACAACAGATCGATCCAGTTCATGCAGGGAATCCGCACAGACGTACATAGCTCGAATGACTAAAAAAGTCATGAAACGGATTTGGTCAAAGGGTATAAAGCATCTAAAATGCCTTTTTGACGGGTTACGCTTTTAATCCGTACGGAATTTGATACACCCAGAAGGGTATTGGTAATTAAATCACAATCAGTAGTCAGAAATGAAGTGCCAATTTGTAGTTTACAGTACAATACAGTTGAACCATATTAATATTTTTGCATATTATATATTTCTGGCCCTTTAATGAAAATGCGAATATTTATCATCAAAAATGGTTTTATTGCTTTTCAAAGTATTCTCCAGCATGATTTATACACTTTTGCCTGCATTCAAACCAATTGTCGAAACACTTTTTCCCCTCCGATTGAGACACCCCCAAAACATGGTTTTTAAACGCTTCAACAGCATCTTCTGGCTACGAAAATCGTTGACCACGCAAGTTTTTCTTGATGTGTGGGAGTAAAAAAAAGTCATTGGGTGCCAAGTCAGGGCTGTACGGCGGATGACCCATCGATTCGACGTTTTGGCCGGTCAAAAAGGCGCTGGTTTGAGCCGATGTGTGAGAGCTCGCATTGTCATGATGCACAATGATTCGTCTTTTCTTGTTAGTTTTTCGAATTTCTCCGAAGACTTCAGGCAAACAAATTGTGGTGTACCACTCAGATTTGACCGTCCTACGTTCCTCAGGCGGAACAGTCTCCAAATGACCAGTTTCGCCGAAGAGACAGGCGACCATTTGATTCGAAGTGATTCTTCCACGAGCGACTTTCGTTGGATTTGGCTCGTCTTCGAAGACTCACACGGTCGATTGCAGTTTTGTTTCGGGCTCATACGCACAGATCCATGATTCGTCACCTGTGACGATCTTATAAACGTCTTTTGAAGCACCGCGATCGTATTTTTTCAAATTTACTTTGCACCAATCGACACGAGCAAGCCTTTTTTACGGCCAGGTGTTCATGCAATAGTGAATGTATGCTTTTGGAAAAAATGCCCAAGGATGCCTCTCTCTCACGGTATGTCACTTGACGATCTTGCATTATCAGTTCACGCACGGCATCAATGTTCTCTGGCACAACGGCCGTTTTTGGACGACCTTCACGACCCTCGTCTTTGAGCAAGCGTCGGCCAAGATTGAATTCATTATACCAGTTTTTCACAGTGCTATAGGATGGTGCTTCATCGCCAAACAAAGATTTAAGTTCATCGATGCACTCCTGTCGTGATAATCCACGTCGAAAGTTGTGAAAAATAATCGCACGAAAATGTTCACGAGTTAATTCCATTTTTTGCAAAATTGATTTTATTCAAGTCAATGTAAACAACACAAATGATGGTCAACACTTAGTGTTGCCTAGGCCAGAAATATATATAGCAACCCTCCTAACCACACCACTAGCTGGTATCTCCCAGACACAAGAAACTGTAACTCTAAAGATTGTAACGCACATAAATTGTACCCACAATCCATGAAATTCGTTTGCATCCGTCATATTTTTTTGTAGTATTTCCATACATATATATTAGGGTGGGTCGATTTAGCACCTTGGAAAGGTGATATTAAAAACAAAATTAAATCAGCCGATTTTTTACTACTCGTACGTACTTAAAAAAACCTTGAAAGTAACAGTTGAAAAAATTAAATTTAGGCCCCTCGAAAATGATTTTTTTGATATGTCGTAGTGGAACATTTTTCCTCATGCCAAAGGCTTTCAAAAAATCGATGGCAGTATATCGACAAATTTTTGTACTTACGAAACGGCCCACCCTTATATATAAGTTTGCATACAAACATATTGCTTTATCTTTTTTAGTGTACAAACACTAGGGGAGCTTGACTCCGTGAGTATGCCCTTTGATACATGCAATCGTATTTTACGGGGGAGAGTTAATAGGGAAACTATATAGTAGTCAGAGGCTGTGTTAAATCGAGATAGATGTGGCCCCGACTGGATATTAAAGGTATTCGCACACTGTATCGCTGATTATATCTGTCATTACGGAGCTCAGTCTGATTGAAAGGCTCGCAGTGGGACTAAATGTTTCGACAAACGACTACTGCAGAAGCTATAAAGGGTGGGCAATACCTTCTACGAGCCAGATCTACATTACTTGGGGCTTTTTTCTATAGGGATCTAGCCGAACTGGCTAGTATCGGCATTAGCCAACGTAAGAGATTTTTTAAAACTTCCACTGAAGAGTCGATGGTATACTAAATTTGTTATCCTATTAGCAACACCACCAAATCTTGATTGGAATCCCTACATGTGACGTGCAAAATAGAAAGGGACCTAAGGGTAAAAACCAGTTTTGTTCAGGAGAGCCATTTTAAAGATTTAAATACGTGTATCTTTGGTGTACCAACACTTTCATAAAACGCGCATATCTCTGGAAGGGAACACTTTTGGGGCATGGGATCGGTCTCATTCGATGCTCAGATATTGTCCATATCAAAAAAAAAGTGAAAATTGATTTTTTTACCCTTAGGTCCCTTTCTTTATGCGCTGTCACATAAATATTTTTGGTCGTCGTAAAGTTGTACGATGTCCTTGCGTGCTTCTGTTCAATGCACGATAGCAGTCAAACGAATTAACTTAGGGTCCTGAAATTTTGCTATGAACTTGTCCCTAAAATGCCTTACGGCGCTGAGGCCTTTGTACTTTTATGAATTAAAATATTATAACATTTTAAAATAAAATAAATCCAAATGTAAGTTAAAGGCCGACGGGGCACAATAAACGTGTCACGTTGTTTTGGCCTTTAGCAGCAAAGTGACAGTGTAGGGTATTTAATGTTAGGTCTGGCCGAACTTAACGTCGTTTTTATTGTTTGCCATTAGAAAAGGTGCAACAGAAGGTACTACAGATTTTTCTGCCAGTTTCCGTGGGCTAGTCTAGGCACCTAAATCCTCTTATGTAAGGTCAGAGCCCCCCTGGAAGATTAAAAGGGATCGCGCTTAGATCTATTCACCATCTATGCTTTATGGAAAAAGCAAATTCTTGGTAATCAACTTAATGTTACCAGTCAGAGATGCTCATACTGAAAGTCCTCATGTCCTACAAGAACAAAAGTCTGGGGCAGCGGGTGCTCAGTATTCTCTAGAACAGTTGTTCTAGCCTTAGCTACAGATACGGTCCTTCGGGAAGTTTCGCGATAGTTGCAATTTAACATGTAAATTGTATATGAAGCAAATGCTTGCCTTGAAATTGTGTTTATTAGCCGGGTACTACAACCTATGGAGTAACAGAGTGGCCTTCAATCCTTCACCAAGAGGTAATGTCCAAAGAGAAGATGCTTAATTGGAATATCCAGAATATCTGGGGGAGTGCTAGTAGTCGCATTGTATCGGGAAATCAATCACGAGGTATTTTTTCAAAATAAAAAATACAAACTTTTAAATTAAGTGTGGAATCTATATTGTTAATTCGAAAGGAAATTTTATGCCACGTAATGTTGGCTTCCACAACCTGGATCGCAGCTGGTTTGTCAGCATAAACTTTGGACTTTACGTAGCTACAAAAAAAAGTTTAAAGGTGTGATATCACCGGCCAGGCCAACACATTAGGCGGCCAACTCACCTGTCCAAAACGTGACCGGTGAGTTGGCCTCTTAATAGATTCGTTGTTTGAGCAGCTGTATGGAATGTGACAACCAAATGTCGTCAATAATACGGGTTTAAATTGTAGGCAGCAAAAAGTCCGATAGCATGGCGCGATATCGAGTAGCATTCACGGTTACGTTCCAGACATCATCATTTATACAAAAATGTGTACCGATTAGTCCATCATCCCATAAACCGCAAAAACCGTAGTTTACTCTGGGTATAATGGCACCTCTTGAACCTCTTATGGATGCTCTTCAGCCCAAATGCGGCAAGTTTGTTTATTGACGTTGCCGTTGAGCCAGAAATGGGCCTCATCACTGAATGAAATTTTGGTCGAAAAAGGTTTTCCACCGAATGCTCATTTCTATAATACAGTTACAAAATTTAGAGACGTTGTTGCGATGTAAGTCTTTTCATGATGAAATACCAAACAATACTAAAAACAAAAAATATACATTTTCACACGTAATCTGTGAAAAATCCCATTGAAAAAAATACCTCTAGATTGAGCACCCGTTAGAATACACCAGTGCTATGCTGCACCTTGATTACAGCGAGAATCATTTAAAAGTTTAAAATTTAAACTCACACACCGTTGTTGTTTGTACAGAATGACACTTCTGCCTTTCCAACGCAGTCGCTTACCTATCGGACCGCCTAATTAGGTTGATGTTGAAAAATTTTACCTTGATGCGGCTTGTGGTCAGTCGTTTATCAACAAGTGTCAATCTAAAAACACGATGTCTGAGTCTCTTGTCAACCACTAATCCATAGCAATTCGTGCTAATCTGTTATAAATGTAATCAACAGTTACTTGATTTCAATAAAAAAAAGTCCTAAACCAATTATTTGTTTTTAAAAAAAAATAACACCTCTTTTAATACGATTCGTAACCTCTTCTGCCATCTAACCCGCAAAATGCCAAAATAAAGTTTTTCTTTCAAACTGACACTATATGTTCATGGCACTCGGCAGAGTTTGTCCACAAAATCAGTGAAAAATAAAATTAAAAAAATCATTTTTAACCCCAGTGTCGCCGGTTGTTTTATTTGCCAAGCCGAAGCCATAACCACAAATTGTTCTCATTTATTTAATTGTTTGTTTGGGGATTTGTTTAATTTTCATAATTGAGTTCATTATGTGTTTTAAAATTAATACGAAAACGAATACGTGATGGCAGCCTCGAAAATATCAAACCTATGCGGAGTACATACGATATATGCAAATATATTGCGATACCTACATACATACGTATGTATGTACGAGGGCGACCGCAAAAGTAACTGGCTTAACATAAAAAGAACCGTTTTTTGGAATTATTATTATTTATTTTTCAACATAATCTCCTTCCAATTCAATACACTTCATCAAACTTTTTCAAGTTTTTTAATTCCATCCGAAAAACAAGATTTTTCAAGACCTTCAAAATATGCCTCAGTTTCAGCAATAACCTCGCTATTGGACGAAAATTTTTTGCCAGCGAGAATTTTTTTAAATTTGGAAACAAGATATAATCAGAAGGAGCTAAATCTGGACTATATGGTGGATGCGGAGCAATTTCAAATCGTAATTCGGCCAGTTTTTGTTGAGTTAAAAATACAGTGTGTGAAGGAGCATTATCTTGATGAAAAAGAACTTTTTTTCTAAATGCGGTAATGCACAATAATATTCACTATTTATAGTTTTTCCTTTCTCAAGATACTCAATAAATATTATACCCCTTGCATCCCAAAATACTGTGGCCATTACTTTTCCTACTGACTTAACAGTTTTCGCCTTCTTGGGACCTTTTACCAGCTTCTATCCATTGTTTTGACTGTTCTTTGCATTCTGGGATGTAGTGTTGGATCCATGTTTCATCAACAGTAATGAATCGGCGCAAGAACTCTATTGTATTACGTTGATAAATCGCTAAAAGTTCCTCGAAATTGGTCCAAAATTTTTGGGGCAAAGTCAACAAACGCGGCACCCATCTTGCGCATAGCTTTTTCATGTGGAGTTCATCATGTTAAATGTTCAAAACTTGTTTTTCGTGTATTTTAACAATATCTGCAAGTTCTCTGAGCTTTATTCGTCTATTTTTAGTCACTTCATTAAATATTTTTCTAATGTTTTCAATAGTACGAGTAGTAGCAGTTTTCGGTCTTCCAGAGCGTTGTTCATCTTCCGTACTTGAACGACCCATTTTAAATTGTTGAACCCAGGATTTCACGGTGGAGTATGATGGTGCATTATCACCATGAACATAATTTAATTCATCTTTGATTAATTGTGGCGTGTTTAATTACCGCACGAAACTCTTTATTTTCCATTTTTCAAAAATTATAAAACTTGTTTACTTCAATCACCTGTAACAAAGAAAATAATCATTAAATATTTCGGAAATTTTGACAGATGGCTTATAAAAGATTGCTTCTAAAAAACAAAAAATAAAAATGCTAGTAAAACAGAAAATGTGCCAGACCAGTGAGTTTTGCGGTCGCCCTCGTATGTACATTCTTATGTTCAGCCATTTGCATAATTGTGGTTTAAATTAATATCACTCCAATATGGACATAGCGTACAGGGCACACAGCGATACTACCAAAGGCATAGATGTGGAAATGACTCGATTTGTATACTACACAGAAAAAAATTGTAAATCCGATTGAAAAACCTTTCAAAAAAAATATTTTCCTTTTTCAGTTGATATATGCATTAAAATATTGGATCCGAAAATTGAAAGTCATCTTTTTAAGCATAAGACTTTTTTATTTATTAAAGAAATGGATGGTACTGACCCTGAAAAGTTGATAAATAACCATCGATTGAAATAGGAAGTAAGCAAGTTTCAATCGGACCAACCGTCTTAACGGGTAATCAATCTAGAGGTTTTTTTCTCCAAAATATAAAAAATCAAATCAAGAGACATTTTTTGACATTTATTTTTGGAATATAATTTCCTTCAAATGTTGGCCGCAACTACGCCTCAGGGTGTCCATTCTGAGGGTCCAATTTTGGTTGACTCCTTCGAGCATTTCGCCATATCGGTCGAACCGTGGTGTTCGCAATGTAAGTCTTTCCATGATAAAATAGCAAACAACACTGAAAAAAATGGTTTTAGACAACTCATGCGTAATCTGTGAAAAAACACCCTATATAAACTATACGCCTAAATTAATCACTCTATACGAGGGCGGTTCGGAAAGTTCTTAGCCGATCAATGAAAGAGAATAGTTAGTTTTTCAAAAATATTTTTATTTTTCAATATAATCTCCTGAAACTTCAATACACTTAGTCCAACGCATATCTAGCAATTCTATCCCTTGATTAAAATAGTTTTCCTCAAGGTCTTCAAAATAGTGGTTTACAACTGTAATTGCATCTTCATTTGAGGTAAAACGCTTGCCAGCAAGGAATTTTTTTAGATTTGGGAACAGGTAAAAGTCACTGGGAGCTAAATCAGGAGAATAACTCGTACTTTAATTCGTTGATTTTAGCCATTGCTTAAACACAAGAGCTGGTGCGTTGTCTTGATGAAAAATTATTTTTTTGTGTTGTAAGCCAGGACGTTTTTCTCGAATTTGTACATTTAATTGATCTAAAAGTTTGCAATAGTACTCTGAATTTATTGTTTTACCCTTTTGCAGATAGTCAATCAATAAAATACCTTTGAAGTCCCAAAAAACCGTTGCATTACCTTACCTGCCGATTGAATTGTTTTTGCCTTCTTTGGGGCACTTCCTCCAGCTTCAGTCCATTGTTTGGATTGTTCTTTTGTCTCTGGAGTATAGTGGTGGAGTTATGAAACGACGCTTAAAATCCATTTTATTTCGCTGAAAACGATCCAAACAAGCTTGAGAAATGTTCATTCTTATGCGTTTTTGGTCGACTGTTAACAAGTGCGGCACCCATCTTGCAGAAAGCTTTTTAATCTGTAGTTCTTCATGCAAAATTAAATGGACACCATCATTTGAGATGTCCATGATATAAGCTATTTCACGCATCATTAAATACCATATCATGCACTTTGGCTACAATTTCTGTTGTTGTTGCTGTTTTTGGACGTCCACTACGTGATTCAGCTTCAATGCTTGTACGACCACTTTTAAATTCAGCAACCCAATTTTTTACTGTTGCATATGAAGGAGCACTTTCACCTAACACATTCACCATATCATTATAAATTTCTTGTCCCGATAAACCTTTTTATGTAAATATTTATTGACACCACGCATTTCTAATTTTCCCATTGTAAAAAATTATGAATTTCTTGTCCCGATAAACCTTTTTATGTAAATATTTATTGACACCACGCATTTCTAATTTTCCCATTGTAAAAAAATCGCGGATGCGTCTTTTGTGAACACCTGTTTCTATATGAAGGAGTTGCCAGATCGAAACAAAATTTAACATGTGTTCATAGCAGAGATGGAAGTTTCCAAAACACTTAACTTTTTATGTTTATACCGCGCTTTTTGTGCTAGGCTAAGAAGTTTCCGAACCGCCCTCGTACATACGCCACATATGAGTAAAAAGTAAGCACGGGATGCCATTCGCATCGCCATAGGCCCGATTAAAGAGTATCCCATGAGGACTCCTATGAGGGTTGTCTTCGTTCATTTACCTGATGTTATCAATTTTGCCGGTCCTTGTCCTTTGCTGGTATTTTTACGTCCAGGGAGATCTGGTTTTTCTGCAAGTGTGATTTCGGATACATAAATCAGTTCGACGAGCGGGATGTGTTTGTCTCAGGTTATTGAAGGTTGTGCTGCACATAGAATAATCTATCCGATAATTAAGGTCAAAAGTGTTGGTAGAAAGTTTTTTAGTTTTAACAATAGTCCTGGCTGCTACATTTCGTCCAGCGCCTGATAAACGTCGAGGAAGGCACACGCAGAGAAAAAATATGGTTACTATATGATCACGTCAATAATAATATGTTCTCTACAATAAAAGTATGTTCGTCGCAACCATAGTATTGTTTATTGCATTTAATTTTGTTAAAAGGTATGATTGCCGCAATATTAATATTGTTGAAATGTAACAATAGCATTATTGCCAAATTCAAAAATGAAAATATGGTTGTAGCAATAATATAAATATGGTTGATGCGACAAAAGTATTGTTTCTTGAGTGTCTATGATAACAATAATATGATTACGGCAATCACACTGTATTATTGTAATTTTTCTTTATTTGAATATGCTTTTAAGAACAATGTTATTGCTACGGATCTAATGCAATAATAGTACTTTTTATATGAAAATTAAAATTTTTCAAACAAACTTCTTTGGCTTTGTTTAACTGAAATATTTTTAATAAAAATGCTAACGTTTTTTAAACTGAATTTAATATATTTTTAAAAATTTCTCATAATTAAATTCTATTGTTGACAACTTAACGCAATTCTAAAAAAGAATGATACCATGGTTGTGGGGATCATAACATGGCCGCGTGTGAATTATACTATGGTTGTGAGGATCATACTATGGCTGTATGTAAAACATACTATGGTTGTGACGATCATAATATGGTTGTGGGTACCATAATATGGTTGAGGGTTAATCATACTATGGTTACGGGGATCATAGTATGGTTTTGTGTGAATCATACTATTGTTGTGAGGATCATAGTATGGTTGTGAGAATCATAGTATGGTTATGTGTGAATCATACTATTGTTGTGAGGATCATAATATTGTTGTGCTGCAACCATATACCCTACAATAGTATGATCCTCTTCGAATATTGTCACCCCAACTAAACTTTTTTCTGCGTGCAGCTGAGCAATATTGTATGTTCTCCAATGCTTCAGTCACATAATTAATGATGCTGTGTTTCTGTTCCGGAGTACCGTATTTTTGGCGGAATCCAAACTGATGCTCTTGGAATAGTATTAAATTCTTATAATGGGTGATGCAAGTCGAGATTCTTTTTTCAATAGCCATTTTTTGACAGATCACGTGTGAGTCCTGTCATGCTGTCATGTTATTTTTCTTGAGTATTGTTTGGCATTTCATCATGAAAAGACTTACGCCTTAACAACGTTTACAAATCGTTCAACTTTATTACGAAAATTCACGTTCCGTGAGGAATGTGTTTCATGTAATTCGTTCAACTTATGGTCAACATACTCGGCCTACTGAGCGTACTATTCGCAACACCATCACCCATCTTGAGACCCAGCATTCATTATTGGATAATATTCGAACGAATAGACCGCTCCCAGCACGCAGTGAAGAAAATGTAGCGGCCGTTGCTGAGAGTGTACACCAAGACCGTGGAGAGTCGACTCGGCGCCGTTCGCAGCAACTCGGACTGACGTATGGAACGACTTGGCGCATTTTACGTCGAGATCTTAAATTGAAATCGTACAAAATACAGCTTGTGCAAGAACTGCAGCCGCCCGACATTCCCAAGCGACATCGCATCACTCTAAGGGCTCTTGAAAAGTTCCAAGAAGATCCGAAGTTTTCAAGCCAAATTTTGTTCAGCGATAAGGCTATCAAGCAAAATTACAGCATTTGGGAAGAAGAGCAACTAGAAGAGGATCAAGAGCTGCCACTTCATCCAGAAAAAACAACGGTTTGGTATGATTTGTGGGCCGGTGGAATCATCGGTTCACATTTCTTCAAAAATGATGCCAGTGAGAACGTAACTGTCAATGGCGACCGTTATCGTGCCATGATAACCGACTATTTTGAAGCTCGTGATCTCGGCGACATTTCGTTTCAACAAGACGGAGTCACTTCCCACACATCGCATCAATCAATGGATTTATTGAGATAACACTTCGGTGAGCAGATAATTTCACGTTTTGGGCCGGTCGATTGGCCACCAAGATCGTGTGATATCGCACCGTTAGACTTTTTCCTGTGGGGATATGTAAAGTCTAAAGTTTATGCGGACAAACCCGCTTCGATTCTGACCTAGGAGCAAAACATCCCGCGTGTCTTTCGCCAGTTACCAGTCGAAATGCTCGAACGAGTCATCGAAAATTGGACTCAATAGATGGTCCATCTGAGACGTAGCAGCGGCCAACATTTGATAGACACAATCTTCAAAAAAATGCCTAAGAATGTTCTTTCAAATGATATTAAACATTCCCCCATCAATTTGAATTTTCTGTGTTTGTTTCTTTAAAAAAGTAGGGAACTTCGAAATGGATCACGCGTTGAAAAAGGTTCCATTCTTTGGCTAAATATCCATTCAAATAACTTCGAAAAAGCAGACAGCAAGCTGATGGCTTCATAAGATGTTATGTTAGATTTTGCTTTATTCGGCTTCGGTAACATTATTCTTGCAGCTTATTTCCATTGCGAGGGAAAATGGCTTAATCGCAGAATGGCATTAAAAATATGAGTTTTAAACATAAATCTTTTCTTTGGTAGATTCTTTAACATCAGAGCATTAATAAGATTGATAAGATAATATCCTGGTGATTTGTGCGCATTTAGACGGCTAATTTCATCACATATTTCTGCTGATCTTATACATTTCGTCTATCTGGCAGGACGAACTAACGATTTCCAAAATCTGATTTTCTTCCATAGTGCCAAATTTTAATTGAATGGTAAGCTTTAACTTTTTTGGACTTAAGCCATGTGTTATTTTCATTTCTTATTAGGGGATTTAGTTTTTTTTTTTTGAATGTTTGATGCGAGTCTATGTTGTAGCTTTCCATATCACAATTTGGATTTAAATTTTCTAAGTAATTTTTTCTAGAACTATTTTGGTGTAGTTTTAAAGTTCTCTAAAATATTTGGTGGCTTTGTTCCAATTTCTTTTGTCCTTTGTGTGTTTTGTTTGTTGCCAAGTTTCGAGCAATTTCCTCTTTTTCTTATCAAATACTTTATTTCTAACAAAAGCATAATCATATTTCCGTTGTCTGTTCTCAAGGGAAGTAGCTTCATGCAATAGATTTGTAAAACATTCAATGCCATTATCAATTTATATTCCTGTTTACAATGGAATTTGACGATTGGCATTTATATCTACCTAGTGTTTAATTGATTCCACACCAGTCTTCTGAGTGAACCAATGAGCAGGTGTGTCGTAAAACAATTTTTTTGTCAGATACTTTGGATTTTTAAAAATTGTCAATTTCGGCCTTTTTACTGAAAAATTTCATCAATCGTCATTAGGTCAAATTTTACTTACAAAATCGTCAAAGTGACGATAAATACTCTATGTGGACAGAACTGATTCCAGCTTTTGTTTTTTTTTTTCAGTGTACGTATCACGTATTTACATGCGTATTTTTACGTATTTACAGTAGTACATATTGAAATTATATGCAAATATGTGCTCACGTGAATGGACTTTGGCAATAATTAGTTTTAAATCAATATTTCTTTAAGCTTCCCTCGAATGAGAGCTGCGCGGTGGGGTGTATGAGTAACAAATATTAATACAAAACCTGCAAAAAATATCGGGACATTATTAAGCGAATGATGTAAATGAGTGATTATCCGACCTTCCGCGTTTAGTGCGGAAAACAAGTACGAGTATATTTGATTAAGGATTAATAATATTGTTTCCATAGTATCGGTCCTTTGTTATAACCCCAAAAGTATAACAATTTTTGGTCCGTGAACGAACGCAATTGAATTTGAATAAGATCAGATTTAGATATAACACCCACTCATACATACTTAGTAGGGACATAAATACTGTTACACACTTTTTATGCTGTAAAATAAAAAGTACTGAATGTTTTTGGACCAAATATTTTTTAATATATTTATTGATGTATATTGTATCCAAAAAAAATCTACATATTCGAAATGTCCGCCCTTTGCCTTTACACACGCCTTAAGCCGCACAGGCCCATCGTCAATACCTGCACGAAACTCGTCCATTGAAAATTGGGCACAGTTCGAACCAAAGCAGTCTTAAGAGATCCAATATCGGGGTATCTTTTGTGGCAAACATTGTCCTCTAAAAACGTCCACAATTTGTAATCCAATGGGCTCAAATCTGGACTGCCTGAGGGCCATTCTTCAGAGGAAATAAACGCTGGCAAATTGTTCCGAAGCCAGGCCTGGGATGCCTTATCCTTATTGGCCGGCGCAGAATCCTGGTAGTCCATGGCTGGTTTTGGAACAGGGAATTGTTAAGAGGCTTCACAGCAGCTTCCAAAACGGTTTCTTGATCAACTTTGGCCAATGTTTTGACTCCTTGTTCGCAGAAATGCAGGTCAGTGACCCCATCGTAAGAGACACCCCACCAAACCATGACTGAAGCTGGGTGATGACCCTTTTTCACCCGTGGGATCAGTTCAGATGCTTCCTTAGATGACCGCGCATATACTCTATCATTTTGGTTGTTACATTTTTCCTGAACGGTAAAAATTTTTTCATCGGTGAAAAAATTTTTTCTGTGAATTCTTGATTTAACGGCTTTGATGACATGCGGTGTTCGAAACGAGCGCGGGCAGCCCGACCGGTGGTGGTCTTTTACATCTCCAGTGTCCTTAAACAGTTTTATGCATCGGTAGACGAACATGCGGCTAATCCCTAGTTGCCGGAGCGTTTTGAAAATATCGCTTTTTTCATTTCACACTTGAAAAGCGCTATTACAGCGATACGGTTCTCATTATCTGGCCGCTCCATGATGAAAGTTGAAACAATTTTAAAATCCCCTCACAGACTAACGTTATTGAGGTTAGCTTTCAAAGCCCATACGACATTAACGGGGTATGTTCAGTTCTACTATTGAAATGGGTGTGTTAAATGTTGTAACAGTATTTATGTCCCTACTAAGTACGAATCATATAATTCTAGTAAAAATTAAGGGAGCTTCAGGCACGCTCCTCTTGTATCTCTCACACAAACCACCGTTTACTAGATTTGAATAAAATAAATATACAGGATAGAGCGCGGAAATTTGCTTTTTTGCACTGCATGCTGTGGCGGCACTGTTTGTCGAAGAGAGTGGAGAGTGTGCGTGGCTTATAGTGGCTGACGGGAGATTTGTATTCGCCTGCCTTTCAGTTGCAATCATGCATTAGACACGCGAGGAGAGATCAGTTTGTGTTGAAGTATATTTTTCAAATGCGCACTCAATCATTGCAGTACATTGTGCTTTTCGTTTACGATTCGCTGTTCCCTCACGCGGACGTGTTCCTGGACGGCAATCAATTGTAAATTGGGTAACTTTATTGAGAACATCAGGGAATGTGTCATGTTTACCAAGGGGATCTGAGAGAAGGACGACAACACTACAAAACATCGAGAGAGTTTGTGCAGCAATACTTCAATCTCCGAAACGCTCTGCTCGGAAGCAGTCACTTGCTCTTGGCATTTCCAGATTTTTTTTCAGCCGGCTCTTGAGGCAATGCAATTAGAGGACACATGGTTCAAACAGGATGGGGTCACTGCACACACAGCGAGGGTTACCATGAATTGTTTGAGGCAAATGTTTCCTGGACGGCTTATCCCTTTGAGGGGTGATGTGAACTGGCCTGCACGCTCATCAGACTTAGGGCCATGCGATCTTTTTCCTTTGGGGTTACCTGAAGTCGAAGGTGTATATCAACCGTCCCAACACCTTGGAAGACGTTATTAACAATATTGAGGCTGAAGTCGGCAAAATACCCGAAATCGTATGCAGCAGTGTGTGGACAGCGAAGGTCGACATTTGCCAGATACACTATCGGGTTTGTTTTTTAAACCCGTGGTTTGAAAAAACCAACTGTCGGGTTTTTTTTTAAAGTAAAAAACCAGCATTAACGGACATTCCGGTATTAGCCTTTGGCCTAAGAATGGAAATATTTTCCGAATTAGAAGTATAGTAATTGTGGCCTTGAACAGTCTCTTAATTTACCACTGTGCACTGTGGCGGCAGTACTGGTCGAAGAGAGTGGAGAGTGTACGTGGCTTATAGTGTCTGACGGGAGATTTGTATTCGTCTGCCTTTCAGTTGCCATCATGCATTGGACATGTAAGAAGAGGTCATTTTTTGTTGAATCATATTTTTCAAATGCCCACTCGATCATTGCATTGCAGCGTGCTTTTCGTTCACGATTTGCTGTTCGTCCACGTGAACGTGTTCCTGGACGTCACTGCCTCAAACAATTCATGGTAATCTGTGTGTGCAGTGACACCATCCTGAACGGCTTATCTCTTTGAGGAGTGTTGTGATCTGGCCGGCACGGACACCAGACTTAGCCCCATGCGATTTTTTCCTTTGGGGTTACCTGAAGTCGAAGGTGTATATCAACCGTCCCAACACCTTGGAAGACGTAATTAACAATATTGAGGCTGATATTGGCAGAACACTAGTCGACATGCTTGTTAGAGTTCATGAAAAGGTCGACATTTGCTAGATACAGGTCGACATTTGCCAGATACACTATTTAAAACCATGTTATTTAAAAATTACCTTACTGTTCAATGTAATTAAAAAAATAAAATAAATTTTTCTAAATTTCGTAATTTTTTTATTTTTTCCCAAATAAGCAAATTCCGCGTCCACCCTGTATATTATAACGGGAGAGATCTTTGTGCTGGAGCTACATTAAAACATTGAACAGTATGACCCATTTTTATCTGAGCTGATTAGTGATTAGTCATAATAAACTGTGCCAAATTTCATCATTATTGGATGCATTGGATGTGGCTTCAAGAGTTAAGGACATAAAGTCAGTTAAACTTATGTGTGGGAGCTATAACTTTATTTTAACCGACTTTCATAAAAAACAACCGGCTTTGTCCAAAAAAATTTCTTTCATAGTTTATATAAAGATCAAACAACTATTGCAACCTGTAGTATGAAAACAAGCTTAAAAAAGACAGCAGACGGACGGAGGGTCGGACAGACAGATATCGTAAAATTGATTCAACTGGTGGTTCCTAGTCGATGGGTAAACTTAAAGCAAGGTCTAGTTTTTTTACGTTTTCCGTACTACTTGAATATTATGAATTTTCTTTGCTTTTACATACAACAACCAAAAAACCCAACAGCAAAAAAAAACGGTCATGTCGGGTTTTAGCTATTTTTAAGAAAGCTACTGTCGGGTTTGGGCATAAATACTGGATTGTCGGTTTTCGGTTTTGGACCCTGTATACAATATCCTGTGCCACAGCGTGGAAATGTTGATTAATTTAAAATTAATTTTACAATAAGATTTTAAGCAAATCTTTCCGCTAGAAGAAGCCATGCAGGCATAGCTCTCCAATCGAACCATCGTGAAGATGAACCTATTGTATATAAAAATCTTACAGAGAAATGTGTCCTACTGCTGGGGTTTAACAGTCTTTAGGTCGCGCACACACACACACACATTATGACATTTAGTTCAACGCCAATAGTGTTCAACACATCAAAAGTAGTATCAATTTAACGTCAAAACTTCAGTTTTGAACTTAAAAAATGACAAAATGTAATATACGACTTTTGTAATACAACAACTTGCCCTTTGGCAACGTTTTCTCACAAGCACACTCACTAGACACATTCACACGAACGAATACATTCAAGTGTGTGGTTGGAAAGAGAAAAACGAGATGGAAAAGAAAAGCACCCAATTTCACTTTTTTTACTCAGTTTATCAAATTTCAGTTAGAACTTTTTGAAAGAGAGTTTAAGTGTGTACGTGTGTGTGATTTACTCTATTCCTTTTTTATTTTCATCTCTTCTGGTTTTTGTTTGGTGGAAAAAATTGAATGAAAGCAACTCAAGGAAAACAAAAAGTTTCTTTAAAGTTTTCTCTACAAAACACACACACACACACACACACAGACAGCAAAAGTTTCTCCGATGGGTAGGGTGGGACTGACAATATGTTGCCGACAAATGGCTTAATTTCAAAAGACAATGAACAGCATAACCCAGTAAGGTTACAAAATCGAGAAAAGGTCTCTGGCTGTGCGTTTTTGTTTGTTTGGAAAACAACGTTAACGTTTTACTTTTTTCTGGTTCCAATACAGCGTCCAGTCTGCGGCAGAGGCCATGGATGTTATGACATGAGGGATCTTTACATCAACACCACAAATATTTTGTCGGAAAAACTTTTCATTGGCCACGCGGACACTTTTGTTTACTTTGACATGATGAGAGATTTGCCAATGTTTGTTTTCACTTTCATTCGTTTAGCTTATTTCTTTTTATAAAATCTATATATAAAAAAACACCAAATTTTTATTCATGAAGTATGCCAGGAAAAGAAATGTTTTATCTTTGATGGTTAATCTAATAATCGCAATAATTCAAAAAGTAATGAAAGTTTTAAGGTAACAGGCAACAGTGTCGCTTTCACGATGAAGAGATATTTTCACTACCCCATTCCCAATGGTTTTTGAGAAACTTACAATCTAAATTGGGAATTTGCATTTGAAATTGCGTATACAGTCGACTTCGGACAACTGAAATGCGCTTAACTGAAAAATGTCGTTTATCTGAAATATAAGTTTCACAGAATTTGTTTTTATGCTCATTTTAAACAATTTAAGTGAAAATATCGCATGAGTGAAACAACAATTTTAACTAAACTGTCAATTTTATATACTTATAAAATGTACTTCGTTTACCTAAAAAAAACATAGATGTTTCGTTGAGATGATCTGAGGTTTCTCCATCAATACTTGCACTTTGCTAGTGTAAAAATGTAGATGGCGACAAAAAACAAGTAGTTAGAAGTTAATTCAGTCCAAGGTGCCTCTTACGGACTGAATCATAATTTTGAAGGAGAATATTTTTGCATTTACAGTTAATGTAATTGATATACTGAGTGCCTTTCAAATGGTTAAACTAGCATGGTCAAATGTTACTTAAGAAACCATTCGTAACTGCTTCAAAAATGCTGGATTCGGTCGTTGCCACTTGCCACACAGCTAAGGAAACAATGGCTCTTTTGCCCGACAAATCAACATTGGCCCTTAAAATTTAACCACCGAAATCGGAATTATTACACAACGCACAGGGAACAGATTTGTTGCCAACCGAATTTTGGTGGTTACAGATACTATCCATGTATACCATCGTTACAACCGAATGTTAGTTGTGGAGATAGCAATTTTCAGTAGAGGGAACTGACAATTTCAGTTGAGGAAACCAGATATCGGTAATCCTCACAGACTAAGGTGATTAGCGGAACTACATTTGTACGTGTGTTGGTTATAAGTACTTGTGATAAAATTTAATATTTTATTTAAGGAATAAACAACAATATTATGATCCTCACAACAATAGTATGATTCACACTCAACCATACTATGTCTCTCGACAACCATACTATGATCCTCACAACAATAGTATGATTCACAGTCAACCATACTATTTTCTCCACAACAATATTGTGATCCTCACAACCATAATATGATTCGCACTCAACCATAATATGATCCCCACAACCATAGTATGGTTCACACTCAACCATACTATTATCCCTACAACATAGTGTGATTCACTCAACCATAATATGATACCCAACATTTTTTATTAGGATTGGGTAGTTATTCAAAAATAATTTTCATTCAAAAAACAAAAATATATATTCCAACGGCAGTCGAAAATACTTTTAGTTACCAGCAGGGGTGAATGCTACTTCACCATCCGCAGACACAAAGTAACGATACTTAAGTGCAAGCAGATTTTATAGGCTGTTTCCATTACGGTCGCGTCCGCGTCCACGATTTATCGAAAATTTTTAATGGGTTTTCCATTGTGTTTTGCGTCCACGTTTGCGTTTGTGTTTATTCGTTTTTTTTGCGGTGCGAAAAATGTTAATATTTTTGTGTTGTGACATTATCATGGAGTTAAATGATATTATTTTGCTAACCGCAGTGGAAAATGAGGATCAAATGGTATTGCGCCTAATGGAAATGTGCAGTAGCAGCAGCGCTTTATGTTTATGCTGATAAACAGCTGTTTTAATACGGATGTGCAATTTGCGGTGTTGCCATTAATAGGTATGGGTGAGTTTCGATTGCAAAAATAATCGAATTTATAGTGAACGCGACTTATCGAAAAACGCGTCCAATATGAACGCGCTTTTTTCCCCATACCTAACTGCCTATGTTTTTTGTATAGGCTTTAACGCGCGTTCATTGATTTTTGGAAGCGGACGTGGACGCGACCGTAGTGGAAACAGCCTATTAAATTAACGAGAACCAGTCGGTAGTCGAGTATTTCACCGAACAAAGTAAACACAATAAAAATCCCTCGAACTACCTTCCGATTGTTGTTGTTTTTTATAATGGACAACAACCACGCACTGTATCGTGTGTATGTGTTTGTTTAGTATATCAAAATTAACACACGCATACACATGCATGTATGCTTTATAAAACCTGTTTTGTTATGTTCATAGTCGCAACCATACGGTATGATTGCCGTAATTTTATTATAGTTAACGTAAATTTTAAACAACAATACTTTTGTTACACCAACAATGTTTATATGGTTGCTACAACCATATTTTCATTTCTAAATTTGCCAATAATACTATTGTTACATTTCAACAATATTAATATTGCCGCAAACATACCCTTGTCAAAATAAAATTTAAAAAACAATACTATGGTTGCGACGAACATTATTTTATTGTAGAGAACATATTATTGTAGCGGTGACCATACAGTAACCATATATTTTCTCTGCGTGTGGTGCCACACTGTGAAATGGCTCCATATATTTGTAAGAGAAAAAAGAAGGAGTGGTTGGAATATGGTGAAATTTAATTTCTAAAATTGTAATGATAAGACGGTTTTAAATGGGTATATTTTAGTATGTTAAAAAGCCGAATTTTGTTCTCGACCTTCGTGCAATTTAAAAAACTTGTCATATGGATAAGTGCTACCTCGGCAGTTATTTTAAAATCATATTCCACTGCTTAAAGTGCGATGCAAAGAGTTCTGCTGATCTCCTGCAAAAATTTCCGTCTCGTACAAGTCTTTGAAGTTGGCTTGCGTTACTAAATGCGGCACAGCAGTCCCAAGTGCGCTCGGTGTTGGTACAAATTCTGATACTTTTGTACTCTCGCCCTTCCTATTTGATATAAGAAATGTTGATAGCTGTGTTGGTACTACTATTGGATATCCTTCGCTTATTTCCGGAACATCGTCAGAAATCTGCACTGAAGCCGCTACGTTCTTTTAAAAGTACAGTACCGGAATAACCGACTCTACATTAGCGTAGCGAATTGTGTTGCGACGAAAATATTGGTACCCTTTAGTGTGAGTAAAATTTACTCAAAAGTAGCAGAATTCATTGCAGTGTTCTGTACGTGAAAGCCAAATTTTTGGTACAGCATACTTTATATTTGACTTTCCATCCGTAAACGTACATGAATTTCTACAGCAATAGTCGCACACAACTTTCGGAATATACCACGAGCAAGGAACATAAGCAAACTTGAATATTTTTTTGAAACAAATTAACCACTGTTTTTGTAACATTTTTCAAATTCATTCTTGGTACGAAAAAGCCACAAAAAGAAATCCAATGGCGTTAAATCGCATTAACGAGGTGGCCATTCGACCGGACTATTTTTCGAGATAACACGTTCACCGGATTTGCCTTTAAGTAAATCGATTGAAACGCATGCTGTGGGGCTAGTTGCAGCGTCCGGTTGAAACCTCATATCGGCGATGTCAAACTCATCTAATTCTGGCCAACAATAATTTTCTAAAATGGCACGATAGCGCTCTCTATAGACGGTACCATGACAATTGTTTTCATCGACGAAAAATACGGCCCAATCACACCTCCGGCATGAAAGACACAAGACACAGTAATTGTTAGCGGATACAATTGTCTCTCGAAGCACATGTGGGTTTGTTGTTGTCCAATAATGCATATGTGACGCGCAAAATAGAAAGGGACCTAAGGTTAAAAACCAGTTTTGTTCAGGAGAGCCATTTTAAAGATTAGGTCCCTTTTTATTTGCGCTTTGAATTGTCGATTTCACTTTCATAAAACGCGCATATCTCAGGGAGGGAACACTTTTGGGGCATGGGATCGGTCTTATTCGATGCTCAGATGTTGTCCACATCAAAAAAAAGTGAAAAGTTGATGAAAAGTTTTGTTCAGAAGAGCCATTTTAAAGATTAGGACCCTTTCTATTAGCGCTTAGAATCGTCGAATTTACTTTCATAAAACGCGCATATGTATCTCTGGGAGGGAACACTTTTTGGGCATGGGATCGGTCTCATTCGATGCTCAGATGTTGTCCACATCAAAAAAAGAAAAAAAATGAAAATTGATTTTTTTACCCTTAGATAGCTTTCTCTATGCGCTGTCACATATTTTGTTTATTAAAAAACCACTCAGCCAGAAATGAACTTTATCGCTAAGGATCAAGAAATTCTGGATTTTCGTAAAACTTTTGCCGGAGCCTAACCGAAGAAGTTTCGGCGTTTCAAACGATCAAGTGGCTTTAATTCTTGAGTAAGTTTGATCTTAAAAGAATGAAGGCCATGATCTTTTCGCAAAATACGCCATAGTGTGATTAGATATGCACAATACCTGAGATCGACGTAGAATCAACTGATTTGGCTAATGTTGACCGGATACACCTATGGCTGCGATATTTTCGTCGCTTCGTGCGGTACGGCGTGTCTATGGCGGCGGAACATCCAAATGCGAAAATGTGTATCCAAATTTATCCACTATAACACGCACAGCCGATCAAGTGGGACGATTATTACGGCCGAAAATTGGAGTTCGCGCTCTTACTCGTAAAGGTGCGACCACTAATTTATTTTTTTATTTTAATCCAAACGTTGGTCGTATGTGAACTTTACCATGATGAAAATGTTGACTTCGGCTAACGTTTTGACACTGAAATATCAAAAAAAAATGTTTGAGGGTGCTCTGACATAAAGAAACGAAATTGTTAGGTCCCTATAGGAAAACCCGTTATTATTCAATATTTTCTCGGAATTAAACAAAAATTCTCACTTACAATCGTACATTTACTATTTACATCTGCTCATTCATATACACACAAACTATCCATACAAATTGTTGTAATTAGTAAAGAGTTGCATGCGGACTGTTGTTCTTCAAAGGAGGTACGAGTCGAGAAACGCTTGTTGAAAAATAATTATTCAATTAAAAGTTTTATTTCGGATGAAGTTGATTGAAAAATAGCTGTAACAAGGTGTCAGAAGCAGTGAGTGGCTTGAAATTAAAAATTTAAATAAGAACAATCAAAAAAGTCTGTAGTGATAAAGTGCCGACAATTTGCACCCTTCGCCAATATGACCATGATACTTCATTTGAACAAGATTTAATGTCCCCTGTATGAGGGCTATAAAAAGGCATCTGTAGTTGACATGCAAATGCATTGTTTTTCCCTACATTTGGTATACGCACATCTTTAATACATTTCATCTAATAAAGCTAAAAATTAAAAAAGTAATGAATAACATTATTATTTAGTGGTTGCCAAAAATCGCATTAGGAAATGTCAATAAAACACATGTATGATTTTAAGAGGCCACATCCCACTATCCGTTAAAGTAGACTGCAACATCCGTTCTGGTATCTCTTTTACGAAGGGGTCCTAACAGTCGATTATTGATTTTTCGATAATAATACTTATAATACCCCTCGCCACTCTGTTACAGAGTACTAAAATTTGTTTTCATGGCAAATGTTTGTAACTAATGTACCAATAATATTTGTATTAATCTACGCGAGCTGATTCGATTTAAAGCTTGAAATCAAACTACAGTCGCAATTGTTGTCCGATCTATAAGTATAAGTACATACAATTTGGCAGAATTAAGTTTTTGGGTCAAAAAAACGTTATTGAGTTGAAGGAAATCGAACCGATTTGTCTTAAGCTATAGAAGCTACTTATTACATCCGATATCGATGAAATTTGGCACAGCTCATTTGGTCGATCAGTAATTACTTAGTAGGGACATAGATACTGTTACAACATTAGACACACCAATTTCAATAGTAGAACTGAACATACCCCGTTAATGTCATATGGGTTTTGAAAGCTAACCTTAATAGCGTTAGTCTGTAACGGGATTTTAAAATTGTTTCAACTTTCATCATGGAGTGGTGAGATAATGAGAACCGTGAGAAGTGTGAAATGAAAAAAGCGATATTTTCAAAACGCTCCGGCCACTAGGGATTAGCCGCATGTTCGTCTACCGATGCATAAAACTGTTTGAGGAGACTAAAGATGTAAAAGACCGCCACCGGTCGGGCCGCCTACGCTCTGTTCGAACACCGCATGTCATCAAAGCCGTTAAATCAAGAATTCACAGAAATCCGCCCCGAAAACAGAAAATCATGGCCCGTGAGATGAATATCACGCAAAAGTCCATGAGTCGAATCATTAAAAAAGACTTGGGACTTTCAAACGACGTAACGGACATTTATTGACTGCAGCTTTAAAAAAAATAGGATTGAAAAATGCAAACGTCTTTTGGTGAAGCACGCTGATAACTTGCACAGAAAAATTTTGTTCACCGATGAAAACATTTTTACCGTTCAGGAAAATTTGACAAGCAAAATTATAGAGTGTATGCGCGGTCATCTAAGGAAGCATCTGAACTGATCCCAAGGGTGGAAAAGGGTCATCACCCAGCTTCAGTCATGGTTTGGTGGGGGTGTCTCTTACGATGGGGTCACTGACCTGCATTTCTGCGAACAAGGAGTCAAAACATCGGCCAAAGTTTACCAAGAAACCGTTTTGGAAGCTGTTGTGAAGCCTCTTGACAATTCCCTGTTCCAAAACCAGCCATGGATTCTGCGCCGGCCCATAAGGCTAAAACGTCCCAGGCCTGGCTTCGTAACAATTTGCCTGCGTTCATTTCCTCTGAAGAATAGCCCTCAGGCAGTCCAGATTTGAACCCATTGGATTACAAATTGTGGATGGTTTTAGAGGACAAGGTCAGTTACAAAAGATACCCCAACATTGGATCTCTTAAGACTGCTTTGGTTCGAGCTGTGGCCAATTTTTCAATGAACGAGGTTTGTGCAGCTATTGGCGATTAGCCAGTGCGACTTAAGGCGTGTGTAAAGCAAAAGACGGACATTTCGAAAAAGTAGTTTCTTTTTGGATACAATATACATCAATAAATATATTAAAAAATATTTGGCCAAAAACATTCAGTACTTTTTATTTTACAGCATAAAACGTGTGTAACAGTATCAATGTCCCTACCAAGTATATAAAATTTGGATTGGCCGAACTCAACGACATTTTTACTTGTTTATCCTAGGGATGGTTAGACCTTAAATTGCAGATACATTTAAATAAAGACTATTTGAAATATCATTGAAATGTAATATTAAACCTATTTGCTACAGTGTTCGTTTTTTTCTTGGCAAACAAAATGTCACAAATTAAAATTGAACAAGTCGAAAAGCTTCAGTTGGTTGATCCGATGTACACTCACCCATATATGGATTTTATATTTTCCAATATATTTTTTCCGTTTTTATTCAAGTCTCGTAAAGGGTCGTTTGAGTGAAAGGTGTGGCATCCAATTGTTTCCTTTGTGCGACAGAGATGAAATAAACTATAAAATAGTATTATTATAAAGTTTGCATAGTAAGGGAATTTCATCCACTAGATGACTAGTTATGTGGTTTCTAATCTACACTGAACAGTGTCATTTGTTTGGAGTTTACCAAAATGGGCTAGAAATACAATTATTTGTCACCAAGTTTACCTATAACTTAGTTCTTAAGAATTGATTTTAAGTCGATCGGAAGAAAAGCATTCAAGATATTACACAAACACCAAAAGTGGGCGGAATGGTGCATTGCATGGGAGGTGCACTAGGTGACAAGTTATGTGGGTTCTTATCTTCAGTAGAACTGGGTCATTCGTGTGAAAGGTACCAGGGGGCGTGCCTAGGAGCTCAATTCTCGGCCACCAACTTTACTTTAGACCTCCATTCTTAGGAGTAGGCGAAATGGTACATTTGTGGGAAGGTACCAGAAGGGGTGTGGCATATTGCCAATTTTCAAACCAATAGTTGGTTTTTGAAATATATTAAAACATCCAAAATTTAAAAACGATTGCTAGCTCCTTTTGAGAGTTCTCGTGCGAACCAGCCGCACAGATGGTCATGGCTCAAATAAACTAAAAATGAGGAAACATATGAAGGGTCTAAAATGCTCGATGCGCTACACTTTGTGTGCATACCAAATGATAAACCTAGTAAGGTGACGATATAATGAAATAAAATAGGTCCTAAAATCGTATAGATTGTACCAACCCAGCGTAAACCGATCCAATGTGAAACGGCCAAGTCTTTTTTAGGCGGTCATGCCCAAATATATTCAAAAATGATGCATAGCTGATAAATATTATGTTTAGTGGGTCTATCAAATTTTCTTTTGGTTGTTTTTAACAAATAAACACAACGGCGTAATAAACACGAGTAGGGAAATTCACACGCAGAAAAAAAGTATGGTTGGGATAAGAATATACGAAGAGGATCATACTATTGTTGGGTATATCGTTGTGGCGCAACAATATTACGATCAACACAACAATAGTATGGTTTACACACAACCATACTATAATCCCCACAACAATATTATGTTCCTCACAACAAAAGAATTATTCACACACACAACCATACTATGATCCCCACAACCATACTATTATTCACACTCAACCATACTATGATCCCCACAACCATATTATTATCCTCACAACCATAGTATGTTGCATATATAACCATAGTATTATTCTCACAACTATAGAATGACTCACACACAACCATTGTATGATCCCAAAAAATTTTTTTAAGGACTGGGTTAAGATGTTATTTAACAATAGTTTTTTTATTAAGTAAATTATTTAAAAATGCATTAAACTCTTTTTAACTATTAATAGGTGTAATTTATTTAACAGTGGAAAAAATCATTTATTAAAAATATTGCAGTTATACTTATCCAAAGTAGTTAATTTTGAAAAAATTTAATTTTCATATAAAAAGTACTTTTATTGCGTAAGATTCGTAACAATAACATTGTCAAATAAAGAAATATTACGATTTTGTCGATATGATTGCCGTCATCATATTATTGTTAATATAAACCCCAAAAACACAATAGTTTTGTCACACCAACCATATTTATATTGTTGCTACAAACATATTTTCATTTTTAAATTTGGCAACAATACTATTGTTTCATTACAACAATATTTATATTGCCGCAATCATGCTATTGTCCAAATGATATTCAAAAAACAATACTATGGTTGCGACGACCATACTTTTATTGCAGAGAACATACTATTGTTGCCGTGACCATATAGTAACCATATTTATTCTCTGCGTGCAGGCTAGAAGGACCGCATGACCACTCACCACTCAACTTTTTTTTGCAAAATAACGCCAAATTTCGTTGAAATCTAATGAAATTTGCCTCTGTTAGTTCGGTTTGACCCTAAGTCGGCCCTGTTGTACAATAGTCATGCATATCAAATGCAATCAACGACCTGCTACAGATTTGCAGTATGGCTTCCCTAGCAATCATTCTACCTGAGACTAAATGACGTTTTTGTCAGATCGCTGGAGTCGGTCTATCCACCAGTTTGGTGAGATTAAGGTCGTGGCTCTGGATGACTTCAAGGCCTTGATACGAGTAGTGTCTGCACGCAAGAAAAAAAAAGTTTACTATATGGTCACGGCAACAATAATATGTTCTCTGCAATAAAAGTATGTTCGTCGCAACCATAGTATTGTTTTTTGGATTTCATGTTGACAATAGTATGATTGCGACAATATTAATATTGTCTAAATGTAACAATAGTATTATTGCCAAAGTTAAAAATGAATAGCAGCAACAATATAAATATAGTTGGTGCGACAAAAGTATTGTTTTTGGGCTTTATGTTAACAATAATAAGATTACAGCAATCGTACTGTATGATTGTAATTTTTCTTAATTTGAATATGGGTTTTACATCAATGTTATTGGTACGAATCTTATGAAATAATAATGAAAATTCAAATTTTCCAAAAAAAAACTGATTTGGTTTTGTTTAACTGAAATATTTTTAATAAAAACGCTTACGTTTTTTAAATTGATTTTTTCTTTTGTTTAATAAACACTCCTATTATTTTAAATTTAATGTATTTTTAATTTATTTACTTAATAATAATCTCTTTTGTTGACAACATAAACCAATCGTAATAAATAATTTTGAGGACCATATTATGGTTGAGTGGGATCATGCTATGGTTGCGTGTGAACCATACTATGGTTGTTAGGTTCATACTATGGTTGTATGTCAAACATAATATTATTGTGAGGATCATAATATTGTTGTGGGGATCATAGTATGGTTAAGTGTGAATCATACTATGGTTGTGGTGATCATAGTATGGTTAAGTGTGAATCATACTATGGTTGTGGTGATCATAGTATGGTTAAGTGTGAATCATACTATGGTTGTGAGGGTCATACTATAGTTGTGTGTGAATCATACAATTGTTGTGAGGATCATAATATTGTTGTGCCACAACCATATATCTAACAATAGTATGATGCCCTTCTAATATTGTCACCCCAACCATACTTTTTTTCTGCGAATGGTACGATGCACTCATATCAGACCAGCTGACATAGGCCGACCGCAGGTGTACCACAGGGTTCTGTCATTGTCAGACCATGAATCCAGTCTACTCATTTGCAGATGACAGCAATCTCTGTCATTCATATTTATTCGACCGTAGGTCACGCCTTCGAGAAATTGAAGACAAAGGGCAAATCATGGATAAGACACTTGGCCAGGATTTACTGGTCATTTCCGTATGGTGTCACTTGCTTGTTGTCTCACACACGCAGAGAAAAGATATGGTTACTATATGGTCACGGCACCAATAGTATGTTCTCTGCAATAAAAATATGGTCGTCGCAACCATAGTATTGTTTTTTGAATTTCATGCTGGCAATAGTATGATTGTGGCAATATTAATATTGTTGAAATGTAACAATAGTATTGTTGCCAAATTTTAAAATGAAAATATGGTTGTAGCAAAATATAAATATGGTTGGTGCGAGAAAACTTTTTTTTGAGTTTTATGTTAACAATAATGTGATTACGGCAATCATACCGACAAAATTTATTTTTGTCGGTTTGATTAATTTTTCTGAATTCAACAATTGTTTTTGAATTTCATTTTGACAATAGTATGGTTGCGGCAATATTAATATTGTTGAAATGTAACAATAGTATTGTTGCCAAATTTTAAAATGAAAATATGGTTGTAGCACAATATAAATATGGTTGGTGCGACAAAACTTTTGTTTTTTTTGAGTTTTATGTTAACAATAATATGATTACGGCAATCATACCGACAAAATGTATTTTTTTCGGTTTGATTAATTTTTCTGAATTCAACAATGTTATTGTTACGAATCGTACGCAATAATAGTACTTTTTATATGAAAATTACTTTTTTTTAAAACAAACTACTTTGAATTAGTATAACTGAAATATTTTAAATAAATATTTTTTTTCTACTGTTAAATAAATTACTCCTGTTAATAAGAGTTAATGCATTTTTAAATAATTTACTTAATACAAATATCTATTGTTAAATAACAACTTAACCCGATCCAATTTTTAACCCAATATTTTGGGGATCATAGTATGGTTACTTGTAAGTCAAACTATGGTTGTGAGGATCATACTATGGTTGTATGTGAAACATTCTATGGTTGTGAGGATAATAATATGGTTGTGGGGATCATAGTATAGTTGAGTGAGAATAATAATATGATTGTGGGGATCATAGTATGGTTGTGTGTGAATAATTCCATTGTTGTGAGGACCATACTACTGTTGTAGGGATCATAGTATGGTTGTGTGTGAACCATACTATTTTTGTGATGAGTATAATATTTTTGCGCCACAACCATATACCCAACAATAGTATGATGCTCTTCGAATATTGTTATCCCAACCATACTTTTTTTTCTGCGTGCAAGCGATTCGCTGACCCAGCAATGTCGTCCATTTTTCAATGGTATGGATATTGAACAGTCGATTGCTGTTGATGTTTTCGGCATGAACATTCATTGTGACACTCATTAGGCTAGACATGTACAAATCTCTTATAATCTCTTCAATAATTTTACAATTTAAATCAGGCTAAATGGTTAGATGAACCACCCGGTAAACGGAACACAAACCCTCACTAACATAGATATGTACTTAAAATCATCCATTGTTTCCACCTTATCACAAAATTAACTAATTTCCAAGAATTGAACAAATTACAGACGCAAACCCATTGCTTTAAAAACTGCTCACGAAATTTTGTTAAGTTTGTCAAAGGGGTTATTGACATCTGCTCGGCCTAATGACCCTTTTTGATGATACCAATACCTACCAAAAAAAATGTTAATTAGAAATTTGTGTAATACTCGTTATACTAAGTGCCAGCAAATATCATTATGCTCGTATTTCACGGCAAGGTATGTTTCACAAAAGCAAACAAATTATCAACGGGATAATTTATCATTCCGGCTGGCTTCTTGAAAAAGGGCTCCTGTCATGCAAATGTAACTTTGTCAGTTTTTAATAGCACACCGACAACGTGGCAAGAGATTTAATTAGAATTTGATATCCCTGCAGCATGTCGTTGCTTGTCAGGTCACTGTACATATATAATGAGGGTGATTGGTCGGCCTGCAAGAAATTAATTCATGGAATCGAAGACTTTCGTTTAAATACAGGTTGGACAAAATATCTGCTTTGATTAAGATCGAAAAGCTTTTGCAACAAATTTGGCAATTGCAGCGATAAACAATAGAGCAATAAAGCGTTAGAACATTAGGGTTCTCAAAGTCGATTATCGATTAGTCGACTTTTTGTAAAAATAATTGAAAAAGTCGTGGTCAACTTTTGCCTCCGATTTTAATCGAAAAATTGACTTTTGTGTTCGACGTTTTGTTACCGGCAGAACGAATATTTTTTAACCTGCTGGGCAGGGTATTATACATATGTGACAGCACATAGAGAAAGGGACCTAAGGGTAAAAAAAAACAATTTTCACTTTTTTTTTGATGTGGACAACATCTGAGCATCGAATGAGACCGATCCCATGCCCCAAAAGTGTTCCATCCCAGAGATATGCGCGTTTTATTAAAGTGATGGTACACCAAAGATACACGTATTTAAATCTTTAAAATGGCTCTCCTGAACAAAACTGGTTTTTACCCTTAGGTCCCTTTCTATTTTGCGTGACACATATGTTAGTTTCATGGCACATCAACTCAGAATCAAACACCCATTTGTCTGACTGTCTGATTTTCATAAAATTTTGCAGAAAGAAACTATGCCAATAAAGGAAGGGCATAATTGAAATTAAAGCAAATTACTTCAGTTTAAGATATATGGGTGATCCATCTATAGATATTGTTTCAGAACAAAAAAAATATAAAAATTCAAATCAAGAGTGGAATATTTTTGGTAATTTGAAATGACATTTTATGGCATTTATTTTTTGAATATAATTTCCTTCAAATGTTGGCCGCAACTACGCCTTAGGGTTTCCATTCTGAGTGTCCAATTTTGGATGACTCATTCGAGCATTTCAACCGATATGGCTTTAATGACACGCTTAATGTTGGTTTCCAAAACCTGAATCGTAGCTGGTTTGTCAGCATAGACTTTGGACTTTACGTAACCCCAAAGAAAAATGTCTAAAGGTGTGATATTACTCGATCTAGGCGGCCAACTCACCTATCCAAAACGTGAAACTAGCTGCTTTTCGAAATGACCTCTCAATAGATCCATTGTTTCAGCAGCTGTATGACAAGTGGCACCGTCCTGTTGAAACCAAGTGTCGTCAAGATTACGGGCTTCAATTTTAGGTAGCATGGTTATCATGGTTACGTTCCGGCCATCATCATTTTTGAAAAAATAGGCACCGATGATTCCACCAGCTTATAAACCGCACCAAACCGTGGTTTTCTCTGGGTATAATGACACCTCTTGAACCTCTTCTTGTTGCTCTTCAGCCCAAATGCGGTAATTTAGTTTATTGACTTTGCCGTTGAGCCAGAAATGGGCCTCATCACTGAACAAAATTTTGGTCGAAAACAGTGGATCTTCCCGTTTTTCACCGAAATTATTTTCAAAAATTAAATGCCATAAAATGTCCTTTCAAATTACCAATAAAGATTCCACACTTGATTTGAATTTGTATACTTATATTTTTTTGTTGAAAAAATACCTCTAGATGGATCACCCTATAGCTCCGACTCATATGTTTGACCGATCTTATCTTTAGCTCTAAAAGCTACATAAATCATCCAAACTTGATGGAATTTGGCACAGTTCATAACGAACGATTAGTTAACATCTCATATAAAAATAGGATATATCGGTCACTTTTTGATAAAAACCCAGAACAAACGTTTCTCTCGTTTCTTTTCTTACATACAACTGCTCCAGAACACCATATTTAATTGCACCAGTTTGAAACTTGAATAGACCCAATATTTTAGGCAGTCCACATAAAACTGGTGTGGGGCCCAAAAAAGGCATCCATATGGGACAACTAAGAATGACATTTTCTGACGAGGTCAAAAATATTTTCTTTTTAAATTTGGCCCTATGACCGAATATTGGGTCCATTTAAACATGGTCAGATGCGTACACAAAAATATATTTTCTCTCAAAACCAACTGTGACATTATTTTTAAAGTCTGGATAAATTTAAATTCCGTCAAAGGGGTCCGAAGACCTGTTTAAAATGCGCAGAAAGACAATTTCAGGGTATAATATAGTCGGCCACGCCCAAATTAAGTTTTTTTTACTAGTTTATAATTCTTAATGTTTTTCTTTGTTTCTACTTTTAGTATACGGTTAAATAAATTGTATATTTATATATATGAGGTATACACTAGGGTGGGTCGATTTAGCAATCGAAAGCTTTTGGCATAAGTAAAAAAAAGTTGCACTACGACACATCAAAAAAATCATTTGCGAGACGCCCAAATTTCATTTTTTTACCTTTTCCCAACTTTTATTTTAAAGGTTTCTTTAGTAGGTAATAACAATTTTTTTTTTCAAATATTGCCTTTCCAAGGTGACATACAATACATACAAATGTAAATTGCCACATGCAATACAATACAGGGTGAGCCATTTATGACTGGACAGCGTATTCCTTGGCTCATTTCATGAACCATGTCCGAAAATGCAGGGGGCGAAATGGCAGCGGTTTGAAAATTTTCGTATTGGTGGTTGGAGGGTACTAGAGTAAAATTGCTAAGCTCTGAACCAGTGGTTTTTCTTAGATACCCCTGCCTCTTACCTTTCCAAAATAACCTAAACGAGAGGTCCCACCGTTCCAAATTTATGACTATTTGACTGAAAAGCAAAATTTGTTTTTTGTTTTGAAGCGAAATAACAGCACACATTTATTTGTTTTTGTGAATTAACACAAAAAAATCTGACCACTGTTTCAGAATTTTAGATATGGTGATTGCAATAGAAAGTATGTCAACCGAATATTTGTAGTTCGGACGATTTCCAACAGATTTTTTCTCTGTGTGTAGGCAAATAAGCTACACGCAGAAAAAAAAGTATGGTTGGGGTGACAATATTCGAAGAGGATCATGCTATTGTTGGGTATATGGTTGTGGCACAACAATAGTATGATCCTCACAACAATAGTATGATTCACACGTAACCATACTATGATACCCACAACCATAGTTCAACCATACTATGATCTCCACAACCATACTATGATCCTTACAACAATAGTATGATTCACACTCAACCATACTATTATCTCCACAGCCATATTATGATCGTCACAACCATAGTATGTTTCTCATACAACCATAGTATGATCCTCGCAATCATAGTATGATTTACACGCAACCATACTATGATCCACACAACCATAGTACGATTCACACTCAACCATACTACTATCCCTACAACCACAGTATGTTTCACTCAATCATACTATGATCGGGTGTTGTTATTTAAAAATAGAGATTTTTACCAAACAAGTTATTTTAAATCTCATTCCATTTATTTCATATCCAGTTTTGAGGCCATGTTTTTATTGAATATTTCATTCAAGAAACAAAAATAAATGTTCCAACGGCAGTCGAAAATACTTTTAGTTGCCAGCAGTTGTGAATGCTACTTCACCATCCGTAGACCCCAAGTAACGACTGTGATTAAACCATGATCAATGGCTACATACTTAAGAGCAGGCAGATTTTAAATAAACGAGAACCAGTTCGAGTAGAATATTTCACCGAACAAAGTAAACTCAATAAAAATCGCTCGAACTACCTTCCGATTGTTGTTGTTTTTTATAATGGACAACAACCATGTACTGTATTGTGTGTATGTGTTTTTTTTGTTAATTAAAAAAAACAGCAATATTTTTGTTGCACCAACCATGTTAATATGGTACCTACAACCATATTATCATTTCTAAATTTGGCAATAATACTATTATTATATTTCAACATTATTAATATTGGCGCAATCTTACTGTTGTCAAAATGAAATTACAAAAACAATACTATGGTTGCGACGAACATGATTTTTTGTAGAGAACATATTATTCTTGCGGTGACCATATAGTAACCATATCTTTTCTCTGCGTTTATTAACCCAAAGAGAACACGGCAACTGTCAAATCAAATCAGTCAAATCAGTTGGTGATTCTGAGTAGATCGTTACTCTTAAAGGTGGGTCTAGCACAAATATTATTTTTCTGTGTTCCACAGAATGATGTAGGGTATAAAAAGTTTTAGTGAAATGTGTATTTATAGGCGATTGTTGCAAGACAAGACCGTACAGCTGGTTTTGCAGCAACTAGTGTTTTTCATCAGCAGTTCTTTTGCAACAAAAGACGATGAAAACTGTACATGATGGGCGATATGGCTCTTCTCGTCGTGTAGCGCATCTTCTTCAATTTATCGTCTTTAAGCGATATGCGCTTTATCGAGAAACCAAAAAACAGAGTTAAGTAAAAATCATATGTGACGCGTAAAATAGAAAGGGACCTAAGAGTAAAAACCAGTTTTGTTCAGGAGAGCCATTTTAAAGATTTAAATACGTGTATCTTTGGTGTACCATCACTTTCATAAAACGCGCATATCTCTGGGAGGGAACACTTTTGGGGCATGGGATCGGTCTCATTCGATACTCAGATGTTGTCCTGTTGTGCTGTTGTTTATGTTTAAAGGGTCCGAATTTATCGTTTTCTGTGTTTTTTGTGTTTTAATTTTGACTTTCTTGTGTTACTGAAGTGCTACATCACATTATTGCAAAGAAGAGGCATATCGCCCATCTTGTACAATTTATCGTCTTTGATATTATCATCGTTTTTGAAGAAATTGGCCAAAAATATTGAATTTGTCAAAAAAATCATTAATTTTAGTCGTTACTTAATGGTTCGTATTTCAATATGTACTTAAATTTACTTTGACTTTTGAAAAGGGTCACCAACAGTTTCTAACACCAACGAGTCATTGGCAATATCAGTTGTACAGTGTTGAAGGTTATTACAGCGAAAAAGAGATTAATTAAAATTTCTAAAACAGAATTTTAATAAGGGTTAAATCTATCAATACCGTATATAAATTGACAATGCTAATTTAGGACATACTTGAGCTGAAGTCGTAGAGCTGCACAATATGAGATGGAAGGATGGTACAAAATATGCCACGTGTCTGTTTATCTTTCCTCAGGGCACAAGAAATTCCCTATGAATAATTTTACAAGGACAATGGTTTCAAACATGATTCGTGGAAAAACTCCTCAAACTCCAATACTGTCGCAATTAATAACTGACTAAAATCATTATAACCTCTTGCTCTCATTACGAAATACCTTTGACTGTTTATTGTATGAAGATTTAGTTTGGCATGGATAACAGGTCAGACAGACAAACGGGCATACGGACAGAAACGTACCATATCCATCGAAACGTCCTTAATTGTTCGTCGTATTTTTGGTTACTCATAACTTTAATCCCATATGGGACACTACGGTTGAAACTTTGAGTTGTTTTATGTTAAGCTGGAGGTATTTTATCAACTCCAGTAAATTTATGAGATTTATTTTTTATTTACCTCTTAAATTTTAGTCAGCATTAGGAATAACTTTATTGTTATACTCAGTGTGCCTGTTAGGGTTGACGATCGGGAAAATCCACATCACCGTAAATTCCTGGGTTTTTTAAAAGAAATTCCAAATTTTTGTATTCTCCACCGAAATATGACTTGTATACTAAATTTCTTATTTCGTTTACAAAACCTTAAAATACTGATCGGGTCTTCACTATAACGTGCTTATATAGGGTGGGCAATTTAACATTTTAAATTTGTATCGGCTGTAAAATAAAGTACTTATACATTTTTCAAATTTCTGATTTTATTGGAAAGGTTGAACTTTGTCATTTAATAAAGAAACACAAAATCATTTATATGACTACCACAACTGGCTCGGCAGTTCCTCGTCCGATCAACCCAATTTTTCTGTACATTTACGATTGTTTCTGGTCGAACCTCTTCAACGGCAACTTTGATTTCATGTTTCAACGCTTCAATTATCTCTGGATGATTTGCGCAACATTTATCCTTAATGGTTTTCCACAGAAACTAACCCAAAGGACTGAAATTACAGCTCCGAGGTGACCAATTGACATCACAATTTCGGCTGATAATTCGATTTTCCAAAACAGTGCGTAAAATATCAATGGTTGGGTTGGCTGTGTGACATGTGGCCCCGGCTTGTTGAAATCAAATGTCGTCGGTGCCATTCTCTCGAATTTTCGGAAGTAAAAATTCGTTAAGCATGACGCGGTAATGCTTACCGTTGATGTTAACGGAAGTCTTTGCTAATTTGCGAAGAAAAATCCACACTCATTTCCATGCTCATTTTCGAAGAGAAATGATCCAATGATACCGCCAGCCCAAAATCCACACTAAATAGTGACTCATTGTGGATACATTGGTTTCTCAACTGTCACGTGTAGGTTCTCTGAACCCCATATGCGGCTTATTGACATAGCCACCGAGATGAAAATGAGTTAATCTGAAAACAGGATTTTTTGGTAAAATTCTTACCAAACAATTTCCAGGCCATTGGGCGAAGCGAAAACATATCGGATGGTGTTTCTTTATTAAATTACAAAGTTCAACCTTTCCAATAAAACCCGAAATTTAAAAAAAATTATCAGTACTTCTTTTTAGCCGATTCAAAATTAAAATTTTAAATCGCCCACCCTATACTCGTATACTTAGTAGTAAATACTGTTACAACATTGAACACACCCATTTCAATAGTAGAACTGAACATACCCCGTTAATGTCATATGGGTTTTGAAAGCTAACCTCAATAGCGTTAGTCTGTCAAGGGATTTTAAAATTGTTTCAACTTTCATCATGGAGTGGTCAAATAATGAGAACCGTATCGCTGTAATAGCGCTTTTCAAGTGTGAAATGAAAAGAAAGCGATATTTTCAAAACGCTCCGGCCACTAGGGATTAGCCGCATGTTCGTCTATCGATGCATAAAACTGTTTGAGGAGACTGGAGATGTAAAAGACCGCCACCGGTCGGGCCGCCCATGCTCTATTCGAACACCGCATGTCATCAAAGCCGTAAAATCAAGAATTCACAGAAATCCGCTCCGAAAACAGAAAATCATGGCCCGTGAGATGAATATCACCCAAAAGTCCATGAGTCGAATGATTGAAAAATACTTGGGACTTGGGGCTTTCAAACGACGTACGGGGCATTTATTGACTGCAGCTTTAAAAAAAATAGGATTGAAAAATGCAAACGTCTTTTGGTGAAGCACGCTGAAAAATTTTGATCACCGATGAAGAAATTTTTACCGTTCAGAAAAATTTAACAAGCAAAATTATAGAGTGCATGCGCGGTCATCTAAGGAAGTATCTGAACTGATCCCAAGGGTGGAAAAGGGTCATCACCCAGCTTCAGCCATGGTTTGGTGGGTTGTCTCTTACGATGGGGTCACTGACCTGCATTTCTGCGAACAATGAGTCAAAACATCGGCCAAAGTTTACCAAGAAACCGCTTTGGAAGCTTTTGTGAAGCCTCTTAACGATTCCCTATTCCAAAACCAGCCATGGACTTTCCAGCAGGATTCTGCGCCGGCCCATAAAGCTAAAACGTCCCAGGCCTGGCTTCGAAACAATTTGCCAACGTTCAATTCCTCTGAAGAATGGCCCTTTGGCAGTCCAGATTTAAACCCATTAAATTATAAATTGTGGACGGTTTTAAAGGACAAGGTTTGTCACAAAAGATACCCCAACATTGGATCTCTTAAGACTGCTTTGGTTCAAGCTGTGGCCAATTTTCCAATGGACGAGGTTCGTGCAGCTATTGGCGATTGGCCAGTGCGACTTAAGGCGCATGTAAAGGCAAAAGGAGGACATTTCGAATAAGAAGATACTTTTTGGATACAATATACATCAATAAATATATTAAAAAATATTTGGTCCATAAACATTCAGTACTTTTTATTTTACAGCATAAAACGTGTGTAACAGTATTTATGTCCCTCTTAAATACTGTTACACACGTTTTATGCCTGGATGTTTTGGCTCATGAGGCACAAAAAACAGCCCGCATATTCAAAACGTGCGATCAGTAGGCGATATGGACAAATGAGTATTAAAATTTAAGCAAATTTTACTGCGAATTCAAATATCCCCTATATTGCTGTGAAGTTCCTGGCAAAATTATTTAACTCTATTTTGAGACATGGTTACTTTCCTAAGGTGTAGAAAATTTCTCTGATTCAGATGATTTTAAAGCCAGGAAAGGACAAATCAATACCTTCCTCATACAGGCCGATCAGTTTGCTTCCCTGCTTATCCAAACTATTTGAAAAAGTTCTTTTATCGAAAATAAAACCGTTCCTCGTGTCAAATAACATAATACCAGACCATCAGTTTGGATTCCGCGAAGGTCACAGCACTATCGAACAAGTAAACCGACTGACCCAAGCAATTGAAAAATCATTTGAACGGCGAGAATATTGCTGCGCCGTATTCCTGGATGTTGCTCAAGCATTTGACAAAGTCTGGCACTTTGGCTTGACCTACGAAATTTGCAAATACTTACCGGCAAATACGCATCGAATTCTTGAGTCTTACTTAGAAAACCGCAGATTCAGAGTCAAATGTGGACAACACGTCACCGATGACCGAGAAATACTAGCAGGTGTTCCCCAGAGAAGCGTCATGGGGCCTATCCTTTACCTTCTGTTTACCGCAGATATCCCTACCAGCCCAAACGTGCTAACATCTACTTTTGCCGATGATACCGCTATAATGGCCACACATAAATAGCAGGATATTGCATCTATGAATCTAGGTGTACATCTCAGACGAGTAGAATCTTGGCTCTCTGACTGGAGAAAAAAAGTCAATGAGGCTAAATGCACACAGGTAACTTTCACACTGAATTTTGGCACTTGTCCGACATTGAAACTAAACAATATCCCTTTTTCTCAATCTGATCATGTTTCATACCTTGGATCATGTTTCATACCGCCGACTCACCTGGAGAAGTCATATCGAAGCCAAGAAAACTCAACTGAAACTTAAGGTCCATCAATTGCACTGGCTCCTAAACGCGAACTCAAAACTAAGCCTTGAATATAAGGTCCTGCTATACAACAGTGCAATCAAACCTATCTGGTTATACGGTGCCCAGCTATGGGGCAAAGCAAGCTCGAGCAATCTCGACAAAATACAAAGAGTCCAATCGAAGACATTGCGGCTTATTACCGGTGCCCCTTGGTATATGAGGAATGAAAACATCCACCGAGACTTGAAAATTCCTCTCGTCAAAGAGGCAAAAATCAATTTAAAGCACAAAGAGAAGCTCGAACGTCATGATAACATACTTGCTAGACAGTTATTATGCAGTCCAAGCTCTTTAAGACTTCGGAGAAACGAACGCCGTGTTTTCTAATCTGCACTTGTGCTTCAACCGTAGCAGTAATTGCGAACACACGCGCCTGAAAGACTGTGTAGAATTCTTTTTTTTTCTACGTCACGTGGCTTAAATGCTCTTATACGTGATCTTTAAAACAGTCAATATCAATCGCGGACGAACACTCAAAAAAGACTGTGTAGAATCCTTTATTCTACGTCACGTGGCTTAAATGCTCCCATACGTGATCCTTAAAACAGTCAACACGAAAAACCAACATAACCTAAATTACGTCGTTCACTCTGCTATTCTAGAGTTATCCGTTATACATACATAACTAGAGTTCTTCACTCTACATAATATCGCGAACACTCTGTAATTGACTGTAAGGGTCCTCTGGCCCTTTATCACGAGGTTTAAGCCAAATTAGGTTTAAAATTCTCAGTCATGTGATCCATACCAGTTATATACTATTTTGACCAAATTAATTAAAATTCCTGCCAATTAGCAGAGATCCACATTACAAGAAATCCATACTAGGATTCATTATTGAATTATTCTTAAGATTCGTATACTTATTGTTAGGCTCCTTTGGAGCAGATTCAATAATTCAAATAAAGCTTACATAAAAATAAAAAAATATCGATTTATTTTAAAACTTCAATTGTCACATAAGTGAAGCAAAGCTTTTGTTGTGATAAAAATGGCTTTTTAATTGGACTTTTTCATCACCTCATTTTAAATGCTAACTCTAACCGCTACCAATTGTACCCCACCTACAAAACAAAGTTAAAAATGATTTGCTATCATCACCTACCGGATGTTACAAATCTCCGGATGACAGCACAGATTTGTATAATATTCTCGTACTTCTCATTAGAACACCGACTGCCGTTGTAACCGTTCCATTTGTTCTCGGATTGCCATTCCCACTTTGATTAGAGTTTCGTTTTGTCGTCCAATTATTATAATGGCATTAAGTGATACCTTCTTTTTTTAAACTGCTCGCCACCCTTCGGATGGCGGCACACAATTCTGTAGCACCAATTGTTTGTTGTCGCTTCTTTTCAATGGACAAGAAAAAGGTCACCCCAAAATCCCTGTCCACCACAAACAATCGATTGAACTCAAATCACTTAACAAATGTCGAAACAAGCAACGGCGACAAAGTGGAGAAGTGTATGTGAAAAACCCAGAAGCAACTCAGAGATGTCATTAACAATGAAATGATTTTGCAAAAATAAACACAAGGACCTCTTCAACCCGAAAGGGTTGACAAGTTTTTGTATTCCCAGAAAAAAAAACTGTCACCTTTTTCATTCAATTTGTTCTTTATCGAACAAAAAAGCTTGAACACAAAACGTAATGACCAGATGGTGGGAGTGCGGAGGAAATGAAATAAACCTCTTGGCCAGCAACACCATTCAACGCACTTGTGCCGCATCCAATCACGATGCACGCATTGAGCCATTGACAACAAGCCAATGAAATTATTTGTCGACGTGTGAAAAATGTTTAATGAGAACAAAAAAAAAAACGCTCCCTCAATATGCGTTGAGCTGGTGTGGAACCGGCAGGAAGAGTGACAGCGAAGTTGAATGAAGTCGTTAATTTAAATTCAATCCATCGCTCATAGACACGTACGCGTAAACAGTCGCTCACTCTCACTCAGAAAATATTCCATCCGGCTCCGCAAACACACAAATTGACAAATATCGATTGTGATACACTTCCGCCAACTCATGTGTGGTTTCAGTCCATGCTCTTGGCAATGTCATAAATACGTTTATTAGACCGACATTTGTTATTTTGACTTAGAGCATTCTACATTTATCTCGCGAATATTTTTATCAAAAGACTTGCATGCAGTCAGAGATTTCCAATTGCGGTAAGTAAGAGAAATACTAACATGTGAAAATTTAAGTGCGGCTGGGTCATAGCTAATATACCCTTCCTCATAAATAATAAATACGAGGGTTGCTATCTATATTTCGGGTCCGGCATTAAAAACACAGTAATCTATCATTGGAAATGGTGTTATTGTCCTTTAAGATCAACACACTTTTGCATGCGCACAAACCAATTTCCGAAGCACTTTTTCCACTCCGTTTGAGACACCTCCAAAACATGATTTTTGAACGCGTCAACAGCTGCTTCGGGCGATAAAAAACGTTGCTAGGGAATAGGAAGAAGTCATTGGGTGCCAAATCAGGGTTGTACGGTGGATGGCCCATCAATTCGACATATTGAGTGGTAAAATACCCCATCGTTTCAGCTGATGTATGAGAGCTTACATTATTATGATGCAGAATGATCATTCTTCTCTTACTATCTTTTCTCATTGCTTCGAACACTGTTGGCAAGCAGAGGTTGTATACCGATCAGAATTGACCATCCTACTTTTCACTAAAGGCACTGTGGCAACATGGCTGGTTATACCGAAGAAAACCGCAATCATTTGTTCGACGTACTTCTTGCACGAACAACTTTTGTTAGATTTGCCTCATCTTGAAAGACCCATACGGTCGATTGCTGTTTTGTTTCGGGTTCATACGCATAGATCCATGATTCGTCACCTGTGACAAAGTTATACACTGCCTTTGAGCTGCCGCAATTATACTTTCTCAACATCTCTTTCCACCAATCCATACGAGCCCTTTGTTGAGCATTCGTCAAATTTATGGGATCCAACGAGAACAAATTTTTTCACGGCCAAATCAACATGCAATATTTTATTGATGCTTGTCATAATAATGCCCAAGGATGCCTCAATCTCACGTTATGTCACATGTCGGTCTTGCTTAATCAGTTCACGCACATTATCGATGGTTTCTGGCAAAGTGACCGAAGTTGGATGTCCTTCACGAAATTCATCCTGGAGCGAACGGCTTCCGAGACTGAACTCTTGGTACCAGCGATTAACAGTAGTTTTTGATGGTGCTTCATCGCCAAAAGTCGAAACAAGTTGATTTAAACCCCTTTGTCCCTATAACCCACGCCGAAAAACGTAAAAAATCTTCGCACGAAAATTTTCACTGGTAATTCCATTTTTTGACTGAGATGAATTTTTCAATACACTGTAAACAAAACAATTCGCTCTCAAATGACAAAACGTTGTGAGTGAAGTTATGCTAAAAAATGTCAAAGTTTCCAATAGAAATTCCAGTTTACATATGGAAGCACTAGTATTGTCAGGACCCGAAATATAAATAGCAACCCTTAAGATCTGGTTTGTTGTTGTTTGTTATCACATGGGCATGGAAAAGTAAGTCAGCTAAGTTAAAGCAAACACTTTACCGTCTGATAGTGGCACGTTTCGCTGTTGGTTTGGACGGCTTATCAATACCATTTATGTGTGCTGCCGACTTGGTGTCTGCTCGTTTAACGATCTATATATACTCGTACGAACCATTGCATGGATTTTGCATATGCGAAGTATCACGTCGAAGAGTGAGGACACAGGCGACTCACTGACACAAATTCTACCGTATTGACAGACTGTCCGACTGACGTTTTTTTCTAATTCTGCAAAGGTTTGTTATAGATCACTCAAGAGTACTTCGCTAAATTTGAGTTCGGGCTTAATATGTGAAATCTAGAGAGACAGGGACTCAAATCGAGAAGAAATTCAATATGGGGGCTTTGTAAAGATTGACCGATATGGTCTTATTCTACCTACCCTATGCAAAATTTGAGCAATATCGGAAGTAGGATATGGCATGCGGAGCGGCAGGTCCTCTCATCGGTAAACAAATTTTGCAAGAGCTATTAACCGATATGATCCAATTCAACTAGATTTTATACTTTGCCTTTTAGTCTTAATGCTTGGCATTAAGGACCTCAAATCAGGAGGGACCATTGTGTGGGAGGAACATGAAAACATGGTCCTGATATGGTTTAGGTTGGCCAGGGTTGCGTGTAAATATTGTACGAAGCAGGATCGGATTTAATACGACTATGTGATTTCTAGATCGGCAGGGTCTTAAATGGAGCAGGAACTGAGTGATGGGGATGCAAGAAACCATAGAGTTGCAGATACTAAGCTGGTCTTCGTTTCTTGCCTTTTTTATAACTCAATGAAGGTTTTTTTCATCTATTCCTTCTACTTTTTTTCACCACAAGGTGTTACTTAATTCTAAATAAGGTTTAAATAATATTGATGAAAGGTTATGGTAAGCCATCTCTTGAAAAGTACAAATTGAATAATAATTATTATTATAATAATTATTATAATAATAAAAAAAACATAAAGTGATATGGTCGATTTTTTTTATCAAAATCCATTTTAATGTATAGCTTCTAAAGATGCGGGTTCCAAAATCGGAAAGAAAACTTTGTATTAAATCAAAACATAAAAGTAGCCCGCAAATCAAGATCCCTCCGCAAAATCTTCCATAAAGAGGATGGGCACAGCATCAATTATTGCTAGTGGATGGACATATTCCGGTCTTCTTAGATACTCTGCTCCACATCAGCAATAGCGAATTCGGTGCGCATTGTAAGGCGTCTCGGAGGATGCGCATAATCCATTAAAATAAACGTGCTAGGAAACCGATCCTTGGTTGCTCGAATTACCGACTCTGCTGGGCGAATATGTTGACCGAATACTGGACCCAGCGCGCTCTCGAATCGAGCCATTATTTTGGTAATAAGTTTCCACGATTTGCAAACGTGGTTTCCAAGTAAGGTTATTCATTATTAAATGGCAAATCAAACTGAGCATAAACAGCTGACAAAAAAAAAAACTCCGAAAAAAGTGTGGCCAGATTGAAAACCCCTCGTCTAAAAAAAACACCTGTTATTTAAAATATGCCTAGTGTGCTGCTGTTGACCTAGGATTCAGAAAATATTTCCACCAACTTTCATTTAAGTTGGGTTAATAAAAAGTTCTGGTTAAAAATAGTAACCCCTTCTCTCTCTATAGCGTTTAGGTTTTAATTTCGTTATTTTAAATGGAATTTTCTTCAGGGTAAAATAAGCCCATCTAAACAGATTGATATTCTACTCTTCTCTACCCAAGTATACGAGTATGTAACTCATAAACATAATCAGCTTACCTCACTATGAAATGTGTCAATTTAAATTTAATACTTTTGAAAGATTAGTTATGCTCAACTTGTTAGCATTGACACTGAAATAAAGTTTTGAGAAAACTTTTGTCACTCGCACTTATTTCATGAAATATTCAAATTTAAGTACATCTTTACGTATTAACTAAATGTGATATATGAGACAAGAAATAATTGTTTTGTCGATATAAGGCGACTTAAAATTCGCCTACTTTGTCAATGGCATAATGCACATTTCGTGTGAACAGTCTAAAGTACCAAACATCAGGACTAATTTCATACACCACTTCTCACTTGTTTTTTATCGATTTAGTTTAGTCACAAATTTTTGTGATTAGAACCAATTAAATTCGAATATACTCGTATTCGAATGTTGAAATAACAAATACGATATTGTGTCCTTTATCCCTTATTGAAGAGGAATTAGTTGTTGTCTTCACTAATTCCAATAAATAAATGACATAAATGAGTATGTAAATTCCCCAATGGAACGGGTCCTGAAACGCCTGACTTATTAATTTATGAACCTAAAAGAAATTTTTATTTTGCAATGCAATACCGCATGAAATAAGTTATAAAAGATATAAGTACATATTTCTAAATTTAAGCGAATTTTCGAGTTGGGATGTCTGGAGTGAAATCGTATGGAGATTATAGTTTTAACATCCTTTCTTTAAGTTTGGCGTGTCATTTTGGTACATTTTCGCGAAAGTGAAAAAAATGAATATTCAACGAGAGTTTCGAGAATTTTTGTGTCCTACAAAGATGTTGCCCATTTAATTTCAGTAGTGGCCACCGAAGACGAAAAATCAATATCTCTAATTTTAGCGTTACATAATTGGTCCTTTTGTTAAAGACATTGCATAAAAGTGGGTAGAATTAATCATATTTGGATAAAAATGTCGTCTAAAATAAATGTTCCTGTTTCAAAAAAAAAAAATAATATATTAAACAGGGATTAACCGGCTCAAGACCCCTTGCTTCTACATTTAAATAGGAAACAAGTTTTTAACAAAATGGCAAAGTGACATTGATTTTCGGGGCAGCACACTACTTATATCTTAATTTCGGGTCCGTGACAACCCTCTTCAGAAAGCCTTGCTGCAAATGTTGAAAGCAAAACCGAACTCTTTAAGGCCAGGATCTCCCCAAACGAATGAGAACTACTGTTGTAAACCCTACTTTTCATGTTTTCTTCACACAATTGCCCACGAAAATACAACTCACTCTTGCCACCTCTAAAGAGACTCCACATCGAGCTAAACAAAAAATAAAAAATTTTAAAGTAGTGTGCAGCCACGAAAATCAATGTCAATTTGCTACGAGGGTTGCTATATATACTTCTGGGCTAGGCAACACTAAGTGTTGTCTGGCGCCATCTGAAATTGGAAAGTTTGACATTTTTTAGCATAAAAGTACTCAGAACGTTTTAACGTACGACCATCATTTGTGCTGTTTACATTGACTTGAAAAAATCAATTTGACAAAGATCATTTTTTACAACTTTCGACGTGGATTATCACGACAAGAGTGCATCGATGAACTTAAATCTTTGTATGGCGATGAAGCACCACCCTATAGCACTGCGAAAAACTGGTTTAATGAATTCAATCGTGGTTGACGCTCGCTTAAATACGAAGGTCGTGAAGGTCGTCAAAAAACGGTCGTTGTGCCAGAGAACATTGATGCCGTGCGTGAACTGATAATGCAAGATCGTCATGTGACATACCGTGAGATAGAGGCATCCTTGGGCATTTCTTCCACCAGCATACTTTCGATATTGCATGAACTCCTGGCCGTAAAAAAGGTTTGTTCTCGTTGAATCCCGCACAATTTGACAATCGCTCAAAAAAAGGCTCGTGTCGATTGGTGCAAAGAAATTTTACAAAAATACGATTGCGGTGCTTCAAAAGACGTTTATAAGATCGTCACAGGTGACGAATCATGGATCTATGCGTATGAGCCCGAAACAAAACAGCAATCGACCGTGTAGGTCTCCGAAGACAAGCCAAATCCAACGAAAGTTGTTCGTGAAGGAAGCACTTCGAAGCAAATAGTCGCATGTTTTTTCGGCAAAACTGTTCATGTGGCGACTCTTCCGCTTGAGCAACGTAGGAGGTCAATTCTGAGTGGTACACCACAATTTGTTTGCCTGAAGTCTTAGGGGAAATTCGAAAAACGAACAAGAGAATACGAAATATTGTGCATCATGACAATACGTGCTCTCACACATCGCCTTTTTGACCGGCCAAAGCGTCGAATTGATGGGTCATCCACCGTACAGCCCTGACTTGGCACCCAATGACTTCTTTTTCTTCCCCCACATCAAGAAAAAAATGCATGGTCAACGATTTTCGTCGCCAGAAGATGCTATAGAAGCGTTCAAAAACCATGTTTTGGAGGTGTCTCAATCGGAGTGGAAAAATTCAAAAGTGTGTAAATCATGCTGGAGAAATCTTTGAAAAACAATAAAACCATTTTTGATGATAAATATTCGCACTTTCATTATTAGAACAGAAATTTATATAGCAGCCCTCGTAGTCAGACCAAAGAGGTCATTGGGAACATTTATAAGTAGTGCAAGAGAAAACCCCGAGCCTTGCGATGGACCTGTATTAAAAACATACTCATGAGATTAGTTCTCGCCTTTGATAACACGTATCGAGATTTATTAGCCACGGAAAAGGGTTACACAAGTCGGTTTAGCCAACAAAACCCCATATTTACTACTTCAGCTAGTGAAAGGCTCTAAAAGGTGCCTATAATTGTACAGCATATAGAGCGTTTCAGAGAGTCCTTATGAAGTCGACGGTGTCATAACACAAGTGGCACTTACACTCCTACGAGTGGCACACACAAACACACACAACGTGTGCCACAATTTACGTGGCATCAAATATGGATGAGGATGTGTCTGGTCTGGTCTGGCTCTCTGACATTTTGCTAGTGGCAAGGCAAACCTTAATTTAATATCACTTCACTTTCATTCAGATACTCTGCCAGCCTCCCACTTATGTTCCGTCGGGATGGCGATGAGGGGAGAGGGTAAAAATAGACAAAAAAGAGTGTATTCTTTTCATTTTTCACTTATTACGGCTGTTGTTGTTAAAACACTGCTGTTGCTGTAACTTAATTAGTGTTTGTTGTCATTAACAACAACAAAAAAACCCCGAAACGACAGAGTGACTGTGAGATTGTCTGACCGACCGACCGACCGAGCGCTTGAATTAAAGTCATTGAAAAGTATTAAGTGCTGCTGTTATAATTTCATTGTTGACAAAATAATTAGAGCCACAGTGTACACACAGCCACCACCCCCAGCAACCAAACTAATATTGGAGCCATGCCCCGCCCCTTTCTTGCCAACTTTTGTTAGTTCGGTAAGAAAGGGTAAAGAGACCCTAAGGGCCTCAATGTGCTCCACTTCACCGCCATAGTTAATGAGTGTGTGTGTGTGTCAGTGTACGAGTACTTAGTGCGTCGTATTAGGCGTATGACGTAAATGCCGCCATGGCGGCACTCTCGGCTACATTGAAATGTTGGATGTCATCGTGTGAAATTATGATAATGTCAAATGTTAACTAGTAAATTCATTATTACTCATACCGGCCAGACTCCCGGTCGCTTACCCAGTGGTGCGTAATCTCGTTTCGTTATAATCGAATTAAAAGTCTAGTTGGCACTGATTGTGACATTTGAGGACCTCAGTCACAACCCAAAATCTGTTTACGACATTTAAATTCGCGAGGAATAACAAGAACACTGAATTTCACACGTAAGTGTTCGAGTATTTGTGGGCGGTGTTCAAACTAAAGGATATACGAGGGCGACCGCAAAACTAACTGGCCTGGCACATTTTCTGTTTTACTAGCAACTTTTTTTTTGTTTTTTAAAAGCAATCTTTTATAAGCCATCTGTCAAAATTTCCGAAATATTTAATAATTATTTTCTTTGTTACAGGTGACTAAAGTAAAAGTTTTATAATTTTTGAAAATTGGAAAATAAAGAGTTTCGTGCGGTAATTAAACACTTTTATATGAAAGGTTATACGCCACAATTAATCAAAGATGAATTGGATTCTGTTCATGGTGATAATGCACCACCATACTCCACCGTGAAATCCTGGGTTCAACAATTGAAAATAGGTCGTTCAAGTACGGAAGATAAACAACGCTCTGGAAGACCTAAAACTGCTACTACTATTGAAAACATTAGAAAAATATTTAATGAAGTGACTAAAGATAGACGAATAAAGCTCAGAGAACTTGCTGATATTGTTAAAATACACGAAAAACAAGTTTGGAGTATTTTACATGATGAACTCCACATGAAAAAGCTATCCGCAAGATATGTGCTGCGTTTGTTGACTTTGCCCCAAAAAATCGTCCGTTGTACCAATTCGGAGGAGCTTTTAGCGATTTATCAGCGTAATCCAATAGAGTTCTTGCGCCGATTCATAACTGTTGATGAAACATGGATCCATCACTTCATCCCAGAATGCAAAGAATAGACAAAACAATGGATAGAAGCTGGTAAAAGTGGTCCCAAGAAGGCGAAAACTGTTAAGTCAGCAGGAAAAGTAATGGCCACAGTATTTTGGGATGCAAGGGGTATAATATTTATTGATTATCTTGAGAAAGGAAAAACTATAAATAGTGAATATTATTGTGCATTATTGGATCGGTTGAGTGAACAAATCAAGATAAAACGACCGCATTTAGAAAAAAAAGTTCTTTTTCATCAAGATAATGCTCCTTTACACACTACATTTTTAACTCAACAAAAACTGACCGAATTACGATTTGAAATTGCTCCGCATCCACCATATAGTCCAGATTTAGCTCCTTCTGATTATTTCTTGTTTCCAAATTTAAAAAAATTTCTCGGTGGCAAAAAATTTTCGCCCAATAGCGAGGTTATTGCTGAAACTGAGGCATATTTTGAAGGTCTTGAAAAATCTTATTTTTCGGATGGAATTAAAAAACTTGAAAAACGTTTGATGAAGTGTATTGAGTTGGAAGGAGATTATGTTGAAAAATAAATAATAATAATTCCAAAAAAAACGGTTCTTTTTATGTTAGGCCAGTTACTTTTGCGGTATCCCTCGTATTGTACAACATGGTCTTTTGATATTTGCTAATTCTGTAAAAGAAATTCAAAGTTAAATAATATTTAAAAATGTTACCCACACAGAGAAAAAACAGTTGGAATTCGGTCCGAACTAAAAAAAATCGGTTGGATAAACCGACTTTCTGTTGCAATAACCAACATTTCATTGTATTGATGGTAACATGGTTTATGATATCCTATGATAGTTGCTACAACCATATCATGGTATGCGTAGCCAATAACACAGTTATACCAATCGAATACAGTTTAACTACTGGTTGCGACAACTAGCGGTATTGACAACCAATCTTAATGTAAAGGGTGGTTAAATTTTAATGGCCGATGTTGAATGTGAACCACACCTAAACGTCAAATTTTTTCAGCATTTCATTTGATATTTCTCAATTTCAGACTAATGTAATTTCAACCATGAAAGACACACAAGCGAACAACGCGTTAAAGTTACTCAGGCTTATTATGAAAAATCAATTTTCGAAGAAAATCACCCTCACTCATCCTCATTTTCGAAGAAAATCATCCTCAGTGATGAGGCACATTTTTACCTCAGTTTATTCGTCAATAAGCAGAATTGCTGCATTTGGGCTAATGATAACCCAAGAGGGAATGTGTATAAGACCGATTCTTACCTATGGATGTCAGGTGTTGATGGACTGCGCTGTGTCTCACAAAGACAAGCTACAAGTGATTCAAAACAAAAATTTGAAAATTATATACAACTTGCCTAGAAGATTCTCCACCGCCGAGTTACACAGGATGTCTGGACAAAAAACGATTCAGGAATTAATAACTGACATGAGTCTGACATTTAATGATAAATGCAGAAGATCAACCTACGCACATCTAAGGAGCTTGATATAACAAAGGCTAATTCACGCTATGTTTTTAAACATAGACTTAATTAGCTATTGTTTGTAAAGCTACTTAAAATTTTCATTCTTGTGATATTAGTATTAGGTATTTTACTATCTTTTTCCTATACATCTGTGATATTTTTATTGTAATCGTTTAAACAAATAATGTATCATTTGCTGAAATATCTTTAAGGTAGTAACTCAAAACTTGTACATAGATATATATTATGTTTTGTCCTACTGATAGTAAATAAAATACAAATACTATACAAAAAATACAACCCAAGAGGGATTGTCAAAAAAACACTGCATCCACCACGAGTCACTGTTTGGTGCGGTTTATGGGCTGGCGGCCGTATTTTTTTCCAAAATTATTCAAAGTATTCTCTAGCATGATTTATACACTTTTGCATGCGTCTGTTGTTTTCGTCGCCAGAAGATGCTGTTGAAGCGTTCAATAACCATGTTTTGGATGTGTCCCAATCGGAGTGGAAAAAGTGCTTCGACAATTGGTTTGAGCGCATGCAAAAGTGTATAAATCATGCGGGAGAATACTTTGAAAAACAATAAAACCATTTTTGATGATAAATATTCGCATTTTCATTATTAGGACAATAATATATATAGCAGCGCTCGTATATGTTATAGTTTTTATATTTTTTTCAATTTATAATCATGATTTTTGCACAAGAAATTAAATTTTTAAATGTCTCTAACTTCAAAACTATCGACTCTAACTATCTAGTTTCCTTTCATCTGATACCACTCGATAATAGCGTTTGGGAGTTATGGTCCAAAAAGATAAGACATATTATAAAAAAATCCAAAACTTTTATCCTGAAAACAAATCAGAGGAAAGATTTTTAAATTAATGTTCGTGTTTAGGAGGCCAAAATCTATAGGAAAAAAATTAAAAAACTCTAGACCAAAATGGCTGTAAACTTGTGTAATTAAAATATTTGGAATGCAAGTTTAAACGAACTGGGTTTTTACTCACTTATAGCATTTCTTAAATAACTTTTTATGTACAACTCAAGCGGTTAATGATGCAGAAAGACAATCAGTTCTTGTATAAAAAGAAATTTCAAAGAAATGTCTCGTAAAGTTTTGAAGTTATCGCCTTAGCGACCACCTATTCGTTTTATAAGCGAGTACCAATAGAACACGCCTATTTTATTTTTCTTACCAATGACATTTTATTGGGTGTTAGTGCAATTGTTGAATAAATCGGACCGGTTCCTTGGTAACTGATTTTCCTCACAAATCCTATTCATACAGGGTTCACAGCTAGTGTCACATTGGGATTCTGATATTTGACTGGAAATGTTGCAGGAAGTCTGGTTTGCATTTCCGGCATTAGCGGTTGTGATATCAGCTACGGTTATATGAGCGCAACTAATCGGGAGTTGTTCCAGGGCCATGATCTTTGGTGTTATTTGACAGGAGTTAAGGCTTCTGTCATTTTGGTCGATTTTTCGTGTTCTTTCTGAGCTCCTAGGTGATTTTCTTACTTGGCCTTTACTTATACTACCAGCTTGTTTTCCACGATTTGTTGCAGTTCCTACAGCGGTTACTCTACTAAGCCCGCTTGCTTTAGCTGGGGTTTGGCAAACTCTGTGGAGAGTAAGATTTCCGCATTTGTTCGCATCCATTAAAGTTTGTTTGACTTCGCACTTTCCTGTCATGCCCTTACTAGTTTTAGTATCGTTTGTAAGGGCCCCAATTGTGTTAAGGTTTTCAAGTTGTCCTTTTTTGTTGTCCGAGTTTTGTTTACTGCTTCCAGCTTTTGCAAGGCGGTCATAATCTTCCGAAATTTCTAATGGTTTATTCGTAACCTCGTTTACTTTAGGATTCCTGTTGCACAAAAACTTTCCCGTCTTGAAAGAAATATTTTTTTCGCTGCCATTCTTTCGAATTTCTAACAAAGCTATCGATTTCAGGGAGCCTTCAGTTCCAATTGACTTCTCTTCATTCGATGTTTTAATTGAAGATTGCATATTGAAAGCGTTTTTGGAGGAACTTGTGGTTTCTGACCTACCAACCTTGTCTTCTAAAACAGATCCCAATTTTGTTGATACCCGTCTGCTTGTTTTTTTGCTTTCGCTTTTATCCTGAGTTGACTTTTTTGTAGTTCTTGGTCGAGAAGTGCCTCTTGGGGAAATTGTTGATGGTTTGGTGATTAAAGTAGAAGCAGGTTTTGCTGTATCAGAATATTCGGTAATTCTTTCTTCATCTTTAATAAGTTGGGCTACACAATCGTCCTTACCGGGGGAATTTTTGACCAAGGATTTCAATTTTGTTTTATCTCCAATGCAGATGATTGGACCAGTCATTTTGTTTTTATTCAAAAGGTCGCTATTTAGGGTGTCCTGTGCTTTATTTCTGGATAGAGATTTAGTCCAATAAAATGAGTTATCATCTTCTTGTTTGCAAAAGCATTCATATGACGTATTCTTTTGATTTAGACAATTTTTCCCTTCCAATACAAGTTCTACTTTATTGGAAGTGTGTGATATTTTTGAAACGATACCTTGCAAAGAAGTTTCGCCTACAGCCCCATTGTCGGTCTTGAACTTTCGACTTATGTTGGAACAATCAGGATCTGCCTTAGCACAGAGGTGCTCGAGACTTTTAGACTCTTGCGTTGGATCCTTAATCTTTACAGTGCTGCTTTTGTTTAATATTGTTTCACAATTCAAGGGACAGCAACATTTTCCCACAATGGATTCGCTACAAGGTAGGCAGGATTGATTTGCGAAGGCGTGGCATCGGTCATGATCTAGAAAGAAGAAGTTAAAATTACATTAAATTCACATGGGCCATAACTTCACAACCGTTCACCGTTGACTCGCTATTCAAATGGGAGAAATAAATCAGCCCCAATCTCAGCCAAGTCTTTAAAATATTTCCGCATTTGGATTCGTCACTTTGTCACTTTTTTGACTATGACGTCTGTTTCTTTTGAGGTTTCAAGATACGAGCCTAAATCATGGACAGATTTTAAAAATAAATCTACATATAAAGTTATAGGGAAATATGACTTAATTTGTGTACCTATACGTCCATGTTTACTAATGGTCGCTTGTTTTCACCATGTAAACCGCAGTTTTATGTGCCCTATTGCCCAACTTTAGACCGAAATTTTAGAAATATTACCCTTTCGGTTCACGTTTCCCGAATTCGAGATCCTGTCACTCTAGAAACCACAATTTCGATTGTGCTGAAATTACGTTTTAAGCAATCAAACCATATCCAAAATCCGAATTGAATGTCCGTTTGCCCCACCACGTATCGTTTTCGATTAATTTTTCTAAAATTGGAACACATTTGGCAGTTAAAAACAAAACTTTTCTACATAAAAAACAAAATTTTGATTTCTTTTGGCTGTAACTGCAACAATTTTTAATCAATTTTTAAAAACTATAATTTTCATGAAAGATGCATTTCTTACTTATTAATATTGTTTTTTTTTTAGTGAATCGGATAAGAATTGCTGAAGTTTTAGGCAGATAAATGAAAATAGTCAAAAAAAAATCATGTTCACGATATCTCGAAAACTATACGTTGTGGGGCAAAACGGTCATTAAGAGTGGACTCAGGTTGGTTTTGATTTAAGGATCGTAATAATATACCATATCGGTTCTCGTTTTCATATACATAGCTCTTATAAAAAGGCCCTTTCCGATTTAAGGCACTGCACTTTAACTGTGTAGACAACATGGCAGCCATATGCCTCCAAATGGGGCTACCTTTTCAACATACTACTTAAGTCCTACAACACCCCATTAAAATGCAAAGGGAAACTTCTCTCAAATCAGTAATTAAATTCGTATACTCATTAACCGGAATCTACCGATTTCCGCCGGCTTCGGATTTGTAATGTATTTTTTATAGAGAAGTTGTTACATGGCTTAAAGATAAATTACATAGTCGCCGGTATTTACGAGGTGGAAAACCGCCGCTGAAAAATTATTTGACGTTCTTACCCGAGTTTGAACCTGGGGTAACTCACAACCTTTCAACATAACCTATTTAAATTTTGAAAAGTACGTCACGTGCTACCATTAAAGAGATTCGACCCGAAACAAGCGAACATGTACAAAAAATTTGGTTGATCGAATGAGGCACTGCCGAGTCAGTTGTGGTAGTCATATGAATGATATTGTGTTCTATTAATAAATGACAAAGTTCAACCTTTCTAATAAAACCAGAAATTTGAAAAAATTATCAATATTTTTTTAAAGGCGATTCAAATTTTTAATTTTAAATGGAGAGAAGAATAGAATAATTAGCCCTTAAAAAAGCTCTAATGTTATGGAGTGGTGTTTCAAGAATAAAATGCTTTTGGAAGAATTTAACTTTTGCCTTCAATCATTATACCAATATTTTTACTGGTACTTATACAGGGTGGTCCAAACATAATGTAAAATGTAAATTGTGAATGACACCTTAAAATCATGTTTTTGCCCAACTTAATTTGACATTTCTTTGCTGCAGTGTTTCGCAAATTCAACCATGGAGAGGTACATAATGAGCAATGCGTTAAGATTGTTGAAGCCTTTTAAGAACATTAACGTTCAAATATAGATGCATTCGTGATTTGTTTGGTCAGAATAATCGACCACATGTGTCTACAATCGGGACTTGTGCGCAAATTTCCGCAAACTGGCTCTTTAGGAAATATAAAAATCGCTGTACATGCTCGCCCAGTTCGATCTGTCATCGTTTTGTCCTCAGACCGTTCTTCTTAGGAAATGAGGTTGCCAAATCTGCGCCCTGTTCGTTCAGCGGAAGCGATAGTGTGGCAGAAGTGCCGTCAACCTCGGCTTTCGCAAAATGATAACGGACTTCTTGTTGCCAGAAATTGAGGATATGGACCATGACGATGAGGCTCCAACAGAATGGTGCCACAGCCAGCGAAACAATCGCTCTTTTGCGAAAGAAACTTAAAGGCAGTGTTATCTTACGTGGTGGCGATGTTGATTGGCCGCCACGATCATATGGTTTGACATACGAGGGCGACCGCAAAACTAACTGGCCTGGCACATTTTCTGTCTTACTATCAACTTTTTTTTTGTTTTTTAAAAGCAATCTTTTATAAGCCATCTGTCAAAATTTCCGAAATATTTAATGATTATTTTCTTTGTTACAGGTGATTGAAGTAAACAAGTTTTATAATTTTTGAAAAATGGAAAATAAAGAGTTTCGTGCGGTAATTAAACACTTTTATATGAAAGGTTATACGCCACAATTAATCAAAGATGAATTGGATTCTGTTCATGGTGATAATGCACCACCATACTCCACCGTGAAATCCTGGGTTCAACAATTTAAAATGGGTCGTTCAAGTACGGAAGATGAACAACGCTTTGGAAGACCGAAAACTGCTACTACTATTGAAAACATTAGAAAAATATTTAATGAAGTGACTAAAGATAGACGAATAAAGCTCAGAGAACTTGCTGATATTGTTAAAATACACGAAAAACAAGTTTGGAGTATTTTACATGATGAACTCCACATGAAAAAGCTATCAGCAAGATATGCGCTGCGTTTGTTGACTTTGCCCCAAAAAATCGTCCGTTGGACCAATTCCGAGGAGCTTTTAGCGATTTATCAGCGTAATCCAATAGAGTTCTTGCGCCTATTCATAACTATTGATAAAACATGGATCCATCACTACATCCCAAAATGCAAAGAACAGTCAAAACAATGGATAGAAGCTGGTAAAAGTGGTCCCAAGAAGGCGAAAACTGTTAAGTCAGCAGGAAAAGTAATGGCCACAGTATTTTGGGATGCAAGGGGTATAATATTCATTGATTATCTTGAGAAAGGAAAAACTATAAAAAGTCAATATTATTGTGCATTATTAGATCGGTTGAGTGAAGAAATCAAGATAAAACGACTGCATTTAGAAAAAAAAAGTTCTTTTTCATCAAGATAATGCTCCTTCACACACTGCATTTTTAACTCAACAAATACTGGCCGAATAACGATTTGAAATTGCTCCACATCCACCAAATACTCCAGATTTTGTTCCTTCTGATTATTTCTTGTTTCCAAATTTAAAAAAATTTCTTGGTGGCAAAAAATTTTCGTCCAATAGCGAGGTTATTGCTGAAACTGAGGCATATTTTGAAGGTCTTGAAAAATCTTATTTTTCGGAAGGAATTAAAAAACTTGAAAAACGTTTGATGAAGTGTATTGAGTTGGAAGGAGATTATGTTGAAAAATAAATAATAATAATTCCAAAAAACGGTTCTTTTTATGTTAGGCCAGTTACTTTTGCGGTCGCCCTCGTAGTTGTACCTCTTTTTTTTGGGGATATTCAAAAGAAAATGTGTACGTCAAAATCCAAGAACAATTCAAAAGCTTATACGAGGGCTGCCACATATATTTCAGGCCTAATTATGAAAATGCGAATATTTATCATTAAAAATGGTTTATTGTTTTTCAAAGTATTCTCCAGCATGATTTAAACACTTTTGCATGCGCTCAAACCAATTGTCGAAGCACTTTTTCCACTCCGATTGAGACACCTCCAGCATCTTCTGGCGACGATAATCGTTGACCACGCATTTTTTCTTGATGTGCGGGAATAAAAAGAAGTCATTAGGTGCCAAGTCAGGGCTGAACGGCGGATGACCCATCAATTGGACTTTTTGGTCGGTCAAAAAGGCGTTGCTTTCAGCCGATGTATGAGAGCTCGCATTGTCATGGTGCACAATGATTCGTCTTCTCTTGTTCGTTTTTCGAATTTCTTCGAAGACTTCAGGCAAACAAATTGTGGTGTGCCACTCAGAATAGATTGTCCTACGTTGCATAAGCGGAACAGTTGCCACAGGACCAGTTTTGGCGAAGAAACAGGCGTCCATTTGCTTCGAAGTGCTTCTTCCACGAACAACTTTCGTTGGATTTGACTCGTCTTCGAAGACCCACACGGTCGATTGCTGTTTTGTTTCGGGCTCATACGCATAGATCCATGAATCGTCACCTGTGACGATCTTGTAAACGTCTTTTGAAGCATTGCGATCGTAATGTTTCAAAATGTCTTTGCACCAATCGACACGAGCCTTTTTTTGAGCGATTGTCAAATTGTGCGGGATCCAACGAGAACAAACTTTTTTTACGGCCAGGTGTTTATGCAATATCGAATGTATGCTGGTGGAAGAAATGCTTAAGGATGCCTCTATCTCACGGTATGTCACATGTCGATCTTGCATTAACGGTATCAAAGTTCCCTGGCACAACGGCCGTTTTTGGACGACCTTCGTCTATGAGCGATCGTCGGCCACGATTGAATTCATTAAACCAGTTTTTCACAGAGCTATAGGATGGTGCTTCATCGCCATACACAGATTTAAGTTCATCGATGCACTCTTGTCGTGATAATCCACGTCGAAAGTTGTGAAAAATGATCGCACGAAAAAGTTCACGAGTTAATTCCATTTTTTGCCAAATTGATTTTTCAAGTCACTGTAAACCACACAAATGATGGTTGTACGTCAAAACGTTCTGAGTACGTTGATGCTAAAAAATGTTAGACTTTCCAATGGAAATGTCAGATGGCGCCAGGCAACACTCAGTGTTGCATAGTCCAGAATTATATATTGCAACCCTCATATATGCGATAATTCGACTTATTAACTACATTGAACCTCAATTTTATCTCAGATATATTGAAAATATGGACCTTCGGAAAAAGGTATGCCACCGAAGCCGTGGCTTCAATTTTACCAATGCTTTGTTTCACACATAATTGTCATAGTTCCTTTTAACATAACAAAAAATCTTACGATTATGCTCTGAAAACATTTTTTTTTTGATTTAGTTTAGTTTTATAGTTTAATCCTCGATAACTAATACCGGATACCTAAAGCGCAATAGTAGTCATTTGTTCACGAAAAGTAAAAAAATTTAAAGATTTGAAAACGGATTGACTTTACACTCCGTCTTATAATGGAGGATATACAATAATTAAACACCAAATAAAGAAATTGAAAGTACCTTCAATATCCAAATTACTGCTACATTTAGATTGAGTTTGAGGGTTTTTCTTCAATGGATTACTTCCTTCAGATCTTCTTGTATTTTCCTTGGGATCTAAAAATAGTTTTTTTAGTAATAAGAGAGTGGGTATAATTCCTTTACTTTGTACATGTCAGACTCACCTAAACGATTTCCATTTGAATAAGAACTGCATATAAGACACGATTTATAAGGATTATTACAGAAACAGATCACTTTTCTTTCATGGTCGCTATCCCGACAACTCTCAGCCTGTATAGTCTCCTCCTCATAATCATAATTTCCGCCACATTTTAGAATAACTTCCAATGAACACTTCTCTTCATTTTCAGTACATAAGAAATTTTTAGATCCACCCTGTTTCTCTTTCATATCGGTGGAATTGCAACAGTCTGATGATTTTTGGTATTGATTTTCAGTCGCTTTCTCGGGTGGATTATCGTTGAAACACCCGCTATTGGTATCAATAGTTGGCTTCATACTATCATGATATGTACAATTCGTGGCCTCATGGTATTCATGTTTATTCTCAGCGGTATTATCTTTGCAAGGTCTTGTCGCATGGTAAACTGGATCTCTGTCACTAAGACAGATGGTAGTGCTGGATATGTCATTAGTCAAATATACATTTTCTTTAGCATTATTTTCACTACCCCTTTCACAACTAGCCAGCAATTTATCCGGTTTAACATTATTGTGATATTTGCCGGTGGAAAAGCCAAACATAGAAACCTGATCTTCTTCACAACACCAAATTGCTTGATTTTCATTAGTAATGCCTTTTTCGTCAAAACCACGAAGCACATCATTATCCTTTCTGTCATCGTGCTCAATATCACAGCTGAGAGTTTCATAATCCTCGTGGTCAATACAATAACTTGCCTTACTATTCTCTTCCGCGCAATTACAGTAGGCTTGCTCTACCAGCCAGGACTTCCCCTTGGACCTAAGGTTACATCTGTTACTTTCATTCTTCTGTGTGAAGCAAGGACACCGTAGATCACAATCGCTTTTGCTCTCCATACATAAACAATGGTTGAACTCAGTCAGCTTGGCCTCTTCGTAGGACCGCTTACAGTTTTTCATCGAGGCATAACAGCATGGACACTCTTCCGTTTTATCCGAATATTTTTTTGAAGGCAGTCCACTGGTTTTTACATTGAAACTTCCGGAATCCAGCAACCAATCGAATTCTTTTTCATACTCTCTGCGATTTTGTTGAAGCTTTTGGCAATCTGTTAATGAAAAAACAACTCAGAAAAATCTCAAGTTGAGCGTCAACGCCTATGCTTTGCAATGCTGAACATTATTTTAAATTAAATCTATAAAAAAGCTTAAGTCGGGTGTTCCCGACTGTATTGTGCTTTGGATGTTCAGAAAAGACATCTGAAAAAATGTTTTTGGGCATATTTGAATTTATGAGAAAAGATCATTGATTTTGGTAAAATCGGTTGAACATACATACATATACGAGGGTTGCTATAGACTTATATATTTTTCATTTATTTATATTTCTCAGAACGTTTTGACGTACGACCATCATTTGTGTTGTTTACTGTGACTTGAAAAAATCAATTTAGCAAAAAAAATGGAATTAACTCGTTAACATTTTCGTGCAAACATTTTTCACAACTTTCAACGTGGATTATCACGACAAGAGTGCATCGATGAACTTAAATCTTTGTATGGCGATGAAGCACCATCCTATAGCACTGTAAAAAACTGCTTTTATGAATTCAATCGTGGCAGACGCTCGCTCAAAGACGAAGGTCGTCCAAAAACGACCGATGTTCCAGAGAACATTGATGCCATGCGTGAAATGATAATGCAAGATCGCCATGTGACATACCGTGAGATAGAGGCATCCTTGGGCATTTCTTTCACCAGCAAACATTCGATATTGCATGAACACCTGGCCGTAAAAAAGGTTTGTTCTCGTTGGATCCGGCACAATTTGACAATCTCTCAAAAAAAGGCTCGTATCGATTGGTGCAAAGAAATTTTGAAAAAATACGATCTTCAAAAGACGTTTATAAGATCGTCACTGGTGACGAATCATGGGTCTATGCGTATAAGCCCGAAACAAAACAGCAATCGAACTATGGGTCTTCGAAGACGAGCCAAATCCAACGAAAGTTGTTCGTGGAAGAAGCACTTCGAAGCAAATGGTCGTCTGTTTCTTCGGCAAAACTGGTCATGTGGCTACTGTTCCGCTTGATCAACGTAGGACGGTCCATTCTGAGTGGTACACCACAATTTGTTTGCCTGAAGTCTTCGGAGATGAGAGAAGACAAATCATTGTGCACCATCACAATGCGAGCTCTCACGCATCGGCTCAAACCAGCGCCTTATCATCCGTCGTTCAGCCTTGGCTTGGCACTCAATGACTTCTTGTTATTCCCGCACATCAAGAAAAAAATGCGTGGTCAACGATTTTCGTCGCCAGAAGATGCTGTTGAAGCGTTCAAAAACCATGTTTTGGAGGTGTCTCAATCGGAGTGGAAAAAGGGCTTCGACAATTGGTTTGGGCGCATGCGAAAGTGTATAAATCATGCTGGAGAATACTTTGAAAAACAATAAAACCATTTTTGATAAATATTCGCATTTTCATTATTAGGTCAGAAATATATATAGAAGCCCTTGTATATTTCCATGTTTTTAAAACCGACCTTGCTCTGATTAAGTTAAGTGCGTGATGTGCGACCTATAGTTTTCTCTGATAAAAGTTGACCAAAGCGGTCAACATTCTTATATATAAGAAACATCCAAATGTTACTCCCAACTTCAGGCCCTGTCGCTCTAGAAGTCACATTCAATTTCGATCTTGTTTAAATTCTAGACTGAGTCAATCAATCGTCTGTAAGTATACAAGTATGGTGAGGACTATCATATTGTTGTACCTGTCTGAGTGAAGATTTTTTACTTGGTTTGGGTTAGGTTTCCGACGACAGACGAGCGGACATCAACAAATTCAGTTCGATAAGTATTATGTAAAACACAGCTTGTATACGTATAGAGGGAAAGTTTATAAATTAGTATATACATTAGTAACTTACTGCAACACGCATACTCCTGTTGTATTTCCTGTTGGTTCTTATTCTCATCGCATGATTGGTAAGCTATATTATCAATGTAATCCTCTTTCTTACGTTCCAAGTTGGAATTTTTTATTATTGAAGTATTCCTAGAACACGTGGCGTACATATCCTTTAAATGATCGATCATGCCCTGATCTAGTTCGCACTCTTCTTCACAGTCCGGTATGAATCTATCTATAGGTTTCTCATAAAGTTCTTTCCGTTCTGGTTTAGATTTAAACATGCCTTTGCCAGTTTTGAATGGTTTTCCTAGTTTGCCTTCACCAGAATTTCCTTTAGCTGGGGTGGATTGTTTAGATGAATTTGATTTGGTCTTTGTTGAGTTTTCAATATTTTGAAGAGAATTGTGACTTCCGGTGGTAGGAATTCTAGTTTTCGAACTAGTCTTGGTAAAAACATATAATTGATTATTATTCTGTTCCTGTGCATCCACTCCAAACACTTCAATATTATTTAAATTGTTGGGGACGTTCATTGCATACTGTTTTTTATTACATGGTTCCAAATGTGAATTCGTCTGAGGCCATGGCATGTCTATACAGTGTTCCCTTTCCATAAAGTTTAAATAGACATAATTAGTCTCCATGTATTTTGTAGAATTTTCATTATTCTCCACACTGGGTTGAAATGATGTATGTCCACCAGCTCTTGCAGCTGCTGCTAAGGGAGAGGAAAACGGAAATTCACCCACTGTTTGCAGAAGCAAAAACAGCATTGCATACTGTTTTTTATTACATGGTTCCAAATGTGAATTCGTCTGAGGCCATGGCATGTCTATACAGTGTTCCCTTTCCATAAAGTTTAAATAGACATAATTAGTCTCCATGTATTTTGTAGAATTTTCATTATTCTCCACACTGGGTTGAAATGATGTATGTCCACCAGCTCTTGCAGCTGCTGCTAAGGGAGAGGAAAACGGAAATTCACCCACTGTTTGCAGAAACTGGCGTTGTTTTTGGATCCCTTCAGCATTGTATTTATAACATTCCATATATTTTAAATGCTCAAACCAGCGATGCAAATTTGGCCATTGGTTTTTATTGATGGGGAACATTAGATCCAATGTAGCCACTGTGGTGACCAATGAAAAATCGGCTATAGTCAGCTAGAGAAGGCAAATGAACGTTTTAAAATTAGAGTTTTAGGCTTGTACGTTATATATAACCGTTAAAAACTTTGAAGAAAGCATTTTTTACATAGCAAACATATATTGCACCTACTGAAAATAAGGATAATAATAACAATTTCAATTGTTTGTAAGACAAGGTCTTTTCTAACCTTTGTAATACTTTTCCCTGAGTAGAAGGAGTAGCTTCTTTAGGAACAATAAAAAGATATATTATTAGTTGTTTCTCTACTACCCTCAGTTATAATTTTCCATGAGCAGTAGGAGTAGCTTATCTAGGAAGAAACTATGTATCTATATTTTTAGTTGTCTTCATGTGTTTTTTGCCTCGACCGAATATTTTGAAATTGTATTATTATCCTTTTTTCAAACAGGTACGACATGTCCGATGTTCATAACTTACGCAATTTCCTAGCATGAACGTTTGATGCTCTACAAATTTATTCAAGGTATTGTAAGAGTCGTTCACTTTCTCCAGATGGTAATCCAAATCTATATTTTCATATTTTTTCAAAAGTATCTCCGTCTAAAGGAATATATTTGACTCATTTATCACTGTTTAAATTCTTCGGTAATTTTAAGTTTTATACTCACCAACATATTATTCTGAAGCGGATATAAAACTCCTGCCTCATAAAAAAGCATATTCCACAACTGTAGGCGCGTCAAATAATCGCGGGGACAAAGATGCGGCATATTTAGCAAAGCGTATTTATCGCACAAATAAATCATAATCGTATGTCCATCATTCAAAATAAATTTGCCATCGATTAAATTTGGCACCCTACAGGCAGGAGCGAACTGTAACTAAGATAATGCGAGTATATATTTAAGTTAAAGATCCTTTACTTTTATAGTCCACCAACGTACCTGACTTAGGGTATATTTTTTGTATCGCACTTCTACATCGATATCGAGCATCCTGATGAGCATATAGCAGCTGCGCGCCTGTGGACTGAACTCATTATAGTAGAGAATGGGAATACCACAGCGACATTGGTTTTTTGAGCACTCCATTACCGATGAGATTTGGCAGGCAATTTATTTTCCCAGATAATGTAAAATTTTGAGTCGAAAACGGGGAAATTTTGCAAACAATTAATTTATTAGCTTGTCATGGCCAAATTTTTTTACACCCATAAGTTTTTGTACGATTTTTGTTTTGAAAGTTGTAAACTTGTGACAACTTTATTTTCGAAACTTTACGTTTGACTGTTTTGAAAAAGGTAGTGTGTCGTAATTTCCATGGAACAATAAACAAGGTATAGCCCAACAACAACAAAAATAGTTCACTAGATTGTCAAAGTCATTTGAAAGAGAATGCCAAAAATACTTTTTTGTGAATGTTTGATGATAATTCTGAATGTTGGAAAAAGACATTTTCCTTTACAAACTTCAAGTGTGTTCGTTAACTTGCAAATTTTTACTGGATCGTGTACAGAAAAATTCCAATAAATGAGAGCCAGAGAGAGAACATTTTGACAGTTTGATGTTAGAGAGTTTGCAAATTTTGGTTGGAGAAATTTTAGACAATTAAAATTTGCAAGATAGAACAGATGTTTGAAATCAGCTGTTTTATGTAAACTAATAAAAGTAAACATAAATTTACAACAGAATAGGTAAGTAAAAATTGGAATATTATTTTATTTAATTTAATACTTATATACGAGTATATGTTAATCACTTAAATTAGAAAGCAAAAAAGTTTCTTTTGCTCATTTTTTATTACAAATCTTAACACTTTAAAATTCAAAATAAAATGAAATGTTGTGCAAACAGTAAACAAAATCAGCTGTTTCATTGCAAATTTTTACTGGAATCTGTTCGTTTAATTTTCTTGCAAGTTTTAATAAAGTAAAATTAGCCTTACGCTCTCAAAAGTAGGGGTTTTAGAAAACCGAAATTTCGTTTTATTTTAAACCAGTGTTTAAAAAACGACTGACAACTGCATTAAGGCCTGGGGCACACTGAAGCTTTTTTTCTACGCTGCGTATTTTCCAACTTTTAGGGAGTCTAATAGGCTGTTTCCACTAAGGTCGCGTCCACGATTTATCGAAAATTTTTAATGGTGTTTCCATTGTGTTTTGCATCACCGTTTGCGTTCAAACAGCTGTTTGTGTTTATTGGTTTATTTTTTGCGGTGCGAAAAAATTTAATATTTATGTGTTGTGACATTATCATGGTGGTAAATGATATTATTTTGCTAACCGCAGTGGAAAATGAGGATTAAATGGTATTGCGCCTAATGAAAATGTGCAGTAGCAGCAGCGCTTTATGTTTATGCCGATAATCAGCTGTTTTAATAGAGATGTGCAATTTGCGGTGTTGCCGTTAATAGGTATGGGTGGGTTTCGATTGGAAAAATACTCGAATTTATAGTAAACGCGACTTATCGAAAAACTCGTCCAATATGAACGCGACTTTTTCCCATACCTAACTGCCTATGTTTTTGTATAGGCTTTAACGCGCGGTCATTGATCTTTGGACGCGGACGTGGACGCGACCGTAGTGGAAACAGCCTATAAAACCAAAAACTTACAATCAATTTATGAGAGAGCTTTTTTAAGCCGACACTGCATTGAACATGAACTTTTTGTAAGTTTTTAACACGAAGCTTTAAGCCTTTTGCCTCAGTATGGAAAATATTTTTCCATTTAGAACTGAAGTTATTGGCCCCATTTATAGCTGTCTTTATTACCCTGCAGTTCTGGGTGTGCAGGAAACCCAAAAAGCAAGTTTTTGGGAAACTTGAATGGGGAGTAGACCAAATACAAATAATTTCCTAAAAGTTTTTTGAAAAAAAAGTATCCTTCTCCAAAATATTTAAGAATTAAGTATATATCCTTGCTTTGGAGTATTAAGTCCTGCAAGAACAAAATAGTTGTTTACACTATCTCAAAAAGGACGCCAATACCTTTCAGGCGACACCTCGTTTGTTAATTTCTGATGTCGCGGTAATATATTTCACAAGAACAGCTTACATTTCCTAAAAATGCTCGTCTAGACCCATATTGAGGTGCTGTAAGATTCGAACCAAGTCAAATCTGAACAGAAATAAGGTGTCGTAAGACAGGCAGCAACTAGGAGAATATATGTAAAGTAGATATATGTAGAATCGATAATGTTCAAAATCCAGGCTTGAATGTAAATTTTGGACAGGCAGCAACTAGGAGAATATATGTAAAGTAGATATATGTAGAATCGATAATGTTCAAAATCCAGACAGGAATGTAAATTTTGGAATGGATATAGTCCATTGTGATACCACGGAAAACGCCAGAAAAATCTCTAGTCCTTTCCGTTGAACCATTGTGATTGCCTTAAAAAGCTCATCAGTTGGCCAATGATGATATCAGTCAGATCAGCTACATACCTTTAGAAGTACGAACCTTATGTAGAGCCCCGCCTAATTATCAGAACAGGGCACGATGATGTTGAATGAATTTCTCCTCCTCATCAGCACAGGTTCTGCAATAGCCGTTAGACGCAACTTTCAGTTTCAAGGCATATCTTCCAATCAGACAGTGTCTCGTTATGACAGATACGACGTCTGGTCCTGATAACGTCAGCCGTGTGCAAGATCGTTTCATATACACATTTGTCTGAATTGAACGTAGCATGTGACTGAAGCCCACTTATAGTTTTACTTCCCTATGGACTCTCTTTTGCAAAATAAGTTTGCAGGTAGCAAGGGGCATGTCTATGGATTCAAGAACCCCTGGAGTCCGAAAAGATAAGATAGTATCAAGTCTTGCTAACTTATCTGCTTAACAGTTTCCTGGTACGTTCCTGTGGCCCGACACCCAAATAATGTGAATATTGAACTGTTGAGGCATCTCGTTAAGAGATTTATACCAGTTAAGTGCACAAGACGGATTCCGAAGATTTTATAGCAACCTGACTTGTAGAAAATATTTATCAATACTGTGGAGAAAATATTTTTTCTAAGCAATTAGGCGACTTTCTATTGCTCTCTTGCAGGAATATGATGCAAATGTGACCTTTTTCGATCTGTATATGACCTTTAAATTCAACTTCCTGTCCAGAAAACACCAAGGTTATTTGCACTGTCACTGGGAATTTAAGTTATCTCCTATACTCCAACCTCCTCAAGTATTTTAAACAAGGCGAGGTTCCGGAGTAGATTTGGATAGGACACCACCTTGAGGCTATCCTCAATCCAAACCAAATCTTACTAGGACATATGACCCAAGTTTAGCCGCGAGATATGTTCTTGTAAAAAGATTTTGCAAAAGTCTTCAAATGTTTTTTTTGGCGAACTTTTCCAAAGCCACCCACACCCGCCGTCCTCATGACGTAGGGACAACGTACACATTATGAACCGATCCATAATGGAGAGATGACAAGATGTGATAGTGCCGCAGCTAACCTACCTGGAGTTACATTATTGAAAGCCCCCTCTACGAGTATATCTATAAATGCTTCTCTGAACTTCTATAAAGCTGATCAAATCATGCAAAGCTACCTCAGTGGACTTTACCTCTACAGTATATATGTTGGATGTCAGAAAGTATCCTCCGGTGTACAGTTGCTTTAAAGTGATTGCCAATCAGTCTCTCCATTGTTTTCAGAATGGGAGTCTTTTCCCGCTTTAGGAATAAATCCTACTTTGGTTTTCATCCATATAGTGGGACTGTAAGCCAGATACACCTAATATAGAGCTCCTTAAGCAATGATATGAGATTATCCTCCACAGTTTGTAGTTCACCAGGAGATACCATGTTTGCTCCAGGTGACTTAAAAGGTTTTAAGCTGTTTATAGCTCATGGTATTTGAATTCGGGCACTATTTCACCGGCAACTCCTAGCGGTTGAGACGCAACATTGCTGTCTGTAAGATCTCTAGCTGGGAGTTTTCCGGAAAATTAGTGTTCAAAAGTAGCTCCAGAGACTCCTCACTGGGTGTTGTCCAGTTTCCTTTTGATTTCTTGAGATACCCTACTGAGATTTGTGTGGAATCCAGTATCATTATAAAGTCTTAGGGCTTTGGGTGTGTTTTCCAGCGAGGAGCTAAAGTTCATCTAGGCCTCTTTCAAAATACACAAATATTTGAAGTCGGTCACTATTTGTCTGGCAACTCCTGGCTGTTGAGATGCAACATTGATGTCTGTCAGATCTCTATCTAGGAGTTGCCTATAAAATGATTATCCAGACGTAACTCCAGTGACTCCTCACTGGATGTTGTCCAGTATTCCTGTGATTTTTAAGATATCCTAAACTCTAATATTTCCTAAGTTCTTCTTTATAGTTATCCCAATGAAGCTCTTGTGGACTTGGCCTTAGTAAAAAGCTTTCTACAGCATTTCCTTATATTTACTAACTCTATCGACCACCATCATCGCCACCGTTGCTTACTACAACTTTGGAATTGAGGCATGCATCGAGTCGTTTAGACACACTTAAGCAACTGCTGAATATACCCTGTGTTTCGGATATTTGTAACAGGCATCAGTGGAATTTTATTTTACAATGATTTCAAGTTCATCCTTCTGTCTTTTTTTCTTACATTGGGTTGCACCACAGGTTTTTGAAGATTTTCTATCTAAGTTAAGCAAAAGCTAATACAGCGATGATCTAAGAACCAATAAATGTCTAAAGCTTTCTTGTCAACGATTTTATCTTTCAATTCTTTTAAAATAATAAAAATTGCACTTAATACTTTTCATAACCACCACCTTTATTGAGCACATGCAATCTAAACTCAAAAATAAACAAAACGACAAACATGGTAAGTGTCAGAAGACGCCTATAATTTGTACCCTCAGAGTTATGCCGCTTGTTACGCTGCCGCTTCGAGCGTTTACTCTCCACATCCTCTGACCACCGGGTACGACCTCGTCTGCGGTCGCGTTGTCGTTTACACCAACGATTTAAACCGTCGCTCGATGTGTACTGCAATTGTGGAGGCACACGTTCTACAAAATATATCGTCTCGTCCTCCTCGGTGAGTACGATCATGGAAGGAAAAGCTTCTTTAATAAATTTTTTGTGTTTGGTGGCAATCTCGGAAATGGCCGCTTCTTTCACGAGTATATCAGTATCATCAGTTGCGGAAATGCCCATTGCATCGTTGCCGGAATTTCCTTTCGTGGACAGACGTTTTGGAGAATGTTTCCTTTGTGATGACGTTGCAGCGGCACTTTGTTTGCCATTGTCCGCGGTGAGTTTTAATGAACTTTTGGGCTGATCATCGGGGATGGATAGAATATTTGACGTTGGTTCTAAGTCACTAGACACAAGCTCATCATCGACATCACTATCGTCTGTGGACATTTTACTCAAGTCTTCCTCGTCCTCAGACTTTGTTGCGGTGGCTTCATCATTATTTCCAGGCCTACTTTTAAGATGTGCCCTTATTTTGTGCAAGAGATCTATTGAACTTTCCATTTCGTTGCTATTTTCTTCTATTACCCGAGATCGTTGTTATTGGTTGCTTTGTTGGCACGTCCATTCGTTTCGCCAGTCGCTGCGCATGTGCGCTCCAATAAGTGTTCCTTACACATTCAGTCTTGTCTCGTTCATATGTAAAACTAAAGCACCGGATGTTCCGTTTCGTTTATTGACTGCATGCTAATTTACATATTTTACATAAACTCCTATAAAAGTAATCTGCTTTAAAAAGAAGGGTGTAATTGTTTTCTTATTGCATTTGTAACACCATGGTGACAAACACGTAAATCTCACAATCTCTTAATCTTGAAGTTGGCGTACATCGATAGTTTCATATATTCTGGATCACTAAAACATTAGGTTATAGTTTTAATTTTGGATTTATGCCCTAACTGGTAAAACCATTGTTTTGTTCGGCCAGGTCATATTATGGACCCACGGGTCCATATTTGTATTCGCAGTGATTCACTCTGAAATATTTATTATCCACATTTATTTCCCACACCACTCTGTGGTAAAGAATATTATGACTTAGTACCGATGATTTTACTACCTAAAAGCAAACGAAAGGGAGAGATCTCATGATTACCGACCAATCCAGAAATACTATCTAATGCAATCGAGCGATGCCCGTCCATCCATTTATTGTGGTATTCAAGGAACAGATTTTATCGAAACTTGGTCATAGTTATGGTGTGAGCCGACTTTAAAAATACACTTTTAAAAATGGTCAGTCCATGTTATGATGAACCAAAGGTCTTTTTCGATTTTTGAACCTGCAGTTTTAAAAGCGACAGATTACAACCAACTCAAACCATGGTACGTAACGGCAAACAAATAACCAACTCGGATACAGTTGGACCCTATCGACCCATGTTTTAAAATAGCTCCGACGCAAAGGTTACTCCTGAATTGTAATTGCACCATTTTAAATTTGAACCCACAAGCTTAATCCGATCGTGTTGAATTTACGCGTGGTATGCAACCAGTAATTTACTATGGTGAAACTTGTCCTTTTTGGTCCATATTTTTAGATAGACCCTTCATAAAGGGCCATTCCGAGTTGAGGCCGGGTCACTCTAAAAGCCACAAATTAAATCCTATCATGCTATTTTATTCGATTTAGGTTTGTCTCCAAACCTAAAAACTTGGTACGGGGTTTATCCAATCGGTAACTTATAAAGGGTGGTTATCCATTACCTACAATGAAACAGGCGAAAAGTTTTAAATAATGTTGCCCTTGAGCCACTACAAAACATTTGTTAAAGACCAGCAGATCTACTTTCCTGCAGAAGGGTTTTTATAGGGACAGGCACCAACAAGCGGAACAAATGGCTAGATCACTTAAATCACTGCAACTTAAGTTCCGGAATTGGTAAATTGCGTCGAGAGGAGAGTGTTGCGTCTTCTCTGCGCTCTCTGAGTCGTATATAGGCTCACCACAATTTACCGTTGGCGACGTTGCCCATGTCATCCACAGCGCAGACGGAATCTCAATGCTGATGATGAAGCGCTTGGATGCCAAAGTTTCCGATGCCTGGAAAATGGAAAGAGTGGCACCTCTACGGCAGCCAGGCACAAGACACAAGCAAAGAAGAATCGAACAGTTTGAGCTCCTTGCTTTCGCCAGTTGCAAAGGCGTTTCAAGCACTGCTCCTCCCCAGCCTGCAGCACAGCACAACAACTGATTTGTACGCCATCACCACACGTACCAGTCGCGACCGTAACCAGAACAAGCCGTCATGAAAAAAATTATATTCAAAAAATAAATGGCATTAAATTTCCTTTCGGATGAACAATAAAGATTCCATATTTTATTTGAATTTTTTAATTTATTTTTTTGTAAAAAATATTTCTAGATTGTTCTCCCGATATATATACGTCATAGGGTCTCCGATCAATATTTCGTGGTGGTACAAACGGAATGTTAAATTAAATGCTGTGAATTTATCGCGTGAGCGACCTCCTAAGCGAGAAGCCAATAGAACACGGCCATCATAAGTTCGGAATGAGCATATTAAATTGGAAACGAAGTAAGTTAAAATACCGACAAACAGTGAGGTTGCTTGTAAGTTGACTGATCCAACTACCACTTTTACTATTCATTCAGTTAATAAGACCGTGCCTTATTGCACGAATGAGGAAGAATACAATTTAGAAAGGTTAGGTTAAAAGGGCTTGTGCCAGTGTATACAATGTTGTTTACACGCGGTACAACTGCTCGGTGACTTACAGAGAGTCCATTGTTATCGCTATAAAATCTGTAGGAAGATACCCTTGAAGTTTTTTTCCCCTGGCAACAACGCCGACTTTTCTGGAGGAACGGTCATTTACAAAAAAAAATGTTTTATTGCCTTAATCTCCGCCTTATTGAGGCTGTATTCGACCACTATCAACTGACTTATTGTAGTTCTCTCTCACATTACGATGTCCCAACAGGACACCTACGAGCACCCAGGCACGCTCTTGTTATTATTCAGCAGGAGTTTGGTTCGGTTCGAATCTAGTGAAAACTCCTAGTCCTAGCAACCCATGTTTGTCGGTACAAATACATGCTGGGCTGATAACGTTTCTAACAGTCAGTTAAAATCACAGATAGGGGTTTTTCGTGAAGTTGTCAGCTTTTGCATAATCTATTTAAATGAATTTAATTTGTTTAAAATTGACATTAAAAACTGATGATTATAACATAAATGTACGTACGATCATTCTGTGCTAAAAATCATCAAATTTGGTTGTATTTCCTTTTTCTTAATCAACATTCACAATAAATACAAATCCTCCGCAAAAATTGCATTCAGTCTATACACCGCTGCTCTTGGGACAATCAAACTTTCCATATTCCTCTAGAATTAATCGAATGATTTCCAAACCTCTTTCATTAATTTGATATTCAGGCAATAGTTTCATGTGGCCGAACCACTTCGACAATGAAGGCCACTGCTGTGTCGTTTCAAATGGAAATAAGAGATTTACGGTACTCAGTGTGGTTACGGCGGATAGATCGGCAATTGTAAACTGGAAATGAAAAAAAACAACTGTGAAATACGATCGATTTTTGAGGTGATTTTATTTGCATAATCATTATATGAACATTGTATGTATGTACATTGTACAATGTGTATAAAGTATGGACGAGTATGGAGGTACTCACTTTGTCTGCGGCAATGAATTTAGTTTTACTCAAGTATTTTTCCATCATATCGAAGATGTCATGAATTTTGCGTTGATGATAGCTGAGATCGATATAGGCAAAGGTTTTACGTATAATCTCGGACTGAAATGAGAAAGAAGTGCAGTCATGAGTTTAAAATTTGATTGAATTTTGAATGATAAGTCAATAGTGACAAAATACGTCACACAAATTCCAAAATAAACCAAAAAGGTAATTCGTAAGTTGGGCGAGACTACATTATACGGGGGCTGCTATATATATTTCTGGCCTAATAATGAAAGTGCGAATATTAATCTTGTTTGTTTTATGGGTTTTCAAAGTATTCTCCAGCATGATACACTTCTGCATGCGCTCAAACCAATTGTCGAAGCATTTTTTCCACTCCGATTGAGACACCTCCAAAACATGGATTTTGAACGCTACAGCAGCGTCTTCTGGCGACGAAAATCGTTGACCACGCATTTTTTTTCTTGTTGTGCGGAAATAAAAAGAAGTCATTGGGTGCCAAGTCAGGGCTGTACGGCGGATGACCCATCAATTCGACGTTTTGGATGGTCAAAAAGGCGCTGGTTTGAGCCGATATTTGAGAGGTCGCATTTTCATGGTGCACAATGATTCGTCTTCTCTTGTTCGTTTTTCGAATTTCTCCGAATACTTTAGGCAAACAAATTGTGGCGTACCTCTCAGAATTGACCGTCCTACGTTGCTCAAGCGGAACAGTCGCCGCATGCCGAAGAAGCAGGCGACCATTTGCTTCGATGTGCTTCTTCCACGAACAACTTTCGTTGAATTTGGCTTGTCTTCGAAGACCTACACGGTCGGATGCTGTTTTGTTTCCGGCTCATACGCATAGATCCGTGATTCGCCACCTGTGACGATCTTATAAACGTCTTTTGAAGCACCGCAATCGTATTTTTTCAAAATTTCTTTGCACCAATCGACATGAGCCTTTTTTTGAGCAATTGACGAAGTGTGCGAGATCTAACGAGAACAAACTTTTTTCCGGCCAGGTGTTCATGCAATATCGAATGTATGCTGGTGGAAGAAATGCCTAAGGATGCCTCTATCTCACTGTATGTCACATGACGATCTTGCATTATCAGTTCACGCACGCCATCAATGATCTCTGGCACAGTAGCCGTTTTTGGACGACCTTCGTCTTTGAGCGAGCGTCGGCCACGATTGGATTTATTAAACCAGTTTTTCACAGTGCTATAGGGTGGTGCTTTATTGCAATAAAAAGATTTAAGTTCATCGATGCACTCTTGTCGTGATAATCCACTTCAAAAGTTGTAAAAAATGACGAAAATGTTCACGAGTTAATTCCATTTTTTTGCCAAATTGATTTTTTCAAGTCACTGTAAACAACACAAATGATGGTCGTACGTCAAAACGTTCTGAGTACGTTTATGCTAAAAAAAAAATGTCAAACTTTCCAATGAGACATATATAGCAACCCTCGTTGATGAGATAATTCGACTTATTAACTACATTGAACCTCCATTATATCTCAGAGACATTGAAAATATGGACCATCGGAAAAAGGTATTCCACCGAAGCCGTGGCGACAATTTGGCCAATGCTTTGTTTCACACATAGTTGTCATAGATCCTCCTATAATAACAAAAAAATATCAAGATTGCACTCTGAAAACTTTTTGTTTTATGCGTTTTAGTTGGACCACCCTATAGTATTGGTGTTTTAGGCTAAGCCTCGATAACTAATACCGGATATCAGAACCGCAAATATTAAGTCATTTGTTCACAAAAAGTGCAAATTTGGAGGTTTGGCAAACAGATTGATTACACAAAGGAAAAAAGCATTTGTTGTTTCAGAACTGAATGTTGTTTTTAAGGTAATTTGGGAACGCTGAATACAAATCTGCACTTTTCGCAATATACCGAACTTCCACTACAAATATTTAAATACCTTGAAAACGGTTCACCTATTCAGTTAAAAAAATAAACTCATCAAATGTAATGCAACAAAAAAATATATTTCGAATCAAATGAGCTTTATTTTATTGAATTCGGTGAACTACTTTTGATTTTGTCAATAATTTACTGAGATAACTGAATTGAAAAAAATCGCGATTTCCGTACATAAATAACATTTATGAATATGTGTGAGTTGTTGCTGTTCTATTTATGTATAGGTAGAATCAAAAAAGGCGAAAAATCTGTTATCACCGAACTTAGCATAACTCATTCAATTTTCAATCGATGCTTATGTGCATAGCCATTACGCATTTTTTTTGGTGATATTAAAAAAAAATATTTTTTTTCATAGGTAACAACTACATCTTTAAAAAAAAGCATAATTTTAAAAATCGGCTTATGGAGATTAGATTTCAGACCAGCGACCTCAAATAATTAAAATATTGCTATAGTTTTCCCAACAACACACAAAAAGTTCATTTTTGTTCCCTTGTGTTTTACACTCCAACGTAAAATGGAGGATATAAAATTCTTAAACCACATATAAGTACATATGTGACAGCGCATAGAGAAAGGGGCCTAATGGTAAAAAAAAACAATTTTCACTTTTTTTTTGATGTGGGCAACATCTGAGCATCGAATGAGACCGATCCCATGCCCCAAAAGTGTTCCCTCCCAGAGATATGCGCGTTTTATGAAAGTGATGGTACACCAAAGATACACGTATTTAAATCTTTAAAATGGCTCTCCTGAACAAAACTGGTTTTTACTCTCAGGTCCCTTTCTATTTTCCGCGTCACATATAAAGAAATTAAAAGTACCTTCAATATCCACATTACTGATACATTTAGATTGAGTTTGTGGGGGTTTTCGCGATGGATTACTAACTTCAGATCTCATTGTATTTTCCTTGGGATCTAAAAATAATTTGTATAGTAATAATAACTGAGAATTTGTTCCTTTACTTTGTACATGTCAGACTCACCTAAACGATTTCCATTTGAATAAGAACTGCATATAAGACACGATTTATAAGGATTATTACAGAAACAGATCACTTTTCTTTCATGGTCGCTATCCCGACAACTCTCAGCCTGTATAGTCTCCTCCTCATAATCATAATTTCCGCCACATTTTAGAATAACTTCCAATGAACACTTCTCTTCATTTTCAGTACATAAGAAATTTTTAGATCCACCCTGTTTCTCTTTCATATCGGTGGAATTGCAACAGTCTGATGATTTTTGGTATTGATTTTCAGTCGCTTTCTCGGGTGGATTATCGTTGAAACACCCGCTATTGCTATCAATAGTTGGCTTCATACTATCATGATATGTACAATTCGTGGCCTCATGGTATTCATGTTTATTCTCAGCGGTATTATCTTTGCAAGGTCTTGCCGCATGGTAAACTGGATCTCTGTCACTAAGACAGATGGTAGTGCTGGATATGTCATTAGTCAAATATACATTTTCTTTAGCATTATTTTCACTACCCCTTTCACAACTAGCCAGCAATTTATCCGGTTTAACATTATTGTGATATTTGCCGGTGGAAAAGCCAAACATAGAAACCTGATCTTCTTCACAACACCAAATTGCTTGATTTTCATTAGTAAAGCCTTTTTCGTCAAAACCACGGAGCACATCATTATCCCTTCTGTCAACGTGCTCCATATCACAGCTGAGAGTTTCATAATTCTCGTGGTCAATACAATAACTTGCCTTACTATTCTCTTCCGGGCAATTACAGTAGGCTTGCTCTACCAACCAGGACTTCCCCTTGGACCTAAGGTTACATCTGTTACTTTCATTCTTCTGTGTGAAGCAAGGACACCGTAGATCACAATCGCTTTTGCTCTCCATACATAAACAATGGTTGAACTCAGTCAGTTTGGCCTCTTCGTAGGACCGCTTACAGTTTTTCATCGAGGCATAACAGCATGGACACTCTTCCGTTTTATCCGAATATTTTTTTGAAGGCAGTCCACTGGTTTTTACATTGAAACTTCTGGAATCCAGCAACCAATCGAATTCTTTTTCATACTCTCTGCGATTTTGTTGAAGCTTTTGGCAATCTGTTAATGAAAAAACAACTCAGAAAAATCTCAAGTTGAGCTTCAACGCCTATGCTTTGCAATGCTGAACATTATTTTAAATTAAATCTATAAAAAAGCTTAAGTCGGGTGTGCCCGACTGCATTGTGCTTTGGATGTTCAGAAAAGACATCTGAAAAAATGTTTTTGGGCATATTTGAATTTTTGGTAAAATCGGTTGAACATACATACATATACGAGGGCTGCTATATATATTTCTGGAGCCATCTGACATTTCCATTGGAAAATTTGACATTTTTTTTAGCATAAACGTACTCAGAACGTTTGGACGTAGGACCATCATTTGTGTTGTTTACAGTGACTTGAAACAATCAATCTGACAAAAAATGGAATTAACTCGTGAACATTTTCGTGCGATCATTTTTCACATCTTTGGAGGATTATTACGACAATAGCACTGTGAAAAACTGGTTTAATGAATTCAATCGTGGCCGACTGAACTGATAATGCAAGATCGTCATTTGACATACCGTGAGATAGAGGCATCCTTGGGCGTTTCTTCCATCAGCATACATTCGATATTGCATTAACACCTGGCCTAATAAAGGTTTGTTCTCGTTGGATCCTGCTCAATTGGTCAATTGCTCAAAAAGGGGCTCGTGTCGATTGGTGCAAAGAAACTTTGAAAAAATACGATCGCGGTGCTTCAAAAGACGTTTATAAGATCATCACAGGTGACGAATCATTGATCTATGCGTATGAACCCGAAACAAAACAGCAATCGACCGTGTGGGTCTTCGTGAAAGAAGCACTTCGAAGCAAATGGTCGCCTGTTTCTGCAGCAAAACTTGTCATGTGCCGACTGTTCCGCTTGAGCAACGTAGGACGGTCAATTCTAAGTGGTACACCAAAATTTGTTTGCTTGAAGTCTTCGGAGATATTCGAAAAACGAACCAGAGAAGACGAATCATTGTGCGTCATGACAATGCGAGCTCTCACACATCGGCTCAAACCAGCGCCTTTTTGACCGGCCAAAGCGTCGAATTGATGGGTCATCCCTGACTTGGCACCCAATGACTTCTTTTTATTCCGGCACATCAAGTAAAAATGCGTGGTCAACGATTTTCGTCGCCAGAAGAAGCTGTTGAAGCGTTCAAAAACCATGTTTGGAGGTGTCTCAATCAGAGTGGAAAAAGTGCTTCGACAATTGGTTTGAGCGCATGCAAAAGTGTAAAAATCATTCTGGAGAATACTTTGAAAAACAATAAGACGATTTTTGATGATAAATATTCGCATTTTCATTATTAAGCCTGAAATATATGTAGCAGCCCTCGTATGTAGGAACCATATCGAAATCTTAACCGACTCTCTTCAGTTTCAACATCGTTCTCCTTGGCCCAAAAAACTTATTTGTGCTTTAGTTCATCAAGATTAGATGTAAGATGTAGCTTCTAAAGCTAAAAACAGAAAAATCGGATTAACATATATGTGGGAGCTACATCAAAATCTGAACCGATGTTCTTCAATTTTAATAACGTAGTTTGCTAGCCCAAACAAATTACTCGCGCTAAGTTTTATCAAGATTGGATGTACGATGTGGCTTCAAGAGCTAAAACATAAAAATCAGATGAATATATGTTACCTATATGTGGGTGGGATATATATCTAAATCTGAATCGATATTTCAATTTCAGTAGTCAACTTTCATGAAAATCGGAGAGCAATTGCGACCTGTGTTTTACTTATATTTACAGACATCGTTTAATGAAACCAGCAGATGATATTACGAAAGATGGGTCTAGCTCAAATATTTTTGAAAGTTGTTCCAAATTGGATCCTGACTAGCACCTAAAAAACGATTTAACCTAAATATGAATGTTTCAAACCATGGAACCATCGAATACAATAATCGAAATTTCCATTGGTGTTTTTAAAATTTCGACTGATATTTTCGGAGAAGATCAGATTTAAAATGTTGCTTATAGACCTCAAATCAATAAGGTCCTCTGCATGGGGGCTATGGAAAAACAGTCACTAATATTTTTGAAAGAGTGAATTACTCCACAAGCTAATTATAGAAGGCTTGTTGTTGTTTGTCATATGGGCAAGGAAAAGCAAGTTAACGAAGTTCAAGCAACGCCGTTGATGTGGGAAGGCTCTTCGGTACCATATAGTGGGTAATTTAACATATTAAATTTGAATCGGCTGTAAAAAAAAAAAACAAATTACTTACTGATTTTTTTTTTTTAAATTGCTGGTTTTATTGGAAAGTTTGAACGTTTCCATTTAATAATAGAACACAGTAACATTCATATGACTACAAAAACTGACCTTCGTCTTTGAGCGACCGTCGGCCACGATTGAATTCGTTAAACCAGTTTTTCACAGTGCTAAAGGATGGTGCTTCATCGCCATACAATGATTTAAGTTCATCGATGCCCTCTTGTCGTGTTAATCGACGTCGAAAGTTGTAAAAAATGATCGCACGAAAATGTTCACGAGTTAATTCCATTTTGTTGCTAAATTGATTTTTTAAGTCACTGTAAACTACACAAACGATGGTCGTACGTCAAAACGTTCTGAGAACGGTTATGCGAAAATATGTCAAACTTTCCAATGGGAATGTCAGATGGCGCCAGGCAACACTTAGTGTTGCCATGGCCAGAAATATATATAGCAACCTATCCTTACCACACGATTTAGACTCCATAGTCTTAATATATGTTTTTCCTATGTGCTAAAAATTCCAAAAACCATATTTCGTTAAAATCCGCCGTAAAGTCGGTTAGACCCAAACTCTGAAGGATCATCAAACTCATTAAAAAATTATAAATAAAGATTTGGACCGAAATGGTTTATTTTCAAGCAATGTTTATCCTATTTACAAAACAATGATTCAAATCAAATTTTCTTGATATCTGATTAAATTTCCCTGTTAGACCCTTACTCGGGAGGAGCATTTTTATTGGGGTTATATTAATATTTGAACCGATCTGGTCTATTTTCAGCAATGTTTTTCGTGTTAGCAAAATAACACCACAAATCATATTTCGTTGACATTTAATGAAATATGTCGCTGTTAGGTTGGTTATACTCAAGTCGGGAGATACCACCTTGACTATATAAGAACTTGAACCAGTTTCTTTCACCGGAACTTTGAAAAGTGTCATCGAGATCAGTTCATATTTGCGACCGAGACTTTGATTACAAAAATAGATGGACAGAGGTCAGAAATCGACTCAGAAAATGATTCAGAGTCGATCGGTATAATTTAATATAATAAAGGGTGGTTACATTTTAAGGGACGATGTAGATTTTGAATAAAACACAAACTATTCAGGAAATTATTGTCATTTCTTTTTATTATGATAATATTGGTATGTTTCAATTATGTATGGAACAAAATATCGGACAAATGGCCGCCGCGACCTCGGCGGCATACCTCCATCCGATGGTTCAAATTTTCGATGATGCCGAGGCATAATTGAGGTTCTATGCCGTTAATGTGCCGAATTATATCATTCTTTAGCTCTTGAATTGTTGCTAGCTTATTGAAGTGCACCTTTTCTTTCAAATAACCACAAAGAAAGAAGTCCAATGGTGTCGAATCACATGATCTTGGCGGGCAATTAACATCGCCACGACGTGAGATAACACGGCCATTGAATTTGTCGCGCAAAACAGCCTTTGTTTCGTTAGCTGTGTGGCAAGTGGCACCTTCCTATTGAAACCACATATCGTCCACATCCATATCTTCCAATTCGGGCCATAAAAAGTTCGTTATCATCTCACGATAGCGAACACCATTCAACGTAACTGCCTGACCGGCCTCATTTTGGCCCGATGATGCCGCCAGCCCATAAACCACACCAAACAGTCACTCTTTGTGGATGCAGTGTTTTTCGACAATCACTCTTGGATTATCATTCGCCCAAATGTGGCAGTTCTGCTCATTGACGAATCCACTGAGGTGAAAATGTGCCTCATCACTAAAGATGATTTTTTTCGAAAATTAATTATCTACTGTTGCCATTTCTTGCCACCATTCTGACCATTGTATCTTTCCATGGTTCAAATTGAGTTAGTCTGCAATTGCGAAATAGCAAATAAAATGCAGAAAAAACCCTGACGTTTAGGTGTGGTTCACATTCCACATCGGCCCTTAATATTTAACCATCCTTTATTTAATAGCACATATATGAAGTTATAGACCGGTATGGTCCAATTACACCAGCTTGGATAGAATTTAAAATATGGTCTGTGGAGCGGCAGTTCCTTTATTGAGAAAGGATTGACCCTTAATCAAAACATAAACCAATAACGGGTAATCAATTTAGAGCATTTTTTTTTAAATAAAAAATATGTCTCAGGATGTCCATTCTGAGGGTCCAATTTTGGATGACTCGCTCGAGCATTTCAACCGGTATGGCGTTAATTACATGCGTAATGTCGGCTTCTAAAACCGGAATCGTAGCTGGTTTGCCAGCAAAAGTCTTAAGGTGTGTTATCGCACGATCTAGGCGACCAACTCAGCGGTCCAAAACGTGAAATTACCTGTTCTTCAAAATTACCTCTCTATCGATCCATTCTTTGAGCAGATGTATGACAAGTGGCACCGCCCTGTGGAAACCAAGTGCAGCCTGATTTAATTTGTGATTTCTAGAGCGACGGAGCCTCAACTCGTGATGGGTCTTTGAGTAGGGCTATATGAAAAGATGAACTAGGGCTATTCGAAAACATGGATAATGTGTTTTAATTTCATTAGCGTTGCTTGCAGATCGTGATCGGGTATAAAATTACTTTTGAATTTGTAGCTTCTAGATCGACAGGACATAAGAATCGAATATAATATGAGGCTTCTAAAGCTTCAGGTTCTGAAATCGGACCTACAAGGACCTGAACATGTGCCGTTTTTTAAATATCGGTTCATACTTGCGACCAGTACTCTGGTTTTAACGAAAGATGGACGGACGGATATCGTACAATGGAATCAGTAAGTGATTTTGAAACGATCGGTGTAATAGACATGGGACCTTCTGCCATTCCTTTAAGGTGTTACAAACCAACACTAAGTCATAATACTTTGTACAGTTTGCATAGTTTTATTGTATTTTAATACGGAAACGTCCAATATTAAATGGATGACTCTAGCATAATAATATAAAAGGTTTAAACCAGTTTTGTTCAGGAGAGCCATCTTAAAGATTAGGTCCCTTTCTATTTGCGCTTAGAATTGTCGACTTCACTTTCATAAAACGCGCATATCTCTGGGAGGGAACACTTTTGGGGCATGGGATCGGTCTCATTCGATGCTCAGATGTTGTCCACATCAAAAAAAGAAAAAAATTAAAATTGATTTTTTTTACCCTTAGGTCCCTTTCTCTATGCACATATAAGTATAACCTTATAATCCGGTAGCTTAGATATTTTATTTTCTCAATTTTAATATGTATTTTCTCAATTTTCATTTACGGTTCTCAATTTTAATTTGCGTTTCTTAATTTCAATTTGTATTTTCCCAAATTCAATTTGTATTTTCTCGAAGTCAATTTGAGTTTCTCAACTTCAATTTGAGCTTCAATTTCTATTTTCTCAACCTCAATTTGCGACTCTCAATTTCAGTTTGTATTCTCTCTATTTCAATTTGTGTTTCTCAATTTCAATTTACGTTTCCCAATTTCAATTTGTAATTTCTCAACCTCAATTTGTGTTTCTCAATTTCAATTTGTACTTAATGAGTTTCAATTTAAGTTTCCCAATTTAAATTTGTATTTACTTGAATTTGAGTTTCTCAATTTCAATTTGTATTTTCTCAATTTCAATTTGTAATTTCTCAAATTCAATTGACGTTTCTCAATTTCAATTTAAGTTTAACACTTTCAGTTTGCGTTTCTTAGTTTCGATTGGAAATGGTGTAGAAATTACTGTTTTAAATTTGACAATTCGATTCGGATTTTTAACGTAACATGAGCACATTTAAGAACACATAAGGCCAGAGTAGACTATACGATGGTTGCTATATATATTTCAGGTCTAGGCAACACTACGTGTGGCCTGGCGCCATCTGACGTTTCCATTGGAATGTTTGACGTTTTTTAGCATAAACGCACTTAGTACGTTTTGACGTACGACCATCATTTGTGTTGTTTACAGTGACTTGAAAAAATCAATTTGGCAAAAAAATGGAATTTACTCCTGAACATTTTCGTGCGATCATTTTTGACAACTTGCGACGTGGATTATCACGACAAGATTGCATCAATTAACTTAAATCTTTGTATGGCGATGAAGCACTATCCTATGAAAAACTGGTTTTATGAATTCAATCGTGGCCAACGCTCGCTCAAACACGAAGGTCGTCCAAAAACGGCCGTTGTGCCAGAGAACATTGATGACGTACCTGAACTGATAATGCAAGATAGTCATGTGACATACCGTGTGATAGAGGCATCCTTGGGCATTTCTTTCACAAGCATACATTCGATATTGCATGAACACCTGACCGTAAAAAGGTTTGTTCTCGTTAGATCCCGCACAATTTGACAATCGTTCAAAAAAAAGCTCGTGTCGATTGGTGCAAAGAAATTTTGCAAAAAAATACGATCGCGGTGCTTCAAAAGAAGTTAATAAGATCGTCAGAGGTGACGAATCATGGATCTATGCGTATGAGCCCGGAACAAAACAGCAATCGTGCAAGAAGTACTTCGGAGCAAATGGTCGCCTGTTTCTTCGGCAAAACTGGTCATGTGTCGACCGTAGGACGATCAATTCTGAGTGGTACACCACAATTTGTTTGCCGAAGTCTACGGAGAATTTCGAAAAACGAACAAGAGAAGACGAATCATTGTGCACCATGACAATGCGAGCTCTCGCACATCGGCTTAAACCAGCGCCTTTTTGACCGGCCAAAACGTCGAATTGATGGGTCATCCGCCGTTAAGTCCTGACTTGTCATCCAATGACTTCTTTTTATTCCCGCACATCAAGAAGAAAGATGCTGTTGAAGCGAAAACCATGTTTTGGAGGTGTCTCAATCGAAGTGGAAAAACTGCTTCGACAATTGGTTTGAACGCATGAAAAAGTGTATAAATCATGTTGGAGATTACTTTGAAAAACAATAAAAACATTTTTGATGATAAATATAAATAAATAAATATTATTAGGCCAGAAATATATATAGCAGCCCTCGTAGCTTTTTGTTCAGCTGCATATTTTCCAACTTCCGGCAGTCAAAAATCCAATGAAACGACTACCAAGTATTTTAAAAAATTAAAATATTGCATACCAATGAATCATTAGGATTTAAAAAGATATATACTTCGATTTAAAACAGTAGGAATGGCAACCCTACTTGCAACTGAAAGCTGAAAGGATTTAATCAACATTGGGAGTAGAAAGGGAGCGAAGATGTACTTTCTATGTCATCCTTTGCATGCATCAGAAATCTAAGAGATTGTCCAGTAAGACAATTTCAGTCCCGATTTTTGATTTATCTTTTACCCTTTGATCCTTCAAACTTGTGGCTTGCATTCAGGTTCATAAACATCACATTCTTATTACTCACCATCACTTCACTATCTCGCCGGAAAACCACAGTTCCCTCAAACATTAGCATATTTAGAACCTTCATTCGTTCCTTATAATCCCGAGGCCACAGTTCTAAATCGTCTCCTTGGTATTTTTCACACAAGTGAATTAGAATTACATGGCTGTCGGTTAGTACAAGATCATCGTCCACCAAAACCGGAACTGTGTGAGCAGGATTGATCTGAAGTAAAGAGAAAGAATCCAAAATTATTTGAAATTAAAAACAAGCTAAACAAAAAATACCTCTTTGAAATCTGGCTTTAATTGATCGCCTTTAAATAAATCAATGCACTTCAATTCTACATCAATTTCCAACATTTTAATTAACATCAGAACGCTGCGTACCGGCGGACTACGTTCATCGTAGTACAAAGTGGGCTTCATTTCAATCCCGTATCACGGACGTGTGTATACACGACAATTAACAAACCAAAACTAAAATCAAGCGGAAAACCGCCAAACCTTTGGGGTTTTTTTTAAATACTCAAAGTAATCCGAAATTCACCATTGTGTGTTTTGTGGCCGCCATCTGGCATCACTCCGTTTTATTTTACAAACAGCTGTTGGCTTTACCCTAACCTCAATGACGTTTTGACAGTTTCCATATGTTTTGTTGTTGGTGTTGTCGCCTGCTACTTTGTGCCGTGTGTGTTTGAAATCATTTTGTAATCATTTTATTTTTTCAATAAAAATTGGAAATTTTTATTAAAAACTCACTAAAAATATTGAAAGCACAATGCATTTAGCACGACGTTTGCCAAATATAACCAAACATGCCAGTGTGCGTTTAGTAAAAACGTCTACAGCGGACGTCTCTGCATCTTCGTCGGCCGAACAAATTGTAATACCAAACCGCATACACCGCTCACCCACAGCCATATTGGAGGCCCTCTCGTCCACGGTGGGTAGAGATCCCACAGCGCCGCACTATAAATACCATGATGATCCCTACTTGATACCCACGTCTAATATCAGCAAACGGACGTTTGCCTTGGCCCAAGAGTCCGGACGCAAGGCAGCCAAATGGATTAAAGAACAACATCGAGATCTCTTCCTGGTACAGTCCTTCGATTCAAATATACTCTTATGTCACTCGTTATCTTGTTCTCGTTTCTTTGTAGCATAAGGAAGCCCAGCCGTCCATTGAAGCTTTTGCCCCGAAAATGGTCTTTAATGAGGAATCGGAAGTTACTTCCCAAACATTGGAGCAATTAATCAAACAATCCCAAATACAAGATGCTATTTACGTTTACAACCTCATGAAACAGAAAGGTATCGACATGAGTGCTGAGGTCAAGCTACGTCTTTTGGAATTGTTGTGTTTCTATAACAACGAAGAACCCATAGCCGAGGAATTTTACGAGGAACGTTGGTTTAAGCAAAACAATGAAGCTCAACAACGCCATCGTAAGACCTGGAAAGATGGTGATTTGGCGGAGCAGGTGTTCAACGAAATAGAACCAAAGACTGCTCAAACTTATGCAGCCATCATTAGAGGAATGGCAAAGTATTTACAGGTGAGGAACAAAAACGTTTTAACTTTTTAGAATGATTTCTTAATGCAAAATTTAGAAAATGTCTAACGAAATTTCGAAGGTTTTTCAGGATTTGGCTTAGTGTGAAGATTTGATCGATTGTTGGATCAGGTGGGAGATTTTGGGCTTTAATCTTTCCGATCTTTAGCCGATACTGTTTAATACGTGATGTTAGGAGGACTTATAACTCGCTAATTGGTGCACACGATCTTGTCTCTCTGTTAGTGAATCGGACAGCGAGATATTTCAAAATATCTGATGCACGCACCTTATAAGTTCGTCTCATGTCCTTAACAGCTCTGTCGATATTCCGACGGCTTCTGTGGCTTTGTTTCTCTTAAGCCAGTTTTTTGCTGTTTTTGGAATGGGGAGGACATTCAATCCTCTCAGCTGTGATTGGTAGCATGCCGCTTTTATTAGAAGATCGTTAGGTTCCAATAAATTTGAAAACTGTTCTTGCGGCCGCCGTGGTGTGATGGTAGTGTGCACGACAACCATGCCAGTAACCCCAGGTTCAACTCCGGGTAAGAACATGAAACAATGCTTTAGCAGCGGTTTTCCACAATGATGGCGACTTTACGAGTAAGAGATGTATTTCTAAGCACTGTAAAAACGTTTCTATGAAATGTATTAGCCGTTCAAAGCCGACATTAAGTGAGTCCTTATCAGATATTTAGCAACCCGATTCCCATTTGCATCTTTGCACTAAACTATGACCGTATTCGAGTCTTTCGTCTAGTATTTGACTCGTTTAGAACATTTTCTGTCGTCTTTTAAGATTCAAGATATTTCAAACTATCTGATGCACGCACCTTATAAGTTCGTTTCCCCTTATCAGTCTTTCAGCAACCCGATTCCCATTTGCATCTCGTCACCAAACTATAAACGTATTCGAGTATTTCGTCTAGTATTTGACTCATTGATGTTGTTGTAGCGGCAACTGTGTGCCGGGGTGACAGCCCTTGCCCGAAGAATTTTTTTTCGGGTCAATCCGGTCCAAAGAACCGGCTGTCGTAGGATTGTGTCGTTGATAACATTTTCTGTCGTTGTTATTTTAGCACCACTGATATTTCCAGTTAAGAATTGATGTTTAGTGACAATCCGGTACATAGAAGCGGCTGTCGTAGGATTTACGTTGTTGTAACACATATAATCTTTTTCGGAATCCGTTACATCTGCTGCGTCCTCTAGATCCAGGTGCAGAAACCGGGCCACCTCAACAGGTTGGGTCCATAGTAACCTGAACACTAGAGAAGTTGGCATGTGAATAGGTGCAGCATATCATGCGGCCCTTGACCACATGCCGGGTAGATGTTCTGTATAAATGTCTCAATTCGCACCCCATATGAATTAAGACGCCTGAAACATCCTGACCTTAGCTGTGTCAGCACGACACGGGCAGGACAGCAACGTCTGGGTGTGGACTTCGAGGACAGCATTCACCCAGTACGAGTTTTTGACCGTTTTCAACGTTTCCCTGTGAAGGATATCTGCTATTTTATAGCGCTGGATCTCCCCTTTTAAGTCTGAGATATCTCTCCTGGCATGTCCAGGTGGAGAGTGCAAATCGGTGAGCATAAAATTCGGATGATTCCTTCGATGACAACTCAGAAGGAACTGCTTAGACAACGTCATGATGTGCTCTTATACTGAGGGTATCTTAGCCTCCACATGAATGTGATCCTGTTGTGCCATGAAGGTGATCCTCCAACTTCTTCCATTGCTGGTCACTGACGTTCATTGACCACATAAGTACAGCACAATTAAACACTGACAGATGATCTAGAGAGAGAGGTCCAGGTGGAGGGTGCAACTCCTTAAGGCTAAAGTTCGGATGATACCTTCGATGTCATCCCAGAAGGAACTGCATAGACAGCATCATGATGTGTTCTCTTACTGAGAGTATCTTAACCTCCACATTAAGGTGATCCTGTTGAGCCACGAGCCGCACAAACCTAAGCTATAATTAGAGCGGCATTTTAACAGCTCTGCAACTTCTTCCATTGCTGGTCACTGACATTCATAATGTGGTCAATGAATGTCAGTGACCAGCAAATTACAGCACAATTAACCACTGACTGATGATATAAAGAGAGAGAGAGAGAGAGAGAGAGAGAGAGAGAGAGAGCGGTCAAGTCGTACAAGAGAACCTTTAGATCACCGAAACTATTAGGCAGGTCTGACCAACATTTACGCTGATGAAGTCGCAGCAGCAATTTCCAGCTATAGTGTGAATGTAGTGCTAGGGGAACATCCCCCGAAGATTTTACCTGAGGAGAAGGTGCTAACTCGGCAGACCCGCGTGTTTTTGGTCCAGCTGAGATCTGCATGATGCAGCCGCCTCAATTCGTATTGGGCACAAATTGATGCTAACGTTCTGGACGTTTGTCCGCCAGCCATCAGGGACCACATGACGTGCTGCAGCTCTTCAATTATTCGGCCAAGCCCTCTTAGCTGACCCCAAGGTCTCTGTGGACGCATCCAGCTCAAATGGCGCGTTTCCTTTACCTGGATATCGAAGCAGATCCCCTATAGACGAAGAGGACTTCAAATTGTTGTTTCAACAGACCGAGCAAGATTTTTCTTATCGGGAACGGCGTCGTTTCCGTTGCCAGATAACCTTACTTTGGAATAGAGGATTCTCCTTCTCAAATCCAGATATCGCTTTGACAATACTTGCGTTACCATAGTTACCTTGTTGTCCTTGTTGTTGTTAAGTAGGATTCGGGACAACACGAATTAAGACGACTGATCCATCCAGATCTCCTCAGTCGGATCCAGAAACACGCGCGTCTGCAGAGGTACCGTCTTCTCCTCTGGTGAAAGCTCCGGGGATGTTTCCCAATTACTACATTCACGCTGTAGCTGGGCACCTGAAGGTCGTAGGCTGGAGGCATCCAGTCCATGAGATGGTGGTCGGGATATGCACTGCGAAGACACCCAAGCAGAAACTGCTTACGACACAATAAATTGTTCTCGTCCTCATGTAGATAGTCCTCAGAAGACATTAGGAGACACCCATTTAATTTTTTCAGATCTAAATTTTCTTTCACTGCGTCTAGTCTATGTACTTTGTGTCTGTCGCGGATACACACTCCACATTGTCCCATTGGTTGCTTCTTTGCCGCTTTTGTTAACCAGTTTCCCCTAAATTTGTTGGCAGTGCTTTTCTTAAAAAGTATATCGAGATGGGTGCTGTTAACATACTACTTGTAGTATCATTAATTCTAAGGTCCCACATGTGAAATTGATATCCAATGTTGTCGTCTAGGCTTCAATTTCATCTTACTACAATTTATTTGTCCGACAAGTAATTTACACCGCCAATGTCATTACTGGGCCGAATATAAAAAATGACAATATTTTTAAAAAAGGTTTTGTTCTAAACTATTTTTTTATTTTTCTACAGGCTGACCGAGCTTACGCCCTCTTTCAGGAGGCCATGGAACAACAGTGTCAACTGGATACATCCACATTCAATTCAATTCTGAACAATGTCAATTACCTCAAAGAAAATGCCGATGAAAAATGGGAAATGTGCAAAGATTTGCTACAACAAATGAAACAACAACAATTATGTCCCAACCTGGGTACCCTTAACTCCGTGCTGGAGTGCATCAGTACCATTGGCAATTACAAATTGGCCCGAACCTCTGCTCTACAAGTGTTGGCTGAATTCACAAAGTTAGGCATCAAGCCAAGTCTGGGCACTTATTATTATGTGCTTATCATCTTCTGCCGTGACAGGGCTCCCGTTTCTCATGTTATCGTGGACATACTCAATGAGATCGAGGGCCAGGAGTTTAGAATACAACATCCCCGTGATACGTTCTTCTTTACCACGGCCATGGATGTGTGCCGCAATCATTTGCATGATCGTTCATTGGCCATGAAAGTCAACCGGCTTTTGCATGTCGGCAATAACTATGATCTGATTGGTGATACTTACAAGGAGTCAATTTATTACAGGCACTATTTTGCCCTGCTCTCGCAAACATCGACCATTGAAGAGTTCTTGGAAACATACGATCTGTTGGTGCCGAATGTTTATATACCCGAACCGGGCATTATGGAGGAGATATTGAAAATGGTTGAGCTAAATGCGGCCTATGATCTAATGCCTCGGCTATGGTCCGACATGGTGATATTCGATCATGTCCGACGTGAAAGTTTATTAATACGCACTCTGAAAATAATGATGGCCAGCAAACCGGATGTTAGGCAGAAGTCTCAACAACAGTTGCCCGAACAATTCGCCAAAGTAGCCTTGGACATTTACAACAAAGTGGAGGAATCCGAAAGTAGGATTAACAAATTGTCATTCACTGGCCAAATGATTGGTGACATACTTTCTCTTCTCGTACGTGGTGACAACTGGCCAAAGGCCGTAGAGGTATTCAATAACATTGACAAAAATCAACATCGTATTCCCGGCACACCATCGGATGCCTGCCTTATGGAATTCGTCGATGCTGCTGTGGCGAATAAGTCACCATCACAGGCTCTGCTGTGTCTGCAGTATGCCGTAGAGAATAACATGGATGGCGTGGTATTGGCTCAACGCATAAACAATGGTTTGACTTTGAACGAGGAGCATGTGTCGAAGATAAAATCTTTGGTGGGCGATAGTTTCCTAAAGCAATAAGTTAACTTTTATTATTTGTTGTTTAATCTTTTTTAATACTTAAATATAATTTAGAATAGCTTTTACCAATATGTAATGTTGATTTCGTAGTGAAACGGAAATAAATGAAGAAGATTAAAATATTGATGATTTAAAAAACTACCAAATATAGCAAAACAAAACCATTTCCGCGACTTCGCCTTGTGTAAAAAAATTAAGTACAAAGGGAATTTGTAGAAGTCCTTAAAGAAGGAATGTATTAATAATGGAATTCCTAAAGTCGCTTCATAAAGATCGTATTCCGTATATGTAGAGAAGTTTAAGGTTTGAACACTGGCTGTTTTAATGAAATTAGATGCGAACTATTAGCGTCTGCATAAAATATTTTCAGCATAACGAACAGGATCTTGAATATTTAGTTGCATTAGCTAAGGATTGCTAAGGACGATAGCGCCCTTCCATAGCTAGAAAACACTTCTGTTTAACTATACGTAACTTACATTTCGCCGATGTTGGACTGAAACAAAACAGTTGGTTACCCGCGAAATCTTTAAAAATTAAAATTGAAATTAATTCATTTTGGGCCTATAAAACTAATGAGTCCGATGTTATCTCAGCGAATACAGGGTGGCTAATGAAAGCCGCTACCAAAAAAAATGTAATAACTTTTTTTCTATTTAATGCATCTGGTTAATTTTTTTTATTTTACAGATTGATATTTATATTAAGCAAAAATGAATAACTGAATTTGAATTGTCCGCCGCTATCACGCACTGAAATCCGTAGTTTTGGTTCAAAGAGAGTATAGGCACAAGTTTTGCGGCAATCCTCCGAGCAGATGGGTCATAATGAGACTTGTTAACAATTTTGTCGAGCATGGGACATTCAACAGAAGACCTTACCATCAAAACCCTTCTGTTCGACGGAGGAAACAATCGCTGATATAGCTGCTGCCATACAAAACAATCCAAGGGTTTCAACAAGAAGCTTATCTGCTCAAATGGGTATAAACAGACAGGCACAAAGATTTGGACTTATTCCCATATAAAATTCAAATGGCCAAGAAACTGAACGCAGCAGACTTCCCAATTCGCTTGGAATTTTGCCAGAAGATGCTTCAAATGGTGAAAGAGGACGTAAACATGTTGAACTGTCTCTCATGTCTGACGAGGACCATTTCGATTTAAACGGCAACATAAACAAACACAATTGTCGAATTTGGGGAGTGCTTCCAAACCACAGATACTCCATGTGACAGAATTACATCCACTTCGTGTCACAGTTTGGTGTGCAGTTTCATCACGCTGCATTATCGGGCCCGACTTCTTCGAAGAAAACGGTCACACCGTTAAGGTAACTGGAGGCCGTTACTGAAGCATGTTGAGAGGGCTCCAGTAAGATGGTGCAACTCCTCACATAGCCCGGCCTGTTATGACAGATTTGCGGCGAAAATTTCCCAATAAGCTGATATCCAGAAACTCCACATTCCGTTGGCCCCCAGGTCGCCTGACCTTATTGCATCTGACTTTTTCTTTTGGGGTTATTGTAAACAGAAAGTCTACACAGCAAAACCAACAAATTTGAATGAACTAAAGCAATCCATTCGAGAAACAATTGCGGCTATTCTATTCTCAACTCTCCAAGCAGTAATGAACCACTTTTTGGTAAGATGCCGCACATGCATCAACGAGCAGGAGCGGCATTTAAATTCCATCATTTTTAAAACTAATTAAGCTAACATAAATAAAAGACAACTGAATTCCATACACTGAAAAAAAGAGTTATTTGAGTTTCTGAATGTAGCAATATTCATCAGCCACCCTGTATATCCATGTTATTATTCTAGGTTATGCAAATGGAATGACAAATGTTTTATACAATCCATCTTCGGTGGAGGGTATAAAATTGGGTTTGATCGTGTAACAGGGGACTTAAAGCAGTAGGAGAACCACAAAATAATATTCAGCCTTTTGTGTAAAGATGAAATAATAGTTGAGCTAAAGACAGAGAAATGAGTTCTTTGCCTCTTGAAATTTACAGTGCTGAAGACAAATGCGGCTGCAGGAAAATTTTCTAGCAAAATTGATGGATATCATAAAGATCTGTTTGTATGACAATATACATTTTATTTTGATCCTGGTACTCAGATCGCCTTTTCAAATGAACATGTGTCAAACTTCAAATAAGAAAATCTATGAAATTACACTTAAAATTGTTTTTAATCAACAACCATGGTACAATAAACAAGGTAAGGTCATAAGCCCAACAACAAATAATCAGATACAACTCTGGTGCTCTATATTGTCAAAGTTGTATATGTCAAGAATATAAAATAAAGTTACTGACAGTTAATTTTTGTTATTGTTGTAAATATTTGATACAAAATATTTACATTTCCATCATTAATATGTTCATAATTTGTTATACCCTCTATCATAGGATGGGTTTGTTATTCCGTTTGCAACACATCGAAATGTCGATCTGAGATGCCATATTATTAATCGGCCTAGGATTCTAAGACGATTTAACGATATCCGTCTTTTTGTGTGGAAACGCGCTAGCGGACTCAATAATGAATCGGTGCAGAGGTAACGGATTTGCTCATACAAGGACTTAAGCAACCTCTGTAAACAAAACTGATTTTTGTGTCATTTGGAATGCGATTCAGTACCGCCTTAGACTCTTGAAACTTGGCCAAAAATTTCTTTTCGTCAATAGGTTTTAATATAAACCTCATACATTCGAGCCGGCCGAACCTAGAGAGCTTTTACTTTTATTTTTATACCCTACACCACACTGTGGTTCAGGGTATTGTGAGTTTGTGCATTTGTTTGTAACAACCACTTTGAAAAGTGACTGACCCATTAAAAATTATACTATAATTCGATTTTTGAATTTCTTAAAAAATGCATTAGAAAAACAAATCTTTAGTGGCTATTGCTTGGGAAAATAAATGTATACCTACTCTGAAAGCGGCACTTAATCTAGCTCTGACAGTTTAGCAGGAGTAGCATTTACCATTTCAGGGTACTCGCAATGACCGGGATATGATATAATAAATGACACTGCATTTGGCATTAACTTATCTCTTTTAGCTCCCTTTATTACATCACTGGGTAAAAAGTGATCACCACAGATGCGGTCATTACTTTTAAATGTCATCTGGCTAGCAACAGCCCATATACATTTTCTCCCTTCGTCATTCGGTATATTAAAAAATGGACCATTTCCAGCTAAAACGGTCTTATGGCAAATGCAGCATGAGCGCATCTTATTTTTCTTTTTAATTTGCGGTTTAAAATATAACACAGTTGGGATTGGGATATTTTTGTTTATTTTGTTTTGAATTTATTAAAATAATTTCAATAATTTGAATAAACGTTTTTTGAAATTTCAACAGTTGCCTGAATGTAAACAAAAACATCGAATGTCAACTTTGACAATTTAGAGCGCTGCGAGAAAAAATTGTAAATCAGCTGATTGCTTGGCCTTACCTTGTTTATTGTACCATGTCAACAACTTGCAAACTGAACGTAATTGTAGAAACTTTTTTGATTTCTCTGGAAAATAAAGTAAATGCGCATTACACATTTTACAAATAAAATCTTGTCAAAATCGCATATGTAAGTGATATTTTTGCCGATTTATGTTGATTTACGTGAACGAACTTAAGCTCATTTGTAAGGGGGGGTATTTATGCTTAGATAGAACTTACGATAGGGTTAGCTATCAAACGAACTATCTTACTTAGCTCAGTTTTTGTTAACTACGCCACCAAATTTCATTTTAAGCATGGTATTATAAAGAAGGAAGAGTTGTGCTAACAGTGACAATTACAATTGTTGAAGTTTATAAAGTAAAAATTCTATACCCAACATTCACAAAAATGTACTTTTGGCATTCCCTTTCAAATGACTTTGGCAATCAAGCGAACTATGACTTTGGTAATCAAGCGAATCATTTTTTGTTGTTGGGCCAGTGACTCTACTATGATTTTATGACATTCAAAAAGTAACCAAGTCTTTAGGCCTTATGATATCAAAATGTAATTTGAAAATTAGGCATCGATTGGTACAACTTTTTGAAAACTTCGTAATATTTCTGGCGCACATAATCATCCATATGCCCGAAATTGTTTTCAAACGGTAGTGCCATGTATCTTAAAGGCGTTTTAAGGCTAGGGCATAGTAGACCTTTATTTTACGCTGCGTATTTTATCAAAACCTTTTAAATAACGGTCAAAAACTTTTAGTCAAAAAATGATAGGGCTTTTCTACACACTACACTGCAATAACATGAACATTGTGTATTTTTTAATATAAGTATATAGGGTAATCCATCTAAAGGTATTTTTTCAGAATCTTTATTTGTTTATTGGCATTTATTTTTTGTATATAATTTCCTTTAAATGTTGCCCGCAACTACGCCTCAGGGTTTCAATCCTGAGGGTCCAATTTAAGATGACTCGTTCGAGCATTTCGATGTGGCTTTAATGACACACGTAATGTTGGCTACCAAAACCTGAATTGTAGCTGGTTAGGCAGCATAGACTTTGGACTTTACGTAACCCTAAAGAAAAATGTCTAAAGGTGTAATATCACTCGATCTAGGCGGCCAACTCACTTGAGCAGAACGTGAAATTAGCTTATTTTCGAAATGACCTCTCAATAGATCCATTGTTTCAGCAGCTGTATTGCAAGTGGCACCGTCCTGTTGAAACCAAGTGTCGTCAATATTACGGGCTTCAATTCCAGTTAGCATAAATAACGATATCATGGCGCGAAAGCGAGTACCATTCACGGTTACGTTCCGGCCATTATTATTTTTGAAAAAATATGCACCGATGATTTCGCAAGCTTATTAACCGCACCATACCGTGGTTTTCTCTGGGTATAATGGCACCTCTTGAACCTCTTCTTGTTGCTCTTCAGCCCAAAAGCGGCAATTTTGTTAATTGACTTTGCCGTTGAGCCAGAAATGGGTCCAATCACTGAAAAAAATTTTGGTCGAAAAAAGCGGATCTTCCCGTTTCTCACCTAATGCTCATTTCCATAATACAGTTGCCAACATTTCAAGGTAATTAATTATATGCCATAAAATGTCCTTTCAAATTACCATTAAAGATTCCACACTTGATTTGAATTTTTATATTTTTTGTTCTGAAAAAATACCTCTACTTGGATCACCCTATATATTTCAAATGTTTTTACACCACCGGAATTAAAAAGAACGCAGCCTGAAGAAAAAACGATTTAGAGTGCCTTTAAAAAAATAAAATTTTCAAAAAAAAATATTTTTTGTTCATTTTTAAAATTGTAATTTCTATCGGTCTTAAAAACACACTATATGTGACAGCGCATAGAAAAAGGGAACTAAGGGTAAAAAATCAATTTTCATTTTTTTTCTTTTTTTGATGTGGACAACATCTGAGCATCGAATGAGACCGATCCCATGCTCCAAAAGTGTTCCCTCCCAGATATATGCGCGTTTTATGAAAGTGAAGTCGACGATTCTATGCGCAAATAGAAAGGGACCTAATCTTTAAAATGGCTCTCCTGAACAAAACTTTTCATCAACTTTACACTTTTTTTTTGATGTGGACGACATCTGAGCATCGAATGTCTTTTTATTGAAAAAAATTTACCTCTCGACTCGTATTGTTGGCTGTTTTTTCAATATGTCAAAGTAGCTTCCAATTGCTTTTATCGCGTTTTCGGTAGCTTTCTAATGAAGGCCGTCACTTACCTTCATTCAAAATAATAAAAAAAATAATGATTCAAGTGGTCTCAAAATTTTTTTTTCGTGATTTAAAGTAAATCATCTATACATCTCTTCTGCGTACTCCCTCGTTCGCTTTTTTATTTTGCCCGCTGTATTTCTTAAACATCAAACGTCTTTTTTCTAAACATTTGTCTATCGGACAGAGTGGGGTCTACGTGTAGAGATGCATTGTTGCACTAACCTTTAAAAATTTACTTTACTTATGCGATAATCACTGCGAGAAGACCTTATATTAATGATTTCAAAACCTTTTTATAAAGCATTAGACGTTTAGATCCGACTTTAAACAGAAAGTATAAACTATACATACCATAGACAATATTTTTCCATATCGATGGCTTAATATAAAATGGGCGTAACTTGATTTCTCGTTACATTTTAGAAGAATGTAACAACTTGATAAAGCCGGAAAACACATAGACATAAAACAGAAACCTTTTTAAAATAAAAACGCCAAATTAAATATATCCTGAAAACTATAAGTATATTTTATTTTAATTTTAAAAATTTTATATTTCACTTTTAGAAAATTATAAAAAATATTTTCTGTAAGCGATCATTTTCAAAAGAATTAATTTACGCCTTTTCTATATTAATCCATTGACATGTAAAATGCGAAAAAAAGAAAATACTATGGAAACCAAAGTTTTAAAATCAATTTGGATTTTTTAGTTCGAATTTTTCAAATTCGCCTATTTAATTTAATATCAAGAGAGTTTGAGTTTTTTCTTAATTGTGGCCCTGTGCAATGTGACGTACTTTCATGCAATTGGGCAATTTTGTAATAAAAAAAGACCTGCACTGCATCACTGCTTGAATCACATTGAAGTATCAGCATTTAATTAACCAAGCGTATTTTAAAAAAACATTTTCTTTTGATAAGATAAAGTTAAGGTACGGCACTGTTGTAATAATTAAATTCGACTTTATTTGTACATTAATTTTTCTCTAAAAAAAGTTCTAAAATTTAGCACGAACATCCTAAATTTTAGGTAGCGCCCGATTATGCTTTTAAATTTTCATAGGCCTGATAACAGTAGATAAATCTTTATTGTAAAAATGTCCTCAAAATCACGCAAACGTAGATTTTATAATCAAAGGCTTTGCGTCTTCGCTTAAACATAATTTATCTAGCGATTTTTACTGGATTGCTTTAGCAGCATCTCCCAGTGCACACCATCGTGAGGCAGTTCACTATGCAATAGTGGCGACAACCATACCAAACGCCAACGTTTGCCCAAAATCATTTCCAAATTTCGCTGCCAGCCCAAATCATATTTTGCAGTCAGCCTCTCATGACTGGTGGAGCCCTTCAAAATGTTGGGCAAATGAAAGAGTAACAAAATGAGCGCATACAGCAGCGATATCAAATTCAATTCATAGATGAGTAGATACAAATTGTTCCATGATATGTCGAAGAAGAAGCCCACAAAGGGGCACATTAAGCTAAGTACAGTCCTAACATTGAGATAAACTTCCTTGTGCAGATACCAAAAGTACACGAAATTGTAGAGGCACGAATACGAACAGCCAATTATGACGTAAACAATGAAGAGTAGGAAAAAACGTTGATTGCGATGGCCCACACAATTGGACGTAAAGATGCAGTGGTGGTCACGCTTGAGCATGCATGTGTTGCAAACGTCGCAGTGCCATGATCGGATTGGTGCAACCACTTCGCACTGGGTACAGAAGCGCCAAAGTTTTCGCAGTTGAGGCTCGAGAGGAGGTGTTAGAATTGTGTCTGTAATGAAAAGGAATACGTTAGCCTTGCGTTATGCATTTCAACTTTATACTCGTATATAAAGGCAGGTAAACTTACTTCGTATACTGGTGTCCACCATCATACAAGCCAAAAAATTGCCGGCAATTTGGAAAACTACAAAAACTCCACCCACCCAGGTCAGCACAGACATCACACTCATTGGGTCATGGAACGCTGGCATTACAACACACAATTGAAATATAAAGGTGACGGGAATAAACATGACCACAAAAGACGCACTGCCCAGATCTGAGATGGAGCGTGGAAAGTCACGCAGGGAACGATATTTAAACATTGCAGCTGCTGTTGTTTTCTCTTTCTTCGTAGATGAATTGTTCTATTAAAATATATTTTCCATTGCTTTTCAATTATTTATTTTCATTTCAACACCGACCGGTCTGTTTTTTTGTTTATTTTCCGTATTATTTCTTCGTTTACTACCTATTACTTTTTCGTATACACACACTCATTTCCTTCCTGAAATTATAACTGTAACTGCGAATCGATTACTTTCCAAGTTGGAAATCGATAATGCGTTTTAATAAAACGATTTTTTGACGTCGATAAATTGTAGAAGATGAAATGCTTGCTCAACGAGTATTAAAAAACAAAATGAGTGTCAAGCAGTTCTTCTTGTGTTTAGAGTTTGTGAATTTATTGTTTATTGTGTTTTAATTTTGCTTTTTAGCGCTCTTGAGAACAAACGAAATTGGATAAATAAACCGAGAATTTGTGAGTTACTGAAGTGCTGTTTTTCTACGATCTTGCAAGAAGAAGATAAACTAGAGATGAAATGCTTCTTCTTTGCAATAATATAATGGTGTTTTTTTCACACTTGTGGTTTTCAAGAAGAAATAAAACGCATATAATTTAATGTTGTGGCTAAGAATTTAGCTTTATTATGAAGATAAGGGTTTGCCATTATGTTTTAAAATGATTTCGGGCAAGTGGCCATCGCGGCTGTCTTGAATAAATTCCAACCGAGAGGCACCATTTTTGACCACTGTTGCAGCATTTGAAGCCGTATGTCAGCGATAACGCGACGAATATTATCTTCCTAGGCGTCAATCGTGTCGGGCTTATCTGCCCCACAAAAATAGTCCAGCGGTGTAAAATTGCACGACCATGGAAGCTCACCAAAAGTTTCCTTCAATAAATTGATTGTTTCGTTGGCTGTATGGCATGTAGCGCCGTCTTGTTGAAACATCCTCCAATTTAGGCATAAAAAGTCATTAATCATGGCTCTATAGCGTTCCCCATAGACTAACATTATGGCCGGCTTCATTTTTGAAAAAATATGGACCAATAATTCCCTCTGCCCATGGAGCACACTAAACAATGACTTTTTGATGATGTAACGGCGTCACAACAATGGGTTGTGGATTTTCATTACTTCAAATGCAACAACTTTGGTTATTAACGTACCCATTCAACCAAAAGTGAGCTTCATCGCAAAACAAAATTTTCATGCAAAAATTAGAAGCGGAAATGGCAAACCGAACTAAGCATAAATCAAGTGACATCTGTCAAAAAGTGCAGCTAGATTGAAAAATATCCTCTATATATTTGGAGTCCTATGAACTGTTGTCCTTTTCATATTCGGAAATTTTATTGTTTTGGAGAACCCATTTGTCCATAGGTGAGGGGGACCCAGAGAGACCGTAGATTCGGGCTTTAATTAAGTCAAATCTTAAAGCTTAAAGGTCAATTCCTTCAATTCAGAAAAATAGTAAAAATATTATTATACTTAGTAGAGACATAAATACTGTTACGCACGTTTTATGCTGTAAAATAAAAATTACTGAATGTTTTTGGTCCAAATATTTTTTAATATATTTATCGATGTATATTGTATCCAAAAAGAACCTACCTATGCGAAATGCCCGCCTTTTGCCTTTACACACGCCTTAAGTCGCACTGGCCAATCTTCAATAGCTGCACGAACCTCGTCCATAGGAAAATTGGCCGCAGCTCGAAACAAAGCTGTCTTAAGAGATCCAATGTTGGCGTATCTTTTGTGACAAACCTTGTCCTCTAAAACCGTCCACAATTTGTAATCTAATGGGTTCAAATCTGGACTGCCTGAGGGAAATTCTTCAGAGGAAATGAACGCTGGCAAATTATTTTGAAGCCAGGCCTGCAACGTTGGGGGCCTTATGGGCCGGCGCAGAATCCTGCTAGAAAGTCCATGGCTGGAACAGGGAATTTTTAAGAGGCTTCACAGCAGCTTCCAAAACGGTTTCTTGGTAAACTTTGGCCGATGTTTTGACTCCTTGTTCACAGAAATGCAGGTCAGTAACCCCATCGTAAGAGACACCCCACCAAACCATGACTGAAGCTGGGAGATGACCCTTTTCCACCCTTGGGAACAGTTCAGATGCTTCCTTAGATGACCGCGCAAACACTCTATCATTTTGCTTGTAAAATTGTTCCTGAACGGTAAAAATGTGTTCATTGGTGAACAAAATTTTTCTGAGCAAGTTATCAGCGTACTTCACCAAAGACGTTTGCATTTTTCAATCCTATTTTTTTTTAAAAGCTGCAGTCCATAAATGTCCGTTACGTCGTTTGAAAGCCCCAAGTCTTTTTTAATGATTCGACTTATGGACATTTGCGTGATATTCATCTCACGGGGCATGATTTTCTGTTTTCAGAGCGGATTTCTGTGAATTCTTGATTTATCGGCTTTGATGACATGCGGTGATGACATCTCCAGTCTCCACAACCAGTTTTTTCATCGGTAGACGGACAAGCGGCTTATCCCAATTGGCCGGAGCGCTTTGAAAATATCGCTTTTTTCATTTCACACTTGAAAAGCTCTATTACAGCGATACGGTTATCATTATCTGACCACTCCATGATGAAAGTTGAAACAATTTTTAAATCCCGTTACAGACTAACGCTATTGAGGTTAGTTTTCAAAACCCATATGACATTAACGGGGTATGTTCAGTTCTACTATTGAAATGGGTGTGTTCAATGTTGTAACAGTATTTATGTCCCTACAAGTATTTAGATTCTTCATAAAATTCCACTGCTAGAGCACCCTAGGTACCTAAGACCCATTTGTCAATGACATAACATTAATCAAATTGTAATATCAATATGATATTTGGATCCATGACGAAATTTTAATTTTATTCAATACCCATATGTAAATAGTTCAAGGAGGCCGATGTGCCTATACATGTGTGCCGATCCGAGTTCCTTACATGTACACATTTGGATTAGTTAGTAAATTTCACTGTTTCTGGGTACCCATAGCCCCCGAAGATTAGAGGATAGGTTTTAGGCGCATAAGTTTGTCGACCACGTATCCAATTCATCAGAATCGTCAAATTAAAGTTATAACAGATTTTCCATAAATGTCCATTCTTTCTAAGTACCTAAATGTCTATGTTCGAAGGGACCATTTTTTCGGCGTACTTGTGATCATACCCCCATGGGTCAAGTCCCCAAAATTTGCATTTGGTAAAATTAATATGATAATCGGATTCGTAACGAATTTTTATAGTTTTTTAATACCCAACAGTCCATAGATCAATGAGACTGATTTATGGCTCCCTTGTGTCTAGGGATCTCACCCCCATGGATCAAGGCCTCAAGTTTCTTCGAATCGTAAAATTAATGTGATATTCTGCTTCGTAACAAAATTTTTGTTGTTTTTAAATACCCATTTGTCCATAGTTCAAGGAGGCCGATTTTTGGGCCTATATGGAACGAATTCCAAATTGGTTCAAATCCTTGAATTTGTGAGAAGATTTGTGTCGCCGAATATTATGCGACGGGTTTTGGGCCTCCAGGGCCCAAAATAAGGCTGATTAAAAAGTTAATTCATCAAAATTCATAGCAAAAATATCAAAAAATTATACATTTGCTCTGAGTTTGTTTAGTACCTCAAAGGGGAACTTGTTTTCTTAGGTCCATTTTCAATAACAACCCATCAACGACTATAAGACTATATATATAAGTTTCGAAGACTCTAGCTCTTTTCGTTTGGACTGAATCGTGCTTTTAACAGATAGAATTTAATAACGATCAATAATAAAGGGTGGTTAAATTTTAAGGGCCGATCATCCACTGTTGCCATTTCTTGCCACCATTCTGACCATTGACGACGTTTGGAATGGTCAAGAGGCTTTAGTTCTTGAGTCAATTGCACCTTGTAATCGTGGAAATGAAAGTCTTTATGCATTGTTCATCAACGACGAGCGTGAGAGGTGCAATTGTTGGGCACGACGACGAGTTGGATGGTTCATCAGCCACACTATCGTGAACAGCAGCAATATTTTCTGCAGTACGAGCATGCACTGGTGTTTTCACGTCTCCTACAGACCCGGTTTGCTCAAATTTTTGCACGATTTTTCCGATTGTACTCACATTTGGACGATTAAATTGACCAAAAACTCACGAAGTGCATTTTGATTTGAACGCTTATTTTCATAATAAGCCTGAATAACTTTAACGCGTGTATCTTTCCATGGTTCAAATTGAATTAGTCTGAAATTGAGAAATATCAAATGAAATGTAGAAAAAAAATTGACGTTTAGGTGTGGTTCACATTCAACATCGGCCCTTAAAATTTAACCACCCTTTATATATATATTTTAAATGATCGCTGAGAAGTATTTCGAGGTGTTACAAACGGCATGACAATCTAATTATTATTATATTATTATATAATGAATCTAAGGAGAAAGAAATATTTGTTGACCCTGTCAGTGAGTTTTAGATTTGATAGAAGTTTGCTACTTTAACTGCTACCGGCACCAATCACACCGTCTTACATGTTTTTTATGAAACTTCTTGTTAAGCGACTGTTACAGCATGACTACGTCACGACCAACGGTAATAAATCGTGTTGGTCAGTGAATTGTGTAATGGGATACAATAAATTCAATAAAATTTCTTTTTTTATTTCATATTTGAAAGAACAACATAAAAACTTCTTTAAATATGCCAAGAGTCTATTTATTTTCTTTTTTGTTTGGTTTACTTAATTTATCAGTCTTTTTACCACCCACACTCCAGTTGATACCATCCTCGGGTAACTCGCTCTTCAACAATGGTGACAGCCACACCAAATGCATTCGTTTGCCAAACACTGTTTCGAGATTTCGACGCCAGCTGACCTGACCGTATGGGAAATTCTTATTCTTTTCATAACAGACCCCACCACGGAGGAGTCCTGGTCCATGGTACCACAGAAGAACCACACTATAGACCACCGCCAATATATTCAGATTATAGAAGATCAGAAACATATTTTGCCACGGCGAACCACTGACCGTCATCAACAGGGGGCAGGTCATTTTCAGTACGGAAAACCAGTTGCGATAAACGCGAGCCTTGACCACCCACAAGAAGAGTGAGTTGTAGACGAAGGCATATGTGGCGCCTATGAAGAGGTAAACGACGAACATCATGAAGTAGCGATGATTGCGGTGTCCCACACAACAGCCTACGAAGAGACAGTGATGATCCCGCTTAAGGATGCAACATTTACACACCGAACAATGCCAACTGCGTGGAGGGGTAAGACGATCGCATTTTTTGCAATGCTGCCATCCTAATGAATCGGCATTCGTTGGAGGTTTTAGATTTGTAACTGAAAAGAAAGAGAAGAAAGTGAAGGAAATTTTATTAATTGTAAAATTTTATTAATTGTGCGGCTGACATCTGGCTGATTATTTTGTAAATGATGAAAGCTTTGTATAGGGTAGGCCATTTAAAATTTGAATCGACTGTAAAAAAAGTACTGATAATTTTTCAAGTTTTTGGCTAAATTAGAAAGGTTGAACTTTGTCATATAATAATGGAACACCATCCGATACGTTTTCGCGTCGCGCGATGTGCTTAATGTTGTTTGGCAGGAGATGAATAATTTTACCAAAAAATCGTGTTTTCTACTTAGTAGGGACATAAATACTGTTACACACGTTTTAAGCTGTAAAATAAAAAGTACTGAATGTTTTTGGACCAAATATTTTTTAGTATATTAATTGATGTATATTGTATCCAAAAAGAATCTTCTTATTCGAAATGTCCCCCTTTTGCTTTCACACACCCCTTAAATCGCACTGGCCAATCGTCAATAGCTGCACGAACCTCGTCCATTGGAAAATTGACCACAGCTCGAATCAAAGCAGTCGTAAGAGATCCAATGTTGGGGTAACTTTTGTGACAAACCTTGTCTTCTAAAACCGCCCAGAATTTGTAATCCAATGGGTTCAAATCTGGACTGAATGAGGGCTATTCTTCAGAGGAAATGAACGCTGGCAAATTGTTTCGAACCCAGGCCTGGGACGTTTCAGCCTTATGGGCCGGCGCAGCCATAGACTTTCCTCGTGGAAAGTCCATGGCTGTTTTTGGAACAGGGAATTGTTAAGAGGCTTCACAACAGCTTCCAAAACGGTTTCCTTGGTAAACTTTGGCCGATGTTTTGACTCCTTGTTCGAGGAAATTCAGGTCAGTTACCTAATCGTAAGAGACACCCCACCAAACCATGACTGAAGCTGGGAGATAACCCTTTTACACTCTTGGGATCAGTTCAGATGCTTCCTTAGATGACCGCGCATACACTCTATCATTTTGCTTGTTAAATTTTTCCTGAACGGTAAAAATTTTTTCATAGGTGAACAAAATTTTTCTGTGCAAGTTATCAGCGTGATTCACCAAAAGACGTTTGCATTTTTCAATCCTATTTTTTTAAAGCTGCAGTCCATAAATGTCCGGTACGTCGTTTGAAAGTCCTAAGTCTTTTTTAATGATTCGACTCATGGACTTTTGCGTGATATTCATCTCACGGGTCATGATTTTTGTTTTCTCAGCGAATTTCTGTGAATTCTTGAGTTAACGGCTTTGATGACATGTTCGAACAGAGCGTGGGCGGCCCGAGCGGTGACGGTCTTTTACATCTCTAGTCTCCTCAAACATGCGGCTTATCCCTAGTGGCCGGAGCGTTTTGAAAATATTGGTTTTTTTCATTTCACACTTGAAAAGCGCTATTACAGAGTTACGGTTCTCATTATCTGACCACTCCATGATGAAAGTTGAAACAATTTTAAAATCCCGTTACGGACTAACGCTATTGAGGCTAGCTTTCAAACCCATATGACATTAACGAGGTATGTTCAGTTCTACTGTTGAAATGGGTGTGTTCAATGTTGTAACAGTATTTATGTCCCTACTTAGTAGATGAAGCTCATTTTCATCTCGATGCCTCTGTCAATAAGCAAAATTGCTGCGTATGGGGTTTAGAGATCCCACACGTTACTATTGAGAAGCTAATGCATCCAAACGAGTCACTGTTTGGTGTAGATTTTGGGCTGGCGGAATCATTGTGCCATTTTGTTTAAAAATGAGCAAGGAGCCGCCTTTGCCGACAACGGTGAGCGTTTCCGCGTCGTGCTCAGCGAAGACCGGGCCACATGTCACACAGCCTAGGGAACCATCGATAATTTATGCCTGATTTAAAAATCATATAATCAGCCGAAATTGATATGTCAATGACCACCTCGGAGCTGTATTTTGGCCCTTTGGATTATTTTCTGTAGGGAGCCATTGAGGATAAATGTCACGCAAAGCATCCTGAGACAATTGAAGCGCTGAAACATGAAATCAAAGTTTCCATTGAAGAGATTCGACCCGAAACAATCGAAAATGTATTGAAACATTTTGTTGATCGGATCAGGTACTGCCGAGCCAGTTGTGGTAGTCATATAAATGATATTGTGTTCCATTTTTAAAAGACCTTTTCAATAAAAACAGAAATTTAAAAAAAAAATTATCAGAATTTTTTACAGTCGATTCAAATTTAAGATTTAAATGGCACACCCTTTATTTGCTATGAGTACGAATTGACCGTTGATAGCCCGTGTTGACCATGCGGGAAGTTTTTTGGGCCACCTGATTTAAGAAAGTCTAGCAACTCTCTCTTTTTGCGGTATTATTGACTGCGTTCAACTAACAATACCCATTTTAATCAGAGTCCGTCTACACAAAATTGTAATTTTAAATACTCAAAGTATTTAGTCCCCTTTAGGTTAACTTTTTCCATCCTGGGCCGATTTCGGACTCAGGAGTGACAGTCCTTGGACGAAGAATTGCTCTTTGGGTCAATCAGTATCCTAAGTTGCAGTTGCTGTAGTGACAACTGTGTGCCCGGGTGACAGCCCTTGGACGAAGAATTGCTTTTCGGGTCAACCCGGTCCATAGCTGAGTTAGCTTGGCTGGACAATTGAAGAGGTGCAGCACGCCATGTGATCCCTGATGGCAGGAGGGACAAACATCGGGAACAAATTAAGGCGGCTGCGAAGTCCAGATCTCAGCTGAGCCAGAACCATATGCGTTTGCCGAGTAAGCGTTTTCTCCTCTGGGGAAATATTCTGGTATGTTCCCCTAGCACTACATATATACATATATAAGAGGGCGGTTCGGAAAGTTCTTAGCCTGTCAATGAAAGAGAATAGTTAGTTTTTCAAAAATATTTTTATTTTTGGATACTGCTGCTGCGATTTCATCAGCGTGAACTTCGTTTAGATATGCCTGATAGTTTTGATGATCTAAAGGCTTTATCTTGTACCGCTGGACCTTTCTCTCTAGTTCATGAAGATCGTACCTGATCTGGTTGTTGGGAATACTGCTACGAAGACACAAGCAAATACCGCTCAGATAGCAAGAAATTGTGTCTGTACGCGGTAAGGTCCTTCGTCCAAACAAAAGAAGACATCCTGTTGATGTTCTCAGGGCGGTATTTTGGGAAGTCTGAATTTTCATCCACTGCGTCATATTCGCGTTCGCCGACCCCATCGACGATGCGTAGTTCGCTACAGAACGCTCTTTCGCTTTATAAGAGGTAAATAAACAGTGTATGACAATTCTTACTGAAGGTCTGACAGAAGGTTAATTGAGAATATGGGCCCAGCAGTGTGATGATTAGTGTGCACTTCTATCATACAGGTAAACCCGGTTTTAAATCGATCGTAGCAGATATCAAATTTACTCGGAAATTGCCTGTAAGAAAAATTAAATCATCTAAAGGCTACTTCAGCTTAGCGGGTTGTGATTTAAGCATTCGGACAATTTTATGATGACCGGTCAAAATCAACTAAATTGTTTAGCCTGCGGATTTTTTTTCCACTTCGTTATACCTGCATCTATACGAGTAGGAGATTAGTCTATACTACCAACTAAAATATTCTTTATATACCATGTAAAAGATCTCGTACGATATATCCGTAGTGTATAAAAAATCAAATCAGTAAAAGGCTACCTAGGCTTTGCTGACAGGTAAGATCATCTAAAAAATGCAACTTGTGTTTTCCCACTTCTTAGTACATTCTTCCTTACGAGTAAGAACTTGAACCATAAACCATGTTAACGATTATCTTTAAGTACATTAGTCTTTTGGAGCCGGCCTTTAGCAGTAGGTCCCGGTCAAATTGTTGCTTGTTGATGGAAATACGAATATGTGACAGCGCATAGAGAAATTTTTTTTTCTTTTTTTGATGTGGACAACATCTGAGTATCGAATGAGACCGATCCCATGCCCCAAAAGTGTTCCCTCCCAGAGATACGCGCGTTTTATGAAAGTGAAGTCGTTGAGTCTAAGTGCAAATAGAAAGGGACCTAATCTTTAAAATGGCTCTCCTGAACAAAACTGGTTTTTAACCTTGAGCGTCACATATAGGTTTTAAACCAGGTAAGGAACCTAATACTTAATGTCGGTGACTTAACGAGTAAGAGACTAATCCAAGTCTTGTAAATGTTTTTCCACATACAGAAAAAACTAGTTGGAACTTCGTTTGTAACTACAATGATTCAGTTGCAAAAGAGGAATTTCGGTTACAGTCACCAAATGTTTATAATCGTGATGAATATTCATTAATAAATAAATATGTGATAAATATGATCATCGTACTGTACTCACAACTTATTGGTCGGTTATCCCAATGACGGGAAAAAAGTCTTTATTTGCCACAACTGGTGGTTGTGGCTACCAATAGTTTTTGTTGTAACAAAATACAAAATGGTATTTAAAAAAATTAATTCGATTATAACTGACTTTAAACCAATCAATTAAACAAATTTTTCCAGTAAAAATCATCCATTTTTTTCTATTTTTTCTCGTTATGAAAAACAGTTTTTGCCTATGACTAAAATCTTAATTTTTTTGGTTAACTCAAAAATTATCTTCTGAAGGTTCGGATATTGGTATGTTGCACCATTACTACAGTTTTAATAACTAAAAATTACGGACCACCAACTAACATTCGGTTGAAATACTCGAGGTTCATGTAACCTTAATCATTCAGTTAGTAAAAATATTCGGTTGTGGCAACAAATCTGTTCACTGTGAGCATTGGAAATGTATTAGGCATTCAGAGCTAGACTTAAACAGTTGATCCCGGACTGCAGTTATACAAATTGCATCTTGCACAGTCTACTGATTTGAGGCAAGTTGTTGGTGAAAATATGTACGACGGTTGCTATATACATTTCTGGCCTAGACAACACTAAGTGTTGCCTGGCGATATCTGGCATTTCTATTGGAAAGTTGGACATTTTTTAGCATAAACGAAGGTCGTCCAAAAACGGCCGTTGTGTCAGAGAACATTAATACGGCACAATTTGACAATCGCTCAAAAAAAGGCTCGTGTTGATTGGTGCAAAGAAATTTTGAAAACATGCGATCGGTGTGCTTCAAAAGACGTTTAAAAGATCGTCACTGGTGACAAATCATGGCTCTATGCGCCCGAAACAAAACGGCAATCGACCGTGTGGGTCTTCGAAGACGAGCCAAATCCAACGAAAGTTGTTCGTGGAAGAAGCACTTCGAAGCAAATGGTCGCCTGTTTCTTCGGCAAAACTGGTCATGTGGCGACTGTTCCGCTTGGTCAAGGTAGGACGGTCAATTCTAAGTGGTACACCACAATTTGTTTCTCTAAAGCCTTTGAAGAAATTCGAAAAACGAACAAGAGAAGACGACTCATTGTGCAACATGACAATGGTGCACAAACAAACCAGTGCCTTTTTGACCGGCCAAAACGTTGAATTGATGCATCATCCGCCGTACAGCCCTGACTTGACACCCAATGACTTTTTTTAATTCTCGCACATCATGAAAAAAATGCGTGGTTAAGGATTTTCGTCGCCAGAAGATGCTGTTGAAGCATTCAAAAACCATGTTTTGGAGGTCTCAGTCGAAGTGGAAAAAGTGCTTCGACAATTAGTTTGAGCGCATGCAAAAGCGTTTAAATCATGCTGGAGAATACTTTGAAAAACAATAAAACCATTTTTGATGATAAATATTCGCATTTTCATTATTAGGCCAGAAATAAATATAGCAGCCCTCGTACGTTAACTACTATAAACTTCAAGGGAATTGAAAACTTCATAGATACAAGTATATTGATCGGGTCGATACTATCAAAATACAAAAAATTAGATTATTTGTTAATAATGTAGACCAGTGTATTTTATCTCATACTTACAATCCACGCTAGTGTCAACCATCAGACAGGCCATGAAGTTCCCCTTAATGTTGAAAATCAAAAACATGGCCAATGCAAAAGTGAACGTATGCCATACTCCGCCGGGCTCGTGCAATGCCGGCAACACCACAATCATTTCGAAAATAAAGACAACCGGCAAAAAGACTCCAATCAGTAGAAAGCACAGCCAATCGACTATGCGCCGAGGCAGTAAATTCTTGCGTATTCTCATCGTATTTCAAGTATTTTCAATATTTTTCTTTAATTTAAAATTGGGAAGAACTAAAATTTCCATTCACTAAATTTACGAAAAAACGATCCAATGTGACTTCATAACTCTTGAGAGAAAAATAACAGACTAATTAAATGTTTGCATGTACAGAGTGAAAAAACACAGTTGGGTAGCCGTTGGAGGGGGCAAGAGATTATATTGTGTTGTGTGTGTTTTATTGGGATATCTCTATAATGCCCTCTCTCGTTCTCTATGTTCTTAATGCTCCAATGCAATCACGTGAAACAACCCCGCAAACAAAATGAACCGAATTCGTAATGATTTATTTTGACTCTACATTAAAATTTGTGTATAAAGGGACGTGTGTGGGGAAATTCACTTTCTTGAAAACTGAAATTAAGATCTTTTGAATAATTAAAACCTAGCGCTATGAGGCTTATAGGATACGTGTAATTCCAAATAAAATCGGCAGAAAATTCGCAGTTTTGACCACTTCGATTTTGATAAAAATTGGTAAACATATTCTCCTCGTTGTTGTCTGTCATAGGACACCTCTGTAGGTGGTTTCTGTAAATAAATCGGCAAGTAACCGATTTATGTGACGTCACACCGACTAGATTGAAAGATACCGATTTCGTGATAACTGCTGTTTCTGAACGTTGAAATCGGTAAAAATTCGATCTGTAATGGAAAGAAACACAAATCGAAAAGAAACTGTAAGAATTGAAATAGATGACAAATATTTTGTATTAAAATACTGCTATTTTAATATAACTTATATATTTAAACGACATAACTATTACTTACCTTCTCACTCATTTTGTTAAAAATATTCAAACAAATAAAAAACGAGGAATTAAATAAGCTGGTAGTTGGTGATGTACATTGCAAGTAAACAAACATTTGCACTCGGTTATTTTGCATTACCATACCGATTTCGTTGAAACCGGTTCATTAATTGTCGTAAATTTCAACACACTGCCATCTCAAATGTTTATATTTTGCTGCCTATTTTCAAACACAATAAAACCGCGGTAGGTAACACAATTAAAACATATTTCTTTAATAAAATATTTATTTGTCTAAAATAACATCAATTAAATTGTATTTGGTGTAAAAAGTTATATTTGGTTACTTGCTTTCTCACAATTTCAACGACACTATAGCAATCGGCAGAGTTCTCACTTGGCTTAAAGTCAGTGAGAAAGTTAGCGATTTCAAGTTGAGTCCATTTGCTTAAAGAAACGCTTTTTTAAGCTATTCCAATTGAAGTAGAATCGGAACAATGTCACATTACCGATTTGGAACGAGTGAATGGAATAATAATCGTTCGAAATAACCCTCTTAACCAATATATATCTTTGATTCTTACATGTTTAAAAAAAGAATTAATTTTTCCTAGTTTTTTTCTAGAAAATTTACCGTCATTTGCTCTTCTAGATATCAAATTTCAGAGTGGGTAAATTTAGCGAAATCGGCCAAGGGGCAAAAAAGTTTCCCTTAATGGGCAAAAGGTACATCGGTAAAAAATACACTTTTTAACAAATCCTATTTTTTTTGAAAGGACATTGGTTAAATGGGTCCTGTTAGTTGGAACGCACAAAATTAATTTTGAAGTTTTGCTAAAGATAAGCCAAAAAAAGGATCATTTTGTATATATAAGGTTTAGCAACTTAATGACTCTTTTAGATGTTTAAACACCTGTTACAAAAATGAAAAAAATAATTATATTCTTTATCTCGAAGTGTTTACCATTCAAACGCATCTTCGCGCGTCTTAATATTTTACAATGTCCAAAGTTATGACAAGAGTATTGAAAACTGTGGAGTCATAAAAAAACTTAAGCATCGCGTTGCGCAGAGTTCGAATACCATGTGTTGCCAACTCACTCTTGTATTTAACTGGAAAATAAAAGTCTCTTGTCTCTTTTGAATAAAACATGAAAAATGCTGTAAATCGTAAATTTCATGACACTACCTTGTTTATTGTGCCATAAAAAACATTTAGGATGTGAACATAGTTAGAAATTCCAATGTTGACATTATTATACCGAAATGCTTTGGCTGCCAAAGCCGATGCGTTTTGCCCTGTCGCTCTACTTAAAATGTAAAATAAATAATGTAATATTTTTCAAATATGTGTCAAAATAGAATTCTGTGTGCCACGGGATCATTAAGAATTTGATTTGGCAAAAAATACCCAATGTGCCACGATTAACCACACTCAGTGTGAACTGTACAGAATAGTCAAACACGAGACAAAGTGTGAAAATTTGGTTGGATGGCTAATTGTTCAATCATCTACAAAAAACGTTACTTGTTTGAGGCGCTTGGTTTGCTGGGTTTAGTCAATACCATTGATCACGATGTTTGGATGTTATCTAATCGGCGCAACGTTTTAAAAAACTCAACTCGCTCACGAAAGGGGAACAATGAAACACTAACAAATCATTGGCTATAACACAAACACTCTCTTTGGCCAGAGTAGAAAAGGTATGCTTTCATAACAATTATGAAGTATTAAGAAAATGGCCGGCCAAATATTAAAAAAATACAATAGAAATGGTGGACGACTAAGTCTGTTTGAGGGAGTGTCAGTAGTTCTGCCAACTCCAGATGTACCTGTGGACCGCCTTAGTGGGATGGCAGTGCCCACGAAAATCATGCCAGTAAACCCAGATTTAAATTTAGATGTAAAAACATCTAAACAATTTTCAACGGCGAGTAAGAGATAAGCCATATAAAAACTTATCTTTGTTATGTATCGGGTGATTGATCTCCCGATACATAGAGATATTTTTTTTTTCAAAATAAAAAAATACAAAAAATTCAAACCAATAGTGGAATCTTTATTGTTCATTCGAAAGGACATTTTATGTCATTTATTTTTTTAATATAATTTCCTTCAAACGTTGGTCGCAACTACGCCTCAGGGTGCCCGTTCCGAGGGTCCAATTTTGGATCACTCGTTCAAGCATTTCGGCCGGTATGGCGTTAATGACACGCATAATGTTGGCTTCCAAAACCTACATAATAGCTGGTTTGTCAGCATAGACTTTGGACTTTACTTAGCCCCACAAGAATAAAGTCTTCTTAGTAGGGACATAAATACTGTTACACACGTTTTATGCTGTAAAATAAAAAGTACTTAATGTTCTTGGACCAAAATTTTTTTAATATATTTTTTGATGTATATTGAATCCAAAAAGAATCTACTTATTCGAAATGTCCGCCTTTTGCCTATACACACGTCTAAAGTCGCACTGGTCAATCGTCAATAGCTGCACGAACCTTCTCCATTGAAAAATTGGCCACAGCTCGAACCAAAGCAGTCTTAAGAGATCCAATGTTTGGGTATCTTTTGTGACAAACCTTGTCCTCTAAAACCGTCCACAATTTGTAATCAAATGGGTTCAAATCTGGACTGCCTGAGGGCCATTCTTCAGAGTAAATGAACGCTGGCAAATTGTTTCAAAGCCAGGCCTGCGACGTTTTAGCCTTATGGGCCGGCGCAGAATCCTGCTGGAAAGTCCATGGCTGGTTTTGGAACAGGAAATTGTTAAGAGGCTTCACAACAGCTTCCAAAACGGTTTCTTTGTAAACTTTGGCCGATGTTTTGACTCGTTGTTCGCAGAAATGCAGGTCAGGGACCCCATCGTAAGAGACACCCCACCAAACCATGACTGAAGCTGGGTGATGACCCTTTTCCGCCCTTGGGATCAGTTCAGATGCTTCCTTAGATGACCGCGCATACACTCTATCATTTTGCTTGTCAAATTTTTCCTGAACGGTAAAAATGTGTTCATCGGTGAACAAAATTTTTCTGTGCAAGTTATCAGCGTGCTTCACCAAAAGACGTTTGCATTTTTCAATCCTATTTTTTTAAAGCTGCAGTCAATAAGCATCCGGTACGTCGTTTGAAAGCCCCAAGTACCAAGTCTCTTTTAATGATTCGACTCATAGACTTTTGGGTGATATTCATCTCACGGGCCATGATTTTCTGTTTTCGGAGCGGATTTCTATGAATTCTTGATTTTTACGGCTTTTATGACATGTGGTGTTCGGATATGCGGCTAATCCCTAGTGGCCGGAGCGTTTTGAAAATATCGCTTTTTTCATTTCACACTTGAAAAGCGCTATTAAGCGATACTGTTCTCATTATCTGACCACTCAATGATGAAAGTTGAAACAATTTTAAAATCCCGTTACAGACTAACGCTATTAAGGTTAGCTTTCAAAACCCATATGACATTAACGGGGTATGTTCAGTTCTACTATTAAAATGAGTGTGTTCAATGTTGTAACAGTATTTATGTCCCTACTATGTATAGGTGTGATACCGCACGATCTAGGTGGCCAACTCTCCGGTCCAATACGTGATATTAGCTGCTCTTCGAAATGACCGCTCAATATATCCATTGTTTGAACCGCTGTATGGCAAGTGGCACCGTCCTGTTGGAAGCAAATGTCGTCAAGATTACGGGCTATAATTTCAGGAAGCAAAAAGTCTTATAGAATGGCGCGATTGTGAGAACCATTCACGGTTACGTTTTTGAAAAAATATGGACCGATGTCATAAACCGCACCAAACCGTGGTTTTCTATGGGTTTGCTCTTCAGCCCAAATGCAGACACTTTGTTTTTTGACGCTGCCGTTGAACCAGAAATGGGCCTCATAATTAAAAGGTCTAAGCGCACGAAAAACGTTTTTTACCGAACACTCATTTCCATAATACAGGTGCACAATTTGGAGAAGTTTTTGGGGTGTAAGTCTTTCCATGACGAAATGGCAAAAAAAACAGAAAAAAAACAAAGTTTACCACAACTCAAGCGTAATCTATGAATAAAACCCTATTAAATTTTTTTTCTTGATGTGCGGGAATAAAAAGAAGTCATTGGGTGCCAAGTCGAACTGTACGGCGGATGACCCACCAATCTCACCGATGTGTGAGAGATCGCATTGTCATGGTGCACAATCTTCTCTTGTTCGTTTTTAGAATTTCTCCGAAGACTTCAGGCAAACAAAGTGTGGTGTACCACTCATGGTTGTGATCGGCTGGTATTGAAAATGAACCAAATTGGTCGAAGGGGAAACAATTTCCCGTTTGAGGTACTAAAAAAAGTCCTGACACAAATACTGTTTTTCGAGTTTTCCACTATACTCGTAAAACTTTGATAATTAAATTTAAAAGTAGCTTTGTTTGGAAATTTTAGCCGTAAACGCATTTAACGCCTCAAAAATGGGCGTAGCCATTGGGTTAAGGGGGCCAATAAATGTGCCCCCATACTCGGAGACATATGGGTATCCAGAAACTGTGAAATATGTTCACAAATAGGTACCTATAATTTAGATGTGGGTCAGTTTAAAACTCGGATCGGCTCAAAAAGGCCTTTGGAGCACAAAAAACAGACCCCATTGACTATATACTAAAGGGTTTAAAAAAAAATAAAAATTTCGTCACGAATACGAATATAACGTTACTTCTTATTTTAGGCCTTGACCCATGGATCTATGGTCTATAGGGTGCCGAAAAAAGGTCCTTTCGAACATGGACATATGGGTACTCAGAAACAGTGGAATTTTCAGAAGAATCTGTATATGACATTAATTTTACGAATTGGCTGAATTGGAGTCGTTTATAAATGGGCGTGGTCCATGGGTCCTGGGGACTAAATATCGACCCCTAATGGTCAAAGCATGTAGGTATCTAAAAAACACTAACATTTTCTAGCGAATACTTATATCTACCTATATTTGAGTTTTGTGCCAATTCGGAACTCGGACCGGCCCATATGGGCCTTAGGGGCTCGAAAATCGGCTACCTTAAACTACTCGTATGGACATATGGATATTGAAGAACAATAACATTTTGTCACGGTTCCTAATAACGGGTGATCCATCTTGAGGTATTTTTTTCAATAGCCTTTTTTCACAGATTTCGCGTGAGTTGTGTTCAACTTTATTTTTTCTTTTCAGTATTGTTTGCCATTTCATCATTATAAGACTTACACCGAAACAACGTCTCAAAATTTTGCAACTGTATAATGGAAATGAGCGTTCGGTAAGAAACTGTTTTTGACCACAATTTTGATCAGTGATGAGGCACATTTCTGGCTTAACGACAACATCGATAAACATAATTGCCGCATTTTGGTTGCATCAGAGGTTTAAGAGGTGCCATTATACCCAGAGAAAACCACGGTCTGGTGCGGTTTATGAGCTGATGGAATAATCGGTGCATATTTTTTCAAAAATGATGATGGTCGGAACGTAACCGTGATGGAGCTCGCTGTCGCGCCTTGATATCGGACTTTTTGCTTCCTGAAATAGAGGCCCGTAATCTTGAAGACATTTGGATTTAACAGCACAGCTTCACTTGCCATACAGCTGCTCAAGCAATGGATCTATTAAGAGGTCATTATGAAGAGCAGCTAAGTTCACGTTTTGGACCGGTGAGTTGACCGCCTACCTATATATCGTGTAATATCACAGCTATAGACTTTTTTCTTTGGAGCTACGCAAAGTCTAAATTCTATGCTGACGAACCATCTACGATTCAGGGGTTGGAAGCCAACATTACGCCTGTCATTAAAGCTATACCGGTTGAAATGCTCGAACAAGTCATCCAAAACTGGACCCCCAGAATGGGGTCATCCATAATATATTTAAAATCCAAATTATATGTTTAGCTCGTTTGTTTTATTTCGGTCTGTTGCTTTTACACATTGAACAGGGATTAAACCGGCTCAAGACCCCTTGCTTCTATATTTAAATAGAAGACAAGTTTTTAACAAAATGGCAAAGTGACATTGATTTTCGTGGCTGCACACTACTTTTATCATGATTTCGGGTCCGTGACAACCCTCTTCAGAAAGCCTTGCTGCAATTGTTGAAAGTAAAACCGAACTCTATAAGGCCAGGCTCTCCCCAAACGAATGAGAACTACTGTTGTAAACCTTACTTTTCAAGTAAGGAATGCTCTTTTGAAATGTTCGCAGAGAAACTTAAACATTTCCTTACGTTTGGCCAATATTTAATTCCAACCGTCCCATAGGGGCGGGGCCTCCTTCAACTTTGGACGTATGGTTATTGATATCCAACCAAATCTATCGTCACGATTACTAAAATAGCATTTATTGCATATTTTATTTTATTTGAGGCCTTGGCCCATGGGTCAAAGGTCTCTAAAGTTCCAAAAATAAGGTGCTTTCGAATATCGACATACGGTCACTCAGAAACAATGGAACTATCTCATTTATCTCAATATGCATTATGTTTTAAGATGAGTATAAATTTAAGGACCTAATCCACGAGCTCCCTATGACCCTATTGACCCTCTTCAACCATAGACATATGAGTTCACAAAAACCATATAATTTCTACACGAGTCTGAATAGCACAATAGTTTGTCGGGACAAAAATCATTTCGTTCGAACAACTTTAACTCGTAAATTTTAATGTTTAAATCCAGCGTTTTAAAAATAACTTGTCAACTTTAAACAAAAGCACACTTACATACGAGTGAAATGTTTTATAATTAATAATAATTAAGACATTTAAGAAATGTGATTATTTTTTTTCAAGCTTTTTGGTTTCTGGGTTTTCAGTCACAGTCGGCTAATTGAAACAGGACACGATTCACGAATGACAAGTCCGGCAAAACAACAACTGCTTTAAACATGCGCAACAGGCCAAAATTAAACTCGGGTCGACGTGTTTCCCAACACGACGAAGACTCTTCAAACAAACGTCAGCAAAATTCGCGCACGCGCTTCGTCGGGTACGGATGATGCCGCCGTTTAAAAAATAATACTAAAAATGACAATTGATTAGATTAATTAGTAGACGCGTGAGACGTCTGCGATTGTGGCGAAAAAAAACCAAAATCGCCTAATTAAAATGTGAAAATATTGAATGTGTACTTATACTTTGAAACGAAATATGACTTCATGGTGCTGCTGGCCATAAAATTATTTAGAATAATTTGAAGCTTTGCAACATCTGGAGCAGATATCCACTTTTGTAGGCTAAGGCAAATTTTCACTTGAGCTGGAGAAGCTATACAACTCAAATGTTTATTAGATCAAAGGCTAGTCTCATATAAAGCTTTTCTAAACTAGAGTGTGACAGGGCTGGCCGAATGGATATAATCTGTTTTAAAAATCCAATTGATGATTTTAGTTTGTTGGAACAGCGTAGGTTTTTTGACTAGTCATCAATCTTTTTAGGCTTATCGGCGTAAACTGTTGATTTCACACGCCTTTACAAAAACTCATCCAACGATGTATTTATAGGACTACTATTCCCATCCAGTATAACTTCGTAGTCGTTAGCACTAATCCAGTAGAGAAACGCAGGCGAACTGAGTTATATCATCGCGATCTGCGGTGCTTTTCATAGACGACTCAGACGTAGTAAACCTTGTCGTCCACTGTATCTATGCGTTTTCCAAAGAGTAACTTCGAGCCGATCAGCCCTAATGATAATAGCGGACTTATTATCCTTCACCAGAACTATACAATTGATTTTACTTATTGTAGGATAAATTCGGTAGCTAAATTTAGTTCCTATTGTGTAGCCGTCCACAGCCGAACTAAAAACTTATCAGCAAAGCGACTCCTTTTATACTTAACTGTGATCAGCGGCGAAATAATTAAGGCCCAAGAAGTTGTAAAGTTGTTTTGTTTGTAATCATGCTCTCTTTGCGTGGCTCTACATGTACGTTAAAATCTACTTTCAGCAGATCTTTAGGTTTCACATAAATATCATCATTCACATTACCCACATACATACTTATAAACACACGTTCATCGGACCATATTGTAGCAGATGATTTCTTTTGGCATTAGGCCTATACGTACAGGGTGGGCCAAAAGTTACGATTGGGGTAAAAACTTTAATAACTTTTTCGTTTATTAATTTTTTTTTATTTTTTTTCTCGGATTACACAATACTATACAAAATGAATTTTTTTTTTACACTAAGTATGAAAAATAATCTTACTTAAATGTTTCAGCTTCGCAATGATGAGCTCGTTTTAGAGCATTTTCCTTAACATCTTTCAAAATTTGTGGCTGTAGCGTTCGAGTTTCTGCAACAATGTTGGCCTTAAGTTGAAGGATTGTCTCGGGCTTGTTCACATATACTCGCTCCTTCAAATAACCCCAAAGAAAATTTTAGGGTGCTGACAAATCTGGCGATTGCGCTGGCCAAATAATTTCCGAATTTCTGGAAATTATTTGCTCTCCAAAAATTTGACTTAAAAGTGCCATTGTGTCTCGGGCAGTGTGGGCAGTGGCTTCGTCCTGCTGAAACCACATCTCAGGTCTGTTTTCAAGAGCAAACATTTTCTATAATAAACCGATACCGCTCTCTATTTACGGTTACAGCACTTTTATCTTCATTCTCGAAGAAGTAGGGCCCAATGATATTTGCAGATATGATACCACACCATACTGTACACCTAATAGGGTGCAATTGGCGTTGATGAATGGCTCTTGGATTTTCAGAATCCCAGAACCTGCAGTAATGCTTATTAACAAAGCCATTCAAATGAGCTTCAACACTCATGCGTTTGCGTTTAAATAGTTGATCGCTGGTGTAAATAATAAAGTTGTATTATTCTGGTTGTTTGTTCAGTTGTGAATCTCTCCATTATTTATTCTCCAAGTGATATTTATATAGGGTAATCCATCTAGAGGTATTTTTTCAGAACAAAAAAAATATAAAAATTCAAATCAATTGCGGAATCTCTATTGGTAATTTGAAAGGACATTGTATGGCATTTATTTTTTGAATATAATTTCCTTCAAAATTGGCCGCAACTACGCCTCAGGGTGTCTATTCTGAGGGTCCAATTTTGGATGACTCGTTCCAGCATTTCGACCGGTATGGCTTTAATGACACGCGTAATGTTGGCTTCTAAGACCTAAATTGTAGCTGGTTTGTCAGCATAGACTTTGAACTTTACGTAACCCCGAAGAAAAATGTCTAAAGGTGTGCTATCACTCGACAACTCACCTGTCCAAAACGTGAAATTAGCTGCTTTTCGAAATGACCTTTCAATAGATCCATTGTTTAAGCAGCTGTATGGCAAGAGGCACCGTCCTGTTGAAACCAAGTGTCGTCAAGATTGCGGGCTTCAATTTCAGGTAGCATAAGGATCGATATCATGGCGAGCACCAATCACGGTTACGTTCCGTATGAAAAACTATGCACCGATGATTCCACCAGATTATAAACCGCACCAAACCGTGGTTTTCTTTGGATTTAATGGCACCTCTTGAACCTCTTCTTGTTGCTCTTCAGCCCAAATGCGGCAATTTTGTTTATTGACTTTGCCATTGTGCCAGAAATTGTTCTCATCACTGAACAAAATTTTGGTCGAAAACAGCGGATCTTCCCGTTTCTCACCGAACGCTCATTTCCATAATACAGTTGTCCATATTTGAAGGTAATTGACTCGTTCGAGCATTTCGACCGGTATGGCTTTAATGACACGCGTAATGTTGGCTTCCAAAACCTGAATCGTAGCTGGTTTGTCAGCATAGACTTTGGACTTTACGTAACCCCAAAGAAAAATGTCTAAAGGTGTGATATCACTTAATCTAGGCGGCCAACTCACCTGTCCAAAACGTGAAATTAGCTGACATTTGAAGGTAATTATTTTCAAAAAATAAATGCCGTTAAGTGTTCTTTCAAATTACCAATAAAGATTTCACACTTGATTGGAATTTTTATATTTTTTTGTTCTGAAAAAATACCTGTAGATGGATCACCCTATATATATGTATTCCCTTTGTTCCGGTGTGCAAAAGCTCTATTTCTAGAACATAGGGCCGATGAATAATAAATACTTACCCCTTGAAAGTACCTAGTGTGATATTTTATTTACCAACATCCTTCCGAATTCTCCCATAGAGCGCTTAATTTCAATGTTTGCCAATTTTTTTTGAATTCAATAAACACCTTTTTACGCATATTGAATAAATAAACTTAAGTCTGCATTGTTCAGCTTCAGAACAATCTTTACTTTGAATGAAGACTAGGGAGACATCGCTGCGCTACTTTCGTAGGACCGCAGCCAGACGCAACGAAAGACTTAAGACCCAAACGCAGCGATTAGCACAATTTCGTTTTCATTCGCTGCTACCTCCAACAGAAAAAAAATGCAAAAATTTTCCTAGAGAAAATCAGGCGTTAATACTCGTACCAATTGAAGTGATAATGAATAGACGAAATTCATATGCTGCTGGAAATTTAACAAACATCTGGAATCAAAAACAGATTGGCCTGTTGATGTACACTTCCTCATCCACCCAGGTGCGAGCACTATCCACTGCAACAATACAAAATACAACGTGTGAATTGAGCAACAATAGCCGCCGAACAAAAAAAAGAAGAATCTTATAAATATTCATTTATATCAGCTTATTAAATAAATAAATACGTATTAATTATATCGATAAATAAACAATTTAGTGTGGAATATTTTAAAAGTGGAAAAATTTGCTGCTGCTGCGTTATGAGTTTCCGTGCTCCAATTTTATTTTTGTTGCGAAAAGTAAATTTCAATAACGTAAAGGAAAAAACATCCGTACGTAAGAGACTTGCCTTTCGTTTCCTTTAATTAAAATGTAATAATTTAATTTTTGTTTTAATTCTATTATTGAGGAAAAATCTCTGACGTACAGTTAAAAAGCGTTTTTAATATTTCTAATTGCAGTAATTAAAGATTGTTATTCCATTTGGTACAAAAAAAGATACTCTGAGCCAGTATAAAATGTAAAGGACAAGGTCAAAAACAGTTTAAACCAAGCACAGATCTTCTTTTAGCGAATGAGAGATTTTCAGGATGCAAGGTGCAGTTTTGCTAAGGTGGCCATTGATACGAATTTAGGATGTTTGGAGAGTAACTTCAACCGTATGTGTTGGGGGAAATATTTCGCTCCTCGGCAGTTATGCTAATGCGGTATTCCGTCGAGCTATATTCAAAGACTAACCAATGTCACAAGTCTGCTTGGAAAAGAAATAGAAACCTTTACACTCTTGATGACACTATAATTTACAAAACAAGTGAGGAGTTTTTAATCGGTTGATCCAATTTTCACATTCACTCTGGCGAACATTGTTTCAACTTAGTCTAGTATCGTTTCAAAAATACCGAGAACATGGACAACAGTCAGAGTGGTCTATTTTCCCAAGAAAACTTCCTTCAACGTGGCCGAAGTCTATGTTTGCATTATCTTTTTTACTTGAAAATATAGAACGACTCTTTAGCACAGACAACTTTAGTAAGCCACAACACTCCTTCATGTAGTATCGTTAAATGGAAATAGAGTAAAAAACTCACTTTTAAAAAGTTCACCTTTGCTTCTTTTCTTGATGTGATGAAATCTTTAATAAAATAAAAAAAACCCTTAATCCTCTTGGCTCTTGCTCTGGAACATAGCGAAGTAGATAAGGTTGAATATCAATGATGCAAATGGAGATATAGCTCACGGCTTCGCTCAGAAGTTCTGCAAATATAACATTAATGCTAGAAAAAAAAAGTATGGTTGGGATGACAATATTCAAAAACGGTCATACTATATGGTTGTTGCACAACTACTTATATAATATGATCCCCAAAATCACACTTTGGGCCACACAACGATGACATTGTATAGAGTGCATGACCAAAGTGGTCAATCTGTCGCTGGCCACTCCCTTAGTTCCCGATACATGGAAAATGGGCAGAGTGGTTCCGCTACTGAAACCAGACAAAAGACGCAAGTAAAGGAAAATCGCACAGGCCGATCTCCTTGTTTTTTCCAGTAGCAAAGGCGCTTGAAGCACTGCTTCTCCCCAGTCCGATCGAACACTTTCCTTGTACTGATCATCAGTATGGGTTCCGCAAGCAGCATAGCACAACAAGTGCTTTACACGCCATCACCACACCTATAAGCCGCAGCCTTAACCAGAGCAAGCCAAAAGACAGGACGGTCCTTGTGGTTCTTGACCTAAAAAAGCCTTCGAGACGGTCAATCATGCCACTCTGTTCGAGGATTGCAGAAACATCCCTTCCGCCCAGTTTGAAACGTTGGGTCGTAAACTTCATTTGTGGGTGCCAATCGTATGTACAATTGAAAGACAGGAAGTCTAAGCCCCGTAGAGTGATATCCCCGGCTCTGTTTAACCTCTACCTCTCTAAAATTCCTGCACCACCAGACGGCGTTGAAATTGGTCGTACACTGATGATTGCACAATTTTGGCGTCGGGACCTAAAGTGGATGACATCTGCGAGAAAATAAACAATTACCTCACGACTTACCAAGTTTTTCACTGTAAGGAATATAAAAATATCCGCCTCCAAATCATTAGCCACACTGTTTACTGCATGGACCGCAGAGGTGTGGTGGTGACTCAATGTAAAATGCGATGACGTCAACATCCCGACTACCAACTACCCTTCGATCCTCTGCACATGCTACAGCTATCTGCTACCAACCGATCTGCAACCATAAGACATATCGGGTGATCAATCTAAAGGTATTTTTTCAAAATAAAAAAAAAATCAAATAAAATGTGGAATATTTGTGGTTCTTTTGAAAGGTCATTTTATGCCATTTACTTTTTGAATATAATTTCCTTTAAATGCTGGCCGCAACTACGCTTCAGGGTGTCCATTCTGGCGGTCCAATTTTGGATGACTTGTTCGAGCATTTCGACCGGTATGGATTAAATGACACGCGTAATGTTGGCTTCCAAACCCTGGTTGCATAGCCTATAGCTGTGATATTACACGATCTAGGCGGCCAACTTACCGGTCCAAAACGTGAAATTGGATGCTCTTCGTAATGACCTCTTAATAGATCCATTGCTTGAGCAGCTTTAAGGCAAGTGGAGCCATCCTCTAAATCCAAATGTCGTCAAGTTTACGGGCCTCCATTTCAGGAAGCAAAAAGTCCAATATCAAGGCATCATTTTTGGAGAAATATGGACCGATTATTCCACCAGCCCATAAACCGCACCAGACCGTGGTTATCTCTGGGTATAATGGCACCTCTTACACCTCTTTTGGTTGCACTTCAGCCAAAATGCTGCAATTATGTTTATTGATGTTGTCGTTGAGCCAGAAATGTGCCTCAGCACTGAACAAAATTGTGGTCGACAGTTTCTCACCTTTTGAGACGTTGTTTAGGTGTAAGTCTTTCCATGATGAAGTGTCAAACAATACTGAAAAGAAAAAAAAAATAAAGTTGAACATAACTCGAGCGAAATCTGTGAAAAATACCTCAAGATGGATCACCCTATATATCTGGCTATTTAAAAGCCTCTAGCTCTTTTCGTTTGGACTGAATCGTGCTTTCAATAGACAGACTGGCATTGCTGTATCGTCTTAGAATTTTACAACGATAAATAATACTTTATTATACGGTCCCGGAAAAGTATTTCGCGATGGTTCAAACGGAATGACAAACATATATAAACTTAATCCTGGAGGGTATAACAAGGAAGTACTTTTCTCACATCAGTAAAATGTGTACGATATAATTTGTATACTCACTGAGTGGATCCTCCTGTTTAACGCCGGCTTCGCACGGATAATTCACTTTATAGAGAAACTGTTATCCGAATATACGAGGTGAAACCCCATTAGATGTTCGGGTGTAATCGGTTGTGTTCAAAACTATTATTCATGTAATCACAGGTGAAAATCCTAGTTAGAACATTCAGGCAGAAAATAATATGTTAAAACTGATAAAAAACCTCAGGTCGAGTGTGGCCTACTATATAATGCCCAACACTTTTGGATGTTCAGAAAAACTGTAAAACGTTTTTGAACCCTCTTGTATGGGCCCTAAATTTCCCCAAGTTTTAAAACCTATGCCACATTTGAATTGAGAAAATTACGGGCGGTTCGGAAACTTCTTAGCCTAGCACAAAAAGCGCGGTATAAACAGAAAAAAGTTAAGTGTTTTGGAAACTTCCATCTCTGCTATGAACACATGTTAAATTTTGTTTCGATCTGGCAACTCCTTCATATAGAAACAGGTGTTCACAAAAGACGCATCCGCGATTTTTTTACAATGGACAAAATTAGAAATGCGTGGTGTCATTAAATATTTACATAAAAAAGGTTTATCGGGACAAGAAATTCATAATGATATGGTGAATGTGTTAGGTGAAAGAGCTCCTTCATATGCAACAGTAAAAAATTGGGTTGCTGAATTTAAACGTGGTCCTACAAGCATTGAAGATGAACCACGTAGTGGACTTCCAAAAACAGCAACAACAACAGAAATTGTAGCCAAAGTGCATGATATGGTATTAAATGATCGACGAATAAAAGTGCGTGAAATAGCTAATATCATGGGCATCTCAAATGATCGAGTCCATCTGCAAGATCTGCAAGATGGGTGCCGGACTTGTTAACAGTCGACCAAAAACGCATAAGAATGAACATTTCTCAAGCTTGTTTGGATCGTTTTCAGCGAAATAAAATGGATTTTAAGCGTCGTTTTATAACTGTTGATGAGACATGGATCCACCACTATAATCCAGAGACGAAAGAACAATCCAAACAATGGACTGAAGCTGGAGGAAGTGCCCCAAAGAAGGCAAAAACAATTCAATCGGCTGGTAAGGTTGTGGCAACGGTTTTTTGGGACTTCAAAGGTATTTTATTGATTGACTATCTGCAAAAGGGTAAAACAATAAATTCAGAGTACTATTGCAATCTTTTAGATCAATTAAATGTACGAATTCGAGAAAAACGTCCTGGCTTACAACACAAAAAAATAATTTTTCATCAAGACAACGCACCAGCGCACAGGAGTGTTTTACCAATGGCTAAAATCAACGAATTAAAGTACGAGTTGCTTGACCACCCACCTTATTCTCCTGATTTAGCTCCCAGTGACTTTTACCTGTTCCCAAATCTAAAAAAATCCTTGCTGACAAGCGTTTTACCTCAAATGAAGATGCTATTACAGTTGTAAACCACTATTTTGAAGACCTTGAGGAAAACTATTTTAATCAAGGGATAGAATTGCTAGATAGGCGTTGGACTAAGTGTATTGAAGTTTCAGGAGATTATATTGAAAAATAAAAATATTTTTGAAAAACTAACTATTCTCTTTCATTGATAGGCTAAGAACTTTCCGAACCGCCCTCGTACATTGTTTTGGGTAAAATCGGTTGAAAATATATGTGGGAGTTATATCTTAATTTGAGGCGATTTCATCTATTTTCAGGAGCGTCCTTGCTTGGAAGAAATTGTTTCAGAGAGTCGCTTGAGTATTAACTCTTCGACAATAATACTTCGCATATGAAAAAATCCAGCAATATTTCGTACTTATATATACGAGTAAATATCATTAAACGAGTAAAGACCCAGTCGACAGCACCGATAATGGTATTGAGAAGCTGCCAAGGGCGAAATGTGCATCTACCAGACGTTGATGTGGTTGCTTTAACTTCGATGGCCTACTTTTCAACCACGCCTAAACGTCAAGTTTTTTTCTGCATTTCATTTGATATTTTTCAATTTCAGACTAACTTAATTTAAACCATGGAACGATACACAAGCGACCAACGCGTTAAAGTTATTCAGGCTTATTATGAAGTGGATGATCAATTTTCGAAGAAAATCATCTTCAGTGATGAGGCAGATTTTCACCTCAGTGGTTTCGTCAATAAGCAGAATTGCCACATTTGGGCGAATGATTATCCAAGAGTGATTGCCGAAAAAACAAAGCACCCACAGAGAGTGGCTGTTTGGTGTTTTTTCCAAAATGAGGCCGGCCAGGTAATTAATGGTGTTTGCTATCATGAGATGATAACGAACTTTTGATGACTCGAATTGGAAGATATGGATGTGGACGATATGTGGTTTCAACAGGACGGTGCCACTTGTCACCCAGCTAAAGAAAAAATTGCTCAATGACCGCGTTATCTCACGTCGTGTCGATGTTAATTGGCCGGCAAGATCATGTGATTTGGCACCGATGGACTTCTTTCTTTGAGGTTATTTAAATGAAAAGGTGTACGTCGATAAGCCAGCAACAATTCAGGAGCTAAAGAATGAGATAATTCGGCACATTACCGGCAGGGAACCTCAATTATTCCTTAGCATCATCGAAAATTTGGACCATCGGATGGAGGTGTGCCACCGAGGTCGCGGCGACCATTTGGCCGATATTTTATTCTATGAGTAATTGAATCATACCAATATTATTAAAATAAAAAGAAATTATTATCCGTCCGTCTGATTATCGCTGTCAACGTCAATCAGACGGACGACATTGTTTTGTTAATTGACAACCCCTGAAGATGATTGACGAAGTCAATCGAAATATTAGGATAAATAAAACTTAAACAACACAGTACAACGAGTTTAAACAAATGACCTCAAGCCGAATAATAATTTTATAAAATAGCAACACTAAAACTAATCACTTACAACAATAAAAAGAAATGATAATAATTTCCTAAATAATTTGTGTTTTGTTCAAAATCAACATCGGCCCTTAAAATTTAACCACTCATAAAATTTAACCACCCTTAAAATTTATCCACCATTTAAATAACTAATTTTATCTATTATTATCTATTTGGGTTATTTGACCAAATACCATGATTTCCTTCAATTTCAATAACGTCCTTTCTGGGCCTAAGCTAAGTTTTATCAAGATTTGAAGTTTATTTTGTGACTCACAAACACTTTTTTTTTAATTTTTGCAAAACGTACAATAAAAAAATGTTATATGGTTTTGTATAAAAAGCCTCAGACAATAGTTTCTGCGTCTAGATCGAAAGCACTTAACTTGCTTCACAAACGAGCCTCTATTCGCGGAGTGAGCAGGGAAATCTGGGAAATTCTATTATGTTTTATTATCTTTGACACCTAAACATAAAAAAATCTTTTTCACCAAGCTCAATATGAAGCTTCATGCGCTTATTTTTCGTATTATATATCACTGTGCAACGTTTCCCTTTTCTATTCGAAACAAAAAGTTTATCTCCTCTTATCATGGCCTCCGACTTGAAAAACTAATTCAAGCTTACCTGGCTTCCTGGTGACTACCTTCTGTTAGAGATTCATGCCAACTAAAAGAGCCATGTCAACAAATTGTATCCAAAGCCTACTATGGTGCACTGTAGATCATTACTTAGGCTGGCTCCACAACCTCTAATGCCAATAGCATTCTACCTCTAGTTTCTAGCACCAACAAAACATAGATTACAACTCTTTCTCATATTTCAAACGTGCTGTGTTACGCTCTAAAACACACGTAGCTATCCTATAACTGGGCAATTTGCTAGCCTATGATGACACCTTTTGTTCACACGTTCAACCATCTTTTTCGACGTGTGCCAACCGTTTGAAAATGTTTACAAAACATTATCTGCGTCATCTCTATCAGAGCTCGCTTCTGTTGAATAACTTCGATACATTTTTACGTTGTTGTACCAAAATTCGACCTCGACTTATGAAACACGAGAGCGCATGCACATATTTGCTAACTGCTGTGGAATTAGAAGCGTTTTTTTTTTTGGAAATATTTACAAAACAAATACTAACGTTTGTTTTGATTAGAAATTAGAAATGTAAACAGGAAATATGTTTTCTATTTGCCAGTTCAACTGTTTTTTTTTGTGTGTTTGTTAAAAAAAAGGTGTAAATTGTTAATAGTTTGTTAAACTCTGTGGATAAGAATAATTAGAGAAAATATTCAAAATGCTACGCCTTGGAAAATATTCCAAACGACGAAGTTTAACGAGTGCACATGCTGAAACGTGATGTTTGGCAAGTGCTAAAAACTAAAAATTTTCAAACTAAAAATGAATGTTATTCTAATCTGATGACGTGAACTCTTTACAATAATCATGTGGTGGAAATTCACGTGGACAGCTCTACACTCGATGTAATAGTCGACTACGAAAAGTTCGTTGCTTAAATCTTTTGTTATATTTTTATAGGCGACAACACTTTAAAGATTAGGGTGGGTACATGGATGATATACATAAGCAAAGCCTACAAATATTTGAGCTGGACGCACCTTTGAGTATACTGATATACTTAAAATCAGTTGATAAATTTGATTTAACGATTTATGTACGTTTTTTACTTATCCAAAGCTTTAATTCAAACTAGTGCTAGTTATTATTTTCCCAACTCAATGAAATTTGGCGTATATGAACGTTATTTATCAGAATCGGCCGCTAGTATTTTTAAAGGAATTCAATTCGAATTAGGATAAGTTTTACAAAGTTAAAGGGTAGTTCAACCCTAACGCACGATGTTAATTGTGAGTCACACCTTAACGTCAAGTTGTTGACCAACTTTTTTTGGCATTGCTTTGTTTCAGTGTTTGACAAATTTAATAATGGCGAGGAATACTATTACGAGGGCTGCTATATATATATATATATATATATTTCTGGCCTAATAATGAAAATTCGAATATTTATCATCAAAAATGGTTTTATTTTTTACAAAGTAGTCTCCAGCATGATTTATACACTTTTGCATGCGCTCAAACCAATTGTCAAAGCACTTTTTCCACTCCGATTGAGACACCTCCAAAACATGGTTTTTGAACGCTTCAACGGCATCTTCTGGCGACAAAAATCGTTGACCACGCAGTTTTTTCTTGATGTGTGGGAATAAAAAGAAGTCATTGAGTGCCAAGTCAGGGCTGTACGGCGGATGACCCATCGATTCGACGTTTTGGTCGGTCAAAAAGGCGCTGGTTTGAGCCGATGTGTGAGAGTTCGCATTGTCATGGTGCACAATGATTCGTCTTATCTTGTTCGTTTTTCGAATTTCTCCGAAGACTTCAAGCTAACAAATTGTGGTATAAAACTCAGAATTGACCGTCCTACGTTGCTCAAACGGAACAGTCGCCACATGACCAGTTTTGCCGAAGATACTGGTGACCATTTACTTCGAAGTGCTTCTTCTTAGAACAACTTTCGTTGGATTTGGCTAGTCTTCGAAGACCCACACGGTCGATTGCTATTTTGTTTCGGGCTCATACTCATAGATCCATGATTCGTCACCTGTGACGATCTTATAAACGTCTTTTGAAGCACCGCGATCGTATTTTTTCAAAATTTCTTTTCACCAATCGAGACGAGCCTTCTTTGGAGCGATTGTAAAATTGTGCGGGATCCAACGAGAACAAACATTTTTTTACGGCCAGGTGTTCATGCAATATCAAATGTATGCTGGTGGGAAAATGCCCAAGGATGCCTTTATCTCACGGTAATCACATGACGATCTTGCATTATCAGTTCACGCACGGCATCAATGTTCTCTGGCACAACGGCCGTTTTTGGACGACCTTCACGACCTTCGTCTTTGAGCGAGCGTCGGCCACGATTGAATTCATTAAAAATGTTTTTACAGTGCTATAGGATGGTGCTTCATCGCCAAATAAAGATTTAAGTTCATCGATGCACTCTTGTCGTGATAATCCACGTCGAAAGTTGTGAAAAATTATCGCACGAAAATGTTCACGAGTTAATTCCATTTCTTTTGACAAATTGATTTTTTCAAGTCACTGTAAACAACACAAATGATTGTCGTACGTCAAAACGGTCTGAGTACGTTTATGCTAAAAAATGTCAAACTTTCCAAGGGAAATGTCAGATGGCGCAAGGTGACACTTAGTGTTGCCTGGACCAGAAATATATATTGGCGGAGCGTTAAGTTTTTTGAAGCGTTTTACAAAAATGGGACCAAATGCATTTCGTGCACTTCCTGATTGTTTGTGTTAGCATAATTGACCAAATATGTCCACAGTCGGGAGAATTGTCTATAGTGTCTGGGTCTGTAGGAAATGTGATAACACCTTTGCTTTTTCGCCCAGATTATTCAGAGAAAAGCATTGATGTTGTTAGCAATAGTTTGGCAGAAGAGCCGTCAACCTCGAATTAAACGAACATCACTGATGAGAATTTTGAATGAAGTTTCGAATTTACGCGCTTACAAGGTTCAAATGACTCAAGAGCTGCAGCCTACTGACTAGCGTTATCAATACGCCGAATGGTTGTTTGAACAGACATAAGTTAATGGTGACTCTACAAAGAAAAGCATTTTCGGTGACAAGGCAAACCTTCATCTCAGTGGATTCGTAAATTAGCAGAATTGCCGCTTTTGGGCAATTAAGAATCCTTGAGTGGTTGTTAAAAAAACAATGCCTATACAAAAAATGACTGTTTGGTTTATGGTCTGGCAGCGTTATCGGGCCGTACTTCTTCAAAATGAGATCAGCCATGCAGTTACCGTGAATGGTGTTCGCTGTCGCGAGATGATCACGGTCTTCTTGTGGCCAGAAATCATAGACCTGGAGGATATGCGGTTCCAACAGGATGGTGCCACTTGCCACACAGCTCTTTTGCGCGAGAACGGAGATTAATTAAAAAATATTTTTTTTTTTGAAAATTATATATTATTTGATTAAAAAAATATAAAATTCTGCTTCACATGTGAATATTTCAAAATCATATCTTGCTTAGTTTTCGCTCTGCATTGTCTTTTCATCAAGAAAGTTTTGTTTTTTTCACGAACATTTGTGAAAATTTAATATTGGCATATTTGAACGCCATATATTTTTTTTCGTAAAAAATAGTACTTTTATTATGGAACTTTTAACATTAGGTATTTTAGCGTGAATCTAAAAAAACGTTTTTACAAATTTTTTGTAAAAAATTTTTAAAAAATGGTCAGATTGGTTATTAGGAATTGCATATTACATACTCGTACATTAACCGCAGTAACAACTTGCTACGGAGGTAGTTATTAGTTATTTTTTGTCATGGTGTGAAATTTTAAATGTAAAAGACATTAGGTACAATAAAAATACTTCAAACGTGCGTTGTAAGATTTTTTAGAAGCAAAACAAGGCTAAATAAAGACCAACCAACGCCTTGTTTCGGTAATAATGGCAACACAGCCAGAACATTTTAAAAAAAACGCTAAAACATCAGCCGATATTACGAAAGCTGATTTAGATCTCAAACAATTATGCACACAGAAATAATGATTGTATCCTCTGGTCATGACATCAATCTTAAAAAATTCAGAGATTTTTCTTAAAACACAGCTCGACTTTTTACTAAGAAATATCGTTGGTTTAATATGCCTCCTACGTTGTATAAGTTTTTGGTACATTGCCCACAAATTATTATCACATGTTCTATTGTCGATCAATCGCAGGAAGCACAGATGTTCAAAATCTACTGATTTTAAAAATTAAAGAAATCATTTTTTTGCATCTGTCCTATAAAGATATACTTAATAGATTCAGACCCATGGATACCACAAATACGATATTTCGAATAATTTCCGAATTCCGTTTAAAAACACCTACCTAGAGAAACGGTAACAAAATTTCTCAATTTACCATAATCTACACACGTTGTGTTCTTATATAATTGAAGCGCATTACTTAAATCTCTACTCTAATGTCTAAAATTAAATTTGTAAATTTAATTTTGTGTCCCGCATTTAGTTTCAACGAAGGAAAAGTTTCCTTTCATGTATCTCAGAATATGTAAGATAAAATTGATTACTTTCGTAATTTGACACCGTTCTTCTTTCTTTGGTGATATTTAAAAGAAATATTGTATGTCAATAAACCAAGAACAATTCAAAAGCTCATTTATGTCTCATAGTCATTGAAAATATGGCAATTTGACCGATGTTTTCTTTCACATATAGTTGTCATATATCCTGATATTAGTAATATTACTAATTCTAGTTCTCTGAAAACTTTTTGTTTTATTTACAACATCGTGCGTTTTAGTTGGATCACCCTTTATAACTCCCTGGGGTGAATGGATTTAGTGAATGGATTACTTGGTCGCAGAGTGCACGTATTTTATGGATGTCTTTTAAATGGAGGCGGGCACAGGAATAGGTGTCTACACCGAGAAGATAGTTATTAAGAGATTTTTAGCCTACCGGTTGACAGCAGCGTCTTTCAAGCGAAAGTTCTAGAGATTTTTATAGCTGTGAAGGCTATATCATGTTGTTCCGTGCTAAAAGGTGAAAGAAATACCTATAATTTCGACAGCCATGTAGCCATTACATCCATCAGGTGGTGTACGAGATAGTAGACGGGTGCAGGTAGGATTAAAGATCACATACTACGAACTATACTGTTTAGCAATGCTGGATGACTTGCTGCTGAACTAGCTAGACTTTGACTAAGCAATCAATGTAGAGGAGACAGACATGTCGGTTAAGCTACCTTTTTACCACATAATGAAAAAATCTGGTTATTCAATACTTTTTGTGTATTTTTATTCCCATTACTTGCATCTCTAGCTCAGTAGCAAGACCATGGCGGTACGCATCTCTTAAAGCTAGAACGATCTCTTTTACAATTATGATACCCAATATTTTATAGCTACAAGATTGAAAGCAGTCTCCTTCGGATTAAAATCCACCAAAACTATGTTGAGACTACACTAAGCGACTTTACTCTTTATGGCCAGCAAACAACAACTTAACAAAGTGGTAACCCCAAGCTTTATAATTTAAACTTCAGGCCTGCTACTGGCCATAGCCGTCAGCGTTTTTTCTCCCACAGTGTTTTTTATCTGCCTGTTTTATTTCCACTAACGTATTTAAAATTAATTAATTTATAATTAGTTTGATGTTAATTTACGACTTTATTTTAGAATAAAATAAAACAAAGAACAATAATTTTATTGGAGCACATTAAAATATTCCACAACCAAAACAAACTAGAATAAAATGGAAATATACTTAAAATTGTCATAACCCAGTAAACATTTTCATTGCTTAATTGCAATGGTAGTAATAAATAAATAATAAATGTTTGCTTGTGATGTTGTTGGAAGTACAAGTAAGTATTTTATGTACGATGTGTAGGAGGTAGATTGTTCATTTCAACCGGACCAAATCGCCATAAAACACTGACATATTGACCGATATGGTCGAATTTTACAAGGTTGAACTATAATTTCCCAGAACTTATTAGAAATACTAAATTCGAGCAACGGGTTGCAACTACAGCTGTTAAACTATCGTCAGTCACACCATTCGATATTTTTGATAGTTTTCGTCAAGACTTAAGGACAAATATTAATGATTGTATTAATAAACAGAATCCATATTTAATTTTGTTAGTATTGACGAATAGGGGTATTAAATTAAAACAATTCTACTACAAATCCAAGTATGGAATTTTTGAAAAAATGTTTTGACCCTTAAAATTACCCAAAAAAACGATCCATATACTCGTAGCCGAAATAAGCGATCCATATTAAATTTGTATTCAAGTAAAATCAATTTCACTCATAGACACAAAGTTGCCCAATAAACTAGTGACTATGAACAAAGCAAGTGACCACCTTAAAAGTTGGATCTCTAATTAAAGCACGGATTGTAACTAATCCAAACATTTAGATAGTAATGGTAAAGGTTATAGATTTGTCAGGAAGTGTGACTCGTTCTTCGTGATAAAAACATACGACTATAGAGACTATAAATAAGATAATAGTCATTTCTGCTGCTTTTATAGTGCATGCACAGTACCGAGCAAAGACGATAAATTGTACAAAATGGGCCATGTGCTTCTTCTTTGCAACAATGTAGAAAAAACAGCACTCAGTAACGCACAAATTGTTCACACCAACCGCATATCTACACGTGAAATTGTCCTAACGGTAACTAAAATTAAATATACCACCCTCCACCAAAAAGTTGGTGGTATATTCAATTTGTCATTCCGATATTTTGATCAGAGATAGTATACTGTATATATATTATTGATAATTTTAATATTATAAGACGACCAAGCCATCCCCGCTTATGTGTCTGTAGAAAGCACAATACCGGTCAAATGAATCAACCTAGGATCCTGAAATTTTACATGATGATGGCTTCTGGTTAACAGCTGTTAGAAATAAATGGGTGAAATCGCGCACAGGGGGCAAAACTTTCCCTTTAAGGGAATGCAGGTACCTCGGTAAAAAGTACCCTTTTTGAGTATTTGCTTAACAAATCATAATTTTCGTTCAATCGTTAAATGGGTGACCAAAAATACGTACCGCATGGTCGAAACGGGCGATCAATATCCAATATATACAAATGGGTTCTTAAATTTAAGCAAATTATGCTACGATTATATATTAATGAAACCTTATAGTAATTTTGAAGTTTGGACTGGGATAAAGGACGGACACAAAGGGCGAACGGGCACAAAAATCGGACCTTTTTTAGCGCTTTAGTAGCGTACGGTGGAGAGTATATACTTAGTAGGGACATATATACTGTTACAACACTGAACACACCCATTTCAATAGTAGAACTGAACATACTCCGTTAATGTCATATGGGTTTTGAAAGTTAACCTCAATAGCGTTAGTCTGTCGGGATTTTAAAATTGTTTCACTTTCATCATGGAGTGGTCAGATAATGAGAACCGTTCGCTGTAATAGCACTTTTCAAGTGTGAAATGAAGAAAAAAGCGATATTTTTAAAACGCTCCGGCCACTAGGGATGAGCCGCATGTTCGTCTACCGATGCATAAAACTGTTTGAGGAGACTGGAGATGTAAAAGACCGCCACCCGTCGGGCCGCCCACGCTCTGTTCGAACACCGCATGTCATCAAAGCTGTTGAATCAAGAATTCACAGAAATCCGTTCTGAAAACAGAAAATCATGGCCCGTAAAATGAATATCACGCAAAAGTCCATGAGTCGAATCATTAAAAAAGACTTGAGACTTGGGGCTTTCAAACGACGTACCGGACATTTATTGACTGCAGCTTAAACAAAAAGGATTGAAAATTGCAAACGTCTTTTGGTGAAGCACGCTGATAACTTGCACAAAAAAATTTTGTTCACCGATGAAAAAATTATTACCGTTCAGGAAAAATTGAACAAGCAAAATGATAGAGTGTATGCGCGGTCATCTAAGGAAGCATCTGAACTGCTCCCAACGGGTGGAAAAGGGTCATTGTCCAGCTTCAGTCATGGTTTGGTGGGATGTCTCTTACGATGGGATCACTGACCTGCATTTCTGCGAACAAGGAGTCAAAACATCGGCCAAAGTTTACCAAGAAACCGTTTTGGAAGCTGTTGTGAAGCCTCTTAACAATTCCCTGTTCCAAAACTAGCCGTGGACTCTCCAGCAGGATTCTGCACGGGCCCATAAGGCTAAAACGTCGCAGGCCTGGCTTCGAAACAATTTGCCAGCGTTCATTTCCTTTGAAGAGTGGCCCTCAGGCAGTCCAGATTTGAACCCATTGGATTACAAATTATGGACGGTTTTAGAGGAAATGGTTTGTCACAAAAGATACCCCAACATTGGATCTCTTAAGACTGCTTTGGTTCGAGCTGTGGCCGATTTTCCAATAGACGAGGTTCGTGTAGCTATTGACGATTGGCCAGTGCGACTTAAGGCGTGTGTAAAGGCAAAAGGCGGACATTTCGAATAAGTAGATTCTTTTTGGATTCAATATTCTACTTAAATATATTAAAAAATATTTGGTCCAAAAACATTCAGTACTTTTTTTTACAGCATAAAACGCGTGTAACAGTATTTATGTCCCTACTAAGTACATATGGGTTCTTAAATTAAAGCAAATTATGCTACGAATATATATTATTGAAACCTTATAGTAATTTTGAAGTTTGGACTGGGATAAGACGGACACAAAGGGCGAAGGGCACAAACATCGGACCTTTTTTTTAGCTCTTTAGTAGTGTAGGGACGGTAAAAAGTATATACAGTCAAACCTGGATAAGTGGATCTTCAAGGGACCGAACTTTTCGTTCCATTTATAAGGGTGTTCCACTTATTGTAGTTTCCACTTATAGAGGTTTTTTTTTCTTAACGTTCCACTTAAATGGGTTTTAACTTTTCTAATTTTTTGGAAAAAATAAGTAATTTAAACGGAAAGTGTTCTATAAAAACAAAACAGAAACTTTATTTATAAAAAAAATCATGTTGAAATGGAACAAGTTAAATAGAAATGCCATGAAAAATTCATATACATAAATTGAACGACAAACATGCATATTTAAAATTTACGTATAATTTGATTGGGATGGACAAAAAATACTAAAAGTAGCTGGTTATCTTTGATTGTAACTGGTTATCTTGGCATTCCACCTTTAACAGCATTAAGAATTTTAATTTTTGCATTCACAACAAGATTTACAACTTTTCTCTTCGACATCGTGTGGCTGTTCACTACAAAAACTACAGAAGAACTGAAAACTCGAGCCACCGTGTTTACGAAAACAAAAAAGCTAACGGTAGTTTAACGATTTTTTTTGAGTTTGTATTTTTTGTATTTGATACATTAGCAGACTTTCCGTAACAAAAACCTTGTTTTGATTTTTAGTTTCGAGTAGAGCAAAAGTAAAAACAAAACAAAAAAGTTCCACTTACAGAGGTAAAAAAGTCAAGAATTTCACTTACAGAGGTTAATGTTTTTCATTTTTGAGTGAAATTAACAAAATTGTTCCACTTGCAACGGTAAAAAACAGCAGAATTCCATTTACAGAGGTAAATTTAGAAAAAAACGATCCATTTATGTGGGTTTTCTATTCCACTTAAACAGTTTTTTTGTATCCCAGGGGGTGGGACCAGAAAAAATGTTTCACTTATGGAGTTATTCCACTTAACTGCGTTCCACTTATCCAAGTTTAACGTATACGGTTAGACTTGGCCGAACTTAACGACGTTTTTACTTGTTTTTATTCTGTTATATCGATTGTCGAATTCTTTTGGCCAATAGTATTATTAATGGGGGTGTGGCACCGCCTACTTCAACACGATGTTTTTTTTTTTCTTCCCAAAAAAACGTTCTAAGTACTAAATATCATCGTCATATCTCTAATATTTCATGCGATATGGTCTTTTTAATTCGGAATTTTATAGGTGGCGGCACGCCTCCTTGTCAAATCACAGCAAAATATACCTTGCAATTAGTTTTTGAAGAAACTAAACATAATGCAAAAATGTCGTAACGATCGAAGTTGATAGTACTTATAATTGAGTTGAGTTTTATTGAGTTTTCCAACTTCCCTCGCAGTTATATGAAATGCTCCCATCAAGTACCATCTGTTAAAAAACTACTGTCAAATTTTAAGAGAAAGTCATTTTGCTTGTGTTGAGCAGATGTTCAAAATAGACAACCTCGTGGATTTGGGTAAAAATGCAGAAAAGGCAACCTCGTGGATTTGGTTAAAAATGCAGAAAAGTGAATTTCGAGTGCTCATTAAACATTATTTTGATAACTACAATGGGGACTCTGCACCATCTGCACCATAAAAAGTGGTTTACAAACTTTCGTTGTGGTCGCACCAGTACAAATGACGCTGAACATTCTGGATGGCCAATACTCCCGAACATGTCGAAAAAATCCACGATATGGCGTTGGCCGATCTAAGAGTAAAAATGCTTGAGATTGTTGATGCCATACGCATTTCGTATGGCAGTGTGGTTTCGATTTTACATGATCAGTTGGGTTTAAGAAAGCTGTCTGCAAGATGGCTGCCGCGTTTCCCTCAATTGACCATAAACGTAATCGTGTGTCAACTTCAAAAGATTGGAGTAGAATGAGTTTTTGCACCGTTTTGGAACTGTGGATGAAACATGAATCCATTGCAACACTCCGGACACCAAGCAGCAGTCTAAACAATGGGTTTCTCCGGGCGAACCGGCTCCGAAGAAGGCCAAGGTGACTTTGTCGGCCAATAAGATGATGGCAACAGGTTTTTGGGATATACGCGGTATAATCCACATCGATTACATTTAAAAGGGAAAAACAATAAAAGGCGAATATTTTGCCAACTTATTGGACCGATTTAACGAGGATTTGAAGAAAACGACTCCATATGGCCAAGAAAAAAGTTATTTTTTATCAAGATAATGCACGGATGCACACGTATGCAGCATCAATGCGAAATTGCATAAATTGGGTTACGAGTTGGTACCTCATCCGCCATATTTTGCGGATTTAGCCCCTAGCGACGATTTTCTATTTCCAAACCTAAAGATATGGCTCGGTGGAAAGAGATTCAACTCCAACGATGAAATTATTGAACTAACAAATGCCTATTTTATGGACCTTATAAATCCTTTTTTTGAAAAGGATACACAAATTGGAGAAACGTTGTAATGAGTTAATAGGAGATTATGTTGATTGAATATTATTGAATATTTTTTTTGAAAGAAAAATTATGTTTTATTTGAATAGTCACGGAATCATTGATTTGCCAAAAATACCACAATTTCTTTTCTTCCTAGAGGATGATGGAGTCCATGCATTGGTATTTTATTTTTTTTACTCCTTACCCATCTGTTCAATTTTGAATTCTATCTGCTGGAACTGGAAACAGTAACAATAGAAACTTGGAATAAATCGGAAAGTGTGAAAGCTCGAGTAAAATGTGTGCCTGGTTACTTACGGACATAAAAGTACTAAGACTATATTGATATCCTACTTACAAAGTAGGGATATAACGAAATATTTCTTAGCGAAAGCGAATGTTAAAATAAATTTGTTGCGAATGCGAATATTTTATTAGACATCTTTGCAAAATTGAATTATATTTTGCTTTATAAACACAATTTCTTAGCCAAAGTAAATAATATTAAAAAATAGTGTATTCAAATGCTGTAATTAAAAGTAAATTTCTAAGTTCCTTGTTTTGACTAAATATTTATTTGCCAACTTGAAAGGTTTCGCTGACTGGTCAAACTTTTTGGTTGATATTTTTTTTGTCGAATGATTTATTGTCTTTCTTCTGTGTATATTTGGAATAGTTTCTGCTAAACTGTTAATAGATTTGCCATAAATAAACAAAGATTTCCAACGGAATCTGATGTCGGAATTCTTTTTTTTTGCAACGTTTTTTTAGTTGTGGGCTGTGCGTGTCGCTTATTATGTTTTTTTTTTGTACGAGAATATTTCATGTAAAACTGTTTCGATGACAGAGACGATCTGAATATTAATTCATAATGAAAATATCACACTGTGGTGTGAAAATATGTTTTGTTTTAAACAAAAACTTTGACTTTTGTCCGCCGATTTTTGTGGATCAATGAAATCTTATAAAAGCTCAGCACACTTGCAAATTAAATAACATAACACAAAGTCATTTCAAATAATAAAGTAAACAAAGGATTGAGCAAAGCGGTAAAAATTCGAAATCAACGTGCGCAGAAAAAGTCTTACAACAAAATTTCTAAAGAACATATTAAAGAACATTATATTCCTGAAAAATTACGCCAAAAATTACAAATCTTCAAATTTATTACAAATCTTCAAAGGAGAAGATAAAAGTTCTTATTAACCCAAAAAAAAAAATATCGGAGGAAAAGATCACCTTATTATAATGGATTTTACGGTAAGTTGCGGAATATTTCAATATTGAGCTTCAACAAACGAAGACGATTGCTGTAAAACATGAGGTTGTTTGTTATGTGAACTGGACATATGTGACGCTCAAAATAGAAAGGGACCTAAGGTTAAAAACCAATTTTGTTCAGGAGAGCCATTTTAAAGATTAGGTCCCTTTCTACTTGCGCTTAGAATCGTCGACTTCACTTTCATAAAACGCGCATATCTCTGGGAGGGAACACTTTTGGGGCATGAGATCGGTCTCATTCGATGCTCAGATGTTGTCCACATCAAAAAAAAGTGAAAAGTTGATAAAAAGTTTTGTTCAGGAGAGCCATTTTAAAGATTAGGTCCCTTTCTATTTTATAGATGTCTGATTATGCTCAGTTAATCAATCGACAAATCTGGAGAGTATATCGCATATATATAAACCAACAGGTGTAACTCGAGATTCACTATATATTACTCTGTTAGAATATCTTTTAGTTCCAGATTCATAGTATTTTCCAAAATTTCCATTTCACCAATTACTACAGGAGACACGCTAAACCATATCGGAAAGCCATACAGGAGTGAAGGTCTTATGCTTGTCTTATACAACAAAATTTTTGTTTTCGCTGAGAGATTTTTATTACATAGTAGTTTTGAAAATGTACCCAATATTATCCGTGATTTCTCCAATGCCAGTCTGGCGTGTTTATTAAACTTTAGAAGATTATCGAAATTAATACCTAAATATTTTAAAGTACTCCTAAAAGAAATTTACTTTCTGGAACAACAAACCTTTTGCACTTTCCTGAAGCATTCCTTAGACAGATTGCCTCACACTTTGATGCATTGATTTTAATACCCCATTTGTCGTAAAAACGTTTGACTTGATCTAAGTGATTCCTTACCTTGCGTAATGCACCAATAGGAGATTCATCGTGCGCATAGAGCAGAGAGTCATCCGCATATAAAATACCACATGAGTCCGAAAGTATGTGTGGAAAATCATGCATAAAAATACTGTACAAGTGCGGAGCCAAGATTGATCCCTGTAAAACACCACTAAAAACATTCCCAAATGTAGAGAAGTTATTGCCAAATTGAACACAGAAACGCCTCTTTGTGAAGAAACTATGAAAGAGTTTTAAAATACAAGGATCAAAGTTCAGATGAACCATCTTGAATAGAATTCCAACGTGGGAAGCGTGGTCGAAAGCCTTCTCCACGTCAAGTGACACTGCCACGGTACACTGACTCTCTCTTAATTTGCATACGATATCATTATGAAACTTTAGCAAGGCATCAGTTGTGGAGTGCCCTTTCTTAAACCCAAACTGCAAACCCAGAATATAGTCCATTGGCATGGATGTCCATTTTCAGCCGAAGTATTCGTTCTAGTAATTTCCCTAAATTTGAGAGCATTGATATTGGCCTCAAGCCATGAATGTCGAAACTATTTTGTCTTTTTCGAATAGGCACGAGTTTCGAAACTTTCCACGAATCTGGAAAGTATGAATTATTTATACAATTGTTAAAGATGATCGTAAGATATTCCATGGCCTTTGCCGGAAATTTCCAAATTAAATAGTTAGAAACACCATCTAAGCCGCAAGACCTTTTATTGTTAATTTCCCTTGCTATATTGAAAACTTCATTCAATCCTACAAGTCTTGAAGCTTCCTGCGAGTTCAGGGAATACAATTGAGTATCGAAAGTATATAAACCAGAAACAGAAGACACAGCTTTTTCAACAACAGCTAACATGTTGGAAATATCCTCATTTGAGCCAGTGCCACGGCAAATACTAGCGAAATATTCCCTTAACCTTTCCAATGCATCCGACTCGTCATCTATGCTTACTCCTCCTACCGACAATTTATCCAATCTTGATTTGATTAAAGATGTCGGCATTCACGAAATGGAATGTGTAAATATTACTAAACTACTTCGGAAACAGCGACCGGTATCTATCATTCAGTCAAAATGGATCGTATCGCTCTAAGTTTTCATTAAGTCGTCATACAGCGAAGCCCTGTCTTTATAAAAGGCTCATATAAGATCTGATATGGATCAACTTCGGAAAAGTTTGCTCTAATTGACCAGAAACTAACCACAGCTAAATTGGAGCATATCATTCCATATTTTAAAAAACCCTAATACAAAGATATTTTCCAATTTGAGGATCAACCGCTTAAGGAGTCAAATATTGGCTTCAATTTTGATTAAACAGACATCACCGACATTTCGATTTTTATGTCCGAATCCGACAATCGGTTTATCAAAAATAGGTAAAACCCGACAAATCGCGTTACCCGGTTTTTCCTGTCGGTTTTCGTGGTCTTACCGGTCCACGGTATGACCACGTTCAAAGATCATGCCGTTATAATATTTAACCTCTTTGGAACATCCATTTCAATTCTGTTTTAAATCAAATTTTGAATGAAATATTTCGATTGACAAACAATTTGTTTTGGACCGATTTGAGTCATATAGGCTTATTTTTTGATATAGTCGCCGTAAAATTATAAATTATATACATTACCATGGCAATAACCTTAAAATAACTATAGAATAACTGTATAAAGTTATACATAAAAATAAAACAATTTTTACAGTTTGGCTACGTTTGTATGATGACCCCAATGTTCGGACCAATTTAAACGGGCATGGGTACCAAAAACACAAATTCCAATAGGACCTTATATTTAAAATCTGGGTAAACTAAGAGTTGTTCCAGGGCACTATTACTCTACTTTTGATTTGGAAAATAAAGTTCATTCTTAGGCAAAAGGCTAAAACCGGAATGTCGGATAAAGGCGTTTTTTTTTACTTTTTAAAAAATCCGACAGTTGTTTTTTTTTTAAAAACCCTGGCTGTTTTGACAGATTAATGTCCGATTTGACGTGAGTTATCGCCATAAATGGCCTGAACCGCGGTGCTCCATAGCACTGGCTTAAGCTGTAATGCCACTACCAACGCCCCCAGTTAACTGGAGGAGCCAATTCAAGGATCAGCTGTGCGGGCTTCACCTTCCTCTTGGTGAGGGGTTGAGGTCTATCTAACACCTCTGCTACTCTGTAGGTTGTAGCAACCGGTTGTTACGCAACTCCACGCCAAGCATACACTTTACCTGCGATTTAGGAATAAACCACAGCCACCGCGAAACTCCCCGAAGGTCCGTTCCCAGCAGATCAGGCTGGAACAAAGTTCTAGGGGCTTCTGATTAACTGCGGCACCAGATTTGAGTCTCCGTTCCGACATCGTAGCACACGTGTACTTCCAGTTTGAGCTCCGCACACTCTGACTGGTAGCTTTAATGTCCATCGTACACCAAGAATTCGCTCTATGCCACCATCAAATATAGACGATGAATAAGATTAAATTCGAAATGTATTTTAATCTAGCAGGGGAGCTCTTGGGTTCATCTAAGGAAATCAAGTTGACATTTTTTTTGGCCAGTCTCTTCCGCAAAAAGGTATCTTCCAATTTTTATTTGTGCTGCCCCAGACGTCTTATATGAGGTTTTATTTTCTACACGTTTCACGAAGTTTATTTAAATAGTCTAGTTCAGGACCTTGCAAAATAGCACCATTTTGGCCAAAGTTACGAAAAAAACCCCATAAAAAGGTCCTTTCTGCTGTTCTAGAAGCGACACATGAAGAATGATCTTAATCAAATCCATAATATTTTATTCTGATTCAAATGATACTTCGATTTTCAGCCCTGTTGATCTAGAGGCCACATAAGCCATCCGACATTGATCTAATTCCGCGTAGTTTATTCTGATGGACCATTAAAAAGCTCTTACAGAATAGGCCAACAAGAGGTTCTTTGTTTTGTGAACTGGATACATAATAATAATAAAGTCATCAAACCGGAAGGTCGATGACTTTAAATGACATAACATAGGCCATTTCGGCCTATGTTATGGAATAACCCAATACAAAAGCCTGTTCCAGTTTTCGACCCTGTCGCTAAAGAATATCGGATATTTTTCAAATCCAAAATATTTTATTACGATAGATCAGCTACTTAAACTGGCAAACAAGGACGTTTTCAAAGACGAAATATAAAATTACGCTTCGAGGAAAACTCACTTGCAATTAAGAAAAATCGATAGCTTTGTGCTGATTATGCCACCGTCTAGTTGAAACCACTGTTGCCCATAAGAACTTTTTGCAAGCAGCATTTCTTCTTTTAAGTCTCCCTTTTATCTGGTTTACACATATTAAGTATATGTCGTAATGAATTACTTTGTAAAACCTTTAAACCCTAATTAACACCTTCTCACCCGCTCCACACTTCCACACTATAATTACAGAATGCACTGACATACATCACTTTGCTGCTTACGCTACTGCTGACAATAATTGACGAAATTTCTGCAAAACCTGCCTCCAGTAGCTCGGATGACTTTCCCAATCCCAAATCAAATGCTCGCTTGGAAGGCGCAATTGGTAATTTAAAACGTGGCTATTATTACATCAATGATGGATTCATCGTTCCCGTCGAACGCAGTGATGCCTTGGCCGCCTCAGCATACCAAAGGCCGCCCAGCGGTAAACGTCGTCAGGACACCAATGATGTGGATGGACTGCCCGAAGGAGTTAAATTTACGCCGCTGGTGCGCTATAAGCAAACAAAAACCAAACGCAAGAAGCTTTTTGTACCCAATTTCTTTGGTTAACGCGGATAAGGCGAGAGGGGGTCAAGGTCCGCTCGGTCATATATCTGTTTAACTTCTGTAAAAAATGAGAGTACGGACTGATGTTTCTTCTTCTAATTGTCGTTATTAATAATTTGAACATTTGCACAAGCGCAATGCTGTAATTGTCATTAGTTTTAAGCTGCTTCTAGTATAAGCTGACACCATTATTCATAAATTCTTACAAAAGGTCAATCAAATATTTTTGTATAGAAAATAGCAATTGTTAAGCGTTCGTAAATTATTTATAATATATTAATTGATGTAAATCTAAATTAAATATTTTAGTAAATTAAAAAATATATATAAGTATATATTGAAAATCTGTATTGAAAAAAAAATTTGTTGCATGCGAAAATGCGTTCTTTTGAATTGTTTGTTTAATAATGTTCCAAAATTTTAACAAATGAATAAGGAACCAAGGTCAAGAGTAAGTAAATGAGTTAAAATTAATAAGATAAATGGGAAAACACTGCCGTGGAAAAGTGGCATTGGTAGTACAGGGAAATATTTTTCTTTAAAGAAAATGTATCAAAATTTTTACGCAAAAATGCAAAATCTTTCGTTACCAAAATCGGCCGGTTGTATGGACTGGATTGACCCTATGCCGCGATTCTTTGGCCTAGGGCTGTCTCCCCGGTACACAGTTGCCGCTACTACATCAAAACATTACCGAATAAATAACACAGTACAACACATGATTTGCCAACTCAATTCTGAGAACAGTATGTGAAATTATACCCAAAAAGAATAATTCTGCATCATTCGTTTTGTCTTCTTACCTGCCGAAATATTTTTAATATCGATTTGAAGTTAGTACTATCGTATAGGGGAATTTATCACGTTTTAGGCCCTTATTGCCAATAATTGAAAAAATGTTCTGAATTTTGTTTTTATGCATATTATAATTGCGTAAGTAACTACAGTTGAAACTTATTTCCGTTTCGTATTTTTTATGAATTTAAAAAAAAATAAAAAAAAAAATTTTCTTCATTTTTTATTGGAAACTTATTTTTAACTTGGAAACTGTTGCTTGTATAGGAAAACAATATATAAACAGATTAAGGGAATTGTAATTCTTAATTTTTTAAAATTTATTTCAACTAAATCGGGCTAGTGGCTGTCGAGCTATGTCAAACAACAGGGCCTAAAACGTGATAAATTCCCCTATACGATAGTACTAACTTCAAATCGATATTAAAAATATTTCGGCAGGTAAGAAGACAAAACGAGTTAAATATTTAAAAAGAAATTATGAATTAAAAATTTGACTAGTTATTATACTTTTAGATCGTACTGTCCTCCTTCATATTACTGAAATTTCGGCCAAATCGTAAATCCGTTCCAGAATATCAAAATTTGTTAGCAAAGTCAAAAAATGATTTCTTTTGCAATTTGAAATTTCCAAAACCCCACCCTAAAAAAGCATGGTCTTAAAGAGTTCGGCATTTCTTTCAACAATTGCTGCGAAGCTTTCTGAAGAGGGTCGTCACGGACCTGTGTGTAGCCACGAAATTCAGTTTCACTTTTTCTTCTGTTAAAAACTTCTATTTAAATATATAAGTAGATACATGAGGTCTTGATCCGGTTAATCCCTGATCAAGAAAAAAAAACAAAGTTAAAACGAGTAAAAAGCCTAAGAGCCGACTTACATATGTGACGCGCAAAATAGAAAAGGACCTAAGGTTAAAACCCAGTTTTGTTCAGGAGAGCCATTTTAAAGATTTAAATACGTGTATCTTTGGTGTACCATCAATTTCATAAAATGCGTATATATCTGGGAGGAAATACTTTTGGGGCATGGGATCGGTCTCATTCGATGCTCAGATGTTGTCCACATCAAAAAAAAGTGAAAATTGATTTTTTTTTACCCTTAGGTCCCTTTCTCTATGCGATGTCATATATGGGTTCTTAAATTAAAGCAAATTGTACTACGAATATATATTATTGAAACCTTATAGTAATTTTGAAGTTTGGACTGGGATAATGGACGGACACAAAGGGCGAAGGGCACATAAATGCTCAGATTCGATGCTTAGATGTTGTCCACATCAAAAAAAAAGTAAAAAGTTGATGAAAAGTGTTGAAAGATTAGGTCCCATTTTAAAGATTAGGTCCCTTTCTATTTGCGCTTAGAATCGTCGACTTCGCTTTCATAAAACGTGCATATCTCTGGGAGGGAACCTTTTTGGGGTATGGGATCGGTACCATTCGATGCTCAGATGTTGTCCACATCAAAAAAAAAGTGAAAAGTTGATGAAAAGTTTTGTTCAGGAGAGCCATTTTATAGATTAGGTTCCTTTCTATTTGCGCTTAGAATCGTCGACTTCACTTTCATAAAACGCGCACATCTCTGGGAGGAAACACTTTTGGGCCATGGGATCGGTCTCATTCGATGCATAGATATTGTCCACATCAAAAAAAAAGGAAAATTGATTTTTTTACCCTTAGGTCCCTTTCTCTATGCGCTGTCACATATACTCTCATTCTAAATGGATTTTATATTTTACTACGTTCCATCGTTTGTGTGGCAGGCACTAGAATGGGGCGTGGCATTCTCTTTTTTCTTAGTCACGTACTATGATGAAATAAACATATTGCAACATTCAAGCCAAAATAAGGAGTTAGGAAAATAGTTATGTGGGGGTTGTTTGTACGGTGGTTTAAGAAGGAGCGTGGCAGAGGCTCCATTAATCCTACTTTTATCTCCTCCATCTCTATCTGATTAATAATTTTTTGTAGAATTGTAAAAAAAAGTATTACAATTATTATGCAAATACCCAAAATTGGGCGCAATGGTCATTTGCACTAATGTGCATAATAGGATAGGGCGTGTCACTCACTCCTTTCGTAGGCGAGTATACGAGTAAAACCTTTAGAAAATATATTATAAAGTTCGCATTATTAGCAAATTTCATACACTAGGTGACAATTTATAAGGGTTGTAATCTTTAATGGAACAGGGTAATTTGGGTGGGAGGTACCCTAAGGGGTGTGGCTAAAAGTCCAATTCTCTGTCACAAAGTTAACCTTACACACCCATTCTTAAGTATCGATTTTTAGTGAGATTGTGCAAATAGTGTGGAAGATATGACAAATATACCAAAGTAAGCGAAATTGAACATCTGTGTGGGAGGTTACAAAAGGGGTGTGCCCATTTTCAATCCCGTAAGCAGTTTTATAATAAAATTACAATGTGGCAAATTTAAAAACGATTGGTAGCTCCATTCGAAAATTATCATGCGAACCTGTCGCACTAACGGACAGAGGGGCATGGCTCAAAAGTCATGAAACGGGCTTGGGCCAAACATAATGAGGGCCTAACCCTTTTTCGATTCTTTATCCTTTTTCCCCACACCATATGATAAAAACCCTCTTACCTAGTAAGGTGGTCGTATAAAAAGTGAAAAGCAAACTTTTATACGATTGTAAAGAAAGGAAATTTATAAACATTTAAAGCCACGGAAATTTTTTAGGTAAGTTTTAAATTTTCTGACCAATACGTTGTAATTAAGAATAATGCATTATGAAAAATCTATCATTAAAAATTAATTGGACCATATCAGTATAAGAAGCAATAAATCCGCCGTGCATAGGTCGTTCCAACTTTCTGCTGTCACTAATTTAAAAACCATTGTGCTAAAATAACTAAAATATTTTAAAACATAATATGTGACCCGGCCTATGAAAAGGTGGCGTATGACTAAAAAAAGAAAGTGCGAGAAACAGCTGTTAAAGATAAGTCAAAGTTAAAGATGTGAGTCATAAGCCAACGTTAAAGATGAGTCATAAGCCACCTTTTCATAGGCCGGGTCACATATATAGAATAATCTATGTTCGGCCAGTAGCCAATTACAGTAAAATTACACAACATTGTTTCATGTTATCCCATAACTTTAATGCAAAGGTTACACCCAATTTAATGTCTTGCTACTCTAAAAGCCAAATTTCACATCCGTTTTTTTTTTTTTTAAATAACCAACACTCAGGGGATGCCCCCTATACATGCGGTGCATTGCTTTGATACAATCGCCATCCATATTCCCCGTTACAGCATACGATTCCATAGAGTTCCCATGTTTCGGCGTGGTATAAACTCTCAGGTAGTATTAGCGGTTTGTATACTATTGATTTCTTTTGTCTAGAGGTGTTTTTTTTATAGTTAAGCTGTTCGTAAACCTTTCATATAGGGCCACATTAAAAGGTTCGGTCTGATTTGAAGTTCTTTCACTCTAAGAGTCACATTTTAATCAGAGTTTTGGTCTTCTCAGAGCAGGAGCAATGTGTTCTTTGTAGACTTTGTTACTAGTTGTAAATTCTGCAGATGCATTCTATGTCTCTTGCAGAGACTTTACGTTCTTTGATGACGCTCGTTTAAGTATTGCCATCTTTGATAGATGAAATTTGTTTTTTTTTTCAATTCCTTTTATTGCCAATAATAATCGAACAAGCAATACAATAATTTTAACATAATTTGGCAAAGAGATTAGCCCACTCAGGCTTAACTACCTAAACATACAACAAAGAAGTATTCTGAATATCTATAAGTAAATATGACATTAATAAATTCAAGAAATTGTTTTCAAAAAACCTTATACAAATTTATTTAGTTAAGATAAAATTAGAGTTAAAGGATAAAAAAAATCATCTACGTAGAGAGAGCATTTATATGATGGAACTGAGAGTAGGAACATTTTTAAAAAAATCTGTTTGTTATAAAGGGTGTCCCAAGAAGAACGCAATTTTTAAATCTGGCAACATTCGAAGTGTCATTGTTTGACATTTGAACAATTGTTATTATATGTTAGTAGAAGGTACGAGGTTAGTAAAAATGGAGCGCTACACGAAAGGGAGTTCGTTAATTGGGTATTGGAGAGACAACATGAAAATGCTGATTTTGCCGATAAAATCATCTTCAGTGACGAGGCGCATTTTCATCTTGATGGCTTCGTCAATAGGCAGAATTGTCGCATTTGGGGTGCGGAAAAACCTCGAGTGATTCACGAGAAGCAAATGCATCCTCAACGTGTCACTGTGTGGTGTGGTTTTTGGGCTGGAGGAATCATTGGACCTTTTTTTTATGAAAATGAGGCAGGTCAAGCGCAAACAGTCAATGGTGTTTGGTATCGTGAAATGATAACCAGTTTTTTCTTGCCTAGAATTGAAGAAATGAATGTGGAGGGCATGTGGTTCCAACAAGACGGCGCCACATGTCAAACAGCCAGAGAAACAATTCAATTGCTGCATCAGTCATTTAAAAATTGCGCTCTTCTTGGGACACCCTTTATAATTAATTTTATCTTTTACAAAGGAGACATTGTGTAGTGAGTGAAGACGCCGATCTAAAATGATTAAGGAAATGATGTAGGATGTCATACTGTCGGACTTTCCAAATCTTTAATAATCAAAAAACAAGTGGACAAATTTAGTTCGGCCGTACTGATGAAGCTTATACGAGGGCGACCGCAAAAGTAACTTGTCTAACATAAAAATAACCGTTTTTTTGGAATTATTATTATTTATTTTTCAACATAATCTCCTTCCAACTCAATACACTTCATCAAACGTTTTTCAAGTTTTTTAATTCCATCCGAAAAATAAGATTTTTCAAGACCTTCAAAATATGCCTCAATTTCAGCAATAAACTGGCCGAATTACGATTTGAAATTGCTCCGCATCCACCATATAGTCCAGGTTTAGTTCCTTCCGATTATTTCTTGTTTCCAAATTTAAAAAAATGTTCATCCTATTGGACAAAGAACAATTTTTTCTAAATGCGGTCGTTTTATCTGGATTTCTTCACTCAACCGATCCAATAATGCACAATAATATTCACTATTTATAGTTTTTCCTTTCTCAAGATAAATAATAAATATTATACCCCTTGCATCCCAAAATACTGTGGCCATTACTTTTCCTGCTGACTTAACAGTTTTCGCCTTCTTGGGACCACTTTTACCAGATTCTATCCATTGTTTTGACTATTCTTTGCATTCTGGGATGAAGTGATGGATCCATGTTTCATCAACAGTTATGAATCGGCGCAAGAACTCTATTAGATTACGCTGATAAATCGCTAAAAGCTCCTCGGAATTGGTGCAACGGACGATTTTTTGGGGCAAAGTCAACAAACGCGGCACCCATCTTGCGGATAGCTTTTTCATGTGGAGTTTATCATGTAAAATACTCCAAACTTGTTTTTCGTGTATTTTAACAATATCAGCAAGTTCTCTGAGCTTTATTCGTCTATCTTTATTCACTTCATTAAATATTTTTCTAATGTTTTCAATAGTAGTAGCAGTTTTCGGTCTTCCAGAGCGTTGTTTATCTTCCGTACTTGAACGACCCATTTTAAATTGTTGAACCCAGGATTTCACGGTGGAGTATGATGGTGCATTATCACCATGAACATAGTCCAATTCATCTTGGATTAATTGTGGCGTATAACCTTTCATATAAAAGTGTTTAAATACCGCACGAAACTCTTTATTTTCCATTTTTTAAAAATTATAAAACTTGTTTACTTCAATCACCTGTAACAAAGAAAATAATCATTAAATATTTCGGAAATTTTCACAGATGGCTTATAAAAGATTGCTTTTAAAAAACAAAACAAAAAATTGCTAGTAAAACAGAAAATGTGCCAGGCCAGTTAGTTTTGCGGTCGCCCTTGTATAGGGTGGAGCGCGAAAATTTGCTTTTTTGCACTGCAGGCTGTGGCAGCACTATTGGTCGAAGAAATTCGAGAGTGTGCGTGGCTTATAGTGGCTGTCGGGAGAATTGTACTCATCTGCCTTTCAGTTGCCATCATTCATTGGACACGTGAGGAGAGGTCATTTTGTGTTGAAAAGTATTTTTTAAATGCGCACTCGATCATTGCAGTGCAGCGTGCTTTTCGTTTACAATTCGCTGTTTCCCTACGCGGACGTGTTCCTTTACGGCAATCAGTTTTAAATTGGGTAACTCCATTGAGAACAGCAGGGAATGTGTCATGTGCACCAAGGGGACCTGGAAGAAGGATTAACTACAACACCACAAAACATTGAGAGAGTTAAGACAGCAGTGCTGCAATCTGCGAAACGCTCTGCTCGGAAGCAATCACTTGCTCTTGGCATTTCCAGACGTTCTCTCCACCGGCTTCTTCATGATGAACTGAATTTTCAACCGTATAAAATGTGCGTGGTCCAACAATTGTCAGCACGGGACTATCTGAAACGGCAGACCTCTTATGAAGACATTCTTGCAACTATACCCCGTGACGCAATTGTGTTCTTTTCTGATGAGGCACATTTTCTCCTCAGTGGGTGTGTAAACAAATAAAATATGCGGTACTGGAGTGAAACAAATCCCAGAGAACTTCACCTGAGAGCTTTGCATTCGAACCGCGTCACTGCGTCATGAGTAGGCATCATTGGCCCTTACTTTTTCCAGGATAACCATCTTGAAGTAACTTTGAACTCCGAACGGTACTTGACTATGACACAGGATTTTTTTAAGCCGGCTCTGGAGGCAATGCAATTATAGGATACATGGTTTTAACAGGATGGTGCCACTGCATACACAGCTAGGGTTACCATGAACTGTTTGAGGCAAATGTTTCCTGGACGGCTTATCTCTTTAAGTGGTGATGTGAACTGACGGGTGCACTGGCCAACCTTAGCCCCATGCTTTATTTTCCTTTGGGGTTAACTGAAGTCGAAGGTGTATATCAACCGTCCCGATACCTTGGAAGACCTTATTAACAATATTGAGTCTGGAATTGGCAGAATACCAGTCGACATGCTGGTTAGAGTTCATGAAAACTTCAGTGTGTGGATAACGAAGGTCGGCATTTACCAGATACACTATTTAAAACCAAGTATTTTAAAAATTCCTTACTTTTCAATATAATTAAAATATAAAATAAATTTTTCTAAGGTTCATGCTTTTTTTATTTCATTCCCAAATAAGCAAACTACCGTGTTTCACCCTGTACATACTACAACATGAATAACTTTCTAATATGAAAACTTTGTTAAGGTAACTTTTCAGCGGCCTCTTTTCTATCAGGGTATTTTTCTTTCCATACCGACATCATATATACCAACTACTATCGTCATAGCGGTAGTACAGCCTTTCAAAGTTCAGGGTTGTGTGGGCGGTCCAACACATAAAAGTCTTTAATATCATTGATTTCATTCTGTTAAATTTCTGTAGGGATCAGTCCTTTTCTACGGCCATTAACGTAGTTTTTAAAGGAGGCGTATCCCCGCCTATTTTTCCTTCAGAAAGTTGTTTTTATCCATGCCAAGATCATATGTTCCAAACATTATAATTGTATCTCTTATAGGTCATTAAATATTGTAATTTTCACTTCAGGTTTGTATGGACGGTGCAATGCCCCCTTATTCAATTTACCCATAACATAGTCTAGAATGATTGTCTAGTCATTGGTTTTATAGCAATCGGTCGATAAGTTTGGCTGTAAATGATATTTTAAATGGGGCGTGGCACTGCCAGCTTTTCTTCTGGGATGTGTTTCAATCAGTGCCAACATCATATGTTCCAAATATCATAGTCATATTTGCAATATTTCATGAGACTGTGTTGTTTGGGCCACACCCCCTCGTCAAATTTTGTGTATAATATAGATTACAATAATAGCCTAGTAATGATTTCATGCTGTTTATGTTTTATAACGACTGCCCTAAATGAGATTTTTTAAAGGGGGAGTGGCACCGCGCACTTTCCACCCCCTTCCCCATTGATTTTGATCAATGCCATATCATATCATATCTATATCATATCTTTAAAAGTCTATGAGATATTGTGTTCTTAACTTCAGGATTGTTGATTTTCCCAGAAGTTTACCCAGTCATTGTGAGGGAAAATTTGTTACTTCTTTATTTTTTTACTCCGGCCCATTTTCAATACCAACCGTTTCAGTCGATCAACACATGTTTCTGCAAAATTTTAGCCACCTTGTTTCAATAGTGAGACCTGTAGTTGGTCAGACGAACATGGCAAGATCATCTTATAATCTTAGGTCTGTTTAGACTATATATACTTAAAGGGGTCTCCAACCAGTATTCCGAAGTGTTTCAAACGAAGTGATAAAGTGAATAAACCCTTTATCCTATGATGGAGGCTATACAAATATAAAACACATTTAGCTTTTAATAAAAAAATCTTAAAATTTATTTAAAAAAACAATTATAGTTAGAAAAACATCAGTCTGCTCTCTCTTTCTGAAAAGCTGAACAGGTTTTTTTTTGACACACATGGACGTTCACTTATTACACTCAACCTTAGATTAAAGCTTAAGCTCCCTTACAATAAGTTTATCCGAAGAAATTGGGCACAAAAAGCTTCTTGCGCTTAGTTTTGGTTTCCCTATAGCGCACCAGGGGTGTAAACTTGACGCCTTTAGGCAAGTTACTCGCTTCCACTGCGTTGCCAAAACTATCCTGGCGTCTCTTGCCGGTTGGAGGATTCGTAGCGGCAGCCGTCAGAGCGTCATTGCGGCTAACGGGAATAATGAAACCATTTTCGATGTAATAATAGCCACGTTTTATATTACCAATTGTGCTATCCAATCTGGTGGGCGGTTGTCGTGGATTGTTTACGAGATAGGTTTTGTAGTCATTGTCATCCATACGATTGGAGGCAGTTATTTCGACAATAATTGTAAGGAGTAACGTTGGTAGTAGGATGATGTATGTAAGTGAATTCTGTAATTAGAGTAGATTAGAGAGACTGGGTAAGTTAATTTAAATCATCTTTTCTAAGGTTTTTCAAATAATACCACTTTCAATTTAATTTATTTCATGGTATTACAAAAATTTTACAATTTCAGTAGATATAACAGTTGTAAAGAGTTCAAGGATATTTCCTTTTTCTGCTTAAATATAATACAAAGTTGTTATTTAATGATTATAATATATGAACATAATGTTTCTAACATAACTTTGGAGGGAAAAATTTGCAAAAACCTTTATGAATATTTCTATTTTTAAATTAAACGTACAGCTACTTAACCTATTTAAATGGACATTAGCTCCATAATATGAGAATAATCTGAATATAAGCATCTGAATATAAGATCTAAATCTACTTCAGCTAATTGGTGTAGCCTTGAAGTTGAATATAATCTGGGAAGATTATACATTAATTTTAGCAGCTTATTTTGAACAACCTGCAATTTTCCCACGTGGCATTTGGCACTAGTTGCCCAAACTGGAGCGGCATAGTAAATAACGGCGTGAAATATAGATTTAAGAATTCATTTTTTGTTGCTGATGTTAAGATAGTAGTTTCTATTTATAAATGGGTATAAGGATCTAATTAAGATATTGCATTTATGTACAATATATGGTATATGATCTTTGAATTTCATTTTTGGATTTAGAATTACGCCTAAATACTTAACATTATCATGCCATTGTATTGGACTGCCATTAACAGCTATGTTACACTGCGGTATGAAACATGGTTTTCGTTTTCGTGTAAAGTAAATAGCTTGGCTTTTATCACTGTTAATCATTATTTTCCATTTCATAAAATAACAGACTAACTTATTTATACCTATCTGCAGGTTAGTAGTTATTTCGGAAGATAAATTGCCAGAGCAAAGAACAGCGGTATCGTCGGCAAACATAGATAGTTTACTGCGATCGAGTTGGGGGATGTCAGAAGTAAATATGTTGTAAAGCACCGGGGATAGCAGGAGCCTTGCGGACAACCAGCAGAAATGGGGTACACATCAGAACATTTCAGACCGATATGAACTCTAAATGTTCTATTAGATAAAAAACATTCAATTATACGGATTATTTCCGGTGGAAAGTTAAGTTGTATTAATTTGAATATTAATCCATCATGCCATACCGAATCAAAAGCGGCTTTTACGTCTAGTAAGACCATACCAGTTGATTTTTGAACATTAAAGTTAGTTTGGACTAAATTTCTGATCCTTATTAATGGGTGGACGGTGTTATGCTCCTTTCGGAATCCAAATTGTTGCGGTGGTAAAATATTATTCACAAAAATAAAATCCGTTATTCTGTCTTTCATTACTTTCTCTAGTACTTTGCTAATGGAAGATAACAAACTTATGGGGCGATAAGAACATGGATTGTTTGCCGCTTTATTTGGTTTTTTTTATAGGAACGGTTTTGGATTCCTTGAAGTTATTTGGAAAGTATCCTAGTTTAAGGCAGGAATTTACCAACATCGTTAGAAATTTAATGCCTTTCGTTGGTAAAGCTTTTAGGCAGCTATTGTTAATCCCATCAACTCCAGGGGATTTTTTAGTCTTAAGACCAGATATTATGATATGAATAGAGGAGGTTGAGACTGATGGTTCATTGAATAAAATATTACTCCGAGAATTGAATGCACTAATAGTAACCCTCACCATGTCATTCGCTTCCTGATCTCCAAGAGTAGATTAGAGGGAATGATTGAGGGCTAATGTCTCTGCTAGTACTTCACATTTTTCCAAGTTTGTGGTGAATCTTGAATTATTTCTTATTAATACGGGAATGTTTGAGGACTTTTTTCTTAACATTTTTGTAATTTTCCAAAAAGGGGAAGAGCCCTTATCTAATGGTAATACCACTTATTTCAGGTGATATAAAAGATAGCAAGCAACCGTTTAATCGGGTTTAAGCCGCCAAACACACCCCTGAGTAAAGGTGAATACAGAATTTCAAGAGTACCAAGTAGTCTCTTGGGTTAAGTTGTTATTTTACAATAGAGATTTGTATTAAGTAAATTATTTAAAAATGCATTAACTCTTATTAACAGGAGTAATTTATTTAACAGTATAAAAAAATATTTATTTGATATATTTCAGTTACACTAATTCAAAGTTCTCGTAGTTTGTTTTGAAAAAAATAATTTTCATATAAAAAGTACTATTATTGCTTAAGATTCGTAACAATAACATTGTTAAATTCAGAAAAATTAATCAAACAGACAAAAATAAATTTTGTCGGTATGATTGCCGTAATCATATTATTGTTAACATAAAACTCAAAAAAAAAAAACAAAAGTTTTGTCGCACCAACCATATTTATATTGTTGCTTCAACCATATTTTCATTTTAAAATTTGGCAACAATACTATTGTTATATTTCAACAATATTAATATTGCCGCAATCATACTATTGTCAAAATTAAAATCAAAAAACAATACAATGGTTGCGACGACCATACTTTTATTGCAGAGAACATACTATTGTTGCCGTGACCATATAGTAACCATATCTTTTCTCTGCGTGTTGCTCAGGAAGTATGTCAATAATGCCATCAGAACAATTTGTAAAAATTGTTTTGCCTATTTTGCCGATTTCTTAAGTTGTTCTTTGTATCGTCGGTGTTTACAGTCGGATGTTAAAGTGTGATGCACCGACGTTTTTGTCTTGAAAGGCCAATTTTTATACTTTTAAAGTCATTGACCTTAAGAGTCCCCTTTTTATACTTACCCAACCATATCTTAACTTCTACAACAATAAATAACAAAATCAAGGTGAAATGAAATATTGAATATTTCGACGTGATTCAAGTTCACCGCATTTTTGGCGGTTCTCAAGTGTACGCTCTAATGTACACCGGTTTCACTATAAAATCTTTGAAAAGATATCTTGGTGCTTTGGCCTAGTAGGGAACATATACTTATTTACAAAATATAACCGTTAACAGAGTAAAAAACTAATGTCTGGCACGACCGAGCTATATCTAAATCTAAACCGTTGAAAGACATAAAATCCGATGAAAATAAGTCTAAATCTTAACCGATTTTTTCTTCAATTGCAACCGTCCTTGATACAAAAAAACCTACTTCTGCAAATTCCATGAAACGGGACAACTACTTCGACCAGTAGTTTAATTACAAGCTTTAGATGGATGGACGGACGGACAGACAAACACCGTTAACTGGAATCAGCAGGTGATTATACATCGATTGGTATACTTAAATGTGGGCCTTGCTCAAATATTTTGGGTTGTTACACACATTTGCCATGAAACTTACTTATAATATCCAGTTCCACAGAATGGTGTAGGGTTTAACAAGCAAAAATGCTTAAGTCAGACGATACCGCTATGAGATTCCCAACTTAACTTTGCTATTCAAAAGATTCCGAGCCTCTTTCTGTCGTCAAGGTCAGACTTAATATAAAAGAAACCTTTGAGTGGGTCAATTAAATAACAGAGTAAGTAATATATACCCTGTATTGTTCTATACTCAATTTAGGCTAGATCAGAAGTCATCGGAATAATATATGACTTCTATAGCAGCAAGGCCTCAAATGGGGAATGAACTTTGAATGGGGTCTATAGGAATACAAGAACAAGAACTCATCATGCATCACAAATCGTGTGATTTGAAAGAATGAATTTACCCTTTCCTAAGAATTTTCGATTGTGTGTTCTTAGGAGCAAGAAATATTTAATGACCGATGGAAAGAACAATTCTAAAAATACCTAGGTTACTTTGGTGTAAGAAATTGGAGTCCACAATAGCAAATCGCTATATAAATATAACCACATCAGAAAGTTTATATCACTTGGGATCTAACGTCAAGCTATAACCACTCTATTGACAACGTAGTAAACAGAGCAGTAAATCGTTTTAAAAAGGAACCCTGTGCTACAGATGAAATTATGTTCACTTCACTGGATGAATTACATAGTATAATAAGAAATATTAAATCTAAGTCTCCTGGTCTGGACAACATTTCCAATGTTTTACTAAAAAAATTACCACCCAAGGCTATGAATTTATTAGTCAACTTATTCAATAGTTGCATGCAGCTAAATTACTTTCCGATACACTTTAAAACGGCTAAAATCGTTGCTGTTCCGAAGCCAAATAAGCCCAAAACAGATCCTAATAGTTACATACCAATTAGCCTCTTAAGCAATCTGGGCAAACTATTTGAGAAAATTTTACACTTTAGAATAAATGAGTTCGCAGCAGCAAATTACTTAATTGCTGACGAGCAGTTTGGCTTTAAGAAGAAACATAGCTGCACACATCAGATTAATAGAATTTTAAATATAATCAAACAAAATAAATTGAAACGACATTCCACTGGACTCATTCTACTAGATGTCGAAAAAGCGTTTGATACTATCTGGCACAAAAATATACCAAAGTATCTTTGTAAGATAATATCAGAATTCCTTGATGAAAGAAAATATGTAGTAAGTGTTAATGAAACCCTTTCTTCAGCGAAAACAACAACTGCCGGGTTACCTCAAGGATCGATTCTTTCACCGCTACTTTACTCCTTGTACACGTCTGACTTTACACCGCCTTCTAATGTAGGAACAGCTTACTATGCAGACGACACAGTCTTGATAACTTCAAGCAAACTGACTACGGCTTTGTTAAAGAAAATGGAAAAAGGTCTTGCAAGCTGTAGCAAATATTTTCAGAAATGGAAAATAAAAATAAATCCTACAAAAACCCAAGCAATTATTTTCCCGTTTAACAAGTCCCCTCAACGCTTACCAAATCGTAATTTGAAGTTTGGAAATGAGGAAGTACACATTCTAAATGAAGTCAAATATCTTGGTGTCCTGCTTGATAAAAAACTAAATTACAGTAAACATATCGACGTTACGGCCAAACGAACCTCAAAGGTTCTAAAGGCGCTTTGGCCACTAATAAGTTACAGATCGTCCCTGAACTTAAAGAATAAAAATCTAATTTTTAAATCCATTATCAGACCTACACTAACATTTGCATGTCCCATATGGTATAAAGCTTCAAAGACGCATATCAAAAAGCTGCAAATTATCCAAAATAAGTGCCTTAAAATTATATATAACCTGAGATGGAGATATTCTACAGACCTTCTTCATAGACAAAGCGGTTACGAAAAAATTCAAGATTTTATGTACAGACTTAGCCAAAAATATTATGACAATAACACACATTCTACTTTTCCATTGATAAGAGAATGTAGAGAATTTTTACTATAACTATTACTACATAAACTCTAATCATCAAATTGAAAAAAGTGTGTATAATATTGTTTATAACCATACAAACATTCTTTTTATACATACACGACTTTTTCTGCATGTATTTGAAATTTTATAAATATAAACTCATAAAAAGGTTTTACCCCTAATTTTTCCTTTAATTGATCTTATATAATAATATATCGTCTCAAAAAATTAATGATCTCATTTGTTGTAATATTTAGAATAATATCTCAAACTATGTAAACATTTAAAGAAACGTAAATAAAGATGATGTTAAAAAAAATATCACTTGGGGGGGAGGGGGGGGCAACTTCTATGCCCTTAAGTTTTTTATAGTGTCCTTTAATACCTACCATAAACTTCATTTTTTGTTGATGGCGATTATGTATCCTCTGTTGGGTTTTTATATTTTTTTTTTGTTATTAACGATATTTTTTTTGCATATATTTCTTTATCGTTTTAATGCTTGAATATTTTTAAAAACGTTTTTTTTTGCACAAAAACGATTTTAATTATCTTTGCTCCGTATAAACTAATCCTTTGTTTCTTATTTGAAATGCTTCTTAGTAATGTTGTTTCTCTTCAAATGTCTAAATGGCTTTTATACGATTTCAGTAGGTGGTTGGCTTTTTACAGAACGTATTTTCACACCAATGTGTGAAATTAAAGTAATGAAGATCGCATCTGTCATCGCAACAGTTTAAGCACTAGCCACTTGAAGAACGCCAGCCTTAATTACCAGAAAAGGAAATACGTTTTGCAAATAATACTCATTTAGTCATCAATTTCTGTGGGAATTTTGTTTTTGGTGTAAAGTGAATTATGGTTAATTTATTGATATACAATTAATAACACCTGCGACAAAGATGTGGTTACATTTCGCAGCACCTGATCACAGTCTTCATTGGGCTGATAGACAATCACATCACCAAACCGATTACTAGGGGACTTTTATGAGGGATTTATAAAAAAAATTAAAAAGTTTTTGGTTGCCCACAATAGGATGATTATTGAGCCCAACATTCACCCAGGTAGACCAGCATAAAGACCGGGAAGGAACATCTACTGACCACCGCTAATTTATATCAGTTGTTCTATCCAGCTATTAACATAGGTTGCATGGGTTGTTATAGTCGATCGTACTACCCATTACTTCGCCCACGTCTGCCTTAACTTTAAGACGGTCTGATCACTCCCAGATTACTTTTAATTAAACACTGAGACTACAGTTGAACATCGACATTGAAATTAAAGCCAATGTTCAGCCGATAAAATTAAAACGTTCGCTTTGAAATACAAATGAGGTTTGTTCCAAAAAAATTAGTAAAATTGGGGTTAGACCATCGAAGTTTTGAATTTATCAAATTGTCCATTAATTTTATCTTTCTGTTATTTTTTAATGAAAAAACAGCGTCTCACTCTATTAATTAATGTTTAGTTTTAGAAATATTTTCAAGCCACAATCAATGATTAGCTGCCTCGTTTGTTTCCTAAGTCTTTTGTTTTTTTATGGAATATTTCGAAGTGCCCCAATTTTATCTAAATTAAAAATTTCGTATAAAACAACAAAGTAATCGTAAACTAATTAGGTGTTAAATATCTGGATTGTTATAAAGCCCTTATAAACGAAGCTTCTAAAAGAATGAAATCATAAAGTCTTTGCCGGCTTTACCCAAAAACTCCAGACGTTCTCGATGAAAGATAACGGAGGGAAGTACTACCGCAGACTTTAGGTAAAATTCAGGATACAGATTTGCGGCTTCCTAGTCCGTTGGTGTGGCGCTTGTATTTAAATCTGGCGAAAGCCTTTAACGCCACAAGTTGGTGGAATGTTAGGGGTGCGGAATAGCCATTGTGTGGCCGCTATATGAAATCATGGCCCGATGTAGTCTTATTTTACCAGAGGCTAAGTTACAGCACGATCGGATTCAACATTTGACCTCTCGAGCAGCATATAGTAATACATTGGCCGATAAGGCCAATTTCACCAGCGTAAGTTGTAGTCTAATTTTACCAGAGCTGGGTAACGTACTGTGCTAAATTTCAGCACGATCGGATTTATTATTTGACCTCTAGAGCAGCAGGGTCTTAAATGGGATATGTACTTTGTAGGAGGTCTATAGGAATACATTGGACGATGAAAGGCCGTGGTGGAATGTTAGGGATGCGGGGAGTTATTTACCCAATACTGATGGCAAAGCAAGGCACCAAAGAGGCACCCACTCGGTCATTGATATTCATTGGTCGACTTAATACGAAAGGTTATGTGGGGGTAGAAGTGCATTTTGATTTGCGTGAGTGTCTGTCATGCGCCGAAAACAGACCGGGTGGATTCAATGCATCCACCTGAAAGGAGTCCAGGGGCTCCTGACTCCCGTGGTAGCGAACTTAGGTATCCGGTCAGACATTGTAGCCGAAACTGCGACCATTCAGAATAAAATGTCAAATCATAAACACAACACAGAAACACAAACAATTAACAATCGCCCTCACAGGCTACTCGATGGTACCAGCAAGACAAAACGCACACCAACAAAGGACATTGCCCCCTCACCGAAGACACAACGGCAGAGGAATCACCAACGAAGACAAAGACGAGAGTAGTGGCAACAACAGTGCGAAGCCGCATCCATGAATGGCTGTTAGGCATCTGTGAGTTTCCTCCTTTTGAAGACCCCACGAGCAAACTCCCCCAACCTCCTTAAAGTTCGATCAATTCCGAAGGAACAACTGAAGTCATACCCGTCGACAGCATTGACAATCCAGTTCCCTAATCCATTCCTGCCTAATGGGTATTTAAATAGCCAAGAAAGTGTTGATACGTAAATAATTTTAGCGTGGGCCAGGTGAGCGATATCGTGGTACAATTTTTTTTATAGAAAAGAGCAAATGTTGGGCCAAATTATTTTTTTTTCTTTCAACTTCTATGTACATAAATTTCCAAATTTCATAAAAACCGTACGAGCCGATCTATGGGCAGGCATTAACGGGCTAGTATCTCTATATGTGACAGCGCATAGAGAAAGGGACCTAAGGGTAAAAAAAAATCAATTTTCATTTTTTTCTCTTTTTTTGATGTGGACAACATCTGAGCATCGAATGAGACCGATCCCATGCCCCAAAAGTGTTCCCTCCCAGAGATATGCGCGTTTTATGAAAGTGAAGTCTTTAAAATGGCTCTCCTGAACAAAACTTTTCATCAACTTTTCACTTTTTTTTTTTTTGATGTGGACAACATCTGAGCATCGAATGAGACCGATCCCATGCCCCAAAAGTGTTCCCTCTCAGAGATATGCGCGTTTTATGAAAGTGAAGTCTTTAAAATGGCTCTCCTAAACAAAACTTTTCATCAACTTTTCACTTTTTTTTTTGATGTGGACAACATCTGAGCATCGAATGAGACCGATCCCATGCCCCAAAAGTGTTCCCTCCCAGAGATATGCGCGTTTTATGAAAGTGAAGTCTTTAAAATGGCTCTCCTGAACAAAACTTTTCATCAACTTTTCACCTTTTTTTTTGATGTGGACAACATTTGAGCATCGAATGAGACCGATCCCATGCCCCAAAAGTGTTCCCTCCCAGAGATATGCGCGTTTGATGAAAGTAAAGTCGACGATTCTAAGCGCAAATAGAAAGGAACCTAATCTTTAAAATGGCTCTCCTGAACAAAACTGTTTTTTAACCTTAGGTCCCTTTCTATTTTGCGCGTCACATATAACGGACATACCAACAAGACATGCTTTCAGTCCTCAAAACCTTTACCACATCCACTAGCCGCAGCCTCAGAGAGAGACCCTTCCGCTGAAGGAATTCATTAAGAGAGCCATGCCCGGTCAGCAAGAACCTCAGACTTAGACCAAAGCCGAAGTCCGGGCGTCCATTTACAAAGTCTGAGTCATGTATAAACTTATACGTGACCCAGCCCTTGGGACTGGCCGTCGAGAAAGCCAGTCATTCTCCAGACATGTTATAGGCTGTTTCCTTTACGGTCGCGTCCACGTTTGCGTCCAAAAATCAATGAACGCGCGTTACAGCCTATACAAAAAACATAGGCAGTTAGGTATGGGAAAAAGTCGCGTTCATATTGGACGCGTTTTTCGATAAGTCGGGTTTACTATAAATTCGATTATTTTTGCAATCGAAACCCACCCATACCTATTAATGGCAACACCGCAAATTGCACATCCGTATTAAAACAGCTGTTTATCAGCATAAACATAAAGCGCTGCTGCTAATGCACATTTCCATTAGGCGCAATACCATCTGATCCTCATTTTCCACTGCGGTTAGCAAAATAATATCATTTAATTTCATGATAATGTCACAACACAAAAATATTAAAAATTTTCGCACCGCAAAAAAAAACAAATAAACACAAACAGCTGTTTGAACGCAAACGTGGACGCAAAACACAATGGAAACACCATTAAAATTTTTCGATAAATCGAAGACGCGGACGTGGACGCGACCGTAGTGGAAACAGCCTATTAGCCCCTTCTTGACCTTAAAAGCAACCTCCCGGCGAATTACTTATGTGAGGGCATTGCGAACTGGTAAACCAGGGGTTTCTGTATCGCAATTTAAAGACCTTCCGCTCTAGTAGCCACATTGTAAAACTACTTTATTCGTGAACTGCAAATAAACCTGGTGAAACTAGACCATGTCATTCCATATTTATAACAGGTGGCCCAAATAAGACCAGCTGATGTGAAACACAAATAACTTTTATTTTTTATTTTTAACATAATTTATTTTTTCTTTTTGCAGATTATAACTGAAGTCTTGGAAATTTAAAATGAATATGTACAGTCCACAACAACGTATAAAATGGTCGATTTTTGTTATTCTTCTCAACGATCACTTGTTCTGACGCAGCGAAATTATCGCCGTTTTTTTAACGTAAGATCAGCGTCCACATCTTCAAGGGATACAAGTTTAGTTCGCCGTTTTGAGGAACTGGGTTGCAGTTGGCAATACATCAGCATCAGTTACACCCAATCAGATGCACTGTTTGGTGCGGTTTTATCGCCACAAAAATCATCGGCCCATATTTCTTTGAGAATGAGGATGAAACGCCTGAAACGGTCTCCGGGGCTTCTTACGGAACACTGATCGACAACTTTTTGCGGCCAATAGTGGAGCAAAATCCTAATTTGTGGTTTCAACAAGATGAAGCCACTGCTCAAAGTGCTAGGCAAACTATTCACATGATTTAATTGCGTCCGATTTTTTTTATGGGGATATTTAAAAGACAAAGTGTATGTTAACGAACCACAGACACTTGGACAGCTCAAGCAGAATATTCGAGACGAAATACGTCGCCTGCAACCGGAAACATTACTCCGTGTAATGCAAAATGCGCTAAGAAGAGCCAATATCGAGCAACATGGTGGCCATTTGTCTGATGTCATATTTCACACATAGTCACGTTAAATTTCCATAAAATGTATTTAACATATAAAAATAAATCATTTAAAAAAACCTTTATTACAAGAGTTATACGTGTTTAACATCACTAGGTCTCATTTGGGCCAACCTGTATGTTGCCCCAATAAAAAGCCCCTTCCGATTTAAGATCCTGTCGATCTACTTATATAAGACACATTTTTAGTCCGATCTTGTTCAAATTTAGCACAGTACGTAAAGATCGACTTAAAACATACTCTACGGTAGCTCGACCATAAAGATTGAATTGTGTTGACCACACGCAGAAAAAAAGTATGGTTGTGGTGACAATATTCGAAGAGGATAATACTATTGTTGGGTATATGGTTGTGGTAAAACAATATTATGATCCTCACAACAATAATATGATTCACACATAACCATACTATAATCCCTACAACCATTGTATGATTTACTCAACCATACTATGATCTCCACAACCATAGTATGATCCTCACAACCATAGTATATTTCACATACAACCATAGTATGATCCTCACAACCATAATATGGTTCACACGCAACCATGTTATGATCCCTACAACCATAGTATGATCACACACAATTGTACTTACCAATATAATTTATTAGAACTTGTTTAAGTTGTCGACAATAGATTTGAATTACGAAAATTATTAAAAAATACATTAAATTCAAAATAATAGGAGCGATTTATTTTACAGTAGAAAAAATAAGTTTAAATAAACGTAAGCGTTTTTATTTAAAATATTTCAGTTAAACAAAGCCAAAGCAGCTTGTTTAAAAAATTTTTATTTCGATAAAAAAGTTCTATTATTGCATTAAGTCGGTACCTATAACATTTGTTCTTAAAAGCATATTTAAATGAAGAAAAATTACAATCGTACAGAATGATTGCAGTAATCATATTATTGTTAACATAAAACAATACTTTTGTCGCACCAACAAAATTTATATTGTTGTTATAACCATACTTTCAATTTTAAATTTGGCAATAATACTATTGTTAAATTTCAACAATATTAATCTTGCAGCAATTATACTATTGTCAAAACTAAATTCAGTTAACAATGCTATGGTTGCGACGAACATTATTTTATTGCCGAGAACATATTACTATTGCCGTGACCATGTAGTAACCATGTTTTTTCTCTGCGTGCATGTTCAGTGGACAACGCATCACTTACTTTGAATATATAAAATGTTGATGTGTTAATATTGACAAGTATGTTTTTTTAAGTATAGTAACCTTTTAGTTGGTTATTTTGTAGGTCAAAAATTTATCCCGGTAATTTCTCACATGGAAAATTCCTGCCTCAACTGCCCCGTACCATATAATCATCTTTGTTATTTGTCCCACGACCCAGTTTCGTAACCTTGATAAGAACATATGTACTCTTTTCCTTTGGTATCACTGCTTTACCATGCGGAACTGTTGATATTTTAACTTAACGTGTTTATTTGACGAAAAAATATTATTGTCGGTAAATTTACTTTCACACTTTCAAAAGGTACATTCACATGCCAGAGTTGCCAACATCCTTGACCAAAACCTAAAATACGAGATTTGTGTTGGTTTTTATTGATTTAAAGCACCTCAAGAAAGAAATAGTTTTTTCTTCTTAAGAGCTGGGTAAAATGTATAAAAAAAATGTTAAACTATCCGTTTAAGTTTGTTTAAGTATTTATTATATTAATCTCATCTCGTGCTCATGAACCTAAGAAATAGAGCGGACAGTACCTCTTTATCGTCACAGTAATTGATGATTGATTTTAATAAAATGCTTAACGATTTATCGAATATTTTTCCATAAGAAATTTGCCACGTCTCTACTTCACGACTGTCAAATATGAACAGTCAAGACTAATGTTTACTAAAATGGCGGCAAAACAAAGTAGTATACCTTCCCGGCGGACACTCTGTAGTTTAACCAGGGCAAAATCAGATACAAAATGTTGACTATTGGAGCGTCAGTGCCTCATATCGAACCGATACTTAAGACAGATACTCGTATATGAATGCATGAACAAGAACTTTCGGGATGGTTTGTAACGCACCATGAGAAGTTCCATGTCAGTCTGAACAAAAAAGACGAATATATATTTGATATGGAAATATGTCAACAATTTGTTTTCCGGTTTTAATGGAAAGAGTTCCATGCAAAATTCAACAAAATTTTCACTAATAGCGGCGTTATTCTTCACCAAGGATGCACTTGCGGATATGTTAGCAATTCAAAGCCCCGTCAAATGAAAAGACAGAAGGTTTTTTCTTATATCTACTAACTTTAATAGACAAAGGAGCTTATCGATGCAATAAAAATACTTCTGTGATTGAACTAGCCTTTCGTTAATCATGTCGCTAGCTCTTAAGGGCCATATTATTACTCTTCCTGATTTTGTTTATCTGTTGAAAATACATGACGTACTCTTATTACTCGTAGTGCGAGTGTTACGCTTTAATAGCTGTGTGAATAAATAATAAGATCTATTAGAAAATATTTACAAAATCAATCAAATATCTATCTAATGTTTTTGATATTTGCTTGTTTAACAAGTAAACAGGAAATTTGTTTTGCTACACTTCGGTTCTTCTTTGTATTTACTCTAAAAAACAGGTGAAGAATTGATGAACATGTTACATTTGGCAAATGCTATCAATGACGTCGAAATGCATTTGTGAAAATTATAATTATCTAAAACACTACTTGCAATTAGTACGAGTATATAACATAACAATGTAGGTCTTTATAATTGTGTGCAGGGTTGCTATTGCATTTATCATTGATCTTCACCCAAGATGAAATTGATAATTTGAATAAATTTACATTCGATATTAAAATATTTCCTTATAACAGGTGCACAAAAGTTATTAATTGAAAGTTTGTTTCGTAAGTCTTTTGTTGCTTTTTGCTATGGCTTTAAGCGACGCCTTTGATGGCTTACAGTTTTGCACTTATCAATGGATATGTACGAATATTTAGTGTGGGAATACCAAACAAGCTTGTGTCTTAAGTCTTTTGTTTTTCGGCTCAATTTTTTTCACAAAGCGTATAGCAAAAACGAAATATACTTTACAGAAAATTCTAAGAAACTTTCGCGAAGATAGCGTAGTTGTAAAATGAATTCCCAGCTCACGCAAATGGATTTAAAAATAAAGGCTATATCAATTATTAAATTTGACTTAAATTAGGGTGGAGCGCGATAATTTGCTTTTTTGGGAATGAAATACAAAAATTATGAATCTTAGAAAAATTTATTTTATATTTTAATTATATTGAACAGCAAGGGAATTTTTTAATTATTAAGTTTAAAATAGCGTATCTGGCAAATGTCGACCTTCGCTATCCACACACTGCTGCATACTTTTTCTGAAGTTTTCATAAACTCTAACAAGCATGTTGACTGGTATTCTGGCAATTTTAGCCTCAATATTGTTATTAAGGTCTTCGAAGGTGTTGGGACGGTTGATATACACCGTGCCGAAGGTGTTGGGACGGTTGATATATATTTACCCAATTTTTAATTGATTGCCGTCCAGAAACACGTCCGCGTGAGGGAACAGCGAATCGTAAACGAAAAGCACGCTGCACTGCAAGAAACGAGTGCGCATTTGAAAAATACGCTTCAACACAAAACGACCTCGCCTTACGTGTCCAATGCATGATGGCAACTGGGAAGTAGACAAATACAAATCTCTCGTCAGCCACTATGAGCCACGTACACTCTCCACTTTCTTCGACCAACAGTGCCAAGATTTTTTCAAATTCTTTTAAAATTTGTACAGACCTAGCTGAGATGTTACTTATCTTAAGTTTGGCTGCGTAAGGTCAAACCTAGCGAATTCGGGTCTACAAAAAACTAAACATCTGCAATCATGTTTTTTTTTACTTGTTTGACTGCTGCAATTTTCTTTTGACGGTTTCTTGCCCAGAAAATATAGGTAGTATAATATCGGGACAAATTGTGCATTCTCGATGGCTAACAAAAGCAAGCAGAATTTTACGTATGTACGTGACAACTAATTCGCTATCAATAAGTTTAAAAACTTTGGCAAATTTAATAATCGAAGTTTACGTACCGATGTTCTTAACATTAAGTTTAACAATTCATGGCAGTCTAATGCTTTTTAAATCTGTACACTCTATGCGATATTTATCACCAAAACTTCACTGTAATCCAAAATAGTTCATACTTTGCTCATCACAAAAATATCTTACTGGCAATGCTTTATGATAAAAGAAAGGATATTCTCGAAAGACAGCGTTACAACATTACTGTGATAATGCATGTGATCCAACCAAACTTTTAAAATAAAATTTAAAATAAAAAACACGCATTAAATTTTGATTGCTTGGACTACTTTCATCTGGTGGACTTAGATGATGACAGAGATCTGTCCGAGCTATCTTATCAGCAAACTGTTCATATGCACACTTGTTGCAGTTTATGGCGTCTGATGATCCGCGCTTCCTGGCCCAGGAATTCCATTTCATATCCAAGGAACTGAGCGTTGTGTACAGTTGTTGACAAAATGTTTGCCGACGCTCTATCGCAAATAATAAAGACGATATCATTGTCACAACTCTAGAAAGACGTTTTGAAACACCACGCCTGAAATCCAAAAAGGACTTAAAATGTAAGCTTCTCAATTTAAGCAATTGTTTCTATTTTTTTCATTTCCTTAAAAAAACATTCTTTAATACAACTGAGGGTAAATTCACTTTGTCGTTTGGAACACCTATAAGTAGTGATAGACGAACTTATAAACAGGTGGAATCGGTCAAGAAATAAACATTTTTCCTACTTTAAAACTGAAACAACCACTGTAATAAGTATTTTTCGAATATATTCGACCGTTTTCGTCTTATAGAGGGTGGAGCGCGAAAATTTGCTTTTCGGAACTGCAGATTGTGGCGGCACTCTTGGTCAAAGAGAGTGGAAGGTATTTGTGGCTTATAGTAGCTGACGGGAGATTTGTTAACGTCTACCATTCAGTTGCAATCAGGAATTGGACACGTGAGGAGAGGTCATTTTGTGTTGAAGCGTATTTATCAAATGCACACTCGATCATTGCATTGCAGCGTGATTTTCGTTTACGATTCGCTTTTCCCCCACGCGGACGTGTTCCTGGACGGCAATCAATTGTAAATTGGGTAACTTCATTGAGAACTGCAGGGAATGTGTCATATGTACGAAGAATACCTGAGAGAAGGATTACAACACCACAAAACATCGATATAGTTTGAGCGGCAGTACTGTAATCTCCGAAACGCTCGGCTCGGCCGTTACTGCCGTAACTGTGAACTTCCGACAGTACATGACTATGATACAGGATTTTTTCAGTCGGCTCTTAAGGCAATGCAATTAGAGAACACATGGTTTCAACAGGATGATGTCACTGCACTCACAGCGAGGGTTACAATAAATTGTTTGAGGCAAATGTTTCCTGGACGGCTTATCTCTTTGAGGGGTAATGCGAACTGGCCGGTACTCTTAACAGACTAAGCCCCATGCGGTTTTTTCTTTTGGTGTTACCTGAAGTCGACATGCTTGTTACAGTTCATGAAAACTTCAGAAAACGTACGCAGCAGTGTGTGTACGCAGAGACAAGATATGGTTACTGTATTATCAGGACAACAATAGTATGTACTCTGCAATGAAAGTATGGTCGTCGCAACCATAGTAATGTTCTTATCAATTTCATTTTGACAATAGTATGATTGCGGCAATATTAATATTGTTTAAATGTAACAATATTATGTTGCTAAAGTTAAAAATGAAAATACGGTTGTAGCAACAATATATAGGTAAATATGGTTGGTGCAACAAAAGTATTGTTTTTTGGTGTTTATGTTAACAATAATATGATTACGCCAATCATACCGGAAAAATCTTATTTTTTATTTAACAATGTGATTGTTTAGAATCTTAAACAAAATTAGTATTTTTTAGGATTGGTATAACTGAAATATTTTTAATAAATGATTTATTTTTTTAATTTATTTTTAGCAGAGTTTCAACACAAAAATATTTTTTTTTGGCAGAAAATTACATACTTGTTTTAGATCAATTTTCGCAAGCTGGGAGTTTATTTTTAAACCATGGTTTCATTTAGAAATATTCTTGGAATTATATGTAGATTTTGTTTTTTGCTATACGATATCTTTGCTTTTTCCCACCCATACAAATTGATTCTCCTACTACACATGCCTAATTTTTCTTTCGACCTATCGACCTTACTCAAATTTAGTATAGTGTATTATAAAAGAAATTCATAACTAGGTCTGGTGAAATTGTATAATATTGGACAATGCTTTCATGTATATAGATTAAATTTCACTTACGTCGAGTATGTTGACCGTAACTACCTATTAGATCTGTATCGTTCAACAGCCTGAACTAACATATTATCCAATTTTTTTTTCGTTCGGTGCAGCGATCCTCCAGTTTAAGGCTCTCTTAACCGCTAGGGGATATTTTTACATATTGACTTTAAAGATGTAACATTATATTTATGTCATCACCTCAAGGAATATTTGTTAAGTGTTTTGTTTTGTATTGCATTCTGAAGTCCTTGAAGTTCGACACTTTTCATCCGTAGCAATTGATATATAAGAGAACGTAGTGCGACAATATCAAAATTGCTTGTTTCTATCTTAAGTCGTTTGTTTTTCGGCTTTATTTATGAGAATTTCATTATTTAATTAACAACTGATTTTTTTCAAACGATGCTAATTTTTAATTATTTGTGGTAGACACGCTATTACGTGGGGAAAACAATATTGGATTTATCTGGTTAACAGCTTAGATTTTTTTGGTACAGTCATTCCTATTAAAAATAATTATAAAATAAAAATTATTAATAACGGGTCATCTGGCGTCAATTTGTCTGAGATCCTGATCATATTTGAAAGTATACAAATGAGCAGCCTAATTGTTTATTACCAGACATCTACCAATTCCTATCCAGGGTTATCATTTTCGTTTTATCTTAATAGTTTTAATTTCATTATTCAGTTAGTAGATTGTTGCTGATCCGTAGAGCGAAAATGAGGCAGACCTCGAAGTACTCTAATCGAAAGTCCTATAGTATTAACAAATCATTTACGATGCAAATTCCCCTTAAAAACGAGAAGCTAAAATCGGGAAAATCCGCCATTTGGCCTCTATGGTCCACTAAGATCCGGTGACGAGTTCAGCATTCTGTATATGTGACGCGCAAAATAGAAAGGGACCTAAGGTTAAAAACCAGTTTTGTTCAGGAGAGCCATTTTAAAGATTAGGTCCCTTAGAACCGTCTTCACTTTCATAAAACGCGCATATCTCTGGGAGGGAACACTTTTGGGGCATGGGATCGGTCTCATTCGATGCTCAGATGTTGTCCACATCAAAAAAAAGAAAAAAAAATGAAAATTGATTTTTTACCCTTAGGCCCCTTTCTCTATGCGCTGTCACATATGTACTTTACATATGTGACAGCGTCACTTGTACGACCACAACAAAAGTCAGTAAAGCACTTTTTTTACCATTGAAATAGATGGTGCAGAGTCCCTATAGTATTTATCAAGCTTTTCTGTGTTTTTTTTCCAAAAATTAATATTTAATGAGCACTCGAAATTCACTTTTTTCCATTTTTAACAAAATCCACTAGGTTCTACTTTATGTTTTGAACAGCTGTTAAACAAAACCCAAATTGCGAACCTTTCTCAAAATTTGACAGCAGTCTTTTAAAAGAAGGTACTTTATGGGAGCAGGGTTGCCTCATATAACTTCGAGGGAAATTGGAATATTCACGGAGTGATTTAAGGTCGTACCGTTCCAGCAGCCACATATTACATTCAATTTGAAATGCAAAAATTAACAGTCTGTTACAAGACTTTGCGCATTGTACAGGTTTGGCCAAGGGCAAACTTTATTGAAACTGGTTCATGGTTTGACATAATACAAATTATATTTTCCGATTTATGTTTTTCAATGTCCCGCCTCCCTAGAAGTAAGAAAAAATTAATACTATCATGATTAAATTTCTTTAGGCGACCAATATCTGAGTTAATTACACTGTTCTGCAACAAAATCCTCCTTTAGACGAAACCAACTGATCCTTTTGTGAAATGATCTCTAGAATCCGAATTGAGTGTCCGTAAAGTTTTCCATATATCGGGAAAATTAAATATTTCTGACTTGTTTCATTAATTTGCCTAAAACTTTGGAAATTTTTATCGGATTAACTCAAAAATGGGCAACGTTAATTGATAACAATAGCATCTTTTATATAACTAATAGGCACATAACAATTTCGTATCTTTATGACAACGCACCCTCAAACATTTCTAATGATCTTACAGTATCAAAACTTATTTGGAAGTCAATATTTTCTTCATGGTAAAGTTCACTTACGAGCAACGTTTGGAAATCATTCAAAATTATTGTCAAATTCCTGAGTCGGTGGTCGCAACTTTAAGAGCGCTTACTTCAATTTTTGGCCGTAATAATCGTCCTACCCAAAGTGTGGGATATATTGGATAAATTTGGATCCAAATTTTCACTTTTGGATGTTCCGCTCGAAGCGACTAAAATAACGCAGCCGTAAGTATATTTGAAGGGATATGAGCAAAATCAGTCGATTACTCGTATAAGTCGTTCTCAGGAGATGAGCATCTCTAAACCAACACTTGGCCTTCGTCCTAATAAGATCAAACAGACTCAAGAATTAAAGCCACTTGATCATTTAAAATGCCGAAACTTCTTCGATTGGGCTCTGGCAAAGTTTCACAAAAATCCAGAATTTCATCGCAAATCATCTTCAGCGATGAAGCTCATTTCTGGCTGAGTGCTTTTGTCAATAAACAAAATATGCATTATTTGACAGCAACAAACCTTCATGTGCTTCAAGAGACACAATTGCACCTGCAAAAAATTACTGTGTGGTGTGGTTTTCATACCGGAGGTGTGATTGGGCCGTATTTTTTAGTCAATGAAAACGATCGTCATGTTACCGTCAATGGAGAGCGCTAACACATGATTTCGGGACTCAATTCTGATAATTGTTTGTGAAAGTAGCCCCAAAAAGAAGAAATTCTGCATCATTCGGCCAAGGTTCATCAAATAATAATTTTATAATTAATTTAAAGTTAGTAAGTATCGTATAGGGGAATGTTAAGTTTGGCTGTGCCGATCTTTGGATACCCTCCACCAGATTCCCAAATACAACCAAATTTGGTGCGGAAGTGTGCTCTATATAGAAATCTTTATGTGCAAAATTTCATTTCGATAGGTCAAGCTTGTGGTGAGTTATCGTCATATTATTTCTCAAATCCCATGAGACCGTTTGTGTGGGAGGTACCAGTGGGACTTTTCCGATCTCAACAGAATTTGGCGCAGAGGTGTGTTGTGCATAGAAATCTTGATGTGTAAAATTTCATTTCGATAGGTCAAGTTTGTAGTGAGTTATACTCATATTATTTCTCAAGGCCCATAATACCGTTTGTATGGGAGGTACAAGCAATGGTAGCCCAATCTAAACCATTTTTACATAGGTAATTGCGCCTATATAGAGATTATTATTTGCAAAATTTCAATGATTTTGCTTAAGAAACTGGACGGATATTTCCAAATTAAAAACTAATTTTTATGAGGTAGTGTCGGTTGAGGGTCTCCAACACCAACTTCCCCTAGAGCTATATAGCCCATTTTCAATACCAACTACGTTAGGTTAACTACGCATGTTTGTGCCAAATTTCAGTTCCCTAGCTATTTTCATGCAGGCTCTATCTTGTTTTCCACAGACGGACAGTCGGACAGCCGGACAACATGGCTCCATCGTCTTAAAATTTTACGAGGATCAAGAATATATATACTTTGTCTCCGATGATTATTTCAAGGTGTTACAGACAGAACGACAAAACTAATAGACCCTCCACTGTAAGGTGGAGGGTATAAAAATTAAAAATTAAAATTCCTTTAGTCTGTTTATACATCGTTTCGATACAAAAGCAACAGTTTCGCAGTTATAAATAAATGTATGAAAAAAAAATATTTTTTTTTAATTCATAAAAAGTACAAAACGGTAAAAAGTGTCAAGTCCAATTAATTTCACGTAGAGTCACATAACCTATGAACAAAATGAGACATAGAGCATAAAAATCGATTTACGCGTTTCGCTTTTATGCACAATTAAGTGAAGGTATGAATTTCAAACATTTTCTCGAGATATGCACAAAATTCTTTTTATTCAGCTTATTCGGACTAGTGTTTCTCGAATTATGACAAACAAAAGAGCCTAAAACATGACAAATTCCCCTATACGATACTTACGAACTTCAAATTAATTATTAATTTATTATTTGACGTACCTTGACCAAACGAATGATGCAGAAGTTCTTCTTTTTGGGGCTACTTTCACAAACAATTATCAGAATTAAGTCCCGAATCAATCACCTGAAAAATGTTGTACTGTGTTATTTTTGGCCAGAATTTTATGGGCTAAACATCGCCGATATGTGGTTTCCACAAGACGGTGCTACTAGTCACACAGCACGCGTTACAGTCGATTTACTGAAAGGCAAATTCGGTGAACGTGTTATCTCGAGTAAGGGTCAGGTCGAATGGCCACCTCGTTCATGCGATTTAACGCCATTGGATTTCTTTTTATGGGGCCACATCGAGTCATTGGTCTATGCCAACAAGCCAACAACATTAGACGAGCTCCGGTCGAAATGTGTGCAAGAGTGTTGAAAAATTGGGTCCAAATAATAGATCGCTTTATATGGGCTCGTGGTAATTGTATGATCGAAATCGAATTTTAATCTTAAATGTAACATTTGCACCACACCTGGAAGAAATTTGAACTCTACATCTTAAATATTCTGTGCTTTATAAATATATAAAATTGTTATGTCCTTAATGGAAACTCCTGTAAATCATAATTTATAAAAATCGAATAAAATTAAGGAAGCTACAGCCAAAAGAAGTCATAACGGATAATCAATTCGGATTCAAGAGGTCATTATATTACATAGATATCAGTTGGGTTTGTCTATAGTAGGACTTAAACTTTCAGTTTTGCAGAACAGTGTAATTGTTCGCGTATAGAAATTTAAGCATGATCAACTTTTCTGACTTCTAGGGATCATATAGGTTCACGTTTTCATATAGCTCCTATGCATTGCTTCACTAGTTAGTAAGGTCATGCCACCCTTTACTTTCCATGCCCTTGGTAAAGTGCATTTGGGAGATTAGTTGTTGTAGCGGCAACTGTGTGCCAGTGTGACAGCCCTTGGCCGAAGAATTGCTCTTCGGGTCAATCCGGTCCATTGAACCGGCTGTCATGGGATTGTGTCCTGGTGACATTGGACTTTATCGATCCAAGTTTTCACATAGCCTCGTACATAGGTTCTTCCGTATGTGCAGCCCTGCCCTTATTTTAGGCTTTGTTTTTTCAGAAGTCACTTTTTTAATGATGAATATACTAACCTTCGTACAGAAGCGATGAGTCGTCTGTATACCACTGAGACTACTTATTTTATTTTGTTTTGAATTCACTGGTAGTTCCATGTTATAATGAAATACGACTTAATCTCTATAGCCCATTTAGGTCGCAGTCTTTCAGGGGTTAATTTAAATATATCGCCACCCTCTTTTGATGAAATTCTGTCACTACTCGTAAACACTTGTGATGGAGACCACAAAAATCGTACCTTTTACCTTTGAGTCCATCTAAATACTAACGCGAATTATCAATGTCAAAATTGCGATAAGTTCTAAAAAATATACTCGTATAAGAAATTTCAAAATTTAATAATTATGATTTTTGTAAAGAACACGACGTTTCAGCGACACGATCTGACAAATGCTAAGCGTGCTTTCTATTGCGTGCTACCCAGAAACTGTTTGTCAAATTAGAACAAATCTCGAAGGATATAATGTTGATTTGTATGTAAACGTTTAGAGCTCGAGATGTAAATACAAAATTTGTCACTTTCTTTGGGGTGTGTGTCGTGCTGGAGGCAAATGATTTGAATGCAAAGCACGTTGATGCGTAGGAAAATAATCTCACAGACAAGTGTGAAAACGATGAAAAAATACATGTCGCAAGTATTCATCAGAAGGGTTTTAACTCAAATTTCCAATATTTGTATTTATTTAAGGAAATAAAACTTGACATACTGTACAAAATTTACATCGTTTTCTTTACTCTTTAAATAAAATAATGACATGACCATCCTTATGTTTTGTGGTACTTCAAGTGTTTAAGCAAAACGATTTTTGTCTTTACTAAAAATTTAAAATTTTTGACTTAATACACTCTTATTAAACAAGTGCGAAATGTACTTATACTCGTTTAATTCTGAGTGCGTAAATTTATTCTTACGTATTTGGATTTGTAAAAAACAATTAAAAATTGGGAGTTTTTTATTTTCTTATAAAAGCCACATGCACTCCCAATGCCAACAACAGAAAGCCAAAGAATTTCGAATGAACAAATTATTTATTTATTTAACAATAAATAAAAAAAAGTGAAATCAAATAAATATAAAACACATCAATCACTAGCAAATATTATTGTAATCTATTTGATCAGTAAATACCAGCAGCAACAACAATATGGTACACGTTGTAAGTAATAACAAAATAAGTGGAAAAAAGAATAAAAGCAAAAATGTTATTGTAAAATAGAAATCAAATTCTAAAGTCTACAGTCAGACTTAACCGACAGAGTGATACCTAAGACTACTAAGATGAACAGGGGTTTTCATTAAGGATTTAACAATTTTATATATTGATAAAACATAGAATATTTAAGATATCGAGTTCAAATTTATTCCAGGTGAGGCAAATATTACATTTTAAGAATAAAATTCGATTTCGGTGTTTTAGCCACCATGAGCCCGATCTATTCTTTGGACCCGATTTTCCACCGCACTTGCTCACATTTCGTGCGGATCATTGGCAGTTTCGCGTTAGATGCTGTCTCTGAGCTCGTCTAAAGTTTTTTGGATTGTTCGCATAAACCAATGACTAGATGTGGCCCCATTAAAAGAAATCCAATGGCGTTAAATCGCATAAACGAGGTGGCCATTCGACCGGACCATTATCCGAATTTGCCTTTCAGTAAATCGATTGTAACGCGTGCTGTGTAGCTAAGGCACCGTCTTGTTGAAACCACATATCGGCGATGTCAAGCCCATCAAATTCTGAAAAAAAAAATAATTTCCTAACATGGCACGGTAGTGCTCTTCATTGACGGTAACAAGACAACTGTTTTCATCGAAGAAAAAACACGACCCAATCACACCTAGGGCATAAAAGACACAACACACAGTAGTTTTTTGTGGGTGCAATTGTGTCTCTTGAAGCACATGTGGGTGTGTTGCTGTTCAAAAACGCATAGTTTGTTTGTTGACAAAACCACTCAGCCAGAAATGAGCTTCATCGCTGAAGATAATGAAAATTAGATTAAGCGCTCTTAAAGTTGCGACTACCGACTCAGAATTTCGGTAGTAATTTTTAATGATTTCCAAACCTTGCTCGTAAGTGAACTTTACCATGAAGAAAATGTTGACTTCGAATAACGTTTTCACACTAAAGGATCATTACTCCACGAGCTAGTTAGGTCAGGTTTGTTGTTGTATGTCATATGGGGAAAGAAAAATAAGGCAGAGAAATTATGGCAAACACAACAACGTGTGGTAGGCGCACGTTTCGCCATTGGCGTGGGGGGCTCTTCGGTACCATATACGTATGTGTGCTGCCGACAAGGTCTCCACTCATTTAACGATCTATATCCACCAACCATTGTGTTAGATACTGAATTGTTTGGATTACTAAATTAGTTACCAAATTGAATATTTAGTGATTTATGTCTTCCTAAGCATTAGCCAAAATACAAGAAAATCCTTTAAATTTTTTTCCCCTCTGGCATAACTCCCTCAAATCTGATAGAAAATGTCAGAGTAGGACAATTTTAGATTGATTCATGTTAGGAACCAAATTGGCTTAAACCCAAAGTAATATTCTATAGTGGATTGTATAGGGTGGGCCAGTTAAAATTTAGATCGGCTTTAAAAAAAAGTAATGATAGTTTTTTCAAATTTCTGATTTTATTTGAAAGGTTAAACTTTGTCATTTAATAATGGAACACCATCCGTTGCGTTTTCGCTTCGCGCGATGGACTGAAGGTTGTTTGGCAGAAGATACAAAATTTTACCGAAAAATCGTGTTTTCAGATGAAGCTTTTTTATCTCGGTGGCTATGTCAATAAGAAAACTTTCGCATATGGGGTTCAGAAAAGCCACACATGACTACGAGTATTGAAAAGCCAATGCATTCACAGGGAGTCACTGTTTGGTGTGGATTTTAGGCTGGCAGCATCATTGGGTTATTTTTTTTTCGAAACTAAGCAAGAAGCCGTCATTATCGTTGACGGGGAGCGTTACAGCGCTGACGCATTTTTGTTTCCAAAAATTCAAGAGAATGACATGAACGACATTTGGATTCATCAAGACGAGGTCACATGTCACACAGCCAACGCAACCATAAATATTTTACACACTGTTTTTGAAAATCGAATAATCAGTCGAAATTGTGATGTAAATTGGCCGCTTTGGAGCTGTGATTTGAGCCCTTTCGATTATTTTCTGTAGGGAGCCATTAAGGGTAAATGTTACGCCAAGCATACAGAGACTATTAAAGCGTTGAAACAAAAAATCGAAGTTGCCATTGAAGAGATTCGACCAGAAACAATCAAAAATATATGGACAAATTGGGTTGATCGGATAAGGTACTGCAGAGCCAGTTGTGAGTCGTACAAATGCTATTGTGTTGTAAAAATTTAAATTTAAAATGTTTATTCGCCCACCCTTTATTTTGATCATTAGTCATTTGATCGCGGTGGTTTTAATTTGTTAGGTCATGCAAAGAAGGGAACCTAAAAACTGGCACCAAAGTTTTATAACAAATAGGCTATAAATAAATACATTTCGCGAGCTTTTAATGTCGCTGATAACAATTATACTACGAAGAGAAACTTGTACTTGTTATACCTACTGATTTCAATTAACAAATTTTGCTATGAAACGCTTATGCCAAATGGCTATGATTTATTTCGGTATTACAAAATAGGAACTACATTATTGTACTATTAACTCAGATATGGATGAATTTTTACGCCAAGGCATTATATCAGTTTTTGGAAATGAATCGAGTGGACAAATTTCTAGAAATAAACTACATAGAAATATATTAAGAAGAATTCTAAATTTATGAGCATTCATCTAAAAAATTGCACTCGCCCATAATCGATGCCAAGTGTGTCTTTCAAGTTTATGCCTTAAGTCTTTTGTTTTGTTTAAACCTAACTTTGGCGAAATTAAATGACTTATAAACGAACATATTTGTTTATTAAAAAAATGGCTGTATTACTATGATTTGTTTTCAGAAAATAGGAGAGTTATGCAGGCAACAAAGTTGAAAAAAAAAATCAGCAGCAAAAGTTTTAATAGTCAACTGCATTTGATTTAAGGCTGCTGATCACTAATCAGACCTCCGATTTCTCAAGTTTTTGATTATCGGCTTACAAATAAAGCAGTTAGGGGTTCATTTTTTTTTTACAAAAAAAGGAATTTATGTGAATGTCCCTAAACTAGAGCGATCTGGCAAATCAAAGGCCAGATTCGTGATCAGCAGCCCCAAATCAACAATAGTTGACTAACAAACCATCTGCAGCGAATTTATTGTTGACTAGAGTTATCAATATTTTAAACCCGTTTTTGAAATCAGAAAGTAATTATGAGTCATACGGAATATAAAGCATGGTCTTGATCTTATTTTTAATTTTAGGTTTGGTCTGGGTATTAGGTAGCTCATTACTAAAATTTGTTTTATGCAAATCTTTAGAGTCCTAGCTTAATACGTTTGACCGCTATCTGGGTTTTAACAATCACACGGATGGACAGACGGACATAGCTAGATAGTCTAAGATTTTACGTCCATCAATAATAAACTCCTCTATGAAGGGAGAGTATAATACCTTGCTCCCAAAGGACACATGTCTTAAATCCCTTTTCTTTTTATATGGAAAAAGAATAAACTTTAGTTAATAATTTTCCCCTTCCTCTTTACAGCATTCTACAACATATATCATTCTTCTCTTAGCATTGGTGCTCTTGACTGACGTTTCCGCAAAACCACGATATGATCGTTACGATGATGACTACTACGAAAACGATCGGCAATCAAAAGCACGACAACCGGATACCTTGGTGGATAATCTAAAAAGTGGCTATTACTATATTGAGAATGGTTCCATCACTCCAGTCAAACGTTCAAGAGCCAAAGACACGCCTTCATACGGGCATAGACGTCAGGACTATAATTATGGAAATCGAGTACAATACACACCGCTGCTGCGTTTTCAGCAAAGGCGTACCAAGCGTAAGAAGCTTTTCGTTCCCAACTTGTTTGGATAGAGGCCATTTGGTGGAGTTTGGAAACAAGAGATTACAGACTGATGTTTGAACATTTTTTTTTTATCGTATTTATAACTTCTTAATGTAATTATTATTTATGATTCATACATTTTAAGGTACAATTTTATACATTTGTCCAAATATAGCAATATTATAAGAGAAAAAATCAAAATATATGTTATTAGTTGTGGCTTTTTTTATTTGGCAAATTTGCATACATGAAAAGACGAAAAAATACGGCCCAATCACACCTCCGACATGAAAACCACACCCCACAGTAATTTTTTGCGCATGCAATTCTGTTTATTGACAATGCATATATGTGACAGCGCATAGAGAAAGGGACCTAAGGGAAAAAAATCAATTTTAATTTTTTTTTCTTTTTTGATGTGGACAACGTCTGAGCATCAAATGAGACCGATCCCATACCCCAAAAGTGTTCCCTCCCAGAGATATGCGCGTTTTATGAAAGTGAAGTCGACGATTCTAAGCGCAAATAGAAAGGGACCTAATCTTTAAAATGGCTCTCCTGGACAAAACTGGTTTTTAACCTTAGGTCCATTTCTATTTGGCGCGTCACACATGTTTATTGACAAAACCACTTAGCCAGAAATAAGCTTCATCGCTAAAGATGATTTTTCAATGAAATTCGATATTTTCGTGAAACTTTTGCCGGAGCCTAATCGAAGAAGTTTTGGCGTTTCAAGTGTTCAAGTGGCTTTAGTTCTTGAGTCAGTTTGATCATATAAGGATCAAGGGCAAGGTCCTAAAATACGCCACAGTATGGTTTGAGAGATGCACAATTCCTGAGAACAACGTGGAATCGACTGACTTTTCTCTTTTTGAACGGATACACTTACAGCGTATCTTTGGTGCTGGAACTTAAAAAAGTGAAAATTTCGGTCCAAATTTATCCACTATAGCACGCACAGCCTGTAGGGCGGGATGATTATTACGGCCGAAAATTGGAGTAAGCGCTCTTAAATTTGCGACCACTGACTCAGAATTTCGGTAGTAATTTTTAATGACTGCCAAATATTGCTCGTAAGTGAACTTTGCCATGAAGAAAATGTCGACTTGGACCAACGTTTTGACACTGAAAGATCATTAAAAATTTGAGGGTGCACTGACATTAAACTACGAAATTGTTATGTCCTTATTACAACAAGATTAGATTTGTGAAATTTCCCCAACCCCTCTAAAATCCTGAAACCTGATTAAAACATCATTTTTGCCTACCTTTGCGATCTTATAAGCCAGGAACTTAGTTGACTATCCACCAATTTTGAATTTGCCACCGGATTTCAAAAGATGAGAACTAGACTTTAAAGTCATATTTATTTTAAAAAATTTAAATGCAAACTATTCTGTATGCCTTGATAATATTTAAGATTTAAAGTTTAGTTTAAATAGATTATCTATGGCCTATTTAGCTTTCAGTACGGTGGCTCATCTATAGGGTGATATATTTAATTCACAAAGTGAGCAAACAAACTGCAGCCATAAGTTGACGACAACATGTCTGAGTTTATTGGCGCCAAATTTCTTTCGAGCTGTGTCTACAGTTCTGGGGCAACGATTTGTTGTGATCGGTTTTTACTCCCTCATCTATTCCCATTACAATGTACTACACCCAATTATTGAATGAAAACGAGACGAGCGAGGGTATTGTGCATCGGGGGATATAATGAAAATTTCACATGTTAGTGCCAAAATACTCATATTTCGAATGAATGAATAAAAAGAAATTTGAATAAGTTTTTTTTTGGTTTTCTTATAAAAGCCTTCACCACTTAATATTCAAAGAACACAACTTAAAAGTATTTCAAACAGATCACAACGTTTTGATTAAATGTGGAAAAATAATATTAACGATTTTGTGAAAGAAAAAAGAGAAACAAAAACGAGATACACAAAACTAAAAAACTTTATTAAAAAAAAATGATTAAGGAAATTTAATATAAATTTGTTCATAGAAGTATCCAAAAATAAATCAGTTTTATAAGAAAATGGTAGGTTAATCAATAATCCCAAAATCCAAGTGATCATAAGTTAAACTAAATCAATTAACGAAGATTTGAATATGAATAAAGTGAAATGGCACAGGGCGACTACCACACGAAAAAGTGAAGCTCGGATATATTCAAAGGACTTTCTGGTGGCTTATTATCTTGATTTGACAACAACGTATCACAATAATCCTTGGACCTTTTGTGAAGACTGTAATTGTCAAATAAGCCAAAAGTCGCATAAGGAACACAAGATAATTTATGAACTTTCTTTGTACGGCGCAGCTGAGTCGACTCAAATGAAAGTTTGATGTTACTTTTATTCTAACATATTTAGTTTAAGGGAGATGCCAGGAAGAATTTTGTGCAAAAATAAAATATCAACCAGGTACATATTTGGCCACCAAAACTCCGGATAACATTCAAAGTTTTATCTAAAAGGTTTTTTTTTGTTATGTATGCCCAGCTCCACTCTTTAGTATCTAAAGAAATATCAAAAAAAAAACTATAAATTAACTGTTGAATCTTTATTATTCATGCGAAAGGACATTTTATGCCATTAATATTTTGAAAATAATTTCCTTCAAATGTTGACTGCAACTACGCCTCAGGGTGTTCATTCTGAGGGTCCAATTTTGGATGCCATACCGTTGACCGGTATGGCAAAATGCTCGCAAACAGTGGCTTTCGCAGTGTAAGTCTTTCCATAATGAAATGACAAACAACTATGAAAAGAAATAAATAAAGTTTAACACAATTTACGTCTAATCTGTGAAAACCCCCTATTGGAATAATACCTTTAGATTGATCACCCCTTACAGAGTACTTTGAGGGAGTTTAAGGGAAAATGTTTAAAACTACCAAGAATATTTAAGCTACTCCCGCCTTTGAGTGCACCGATCGACTCAGAGGAGATAAGTGGATTTAACGATGTCTTTCTATCCTTTCGTCTGTGGTCGCTATTATTGTTCGATCTTCATAAAATTGTACAAAAGTGATATTTTTAAGACGGACTAATTTGTTGTGGTTGGACGCTATTAAACTTTGAAAAAATTTAACAGATTTAGAAAAGGCACCCATACTGTTTATTTTTCAAGGTCGTGGCTTTGTATACCTCGAAGCCATTTGACAGAGTCTGGCACAGTGAACTCATATCAGAGCTTATCGGTTTCGTTGTCAGTAATATGGAGCTCAATATATATCGAGCTTTCTTAGAGAACGCGTTAGAGACGAGGGTGTTTTTTTATTGGGGTATAGAACTTTAAGTTGGCATCACTTTTTTAACTGGCGGCCATTTTGTCAGCTGTCAAGTGATTAATATTTAGTTTGGCTTGCCATTTCATCATGAACAGGTTGACAAAAGAACAACGCTTGCAAAATGGGCCGAATATGAGATTCATCTCGATGCTGATTTTCATCACAAAATTTTGTTCAGTGATGAGGCTCATTTTTGGTTGAATGGCTACGTCAACAAGCAAAATTGCCGCATTTGGAGTGAAGAGAATCCACATGAGACCCTTGAGACGCCATTACATCCACAAAAACTGACTGTTTGGTGTGCTCTATGGGCTGGTGGAGTCATTGGGCCATACTTCTTCCGAAATAATGCTGGAGAGTCAGTTACCGTTAATGGAGACCGGTATAGAGCCATGATAACCGACTATTTTGTTCCCGAATTGGATGGCATGTATGTGGATGAGTTGTGGTTCCAACAAGACGGCGCTACATGCCACACAGCGCACGTCACAATCGAATTATTGAAGGAAACATTCGATGAGCGCATAATTTCGCGGAATGGACCTGTCAATTGGCCACCAAGATCATGTGATTTGACACCATTGGATTATTTTCTTTGGGGATATGTGAAGTCGCTCGTCTACACCAACAAACCAGAAACGTTAGGGGACTTGGAAGCCGCATGCCCGAAATCATATTTAAACATTAATAGCATAAAATTATCCTTCCAATAAAGCTAAATTGATGGACATTAAAACGATTTTCTTGTGTTTTATTTCAATTCGAAGTTCTATACCTCAATAAAAAACACCCTTTATATGGGTTCTCATCCAACAAACATAGGTTGACCGCAGGTATACCACAGGGTTCTGCTCCATTTCCCTCGATTTTTCTTATTTTCATTGACGATCTTTAAAACCTACTCATTCACGGATGACAGCAGCCTCTGTCATTTATATACATTTGGCCGTAGGCCATGTCTTTAAAATATAGAAGACAAAAGGGAATTATGCTTAAGACACTTGGCCAGGATATACTGACATTTTATGTGTGTTGGACATACGAGTACCCTAAAAAAAGTTTCTATCCGAATGTATATGCAACCGCTGTGGAACGTTCAGATTGGTTCCGATTTCGACAAAATTGTGTTGCCAAATGGCCACAAGGGGTGCAATAAGATGTTCGCACCGAACCCTGGGCTCAATAATTCGGCTATATGCACATTAGGGCGTACCAATCCTTTAAAATAGTTTTTTCCTTTTCTTTTTTTAACGCATGTATGATTCTGAAAAAGAAGCAACAAAAAGGTCTCGAATCAGAAGAAAAACTTTTCAAGTCATAATAATGATAAAAGACCGAATACATATAAACAAAAAGAAAAAACAATTTCCTTAAAAAACTAAAGGTAGCATATGAGCCCAAAGAATAGTTCCATACTTAAGGATACATAGGGTGGGCCATTTAAAATTTAAATCGGCTGAAATGAAAAATACAGATAATGGGCTGGCGGCATCATTGGGCCATTTTTCTTCGAAAATTAGCAAGGAGACGCCTTTACCATCAACGGTGAGCGTTACCGTACAACACTCAACGAATTTTTGATTCCAAAAATTTTGGTTTTAACAAAACGGCTGTCATATGTCACACAGCAAACGCAACCATTGATATTTTAAACATTTTTTTTTTGAAAATGGAATAATCAGCCGAAATTGTGATGTTAATTAACCGGAGCTGTGATTTGAGCCCTTTGGCTTACTTTCTGAGGGGAGCTATTAAGGTTAAATATTAAGCAAAGCCTCCAGAGACAATTGAAGCTTTAAACTTCAAATCGAAGATGCCATTGAAGAGATTCGACCCGAAATAATCGAAAACGTAATGAAAAATTTCGTTGATTGGGTAAGGTGGTAGTCATATGAATGATATTATGTTCCATTTTAAAATGACAATGTTTAAGCTTTGCAATAAAACCAGAACTTTAAAAAAATTATCAGTGCTTTTTTAGAGCCGTTTCAAATTTAAAATGTTAAATCGCCCACCCTGTACCAATAAACAATGAATTTATCTCACGAATATGAATTTGGATCACGGACGGGACCTGGGCCAAAAACTTGCTCCCTTTAAACATTTAGGTACCAAAAAAAAAACAATTTAATTTCATCACGATTAAAAAACTATCACTTCTCATAGGGATTGGCTTAATTTGATACTTAGGTTAGATCAGAGAGGCTAAAAATTGTTAATCTACTCATATGGACTGCGATTGCCTCAAATCTTCCACTAATCCACAAATTTTTATGTTTTCCTACTTTTGTGTCTTTTTTAAAGAGATAATCAACCTAGGATCCTGAATTTTTGCATGACGACATAGGGGAAAAAGTTCTTCTTTAAGCGGCTAAAGATGCCTCGGTAAAAGGTCTTCAGTTGCATATGGACGGTTGGGGTTATATAAGGTTCTGCCGAACTTACCGACATTTGTATTTAATCTTATTGATATACCCATTTATACAGAAATGAGCTTTATCTATAAATACAATTCTTTGATAAAAATTGGTCTGTGAACAGATTTATTTCTTCTAAAGTAATGGGCGCCAGACATGCGACATACTGGTAAGCATGTCAATAAATAAACCCTCTGACAGGATAGTAGCTTACCATACCCGGCAGCTGATTTTACTGTCTTATATTGCATATTGCGATTCCCACTCTATTCAACATTACAATGAGAACCTTTATAATCAATAAAACCACCTTAACACACTTAGAAGATGAATCATACCCACAATTATTGACCAGCCATCTGCTAGACTCTGAGTTCGTTTGATTTCATTTTACCTCTTCTGAAGTCGTTTCGTTTGATCTTGCCTTGGACCTTGGATTTCTACTCACTGGCCTATTACACGACGCCTCAAAATGTCTGGTAAGCATGTCAATAAATAAACCCTCTGACAGGAAAGTAGCTTACCATACCCGGCAGCTGATTTTACTGTCTCATATTGCATATTGCGATTCCCACTCTATTCAACATTACAATGAGAAACTTTATAATCAATAAAACCACCTTAACACACTTAGAAGATGAATCATGCCCACAATTGTTGACCAGCCATCTGCTAGACTCTGAGTTCGTTTGATTTCATTTTACCTCTTCTGAAGTCGTTTCGTTTGATCTTGCCTTGGACCTTGGATTTCTACTCACTGGCCTATTACACGACGCCTCAAAATGTCTGGTAAGCATGTCAATAAATAAACCCTCTGACAGGAAAGTAGCTTACCATACCCGGCAGCTGATTTTACTGTCTCATATTGCATATTGCGATTACCACTCTATTCAACATTACAATGAGAACCTTTATAATCAATAAAACCACCTTAACACACTTAGAAGATGAATCACGCCCACAATTGTTGACCAGCCATCTGCTAGACTCTGAGTTCGTTTGATTTCATTTAACCTCGTCTGAAGTCGTTTCGTTAGATCTTGCCTTGGACCTTGGATTTCTACTCACTGGCCTATTACACGATGCCTCAAAGACGTCTTTATCCTAGATTTCGTTGCAGTCTTAATCCAAGAAAATGTTATCTGATTTAACAAGATATCGATTTTAAAATTGAATTATACACACAGAGAACATATTTGTTGCCACAACCGAATTTGTTGTCAACGAATATTGGTGGTAGAACTTACTATCCACGTATTCCATCACTTCAACCGTATGGTGATTAAGTAAGCAGTAATTTTCAGTGGGGGAAACTAATGTCAGATTAAGATGATTAATCGAACTGAATTTGTACATGTATTGGTTGTTGTTATAGATTATTGGTTATAAGTACTCTTTAAATTCGGTTTTCATTGCCACAAGCATATATTATCTGAACCAACTGATTAATGGTTGAATTTTATGTATTCGGTTATCTGACCAAATAAAAAAGTTTTTTTTTTTATTTTTTAAAATTGTATATTTAACGAATTTAAAATTTTATTTTTTTTTTGAAGATGTTCTGATTTTATTTTAGTAATTTGCGGAACATTTTACCCAAAACAGACCATATTTAAAAACATTTATACAATTTCATTAAAGAAAAGTACATGCACCAACTGAAATTAATTGGACAACATTTTTGTAGAAAATCAAAAAACTCAAACTCTTGTTAAAGAACCACATTTTAACATTTCTTCACATTTTCGAAAAAAGGACGAAAAGGACATCCCAATTTTACAAAAAGGATCTTAAAATGTCATTTGAATATAAACTCCAAATGATATCACTTAAGACATCGCAACACGAAAATAAGCTAAAGCGAAGGTAAAAATATTTCCTCGGCCCATAAAAAAAACCAGGAACATCCTTTTCGGAAGACTTTTGTTTAGAGGAGAAATAATTCATTCACAACAGCGAGCTAATAAACTAATCTGTTGTCACCACCATTTATTTGTACCATAATAACATGTAAATCGAGTTCGGTTGCTATAAATGTGCTGTGAATACCATTTTATAGTTGTAGCAATCATCATATGATATCTCGAACCATGTTATTATTAATGCTATGGAATGTTCGTTATTGCAACAGAAAGTCGGTTGATCCAACCGAACTTTTGTAGTTCAGGGCGGTTTTCCAACTGATTTTTTCTCTGTGCTTTTCTTTCGTGACTATTGTCAGCCAAGTTTCAGACTTTCATTAATATATATTTAAGTTAATCAAAATTATTTATTTTTTGTTTAATTACAGCGTACCCTTATATACACCACCCTTCTGCTAAGCCTAGTTGTGACAGTCATCATTGAAGTTTCAACCGCACCCGCATATGATGACATCGATGGTTATGGGCAATATCAAATCGATGCAATTGATCGGTACAATGATGATTATTATCTCACCTATAGGAACCGACCGGTTAGGCGATCTTACGGTGAAATCGGCGATTTAAAACGTGGCTATTATTATATAGACAATGGCTTTATCACCCCAGTCAGCAGCAGCAGCAGCAGCAGCGATACCTTAGCCGCAAGAAGGCCGCGTACAGAACAGAGACGCCAGGATAATTTTGCCAGTACCATTGATACGGGAAATGTGCCCGATGGTTATAAAATCAGACCAGTGCTACGTTTTAGACAAGCCCAAACCAAGCACAAGAAGTTGTTTGTACCAAATTTATTTGGTTAGAGGGAAATTTTATTTCTATACCGACGAAATGGAAATTCGGCAGGCACTGCTTACTTTTACTAATGGGAGTAAAGTCTGATAATTTATTTTATTTTAAGCTATGTTAAGATAATATTAAGTGTTTTTGTCAGAACTAAAACATGTTATTAAAAACAATATACATGACTTGTAGAAAAAAGTTTACCTTATACGAGTATTTTATCCAAGTTATGTCTTGCCTTTACTTTTTCCCATCTTTTGAAGCTATGTATCAAACATCTCAACTTGTGGGTTATTCTTGTGCTGTACAGTGCTACTCAGAAAGACCATGTGGAATCGATCCAAAATGGGAAAATGCCATAGGACAACCGCTACCCAACGGCGGGTAGAAAAGGATATCCAAATAAAGGGAGTGCTACTAAAACGCACGAAGTTAATTGCAAATAAAACATACAATTTTCAGAAAATTATCTGAATATTTTTTTATTAAGATAAAAGGTTGAATGACAACTATGTGCTTCGGTGTCATGCCTACTCGTATATCTGATGGTCCACATTTTCAATGACTAAGACGTAAGGGAGCATTAATGACGTTAATGTGCCGAATTATTTTATCCTTTAGCTCTTGAATCATTCTTGGATTTTTGACGTACACTCTTTGTTTAAATGTCTTCAAAAAAAGGGTCCAACTTTATCAAACCACTCACACATATTTTTCACGACCCAACGTTTCTAACTAGGCGGAAGGGATGTTTCTGGAATATCCTCGAACAGAGTGGCATGATTAACCGTGAGGAAGGTATTGGTAAGGTTAAGAGCTACGAGGACCGTCGTTGGGCTCGTTCTGGTTAGGGCCGAGACTTAAAGGTGTGGTGATGGCGTATAAAGCAGTTGTTGTGCTGCTTGCGGAACCCATGCTAATGATCAGCACATGGAAGGTATACGATCACACTAGGAAGGAGCAGAGCTTTATGCTTCCTTGTTACTGGCGATAGCAAGGAGAACGGCCTGTACGATGCTCCTGTGCTTGTGACTTTGCCTGGCTTCAGTAGCGGGAACCGCTCGGCCTATTTTCTAGACATCGGGAGTTAAGTGAGTGGTTAACGAAAAATTGAGCACATTGATAATGTACTCTACTCCCAGGGTATATTTGTGCTTCAACATCGGTATTTAGATCTCGTCTAGACCCAGCGCCTTTGATGACCTTGCCCTGTGGATGATATGGGCAACTTCGGCAACTGTAGATTGTGGTGGTGCCTCTTCGACAATACTCTCCTTATCACATTATGGCTATCTTGGTGCTAAATAAAAAGTCGATTGAAATAGCTCGCATACAGGTAAAGATCTGGCATTGTTCTGTCGCCGAATGTGGCGGCTGTCCGATCATCTTTTCTTTCAGGGTTAAAGAGCGATTTGACCGTTGTCCACAATTTACCAATACCAGAACATAAGTTTCACTGCTTTAAGTAATCCAGCCATTTGTTTCGCTTATATTCGTTGACCAACCTACTGATTTCAGAGTTGAGATCACTAATTCTAGGGTTAGGAATGTCATCATTCTCGTCTGCTGCCTCTGCTGGGAAACTTAGTGGCATTTCGGGTATTCGACCAGCAAGGATATGGGATATTTTCTCGGCTACCCGAATATCCGACGGAATGGCTGGATTAATAAAGCTACAGTTGGTGGCTTTTCTGAAGGCATCCCAATCAGCCTTTTTTAATTGAGATACGTATGGCGTTGTGCGGTTATAAAGTCAGATGGTCTGTTGATAAAGAGAATTATGGGAAGGGAATGCGATCCTAACGAGATGACGGTTTAAAAGATCACGTCATTGATCAGGCCAGGCGATGCCATAGTTATGTCTGGCGAGATATGGTTATCGCCCATAATCCGCGTGGTGCGTCCTCATTCACAGTGCAAAACGTAGAGCTATGAATTTGCTCTGCCAAAGCTATGCACCTCTAGTCGTTGTCTAGGGGAGAATGCCACAGTTCGTGGTGAACCTCTAAGTCTCCTAAGACCAAGCAGTTGTTGCCTTGTAGCAGATTGCTAATGACAGGCAAATAACGCGGGGCACAGCGACCAACCGGCGGGATGTATACGTTGTACAGCAATTTCAGACTTGACTGCTACTCCCATACATTCCATATATGGGTCTCTAGGGTCAATGTCAGGCGAGATTTGCCTGTACTGCACAGAATGGTGTAACAGCAATGCAAGTCCCCCACCTTCAATTCTGGTGGGATCATTTCGTAACACTTTGTATCCGTCACAACTGTGCAGCCTGCACAGGTGGCATTCAGCTTACTTTAGTTTTCTGGATCGAAGTGACCATGATGTTCTTCCGACTCATAAATTATATTACCACACTGATTTTGTTGCGTAGGCCGTTGCAATTAAATTGCTCTGTCAGGGGTGGCAACAGCAATCTGTAGGGTATGATGCTGAACATTTTCATGCTGTTGCAAGGGAGACTGCCATGAGAAACCGAGCAGATCCATAGTTAGGGGTTTTGTTCTATCCCGGCTCGGACCAGTAATATTCGGAGCAGTTATTCCGTTAAGTGCCGCTCCCCCGATGAAAAAATGGACAAACAAAAAACACATGTGGTTGAGGTCAACGGGTCAACCCGATACATAGAACCGGCAGTCGCGGCTAATATAGACTAGGGTCTCGATAACGGATGAAATGCATATTGTACCCACTTTTATAATCAAACAAAAACTATCGATACTATACTTATCGGTATCGAATATCTTAAATAAGACCAGCTGATGTGTGTCCCAAATAAGACCAGCTGATGTGAAACACAAAAAACGTTTTTTTTTTATTTTTTAACATAATTTATTTTTTCTTTTTGCTGATTATAACTGAACTCTTAGAAATTTAAAATGTCCACAACAACGCATTAATATTATCGATTTTTATTATTCTTCTCAACGATCAATTATCGCCGTTTTTTTAACGTAAGATCAGCGCCCACATCTTCCATGATTGCAAGTTTAGTTCGCCTTTTGAGGAACTGGGTTCAGTTTCCGACCGTCCAGGAAGAGGTGCTCATCGAATTATTCGTACTGAAGAGAACGTGGAAGCTGCGCAGCAGAGTGTTGCAAATGATCCATCTGTCTCAACTCGTCGCCGTTCCGCCCAACTGGGTATACCCAGAACATCATCACAGAGAATCTTAAACTTGGATCTTAAGATGTATCCATACAAAGTTCAAATTGTGCAACAAGATGGAGTCACTGCGCAAACTGCTAGGCAAACTATGCACATGCTGCGTGAAATTTTTGGTGGACACATAATTTCAAAAAATTCAGATTTCCCTTGACCTCCTCTCCTCGTTCACCAGGTTTAACTGCGTCCGATTTTTGTATGGGGATATTTAAAAGACAAAGTGTATGTTAACAAATCACAGACACTTGGGCAGCTCAAGCAGAATATTCGAGACGAAAAACGGCGCCTGCAACCAGAAAAATTACGTCGTGTAATGCAAAATGCGCTAAAAGAGCCAATGCCTGTATCGAGCAAAATGGTGGTCATTTGTCTGATGTCATATTTCACACATAGTCACGTTAAATTTCCATAAAATGTATTTAACATTTAAAAATAAATCATTTAAAACACCGTTATTACAAGAGTTATACGTATTTAACATCACTAGGTCTCATTTGGGCCACCCTGTATAAGTACATACCGTACTTCAACCTTTAAGTTTCGTCAGAATATCATATCATCATCACTAATGTAGTTCCAAATTCACCTCCGAAATGCTTTTAAGAGGTTCTTAGTAACAATATAAGTTCTTATTTCTGAACAAGACATGGTCACTTTGATGACAAGAGAGAAAACTTAGTTAAAGCGTAGTGTAATCTTTTTTCAAAGGGTGGAGGAGAATTTGTTCCAAAACTCAAAAGTTTGTCTACCAAGTTTCATTATAATATACCTGAAAGCCTACGAGATATGTCATCGTTGTATGGCGTTGTCACTCCTCATTTACCAATAAAGACTTTTCCCTAGACATTTACATTTTAATGAAAGAAAAACATGTACCTATCAATCGACTCAATCCATTTTAAAACCATCGATTACTTCTACTTGGTTCAGGCTCCAAACGGCTAATGCATTGTATAGAAACATATTTAAAAGGATTAAAGGTTAATTTATTACTTGCATTTACCTGGAGCAAAACCGACTCTGAAAAATATTGGATGTTCTTATATGCTTCCGTGTAAAAATATGGTTAGTGTTTCTGCTGTGTGTCTAAATATATACGGGCTTTACTAAGAAAATTAAAACTAAGTCCACTTGCTCTATGATTCATTTAATTAAGCTCAAACCGCAGACAATATGTTCATTAACACTCTATCGTATGTAAAGGGGAAATAATGAGTCAGTGGTTTTTTTGAACTGCACGAAAATTGCGAAATCAAAACAAAAGACTTAAGAAACAAACTTGATAACTGATTCACTATTCATGTGTTAATGAAGATCTAAATATAAAATATGTCGTGAACACATAAAACGTTTGCAAAATTAAAAACAATATTAAAAGTTACATTACACAATTGTCAAAATTAGTGCGCAAAAGATCGAATGATAAATTGCTACACTTAGAGAACAGATTCGCTGGTACAATCGAATTGTTTACTGAAATATTCAGAACATTGAACTTCATGTACAACAACCAATTTCCAACCGAATTTTTCTCTGTGAAAGATAAAGTAGTCATATCATCCTGCTGAAACCAAAGTTCGGGCTAGTTTATGCATTTAAAGTGTGCCAACAACGGTAAAATAAATGTCTTATTTTAGTTTAAGAAAAAAACTTTCGGCTGGCTAGAAGGAAAAACATTCAAGAAGTTACACGAGTTTTATCATCGTCATCAATATAATCTAAAGAAGTAAAATTCTAAGTCTAGACACAAAGGAGTCTTGGTATGACCCAGATGCAAAGCCACAAGCCACATTTTACTTCCGATTTTAATAAAATTTAGCAAAAAAGTTCAAGATCTATAATAAAAAATGGTTAAATTTTACAATATCGTTGAATATTATCACATAGACGCCATTAAAAAGGAAAGATGCAGAATGGAGGCATTGCCACTCTAGAAAAAACAATAACAAACCGGTTAAAATTTTGTTGTTCCATGCGGCGATAAAGAACCCGCATGGAACATAAAGATTATTCCTAATTAGAGGCCCAGCGCTTAAGAAGTCTTTAATTTGGACCAAATCACGATGTCACTGACAAAGCTCATTTAAAAGTAAGAGTCAATTTAAGTTGACTGACTTTGTAAGTACAGGATGGCGCACAAATTTTCCTACAAAAACAAAACGTAAAAACTTTTCTTCTGTGCGAGCAATCGGCTTATACTTTATTTTATTTGAAGGGTTAGTACTTTGACGAAGTTGAATGCTTGGGATACCGAAAACAGTATTGGGATAGTGCAGCGTTACCATGCTTTGCAGTCCTGCATTTCCGTCCAATGGCGCAAATTGCAGTTAGCAGGTGGTCATTACAACGGATAATTCATGATGACTTAAACTTGTTTCCGTACAAAGTCCAAATTACACGAAAGTTAAATCCTCTGGATTTGCTTATTCGAATGGAGTTTTGCCAACAAATTGTTGAAATGGCCGAAAAAGACAAGAGCTTGATACATTGCTTGTTTATTCCTAATGAGGCCAATATGGAAAATTCTAAATCAAATTTATATCAAGAAGGTCCATTTTCCTCTAAGATCACCGGACCTGACTGCACCAGACGTTTTTTATGGGGCTATGTCAGTCAAGAGGTTTAAAAAACGAAACTAAGAAATTTGGCTACATTGAAGTATTCCATTAAAACAATATGGAAAATTCTAAATCAAATTTATATCAAGAAGTTCCATATTCCGCTAGCCTCCAAGGTCACCGAAACTGACTGCACCAGACGTTATTTTTTATGGGGCTATGACAGTCAAGAGGTTTAAAAAACGAAACCAAGAAATTTGGCTACATTGAAGTAGTCCATTAAAACAATAATTGAAGCAATCCCATCTTGAGCCCATCAGGTCTGATCAGCGGCCTATTTTCGGCGGCTAGATTCTACACCCTCGCCAATCATCAAAACGAATCCATATTTGGATTCGCAATGAAATTTCCTTTACTTTGAGTATTCTAACGTCCATATTGACTACTGAACCTGTTTTGTCCAGAAGGGCCGTTTTTTCGGACCACAAACGTCCAGATCTATTTCACATTTAAATGAATTATTAAACAGATAAATTACGAAATTGAACATAGGTCCTTTTTTCTTGGGAGCACATATATGTAACTCCATATTGGTAATATGGTTTTATGCTTGATCTATGACTCATCTATTCACTACAAATACTCGTTTATGAGAGACAATGAGTCAGCCATTTATTTAAACGGCACGAAGATTGTCAGACAAAAGACTTAAGAAACAAACTGGCTACCAACAACTCTCTTCGAGTGTTAATGAAACCCATTGCAAATCTATCAACATTCCAAAAAAACGTAAAGAAATACAAGTTTAATAGCGGAAATCATCTCTATGTATATAACTTAATGAACAAGAAATCTCCAGAAATATTTCAGCATATTAGTTTTCCGCTACAAACTAGTGGGAACGAAATTCCGCTCTATTTTTAGTTAGACTTAGCTTCGGTTATTATGACAATTTTCACTTAAAATATTATTTCTTAGTGACAACCAGACGGCAATGACATACCCTCATACAGGGCTGGAGAAATATTTTCACACGTTATTGTCAAAATATTAGCACAGCAGATTGAAGAGAGGGAGATGTTAGCTTTGGAGTTTCTTATAAAAGACACCTTCATTTTATATTCGTTAGACATAACATAAAAGTAACTCAAATACAGTGCAATATTTTGATTGTAAACGGATAAAACGAATATAAATATTTTATACAGCCAAAGCAACAACATCGGCAAAACAAACCAGAAATTATGGTAAGTATTAGTACTTAAAAAAACAAATAGTGAAGAATAAAAAAGTATTTTAAATTAATCGCAGCGGTAGGCATATATTCCAATGCAGCCTTTTAAAAAAACCTAGGATAATGCGGTTCAATTTTTAAGATGGTTCAATTTTAAGGCTCATGCGAGGCATACGTGGTTAAAATAACTGAGGGCGAGATGGGTCATTTATATTGATAGTGCCAAAAGTGTCGCAGACTATTGAGTCAAAATAACAATATGGTTTTATTAAGCGATCTTCGCCCGTCTGTCTTTATCAAAGTAAAAGTCGTTAATTTAAGCCCATATCGATAAAACTTTGCACGTAGTAAAAGTTTGAGCCAAGGACAAACCCTATTGACATTTGTCCACAGCCTTTCATGTTTTGAAATAGCATCCCACTAACTTTTCAACTGTTTTAAAGCAATTCGCCAGTTTATATTTCAAAATAAAACACTAGCAAAGTACTAAGTGCCGGTGGTACAGAAAAAACACTTGCAATACACCAGTTTCTTAAAGTTGGCCAATGGTCCATGAACGAATGCTTTGTCCGTACTCATTGCGCAAATGGCTTTCTTTGATTAAATTAAGAAAAAAGAATGGATTGCTGATTTGTTTTGTCGGTGGCTAAGCATTTACACTCTCTATATTGCCAACATTTCCCCATCTCTCTTAAATATAACCGGTCTGGCGCATAATTAGGTTATCATTTTTAAGTCGTAATTCGAGCTCCATTAATTATGGAGCTGGTCTAAGGGTTTGCCTTGCATTTAATTCAGTTTGGTATGTTATAATCAATTTTTCATCAATCCAAATATAATTAGAACCTATCAATCCATATTTTTATATATGTAAACTGGAGCTGAAAATGTTCAGAAATGCAGGAATGTGTGCATAGGATCAATATAGGGAGCTGACAGCCAAGATAACGCAATGCTGTTGCTAACCCATTACTTTACGCGCTTCTGCAGTATGGTGGACCTAAAAGTTATTGCATAGCAACAGGAACTAAAGATGCAGGGTTTTCCATTAAGGACATAACGATTTTAAATATTAATAAAACACAGAATATTTAAAATATAGAGTTCAAATTTATTCCAGGTGTAGTGCAAATGTTCGGATCGAATGTACGAATCGGTCATATGACCACCACGAGCCCGAGTACAGCGATCTACTCTTTGGACCCTTTGAACTTTGGAAATTTCGCGTTGGATGTTGTCTCTGAGCTTGTCTAAAGTTGTTGGCTCGTTGGCAAAGACCAATGACTTAATGTGGCCCCCAAAGAAATCCAGCATCGTTAAATCGCATGAGCGAGGTGGCCATTCGACCGGATCATTTCTAAAGATAAGTTCACCGAATTTGCCTCGCAGTAAATCGATTGTAACGCATGTTGTGTGGCTAGTGACACCGTCTAGTTGAAACCACATATCAGCGATTTCAAGCTCCTCCAATTCTGGACAAAAATAATTTTCTAACATGGTACGATAGAGCTCTCCATTAAGGATTAAGGACATGACGATTGTTCTCATCGTCGAAAAAATACGGCCCAATCACATCTCCGTCATGAAAACCACACCACACAATAATTTTTTGCGGATGAAATTGTCTCGCTTGAAGCACATGCGGTTTGTTGCTGTCTAACCCTGTCTAAAAGTACTCACTGCTACTCGTTTCTTTTCTGCTCCTCTAACTTCAACTTCATATGTACCGGCATAATCAATACATTTGTTTCATTTCATTTCTCATTTTTACACTAAATCATATAGCATGAGGCTGGTTCCAACATATCTCTCCTGAACCGCTTACATGGCCGCAATCCAGGGGCTCTGTCTTTTACTGTACCACAGAAGGTCGCCATACTGATGAAAGTAACTTCGGTATCTTAGATAGGCACTTCGGAAATGAGTGCGTTGGTTTGGATGTTTGTGGGAGTAGCCCATCTTCCATTTCGGCTTTTCTACCACTGCACTTTTTTACATTTGCAGCGTCTTCCGATACCGCTCGCTAGAATCAGCACACTGTCAGCCTATATATCGACGATATATTCCTCCTTATGTGTTGCACCTCTACAACCCTTGCGAAAACACAAGGGAACAAGCTATTTGTTGCTTAAAAATATTGTTTTTAAGGTAATTCGGAACACTGAATCCAAATAATCACCTGGTTTTTTCTATCAGCTCGACTTTTCACGATATACAGTTATGTCTAAAATTATCTTTAGTCCATCCCTACATTGTGTTGCACCTCTGCAACCCTTGCGAAAACACAAGGGAACAAGCTATTTGTTGTTTAAGAATATTGTTTTTAAGGTAATTCGGAACGCTGAATCCAAATAATCACCTGGTTTTTTTAATCAGCTCGACTTTTCACGATATACAGTTATGTCTAAAATTATCTTTAGTCCATCCCTACATTGTTTATAATTTGGCCGAGTAGTTTCAGATATACGAGGGCGGTTCGGAAAGTTCTTAGCCTATCAATGAAAGAGAATAGTTAGTTTTTCAAAAATATTTTTATTTTTCAATATAATCTCCCGAAACTTCAATACACTTAGTCCAACGCTTATCTAGCAATTCTATCCCTTGATTAAAATAGTTTTCCTCAAGGTCTTCAAAATAGTGGTTTACAACTGTAAATGCATCTTCATTTGAGGTAAAACGCTTGCCAGCAAGGAATTTTTTAGATTTGGGAACAGGTAAAAGTCACTGGGAGCTAAATCAGGAGAATAAGGTGGGTGGTCAAGCAACTCGTACTTTAATTTGTTGATTTTAGCCATTGTTAAAACACTCTTGTGCGCTGGTGCGTTGTCTTGATGAAAAATTATTTTTTTGTGTTGTAAGCCAGGACGTTTTTCTCGAATTTGTACATTTAATTGATCTAAAAGGTTGCAATAGTACTCTGAATTTATTGTTTTACCCTTTTGCAGATAGTCAATCAATAAAATACCTTTGAAGTCCCAAAAAACCGTTGTCATAACCTTACCAGCCGATTGAATTGTTTTGCCTTCTTTGGGGCACTTCCTCCAGCTTCAGTCCATTGTTTGGATTGTTCTTTTGTCTCTGGTGTATAGTGGTGGATCCATGTCTCATCAACAGTTATGAAACGACGCTTAAACTCCATTTTATTTCGCTGAAAACGATCCAAACAAGCTTGAGAAATGTTCATTCTTATGCGTTTTTGGTCGACTGTTAACAAGTCCGGCACCCATCTTGCAGAAAGCTTTTTCATCTGTAGTTCTTCATGCAAAATTAAATGGACTCGATCATTTGAGATGCCCATGATATTAGCTATTTCACGCACTTTTATTCGTCGATCATTTAATACCATATCATGCACTTTGGCTACAATTTCTGTTGTTGTTGCTGTTTTTGGACGTCCACTACGTGGTTCATCTTCAATGCTTGTACGACCACGTTTAAATTCAGCAACCCAATTTTTTACTGTTGCATATGAAGGAGCACTTTCACCTAACACATTCACCATATCATTATGAATTTCTTGTCCCGATAAACCTTTTTTATGTAAATATTTAATGACACCACGCATTTCTAATTTTTCCATTGTAAAAAAATCGCGGTTGCGTCTTTTCTATATGAAGGAGTTGCCAGATCGAAAAATTTAACATGTGTTCATAGCAGAGATGGAAGTTTCCAAAACACTTAACTTTTTTCTGTTTATACCGCGCTTTTTGTGCTAGGCTAAGAAGTTTCCGAACCGCCCTCGTATCGTTGAAGTTTTGAAAAAAATAACAATTTTATAAAAACAAAAAATTTTGTTCGTTAAAAATTTATAAAAAAATATTGCGACAGAAATCAGTGTTGGTATAAAAGCATTTAGTTGAATATATTTTATATCAAATGAGTTTTATATCATAAAATTTGAAATCGGTAAACAACTTTTGATTCTGTCAACAATTTACTGAGAAAACTGAATTGACAAAAATTGCAATTTCCATACAGAAATAACATTTATGAATACGAGGGCGACCGCAAAAGTAACTGGCCTAACATAAAAAGAACCTTTTATTTTTCAACATAATCTCCTTCCAACTCAATACACTTCATCAAACGTTTTTCAAGTTTTTTAATTTCATCCGATAAATAAAATTTTTCAAGACCTTCAAAATATGTCTCAGTTTCAGCAATAACCTCGCTATTGGACGAAAATTTTTTGCCACCGAGAATTTTTTTTTTTTTAAATTTGGAAATAAGAAATAATCAGAAGGAGCTAAATCTGAACCATATGGTGGATGCGGAGCAATTTCAAATCGTAATTCGGCCAGTTTTTGTTGAGTTAAAAATGCAGTGTGTGAAGGAGCATTATCTTGATGAAAAAGAACCTTTTTTTTCTAAATGCGGTCGTTTTATCTTGATTTCTTCACTCAACCGATCCAATAATGCACAATAATATTCACTATTTATAGATTTTTCTTTCTCAAGATAATCAATAAATATTATACCCCTTGCATCCCAAAATACTGTGGCCATTACCTTTGCTGCTGACTTAACAGTTTTATCCTTCTTGGGACCACTTTTACCAGCTTGTATCCATTGTTTTGACTGTTCTTTGCATACTGGGATGTAGTGATGGATCCATGTTTCATCAACAGTTATGAATCGGCGCAAGAACTCTATTGGATTATGCTGATAAATCACTAAAAGCTCCTCGAAATTGGTCCAACGGACGCAAAGTCATCAAACGCGGCACATGAAAAGCGGATAACTTTTTCATGTGGAGTTCATCATGTAAAATACTCCAAACTTGTTTTTCGTGTATTTTAACAATATCAGCAAGTTCTCTGAGTTTTATTCGTCTATCTTAAGTCACTTCATTAAATATTTTTCTAATGTTTTCAATAGTAGTAGCAGTTTTCGGTCTTCCAAAGCGTTGTTCATCTTCCGTACTTGAACGACCCTTTTTAAATAGTTGAACCCAGGATTTCACGGTGGATTATGATGGTGCATTATCACCATGAACAGAATCCAATTCATCTTTGATTAATTGTGGCGTATAACCTTTCATATAAAAGTGTTTAAAAAACAAAACAAACAGTTACTAGTAAAGCAGAAATGTGCCAGGCCAGTTAGTTTTGCGGTCGCCCTCGTATGTGTGTGTTTGCTGCTGTTTTATTTATTTATAGGTAGAAAAATATAAAATATAAATAAAAATCTGTTATCACCGAAGTTAGCGTAACTCATTCAATTTTCAATAGATTTTTATGTACGAGTACATAAATATTTTAGAAAGCTACTTCAATATGATACTCGTATTTAGCTAATAAAAAGCACAATTTGTTTCCAACCGATCAAGTTTGAGCGTGAAGAAAATTAAAATGTGTAATTTTTTTTTTATAAAATAGCCATTTCTTCGTCATTTTTTTGTGATATTAAAATATTTGACATATTTCAAAGGTAACAACTACATTTAAAAAACACACAATTTTAATACCAATTTATGAAAAGAAAATTTATGATTTTTTGAACTTTAAATTTTTGGAAAAAAGTCGAAAATACGATTAGTACCTGTAACATAAAACTTTAAGCTGTTGGAGAAAAATGAAGATTAGATTTGAAATCGGTGACCTCAAATTCGTACAAAATTGCTATAGAATTTCTAACAACACACAAAAAGTTCCATTTTTTCCTTTGTAAAATTAATCTCTTGTTCTGTGTCGATCATCCTACCTTTGGCATCATTCTAGCAATGACAGGGCCTTCGTATAATGCTTTGTCAAATATATAGCTAATATGGAACCAAAGTTAAATTCATCATCTATTATCATTCTCAGATACTGAATTGATCTCTAAGGTACGATTTTGTGCCGCCCTACTCGCATTGTGTTGGTTTTCTAATTAGGACTGCTTTTGTTTGATGCTTCTCAAGCAGCAGCCTGGGGGCTAATCACGGCATTCGACGACGAATGCAAATTCGAATAGAAAAATATTTCGATACGTTTAAATGTTTGGATCATGGCATTCGATCGTAATGTTTTATCGCATAATCCTTTTTTTTTGCAATGCTGCAAAACAAAGACTTTCAACTCAAAAGATGTGTCGTTGGCTGATTCGAGCACGACGTGGGACTGTTAAAAAATTAAATAGATAATAAGAAACATTTTACGCATTATTGCAATGCAAAAATGTAACGATTAATTATTTTATTGTAGTTAATTTATTATTTTATAACAATTCATGGTGTTTTTACGTAATTTTTGTCGAAACCACTACCGATAACACAAATAGAGTTTCCTAAAAGGCCGATGAAACATCTTTCTTTGTTGATTCTCTTTGCGGCAAGCATACGAGTATGATGACAAGCAGAGAAAAGCAGAAAAACAAAACAACAAGCGATTGTTGGTTTGGTGCAAGTGAATATTTTAATAAATCTGATAAAAATATAGAAAGTAATTAGTTATAAATGGATCCAATGCTATTTTTTTACTCATCATCGTCCGATTCGGAGGAGGATTGCAATGTAAACGTAATTAGAAGAAATATTCGAGATAAAAGCAATCGTTTTTTCATTATCTTTGTCCCTAAAAATAATAAAAAAGACGAATATTTTTACGTTATTTCACAAAATATAGAAAAATACCTACATTTCTTTTGTTTTACTCTGTTTTTTTGTTTGGCGTCATTAAAAATGGTAGTGTTTGATTTTTTTCGATGACGGTTGTGCTTTCGAATTCAACTTCGGGTAGTTGCAATTCGATAACGATTGCCGTGATCCAAATTAATTGCGTTTCGAAGTAAATTTGGTCGTTAACGAATGCGGTGATTAGCCCCCTGAAAGCCACATTTGGTAGTAGTAGAAATTCGACAATTCTATAGACTTTAATCTTCAAAATTAGCTGTAGTAGTAAGCAAAAACTTAAACAGAGACTTAACTATATCTGGAGTATATGAGAGGAGAATAATACTAATGTTGAAGTGGAACTGAAGACAGGATGTCAGAAAAACAAATAAGCTTGAACCGTAGGTTTTTTACAGGGGTATTATGAGTTGTTGCTTATGCTTGTAACACCTAGAAAAAACGTGTCCTTAGAAAGTATACGAGAAGCGATAAAATTAGAATAACTATTTTGTCCGTATATCCGGCAAATTTCATCATATTTAAAATACATTTAGTTTGTGTCATTATTTTGCACATAAAAAAACATTACTGCATCATAGAAATGTTCCCTCCGACTAACTGACCTTTAAACTGAAAATTTCAGTTCTATTGTGTTTAATTTGCTGAAAATCGACCTGATCCTCCCAGTTTGGGGTCTAGCAAAATTTCAATAGATTTGAAGGAAATTTTGTTTGTGGCGTTAGTTTCTACATAGGGCAAACATTGCTATTTTAGATTACGAACGTCTACAAAAGTGCACAAAAAATGGAATTCACTTTATTCAATTTCCCTTTCAACTATGGACCCCTCTTACTATATTTTAAAAATTAATTCAACATAAGAAATTGTTTTCATCCTTTACTATTTCTTTCCTTGCAGCATTTCTTCAACTACGCAACTCTGTGGCTTGCCCTAATCCTGGCAATCATTACAATTGTTTCTGCCACACCCATACATGAGGACCTCGATGATGGTTACGCACAATACGCCATCGATTCAAATGATCTATACGAGGATGACTTCTATCAGACCTCAACGAAGGCACCTCTCAGGCGATCATCAAATAATAAAATCGATCATTTGAAACGTGGTTATTACTACATAGCCAATGGTGCCATTATTCCTGTCACCAGCAGCGATGCTTTAGCCGCGGAAGGACTGCAATCCGAAAAGAGACGTCAATATTTGGTTGGCAACGCCATCGATACGGACAATTTGCCAGATGGCGTGCAGTTCAAGCCTGTGATCCGGTACCAGCACACCCATACCAAACACAAGATGTTGTTGGTACCTAATTTCTTTGGTTAGAAAAAGCATGGATGATAATGGCCCTGAACAGATGAGGCGTTTGAACAGGAACAAGAATGATTGGACTGATAATTTATTAATTTACATAAATTGTTTTTATTTAACGCTGTTTATTTTTAAGAATTTTGTTTTTTTTTTGTGGAAGGCAACTTCTTGCAATATTTTATTTATATTTATTATATTTTTATTATACTAAATAAAGCGTTTTTAATGAAATAAAGATACTAATAATTTATATTATACTAGCAGGACACGGACCATGTTGCTGGTTCGAAGTAAGTCTTCGATGTACGAGTATTGTCTGATGAACTAAACTGATGTAATTAACTGTCAGTGCGAATATATTTTGAACTGAAGACTGGACATGTTTAAATACGAATGGCAATTTAGTTGGAATTATAACATATTTGCCTGGAAAGATATATCGTCGATGTCCCGATATTTGCTACATCGAGTGCGTCTCCATTGTACATGATACTGTCTTCCAATTCTATCATTCCACCGGAGTTTGAGCAATTTTCTTCATTCTACCTACGAGGGCGACCACAAAACTAACTGACCTGGCACATTTTCTGTTTTACTAGCAACTTTTTTGTGTTTGGTTTTTTAAAAGCAATCTTTTATAAGCCATCTGTCAAAATTTCCGAAATATTTAATGATTATTTTCTTTGTTACAGGTGATTGAAGTAAACAAGTTTTATAATTTTTGAAAAATGGAAAATAAAGAGTTTCGTGCGGTAATTAAACACTTTTATATGAAAGGTTATACGCCACAATTAATCAAAGATGAATTGGATTCTGTTCATGGTGATAATGCACCATCATACTTCACCGTGAAATCCTGGGTTCAACAATTTAAAATGGGTCGTTCAAGTACGGAAGATGAACAACGCTCTGGAAGACCGAAAACTGCTACTAATATTGAAAACATTAGAAAAATATTTAATGAAGTGACTTAAGATAGACGAATAAAGCTCAGAGAACTTGCTGATATTGTTAAAATACACGAAAAACAATTTAGGAGTATTTACATGATGAACTCCACATGAAAAAGCTATCCGCATGATGGGTGCCGCGTTTGTTGACTTTGCCCCAAAAAATCGTCTGTTGGACCAATTCCGAGGAGCTTTTAGCGATTTATCAGCGTAATCCAATAGAGTTATTGCGCCGATTCACAACTATTGATGAAACATGGATCCATCACTACATCCCAAAATGCAAAGAACAGTCAAAACAATGGATAGAAGCTGCTAAAAGTGGTCCCAAGAAGGCGAAAACTGTTAAATCAGCAGGAAAAGTAATGGCCACAGTATTTTGGGATGCAAGGGGTATAATATTTATTGATTATCTTGAGAAAGGAAAAACTATAAATAGAGAATATTATTGTGCATTATTGGATCGGTTGAGTGAAGAAATTAAGATAAAACCACCGCATTTAGATAAAAAAGTTCTTTTTCATCAAGATAATGCTCCTTCGCACACTGCATTTTTAACTCAACAAAAACTGGCCGAATTACGATTTGAAATTGCTCCGCATCCACCATATAGTCCAGATTTAGCTCTTTCTGATTATTTCCTGTTTCCAAATTTAAAAAAAATTCTCGGTGGCAAAAAATGTTCGTCCAATAGCGAGGTTATTGCTGAAACTGAGGCATATTTTGAAGGTCTTGAAAAATCTTATTTTTCGGATGGAATTAAAAAACTTGAAAAACGTTTGATGAAGTGTATTGAGTTGGACGGAGATTATGTTGTAAAATAAATAATAATAATTCCAAAAAAAAAACGGTTCTTTTTATGTTAGGCCAGTTACTTTTGCGGTCGCCCTCGTATATAGCGGCAATGCAACGGTCTGACCGAACCGACAATGTTTACAACTCGAACCCATAATAAACAAGTAAGAAAAGTTAAAGTCGGTCGTCACCGACAATCAGATACCCTACTCCACTCTTCTATGCATTTGTCAGAAGCTTGAGCAATGAACAAGGTCGTACGCAATAAATTGGAGTTAGCTAATTATCACTTATGTATAACGTACCATAACAATTTTATGAGCGATTGGGTATAATTTGTGAAGAACGACCAAAAATCGAGAGGAACCTATGATTGGAAGCTATTTGAAAACATGATAGTACCATCTGACAGGACATGAGTTTTGGTCGCTCGTAGTGCTCCAAGCGAAATCTGGTAGAAATCGCATGTAAATTGTGACTTCTAAAGCAGCAAATTCTTTTTATCGAAAAGGACTATTTTATTAGGGGAATACGAAATTATGGACCTATGTGCCCAAGGACCAGCACACTTAATAAATAGTCGCGTGCAAAGTATATTTTTTGGGTTTCAGAGCATCAGGACCTCAAATCGGGAGTGATCTTTGTGTTGCCTGGAGCCATCTGACATTTCTATTGGAAAGTTTGACATGTTTTAACATAAACGTACTCAGAACGTTTTTACGTACGCCCATCATTTGTGTTGTTTACAGTGACTTGAATAAATCAATTTGACAAAAAAAATGGAATTGACTCGTGAACATTTTCGTGCGATTATTTTTCCCAACTTTCGTCAAGGATTATCACGACAAGAGTGCATCGATGAACTTAAATCTTTATATGGCGATGAAGCACCATCTTACAGCACTGTGAAAAACTGGTTTAATGAATTCAATCGTGACCGACGCTCGCTTAAAGACGAAGGTCATGAAGGTCGTCCAAAAACGGCCGTTGTGCCAGAGAACATTGTTGCCGTGCGTGAACTGATAATGCAAGATCGTCATGTGACATACCGTGAGATAGAGGCATCCTGACATTCGATATTGCATGAACACCTGTCCGTAAAAAGGCTTGTTCTCATCGGATCCCGCACAATTTGACAATCGCTCAAAAATAGGCTCGTGTCGATTGGTGTAAAGAAATTTTGAAAAAATACGATCGCCATGCTTCAAAAGACTTTTATAAGATCGTCACAGGTGACGAATTATGGATCTATGCGTGTGAGCCCGAAACAAGGCAGCAATCGACCGTGTGGGTCTTCGAAGACGAGCCATATCCAACGAAAGTTGTTCGTGGAACAAGCACCTCGAAGCAAATGGTCGCCTGTTTTTCGACAAAACTGGTCATGTGGCGACTGTTCCGCTTGAGCAACAAAATTGATGACACAATATCGAGAAATTTTTGTCCTTACAAATCGGCCCACCCTAATGCAGACGTACGCATATTAGTGGACGAAGAACTAGCCTTTTCATAAAGTTTGACTTCGTACGGACTGAAATAAAAAATTGCATTAAATTTCTCTGTCTACTGATAATTAAAGTGAAAGTATCTGCATTGACATTTGGAGTGGAGAGGCACAAATGACGACCACGTTTTTTAAATTAATTACACTGTGCAACAATTTTTTGGTTGGGAAATGAGTAGAGTAGTCCTGATCTAAATCTAAATTTATTTTCATGAACTGATAATGTTTTTGCTACAATACCGTATGTAATAAGTTAAAAAATAGTACATGTGCCTTCATTTAAGCGAATTTTCTTAATGAGAAATCGTTTGGAGATCATTTTTGTAAGATACTTTTAACACTCTATCTTTAAATATGGGGTGTTCTCTTCATCCTTTTGCAGAGAAAATTGAATAAATAATTCTTTAACGGAAGTTTTGAGTATTTTGATATACCACGACAATGTCACACAGCTAATTTCAGCAGGATTTACAGCGGACGAAAATTCGATATCTCTAATTTTATTGTGTCGTTTGTGCTCATTTCGTTCAAAGACGAAAAATTGTACAAGATGGGCAATTTGGGCTTAATCGAGAAATCGAAAAACAGAGTTGAGTAAAAATCATTTTTGGAATACTGTTTTTTGTGTTTTTCTGTGTTGCAATTTTGACTCTCTAGCGTTTTAGTGATTGTGTAAAAACGAATGTGGAAAAATAAATCCCAAGAATTTGGTCAGTATCGCTGTTTTTATACATAATTGCAAAGAGGAAGCACAACGCCCATTTTGTATAATATATCGTCTTTGATTTTGTTAAAAGAGAGTATAAATGAGGGTATATAAGGCATTTTTGGGGTAAAATGTTTTAATAAAGTAACACTATTATTATTTTTGCAAAAGTCCTCAAAAATAATATCAGGATATATTAAAGATGAAATAGTCATTTTCTGACTTTTTCAAAAACAAAAATAGTTTTTGTTTGTTTTTTATTTATTTATAGGCTGTTTCCACTACGGTCGCGTCCGCGTCCAAAAATCAATGAACGCGCGTTACAGCCTATACAAAAAACATAGGCAGTTAGGTATGGGAAAAAGTCGCGTTCATATTGGACGCGTTTATCGATAAGTCGCGTTTACTATAAATTCGATTATTTTTGCAGTCGAAACCCACCCATACCTATCAATGGCAATATCGCAAATTGCACATCCCTATGAAAACAGCTGTTAATCATTATAAATATAAACATCCAAAATGCAAAAAACAGGAGACAGAATTTTTTCAATTATTTTAGATTTCCAAAAGACGGAATGGACAGCAGTATCAACACTATATCTGTTGGACCTCTGGGAGGAAAATATTGATGGTCTGAGGGGTGCTCGCAAAAACACCCGCATACACAAAGAGATGGGGGAGAAGCTGGGAGTGACTGGCGCGGAAGTGAAAAATAAACCATTTGGTCCTCATTTTCAACTGCGGTTAGCAAAATAATATCATTTAACTCCATGATAATGTCGCAACACAAAAATATTAAAATTTTTCGCACCCCTAAAAAAACAAATAAACACAAACAGCTGATTGAACGCAAACGTGGACGCAAAACACAATGGAAACACCATTAAAAATTATCGATAAATCGTGGACGCGGATGTGGACGCGACCGTAGTGGAAACAGCCTATAATAGGTAAAATGAGTAACATTCAGGTTGGAAGCAAAAATAGACATAAATAGACATAGACATTTATCCATATCACCAATTAAAACAATAATTTGTTTCTCTTTCTCGACAATTTGTACCCATTTTTATGAAATTCTTTAAAAACGTGAACCAAAAAGCACACGCTTTAAGCCGTGTGGTTTTCAATTTGAGTTAGTATTTTTGACAGCTGTCATTAGATTAATGCTCAGTTTGGTTTGCCATTTCATAATGAGTAGACTTACTCCAAAACATCGTTTGCAAATCGTGGTGAATGGGCCTAAACAAGATGGCCACCGATCTAGATTTTTACAAGAAAATGTTGTCCAGCGATTAGGCTCACTTTAGGTCGACTGGGTACAATAATTACCAACATTGTCGCATATGAATTAATGAAAATCCGCAAGCCATTGTTGAGACGCCGTTACATCCTCAAAAAGTCACTGTTTGGTGTGCTCTATGGGCAGAGGGAATCATTGGTCCATATTTCTGCAAAAAATGAAGCCGGCCATAATGTTATAGTCAACGGGGAACGTTAAAGAGCCATTATTAATGCCTGAATTGAAGGATGTTCCAACAAGTCGGAGCTACATGCCCAACAGCCAACGAAACAATCAATATATTGAAGAAAACTTTTGGTGATCGCATTATCCCGCGTAGTGGGCCTGTGGTGTGGCCTCCGCCAAGATCCACCGCTGGACTATTTTTTAAGGGGTTATGTGAAGTCGCTTGTCTACGCACGTAATTCTGACACGATTGATGTCTTGGAAGAGAATATTCGGCGTGTTATTGCTGACGTTTGGCCCAAAATACTGCAAAAGTCGAAAATTGGGCCTCTCGCCTGGAATTTATTCGAGAAAATTGAAAAGTCCTATGTGAAGCCAGCCGCGGCGACCACTTGCCCGAAATCATTTTTAAAATATAATGGGAAACCCTTATCTTTGTAATAAAGCTGAATTCTTGGCCATAGCATTAAATTAAATGCGTTTTTTTTCTTGACAACCACACGTCTGAAACAAACACCCTTTATATCGAAGTTTCGTCTAGTTGACCCCTTCTGAAATAAACTGGGCAACATCTTCGTAGAATATGAGATACATAACTCCCATTTACAACGGGCGAAAAGGACACGGCAGACTGAGAGATAGGCTGATAAAATGTTTCACGGAAATTTTTTTCATACGATTGTACCTTAAACATCTAATCTCGATAATTCCCTAGAATAAAGGCATTTGTACTATTTTTTTAACTTATTGCATAGAAAACTAAAAACTTCCTCGGTCTACAAAAGAAAACCTGAGACCTAACATGATCCTGTCCTTTTTGAAATTCACTATACTCAATTAAGTCTCTTATTTCCCAAAGGGATTATCGACCTCTCTGCAATTTTGTTGCATAGTGTTATTTTCGACACATCTTCAAACTTAAACGAAACTGCAGCGCATCGATAATTCTGATAATTATACTAGGTGACATAAAGCACATGTTTATGCTAATTGCAGTGGGACTTCATTTCAATCTGCACAAGCCGCACAAAAGACTTGAGCTATAAAAGTGATAACGAATACAAATATGTTGGTGCCAAAAATAGTGCTGTGATCAAATTTGACAAGTTTTTTATTATCAAGCTAATTATCGATATTTTATGCACCCAAACATTTAATGGAGTGTACATATGAGTTTCCTACCCTTTTTGTAACATCTCGAAATACCTAATGTCCAATGGACGATTTGAGTTCGGCAAATTTGCCTAAAACCTGATAAAAGCTCGATCTAGTCCCACAGGAAGTGCTCGAATATTTTTCCTAAAAGTACTTATATGTCTAACAAACCGTCGGTGTTCCCAGCAGAGGGTAATGTGTATTTCCGATACTTTACAGGAGAGCCAAAAAACTGTAGCATTTATTTATTTCGCGGAATTTCCGAAAATTAGTAACTGCAGTCAATTTGAAAATAGATTTGCCACGTTTTTCCTAAAAAAAATTGAGTTTAAAGCTCGATTTAGTGTGACGCAACAATATATGTGACGCGTAAAATAGAAAGGAACCTAAGGTTAAAACCAGTTTTGTTCAGGAGAGCCATTTACAAGATTAGGTCCCTTTCTATTTTCGTTGAGAATCGTCAACTTCACTTTCATAAAACGTGCATATCTCTGGAGGGAACACTTTTGTGGCATGGGATCGGTCACATTCGATGCTCAGATGTTGTCCACATCAAAAAAAGAAAAAAAATGATTTTTTTACCCTTAGGCCCCTTTCTCTATGCGCTGTCACATATACAAAAAATAGCACATATGCCTTTGCTTAAATGTTTAAAAATAAAAAAATAAACTATAATTTTCCACATACGAGTATACTTAGTAGGGACATAAATACTGCTACATACGTTTTATGCTGTAAAATAAAAAGGACTGAATGTTTTTGGACCAAATATTTTTTAATATATTTATTGATGTATATTGTATCTAAAAATAATCTTTTTATTCGAAATGTCCGTCTCTTGCCTTTACACACGCCTTAAGTCGCACTGGCTAATCGTCAATAGCTGCACGAACCTTGTCCATTGGAAAATTGGCAACAGCTCAAACCAAAGCAGTCTTAAGAGATCCAATGTTGGGGTATCTTTTGTGACAAACCTTGTCCTCTAAAACGTCCATAATTTGTAATCCAATGGGTTCAAATCAGGACTGCCTGAGAGCCATTCTTCAGAGGAAATAAACGCTGGCAATTTGTTTCGAAGCCAGGCCTGGGACGTTTAAGTCTTATGGGCCGGCGCAGAATCCTGCTGGAAAGTCCATGGCTGGTTTTGGAACAGGGAATTGTTAAGAGGCTTCACAACAGCTTCCAAAACAGTTTCTTGGTAAACTTTGGCCGATGTTTTGACTTCTTGTTCGAGGAAATGCAGGTAAGTGACCTTATCGTAAGAGACACCCCACCAAACCATGACTGAAGCTGGGAAATGACCCTTTTCCAGTTCAAATGCCTCCTTAGATGACCGCGCATACACTCTATTATTTTGCTTGTTAAATTTTTCCCGAACGGTAACAAATTTTTCATCGGTGAACAAAATTTTTCTGTGCAAGTTATCAGCGTTCTTCACCAAAAGACGTTTGCATTTTTCAATCCTATTTTTTTAAAGCTGCAGTCAATAAATGTCCGGTACGTCGTTTGAAAGCCCCAAGTCTTTTTTAATGATTCGACTCGTAGACTTTTGCGTGATAGTCATCTCACGGGCCATGATTTTCTATTTTTGGAGCGGATTTCTGTGAATTCTTGATTCAACGGCTTTGATGACATGCGGTGTTCGAACAGAGCGTGGGCGGCCCGACCTGTGGCGGTCTTTTACATCTCCTGTCTCCTCAAACAGTTTTATGCATCCGTAGACGAACATGCGGCTAATCCCTAGTGGCCGGAGCGTTTTGAAAATATCGCTTATTTTCATTTCACACTTGAAAAGCACTATTACAGCGAAACGGTTCTCATTATCTGAAAGTTGAAACAATTTTAAAATCCCGTTACAGACTAACGCTATTGAGGTTAGCTTTCAAAATCCATATGACATTAACGGGGTATGTTTAGTTCTACTATTGAAATGGGTGTGTTCACTGTTATAATAGTATTTATGTCCCTACTAAGTATACTTATATATACTTATATGTGACGCGCAAAATAGAAAGGGACCTAAGGGTAAAAACCAGTTTTGTTCAGAAGAGCCATTTTAAAGATTTAAATACGTGTATCTTTGGTGTACCATCACTTTCATAAAACGCGCATATCTCTGGGAGGGAACACTTTTGGGGCATGGGATCGGTCTCATTCGATGCTCAGATGTTGTCCACATCAAAAAAAAAAGTGAAAATTGATTTTTTTTACCCTTAGGTCCCTTTCTCTATGCGCTGTCACATATGTGTGCCAGTACCTAGATAGTTTCTTAGAGATCCAAACATGTGTACATATATGGCTCTTCGGTAAATTGTTTTATCGTCAGCCCATTGGGCGAAGCGAAAACGCATCGGATGGTTTTCAATTACACAGTAATACAAAATCGAACTTCCCGAGTGCTAATGGGATGAGACCAATTGCAAATAAAGGTTGATATTATCCATAGCAAAACTTTTAAGGGGTTTTATCTGAAGTTGGTTATTTTTAAAACGCTGACTAACAAGAAAAGATCATTGAAAATTTGATAAAATAATGTTTATTTATTTTTATTATCCTGGAAAGTTGTGGTACTTGTATCTTACTGTATTTGGGGTAGAGGAATTCATTTTTGATATTTATTTTTACCTAAAACTCACGCTAGATGCCGCTGCCATACAAACGTGGCAATTCTTGTTGATTATCAGAGAAAAACGGTGCATTGCAGTAATTACAGCATATACGTAGAACACAAAGAAGGATAAAACAAGACAGCAAGGCAGTATGACTCAGTAAATCTGGGTTTAAAAATCGGTCACGTTCAACTATAGACTAACGAAGCAAGAATCAGAACATTGCACTTGATACTGTGTTTTAGGTGCTATCACTTAGTTTAAGTCAATTGATTGTATACCCACTTTTATATGATGGAGTGTATATTCACTTAACCATTCAGTTTATAACAGCTGCAATTTTTTGTTCAAGTCCCTAACGTATTATTCGGAATATTCGGAATCGTCGTTAAAATTAGGCACGATCTAGCTGTATGTGGAAGGCAAACGAAAGATCGCAACGTTGAAGCTAGGGTGCAAAGGTTGGTATTAAAAATGTGCCAGGTCGGTCAAGAGGTAAAAATATTTTCCACACAGAGACGGAGTGAACCTCTGGGAAAATCACTTCAGTCGACTCATGGTAATATGACACCCTTTAATATGAATTTCTCGATAATTTGAAATCTTGATGTGAGTAAGTTCCTCGTTCCAAGGACGGCGCTGTAGAATTAAGAGAAAATCAGTTCAAATTAAAATATAGCTCCCACATTTATATTCAACCGAATTGACCAAATACAATAAAATTTTTTCACAAATTCTAATATGACATTAGTTTTAAAATCTGGGTTAATTTAGAGCCCGACAAAGGCGGTACAAAAACATATTTTCAGTTGGCTTTTCTGAACACCTAGAAGTGGGGTTATAATACTTATATAGACGGCCACGCCCGATTTTAGCTTTTTTTAATATTCTTAATGTAAAATGGGCCAATAATGCCATCACTAAAAAATCAGACGACTACGTGCCTGTCTTTTGATCCACTAATGCGCTAGTTACCGCTGGGATGAAAATGCGCTTTGTTGAAAAAGAATCTTCGAGCAAAACCATTGTCCATTTCTTCAGAAACTGAGAAAAGATTACAATTTGTCTTTGTAAGCGAATATTGCATACTGTCATTGTATAATATGTCAGAATACTGCAAGCAATATTGAGTTGTCGAGATTGATATTGATGGCGAGAGCCACATTCTGTCAGCGCGTCTAGATAGAAATGAGGTCTGTGCCTCATTTCGGTTAAAAGTTTGAATTATTTCCGTTGCTCTAGCATTTCTTACCGCTTCTAGACAGCAGAAGCTGTCTGTGCCTCATTTCGGTTAAAGTTTGAATTATTTCCGTTGCTCTAGCATTTCTTTCTACGTAGACATTCAAGATTTTGTTTCGGTCGGATATTTTAATGGTTAGTGTGCACGATTATTATACAAGTTTACCCAGGTTTAAATCCGTGAAATACATCTACTTAGTAAGGACATAAATACTGTTACAACATGGAACACACCCATTTCAACAGTAGAACTGAACATACCCCGTTAATTTCATATGGGTTTTGAAAGCTAGCTTCAATAGCGTTAGTCTGTAACGGGATTAAGAAATTGTTTCAACTTTCATCATGGAGTGGTTAGATAATCAGAACCGTATCGCTGTAATAGCGCTTTTCAAGTGTGAAATGAAAAAAAGCGATATTTTCAAAACGCTCCGGCCACTAGGGATTAGCCGCATGTTCGTCTACCGATGCATAAAACTGTTTGAGGAGACTGGAGATGTAAAAGACCACCACCGGTCGGGCCGCCCACGCTCTGTTCGAACACCGCATGTCATCAAAGCCGTTGAATCAAGAATTCACAGAAATCCGCTCCAAAAATAGAAAATCATGGCCCGTGAGATGACTATCACGCAAAAGTCTACGAGTCGAATCATTAAAAAAGACTTGGGGCTTTCAAACGACGTACCGGACATTTATTGACTGCAGCTTTAAAAAATAGGATTGAAAAATGCAAACGTCTTTTGGTGAAGCACGCTGATAACTTGCACAGAAAAATTTTGTTCACCGATGAAAAATTTTTTACCGTTCAGGAAAAATTTAACAAGCAAAATAATAGAGTGTATGCGCGGTCATCTAAGGAGGCATTTGAACTGGAAAAGGGTCATTTCCCAGCTTCAGTCATGGTTTGGTGGGGTGTCTCTTACGATAAGGTCACTTACCTGCATTTCCTCGAACAAGAAGTCAAAACATCGGCCAAAGTTTACCAAGAAACTGTTTTGGAAGCTGTTGTGAAGCCTCTTAACAATTCCCTGTTCCAAAACCAGTCATGGACTTTAATGCAGGATTCTGCGCCGGCCCATAATTCTAAAAAGTCCCAGGCCTGGCTTCGAAACGATTTGCCAGCGTTCATTTCCTCTGAAGAATGGCCCTCAGGCAGTCCAGATTTGAACCCATTGGATTACAAACTGTGGACGGTTTTAGAGGACAAGGTTTGTCACAAAAGATACCCCAACATTGGATCTCTTAAGACTGTTTTGGTTCGAGCTGTGGACAATTTTCCAACGGACGAGGTTCGTGCAGCTATTGTTTTCCAACTCGGAAACGTCGGCGACTTAACAAGAAAGAGATGAATCTCTCGAGCAAAAGTTTATCTATTAAATACATAAGCCATTCACATTAAACACTTGGTCCCAGTTAGTAAGTACTCGTATAAGAATTATATCGTGTTACTTGAGAGAAGTTTCCGTTTGATTCTTAATAAATTATTGAGGGAGCTAAGTACGAGTAAGTCGTCTTTACATCACAGTTGTCTGTCGTGCACTTACCTTCAACACATAATACGGGTAACCCGTCTATTAGGGTTTTCGCAATTTCTATTAGTTTGATAGTGAGCTTGAGCTTATAACCCGAAATTTGATTTTGAACACCAGAATTAATATTAATGATTTGACTGCGTCAAATATACACTGAGAGCTACTTTCATTTACAATTACCAAATTAAGAAAATATTGAAGTGACCAGTTCGGATGGAATGACAAAAATGACTAGACCACGTTTTATAGAAAATCTTTTGCGACATATCATCAAACCTAAAAGAACAGGCACAGCATTTATAATTCTGATAATTATACGAGATGACATAAAGCACACGTTCATGCTAATTGTAGTGGGATCTACACGAGCTGCACAAAAGACTTAAGATACAAACTTGATAACTTATTCAAGTGTGTTGCTACGTCTGTGACCACATTTGACAACTCTTTATATCATCCATCGAAGGATGGAGTGTATACTAAATATGTTGTACCGTTTGAAACACCACGAAGTATTGACGGAAGACCCTATAAAGTTATAGTGTTAAAGATTGACGTAAAATTCTAAGACGACCTATCCGTGTTCCTCCCTCCAACCGCCTGTCGTGTATCTGTCTAGGACACGATAACAGCCAAACGAATTTGCCTAGAGCCCTTAAAATTATTATGGCTTATGGTTATAACCTACTTAGTATTGCAAACGGGTAAAATAGCTCCAGAGGAAACAGGCTAAAGGTACCTCGAAAAAATACGAAAATGGGGACTATTAGTAGGGAGGCACTGAAAATTGGCCTAGATGATAGATGTTTCGGCTCATGTGGCGCAAAAAACGTTCCGCATATTCAAAGCGGGCCATCAATATGTGACACGCAAAATAGAAAGGGACCTAAGGGTAAAAACCAGTTTTATTCAGGAGAGCCATTTTAAAGATTTAAATACGTGAATCTTTGGTGTACCATCACTTTCATAAAACGCGCATATCTCTGGGAGGGAACACTTTTGGGGCATGGGATCGGTCTCAGATGTTGTCCACATCAAAACAAAAAAAAATGTGAAAATTGATTTTTTACCCTTAGGTCCCTTTCTCTATGCGCTGTCACATATGGGCATATAGGAGCTAAAATTAAAGACAATTTTGCTACGAATCATACTTTGCTTTATATTTGAAGTTTATTCTGTGTATAAGGGTAGTGTTCTTTGATTGAAGGGCCATAAAAACGACCCCTAAGTTGAAAAGAATTCTCCACCGGTAAATATGAGCTTATGGGTACTCGAATCGAAGCACGTTTCACTACAAATTCAACGATAGATTTTTTTCTGAAGATTAGTCTTAGATTGGCGTGGGACTCATGTACCTAAAAACAGACAAGGTTCGCTCTGACCGATCCTTTAGACGTTTTTAAGTGTTTTAATTAACTCTACAATTTTATTAATTATAAAATTTCTAATAAAGTTCATGCAAACTTGTTAGTCAATACACAAAATTGTATAAGTATACTAAGTAGGGACATAAATACTTTTACACACGTTTTATGCTGTAAAATAAAAAGAACTAAATGTTTTTGGACCAAATATTTTTTAATATATTTATTGATGTATATTGTATCCAAAAAGGATCTACTTATTCGAAATGTCCGCCTTTTGCCTTACACACTCCTTAAGTCGCACTGGCCAATCGTCAACAGCTGCACGAACCTCATCCATTGGAAAATTGGCCACAGCTCGCACCAAAGCAGTCTTAAGAGACCCAATGTTGGGGTATCTTTTGTGGCAAACCTTGTCCTCTTAACCCGTCCACAATTTGTAATCCAATTGGTTCAAATCTGGACTGCCTGAGGGCCATTCTTCAGAGGAAATGAACGCTGTTTCGAAGTCAGGCCTGGGACGTTTTAGCCTTATGGGCCGGCACAGAATCCTGCTGGAAAATCCATGACTGGTTTTGGAACAGGGAATTGTTAAGAGGCTTCACAACAGCTTCCAAAACTGTTTCTTGGTAAACTTTGGCCGATGTTTTAACTCCTTGTTCGCAGAAATGCAGGTCAGTGACCTCATCGTAAGAGACACCCCACCAAACCATGACTGAAGCTGGGTGATGACCCTTTTTCACCCTTGGGATCAGTTCAGATGCTTCCTTAGATGACCGCACATATCATTTTGCTTGTTAAATTTTTCCTGAACGGTCATCGGTGAACAAAATTTTTCTGTGCAAGTTATCAGCGTGCTTTACCAAAAGACGTTTGCATTTTTCAATCCTATTTTTTTAAAGCTGCAGTCAGTAAATTTCCGTTACGTCGTTTGAAGCCCCAAGTCCCAAGTCCCAAGTCTTTTTTAATGATGCGACTCATGGACTTTTGCGTGATATTCATCTCTCAAGCCATGATTTTCTGTTTTCGGAGCGGATTTCTGTGAATTCTAGATTTAACGGCTTTAATGGCATGCGGTGTTCGAAAAGAGCGTGGGCGGCCCGACCGGTGGCGGTTTTTTACATCTCCAGTCTTCTCAAACAGTTTTATCCATTAGTAGACGATCATGCGGCTAATCCCTAGTGCCCGGAGCGTTTTGAAAATATTGTTTTTTTCATTTCACACTTGAAAAGCGCTATTACAGCGATACGGTTCTCATTATCTGACCACTCCATGATGGAAGTTGAAACAATTTTAAAATCCCGTTACAGACTAATGCTATTGAGGTTAGCTTTCAAAAACCCATATGACATTAACGGGGTATGTTCAGTTCTACTATTGAAATGGGCGTGTCAATGTTGTAACAGTATTTATGTCGCTAATAGGTAAGTATATTGACAACACTTTGAAACGATTTACATTTTTGTGCGCTAATTGTTTGAATTTATTTGTCAAACCAATTTTGAGTAATTGTTCAATTAAATACTTTTTTTATAAAAAGTGATCCATCTAGAGATATTTTTTCAGAAAAAAATACAAAAATTCAAATCAAGTGTGGAATCTTTAGTAGTAATTTGAAGGAACATTTTATGGCATTTATTTTTTGAATATAATTTCCTTCAAATGTTGGCCGCAACTACGCCTCAGGGTTTTCATTCTGAGGGTCCAATTTTGGAGACTCTTTTGAGCATTGCGACCAGTATGGCTTAAATGACACGCATAATGTTGGCTTCCAAAACCTGAACCGTATCGGGTTTGTCATCATAGACTTTGGACTTTACGTAACCCCAAAGAAAAATGTCTTAAGGTTAGATATCACTCGATCTAGGCGGCCAACTCAAACGTCCAAAACGTGAAATTAACTGCTTTTCGAAATGACCACTCAATAGATCCATTGTTTAAGCAGCTGTATGGCAAGTTGCACCGTCCTGTTGAAACCAAGTATCGTCAAGATTACGGGCTTCAATTGCAGGTACCAAAATGTCCGATATCATGGCGCGATAGCGAACGTCATTTACGGTTACGTTTCGGCCATCATCATTTTTGAAAAAATATGCACCGATGATTCCACCAGCTTATAAACCGCACCCAACCGTGGGTTTCTCTGGGTATAATAGCACCTCTTGAACCTCTTCTTGTTGCTCTTCAGCCCAAATGCGGCAATTTTGTTTATTGACTTTGCCGTTGTGCCAGAAATGGGCCTCATTACTGAACAAAATTTTGGTCGAAAACAGCAGATCTTCCCGTTTCTCAACAAACGCTCGTATCCATAATGCATTTGCCACCATTTGAAGGTAATTATTTTCAAAAAAATAAATGCCATAAAATGTCCTTTCAAATTACCAATAAAGATTTCACACCTGATATGAATTTTTTTATTTTTTTTGTTCTGAAGAAATACCTCTAGATGGATCACCCTATATAAAGGGTGTTTTTCAATCTGGCCACATTTTGTTTGAAGTTTGTTTTTTTGACAGCTGTCACTTGATATAAAGGGTGTTTTTCAACCCGACAGCTGTCACTTGATATATGTGACAGCGCATAGAGAAAGGGACCTAAGGGCAAAAAAATAAATTTTCATTTTTTTTTTCTTTTTTTGATGTGGACAACATCTGAGCATCAAATGAGACCGATTTCATGCCCCAAAAGTGTGCCCTCCCAGAGATATGCGCGTTTAATGAAAGTGTTGGTACACCAAAGATACACGTACTTAAATCTTTTAAATGGCTCTCCTGAACAAAACTGGTTTTTACCCTTAGGTCCCTTTCTATTTTGCGCGTCACATATGCTCAGTTTGGTTTGCCATTTCAAAACGAATAAACTTACTCCGTAACAAAGTTTGGAAATCGAGGCAGATGGGTGCACAACCAGATGGCCACCGATCCTGATTTTAACAAGAAAATTTTGTTCAGCGATAAATCTCACTTTAGATCAAATGGGTATTTTAAGTGTTATGTTATGTTATGAAATCCACAAGCCATTGTTGAGACGCAGTTACATCCTCAAAAAGTCACTAATTGGGGTGCTCTACAGGCAGAGGGAATCATTGGTCCATATTTCTTCAAAAAAGAAGTCGGCCATATGGTTATAGTTAGTGGGGAACGCTATAGAGCCATGATTAATGACTTATTTGTGCCTGAATTAGAGGATGTTAATGTGGATGTCCTTCGGTTCCAAGAAGACGGCGCTACATGTCATACAGCCAACGAAACAATCAATTTGTTGAAGGAATCTTTTGGTGAGCGTATTATCTCGCTTCGTGTGCCTGTGGCGTAGCCTCCAAGATCGTGAGATAAAACAGCGCTGGACTATGTTTTGTGGGGTTATATGAATTCGCTTGTCTAATCAGAATATTTGGCAAGTTATTGCAGACATATGGCGCCAAATGCTGGAAAAAGTGGTCAAAAATTGGGCCTCTCTGCCACAATCCGCGGCGGACACTTGCCCGAAGTTATTTCTAAACAGAGGGCAAACCCTTATGTTTATACTAAAGCTAGATTCTTGGCCATAACACTAAATTATAAGTGTTTTATTCCTTTTAGAAATCCACACGTCTGTAAAACACAAACTTTAGAACCAAAAATACTGTAGTTTAACCCGTTACTGCCTGCCCATACATCGGCTCGTACGATTTTTATGAAATTTGAAAATTTATGTCCAAAAGACCATAGAAGTTGAAAGAAAAAAAATTATTTATCCCAATGTTTCCTCCTTTCTATAAAAAAATACCGCGATATCGCTCATCTGGCCTACGCTAAAATTATTTATGTATCAACACTTTCTTAGGTATTTAAATACCCATTAGGCAGGAATGGGTAAATACAAAATTTACTATCTTACACAATTTTACCCTATTCCCACATATATTTGGAAAATAGCAAGAGTATAGACACATTTTCAAAAAAAAACAACAACACTTTGGTTACAAATACGTTGTTTAGATTACCTGTTGTTGAAGGTTCCATAGTAAAAGTAATAATTTCTTTTTTTGAAATAAAGATATCGGGCGTTCAAATATGTCAAAATTGAATTTTCACAACAGTTCGTGAAATAATCAAAATTTTCTTTACTTAAAGACAAGGCAGCGGGAAATGTAAACAGCATATGATTTTGAAAGTGATGTAGAATTTTTTTATTCTTTAATCGAATAATAAATAGTTTTAAATAACACAAACTTGCATTTTTCAAATAATTTCCATTATTTGGGATTTTGCCTCATTGAGCGTTGTACCCCCAAAATGGAGATTAATTAAAGGACGCTTTCCGGTGATGTAATCTTTATTTATATTTACTATTTCTGAGATTATTAGCCGATTCCAGTTGATTTTATCAAAATCTGCCTTAAAATGGCTTAGATATGGCCGAAACATCGGAAAAGATATGCCAAAAATATAATTTTTTAACGTATATTGGGCTATAACTTCCAATGTATGCATTCCACGTGGCACCTTCATGAATCGCAATTAAAATGATCTAACTATCGGCGATATTACGTCGAAAAAACACATTTACGGCATATATCGGGCTAAAACTCCCGATATGTATATCCCACGTGGAGCCTTCAGAGATCAATTTGATAGTCCTAAGTGAGATCTGTCTATTGCAGTTAATTTCATTCAATTCGGTAATCAACTGGCAACAAAATGAATTATAGTATTTCAAAAATATATATTTACATCCGATATTGTGCTATAACTTCCGATGTGTATATCCCACGCGGAACCTTGAAATATCAATATGATAGCCCTCAAAGAGGTCCATGTTGATCGTTAATTGCACTAAAATCGGCCGAGAAATGAGTAAAAAAAATAAAAACCGACAGCTGAAAAAAATCTTAGTAATATATATTAATATAACTCTGGGATTGCAAACCCCTCAGATTCCAAAATAATGCCTAAGCCATGATATATAATATGGGCGCTGTAACATACTATACAATCCCCAAACATTTGACCGGCTTTATAAAGCTTTACAGATATTTCAACAAAAAATTATTATGTGTTGGCCGTAACTTAATTTTAAATTCGAACTAACATGAGAATAAAGTTGCTAACATTGTGTTATGTAATACTTTTCTATTAGTTGTGAACAAATGTAATAAAAGCTATATTTTTAATAAATAATAATTTGATATTTTTATTAAAGAAGTACTAAGCAAATTATTTTATAATATTGAATATTTTTTGCTTCATAACTCAATGGTATTCGTAAAATTATTAATGTTGCTGTGAAAAGAAAACGGGATTAAATCTTTATATATTTCTTTTGGAACATCACGTTTTAATTGTCACTTTTGCTTTGTACTTAAAAATAATAAATAAAAACCAGACACACCAAAGTGTTAACACCTTATACATCTATAATGGTAGCGTTTAAAATATCACCGAATATTGACACGAAATTATATTTAACAAAAAATCTTTAAAATAGTTATCGTGACCATTTTATTGCTAATATGAAAAAAACAATTGCTTTAGGGTGCATGGTAATGCACCCTTAGTTACAAATATAGATAACAATAACAAAATATACAATAACGATTTAAATGTAAACACAATAAATAGAGTCACTCTTAATTTTCTACATTTTTACATGTGAATATTTTTAGAAAATCTGTAAATACACGAATTGGCGCAAAAACGCGCAAGATGTTTTTGTTTATTATATTAGTACAGTTCCTAAGCTTTAAAAATATATAAATTTCAGAACACGATGTTGACCGGTACCATTTTAAAACTGTACATACTTCTCAAGAATGGCTAAAATTTAGACTTTTTTCCATAAAGGATTAAAAATAGTTGTACAGGGTAAATGTCGACATGCAAATGCTTTTTTTGTTCGAAATTACCTGAAGTTGAAGGAACCATAATAATATTTGGCTTTTGAATGGCAAAAATGGAAAAACTTGCACTTGAAAATACAAAAAATTCACCTTTTCCAAAAACGCGGAAAAATCGAAAAAAATTACGAACTTTAAGACAGCACAAAAATTGAATTAAGCAACATGTGTTATCGATTCTTTTGCCTAATGATGAAAAATTTTGTCTACAATAATCGAGTATAAAACTTTAATCGGATATCTAAATTTTCATTTTTCAATTAATCTCCATTTTGGTGGTCAAATACCCCAACGTGCGTTGCCCGCCACATGTTAAAAATATTACAATCGTTTGTAATCATTTTCTAACTTTAACTGCTTACAATTCAGGACTCATAATCGCTACAACTTATAATCACCCGAGTTGATATAGGGAAGTCTGTCCATCATTCCGTTCACTATGCTTTTCATCCTTCTGTATGTCCTGCCTTTCGACCGAAGTACGATACCTACGAACCCAGGGACCAATTATTGTTTCAGCATCCTTTCCGTGTTCCGCTCTTCGTGTCGCTTTGATACCAGCCCCATAGCGGACAGTTTTTTTTCTACGAAAAGGCACGTTGGGATGACCTCAACCACTTTTTCCAGCATTTCAATTGGAAACTTTGCTTTCTTGATAACGACGTAAATGCTGCGGCTGAAATGATCAAAAATATAATTTTATCTGGAATAAGGACTTTTGTTCCAAATAAAATTATGTCAGCTAAGCCGGACAAAAACAGTTGGTTTAATCAGGCATGCAGGGATGCTGTCAGATCAAAGGAGGAAGCGTTCAGAAATTGGCGTTTGAACAAAAACTCCATTACTGAACTGCTGCGAAAACAGGCAAGAGCTTCGTGTGCTAGAGTGCTTAGGCGTGAAAAATTTCTGCACGAACAACGTCTACATACAAAGGTTCTTACTTCTCCCAGGGCAAGTAAGAGCTTTTGGTCGTTTGTAAGAAGAGTAAAGGATAGTTCTTCATCTATTCCAACTCTTGTTAAAGACGACCAGGCATTAACTGAACCGGTTGATAAAGCTAACCTTTTGGCTGAAATATTTGCAGGAAATTCTTCCTTGCCAGAAAGCAATCAACCACTCCCTGCCATCGAAAACGTTTCAAGTTGCATTCCTCAGATATTTTTTCGAACTCGTGGAGTTAAAAGGGTTCTCGCGAACCTCGATGTAAATAAATCCCCGGGCCCGGATGGTTTCTCGGCACTTGTCCTATGAAGTGCTCGTCGATGCTGGCCCGTCCATTACGAAACATTGCTTACCGTGCGGGAGTTTTCCCAGCGTGTTGGAAGGTTGCGAACATTCAGCCGATCGCTAAAAAGGGTGAAGCCAATAATCCTGCGAATTATCGGGCAATTGCGATTTGCTCTGCGCTCTCCAAGTTAATGGAGAGCATGGTAAACCACCATCTTGTGAGGTATTTAGAGACCAACGACTGGCTAAGTGATCGACAGTTGTTGTAGATGGGTTCTCATCCAACACACATAGGCTGACCGCAGGTGTACCACAGGGCTCTGTCCTTTCTCCCTCTTTATTTCTTATTTTCATTGACGATCTTTTGGGTCAGACCGTGAATCCAATTTACTCTTTCGCAGATGATAGTAACCTCTGTCATTCATATTCATTCGACCGTAGGCCGAGTCTTCAAGATATTGAAGACAAAAGGCGAATTATGGATGAGACACTTGAACGGGATCTACTGGCCATTTCCGAATGAGTTGATTTTAATGCACGTAAGACACAGTGCTGCTTGTTGTCTCACAAGCGCTTCGCTGACCCAACAATACCGTCAATTTCTATCGATGGTTCGGATATTGAACAATAGGAAGCTCTCGATGTTCTGGGCATGAAAATACTCGTACAATGTGACGCTCGTTGGGCGAGACATGTATTCGAAGTGTCGAAAGAAGCACTCAAGTGCATAGGCTTTTTAAAGCGGTGCAAGAAATATTTCACTCCTTCCGATCTTTTCAATATCTATGTATATAACTTACATTAGGCCAAAGATGGAATACAACAACCATATATGGGCAGGTGTTCCAAAATCATCCTTGGAGTTACTTGACCGTGTTCAAAGGAGAGCGATGGTGCTGATAGATGACAGTAGGGTATCCAACTCTATTGTTTCCCTTGAGCATCGTCGGAATGTGGGTTGCGTGACGGTGTTCTATCGTTACTTTCATGGTGTGTGTTCATCAGACATCCATCGCCATGTTCGGCAGGGATACGCGACTTTCTAGGAATTCACACCCGTTTGTTATCGATTGGCCAGTTGACCGCACTATACACTACAGATCAAATTCGTTTTTCGCTCGTACAGTCCGTATGTGGAACGACTTCCGACAAATGTATTTCCCACTAACTGCGACATCCAGAAGTTCAAGACAAGCGTCAATAACCATTACTCCCTCTTTCCCCCTCCGATCCTTTACTTTCCACACGCCAACGCAATGGACCGCATGTATAGGGGGCATCCCCTGAGTGTTGGTTATATAAAAAGAAAATAAAGGACCCTCAGACATAATTAGGTGTGCAAAAAATAGCCCTAAAAATTTTCGTAAATTTTTCAACAAGTGGTTTTTCTTCTCACCTTCTAGTGGTGTAGGGTTATCCCCATCCGACTTCAAATGGTTAACTTTTTTACTCTTTTTATTTCCACCACAAGTTAAACGAAAAGTGAAACTAAATTTTACTTTTTCACTAGAAATGCAAAACCTATTGAAATTAAACATCCCAATTGTTATAATCAAATTAAAATTATTATTATTGAGAAGATTTTCTTTCGTTTTCATCATTAAAAGCCGAAATTAAAACAACAACAAAAACATTAATGCTCATGATTTTTTGCCTTAGGTCTAAGTGAACACCGGCACGCGTGCGTGTATTTTAGGAACTGTTAACGAAACAGAACCTGCTTTCAGCTGGCTGTCATGCATAGTTGATTAGATGTCCGAGACGATAGTCGTCACCAAGTTTTATTCTAAAGTGTGCGTAGCCTTTTTGAAATAAGTCGTATCTGTTCTGATTGTTTTGTTTCAAACAACACGAAGTTCTAAATTTAAATGCGATAGACAGATAAAACATACAGACGACAATGTCGGATTAAGTACGAGACGACTATGATGTGCATATGGCAGATAATTGTAATTTCACACATAAGTGTCAAAAAATAATTTCACAAAAAAAGAGAAAAAGAAATAATTTTGCAACTTTTCTATAAAAGGCACTTTTAAAGAAAACGTAAAGAACATAAATCAGAAGGACAACAAACAGTGAACAACATTTGGAATATAATTTATTAAAAAAGATCTGAGAATAAAAGAAAGGAAATAAAAAAATATTATTTTACAAAAGTAAGGCATATTCAACCGAAAATATAGAGTACCTATTGTATTTTGCACCAGTGTACCGGAAATTTTAAAAATGGTAAGGAACAATTTTAAATTATATTCTTTAGCAAACTATAAAAAGTGAAATATTATAACACAGTACGACAGTGGTTGGTACACATGAGAAATGTTAACAGAATATGAAAATAGGCTTAAAATAAAGAAATACGTGTCTCGGCGATTTGCTGTAGCACGTCAGAATTTTGAGAAAATCGATTTTAAAGATTCGAAGGACCGTGGAGGTTCACTTGTAACGTAGTACTATTATAAAAAGTTCTATAAAAATAGAATGGGTGAACCGATTTAAGTGCTTGAGCCAGTTTTGAAAAGGCAATTAAATTTGGATTTGTTTTTATTAAAAAAAAACATTTTTTCCGCTAGATGGCGCTAGATGGCGTTGAAATTGAATAATAATATTTTTAGTTTGATCTGGCTCGGAGCCCCGAATCGCTGAATCAAGCAATTCTCGGCCAGCGAAAAAGATTCTACTTTAGTTATTGGATTTCAAATCAACAACATTGTATTTTTAATGAATTTCGTACATTTTTTGGATATTTTTTAATTTTACATGAAAATTAAAGCGCCATCTAGCGGAAAAAAATGTTTTTTTTAATAAAAACAAATCCAAATTTAATTCCCTTTTCAAAACTGGCTCAAGCACTTAAATCGGTTCACCCATTCTATTTTTATAGAACTTTTTATAATAGTACTACGTTACAAGTGAACCTCCACGGTCCTTCGAATCTTTAAAATCGATTTTCTCAAAATTCTGACGTGCTACAGCAAACGCCGAGACACGTATTTCTTTATTTTAAGCCTATTTTCATATTCTGTTAACATTTCTCATGTGTACTCAAAAAAATTGATTTTGTCGTACTGTGTAATAGATTAAGTGATAAATATACGAACATTAAGAAGTATCGTCATTTTTTTTGCCAATGAATGTAATCAAATTTGAAAAGTTAAGATTTTTTTCCCAAATTGTTCACCTTAATTGGGTTTTAATATCCTTATCACCATTATGGTACAGGCGTTATAGTGCAGAGTCGATGTTTCTAAAACGGCTAACACAAAATCCTCGTATTATTCAATTTATCTCTAAAGGGCTCATTAAAGACCGACCTGACCAAGGATCACGCCAAATAGGTGAAGCAAATTAAGCTCAAATAAGATCTGTAGATAAAAAAAAGTCGGATCTTAACAAAAGCTAACTGAAAATATGTTTTAGACTCTCTTGTACGGGCTTTAAATGTCCACAAATTTAAAATTTTTGTCATTTTTAAAATTGTGAGAAAATTTCATTGGGTTTGGTACAATCGATAAACATACAAGTATCTGTTTATCAATCAAGAGGTCTTTTTTCAAAATTAAAAAAATATTTATTTTTTTTAATAAAAACAAATCCAAATTTAATTCCCTTTTCAAAACTGGCTCAAGCACTTAAATCGGTTCACCCATTCTATTTTTATAGAACTTTTTATAATAGTACTACGTTACAAGTGAACCTCCACGGTCCTTCGAATCTTTAAAATCGATTTTCTCAAAATTCTGACGTGCTACAGCAAAACGCCGAGACACGTATTTCTTTATTTTAAGCCTATTTTCATATTCTGTTAACATTTCTCATGTGTACTCAAAAAAATTGATTTTGTCGTACTGTGTAATAGATTAAGTGATAAATATACGAACATTAAGAAGTATCGTCATTTTTTTTGCCAATGAATGTAATCAAATTTGAAAAGTTAAGATTTTTTTCCCAAATTGTTCACCTTAATTGGGTTTTAATATCCTTATCACCATTATGGTACAGGCGTTATAGTGCAGAGTCGATGTTTCTAAAACGGCTAACACAAAATCCTCGTATTATTCAATTTATCTCTAAAGGGCTCATTAAAGACCGACCTGACCAAGGATCACGCCAAATAGGTGAAGCAAATTAAGCTCAAATAAGATCTGTAGATAAAAAAAAGTCGGATCTTAACAAAAGCTAACTGAAAATATGTTTTAGACTCTCTTGTACGGGCTTTAAATGTCCACAAATTTAAAATTTTTGTCATTTTTAAAATTGTGAGAAAATTTCATTGGGTTTGGTACAATCGATAAACATACAAGTATCTGTTTATCAATCAAGAGGTCTTTTTTCAAAATTAAAAAAATATTTATTTTTTTTAATAAAAACAAATCCAAATTTAATTCCCTTTTCAAAACTGGCTCAAGCACTTAAATCGGTTCACCCATTCTATTTTTATAGAACTTTTTATAATAGTACTACGTTACAAGTGAACCTCCACGGTCCTTCGAATCTTTAAAATCGATTTTCTCAAAATTCTGACGTGCTACAGCAAAACGCCGAGACACGTATTTCTTTATTTTAAGCCTATTTTCATATTCTGTTAACATTTCTCATGTGTACTCAAAAAAATTGATTTTGTCGTACTGTGTAATAGATTAAGTGATAAATATACGAACATTAAGAAGTATCGTCATTTTTTTTGCCAATGAATGTAATCAAATTTGAAAAGTTAAGATTTTTTTCCCAAATTGTTCACCTTAATTGGGTTTTAATATCCTTATCACCATTATGGTACAGGCGTTATAGTGCAGAGTCGATGTTTCTAAAACGGCTAACACAAAATCCTCGTATTATTCAATTTATCTCTAAAGGGCTCATTAAAGACCGACCTGACCAAGGATCACGCCAAATAGGTGAAGCAAATTAAGCTCAAATAAGATCTGTAGATAAAAAAAAGTCGGATCTTAACAAAAGCTAACTGAAAATATGTTTTAGACTCTCTTGTACGGGCTTTAAATGTCCACAAATTTAAAATTTTTGTCATTTTTAAAATTGTGAGAAAATTTCATTGGGTTTGGTACAATCGATAAACATACAAGTATCTGTTTATCAATCAAGAGGTCTTTTTTCAAAATTAAAAAAATATTTATTTTTTTTAATAAAAACAAATCCAAATTTAATTCCCTTTTCAAAACTGGCTCAAGCACTTAAATCGGTTCACCCATTCTATTTTTATAGAACTTTTTATAATAGTACTACGTTACAAGTGAACCTCCACGGTCCTTCGAATCTTTAAAATCGATTTTCTCAAAATTCTGACGTGCTACAGCAAAACGCCGAGACACGTATTTCTTTATTTTAAGCCTATTTTCATATTCTGTTAACATTTCTCATGTGTACTCAAAAAAATTGATTTTGTCGTACTGTGTAATAGATTAAGTGATAAATATACGAACATTAAGAAGTATCGTCATTTTTTTTGCCAATGAATGTAATCAAATTTGAAAAGTTAAGATTTTTTTCCCAAATTGTTCACCTTAATTGGGTTTTAATATCCTTATCACCATTATGGTACAGGCGTTATAGTGCAGAGTCGATGTTTCTAAAACGGCTAACACAAAATCCTCGTATTATTCAATTTATCTCTAAAGGGCTCATTAAAGACCGACCTGACCAAGGATCACGCCAAATAGGTGAAGCAAATTAAGCTCAAATAAGATCTGTAGATAAAAAAAAGTCGGATCTTAACAAAAGCTAACTGAAAATATGTTTTAGACTCTCTTGTACGGGCTTTAAATGTCCACAAATTTAAAATTTTTGTCATTTTTAAAATTGTGAGAAAATTTCATTGGGTTTGGTACAATCGATAAACATACAAGTATCTGTTTATCAATCAAGAGGTCTTTTTTCAAAATTAAAAAAATATTTATTGTTCATTCGAAAAGACATTTTATGCAATTATTTTTTGAATATAATTTTCTTCAAATGTTGGCCACAACTACGCCTCTGGATGTGCACTATGAGGTTCCAATTTTGGATTGCTCGTTGGAGCATTTCGACCGGTATGGCTTTAATGACACGCGTAATGTTGGCTTCCTAAACGAAAATCGTAGCTGGTTTATCAGCATACACTTTAAACTTAACGTAGCCCCAAAGAAAAAAGTCTTAAGGTGTGCTATCACACGATCTAGGCGGCCAACTCACCTGTCCAAAACGTGAAATTAGCTGCTTTTCGAAATGACCTCTCGATTGATCCAATGATCCATTGGTTGAGCAGCTATATGGCAAGTGGCACCGTCCAGTTGAAACCAAATGTCGTCAAGGTTACGGGCTTCAATTTCAGGTAGCAAACGATCGGTATCATGGCGCGATCAAGAGCACCATTCAAGGTTTAGTTCCGGCCTTCATCATTTTTGAAAAAATATGCACCTATGATTCCACCAGCTTATAAACCGCACCAAACCGTGGTTTTCTCTGGGTGTAATGGCTCCTCTTGAATCTCTTCTTGTTGCTCTTCAGCCCAAATGCGAAATTTTGTTTATTGAGTTTTGTTCGTAAACAGCGGATCTTCTTTGAGCTTTTAAAGAGCCCAGACACTCAAGGGCGACGCGCAGGAACATCGTAAGGTCATTCCATGTTGAAATGGCGAACAATACTGAAAAGAAAAAAAATTAACACAATTCACGCGTAATCTGTGAAAAAAAACTCTATTGAAAAAATTGCCCTTTATACGAGTATGTAGAAGCAATATATTTTTCTGAACCAATGTTCTACAATTTAAACAGCGCGCTGTTATCATTGGTGAGATAGGTAAGAATGAAAGAAAGCAACAGAAGGGTTGTCCAAAGTAATTCACACTCACCAATTGCATTGCTTTAACAATGAGCAGTTTAGGTATTGACAGCAGAACATTAAATTTTTTAACACGTATATCTTAGAAACTACACAAGATAATGTAAATGTGTAACACACATTATTGCAGGCCTCTTTCCGGATTCTATAGGAAATAAATCAATCAAATCGGTTCACAAATACAAAAGTTACATGCGTTTTTAAATTGTATAAACTTAAGGTGCCCAACTTGGGGGCCCTGTAGCTCCGGTACTGCATATCGTGGAGAGCACAAAACTTAAGCTCGAAAACACATCTTCTATAAGCGTGTGAAATTTCATCAAAATCCGAATTTTAGTTTAGAAACTGCTAAATAATTTAAACTCCCTCTGTGCACCGTCGGTCCATGCCATATGAAAATAACTTGTGCCAAATTTCATTAAGATTGGTTGTAATATGTGGCTCCTGGAACTGAAAACATCAGATCGGAAGAATATATTTGTGTGGGTGCTATATCTACATCTAACCCGATTTCTTACATTTTAATAACGTCCTTTTGTGGTCCAAAAGAACTTACGTGTGCCAAATTTCATCAAGAGTGGATGTAATGTATGGCTTCTAGAGCTAAAGACAAAACCAAATGAATATATAAGTATATGAGCTTGAGCTATATTTAAATCTTGCGACCTGTACTCATTACAAGGTTAAGATGGACTGACGTACGGACGAACAATAGTTACAAACATTTGCTATGAAACTAACTTTTAATACCCTGTCCTAAAGAGTGGTGCAGGGTATAAGCACTAAGGAACTATAAACTTTTTTCGATAAGTGGGATACAAAGCATAAAAAATTGAATATTCTTTTTAAATTAGCCTTTTCTAAGAATATATTTGATGATTATTTACCTTTACACGATAATATTTAATTAAGTCACATGAATAAAATAATATATATTTGTTATTTAAAATATAAAATGGATAATAGCTATCCCACAGACCCATTAATTTTTTTAATATATTATTTATACAAACCACAATGTGTCTGACCTTCGCCTTTGTCTTCAATTACAGCATCCCTTCACCTACACCTCGCTGTGTCTGACTCTAATACTGACAATCATCACACAAATTTCTGCCGCGCCTGCATATCTTAACCCCGACGCCTATGGCCAGAATCCCATTGATTCAATTGATCGCTACGATCGTGATTATTACCTTGCCTATGGAGATGGACCAGTTAAGCGATCATACGATGTACCTAACGAAGTCTATCTTGATAACGGGCCCGTGCGACGAACGCGAGCGGCACAGAGACGTCAGGATACTTTTGGCATTGACAATTTGGCAGATTCGGTTAATTTCAGATCTGTGAACCGCTATAAGCGTACACATGGCAGACACCGTAGGTTGTTTGTACCAAATTTCTTTGGCTAGAAGCTTAATAGAGGACTAACTTGCGGCCCTTGATGAAAATGAAAATGGAAGTTGGGGAGCAGGAAGGTTATAGAATATAAAAGCACAGACTGATTATGTATTTTTAATTTTAAGTTTTTTTTTTTTTATTTTGTCATATGTAAAAACTATTTTCTAAGAACGTTATTAACGTAAGGCAATTATTTGCCAAATGATAGTTACAGTTTTTATGTTAAATATATAAGTATTAAAAATCGTATTTCATCAACATATTCCATTAATATTACTTGAAGTATCTCTTACGAAGATTTTCGTAGGGGGATGTCAACTAAGATTTCGATACCACGCCCCTTTGAAAAATCGCATTTATGGCTAAAGTAATGGACCGATTAAATGGAACAGAATGAAATCCAAGACTAAAAAATTATTATAGACGCTGTTATGGTAAAATTGATAAAAGTGGCGTGACAAAGCCCACACAACCCAGAACTTTAAAAGTAAGTATCTCGTGAACTAATACAGATATGACGACGATATTTAAAACATATAATGTTGGCACGTTCTAAACACATTCCCCTTAAAAAATCGCATTTGTGGCCAAAGTAATGGACCGGTCGTTTTAAATGAAATCAAATGAAAGAAAGAAATCAATAAATCAATGAAAAATAAAACTGGACAAAGGGCGTGGCCCGCTCATACAAATGTGAACTTTGAAAGGCTCATAAACTAATACCGATAGGACGATAGAAGTTCGTATATATGTTGTTGGTATTGAAAGAAATACACCCTAGTAGAAGAGACCTTGGTGCCACGACCCCTTGACAAAATTTTCATATTGGACCTTATTTGTCCACCTGTTTAGCCTATTTTGGCCATAGAGTCGTAGGAATTTGAAGTCTCTCAAAATATGTCGCCAGCCCGCATTTAAGACCAGTTATGTGTTCGGCCTTTAACCTTTTTGACATTTGATTAACAGGCAAGATAGAGGGTATAATCTTTTCTAAATGTTTTCTTTTTAAATTTCTCAAAATATAGTATTGAGTCCTATTCAATTTAATTAGAGCGTTTTAGCCATAGTTTACGCTTTCCATTGAGCTATTTAAATATTAATTATTGCTTAATGCTAATATTTTGCAACCCCTTATGGGGATGGATATAGACGCTATAGTATTTAGTATACCGATTGACTAAGATTCACTATCTGATTGCACTGAGCGATGTCCATTCATCCGTCCGTCCGTCCGCCTGTCTGTCCATCTAGCGTTGTAATCAAAGTACAGGTCGTAATTACGAACCGATTTCGATGAAACTTGTAACATTCTTAATGTTTGAGTCAATGGCATACCCTTTTAAAATTGGTACACATCGGTCCATATTTGGATTTCATACAAAGACTTTTAACGATGGCTGAACCTACAGCTCTAAAAGCCACATATTTCTTCTGATTGCGATCAAACGTCGCACAGAGCTTAACGAGTGACCAGCACCCATTTCTTTTTGGGCATATCGGTAGATGTTTCGAATAGCTCCCACACAGCTATAGAAGGCACAAATTACACCCGTTCACGCCCCAATTTTGCATTTTTTAACGGTGGTGAAATTGGACCACATATTCCATATTTTTTCCATATATTTTCTATTTCAAAACAGCTCTAAAAACCACATATTATTCCGGATCAGGCCCATATTTTACAAAACTGAATCACATAGGTTCATATTTGCCTACACTCCCTAGATAAATTACAACCGTTCACTGCCAAATTTTGCATGGTACGTTATGAGCAATCATTTCTTAACTATGGTAAAATCGGGTGGGACCTTTGTGAGGGGGATTTAGGAAAATACGGAGCTAGGTAACTCCGTATTTTCCTAAATCCCCCTCACAAAGGTTCCACCCGATTTGAGGTCCTGTGGCTCTAAAAACCACAAATTACATCTAATCACGTATTTTGCTAACGTATATTTGCTAACGTATTTGCCTAAATTTTGCATGGAACCTTATACGCAACAACTAATTAACTGGGGTAAAACTGAATCACATAGGTCCATATTTTCCTATACTGCACTGACAAAGGTCCCTATCGATTTGAGGTTCTGCAGTTCTAAAAGCCACAAATTACATCTGATCAGGCCCAAATATCGCATGGTACGTTATAAACAATCATTAATCGACTGTCGTAATACTGGATTACAAAGGTCCATATTACCCCTCTCACTAAGGTCCTTCCCGATTTTAGAATCTGCAGCCACCTATTGCATCCGATTCCTGCCAAAAATTCAATGGACTGCTACTAGCAACCTATGGCCTGTTAGATTGGACCATACTTCATCTTTTTCCATCTTTCTGAATAGGCCCCACACAAAGAGCTCCCCCGATTTAAGGTCCTGAAGCTACAAATTTTACGCGATCAGACCCATGAGCGACAAATAATTAACTCGACTACGTCCAACTTTAACTCTTTTCAAAACCTGTTTTAATTAAAATATTTAAAATCACTCATAATACAAGGCATGTCCATATGTCAAAAGATAACGAATGATTCAAATAGTAAAAAAGACATATTATGATCCATACCGACTAAATCAATATCTAAGTCCATTAAACGACGTCCGTCCATATCCCCAAATACTGTCTGGTAGTGGAGAGTATAATAGCTTCGGCCCGGCTAAACATACGAACTGTATTCTACTTTCATTATTAAGTGTGGTTTCATATCATTATTCTGATATTTAATTTGTACCAATAATGTTGGTGGGTGTAGTAGTTTTTTGGTTGTTGTAACTATTTTTAAAAATATTGATTTTGAAAAAAAATTACTTTTAACCAATATACAACAAGTAAGTATTTTTTTTCCTTCAAATGTCGATAAAGGATGCAGTGAGTAGTTGAAAAGGTAAAATGGTTCCCCTTTGTTTGGTGGCAACTTTTGTCTACCCGAAAGGGGACATTAAGTGCAAAAAGTCTCGTTTGTTATATCTCAAACAGCATATACTAATTTTTTTCCACAACAACTTTTAAATTCAACAAACAGAGAAAAACTCAGTTAGAAATCGGTGCGAACTACTAACATTCGGTTGGATAAACATTAGAGCGCCCATTAAATACATAGAAAAATGGAAAAGTGTTATTATTTCCGCTCCCCGCTCATTCTAGTATATTGGTCATCACAATTAATATCCGTGCAAACATTTTTTCCATCGGATGGAAACCGGCCGGTCCCTCATGACTTTTAGCCCTAAAAATGGAGTAAAACTAGTTGCAAGCTTTGATGAGCTATAACTCGTAAGCCAGACGACTTTCGAAAAATACACCTCAAGCATTTGTGTTGTTTTTGACCTAGCTATGACCCTTCATAATGTTTTCAGAAGTCAAACTTCAAATTTGAGTAAAAAATTTTTACAAACGTAAATTAGTAATTTTATTTATAAACGTTTGAAAAAAAATTTGACTCAAATTTGAAGTTTGACTTTTGAAAACACCATGAAGGGTCATAGCTAGGTAAAAAATTGTGTATGAGAAAAATGTTTGCCTGTATATTTGCAACACAAATGCTTAAGGTGTATTTTCCGAAAGTCGTCTGGCTTGCTTATCCAACCGAATGCTTTCCGAAAGAAGTCTGGCTTACGAGTTATAGCTCATCAAAGCCTGCAACTAGTTTTACTCCATTTTTAGAGCTAAAAGTCGTGACGGACTGGCCGGTTTCCATCCGATTGAAAAAAACTTTTGCACGGATATTATTTTTGATGCCCAATATACTAGAAAATGAGCGGGGAGCGGAAAGAATAACACTTTTCCATTTTTCTATGTATTTCGTTGGCGCTCTAATGCTTATATAACCGAATGTTAGTAGTTCGCACCGTTTTCTAACTGATTTTATGTCTGAATGGGCGCTCTAATAAACATACTTTCTGTTGCAATCACCTACATTTCATGGTATTGATGGTTACATGGTTCGACTTACTATAAGTTTGTAGCTACAATAATATTACGATTCTTACAGCCAATAAGTCGGTTTTAGCAACCGAGTTCAGTAAAACTATTTGTTGTCATATCCCCTAAGGTAAGCATATAATTGGCAAATGGAGCATATACTGCACACAGAGAAAAAAATCAGACCGATGTCCAAGGTTTGAACTACAAAAATACGGTTGAAAAAACATAATTTCTGAAGTAATAACCAATATTCCATGGTATTGATGGTTACATGGTTCGACTTACCATGACATGGTAGCTACAAAAATATTACCTATTTTACAGCCAATAACTGGCAACAAAATTTCGCACTTTCTCGGGGAATGAATGATTTCTTTTAGACGTGAAAGACTTAGATGATGATAGCTGATTCCCTCGTAGGTCCAAGATATTTTGTATGGGTTATGTAATAAGTTTAAATGTAGTAAATATTGCTTCGTTTCGAATTTTCGTGGTCTTAAGTGAAATGGTCTCTAAGCTGGTTTTGATTTTGTCCTTTTTTCGAAAAAGTGAAATATGTTGTCCAAGTAGCTTTAGAAAGGGCGTGTTCTTTTTTTAATGAAATTGTATAGTTGTTTTTTTAAATGGTCGTTTTTGAGTTAGAATGTTTTACTTAATTACGACTTTTATCATTTTATCGGTCATATTTTGTAAGTTATTTAAAAAAATTGGAGGTTAAAAATTTTAATTATTATTGATTTGTAAAATAAATTTTTTTTCCACTCATTGTTTTTAATAACCTACAAAATATGACCGATATGAAAGTACAGGGTGGAGCGCGATAATTTGCTTTTTTGCACTGCAGACTGTGGCGGCACTGTTGGTCGAAGAGAGTGTGCGTGGCTTATAGTGGCTGACGGCAGATGTGTATTCGTCTGCCTTTCAGTTGTCATCCTGCATTGGGGAGAGGAGGTCATTTTGTGTTGAAACGTATTTTTCAAATACGCACTCGATCATTGCAGTGCAGCGTGCTTTTCGTTTACGATTCGTTGTTCCCCCAAATATGCGGTACTGGAGTGAAACAAACCCCAGAGAACTTCACCGGAGACCACTGCATTCGAACCGAGTCACTGTGCGGTGCGCCATTTCACGAGAAGACATCATTGGCCCTTACTTTTTTCAGGATAACCGTCTTGCCGTAATTGTGAACTCCGAACAATACTTGACTATGATACAAGATTTATTTTAAACGGCTCTTTAGGCAATGCCATTAGAGGATACATGGTTCCAACAGAATGGGCCACTGCACACACAGCGAGGGTTACCATGAATTGTTTGAGGCAAATGTTTCCTAGACGGCTTATCTCTTTGAGGGGTGATGTGAACTGGCCGGTACGCTCACCAGTCATGCGATTTCTTTCTTTGGGGCTACCCGAAGTCGAAGGTGTGTATCAACCATCCAAACACCTTGGAAGACCTAATTAACAATATTGAGGCTAAAATAAGCAGAATACCAGTTGACATGCTTGTTAGAGTTCATGAAAACGTATGCAGCAGTGTGTGGATAGCGAAGGTCGACATTTGCCAGATTCACTACGTATTTAAAACCAAGTAATTTAAAAATGCCCTTACTGTTCAATATAATTAAAATATAAAATAAATTTTTTAAGGTTCATAATTTTTTTATTTCATTCCCAAATAAGCAAATTCCACGCTCCACCCTGTATATGTTTCTTATTACATCTAGCTAAAACTTTAAGAATTCATTTAACGTACTTTGTGTCACATTTTTCTTAAGTAGCCGCGAATATTTAGTTTTTAAATTTCACTTTACTTCACTTAAATAATTTCTGACAGTCATCTAAGAAATGTTGTCACTTTAAAACTAAAATTGAATTTTTTAACCCATTTTACCAATTTGTACAAACGTACAAAGTTTATTAGATTCGAAAGAAAAAAACAAGTTTTAAAAAAGCCTGCTTATAATTCAAAAAACAGAATCAAAATTTTCAAATCGTTAAATATAAAAATTAAAAAAAAATAATATTTCGGTCAAATGACAGTATATGAAAAATGTCACCATCAGTTGGCTCAGTTAACAAACTCTCGTGGTAATGAAAATCGAATTCAAAAGGTTCTTGAAGACATACTTAGTAGGGACATAAATACTGTAACACACGTTTTCTGCTGTAAAATAAAAAAAGTACTGAATGTTTTTATACCAACTATTATATAATGTATTTATTGATGTATATTGTATCCAAAAAGAACCATCCTATTCGAAATGTCCGCCTTTTGTCTTTACACACGCCTTAAGTCGCACTGGCCAATCGTCAATAGCTGCACAAACCTCGTCCATTGGAAAATTGGCCAAGGCTCGAACCAAAGCAGTTATAAGAGATCCAATGTTGGGGTGACTTTTGTGACAAACCTTGTCCTCTAAAACCGTCCACACCAATTTGTAATCCAATGGGTTCAAATCTGGACTGCCTGAGGGTCATTCTTCATAGGAAATGAACGTTGCGAAGCCAGCCCTTGGGCGTTTTAGCCTTATGTGCAGGCGCAGAATCCTGCTGGAAAGTGCATGGCTGGTTTTGGAACAGGAAATTGTTGAGAGGCTTTACAACATCTTCCAAACCGGTTTCTTGGTAAACTTTGGCCAATGTTTTGACTCCTTGTTCGCAAAAATGCAGGTCAGTGACCCCATCGTAAGAGACACCCCACCAAACCATGACTGAAGCTGGGTGATGACCCTTTTCCACCCTTGGGGTCAGTTCAGATGCTTCCTTAAATGACCGCGCATACACTCTATCATTTTGCTTTTCAAATTTTTTCTGCACGGTAAAAATTTTTTCATCGGTGAACAAATTTTTCTGTGCAAGTTATCAGCGTGCTTCACCAAAATACGTTTGCATTTTTCAATCCTATTTTTGTTAAAGCTGCAGTCAATAAATGTCCGGTACGTCCTTTAAAAGCCCCAAGTCCCAAGTCTTTTTTAATGATTCGACTCATGGACTTTTGCGTGATATTCATCTCACGGGCCATGATTTTTTGTTTTCGGAGCGGATTTCTGTGAATTCTTGATTCAACAGCTTTGATGACATGCAGTGTTCGATCAGAGCATGGTCGGGCCGACCGGTGGCGGTACATCTCCAGTCTAGTCAAACAGTTTTATGCATCGTTAGACGAACATGCGGCTAATCCCTAGTGGCCAGAGCGTTTTGAAAATATCGCATTTTTCATTTTACACTTGAAAAGCGCTATTACTGACCACTCCATGATGAAAGTTGAAACAATTTTAAAATCCCGTTACAGACTAACGCTATTGATGTTAGCTTTCAAAACCCATATGACATTAACGGGGTATGTTCAGTTCTACTATTGAAATGGGTGTGTTCAATGTTGTAACAGTATTTATGTCCCTACTAAGTATAATCTATAATAGCAAACAATACGTGTACAAATTCAGTTGCATTAGTCATCCTAATTAGTAATGGTAAGCGATACTTTGTTTCTTTAACCGATACTGTCAGTTACCATTAGTGAAAATTGCCGTAAACCCAATAAACATTTGGTTGTACGAGTAGCGATGGAATACATGTATAGTACGTGCAACCACTAACATTCGGTTGGCAAATAATTCTGTTGTGGCAACAAATCAGTTCTCTGTGTGAAGGTACGCTGCTGAAAGGATAAACAATGTTTCTTTCACTTATTGCTAAATTTTATACCAATCGGAGTTCATTGCCGGTGCTATATCCCAAAATCCCCAAATATATTTTGGTGGCTCTAATTGTTTTTCAATATATCAATTTTGGGCCTAATAAAGCGTAGTGAAATAAGATTATATCGGTACATGGTTTCGTTCAGCCCCCACGCAAAGGTTTTGCACGTTTTTAATTAAATCGCTCCGTATATTTTCTTCTCTAAAAAATGTATACCTATTTTATTAGCACCCTTTCGAATCGGAACATTAGAACATTTTAAAACATGTTTTTTAATGTTTTTGGATTTGCAATGCTAGTTGAAGGCCTCAGACAAAAGTGGGCGTCAGGGCCGCACCCCTTTTCCTCATATTAGCAAGTTTGACTGTTGGACTTTAATTTGCATCGCATATTGTCAACGACTTAACAATGAACGGGTTTCTTTAAACTGTGTAAATAAATTCTGATAAAAAGGGTTGGGAAAAACATTCAGATGACGTATTCGAGAAAGTGTTAATAAAATATTAGCATTAAATTATTGCTAAAGAACAAATACAACGCTCAATGTATTGTCTTAAAATGAAGTGTTGTGTAAACAATATTCGAATTAAAAGCAAACATACTTTAAGGCTTGAACTTTAACTTTAATAAAGATCTCAAACCACCATTTTCTGAGAAGAATAAGACCCAAAACAATCGTAAATGTACTAAAATTAAGTTGATCGGATAAGGTACTGCCAAGCCAGTTGTGGTAGTCGTACGAGTATGAATGATATAGTGTTCCATTATTGAATGAAGTTCAACCTTTGCAATAAAACCAGAAATTTGAAAAAATGATCAGTACCAAATCTTAAATTGTTAACTTAAAAATGAAAAAAGTACATTTACATAGTACAACTTCGGCAAAATACTTTCGCATATATTTGTTAAAACGTAAATCCCCTTCGAATTTCATGTTTCAAGGTGAGGATATACTTAATTTGTACCTTGTTTTCAATTTCCAAAAATCCGTTTTTACTTCGACATTGAATCAAATTTAAAAGCGAAACCCTTTTCACGAATTTGGTGATTCTAGCTTCAATTGTTTGGTCCTGGCATGGATTAATCACCCAACTTCATGATTTTAAATCAGCCGTTTAGCCTGGGCAAAAAATGCGAATATTTATCATCAAAAATGGTTTTATTGTTTTTCAAAGTATTCTCCAGCATGATTTAAACACTTTTGCATGCGCTCTAACCAATTGTCGAAGCTCTTTTTCCACTCCGATTGAGACACCTCCAAAACATGGTTCTTGAACGCTTCAACAGCAACTTCTGGCGACAAAAATCGTTGACCACGCACTTTTATCTTGATGTGCGGGAATAAAAAGAAGTCATTGGGTGCTAAGTCAGGGCTGCTTGGCAGATGACCCATCAGTTCGACGTTTTGGCCGTTCAAAAAGGCGCTGGTTTGAGCCGATGTGTGAGAGTTCCCATTGTCATGGTGCACAATGATTCGTCTTATCCTGTTCGTTTTTCGAATTTCTCCGAAGACTTCAGGCAACCAAATTGTGGTTCAGAATTGCCTGGAGCAGTCGCCACATGACCAGTTTTGCCGAAGAAACAGGCGACCATTTGCTTCGAAGTGCTTCTTCCACGAACAACATTCGTTGGATTTGGCTCGTTTTCGAAGACCCACACGGTCGATTGCTGTTTTGTGTCGGGCTCATACGCATAGATCCATGATTCGTCACCTGTGACGATCTTATAAACGTCTTTTAAAGCACCGCAATCTTATTTGTTCAAACTTTCTTTGCACCAATCGACACGAGCCTTTTTTTTTAGCGGTTGTCAAATTGTGCGGGATCCAACGAGAACAAACCTTTTTTTACGGCCAGGTGTTCATGCAATATGGAATGTATGATGGTGAGAGAAATGCCCAAGGATGCCTCTATCTCACGGCATGTCACATGACGATCTTGCATTATCAGATCACGCACGGCATCAATGTTCTGTGGCACAACGGTCGTTTTTGGACGATTTTCACGACCTTCGTCTTTGGGAGAGCGTCGGCCACGATTGATTTCATTAAACCAGTTTTTACGGTGCTACAGGATGCTGCTTCATCGCCATTCAGAGACATAAGTTCATCGATACACTCTTGTCGTGATAATCCAAGTCAAAAGTTGTGAAAAATGATCGCATGAAAATGTTCACGAGTTAATTCCATTTTTTGCCAAATTGATTTTTTCAAGTCACTGTAAACAACACAAATGATGGTCGTACGTCAAAACGTTTATGCTTAAAAAATTATCAAACTTTTCAATGGGAATGTCACTGATCCATCTAGAAGTATTTTTTTCAGAACAAAAAGAAAATATAAAAATTCAAATCAATTGTGGAATCTTAATTGGTAATTTGGAAGGACATTTTATGGCATTTATTTTTTGAATACAATTTCCTCGTTTGAAGACAATACTCGTTCGAGCATTTCGACTGGTATGGCTTTAATGACACGCGTAATGTTAGCTTCCAAAACCTGAATCGTAGCTGGCTTGTCATCATAGACATTCGACTTTACGTAACCTCAAAGAAAGGTGTGATATCACTCGATCTAGGCGGTCAACTCACCTGTCTAAAACGTTAAACTAGCTGCTTTTTGAAATTACCTCTCAATAGATCCATTGTTTAAGCAGCAAGTGGCACCGTCCTGTAAAAACCAAGTGTTGTCAAGATTATGGACTTCCATTTCAGGTAGCATAAAGATCGATATTATGGCGCGATAGCGACCACCATCCACGGTTACGTTCCGGCCATCATCATTTTGGAAAAAATATGCACCGATGATTCCACCAGCATATAAACCGCACCAAACCGTGATTTTCTCCGTGTATAATGGCACCTCTTGAACCTATTCTTGTTGCTCTTCAGCCCAAATTCGGCAATTTTGTTTATTGACTTTTCCGTTGAGCCAGAAATAATCCTCATCACTGAACAAAATTTGGGTCGAAAACTGCGAATCTTCCCGTTTCTCACGGAACGCTCATTTCCATAATACAGTTGCCAACATTTGAAGGAAATTATATTTAAAAAATAAATACCATAAAATGTCCTTTCAAATTACCGATAAAGATTCCACTCTTGATTTGAATTTCTATATTTTTTTTGTTCAGAAAAAATACTTCTACTAGGATCACCCTTTATATAGAAATATAATCAGTCAGTCAGTCAGTTACGCAACTTTAGTGGACACTCCGTCACAGGATGGAGGGTATAACAATGTAAGAATATTACAAACTCACGAATTTTGAAGATTTCACTAGGTCAATGTCATATAAGAACGAAATTCATAATGGAGACTATTGAAGTTTCGGCCTGGATTCTCTCTTGATTTGCAAATCTCCACTACACTAGGCGTAAAATGCAGACTAGAAAACAATAATGAATCACACATGCGTGAGCCTCTACTTAGAGCTGTTAAAAATAGAACCTGTATTTTATCGATGATTAGTCAATCAAGAACAAATCTATCGATTTTTGTTAAGGGGTATCTTTAAAAGATTCGACAGCGATCCAAACTGGGCAATACAAAAATAAGAAAAAAATAAACTAAATATAATATCTGATTCATTACAAAACATCTATGCCTTTTGTATGGCAAATAATTATTATTTCACACACTAGTGCCAAATATTTTTTATTAATTATTTGAAACAAAACAAAGTTATTATCTGATTTTTCTATAAAAGACAAATTTGCTTAAAAGTTTAAGAACATACAAGAAAGGTATTTCATAGAGAACACAACATTTTGACTGAATTAAATATTTTGGAAAAAAGACTATTGAACTCAAAATAAATAGCAAAATTGGTAAAAGAAAAAAGTATTTTTAAAAAAGTGAATGTTTTTTGTAAAAAACACGAAATAAAATATTTATACATCACTATCACAGAAAGTAAAAATCATTTAAAATGAAACTATTGGTAAGCAATGCAAGAAGTTGAGAAAATGTAAAAAAAATATTCTATGGAGCACTAATATAATATACAATTACAACAAAAAATAACTATTGTAAACATAATACTATTTCTAAAAAAATAGTAAAAAGAAATGATAAACATTAAGGAGGAAGGTATAACTACGAGTACGAAGCAGAGACAACAAAAGCTTTAAAATTGACATTTTATCCATGTACAAGATAACTCAAATCCAAGTTTCCTTTTGAAATTTCAAAAACAAAAACTGCACACCATTTCATGCTGATGCCTCGGCGGGCTTTTCAGTTTCACATCCTGTCAAATAATGGATGGATCTCATAACATCGGTTATTCACGGTATCCCACAAAAAAAGCTAATGGCATTAAATCTCAGTTCCGACGTATGTAACTGACTTCGCCGAGATGGCTGATAACACGATTACCGAGCTTGACGATCAAAATCAATGATTATGATACGAAGGCAGATCAATAATTCCGTAACTTTTCGAATCAAACACAGTTTTTTTTCCAAAAAAAAATTATTTCCCACATAATCTTCTTTTAGCTCAGTACTCCTAGTCCAACATTTCCCAACTTTTGTATCCCTTCCAAAAAAGAGTATCTTTCTGGGTCCATAAAATAGGCATTTGTTTGATCAATAATTTCATCGTTAGAACTGAATATCCTTCCACCGAGCCATTCCTTTAGGTTTGGAAATAGGAAATAGTCACTGGGGGCTAAATTCAGAAAATACGAGGGTTGCTATTTATATTTCGGGTCCTGACAATACTAGTGTTCCCAGGTGCAAACTGGAACTTCTGTTGGAAACTTTGCATTTTTTAGCATAACTTCACTCAGAACGTTTTGTCATTTATGGGCGAATTGTTTTGTTTACAGTGTGTTGAAAAATTCATCTCAGTCAAAAAATGGAATTATCCGGTGAAAATTTTCGTGCGATGATATTTTACGATTTTCGGCGTGGGTTATCGAGAAAAGAGTGTTTAAAACAACTTGTTTCGACTTTTGGTGATGAAGCACCATCAAAAACTACTGTTAATCGTTGATACCAAAAGTTCAGTCTCGGACGCCGTTCGCTCCAGGATGAATGTCGTGAAGGACGTCCAACTTCGGTCACTTTGCCAGAAACCATTGATGCTGTGCGTGAACTGATTAAGCAAGACCGACATATGACATACCGTGAGATTGAGGTATCCTTGAGCATTAGTATGACAAGCATCAATAAGATAGCATGTTCATGAAAAAAATTTGTTTTCGTTGGATCCCACTTAAATTGACGAGTACTCAAAAATTCGTGCAAAGAGATGTTGAAAAGTATGACTCCGATAGCTCAAAGGCAGAGTATAACATTGTCACAGGTGACGAATTATGGATCTATGCATATGAACCCGAAACAAAACAGCAATCGACCGTATGGTTCTTTCAAGACGAGCCAAATCCATGTTGCCACACACAGTCCTTTAGTGGAACGTAGGACGGCCAATTCTAAGCCAGTTTGCGAACAGTCTTCGAAAAAATGAGGAAAGGTAATAAGAGAAGACGGAGCGAGCTCTCACACATCAGCTGAAACGATGAGCTATTTGGCCACTCAAGATGTCGAACTGATAGGCAATCTACCGTACAGCCCTGATGTGTAACCTCATGACTTCTTCTTATTCCCTAGCATCCAGAAAAAAATGCGTGTTCAACGTTTTTCATCGCCCAAAGCAGCTGTTGAAGCGTTTAAAAATCATGATTTGGAAAAAGTGCTTCGAAAATTGGTTTGTGCGCATGCAAAAGTGTATTGATCTTTAGGAAGAATATTTTTAAAAGCAATAAAATCATTTCCAATGCTAAGTTATTGTGTTTTTATTGCCGGACCCGCAATATACTTAGTAGGGACATAAATACTGTTACACACGTTTTATGCTGTAAAATAAAAAGTACTGAATGTTTTTGGACCAAATATTTTTTAATGTATTTATTGATGTGTATTGTATCCAAAAAGAATCTACTTATTCGAAATGTTCGCCTTTTGCCTTTACACGCGCCTTAAGTCGCACTGGCCAATCGTCAATAGCTGCACGAACCTCGTCCATTAGAAAATTGGCCACAGCTCGAACCAAAGCAGTCTTAAGAGATCCAATGTTGGGGGTATCTTTTGTGACAAACCTTGTCCTCTAAAACCGTCCACAATTTGTAATCCAGTGGGTTCAAATCTGGACTGCCTTAGGGCCATTCTTCAGAGGAAATGAACGCTGGCAAATTGTTTCGAAGCCAGGCCTGGGACGTTTTAGCCTTATGGGCCGGCGCACAATCCTGCTGGAAAGTCCATGGTTGGTTTTGGAACAGGGAATTGTTGAGAGGCTTTACAACATCTTCCAAAACGGTTTCTTGGTAAACTTTGGCCAATGTTTTGGCTCTTTGTTCGCAGAAATGCAGGTTAGTGACCCCATCGTAAGAGACACCACACCAAACCATGACCGAAGCTGATCCCTTTCCACCCTTGGGATCAGTTCAGATAATTCCTTAGATGACCGCGCATACACTCTATCATTTTGCTTGTTAAATTTTTCCTGAACGGTAAAAATTGTTTCATCGGTGAATAAAATTTTTCTGTGCAAGTTATCAGCATGCTTCATCAAAAGACGTTTGCATTTTTCAATCCTATTTTTTTTAAACTGCAGTCAATAAATGTCCGGTACGTCGTTTGAAAGCCCCAAGTCTATTTTAATGATTCGACTGATGGACTTTTGCGTAATATTCATCTCACGGGCCATGATTTTCTGTTTTCGGAGAGGATTTCTGTGAATTCTTGATTTAACGGCTTTGAAATGTACATTTCTTAACAACAAGAAACTGAGGTACTCGCTACGGAGTTATTTTTTTAATTTAGTTATTCCTGATGATGTTCTTCAAAGAGGAACGAAATATCGAATAAAGAGATAAATACAAAAAAAATAATAACATTGATCTCGAGCTCGATATAATAATTATTTAGTAAAATTCTTAAGGATTTGAATTATTTTTTGTACAAAAGTTTTTGGTTTTCTTCGTTTTTTAAAAAAAAAGTTTGTTTGTTTTTGTAGGGAAGTGAACTAATATCGATATGACAATAGGATAGAGTAGTCCAACTTAAACGCGCGATGTTAATTGTCATTAAAACAAAACGTTTTCAGAGAATTATCATATATTTTTTTATGATAGAAGGATATATGGCTATTAAGTGTGATAAAAATATTGTCCAAATGCTCTCCATGGCATCGGTGACACACCTCTATCCGATGGTCCATATTTTCAATGATTCTCAGACATAATGGAGGTTCAATGATGTTAATGTGCCGAATTATCTTACTTTTAGCTATTGAATTGTTCGTGGCTTATTGAGGTACGCTTTTTCTTTTAAATATCCTCAAAGAAGGAAGTCCAAAGGTTTAAAATCACATGATTGTGGCGGTCAATTAACGACGCCTCTACGTGAGATAACACGCCCATTGAGTTGCTTGCAGAAAAGAGTCATTGTTTCGTTGGATGTTTTGCAAGTGGCCATCCTGTTGGAGCCACATATCGTCCAAGTCCATATCCTCAATTTCTGGCCACAAGAAGTCCGTTATCATCTCGCGATAGCGAACACCACTTACGAATCGAGGTTGACGGCTCTTTTGCCACACTATAGCGAACAACATCTATGTTTTCCACTGAACGAACTGGTTGAGCATGCACAGGTGTTTCACATTTCCTACAGACCTTTCCTACTTATTTTTGCGCACAAATCTCCCGATTGTGGACACATTTGGTCGACTATGCTGACCAAAAAAATCAATTGCAAAGGAGCGAAATGCATTTTGATTTACACGTCTTTTTCGTTAAAAACTTCAACAATCTTAACGCGCTGCTCATGGTTGAATTTGTCAAGCACTGAAAAAAAGAAAAGCCAAATTTAGTTGGGTCAAAAACTTGACTTAAAGATGGCACTCAAAAAAATTAAAATGCATGCTTACTCCTCATAAACGAGTAAAGGCCAGGTCGGCAGCACACATAAATGGTATTGAAAAGTCATCCACACCAACGACGAGACGCCGCGTCTACCAGACGGTGATGTGTTTGCTTAACTTCGCCGACTTACTTTTGCTTCCCTCTATAACAAACAGCAACAAACCTGATCTTATTAGCTTTGGGAGTAAAAAGCGTGCATTAAGGTTGGACCATCCTTTAGTATAAAAATAATTTAATATAAACCCAGAGAATGTATATAACAACAGGATATGAACACATGTAATTTTCATTCCTTGAAAATGTAATAAATGAAAAAACTAATTAAAATATCTCTCTTATCACCCTTTCTTGAATTACAGCATTTCATCGCATACATCGCCCTACTCCTAACCGTAGTACTGGCAATCGCCACAAAAGCTTCAGCCGCCCCTGCATCTGATGGTTTTGATGGTTACGACCAGTACGCCCTCGACACAAGTGACCAGGACAACGATGATGATGGTGATTACACCGATGGCACAGACAGTTCGAGCGACGGTGTAAAGTTGGAACCCAAAACGGATCACCTGATACCAACAACCACAACTGAAAAACCATTGTTGGTGCCGAATTTATTTGGTTAGCAAATGTGTTTTATAGTTTTTGTTAAAAAATTATCTACTATTCAAAATATTTGTAGTTTAAGTAAAATTGTGTTAACTTCTTTTTAAATAAAGCATAAAGCATTTTGTACAGTACGAGTAGGACTTAAATAACGCGTGATCCATTTCGAGGTTCACTACCTTTTTAAAGAAAGAAAAACACAGAAAATTCAAATTGAATGAGGAATGTTAATTATCATTCTAAAGAACATTCTTTGGCATTTATTTTTTCAAGATTATGTCCATCAAATGCTGGTCGCGGCTTCGTCTCAAATGGTCCATCCGTTGAGTCCAATTTACGATGACTCGTTCGAGCATTTCTACTGGTAACTGACGAATGACACGCGTGATGTTTTGCTCCAAGGCCTGAATCGAAGCGGGTTTGTCCGCATAAACTTAAGACTTTACATATCCCCACAGGAAAAAGTCTAACGGTGTGATATCACAAGATCTTGGTGGCCAATCGACCGGACCAAAACATGACATTATCTGCGCACCGAAGTGTTCTCTCAATAAATCCATTGATTGATGCCATGTGTGGGAAGTGGCGCCGTCTTGGTGAAATCAAATGTCGCCGAGATCACGAGCTTCAATTTCAGGAATCAAATAATCGGTTATCATGGCACGATAAAGGTCGCCATTGAAGGTTACGTTCTCGCCGGCATCATTTTTCAAGAAATATGGACCGATGATTCCACCGGCCAACAAACCACACCAAACCGTTGTGTTTTCTGGATGATGTGGCAGCTCTTGAACCTCTTCTTGTTTCTCTTCGTCCCAAATGCGGCAATTTTGCTTGTTTACATGCCCATTGAGCCAGAAATAGGCCTCATCGCTTAACAAAATTTGGCTCGAAAACGTCGGATTTTCTTGGAACTTTTCAAGAGACCATAGAGCGAAGCGATGTCGCTTGGGAACGTCGGGCGGCTTCAGTTATTGCACAAGCTGTATTTTGTACGTTTTCAATTTAAGATCTCGACGTAAAATGCACCAAGTCGTTCCATACGTCAGTCCGAGTCCGAGAACGGCTCCGATTTGAATCTCCACGGTCTTGGTGTACACTCTCAGCTACGGCCGCTACATTTTCGTCACTGCGTGCTGGACATGGTCTATTCGGTCAAATATTATCCAATAATGAATGCTGGGTCTCAAGATGGGCGATGGTGTTGCGAAAAGTACGCTCAGTAGGCCGATTAGGTTGACCATAAGTTGAACGAAGTGCATGAAACACATTCCTCACAGAACGTGAATTTTCGTAATAAAGTTGAACGATTTGTAAACGTTGTTCAGGCGTAAGTCTTCCCTTGATAAAATGCCTAACAATACTAAACAAATATAACATGACACGACTTACACGCGATCTGTCAAGAAAAGGCTATTGAAAAAAGTATTTATACTTGGATCACCCATTATAAATTAAATAATGAATTTAATTTTTTTCAAATACTAACATAAGACTGCTTGTGGGCAGTCTTAAGTTAACTCTGGTTCAAGCCCAGGTAAGAACATCTAACAATTTTTAAGTGGTGGGTTTCCACCTCATAAATGCCGTCGACTTTACGAGTAAGAGATTTATCTCTATGCCGTGTAAAAACTTCTCCATAAAATGTATTAGCCGTTCGGAACCGGCGTTTACCAGTAGGTTCCGCTCAGTGATTAAAAGAATTGCATCGTTACTAGCTCACTGCTTTGAGAGAAGTTCTTCCTTGTTCTTAAAGTAGTACTTAAGCTTGCTCCTCTAACCATTGTTGTCTTAGCCTTTTTAATTTATAATTTATAATTTATAAGGACATCGGTCTCGGCTGAAATTCCTATAGTTTCTAATACCAAAAATTCTCTCATCCTTCTTCACTTGTTCCCTTCACTACTTTTCTTTCAGCACCTTTTGTGATCCTATGGAGCACAATTATGTGAATCATCATAAAGTAGAGCTAGAAGCAATCCATCATACTTAGTGCAACTTTTTAAATATCACCATAGTTATCATCTTGAATATATGACTTTCTATATTGATTTTACGCCACTCGAAGAATGTGATTTGTGCTTCTTTTTAATGCTCGTAAATACCTATCACCGGGCGCCAGATTTGAGTTTCATATAATTTTATGTGCCATATTGGATGATTAACTACTGCCTTTCTCTAAATAAAAAAAACTTGTTTTTTGCGAAAATCAGTGCAGCAACTTTTACTTTGATTTGCAGATGTGTTTTGAAATCATAAACTCACAAAAACTAAAAAAACAGCTAAGAAGTGTACAAGTTTATGATAAAAAATAAATGTCACTCCAAATAGATTTTAAGATAATATAAATTTTAACAACCAAAATGTATAGAAAACTCTACTAGAAATGTGGATATGGCTAAAGCTCCCTAGGAACGGTTAAATAGCTTTTTATCTAATAAATTTTGCAAGAATGTCGTCATTACTCGTAGTTCAATGTTTACTTCTGTCTGCAGGAGTAACAACCCTATTCGAACCAGTCAGTGACTTGGGGTCATTATGGAAATTAAAACTAGTGTATTTCATAAATAAATAGTCCTGACGACCCATACCTTTATGTATTTCTCCATAAAACTGTTTACTTTAAAAACAAACCCAATAGATTTTTTTTTAATTTGTTGTTATTGGTTTTATGAATTATTGTCGGATTTACTGACTGCTTGTACTTTAATGACTGCTTGTAAAGTCACTTAGTCAAAACTATTTGGAAAAGTTTAAAAAGTATCAATGATGCAAATAGCCTGAGATCTAATAACAAAATAAATCGCCCAATAGTAAGTTAAATATCGATTGTGCTTAGTACTCGTACTAATTGTCGAGAATAGTGGGTTTTGGAGCCGATAATCAAATAAAAAAGTACATTTCGTAGATTTTACATCTACTGACATTCGAATTTGTGAGAAAATTTAATTGTTTTTGGTAAAATCGGTTTAAACTTATTAGTGGGAGCTTTATCTTAATCTGAACCGATTTCTTCCAATTTGATCAGACATTAATTTTTTTTATACATCAAGTAAATATCGGCCTCCACCCCCACAAAAAAAGACTGACGTCGATGCCAGCAGCTCCCCCACTAAAAAGGAAGGACATCCTTACTATCTTTAGTTGTGCCACAAAAATTTTCGTAAAAAATGTTTCCACACTCAGAGAAAAGATATGGTTACACTATGGTCACCGCAACAAAAATATGTTCTCTACAATAAAAGCATGTTCGTCGCAACCATAGAATTGTTTTTAAAATTTTATTTTGACAACAGTATGAATGCGACAATATTAGTATTGTTGAAATGTAACAATAGTAATATTGCCAAATTTAGAAATGAAAATATGGTTGTAACAACCATATACACATGGTTGGTGCACAAAAGTATTGTTGTTTAAAATTTACGTTAACAATAATATGATTACGGCAATCATACAGTATGGTTGCGACTATGAACATAACAAAACAGGTTTTATAGATCATTCATGTATGCGTGTGCGTATGTTTTTTAATATACAAAAAAACACATATACACGATACAGTGAATGGTTGTTTTCCATTAAAAAAACGAAAACAATCGGAAGGTAGTTCGAGGGATTTTTATTGTGTTTACTTTGTTCGGTGAAATACTCTAATACCGACTGGTTCTCGTTTACTTTAAATCTGCCTGCGCTTAAGTATATAGCCAGTGATCATAGTTTAATCACATTTGTTTCTTGGGGTCTACGGATGATGAAGTAGCATTCAACCCTGCTGGGAACTAATAGTATTTTCGACTGCCGTTTGAATATATATTTTTGTTTCTTGAATGAAATGTCCAATAAAAACATGGCCTCAATTCTGGCTATTAACTTATTGCAATGCAATTTAATATACTTATAACTTGCTTGATAAATATCTCTATTTTTGAATAACAACATTATCCAACCCTAATGAATAATTTTGGGGATTATAGTATGGTTGCGTGTGAATCATACTATGGTTGTGAGGATCATATGGTTATATGAGAAACATACTATGGTTGTGAGGATAATAATGTGGCTGTGAAGATAATAGTATGGTTAAGTGTGAATCATAATGTTGTTGTGAGGATCATAGTATGGTTGTGGAGATCATAGTATGGTTCAGTGTCAATCATACTATAGTTGTGGGGATCATAGTATGGTTATGTTTGAATCATACTATTGTTGTGAGGATCATAATATTGTTGTGTCACAACCATATACCCAACAAAAGTATGATCCTCTTCGAATATTTTCACCCCAACCATACTGTTTTCTGCGTGCATAAAGTAACAATTTGTTACAATTTGTAAACTCTCAAAAAATGGTCGTGTGTAGTAAGTCTAGCGCCCCGAGGGGCCAAAAAAAATGCCCCTAATGATCGGTGACATATGACTTTCCAAAAATTGTAATTGTAATAATTCTAATTTATATGTAATTAAAATTTAGATTTGGGTCTGCTTTGGGCTTGGATTGACCCATAAGGACCCAAAAACCGGTATGGACATATGGGTATTAAAACAATAAAAAACATTAAAATTAAGGAATCCGAATATAATATTAATTCTGCGATTTAACCTGATCGATGATGGGCCATAGGGGTCCAAAATACGGCCCCCATTGGTTATGGACATATGGGTATTAAAAAACAATAAATATTAGTTACAAATAGGAATATTACATTTATTTTGTAATTTGACCTGATTTAAGAACTTGACCCTTTGGTCCGTAGAATGCCGAAAAATTGGTCCTTTCGAACATGGAGATACGGATACTCAGAAACAGTCGAACTTTCAGAAGAATCTGAGTATGACATTAATTTTACGATTTGGCTGAATTGGAGGCGTTGACCACTGGGTCCTTGGAGCCCAAATCGTTCCCTAATGTTCGAGGAAATGTGGGTATCCAGAAACGGTGAAATATTCTAACAAATTCAAATATGAACCTATATTAAAGATTCAGGGAAATTTCGGATTTGAACCACTCCATATAGGCTCTAGAGGCTTAAAAATCGTCCTCATTAAACTATGGACATGGGGGTAAAACAGTAAACATTCGTCACGGATCCTAATACTATAATTATTTAAAGATTCGATTAATTTTAAGTCCTTGACCAACGGGAATATGGTCGCTATAGCGCCGAATCAATGCTGGCGAGTATAAAAGCTTCGGCTTGGCCGAACCTACGAACTGTCCACTTATTTAGCACTACTATCCGTCTATATATCGGTTTATATAGGCTGCTATATAGCATATATATTTAGGTGCGCCGATTTGTAAGGACAAACATTTTTCTTAAAATACGATATATCAAAAAAATCATTTCCGAGGCGAAAAGTGAAAAAGTTTTTTTATATGTCGCAGTTGAACTCTTTTTCCTCATGCCAAAAGCTATCGAAAAATCGATGGCACAATATCGATTGCTAAGTGGACCCACCCTAATATAACTCGTGATCCATTTCGAGGTTCCCTACTTTTTTAAGAAGAAAACACAGAAAATTTAAATTGAATGGGCAATTTGAAAGAACATTCTTTGGCATTTATTATTTGAATATTATGAAGATAATATCTATCAAAATTTGCCCGCGGCTACATCTCATATGGTCCTTCCATTGAGTCAAATTTTCGATGACTCTTTCGAGCATTTCGACTGGTAACTGGCGAATGACACGCGTAATGTTTTGCTCTAAGGCCTGAATCGAAGCGGGTTTGTCCACTTTACATATCCCCACAGGAAAAAGTCTATCGGTGTGATATCAGACGATCTTGGTGGCCAATCGACCGGCCCAAAATGTAAAATTATCTGCTCAACGAAGTGTTCTCTCAATAAATCCATTGATGGATGCGATGTTTAGGAAGTGGCGCCGTCTTGTTGAAACCAAATGTCGCCGAGATCACGAGCTTCAATTTCAGGCATCAAAAAATCGGTTATCATGGCATGATAACGGTCGCCATTGAAGGTTACGTTCTCACCGGCATCATTTTTGAAGAAATATGGACCGATGATTCCACCGGCACACACACCACACAAAAACGTTGTTTTTTCTGGATGAAGTGGCAGCTCTTGAACCTCTTCTGGTTGCTCTTTCTCCCAAATGTGGCAATTTTGCTTGTTTACATACCCATTGAGCCGGAAATGGACCTCATTGCTGAACAAAATTTGGCTCGAAAACGACGGATCTTCTTTGAACTTTTTAAGAGCCCATATAGCGAAGCGATGTCACTTGGGAACGTCGGTCGGCTTCAGTTCTTGCACAAGCTGTATTCTGTACGCTTTCAATTTAAGATCTCGACGTAAAATGCGCCAAGTCGTTCTATACGTCAGTCCGAGTTGCTGTGAACGGCACCGAATCGGCTCTCTACGGTATTGGTGTACACTTTCAGCCTCGGCCGCTTCATTTTGTTCACTGCGTGAAGATATCACGACGTGGTTATGAATGCTGGGTCTTAAGATGGTTGATGTTGTTGCGAATATCTCACTCTGTAGACCGATTATGTTGACCATAAGTTAAACGAAGTGCTCGAAAAACATTCCTCACAGAACGTGAATTTTCGTAATAAAGTTGAACGATTTGTAAACGTTGTTCAGGCGTAAGTCTTTCCTTGATGAAATGCCAAACAATACTAAACTAAAATAACATGACAGCATGACACAACTCACACGTGATCTGTCAAAAAAAGACTATTGAAAAATCTCTACTTCACCCATTACATACAGGACCCCCGAGTTGACGTCCTTCCGGTGTACGAATACAAGCCACAGGAATGGATTACAATGTTCATAGCCTGTCAAGAACTGGTTACTTAGGTATATTAAAAACTAAACTAATAAGTTACCACCAACAAGGAAGATTGTAGTGCCACTTGTGCTGAAGATGAAATCAATTTCCACTCAGCAAGCTGGAGGAAGCTGTGGAGAATCAGCTAGTTTTAAAAACTGCTCAACAATAGGGGTACCGTTCAGGACAAGGTATGTGAATTTCCCGTGATATAAATGCGGAATTGTTTGGCATCCAATATCCATAAGTTGTTGTTTGCGTAATGGAAGCATTGCTCCTTCAGAAGAAGTTAGAAAAAAAGATGTAAGAAGAGTTATACTCTGGAAAAGAGAAATGTGAGCTAAGATAGAATGTATTTCTTAAAGATGTACTTTGCCTTTATTTTCTTTATCGTTCGTTCTATCTGTACTTTGGAAAATTTGTCTTTTTAAAGTCATCAAAGGACTCAAAAAGTGCCTTACAAACGTCAGCTTGTATCAATTCCAAGTTTAAGTCGTGTCCAACACTCAGCCTGGCTTTCGCACTCTAGCAATAAAACCCCAGTGGGCCAATACGCCGAGCTCTCCGCCACGCAAAATGACGTAACTAGTGAATGAACCGACACATATTCCCTGTGTCGAAGGACACCAACCAACACAATACTCGTATTCCTGACTTCTATTTAACTTCGCACCCTAAAAGGTACGATGTTACCTTCATTGTTCCTCCTGATAACTCCAATCACTGCATTGTTTCAGAATCCTTTTCGTACTCCGCTCTTCGTATCGCTTGGATACCAGCTCCAAACCGGACAGTTTTTATTTACGAAAAGTGACTAACGAAAGGTTTACATCCGATCCTGGTAAAAGGTACGAGTGAAGATCAATAATTCCGTGACTTTTCGAATAAATCACAGTATTTTTTGGCAAAACAATTTTTTTTTCAACATAATCTCCTTTTAGGTCAATACACTTAGTCCAGCGTTTCTCCAATTTTTGCATCCCTTCCAAAATATAGGATTTTTCGAGGTCCATAAAATAGGCATTTGTTTGTTTAATAATTTCATCGTTGGAGCTAAATCTCTTTTCACCCAGCCATTTCTTTAGGTTTGGCAATAGGAAATAGTCACTGGGGGCTAGATCCGGAGAATATGGCAGATGAGGTACCAATTCGCAACCCAATTCATGCAATTTTGCCACTGAGACTGTACCCGTGCATTATCTTGATGAAAAAGATTTTTTTCTTTGCCATATGAGGTCGTTTTTTTTTAATCGGTCCACCTTTTTGGCATGATATTCACAGTTTTTTATTTTCCCTTTTAAAGGTAATCGATGTGGATTATCCCGCGTCCATCCCAAAAAACTGTTGCTTTCACCTTTTGGCCGACAAACAACTCCACGATTACGTTTATGGTAATCATGGACCCATCTTGCAGACAACTTTCTTAAACCCAACTGATCATGTAAAATCGAAACCACACTGCCATATGAAATGAGTATGGCATCAACAATCTCACGCACTTTTACTCTTCGATCGGTCAACACCATATCGTGTAATTTTTTGTCAGTTTCGGGCCTGGCCGTCCAGAACGTTAAGCGTCATTTGTAATGGGTGATCCAAGTAGAGATACTTTTTTTGACAGACCGCGTGTAAGTCGTGTCATGTTATATTTGTTTAGTATTGTTTGGCATTTCATCACAGAAAGATTTACGCCGGAACAACGTTTACAAATCGTTCAACTTTATTGCGAAAATTCACGTTCTGCGAGGAATGTGTTTCGTGCACTTCGTTCAACTTATGGTCAACATAATCGGTTATGGTGTTGCGAATAGTACGCTAAGTAGTACTATTCGCAACACCATGACCCATCTTCAGACCCAGCATTCATTATTGAATATTCGACCGAATAGACCATGTCCCGCACGCAGTGAAGAAAATGTAGCGGCCGTAGCTGAGAGTGTACACCAATACCGTAGAGAGTCGATTTGGCGCCGTTCGCAGCAACTCAGACTGACGTATGCAATGACTTGGCGCATTTTACAGATCTTAAATTGAAAGCGTACAAAATACAGCTTGTGCAAGAACTGAAGCCGCCCGACGTTCCCAAGCGACATCGCTTCGCTTTATAGGCTCTTGAAAAGTTCCAAGAAGATCCGACGTTTTTGAGCCAAATTCAGCGATGAGGCCCATTTCTGGCTCAATGGGTATGTAAACAAGCAAAATTGCCGCATTTGGGACGAAGAGCAACCAGAATAGGTTCAAGAGCTGCCACTTTATCCAGAAAAACAACGGTTTGGTGTGGTTTGTGGCCCGGTGGAATCGTCGGTCCATATTTCTTCAGAAATGATGGCGGTGAGAACGTAACCCTCAATGGCGACCGTAATCGTGCCATGATATCCGATTATTTGATGCCTGAAATTGAAGCTCGTGATCTCGGCGACTTTTGGTTTCAACAAGACGGCGCCTCTTCCTACACATTGCATCAATCAACGGATTTATTGAGAGAACACTTCGGTATGCAGATAATTTCACGTTTTGGACCGGTCGATTGGCCACCAAGATCGTGTGCTATCACACCGTTAGACTTTTTCCTGTGGGGATATGTAAAGTCTAATGTGTATGCGAATAAACCCGCTTCGATTCAGTCTTTGGAGCAAAACGTCACGCTTGTCATTCGCCAGTTACCAGTCGAAATGCTCCAACGAGTCATCGAAAATTAGACTCAACAGATGGACCATCTGAGACGTAACCGCGGTCAATATTTGATTGACATAATCTTCAAAAATAAATGGCAAGGAATGTTCTTTCAAATAATAATAATCATTCCCCATTTAATTTGAATTTTCTGTGTTTTTTTTTCTTTAAAAAAGTAAGGAACCTCGAAATACATCACGCGTTACTTGTGCGACCACAACGAAAGTCAGTAAACCACTTGGCGCAGAGTCCCCATTGGCGGTTTTTTCGCAAAAAAAAATGTTCAATGAGCACTCGAAATTTTCTTTTTTTCCATTTTTCACAGAAAACGAGGTTGTACGAGTATGTTTCGAACAGCTGTTAACACAAACTAAATGACGGAACTCTCTCAAGTGCAGTGTTGCATTTCATATAACTACGAGGGAATTTGGAAAAGTCACGTAAGTATTGTACTGCCCTCGTACCACAACGGTCTAAGGTTTCATAAAGCTGCCACTAAAAAGATCTCTCCAGATATGTGAACCGTCGCTCTACAAATTATGGAAGCTATAAGTCTTCTATGAATACCATATAGTGTGAATGGATATCATATAGTCGGCCCTGTCCGAATCTAAACTTTTTTAATGTTCCGGTGATCAAACCCGATGTTTCTCATGTTAGAACACGCTGTACAACATGATAATTCTGAACGAGAATGCTGATAATAAGTTTCACACATTAGTGAGAAAATCTATTGTATTTAATCAAACAATAACAAAATAGATTTGCTTTTCTTAAAAGGAATTGTAGATTTAAAATTTTATGAACAGAACTTAGAAATAGTTCACATAGTAAACATCGCTTTGGTTAAACGTGGATAACAAAACTAAATCGCATTCAAAAAATATTCCATAGACATTTTTAAATTGGATTGGACTTAAACAGTTTAGTTTGAAAATGCTAATATTAGTAAGTAATATTTATAAGATTAATGTAATATTATTAAAAGCTTGAAAGTAGAACTTAACAGGGCTCCAGGTAGAAGTATCATAAGGTGTCTACCGGATTCATTTTTTGTCAAAAGAAAACAAACACTCTTTTATAAGTTTTGCTGCTGTTTAGTTTTCCATTAAATGCTGCTCACGGAGTAAAAATAGAATTATCATTTAAAGTACATTAGATCGGGTCGTGCTGCTGTTCTAATTCATATTTATCGTTTTTATTCTAAAACGTATATTCAGCGGGGTCATACGTTTTCAGCCTTCATTTTAATTAAGTGCTGACATCGTTTTCTGATCTGATTCAGATTCGGGACTAAGACATTTCTTAGTCAAGAAAGAAAACCTTGACTCGGCAACTAATTTGTGAAACGATTTAGCCTTTCTCTATTCGCGTTCCCTATCAAACAGTTTCTTACACCAACCAACAGACCCATTTTAGACAGCTCTAATTGAATTTGTTTTCCGAGTAAAGAAAAATACTTTTCTGGCGAGGTCGTCTACATTACAACCTTATCACACGCTTTAGACTTCGCCGTCTAAGAAACAGGTGATCAATCTAGATGTATTTTTTCAAAAGGGGTTTTCCATAGATTACGCGTGAGTTGTGTTAAACTTTATTTTGTTTGTTGAGTTGTTTAGAATTTTATCATGACTTACACCACGAAAACCACGGTTTGGTGCGGTTTATGGGCTGGTGGAATCATTGGTCCAAATTTTTTTAGAAATACTGATGGCCGGAACGTAACTGTAAATGGTGCTCGCTATCGCGCCATTAAATCGGACTTTCGCAACCTTAATTTCAAGCCCGTAATCTTGACGACATTAAGTTTCAACAGGACGGTGCCACTTGAATCACAGCTGCATAAACAATGGATCTATTGAGAGGTCATTTCGAATAGCAGCTTATATCTCGTTTTGGACCGGTGAGTTGGCCGCCTAGATCGTGTAATAGCACACCTTAAGACTTTTTTCTTTTGGGCTGCGTAAAGTCCAAAGTCTATGATGTACAAACCAGCTACGATTCAGGGTTTGGGAGCCAATATTACGCGTGTCATTTAAGCCATACCGGTCGATATACTTGAACGATTCATCCAAAGTTGGACCCTCAGAACGGAAACCCTGAAACACTTGATTTTAATTTTTATATTTTTTTTTGTTCTGAAAAAATACCTCTAGATGGATAACCCGTATATAATATTAGAAACCGTGACGAAATTTTTTGTTCTTCAATATCCATAATATGGACATATAAATATGGGCATATTATGCCCATATTTTAAGGTGGCAGATTTTTGAGCCGCAATGGATCTGTCATTTCGAAGAGCAGCTAATTTCCAGTTTTGGACCAGTGAGTTGGCCGCCTTGATCGTGTAATAGCACACCTTAAGACTTTTTTCTTTGGGGCTGCGTAAAGTCCAAAGTCTATGCTAACAAACCAGCTACGATTCAGGTTTTTCTAAGCCAACATTATTTGTATCATTAACGCCATACGAAATGCTCGAACAAGTCATTCAAAATTGGACCATTAGAATGGTCACCCTGGGGCGTAGTTTCGGCCAACATTTGAAGGAAATTATATTCTTAAAGTAAATGCCGTAAAATGTTTTTTTGAATGAACAAAAAAGATTCCGCACTTGATTAGAATTTTCGTATTTTTTTATTTTAAAAAAAATTATCTCTAGATTGATCACCCGTTATATTACCTATAATTCCAGAGTAGTGTCTCAGAGTTGTTGGTTTCCCCAATGTATGGCAGAATTGTATCGCTCATTTAGCATAAACTGTCGTTAATTAAAAGTAATACATGCCAAATTTCATTATGTGTAATGAAATTTACCGCTCTTTGATAGGTTCGATCCCGAATGGGAGGTTTAGCGTTTTTTGTCCTATGTGCGTTCATACGACACACATAAAATATTATCGGCATCAGATGAAAATTTCCGGTTCAAAACGAGGGACGTTTTTATGTAAGGCTATATCAAATCATAAATCGATCCCATCGATTTTTATTACCCGATCAGGTATATTTTCAGCAATGTTTATCATGTGTGCAAAATACTCGTAATGTCACAAACCAAATTGCGTTGAAGCCTGATGTCATTAAACGATGTTAGGTCGGATAGACCCCTAATGATTAGAATTATTAGAACTTCGACCGTTTTCTCCTGATTTTAATGACGAACGTCATAAGCGAAAAACATATTAATTTGGAAAATTTTATCGAGATTGTTTCATATTTGCGACCTTCACTTTGGTTACAAAAATAGACGGAGAGACAGACATGTCTAATTCGATTCAATTATAACGACCATACGATTCACTCCAAACCCTACTATGATCCTCACAACCACATTATGATCCTTACAACCACATTGTGTTTTACATACAACTATAGTATGATCTCTACAACCATAGTATGATTGACACACAACCATGTTATGATCCTTACAATCATAGTATGATCCTAATCAAGCATACTGCCTCTTAAATTATTTATTAGAATGTTGTTATTCATTAAATTATTTAAAAGTATCGGGTGATCAATCTAAAGGTACTATTTTCAAAATACAAAAAAAATAATCAAATCAAGCGCGGAATCTTTATTGTTGATTCAAAAGAACATTTTATACCATTTATTTTTTGAATATAATTCCCTTAAAATGTTCGCTGCTACTACGCCTTAGGGTGTAAATTCTGAAGGTTCAATTTTAGATGACTCGTTCGAGCACTTCGCCCGGTATGGCGTTAATGATACACGTAATGTTGGCTTCCAAAGAAAAAAGTCTAAAGGCGTGATATCACACAATCTGGGCGGCCAACTCACCGGTCAAAAACGTGAAATCAGCTGTTCTTCAAAATGACCTCTCAACAGAACCATTGTTTGAGCAGCTGTTTAACAAGTGGCACCAACCTTTTGAAACCAAATGTCGTCAAGATTTTAGGTAGGAAAAAGTCCGATATCATGCCGCGATAGCGAGCACCATTCACATTAACGTTCCGGCCATCACCACGGTTAGGCTTCAATTCCTGAAATTGCGAATAATACTGAAAAGAAAAAAATAAAGTTTAACACAACTTATGTGTGAGCTGTGAAAAAACCATATTGAAAAAATCTCTTCAGATTGATCACCAGTTACATTAAATTCAAAATAGTAAAAGTGATTTATTTACCAAAAAAAAAAAATACTTCAAAAAAACTAAAGTTTTTGATTTACTTTATGCCAAATTCAAAGCAGTTTGTTTTGAAAAATATAAATTTACAGATAAAAAGTACTATTATTGCGAAAGATTCGTAACAATAATATTGTTCTGAGAACTTTATTCAAATTTATAAAAATTACAATTATACGGTATGATTGTCGTAATAATTTTTTTGTTAACATAAAACACAAAAACAATACTTTTGTCGCACCAAACATAGTTATATTATTTAAGTGGAAAAATAATTATTTCTTAAACTCTTTTGCAATATAATAAATGAATTGAAATAAATTGAATTGTTATATTGTTGCTACAACCATATTGTTACATTTCAAGAATATTAGTATTCATACTATTGTCTAAATGGAATTCAAAAAACTATAAGTATACTATGGTTGTGCCGAATAAACTTTTATTTTAGAGAACAAACTTTTGTTGCCGTGAATATAGTAACCATATCTTTTCCATGCATGTGGAATCAGAACATCCTCGTCTTTAAACATTATCGGTAATTTCTTGATTATAATTATATGTATTATTGTCGGTCGTTTACCAATTCAATGAAAGCGTAAGCTTCTTCGGTTAAGAAATTAACATTCTGAATTTCTTTCAAATCTTATGGTAAATGCAAAGGGCCACTTTTCGGGGCCAAATTTAGGTGAAACCTTCCGACAGACAAAGCTATCACGTTGCCAAGTTTGGTTTTATTCGGTCAAGTTGTTCTCGAGTTTTAATCGCTCGTACACCGAACATTACATTTTAATTTATTAAGATAAGAAAATCTAATGAAAGAGACCTCTTGTGATTCTCAATTTCAGACTTTTGTCACATATACCTCGCTGTGCCTTATGCTATTCGTGATAGTCAGCACTAAAGGATATATCACACCAGCTTATGATGATTTTGATGGTTACATAAAACAAACCATTGAAAGCAAAGATCGATACTCGGATCAAAACTACCTAATCTTTGATAACCAACCAGTAAAAACATCCTTTGATGATCTAAAACGTAATTATTATAACTTTCAAAATGATGTTATAATTTTCCCCGGTATCAGCGGTTTCTACTCTTCACAAGTCGATGAGAAACGTGATTATAATCTCGACAGTACCTCTAAAACGAACACTTTGACGAAAGGTGTTAAGCTGAGAAGTCTTCCCAATAAAAGAAAAGCTAAGCGCAAGCGCTTATTTGTACCAGTAATCTGCGGTTAAGTCTTTAATCGTCGCTAACAAAGACGTGCTAGTTAAAGAAGGCATTGATTTTCATCTTTGGCTGCTGTTTTTCCAAAAGTATATTTTTATATTATATTTTATGTAATTTGTTGCTAAGTTTTTTGTTAATTTCGTTTATTTATTAATACATTATATAACTTACATCATCTACAAATAAACAAATGGTTACCTAAAAAAATAAGTTTACGCACTAGTAATAAGTTTACGCACTAGTAATAAGTTTACGCACTAGTAACACTAGAACACTCTAGCATATTTTAGACTACAGTAAAACCTCTTTTTAAGAACTTATTATAATTATTTATATACAGGATATAAGTAGTACAAGAGTATATATTGATTGTAATAAAGAACATCAAAAAAAACATTACTTATTTGTATAAGTATATTTACGAAGAAAAAAGTCTTAAAAGTAAAAAAAGGAGGAGTCACTCTTCAGAATCTAATTTAGATATGCTCGTATCAAATCCTTATTCATTGTTAGATATTAAGCTTGCGTTGAACGATTTATTTTTAGCCTTGAAGATGTTTATTGCTAATAATTAAAATCTAGTTTAGTTATAAGTTGTTCGAGTTTATTGATAGTTATAAAAAAATAAAAAATGTATTTAATAAAAAAACCTTCATATTTTGAGCTATACGTATTAAATGTGGTCTACAAAATGATTAAGCAATTCCTTCAATATATGTGTCGCGCAAAATAGAAAGGGACCTAAGGGTAAAATCCAGTTTTGTTCAGGAGAGCCATTTTAATGATTAGGTCCCAGAATCGTCGACTTCACTTTCATAAAACGCGCATATCTCTGGGAGGGAACACTTTTGGGGCATGGGATCGGTCTCATTCGATGCTCAGATGTTGTCCACCTCAAAAAAAAGTGAAAATTGATTTTTTTTTTACCCTTAGGTCCCTTTCTCTATGCGCTGGAGGTCCCTCCTTCATATTATAAATTGGAGTGGCCGTAGTTTTTTGAAAACCGGCATTTCGTGATGTTTTTTTGAAAACCGTGTGTTGGAATAACCGACTGTTGAGTTTTTTTAAAAGTAAAAACCGAATACACACAGAGCAAAATCAGTGGGAAATCGGCCCGAAATCCCAAAATTTTATTTTGCAAAGCCAAATTGCCGAAAATAAGTTAAAAAGAATTTAATATTCATTGTTTAAGCGAATTTTCGTAATGAAATGTCTTAAGTGAAATCGTAAGGAGTTTATTCTCGTAGAACATTTATATGTTCTATTAACTAAATAGGAGTGTCCTTTTCGTCCTTTTTTCGAAAAAGTGAAAAATTATTTTTATTTAGCGGGAGTTTAAGTTTTTTATGGTCACCAAAAATGTTGTCCTATTAACTTCTGTTGGGCCGTGCCCTTTTTTATAAGATTATTTAAATGTTTGTAAAAATTGTCGTTGTTGGGTTAAAATGTTCTACTAAATTAATACTCTTATTATTTACCATAATCTGAATGTTTTATAAAGATAAACTGTCTCCTTTCGTCCACTAAACAGATAAGATTTTGCTTAATAATATTCAATGAATAAGTTTTGTTCAGGATAGAAACCAAAATCGACATAGTGGGATGAATTGAAAAAAATCCACCTACTTTTATAAAAAAAAACACAAAATAAGACCGATATCAAACTAAATATTGTGTACAGATGTAATACACAATATTTACGAGGGCGGTTCGGAAAGTTTTTAGCCTATAAATGAAAGAGAATAGTTAGTTTTTCAAAAATATTTTTATTTTTCAATATAATCTCCTGAAACTTCAATACACTTAGTCCAACGCTTATCTAGCAATTCTATCCCTTGATTAAAATAGTTTACCTCAAGGTCTTCAAAATAGTGGTTTACAACTGTAATTGCATCTTCATTTGAGGTAAAAGGTTGCAATAGTACTCTGAATTTATTGTTTTACCCTTTTGCAGATAGTCAATCAATAAAATACCTTTGAAGTCCCAAAAAACCGTTGCCATAACCTTACCAGCCGATTGAATTGTTTTTGCCTTCTTTGGGGCACTTCCTCCAGCTTCAGTCCATTGTTTGGATTGTTCTTTTGTCTCTGGAGTATAGTGGTGGACCCATGTCTCATCAACAGTTATGAAACGACGCTTAAAATCCATTTTATTTCGCTGAAAACGATCCAAACGAGCTTGAGAAATGTTCATTCTTATGCGTTTTTGGTCGACTGTTGACAAGTGCGGCACCCATCTCGCAGAAAGCTTTTTCATCTGTAGTTCTTCATGCAAAATTAAATGGACTCGATCATTTGAGATGCCCATGATATTAGCTATTTCACGCACTTTTATTCGTCGATCATTTAATACCATATCATGCACTTTGGCTACAATTTCTGTTGTTGTTGCTGTTTTTGGACGTCCACTACGTGGTTCATCTTCAATGCTTGTACGACCACGTTTAAATTTAACAACCCAATTTTTTACTGTTGCATATGAAGGAGCACTTTCACCTAACGCATTCACCATATCATTTCTTGTCCCGATAAACCTTTTTTATGTAAATATTAAATGACACCACGCATTTCTAATTTTCCCATTGTAAAAAAATCGCGGATGCGTCTTTTGTGAACACCTGTTTCTATATGAAGGAGTTGCCAGATCGAAACAAAATTTAACATGTGTTCATAGCAGAGATGGAACTTTGTTCATAGCAGAGATGGAACTTTGTTAACTTTTTTCTGTTTATACCGCGCTTTTTGTGCTAGGCTAAGAAGTTTCCGAACCGCCCTCGTAGTTTGATACCGGTCTTATTTTGTATTTTTTTTTATAAAAATAGGAGCATTTTATTTCAATTCATCCCTCTATGTCGATTTTGGTTTCCGTCTTTTGTTTCTCTTGTTTCACGTAAACCCTTAATTAGCCAAAATATTAAGGTTTAGAATTCCAATTTACTTCACTTAAAAATATATTATGTTTAGCTTTATCTTTATCTTACCAATAATCTATAACAACAACCAATACACAATCATCCAAATTAATTAGGGTTACCGATACCTTGTCTTTTCAACGAATACCTTCAGTTTAAATTACTGAAAATGCTCGTGTACCCAATCAACATTCGGTTGTAGCGATGGAATACTTAGATAGTACGTACATCCAGGAACATTCGGTTGGCCAGAGATTCGAAAGTGGCAACAAATCTGGTCTCTGTGTTAAAGAATGGAAATGTGTGTTTTTGGCACCCATATGTCCATGTATAAATTGGGAACCGTCAAAATAATTTTACTATACATACTTATATAAAATGGTACTTGTACAGTCATTTTGTCCATTGTCTCCATTTTTTTTGTCCCAGACAATATTTACTGGCACTAATCAAAGGATAAGCCTATATGAATCGGTCCAAAATTAGCAGTTTGTCAATTGAAATATACCAAACCAAATTTGATTGTAATCGGAATTAAAATGGATGTATTAGAGAAGTTGTATAATATATCGGAAGAGAAATTTGCACTGGGGCTATTTCAAAACGTTGACCAGTATGACACATTTTTATCTGAGCTGATTTTTGATCAATTGCAATGAACTCTACCTAATTTCATTAATATTGGATTTACCATGTGGCTTCTAGAGCTTAAGAATACAAATCGGTTGAACATATGTGTGGGAGCTTTATCTAAATTTTAACTGATTTTCATAAAAGTCAATTGCATTTATCCAAAAAATTTCATTTGCAAATTTCATGAATTTTGGACAACAATTGCAGCTTGTAGTTTGAAAGCAAGCTTGACAACAACAGACGAACGGACATATCGAATTAAATGTTAAAAGGTGTGTCTAGCTTACATATTTTTGATATTTACGAATTTCGTAGGCGAATATTAGAAATATTTTTTACTATTACGTAATAAATTAATATTTTTGATATTTACTTATTTCGTACTTGAATATTAGGAAATCCAAAAAAACCAGCTTAGCAAACAACCGGGTAAACCGAAATGTCGTGTTTAAGCTATTTATAAGAAACCGGCTTTTGTACACAAAAATCAGAATGTCGGTTTTCCGTTTTGGATATTGTAATTCTAATACACGAGTAAAATCATTTTTTGTTTTGTTTACATTTTTTCGGTTTTCAAAATTAATATTTTTTATTCTGGTTCGGACCTCTGTTGTTTCTTTTTAAAATCAACGAATAAATTGGTGAAATATACAGGGTGTCCGCCGGGAAGATACACTACTTTGTTTTGCCACCATTTTTGTAAACAATAGTCTTGACGTTCATATTTGGCAGTCGTGAATTAGAGACGTGGCCAATTTATTATGGATAAATAATCGATAAATCCTTAAACATTTTATTAAAACCAATCATCGATTACTGTGACGATGAGAAAGTTACGTGAAATGTTTGGGGGAAACAACGTTCCAACAACGAACTATTTATCGTGTAGTGAATGAGAGGGTCTGTAGCTGAAAGGCCCAAGCATGGACCACAACGTACTGCAAGATCTGCTAAACACATTACCGCTGCTCATTAAAAGTGAAACAATCCATCAATCTCAACTCGACGCCATGCGGAATGTAATGAAAATGTGCTCAAAAGTGCTCTCATTTGTGTGGCTAACAGAGGCGAACATTTATCTGATATTGTAGTGCATACATAATTGCCGATATTAAATAAAACATTTATCAATATACGATCCGTTCTTTTTCATTTATATAAAAATTATAAACAAACAAAGTAGTACGAGTATATCTATAGTATACCTTCCCGGCGGACACCCTGTATTAGCTATGGTTGATTCTGAATAGAAACAACAAAGAAATAGAACCTGAATAAAAATTTTTTAACTCATAATAAAAAACTGGAAATTTTTATTCTGAAAAAACTTAATAAACTCCGAAATAAATGAATCTTGTAGCATTCCATAGGAAGCACGTAAAAGAAGTAGTGTGAAAATTGGAACATCAACTGTAATATTGATTGGAAAGTATGATAACTTAAATGGTTATCGCTTATTTATTCTTCTTATAGATGTGTGTTTGTATTTATAGTGGGCGCGATACAATTTTCGTGTTGTACGAGGGCGACCGCAAAAGTAACTGTCCTAACATAAAAAGAACCGTTTTTTTGGAATTATTATTATTTATTTTTCAACATAATCTCCTTCCAACACAATACACTTCATCAAACGCTTTTCAAGTTTTTTAATTCCATCCGAAAAATAAGATTTTTCAAGACCATCAAAATATGCCTCAGTTTCAGCAATTACCTCGCTATTGGACGAAAATTTTTCGCCACCGAGAAAAATCAGAAGGAGCTAAATCTGGACTATATGGTGGATGCGGAGCAATTTCAAATCGTACTTCGGCCAGTTTTTATTGAGTTAAAAATGCAGAGTGGGAACGAGCATTATCTTGATGAAAAAGAACTTTTTTATCTAAATGCGGTCGTTTTATCTCGATTTCTTCACTCAACCGATCCAGCAATGCACAATAATATTCACTATTTATAGTTTTTCCTTTCTCAAGATAATCAATAAATATTATACCCCTTGCATCCCAAAATACTGTGGCCATTACTTTTCCTGCTGACTTAACAGTTTTCGCCTTCTTGGGACCCATTTTACCAGCTTCTATCCATTGTTTTGACTGTCTTTTGCATTCTGGGATGTAGTGATGGATCCATGTTTCATCAACAGTTATGAATCGGCGCAAGAACTCTATTGGATTACGTTGATAAATCGCTAAAAGCTCCTCGGAATTGGTCCAACGGACGATTTTTTGGGGCAAAGTCTACAAACGCGGCACCCATCTTGCGGATAGCTTTTTCATGTGGAGCTCATCCTGTAAAATACTCCAAACTTATTTTTCGTTTATTTTAACAATATCAGCAAGTTCTCTGAGCTTTATTCGTCTATCTTTAGTCACTTCATTAAATATTTTTCTAATGTTTTCAATAGTAGTAGCAGTTTTCGGTCTTCCAGAGCGTTGTTCATATTCCGTACTTGAACGACCCATTTTAAATTGTTGAACCCAGGATTTCACGGTGGAGTATGATGGTGCATTATCACCATAAACAGAATCCAATTCATCTTTGATTAATTGTGGTGTATATATAACCTTTCATATAAAAGTGTTTAATTACCGCACGAAACTCTTTATTTTCCATTTTTAAAAACTATAAAACTTGTTTACTTCAATCACCTGTAACAAAGGAAATAATCATTAAATATTTCGAAAATTTTGACAGATGGCTTATAAAAGATTGCATTTAAAAAACAAAACAAAAAGTTGCTAGTAAAACAGAAAATGTGCCAGGCCAGTTAGTTTTGCGGTCGCCCTCGTATCTCTCGTTTTTGAGAAAACAGTAATAACTTAATAACTTAAAATTCGACGTTTTCGATCTTTGTCCTATAAACATCTATGCTCAGCAAAATTTTCCCAGCAATATCACTATAGTGAACGCAATGGATGCGTTTAACCAACCCTGCTAAAATTCGACTTAATAAGTCAATGTTTTTAAATATCCCCGCACATATTTGTCTCTAGATTTGAGGCCTGGCGCTCAAAGTAGAAGGCACACTTTAATTCCGAGCTTGCTCAAATTTCGCGGGGTACTGCACTTAGCCACATCGGTCCATCGTCTGATATCTTTTTATAAAAACTTGTTGCGCCACAGACTTATCACTGTCCTGGCTAAACGACCTAAGCAAGAATCTAGAAATCTGGTGGGTAGGTGTAGTTCCAATAGTAGACGCTCGATAAGAAGTGATTTTTCAAAATTCGTACTCTAAAAGTTAACCCTCCCGCCTGAGATGGGTGGGTTGGCCTGATTTCCCTTAGGTGATTTCAAGAGCTCCCCTGCAAAATTAAAATACATCTCGAATAAACTTATTCATCTTTTATGTTTATGGGTAACATGGAGCGAATTCTTAGTGTAGACATTGATGCAACCAGTAAGAGTGTGCGGAACTCAAAGAAAGTAGTCATGTGCTATGTCGATGTCGGACCAGATACTCAAGTCTAGTGCCGCGGTAGGTCAGGTGACCCTAGAACCTGATTGGCAACTGCCCGTCGGGGAGTTTCGCGGTAGCTGTGGTTAAAACCTAAATCGCAGGTAATGTGAATGCTTGGCGTGGAGTATCAACCGCAAATTTATCCTACATAAACAAATTGTACATCCATGCGCTCACCAAACGGTTGGAGCTACTTATAGAATCAACATAGAATGGGTGTCCCTCTTAATTGGGATTCGAAGTAAAAAGGGATTTTTGGAAATATAAAATCGGCTTGGGAAATATATGAGGATATAAAACGGGATAAAAAAATTACAAAAAAAAGAGCGAAATGCTACGACGAAAGAAAAACAATATTAACTAAACAGGATGACATAGAAAATAGAAATGGGTATAAATGGAGTACAAAAACAATATTAAATCAACAGAATGGCATGGAAAATCAAAATGGGGATAAAAATGTGGCAAAAGGATCGAAATAGCAAAATAATATTTTTTAATCAATGGCATAAAAAAAGGATAAAGGGATAAAAAAAGGGTCAAAGGGGGCAAAATAGAAAAATGTGCTAAAAACTATATTTAAATAGCAGAAATACAGAAAAGGTTGAAATGGAGACAAAGGGGATACAAATTGGGCCAAACGAGTGAAGCAACAAAAAGTGAGAAAAACAAAAGTTAATCTGCAGGATGATATAGAAATTGAAATGGGGATCAAAGAGCAAAAAGGGGCGAAATATTAGCAAGTGATAAAAACAATTTTAAATTAAAAAGGATAACATAGAAAATATAAATAGGGACAAAAAGATATAAAAATGGGCCAAAGCGAGCGAAACAGAAAAGGTCAGAAAAGCAATGTTAAAGGTCAGAAAAGCAAAATAAAATCAACAGGATGGTAGTATGCATAGAAATAGGGATTAAAAAGGGTCAGACGGGATGAATATTGAAAACCGCGTAAAACAATATTAAGTCAACAGGATGACATGGACAATGGAAATGAGGATAAATAGGAATTTAAAAGGGCCAAATAACAAAAAGTTAGAAAACCAATATCTCATTAACAGGATGACATTGAGAATAGACGTAGGGATTAGAAATCAAAAAGGGCCAAATTAAGCGAAACATCAAAAAGTGAAAAAAATAATATTCGTTTTTTTTATTTATTCGGTCTTTTATCATTATTAAATCAACAGGATAGTAAAAAAATAGGCCAAGTATAAAAATTAAAAATATTGGGCCCCAATGGGTCTAATTTCTAAAAAGTGACAAAAAAAAAATAGAAAATCAAAACTTGTAAAAAAATCAATAATAAAACAGGGCCAAAATGACGAACAATAAAAAAGGGATAAGCTATGTCGAACCAACAGGCAAAGAAGGTAAAAATGAGACAGTAGGGGCAAAAGAGGTCCAATACGAACATTTACCGATCATGATGTACTATACAATATTAATCCATCATGATTGATAATAGATCAAATCGGGATAATAGAAATGGGCTTAAATGGACAAAGATTTAAAGTTACAGGATGGTGTACAAAACAATGATGGGTATAAAAATGAGCCCCAGGAAATAAAAACAAATAGCAAATAGGACGGCACTTGCAGCTTTTAGGTCTGCTAATGTTGGATTTCTGAACATTTTAAAATCAGACGAGAAAATACAAAATATTTTTTTTTAAGCAAAATGGTACATTTTTTGATGTTTTTTGAAAATACTGACCCATTCAAGCATGCGGTGAAAATGGGTCAAAAAGGCTATAAACACGAAGTAAATAAATAAATGTGAAGAACAAATTTGTACTAAACTAAAAATGAGAGAAAAGTGTCCATAAGTTATAACCTGAGAAACGAATGTTAGTTATTCACTGAGAAAGGGAATGTATAAGTAAAATCTAGCGGAAATATATTTCGAAGTTGTTTTTCTACAACCAACATCATCAGAAACTGATTAAAGTAAAATGAAAAGGTCCCAATAAAATGAAAAGGGACAAAAATGGGCAAAATTAAGAAAAAAAAGTTCATTGACTTTATGGATTTGTGACGGTCTTCCATCAAATGATCAATATGCACTAAACACAATTATTGAATTTGAACGATAACAATGCGGTGTATTCGGTACTTTATCATAAGTTCACACATTAGTGCGAAGATATATTCTAACAAGGCAATAATATTGATTTTCGTTGGAAATTTTCGAGTTTAGATTTTCTTATAAAAGCCAGCACCATTACAAATTCACAAAACACAACACAAAAGTATCTTAAATAGCGCGCAACTTTTTGATTGGCCGTGGGAAAAATAATTTCATTGATTTTGTGAATGAAAAAAAAAAACAAAACTTATTATAAATTTAATATAGTTTAAAGTTTAATATACAAAAAAACCTTATTTAATAAAATAATAAATAAAACAACAAAATATTGAGATTAAATTGTTCCAAAGAAATCATAGTTTATTCAACAAGATGGAAATAATGGTAAATAATTTAAAATAATCCATTGATAAGCAAAGAAAATATTCGATATGAGAAAAAAAAGAAGAATGCTTTAAATATTATGTGCAATGAGAAAAATATATCAAAAAAAATTTAAAACTCTTAACAAATTAATGTTTCATGGTGGATAAATTATATTCAATATTCTCATTGACTTAACAGATCGTCTGTTGAGCTTGGTACCCTGCTACTTCATAAATAAATTTGGTGACCTGAAACGATAATGCTTTTATTCAGGAAGATATTTCGAGATATTTCCCAAAGAAAGTTGAGAAAGGCTTTGCACTGGCTGGTAAAGGGAGATTTAAAATACGTAATTTTTCTTCAAATGGATTGAGTCAAGGGTTATTCCGGAAAAACCTTTCTACATTAGTCCTTAAGACCTAAAGACTTCCGACGAATTAGCTTATCATCCCCACAAGAACATACAGGTGTAATTCTCAGGGAATGTCCTTTAACATCTCCTCTAGAACATTTAAAAGCCCATGGTAATGGGAAATCCATACTTCGAAGAGACTACATAAAGGGTGGTTAAATTTTAAGGGCCGATGTTGAATATAAACCTCACCTTAACGTCAAGATTTTTTCTGCATTTCATTTGATGAATCTCAATTTCAGAGTAATTCAATTTGATCCATGGAAAGATGCACAAGCGAACAACGCGTTAAAGTTATTCAGGTTTATTATGAAAATGAAAATCAGTTTTCGAAGAAAATCATCTTCAGTGACACACATTTCACATTTCACCTCAGCGGATTCGTCAATAAGCAGAATTACCGCATTTGGGCGAATGATAATCCAAGAGTGATTGTCGAAAAAACAATGCAGCCACAAAGAGTGACTGTTTGGTAAGGTTTATGGGCTGGTATTTTTATTTATTTTTTTCAAAATGAGGCCGGTCAGGCAGTTTCTGTGAATGGTGTTCGTTATCGTAACTTTTTATGGCCCGAATTGGAAGATATGGCAGGCAGCACTAGCACAGACATATTCCGGGTAATAAAAAGTATTTAGACTTCTACACAGAAGTGCCTATAGAAGACTTAAAGGAGGGGTTTGTAATCTCGAGCGAATCGGCGTTTTACAGACAAAAATCACAGAGATCCTAAAAGTTGCATGGAGGCTGGTTTAAAACATCATATCACACTGGTAGTCAGGCTCTGGTACAAACATTAAATCAAAAATCTTGAATTCACGAACCGTCCATACCTGTAGCCCATATCTTAGGGAAAGTTTCATAAAGTGCAAATTAGTTGGCCTTAAATCGGGATCTCCGGGTAACAATTCTATCACCCAATTAGCTAAATAGGGACATTGTCTATGCAAGTTCGGCGTCAAATCTTGCGCCAGAAAAATCCTATATTAACACACGTCCAAAGTCATAACTTCCGTTGTCTCATATTCAGGTCATTACCCTGATTGAGCAGTGTTCTCCATTTTTATAGCGTTTTTTAATCAATGTCCGCGTAATTAGCAGGCCTAAACTAATGTGTGATTCGCGACATTGACGATGAACGTCCAGCATCAATTCTTGAGCCAGCAAAATCCTTTATCGACGTACATCCAGGGTCATGAGTTCAGTTGTCCCATTTTTAGGTCATCATCCTGATTCAACAGTGTTCCCCATTTCGAAAGTATTTTTAACAATATCCACGCGGCCGGCAGGTCTAAGCCGATGTGGGATGAATAGGTATTAGAAACTTTAACAGCTTCTGAAATATAAAAGCTACACAGTTTTTTTGGGCCGAAATTTATATGCCCGCCATAATGGACTGCGGTCCAATGTAAAGGGTGGTCCAACCATAACGAAAGATGTTTATTGTGAGTCACACCTAAACATCAAGTTTTTTGCACAACTTAATCTGACATTTCTTTGTTTCAGTTTTTGACAAATTAAACCATGGAGAGGTACACAATAGAGCAGAGCTTTTAAATCAAAATAAATTTAGTTCGCCTCGTATGTTTTTGGTTAGCATTATCGACCAAATGTGTCCACAATCGAGAAAATTATGTACAAATTTCAGTAAACCGGGTCTGCAGGAAATGTGAAAATACGAGTGCATTCTCGGCCAGTCTTTCTGCGAAAAACATTGATGTTGTTCGCGATAGTGTGGCAGCAGGGCCGTCAGCCTCGACGTCGGGCCCAAGAATTCAACATCACTAATGCGAATTTTGAATAAAGATTCGAGTTTACACGCTTACAAGGTTCAACTGCCTCAAGAGCTGAGGCCTACTGACAATTTTATGCGTCTTGAATACGCTGAAGGATTGGTCGAAGAGACAGAAGAGAAGTGCGACTTTGCAAAGAAAATCATCTTTAGCTACGAGGCAGTCGATTCATTAACAAGCAGAATTGCCACATTTGTGCAAATGAGAATCCACAAGTGATTGTTGAAAATCCGATGCATCGACAATGAGTGACAGTGCGGTTCTTCAAACGAGCGAACAGATTTTGGTTTTACGAGATGATCTCTTGTTGCTAGAAATAAAGGATATGGACCTGAATGAAATGTGGCTCTAACAGGATGGTGCCACTTGCCACACAGCTAACGAAACAATGGCTCTTTTGCGCGAAAAATGCAATGGCCGTGTTATCTCACGACGTGACAATTAAAGAGCTAAATTATAAAATAATTTGGCACATTAACGATATTGAAATGTCTCCGAGTCATTGAAAATATGGACCATCGCATAGAAATTGTCAGTATTGTGCTTCACGCATAATTGTCATAGATTCTAGATTCATAGATTCTTCTATCATAATAAAAATATTAAGCTAATTTTCTGAACATTTTTTGTTTTATTTACAATTAACATCGTGCGTTTTAGTTAAACCACCCCTTATTATAGTCATGAAGCAGAAGCTTTGCTCCGACGCAGAGTATTTTAGCCTTAATAATTTTACAGGCAGGTTTCTCTAAGACAAGAAACAAATGAAAACTCCTTTTATTCCAGATATAAATTTAATATAACTTGAAAACAATATTTACCCCATTATCATAAAATATTCTTTAATTACAGAACCTAAAACAATATGTCCCTCTACTTCTAACTCTGCTGGTGACGACAATAGTCATAGACGTTTCTACCGCTCCCACATTTGATGAACTCGACCGCCTCCTGCAATATCCCGTTGGTCGCTTCGATAATAATTACTACATTCCCTATACAAGACAGCCAGTGATACGATCATCGTATGAATATGATGTGCAACGTAGGTACTACAACGTAGATGGTGATGCCATCACACCTGTCGGCAGGAACGCTCAAAGACGTCAGGATACTTTGAGCGGCACCACTGCCAATATAAACACTATACCGGATGGCGTAAGGTACACTCCTCTGGTGCGGGTGAAGCAAACACAAACCCGACACAAAAAGTTGTTTGTACCAAATTTGTTTGGATAAGAGTTGAAACTTAATTTATAAAATAAAATTGTTTTTATAGCTATTCAAGAGAGAGAGAGAGAGAGAGAGATAGAGCACAGACTGCGATATTTAGTTTTAAGTTTTGTTTCTAATCAATGTTCGTTTCTAATAAATGTATAATTTTAGAATTATTTTAAATAAATTTTAAATAAAGCAGCATAGGCGTTTTTCACTTCCGGGTTACAAATTAAATTTAGTTTATAAATTTATGTTAAAGCTTACTTAACTCGTAAACTCATTAGGATAATATATTCAGGTCCTCAGGAGCTGGAATCATAAAAAAGTCATCAACGTTTTTCCAAAGAATTTTGAAAATATCTCGAGCAAATTTTTGAAATTTATACCTTCACTAAATTGTGCATAAAAGCGAAACGCGTAAGACGATTTTCATGATCTATGTCTCATTTTGTTCATAGGCTATGTGACTGTACGTGAAGTTAATAGGACACTTTTTACCGTTTTGTATTTCTTATGAATTAAAAAAAAAAACTTTAATTTTTTAAGCAAAAAAATATTTCTTTCTTTATACATTTATTTGTAACCGCGAAACTGTTATTTATGTAGTGAACAGATCAAAGAAATTGTAATTTTTAATTTTTTTAAATTAGTTTCAGCTTATTCGGACTAGTGGTTCTCGAGTAATGACAAACAAAAGAGCCTAAAACGTGACAAATTCCCCTATACAATACCTACTAACTTCAAATTAATTATTAAACTATTGTTTGATGTACCTTGACCAAACGAATGATGCAGAAGTTATTCTTTTTGGGGCTACATTCACAAACGAATATCGGATTTGACTCCCGAAATCATATGTTGTACTGTGTTATACTATAACATTGGTGTGTACCTTAAAATGTATCCGCGAGAGGGAAAGAAAAAAATAAACTTAATCTTAAATTAAAATTAAATTTATAAAAGTAATGTACATTAAATGGGTTAACCTTAAGAGCTGATAAAAATGAAGTTCTGATAAACCAAACAAAAGACTTAAGCAACAAACGTGATACTGGTGGCTTTTGACCCATATCATTTTGAAATATTTTTTTTACCCATACCATTTTAAAATAGGTGTATCAAAAAGATATAATCTATTTTCTTCCACTTGAGGTAGATTAGAGGCGTTGCCGAAAACCAAGACTCATCCTCTAAAATGAAAATGTTGAGAAGAGGAATGGATATAGAGATATGAAAGTGAAAGGCGCACTAGCTGTTCGTACGAAGTATCCAACATAAGTGACCTCAACGTCACTAATATTGCATACATGAAAAGTGGCTTAGCTGAAGTTGAATTGATGCAACATGTTTTGTGTCAATGAAGCTGCAGGAAAGTCTTTTATTTCTGCATTCAACACTGGGTTGCCATCCAATGACGGGCTCGCCAGTGTGGCCTTGATAGATGGTGTGTTGTCATAATCTTCAGCGACGATATCAACATTTTCAGTACTAAATGTTATCATTTTCTGGAGAATGTACACCGCCTAGGAAATAGTTTAAGAGTGTCCGATGTCTTTGCAGGAAAGACATCCGACATCGTCGGCAACCCTTTTATGGCTTCTAGAAAACAGGGACATTGATGGAATTTATACTGTGGGCAAACTTGCAATTGCAGACAAAATATACTTATAATTATAAGTATATTTTGTCTGCAATAATAATAAGTGTCTGCAATTAAAATAAGTGTAGTGGTGATGTTGACTTTTCTCTAGCGAGAGGTAAGCAGTGTCTATCCATTTCCATGGATGTGAGGTAAGCAGAAACTCTTCTGCATCGAGACCAGAAAGTTCATGAGAAGAAGAAAATCCAATTGCTATCATCAGAGGACTTTAAACGTACATTCTTCAAGACTTTGTCCGCTATACAATGAACTTGATAGGTGTTGCACGAGTAAAGAGTAGTAGAAGACAACTGAACATCATTTCGGCCACTGCCCAATTTTTGTGGACTTAAGACGAAAATTGTTTGATCTACAAATAGTAACAGACAAAACCTTTCTCCCCCTTGGTGTTTAGGGTAGGATCCACTCTTTTATTATGGGATCAGAGTGACAAAGATGGTAAGAGGTTGTAGCCAGTCAAGGGGGATCAATCTAGATCCAATTGATTTTCTTTCGCAGAATTTGCGTGAAATGTGTTAAACTTTAGTTTTTTTTCTTCTTAATATAGAAACATTTACACCGCAGCAACGACCATGATGGTTTGCCATTTCATCATAGAAACACTTACAACGCAGCAACGTTTCCAAATTGCGCAACTATATTACGGAAATGAACGTTCGGTGAGAAATGAAAGATCCGCTGTTTTCATCTACAATTTTGTTCAGTCATGAGGCCCATTTCTAGGTCAACGGCAAGGTCCGAAAGCAAAATTGACGCGTTTGGGCTGAAAAGCAACCAGAAAACATTCAAGAGGTGTCATTAAATCCAACAATGATTATGGTACTAGTTATCGCACTATAATATTGGACGTTTCGCTACCTGAAATCGAAGCTCATAGTCCTGACGAAATTTGATTCAACAGGACGGTGCCACTTACCATACAGCTGCTCAAATAATGTATCTATTGATAGGTCATTTAGAAGAGCAGCTCATTTCACGCTTTAACCCGGTAAGCTGAAAAACCAACTGCGATTCTGGTTTTGGAAGCCAACATTATGCACTTCATTAACGCCATACCGATCGAAATGTTCGAACGAGTCATCCTAAATTGATCCCTCAGAATGGACAGCCTGATGTGTAGTTGGCAAACATTTGAATATATTTAAAAAATGGCATATTGTTCGAATGAGCAATAAACACTCCATACTTGATTAGAATTTTTGTTTTTTGTTAGAAAAAAATACCTCTAAATTGATCACCCGATAGCATACTGTACTCGTATCTCAGCGGAGCCTACTCATCGACCCTAATTTAAGTTTCAGTGGGCTACAAATTAAACAAACCCTAGGTCTACTGCAGTCGATCAAGATATTTGTACTACACTACAAAATAAGGAGCATAGTATTCATTATGGCCCAAAACTGCACAATGTGCAAAGTTTTATCGATATCGACTTTTAATTATGACCTATTCTTTTGTTACAGGACAGGCGGACGCCACTCACTGAAACCAGAAAGTTATTCGGGACCGATCAATATAATAACGCACCTCCTTTTGATTTAAATTGTACAACATCAGTAGTTATAATAAAGAAAAAAATTCGACGCGCCATACGGTCAATGTTTCACTGATATTAAAAATAAAGTTCACGAACCACCAAGATAATGACTAAAGGTTAATTGAAAAGTATAAATAAGTTTAATGATAAAATGTATTTCTTTGAGTACATTATAAGAGATTGAAACTGGGGTCCTCGACTGTAACTTATCGATTAAAAATTTAACAATGTAATTTGTTTTACATATGAAAGTGCCGTGCTTCCAGATCTAGTTCGTACAAACAGGCAGCTAAGCTGCAGTTTATCAATCTTTCTGAACTTCAGAACTTTACAAGTAAAAATTTAAATCTTTACCTCATGTTGAAAGTTTATCTAAGAAATGACATTAGAAGGTTTCAAATAACTAGTCATCATGCATTGCTCACTGATTGAAGAATTGAATCCGAAATATCCATAAATTGTTAACCAAACAAAAGACTTAAGCAACAAACTTGATACAAGTCGCTCTTTGCTGGTTGTACTGCCGACCAAATCTACTTTTATATTTCCCAAATTAATATAAACGAATTTGTTCTTTGAGTTAGGTCAGGTTGAACGATTTGACCGGAATCATAAACTGGTCTAAGGCCACATTTGAATATTTGAGAAATTTCTATATTTTAACTTTTGGAGAAATGCACGAAATTATTTCATTGTTTACCAATGGTAAACCCTATCGTCTCTTATCTTTATGACAAACACTTTCATTATTTCATTACACACAAACTAAATGATTCATAATATATGTAGAAGATGCCATCTAATCAGAATTTCTTCGAACACCTAGATATATTTTACGCTCCATGCTATACCTTTTGCTTCTAAAAGCCAGTCGCATCTTATTAGACGGAATATTCCATTTGTATATCACTTGCAAAATCAATGACCGCAATGTTAACCCAAACAAGGTACAATTATTCTACCATCGTCTATAGGTTTATTAGTACTCATACCTGTTTTATTTATTTGTCTACGAATTTACTTCCAAGTATTTGTATTAAAAAAAAATTAATATTTGAAAGTGCAATTTACCACAAAGTTGTTAATTTGATAAAATGTTAATACTCACACTTGCTTGCGTACGTTTTATTGACTTTGATAATTTTGTGAGTAAATATTTTTCGGCTTAAATTTCTTCCTAAACATGCTTATATTTTTCCCTATAGATTTGTTGTGCACCCCCCTAAGGTATGCTGTAATGCTGAGTGGTTGAAATGCAAGCCTAAAATTGTGTCAGATTGGCTCTGCTTTTATTTAATGAAAAATGATGTTCACAAATTTGTATCTTAAATGCTTATGAGAGCATATGAGACACTTCATGCCAAATAATTTATTATTAGGAACAAAATTAACTCAATGAATCTGTTCAAGAGCGAACATAGCATTAATTTCTACCTACTAATATATAATTACTTGCTGATCCAGCAAACGTTGTTTTGAATTTAAATTTTATTTTCACTGAAAGTCTGGTTCCGTTGCAAAGTCGTGGTGGATTGATATTTCGAAGAAGAATGACAGGTGCTCTGAACAGACATACCAATTATTATTCAAATGCCATTAACAGGGATAGAAATAATGGATTTTTAATTTACCACGCGCCTTTGTCCAATTTCTACCACATTTCCAGAAGAACTTAGAATATATACACCTAACCATAATACCTAATTTTGTTCAAATGTCGTTAACGGAAGCAGAAACTGGACCGATTCAATGCAAACTACAACACATAAACCATCTATAGACCATCCCCTACATGCCCTAAAATGTTGTACCAATTGTCAGCCTTCTAGCTCAAAAAACAGTTTTGTCACGCCTCCTCTGTCCACAGTCCAAAATTTCGACCTATCTTTTTTCTTAAACCTTCTCGTAGCAATTATGAACAATCCCGCAGAAGGAAGTATCCAGTTTCAAGTTTTAAGCGGTGTAATGAACCACATTTCATTTATATACAGATTTCCCATTAATGTCAGGTTTTTCTGCATGAGCGTCCTACTTTAGTCCACTATCATATTTTGTTCATATCTATGATGCATATGTGACAGCGCTTAGAGAAAGGGACCTAAGGGTAAAAAAAAAATCAATTTTCATTTTTTTTTGATGTGGACAACATCTGAGCATCGAATGAGACCGATCCCATGCCCCAAAAGTGTTCCCTCCCAGAGATATGCGCGTTTTATGAAAGTGAAGTCGGCGATTCCAAGCGCAAATAGAAATGGACCTAATCTTTAAAAAGGCTCTCCTGAACAAAACTGGTTTTTAACCTTAGGTCCCTTTCTATTTTGCTCGTCACATATGATAATTACTTTATTTATATTAGTTTATCGCTAATGTCCATGCCATTCCTAAACTAATAGTCCTTATCTATAATACACGTGCTGTTTGTCAGGTAGGTCGTCAACGATATGATCATCCATTCTTCTCGTTCTTTCTTATGTTACGATATTGGTCCCTTTTAGTAGAGGTTGGAAAGTTAGAATTTTATGTCGTCTATAAGTAAATGAAATTTTATGAATAAATTGAGTATCAAAACTGATCTCGAACAACTCAGCCATTTGCGCCTTCTGCAAAACTTCCTAACAGAATCCGATTCACGACTTCGATTTCATCGACTGTAGGATAAAATTGTTTTTTCTTGCAACAGTTAAGGAGTTTTTAAGCCCGACCGAAGAGGATTTTTGTAAGAAGCCGATAAGAGTGGCCCAACTGACAGTAACTGATGATATAAATTAAAAATTACTTTTTTGTTTTGTAACATATTTTATTTATGGTTTGCAGATTATAACCGAAACGTACTATTGAAAACTTACATTAAATAAGTAAAACTCATCAAAAGTGTTGCAAATGATTGATAGGTCTCAACTCTTTGCCGTTCCGGCTAATTATATCCAGCACTACAAAGCAGAGTATTTCAAAGTTGGATCTAAAGATGTACCCAAAAAAAAATCAAATTGTGCAACATACGTGGATCACTTGGTATTATTATACCCACCCAGTATATATTTAAAGATGTCATAACTAAAGGGGTTTTTTAGATGTGTGGTTTTCAAGAAGATCTTAAACGTATACGTATATTTCTGGCCTAATAATGAAAATGCGAATATTTTTCACCAAAAATGGTTTTATTGTTTTTCACAGATTCTCCAGCATGATTTAGTTACTTTTGCGTGCGCTCAAATCTATTGTCGAAGCACTTTTTCCACTCCGAATGAGACAACTCCAAACATGGTTTTTTGAACGCATCAACAGCATCTTCTGGCGACAAAAATCGTTGACCACGCATTTTTTTCTTGATGTGGAATAAAAAGAAGTCATTAGTCTGTACAGCGGAAGACCCATAAATTCGACGTTTTGGCCGGTCAATAAGGCGCTGGTTTGAGCTGATGTGTGAGAGCTCGCGTTGTCAAGGTGCACAATGATTCGTCTTCTCTTGTTCGTTTTTCGAATTTCTCCGAAGACTTCAGGCAAACAAATAATGGTGTCCCACTCAGAATTGACAGTCCTTCGTTGCTCAAGCGGAACAGTCGCCACATGACCAGTTTTGCCAAAGAAACAGGCGACCATTTGTTTCGAAGTGCTTCTTCCACGATTGCTGTTTACTTTCGGGCGCAAAAGCATAGATCCATGGTTCGTCACCTGTGACGATCTTTAAATGTCTTTTGAAGCACCGCGATATTTTTTCAAAATATCTTTGCACCAATCGACACGAACCTCTTTTTGAGCGATTGTCAAATTGTGCGGGATCCAACGAGAACAAACCTTTTTTAATGCCAGGTGTTCATGCAAAATCGAATGTATGCTGGCGGAAGAAATGCCCAAGGATGCCTCTATTTTACGGTTTGTCACATGTTGCCAAAGAGTACGTTGTTGGTTGGTTATGTTGAGTCCAACCTCATTATTGAAGAAATTTGGGCCTATGATTACTCTAGCCCATAAACAGCAGCAAGCAGTGAATTTTCGATGATGCAAATTGATTAGAACATCCTCCAGCTATTAATTATTTACAACTATATATGTGACGCGCAAAATATAAAGGGACCTAAGGTTAAAAACCAGTTTTGTTCAGGAGAGCCATTTTTAGGATTAGGTCCCTTTCTATTTGCGCTTAGAATCGTCGACTTCACTTTCATAAAACGCGCATATCTCTGGGAGCGAACACTTTTGGGGCATTGGATCGGTCTCATTCGATGCTCAGATGTTGTCCACATCAAAAAAAATCGTGAAAAGTTGATGAAAAGTTTTGTTCAGCAGAGCCATTTTAAAGATTAGGTCCCTTTCTATTTGCGCTTCATTCGGTGCTCAGATGTTGTCCATATCAAAAAAAGAAAAAAAATGAAAATTGATTTTTTTACCCTTAGGTCCCTTTCTCTATGCGCTGTCACATATACTTGTTTCTATAGCAGCAGGGTATTAAACCGTAAGGGACTTTTAATGGGGGCTATATACTTATAAATACATGGATATAAATTGTGTAACATCGCAGGAGTTAATTATATGTCCAGATTTCGCCAAGGTTAGTTACATATCAACTAGAATACAGAGATTTTATTAACTTGACACCTTATATGTTGAAAGGATAGTGCAGGACCCTTAATCGGGAAGGATTTTTGTACCAAAAATACCTGCGCTAAGTGGGGCCAGTATCAAGTTTGTTTCTTAAGTCTTTTGAATGGTTTCTCAAAGCACTCGGCCCTATGTTTCATATAGCAATTTCAGGAAATAATATTTTTTGAAACAGATGTTCTTCGGTTTTATTGTGCAAACAGTAGATAGCTCTAAAATCAGTTTAATTTGTATTCTTACTTAACGAGACTTATTTCTTAAAGCCAGCAAAACACCATTGTGCAGATAAATTTTTCACATGACTTGTTAATTTGCATTTAACTCGTCATGTCCCGGAATATCCGAGGTGAAAATAACAGCTGTTGAAGAAATTAAAATGATTCTTCCCAGCCGTGGACCGAGGTTACTTGTGTAATACAAAATACAACTCATATTGTTGGTCCAAACGTATTTATTCAAGGCATGCGATATTCACAAAATGGTATTAACACTTTTTTACTCAAACGTACTGGACTCCAAACTAAAGCTGATTCGATTTTACGATTTTGTTCCCTTCGATCTTCTGCCAACTATCCAATTTAATCTTGTAAATAAACCCCAGATCGACATTGTTAACCCATTTTAAAAAAGTTTGGTATAAGTACTGTTTTTGCCCCAATGACAGGAGCTATTTAATTTGAAGAAAAACAAATACAGACTCTGTACAAATTCAATGACAAGGACCTGTAGAATCCACATAGTAAATCCTTTTATAATAATATTTGCTTAAGTTCCCAACGATCAACCTGATGAAATACGATCATTTCGATATATTGTAGCACCAATATATACTAATACTCGTATATAACGGGTGATCAATCTAGAGGTATTTTTTTCGATAGGGTTTTTTCACAGATTACGCGCGAACCAACAAGATGAGTTGTCTTTTGTGTTACACAAGTAACCTAATTTCGTAAAATTAAATCGTAAAATCGATTCAGCTTTAGTTTGGAGTCCAGTACGTTTGAGTAAAAAAGTGTTAATACCATTTTGTGAATATCGCATGCCTTGAATTAATACGTTTGGACCAACAAGATGAGTTGTCTTTTGTGTTGCACAAGTAACCTAATTTCGTAAAATTAAATCGTAAAATCGATTCAGCTTTAGTTTGGTGTCCAGTACGGTTGAGTAAAAAAGTGTTAATACCATTTTGTGAATATCGCATGCCTTGAATAAATACGTTTGGACCAACAAGATGAGTTGTCCTTTGTATTACACAAGTAACCTCGGTCCACGGCTGGAAAGAATCATCTGATTTCCTCAACAGCTGTTATTTTCACCTCGGATATTCCGGGACATGACGAGTTAAATGCACATTAACAAGTCATGTGAAAAATTTATCATCACAATGGTGTTTTGCTGGCTTTAAGAAATTAGTCTCGTTAAGTAAGAATACAAATTAAACTGATTTGAGAGCTGTCTACTATTTGCACAATAAAACCGACAAACATCTGCCTCAAAATATATTATTTCCTGAAATTCCTATATGAAACATAGGGCCGAGTGCTCTGAGAAACTTTACAAAAGACTTAAGAAACAAACTTGATACTGGCCGCACTTAGCGCAGGTATTTTTGGAACAAAAATCCTTCCCGATTAAGGGTACCTGCACTATCCTTTCTACATATAAGGTGTCAAATTTATAAAATCTGTGTATTCTAGTGCATATGTAACTAATCCTGACGAATTCTGGACAGATTACTAACTCCTGCGATGTTAGATAATTTTGATCCATGTATTTATAAGTGTATAGCCCCCATTAAAAGTCCCTACGGTTTAATACCCTGCTGCTATAGAAACAAGTATATGTGACAGCGCATAGAGAAAGGGACCTAAGGGTAAAAAAATCAATTTTTCTTTTTTTTGATGTGGACAACATCTGAGCATCGGATGAGACCGATCCAATGCCCCAAAAGTGTTCCCTCCCAGAGATATGCGAGTTTTATGAAAGTGAAGTCGACGATTCTAAGCGCAAATATAAAGGGACCTTGTCTTAAAAATGGCTCTACTGAACAAAACTAGTTTTTAACCTTAGGTCCCTTTTTATTTTGCGCGTCACATATATAGTTGTAAATAATTAATAGCTGGAGGATGTTCTTATCATTTTGCATCATCGAAAATTCACTGCTTGCTGGTGTTTATGGGCTAGAGTAATCATAGGCCGAAATTCTTTGATAATGAGGTTGGACTGAACATAACCAATCAACAACTTGCTCTTTCGCAACATGCTTGTTGTCAGAAATTGAAGCTCGCGAAATCGGCGACATTTGGTTTGGATATAATAATAGCACAGCTTGCAAATACGAACCAATTTCCAAACTTGTCTAGGTCAAAGTGTTAAACTTTATTTTTTTTATTCCAGTATTGTTTGCCATGATATTGGACTTTTTGCTACCTGAAGCCCGTAATCTGGACGACATTTGGTTTCAACAGGACAGTGCCATTTGTCATACAGCTGCTCAAACAATGGATCTATTGAGAGGTCATTTCGGAGAGCAACTAATTTCACGTTTTGGCTGCCTAGATAGTTTAATATCACACCTTAATATGTTTTTGGGGGGCTACATAAAGTCTAAAGTCTTTGCTGACAAACCATTTACGAGTTAGGACTTGGAAGCCAACATTACGCGTGTCATCCAAAATTGGACCCTCAAAATGGACACTCTGAGGCGTAGTTGCGGCCAACAGTTGAAGTAAAAATAAATGGCATAAAATTTCCTTTCGAATAAACAATGAAGATTTCACACTTGATTTGATTTTTTGTATTTTTTTATTTTGAAAAAGTCCCTCCAGATTGATCACTCTATAAACTTTAAATGGCGATTTATATCAGATTGGCCATAACTTGTTGTGGTATCAGAACTAATCTTAGTAAAGTTGAAATTTAATGGCCCATGATTTGATGTTGCCCTCATAAGCTTCTTACAAATAATAATGGAGCAGAAATGAAATGATGCTTTAAAATTGATACTGATGATTTTTATCGACTCTTTACTAAATCGGTTTTCATTCCCAAGAATATCGTGTTTATTACCGATGCCTAATATATTCAAACGAATATCTTTCGCTGGAATAGTTGGGTGGATTTTTAAATAATTCAGTCAATATCTTACAAACTTTTGGCCAAAGCCCACATTCGCTTTATCAGATGTTGAGAAATTTTGCCATATATACAGGGTTATAGAATTGGTGTGACATTTTCCTATTTCAATTTTGGTAGTAGATTGCGCGACTATCATCCCAGTATGACCGGGTTCAACACCGGGTAAGAAAGACTAAGAACTCTTCAGCGGCGGGATTTTCGCCTCGAACATGCCGGTGACTTAACGAGTAAGAGTTTTATCTCCAAGCCATGTAAAAACTTCTCTATTGAATGCATAAGCCGTTCCGAGCTGGCTTTAAACAGTAGGTCTCGGTCGGTGAGTATAAAACTTGAATAGTGCGAAGCTCTCCTATTTGAGAGAAGTTTCCCTCTGTTCCTTAATGGGATGTTGTGGGAATTAAGTAAGTAAGTGACACTTTCCCTTACAGTTTATTCGATATAGAAAAAAAATCCTTAATTCCAATTTTTTTTTGTGGACGGACAATGGTTTAAATGTGTAATGTTAGTTGAGACGCACTTAACACTTCAGGAAAAGGGCGTGGTTGCTAGGCTTATTTGATGATAGCTTTTTTTTACTTGTTGTTCTTTGTATTTAGAATGGAGCTGGTAAGCTTTTTTAACTTGTACGAACAAACTTCTGTGTTCAGAACACACTAGCGACCTATTATGGGATTTCCGAAGCAAACATAATCATTCGTGAAACTCACATATCCACCTGCTTTTAACCCTCCTACATCATTTCTCGCAATCTCTTTTTAATTTTCTATACTTTAGTTCAAAATTATTGGCGAATAAAATTTACGAGTATGTCAAAACTAAAAAAAGAACAAACTTCCGAACTTTTAATGGAATCCACCGGATTGTAGCGGTTAATTTAAATTCATTTTACGGAAATATATATTCGAAAATTATGACAACGAATAATTTTGGGTAGGAATTTGAATAACAAACAAGTTGTGTTCACTTTTGGGTGGCGAAAACAAAAGGAATAAAAAATGATATAAAAAAAAGTATTGGAATTTTCGTAAAACAAAACGCGAAACCCTTAATTGATATTAGGCGACGTTCAGCAGTTGATCTAGAATTTCCTAATTTTTTAATCAGCTTTAGACAACGAAAATCCTTTGGTGGTTTATAAACATTCTTTATATATATTATTAATATATATTCTTGAAAATTACCCCACTCCCTAGTATTTAAAAGTGTAATTATGAAGCACTGTAGGCCGGCAATGGTGCGATCAAGTTTTTTTTTTAAATCATTTGTATTTGTTCGGTTGCGTCATGCTCTGGTAACTGTAAAACGGTTCTTTTTTCAAAATTAATTAATTGTTTTCGTTTGAAATGGACCTAATTAAGTGGGCTAATAAAAATTTCCATAAATATATCACTCTCTGCCGAATTGCAAATAAATAAATACGCTTATATTTATTACCCGTTTTTATTTATCGACAGTCTTCGACATTCAGTTCAAATAATTAAATAAATTTTTTGCATTAATGAGTGTTGATATCGTTTTGAAAACTAATCGTTTTTAATTTCCAGATTAGGTTGTCATTAAGTGCAAAGCGGATGTACCACTTTGCCGTTCAGGACACAGGGGTAATGATTATGGATGGATCCGGAACTGCGGGGATGATTCAGTTGATTTTAAAAAGTCTGCGAAACAAGTAAAGTAAGAAAATCTGACGAATCGGTTGACCGGAACACCTCTTCAATCTTGCTCTACAACGGTAAATCGAATTTCCTCGAACATGAAGGGTATAAAGGGTTTTTTGGGAGAGAACTCAATACTATACACCATATCCGAAAGGAAGCTGATTTACTTTCCGCCGGACTGTGTCCTTTAAAGTTTCAACCGAGGATTCGCTATTGAACAAAAATAATAAATAACAATTAAAAACGTCATTAAGTTTGGTCAGGACGAATTTTATATACCCTTTTTAGTTAAGAAAGCGCTGAAATACGACTTCGTCGTGTTTATTAAGGCCATTTACAATCCTAAACTAAATAGCTTACCACTAGCCATTATTGTGCAAAATTGTAAGTTACTAGCTTTATTTATTTAACAGCTATCAAGCTTTCAATAGACAAACAGTCGAAAGGACAGAGATGGCTAGACTATCTTACAAATTTACGACAAACAATAAAACTTATATGTGACAGCGCATGGAGAAAGGGACCTAAGGGTGAAAAAAAATCAATTTTCACTTTTTTTGATGAGGACAACATCTGAGCATCAAATGAGGCCGATCCCCCAAAAGTGTTCCCTCACAGAGATATGCGCGTTTTATGAAAGTGAAGTCGACGATTCTAAGCGCAAATAGAAAGGGACCTAATCTTTAAAATGGCTCTCCTGAACAAAACTTTTCATCAACTTTTCACTTTTTTTTTTGATGTGGACAACATCTGAGCATCGAATGAGACCGATCCCATGCCTCAAAAGTGTTCCCTCCCAGAGATATTCGCGTTTTATGAAAGTGTTGGTACGCCAAAGATACACGTATTTAAATCTTTAAAATGGCTCTCCTGAACAAAACTGGTTTTTACCCTTAGGTCCCTTTCTATTTTGCGCATCACATATGTATATTTCTAGGATCTCTCATTAATATTTCAAGGTTTTGAAAACAGCATGACACATAAACTCCATCGTTCGGGTATAAAAATATTATATTTATGGTCCCATTGGTGTCCTGTATCCGTGTCTCAACCCCAACCAAATATAAAAAATTGAAATTTACATTAATTTGAAAATCCAAAATTTGGTCTCTTGTTCCATACGCCCGAGCCCTTATCGAAAGCAGATCTGATAAATACGCAGACAGAAAAATGCAATCGAGAAACTGTTGACCCAGCACCACACATGATGGATACAGACCGTAAAACGCTTTGTAAGATGTCGAATGCAACATGAATCGAAACTTGGCCGGGAAATTGTTTTTGGTTAATGAGTTTTTAGTATTAGTACTTAGTACCGACATTTGTAACACCCTTAAGAAAAGGAGATTCGAGGGCTGATAAAGTATATATATATTTCTGGCCTAATAATGAAAATCGAATATTTATCATTAAAAATGGATTTATTGTTTTTCAAAGTATTCTCCAGCATGATTTTCACACCTTTGCATGCGCTCAAACCAATTGTCGAAGCACTTTTTCCACTCCGATTGAGACACCTCCAAAACATGGTTTTTGAACGTCTCAGCAGCATCTTCTGGTGACGACAATCGTTGACCACGGATTTTGTTCTAGATGTGCGGGAATAAACAGAAGTCATTGGGTGCCAAGTCAGGGCTGTACGGCGGATGACCCATCATTCGACCTTTTGGCTGCTCAAAAAGGCACTGGTTTGAGCCGATGTGTGAGAGCTCGCATTGTCATGGTGCACAATGATTCGTCTTCTCTTGTTCGTTTTCGGATTTCTCTGAAGACTTTAGGGAAACAAATTGTGGTGTACCACTTAGAATTGACCACATGACCAGTTTTGCTGAAGAAACAGGCGACCATTTGCTTCGAAGTGCTTCTTGCACGAACAACTGTCGTTGGATTGGGATCGTCTTCGAAGACCCACGCGGTCGATTGCTGTTTTGTTTCGGGCTCATACGCATAGATACATTATTCGTCACCTGTGACGATCTTATAAACGTCTTTTGAAGCACCGCAATCGTATTATTTCCAAATTTCTTTTCAACAATCGACACGAGCCTTTTTTTGAGCGATTGTCAAACTGTGCGGCTTCCAACAAGAACAAAGCTTTTTTAAGGCCAGGTGTTCATGCAATATCGAATGTATGCTGGTGGATGAAATGCCCAAGGATGCCTCTATCTCACGGTATGTCACATGACTATCATGCATTATCAGTTCACGCATGACATCAATGTTCTCTGGCACAACGGCCATTTTTGGACAACCTTCGTCATTTAGCGAGCCATGGCCACGATTGAATTCATTAAACCAGTTCTTCACAGTGCTATAGGATAGTGCTTCATCGCCATACAAAGATTTAAGTTAATCGATGCACTCTTGTCGTGATAATCCACGTCGAAAGTTGTGAAAATGATCGCACTAAAAAGGTTCACGAGTTAATTCCATTTTTTTGCTGAATTGATTTTTTCAAGAAATGATGGTCGTACGTTAAAACGTTCTGAGTACGTTTATGCTAAAAAATGTCAAACTTTCCAATGAAAATGTCAGATGGTGCCAGGCAATACTTAGTGTTGTCTAGACCAGAATATATACAGTAACCCGCGTATTGTATTCCATACATAGTTGTCGACATTAAAAAACCCATTTATCAATATAAGATCCATTCTCTTTAATTTAATCAAAAATTATAAACAAACAAAGTAGTATACCTTCCAGACGGACACCCTGTACATAGGTCGGATCAACCGACTGAAACTTTATTTTATTTAACCAAAGCAACATATTACTTTTTTCTAAATGCATGAATTTCGGTTTAATATTTCATTTTTATATGCGCAAAAGATAATGGTATGGCCTGGCTCATTCTAGCACCACCCACTCAATCGATCCTTTATGAGATTTCAACAAATTCGGTACGCTTAGGCAATCAATTAAAGACGGAACGAAGGAAAATTCCAAACCCATATGTGACGCGCAAAATAGAAAGGAACCTAAGGGTAAAAACCAGTTTTGTTCAGGAGAGCCATTTTAAAGATTTAAATACGTGTATCTTTGGTGTACCATCACTTTCATAAAACGCGCATATCTCTGGGAGGGAACACTTTTGGGGCATGGGATCGGTCTCATTCGATGCTCAGATGTTGTCCACACCAACAACAAAAAAAAAGTGAACATTAATTTATTTTACCCTTAGGTCTCTTTCTCTATGCGCTGTCACATATATGGGTAAGGGATATATGAAAGTCGGATCAACCGACTAAAACTTGTTTTTGTTTGACATCATTAAAACACTTGCTGAGTACGCATAACAAAGTCGACGTTGACCAAGCCTTCACTACCACCTCCTATGCAACTGAACCGAAGTACACGTGATGTTATGGAAATCTTAGATGTTGCCAGCGCCTCTAAAAGTCGTCACTGCGTTTGTTGGTGCTTGCGCTGGGATGGGCTTACTGCCGACGGTGTCTCATAATGTCAAAAACCTTTTAATATGACATTAATGTACGTTCTACATATTTTGGTAAATTATATTATATTTATCATGATCGCATCATATTGGATTCCATTAATTCATTTCCCCCCTCCAACTGGTTTTCGCATTTCAATTCCGACAAATCAAAATTCGATGCTGGCTGGCAGAACAAACAAATAAAAACAAAAGCCAACAACTAATCGAGTTTTGCCTGGTGGTTAAAAAAGATATTTGCTGATATTTAATTTGGATGGATTGGCACCAAGTCTGAGCGATATTCAAGTTATATTACTTTCAATTGGACATTTTTTTTTTTGTTTTTGAGTAGACTTTATATTATATACCAGTGTTTGTACGAGTATGTACTTATTATGATCGTTCCTTTTGTTTGTTTGTCTAATAAAATTGAACAAATTGATTTCAAAAACACAAATAATTAAATCGATTTTTATTTTTTTTTTTCATCTTTAAAATTTCAATTGCCTTTTGTTTGCTGTTATTTTCTGAAGAAGTCACAACAAGACAAAAAAATCTTATATAAAATGTGTAGCCGGTTTGAGCCACTCCACGCAGCTGAAAGTCGAAACTGAAAAATCAAGAAGCAAAAACATACAAATACAAATCTTGGCTAAACAAAAACCTTATCAGCCGGTTTTGAAAATTAAATATAAACAAGAATTTAAATAATACAAGGCGTCGCGATGCTTTGCCTCAGATGTTATCAGAAAAATTTGGTGTTTTGTGTTTTTTTTTTTAATGATAATCATACTACAATTCTGAAAAACACTAAAACCACAAATTGAAATTTTCAAAAGAAAAGCCACTAAAAACAAATGATTCATTTAAACTTTGACATTATCGATTAGAAAATTCTGCGAATTTTTGAAATCTTTTTAATTCGCGGTGTTCACTACATTTTAAAATATTGACTTCTGTTATGATGTCCGCAAGATAATTCTTATGACGCTTCTTGAACCTCGACCATTGTCGTGTGATTTGTAATGCATTTAATTCTTCTGCGAATTACTTCTCATAATTTGCTAATCCTCCACAATATGATAGAGTTTAAATACTGAAGTTGATATACGAGGAACATAAGAACATATATTTTGAAAAAACCCACTTAAAAGAAAGTTTAGCACAGCACCGAGTACTTTTCTTCGTTTAAGTAGGAAATTATTTCAAATTGGAATAACGTTTATAATAAGGATAAAAGAACGTTTGTCATACAACAAAAATGGCATGTGCAATTGAAAAAATATTTACAGAAGGAAAACTATTGCCAGCATTTTCTGATATATTTCTGATATAAACATTAAAGCGAAATTTTAATCTTTATGCTAATGCATCATTCTTATATCGATGGCCTCATATATACTTATAAAGTGGGCATTGAACATTTTAAATTTGAATCGGCTGTAAAAAAAAGTACAGACAATTTGCTTAAATATCTGGTTTTATTGAAAAGGTTGAACTTTGTCATTGCAAAATAGAACACAGTCCGTTGCGTTTTCGCTTCGCTCAATGGGCAGAAGATTGTTTGACAGGAGATAAAGAATTTTACCGAAAAATCATTTTTCAGATGAGGTTAATTTTTATCTCGCTATGCTATATCAATAAGCAAATAATAAGTAGCTATGTCAATAAGCAAAATTGCAGCATATGGGATTCAAAGAACCCATACGTGACTATTGAAAAGCCAACGCATCTACAACAAGTCCCTGTTTACTGTGGATTTTTGGCTGGTGGCATCATTGGGCCATTTTTCTTCAAAAATGAGCAAGGAGCCGCCGTTACCGCCAAAGGTAAGCGTAACGGCGCCATGCTCAACGAATTTTTGTTTCCAAATTCATGAGAACGACATGGGCGACATTTGGTCTTAACAGGACGGAGCCACGTGTCACACGGCCAACGCAACCATCGATATTTTAGGCATCGAATAATCAGCCGAAATTCTGGTGTCAATTGGTCGCCACGGAACTGTGATTTGAGTTCTTAACCCTTTCACTACCGAATTAAAATGGATGTGGCTAAAATTTTTTTTTTTTGGTTTTTTTAATTAATATGGTAAAGACAAACATCCCGAAAAGAATTTTTTTTCCTACCTATGTGGGTGTGGCTGCTTTGTGATGTCCACCTGAGTGGACATGGGTAGTAATGGTAGTCAAATTGACTAAGCGTATGCAATGATTTACAATAGTAAAAATATAACTTTGCCTACGAAATAGGCACGATATCTCGTTTTTTTGTTTTATTATTTTATTATTGAATCAAAATAAGTACTGTACATGAAAATTACTAATTATTATTTTAGATGGTAGTTGTAGAAACAGTCCGATTTTCGGCGAATACATAGGTGTGCCTTACATTTTTCGCAATAAATGAATGTCTTCTGGTTGCATCCTTCAAATTTGCATCGCATTGCGTTTTGTGATTGGTCAAACTTCGGCAAATGACCAATTCCATCTAATCTAACATCGGTAGGTGGCTGAGCAAAATATTTGAACCTCTTTGATGTTTTGGCGAACTGCACACAATCTACATTCTCGTGAGGAGTGGAGTCTTGAAGAGGAGACTCAGGCCCACGTGAAGGACGACCTCTCTTGTTCCTATTTATGGCACTTGGTGAAATTGTCAGTAGTGTGTTGCCGATGATTTTTTTTGAAGGCTAGGAGGTCTAGCTGATTTTTGAGTGGTACTCCATTTTTTTCATTATCAGCTCGGTACTCGAGCCAGCTAGCCACTACCGCCATATCAAAAAAATGCATTACCACGCGAAGTGTCCACTTCTTCGATTTGATGAATATGCGATAATACTGAATCATTTGATCTAAAAGATCGACGCCTCCCATTCCTTTGTTATATAGTTTGACAACTTCTGGCCTCTCAACTTCAACAAACTGTTTGTCCTTTTTGTCATAGCGTTGAACCTTATCAGATATGCCTATACCAACAAAGTTTGAGGCTAAATATACCGATTTGTTGTCGAACCATTTGGTCGCTATTATTTTTTCGTCTCGGCTTATGACTTGTTCGGCATATCCACGCCCCTTTTTGCGCATGTCGGAATCTGCCGATAGTGGTGGATTTTTAAAACGGCTTACACGAATTGTGCCTGCCGCTAAAATTTTCCGTGATTGTAGAACTTCCAATAAAGAATATGTAGTAAAAAAATTGTCCGTAAACAATTTGTGACCAATTGCGTCACGTGGAACACGTTTCATCAGTTCTAGAACAACAGCAGCACTAAATCCAAATTTTTCCATTAGATTTGGCTCTATTTCAGTGGTTGATCCTTGGTAAGCGATGAAATCATAAGGCATACCACTTTTACCGCATAGAACATATACCTTTATGCCCCATGGGCATGGTTTTCCACGAATGTATTGCTTGATCGAAAGACGCCCCTTAAATGGAATAATTTGCTCATCCACACACAACGATTCTTCTAACTTATGTTCCAATAAACGCTGTCTTACTGCATTCATTATAGGTCGTACTCGATAAAATTTATCGTTATTATCTGGGGTCATCTGCGTGTCTATCAAATGTAGATGAGATCGAATAGCGTAAAACCGATTACGTGTCATGGTATCTGAAAACATTGGTAGAGCAATACCTTTTTCCCAGAACATTGATATACGTGGAAATTTTAAAATACCCATCATACACTGCAAACCAAAAAACGCACGGATTTCTGCAGGATTGGTTGGCTGGAACTTTGACTGTTGTTGCGTACTATAAAGGTTAGTAAAATGAGCGACGTCTTGAAAAAATTGTGCCGGAAAATATGTTTCCAAGTACTGAAACGGAGTTCTGACCTCCTCAATCAAATCTTCAGATCTCTCAAATGCTAGGTTGAATATTCTGTCATTATTACGAGCTAGTCGCCACTTGATGGAGTTCTTGTCAGTTATATTATATTCTTCATGGGACTCATCCATTTCTTCATGTGTTTCGGATGACGTCTTTGCTGCGCCGGACGATCTTAGGACTCGCACCGGAAATAAGGTTCTTAAAGGGACATCGTCTTCGTCCAATCCGAATAATGTTTCACTCTCACCATCCTTTCGAGTTGAATGTGGGCTAAATATTCTGCTGGAAGTGCTACTATTTTGACCTAACGGTTCTCCGGAATCATCCTCAATGACATCGGATTCTCCGTCATCAGAATCTCCCCCAACTCGTTTAGTTATAGAATTTCCAAATAATTCAACTTCATCGTCGTCAAACTCATCTTCAATTTCAGATAAGTTATCCAAAAAGTCGCACAACTCTTGGTTAGTAAGTGTTTTACGCTTTGCCATTGTAACCTGTACAAGCAAAAATTATAAACAATTTTACAACGTATGGCTACTGATGTCCATTACACGGGACATGCACATTTCCTATGCTGCTGCACTTACCTTTGGCTAAATCAATCTTATTTTTATTTTAATATATGAAAGAACTCTCGATTACGTTGGAAAAAAATCACCGATATTGTACTATGAACAGATCTTAAAAATTAAGCACTGTCAATTATATTAGAACGAAATTGTTTGATAGAAGCGTACCTTCTTCACAGAAATCAGCAAACAACTGCCTAGTTTCACACTGTTGAGTACGAATTATGCGTGGTAGCGATGCAAAAGTACCGTTTAACATATTTCAACAAAAAAAACATTTTTGTTGTTAGTAACAATGTTTAGTGGAGTCGCGAAGTTACGTCCACTACAGTGGACATCAGTAGTGAAAGGGTTAAGATTATTTTCTGTATAAATCCATTGAGGGTAAATGTTATGCAAAGCATCTAGAGACAATTGAAGCGTTGAAACAAGAAATCGAAGGTGCCAATGAAGACATTCGACCCCAAACATTCGAAAATGTACTGAAAAGTTGGGTTAATCGGATGAGGTACTGCCGAGCCAGTTGTGGTAGTCATATGAACTATATTATGTTCCATTATTAAATGACAAAGTTCAACCTTTCCAATTAAACCAGAAATTTGAAAAATTATCAGTACTTTTTTTGGACATCGAATTCAAATTTAAAATGTAATATCGTCCACTGTGTAGTACATAGGGCGTGATGTGATATCTTGTTTTTTTACGGAAGAATGTAAAATTGTATAGACCTTGAATATCTACACTTACTAAAAATTGTAATGTCAGGTAATAACTAATTAATAGCTAGATTTCATTCTTTAATAATTTTAGAACGATTGGTCTATTATTTTGGCTATTAACGTGATTTTTTGGAGGTGGCGTGGCTGTGCCTACTTTTTCTGCAGGATGTTGTTTGGTTTTTGTCAACATTATGTGTGCCAAATATCATAGTTATCTCTCTACGAGTACAAGCTAATGAGATATTCAATTTTGAAATTCAGGGTTGAGCCACTCTCCTTGGTCCAATTGTTTTTCTAATATAGTCTATAACCTAATCATTGATTTCAATCTGTTAAAATTTCAGAACGATCGGTCTATTGGTACGGCCATAAACACGATCATTTAAAGGGGGAATGGCACCGCCTACTTCTACTCCGGAATGTGTTTCAATCCATGATATTCGCAGGGTGGCGCAAAACTACCGCTGTGGTTTGAATGTTTATTAACTTTTTAAATTTATTTAGAATAAGAATAAAAACTGTTCAAGTCATAATTTTATTTCAGAATTTTGTGAAGCAAACTTGGGAACTTAAAACAGAACAGCTATCAGCAATTGTTGAATTTTCAATTTTCTGTTACTGGACCTCTTTGGCGAATGCATTATTTTGCCCTGAAGCGATTTCAATTGGCCCCCACGTTTTTCCGGATTTTACAGCGCCAGACTGTTTTCTTTGGGGTTATTTGAAAAAAGGGGTAAACGTAAATAAGCCAGCGACCTTAACACAGCTAAAACAAAACATTCGCCATGGAATTTTACGAAAAGTTATGCAAAATGTACTGGAATGAGCACGAGTGGCCAAAAATGGCACTCATTGCGGGATATAATTTTTCATACTTAAGCTAAAAATATTCCCCATTAACTATAACTATAAAACAAAAAATAATAATAATAATTAAGCAATAAATAAAAAAGTTATTAAACACTCAAAACACTGCGGTAGTCTTGCGCCACCTTGGGGTCTCCGACTAGTATATTGATGTGTAGCAAACGGAATGACAAAGTAAATATAAGTATACCCCCTATCCTATGATGGAGAGTACTAAAATTGATTTGAAGGCATTCTAAAGTTGCAGGCGGTAAATCTGAAGTGACTTTTGTGTAGCGACTGTACGAAATAAAAGACTTTTTAAAGACAATGACTCTCATTAAAAGCGAAAGTCTTCACTACTTCGTATTTGCATCCGTTTCGAATTACGAGTACTTTAACATGGTAATGACAATGGAGGAAAGAATTTATCTACAAGCATGCAAGAAACGCTAGATTAAGTTTTCCTTTGTAAGTATACCCGAGCTAAGGAATAAATAGTCTGTGTATGAGAGTACATTTTTAGAAAATTATTGAAAAATACAAATAAAACAAAAATACTCTTCCGTGTGAATTCGAACATAGAATACTTCGGTTAGTAGACGCATACCAGATAATATTAAATTATTGCTTTTCTCGTAACAGCCCTCATAACAATAATTTTTACGATGTGGTCTACGATTAAGTGTAAGTTAGAGTAAAATAAGAGAGAACTAAACAACGAAATTGTGTTAAGTGATGTGCCAAACCCAGACAACCCCCAAACCAAGTCGAATCTGTCATATTCAGATTCTTCACTAAATATCACGGTTTCTGAGTGACCATATGTACATCTTTGTAAGGACCAATTTTTCGGCACCCTAGGGACCTAAAACAAATGGGTCAAGGTCTTAAAAAAAATCGAATCGTAAAATTACTTTAATATTTGGATCCGTTGCGAAATTTTAATGTTTTTTTAATAACTCAAGAAGCCCGATTTTTGGGTACCATGTGGCCCTGTCCGATTTTAAATATAGGTACATATTTGCATTTGTTAGAACATTCTATGTTTCTGGATACCCATATGTCCCTGAACATTTGGGGACCGTTTTATGGGCACCAGGGCCCAGAGATCACGCCCATTGTTCAAGGCCTCGAACTTAGCCAAATGTTTATATTAATGTCATGTTTACATTCTTCATAAAATTCCACTGTTCCTGAGTACCCATATATCCATGTTCGAAGAGACCAATTTTTCGGCACCCTAGGGCTCCTATGGGTGAAGGTCTCAAATTATATCGAATTGTCTGATTCGTGACGAAATTTTGTTGTTGTTAAATACACATATGTCCATAGTTCAAGGAAACCGATTTCTGGGATCCTTGGGCCTATATGCTAAACTATGGTCTGAGTGCCAAATCGGTTCAAATCTTTAATATAGGTACATATTTGGATTTGTGAGAAGACTTCACCGTTTTTTGATACACCTATATCACCTAACATCGGGGCCCCAGGGCCCAGACCAGTCCTTAACTTCAATAAAATTGATTTAATAGTTACTTAATCAAATTTAATAGAAAAAATGTCAAACAATTTCAACAATTTGATCAGGACTTTTTTTAGTCCCTTAAGGGGAACTCCCCTAAGCCCGATTTAGCCCATTTTCAATACCAACCCAACACCAACTACATATGTGACAGCGCATAGAGAAAGGGACCTAAGGGTAAAAAAATCAATTTTCACTTGTTTTGATGTGGACAACATCTAAGCATCGAATGAGACCGATCCCATGCGTGTCACATATAGGCATATATCTGGTCGTGCTTTCAACAGACAGGCAGATTTATGTGATCTGCGACCACATATGAGGTGTGACAATCGGAATGACAAACTTATATATACTCTCATCCTACGGTGAAGAGTATGAAAAGACTAAAGCTTGACGAAACTGATTTCGTAATACCGCACACCATTTCATTCCAAAGAGATATGATACTGACTTTTTGTCAAAATAGTATACGGTCCAAAAAACATTATATGAACAAAACGGTGCACCTATTGAGGAACAAACGGGGAACTACTCTTGATTCTGTGAGCTGTGGACGATGCTATACTCGTACTTCTACATACTAATAGGGATACAATCTTAACATTGATGAATGTTTGTTAGATTTTAAAAAGTCTACCGGATTCCAGCGAGCATCTTCCTTAGTCTGAAGAATTTCTTTGCCCCTAACGTATCCCATAACGTTGAAAGGTTTTACCAAAGACGAATCGAAACACATCACAAGGTATGGAGGAATTTCAAAAGTCAACCGGATTCCAGTCTCCACTAAAGCCACAGCATTTCAAGATCAGAGTGTATAATTTTTTGAAAACTTAACTTGTTTTATGTTCCATGTGCACAATTTCTGGCATTTTTCTTTTTTTAGCACTTGTCTGTCTATATAATCCAGTTTGTTCCCAGAGTGGGAATTTTGCATGAATTAACATAAATCGAATGTAGTCGCTAGATGTGAGGGAAGAAGTGAGATCATTGCAACATGTATGGGAAGTTTATGGAATTCCGCCATAAACCGGAAGCACAATCTAAAAATTGTCATACACAAGAACTCTTGTTATTTCGTAAAACTTACGCTACATAGATCTATATATTGTCAAAATGGGTATGATTTATGAAACACGACTTGACTGACTCAGCGGGCTTCGCAACTCCGCATTCTGGCAATGTTATTGTCCACCAACGACTGTAGCGTACATTATTCCACTTTCAGCATTACGAGTTTAAAGGTACTCACATATATAATGGGAAAAACAGCTCCGAGGCGATCAATTATCATCGTCATTTTGAATGACAGAAACATTATCGAAAATAGTCGGTGTTCAAAGATTTCCATACCCATTGTTTTAATGGGTACATTTCGGATAAGAATTGTTGAAGATGTAGGCAAAATTTCGAATTTTTGTTACAAAAATTTTTTTTTTTGATTATTTTCCAGTGTAGTTTTTTTAGTAATTGCTTCATTATAGCGTATTAAAATCCGCGCTCAACAAGCTAATAAACATTACAATCCGATAAAATTTGATTGAGTTATGCAAGATTTAGTCAGAAATGCGAACAACTTTCATTCAAGCCTTCGAGCTGTCCAAAGCGGTGGAAGAAATATTTCAGTCATTTTAAGCCAAAGTAGATCTTAAATCTGGGCAGGGGATTCATGGTAGCAAAAATTTATGGTTGGGATAACAATATTCGAAAAGCATCATACTATTGTTGGGTAAATGGTTGTGGTACAACAATATTATGATCCTCACAACAATAGTATGATTCAAATTCAACCATACGATGATCCTCACAACAATAGTATGATTAACACATAACCATACTATGATCCCCTCATCCATAGTATGATTCCCAGTCAACCATCTCCACAACCATACTATGATCCTCACAACTATAGTATGTTTCACATACAACATATGATCCGTGCAACCATGTTCTGATCCCTACAACCATAGTATGAACACACACAATTAAACTGTGATCCCCAAAATTATTTATTAGAATTGGGTTCAGTAGTCAACAAAAGATTTGAGTTATGAAAATTATTTAAAAAACATTTAATTCAAAATAGTAGGAGTGACTTATTTAACAGCTAAAAAAAATCAGTTTAAAAACAGTAAGCGTTGTTGTTAAAAATCTTTCAGTTAAACAAAGTCAAAGGAGTGTGTTTGAAAACTTTTAGTTTCCGTATAAAAAGTATTATTACTCGTATTGCATTAGATCCGTAACAATAACATTGTTCCAAAAAACCATATTCATAATGAAGAAAAATCACAATCATACAGTATGCCGTAATCATATTATTGTTAACATAAAACCAAAAACAACAATACTTTCGTCGCACCAACCATATTTATATTGTTGTTTCAACCATATTTTCATATTTTTTTTTGGCAATAATACGATTGTTACATTTCAAAAATATTTAATTTGCGGCAATCATACTATTGTAGCAATTAAATTCAAAAAACAATACTATTGTTGCAACGAACATACCTTTATTGCCAAGAACATATTATAGCCGTGACCATATACGGTTGCTATATATATATATATATATATCGGGTCCTGACAATACTAGTGTTCCCAGAGGCAAACTGGAAACTTTAAAACTTCCATTGGAAACTTTGACATTTTTTAGCATAACTGCACTCAGAACATTTTGTCATTTGAGGTCAAATTGTTTTGTTTACAGTGTGTTGAAAAATTCATCTCAGTCAAAAAATGGAATTATCCCCCGAACATTTTCGTGCGATGATTTTTCACGATTTTTGGAGTGGGTTGTCGAGACAAGAGTGTTTATATCAACCTTTTTCGACTTTTGGCGATGAGGCACCATCAAAAACCACTGTTAATAGCTAGTACAAAGAGTTTAGTCTCGTACGCCGTTCGCTTCAGGATGAATTTCGTGAAGGACGTCCAACTTCGGTCACTTTGCCAGAAACCATCGATGCTGTGCGTGAACTGATTAAAGACCGACACGTGACATACATTGAGATTGAAGCAACCTTAGGCATTAGTATAACAAGCATCAATAAGATATTGGCCGTGAAAAAAATTTGTTCTCCTTGGATTCTACATAACTTGACGAATGCTCACAAAAAGGCTCGTGTGGATTGGTGCAAGGAGATGTTGAAAAAGTATTACTGCGGTAGCTCAAAGGCAGTGTATAACATTGTCACAGGTGACGAATCATGGATCTAAGCATATGACCCCGAAACAAAACAGCAATCGACCTTATGGGCCTTTCAAGACGAGCCAAATCTAACAAAAGTTTTTCGTTGAAAAATTACATCGAAGCAAATGATTGCGTTTTATTCGGTATAACCGGCCATGATGCCACAGCGCCATTAGTGGAACGTAGGACGGTCAATTCTGAGTGGTATACAACCATCTGTTTGCCAACAGTGTTCGAGAAAAGGAGGGAAGATAATTAGAGAAGACGGATCATTTTGCATCACGACAATGCGAGCTCAGCTACAACGATGCGCTTTTTGACCACTCAAGATGTCGAATTGATGGCCCATCCACCGTACAGCCCTGATTTGGGGCCCAATGACTTCTTCTTATACCCTAGCATCAAGAAAAAAATGCGCGGTCAGCGTTTTTCATCGCCCGAAGCGATGCTGTTGAAGCATTTGGAGGTGTCTCAATCGGAGTGGAAGAAGTGCTTCGAAAATTGCTTTGTGCCCATGCAAAAGTGTATTGATTTTAAAGGTGAATATTTTGAAAAACAATAAACCATTTTCAATGATAAATTATGTTTTTTTATTGCCGGACCCGAAATATAAATAGCAACCCTCGTAGAAACAATATTTTTTCTCTGCGCTTGATCCATTAGTTTAGACCAGCGAGCACGCTTGCAGTGATCCCTTGACTAGACATGTTCATCTTACTGTTGTGCATTCTCGTGCTAATCACACTATGCATTACAGAAATAGTTCGTTCAAAAACCATGACATTCCTATGTGGAACTGGTAACCGAAAAACGTGAACATAAACTTTAATGTTATATTAGTATTCCTTTATATTGTTGTCCAAAGCCAATACGAGGGTTGCTTTATATATTTCTGGCCTTTGCAACACTAAGTATTGCCTGGCGCCATCTGACATTTCCATTGGAAAGTTTGACATTTTTTAGCCTAAACGTACTCAGAACGTTTTGACGTCGGACCATTATTGTGTTCTTTACAGTGAAATATTTAATTTGGCATGAAAATGGAATTAACTCGTGAACATTTTCGTGCGATCATTTTTCACAACTTACGACGTGGGTTATCACGACAAGATTGCATCGATGAACTTAAATTTTTGTATGGCGATGAAGCACATTCCTATATCACTGTGAAAAACTGGTTTAATGAATTCAATCGTGGCCGACGCTCGCTCAAAGACGAAGGTCGTCCAAAAACGGCCGTTGTGCCAAAGAACATTGATGCAGTGCGTAAACATATAATGCAAGATCTTCATGTGACATACCGTGAGATAGAGGCATCATTGGGCATTTTATTTACCAGCATACATTCGATACTGCATGAAAACCTGGCCGTAAAAAGAGGCATCATTGGGTATTTTATCCACCAGCATACATTCGATACTGCATGAAAACCTGGCCGTAAAAACGGTTTGTTCTCGTTGGGTCCCGCACAATTTGACAATCGCCCAAAAAAAGGCTCGTGTCGATTGGTGCAAAAAAATTTTGAAAAAATACGATCACGGTGCTTCAGAAGACGTTTATAAGATCGTCACAGGTGACGAATCATGGATCTATGCATAAGAGCACGAAACAAAACTGCAATCGACCGTGTGGGTCTTTCGAAAACGAGCCAAATCCAACGAAAGGTTTTCGTGGAAGAAGCAATTCGAAGCAAATGGTCACCAACGTAGGACGGTCAATTCAGAGTGGTACACCACAATTTGTTTGCCTCAAGTCTTCGGAGAAACTCGAAAAACGAACAAGAGAAGACGACAATGCGAGCTCTCACACATCGGCTCAACCCAACGCCTTTTTGACCGGCCAAAACGTCGAATTGATGGGTCATCCGCCGTACAGCCCTGACTTGGCACCCAATGTTTTCATTTTACTCCCACACATCAAGAAAAAAATGCGAGGTCAACGATTTTCGTCGCCTGAAGATGCAGTTAAAGCGTTCAAAAACCATGTTTTGGAGGTGTCTCAATCGGAGTGGAAAAATTGCTTCGACAATTGGTTTGAGCGCATGCAAAAGTGCATAAATCATGCTGGAGAATACTTTGAAAAACCATTAAAACCATTTTTGATTATAAATATTCGCATTTTCGTTATTAGGCCAGAAATATATATAGCAGCCCTCGCCATTGAAAACTTCTCTATAAAAGCGTTAGCCATTCAGTTACCTGTATTTTCCTTAGCCACATGTTGGGGAAAGTAAGTAAAATGACATATCCATATTTACTTATAGCTCCTGTTTTGTGTTTTGATTTTATTTTCTCAATTATCGATTTTAAAAATCTGTCCAAAATTAACTGTTTGCCTTGTCAATTCCACCGCCACCGATTAAAAATAAATGTGGGTTAACAAACTTTCAACAAACATAAACTTCCGTGCATCCACCGAGAAAAATAATTACTCACAGCAGGAAAAAAATGCAATTTCATAAATAAAAGAGTGTTCGATGTCCGAAAGAAAATGAAATATGTCATGAATTTGCTAATGGCAGATTTATCCGAGAAAAAATTTAAATCAGTGTAACCACCTCTACATGCTGATGCCAGATATGTATTAAGTTCCTTTTGTATTACCCCAAAAACCGCAAGTGACAGTAAGTAAATTTATTTTGGTCACTTTAAATGTTAATTAATTGGCCGTTCATTCGACAGCGAGAAATGTTGCATCGGCGATGATGTAAACAAAGTAACGCAATTCTGCATTCAAATAATATTCAAAACTGAATGCAACATCGTTATGTAGTCATCCCAACTGTATTACCTTTTGAGTTCCTGGATATTAAACATGATCCTATGATTTCGTGGACTTTACTAACATTTCTTTGGTCCAAAGCGTTATGATGCAAGATTCTAAATAAGCAAAAATCACACATTGTGTCAAAAATAAAAATAGGTCAAAGGAGTAAAATAGACAATAAAGATCGTATATACCTATTACGAGTATAAAGGGTGGTCCAACTATATTGAACGATATAAATGTGACCTTAACGTCAAGTTTTTTGCCCATCATAATTATATATCCTTGTTTCAGTGTTTGGCAAGTTCAACTTTTGAGAGTTACTCGTACACAATTGTGCAGAGCGTTAAGATTGTTGAAGCTTTTTACGAAAATGGGCGTCCAAATCAAAATACATTTCGTGATATTTTTGGTCAGCATAATCGGCCAAATATGTCCACAATCGGGAGAAATATGCTCAAAATTCAGCACACCGGTTCTGCAGAAAATGTGAAAACACCTGTACTTGAACTCCCAGTTCATTCGGCGGAAAACATGGATGTTGTTCGCGATAGTGTGGCAAAAGAGCCGAGATGATAACTGTCTTCTTGTGGCCAGAAATCGATGATATGGACCTGTACGATATTTTGTTCCAACAGAGTAGTGTTAGTTGCCACACAGCCAACGAAACAATAGCACTTTTGCGAGAGAAATTCAATGGCCGTGTTGTCTTACGTACTCAAAAAATTTGACCTTCCTTTATGTAATTTTGGAAAAATAAAGAGGTAGGGTTTTCTTTCAAGAAAAAAAAATCCGACCACTGGTTCAGAACTTAGCAATTATACCCTTGTACCCTCGACCACCAATCCGAAAATTTTCAAACCACAGCCATTTTGCCCCATTGCATTTTCGGTTATGATTGACTTAACTTCATGAAATGAGCCAAGGAATACGCTGATGAAATGTGTCGAGACGTGAAATAATCACCCTGTATAACATCAACCAATAAATGACAAATTCTGTTCCATTATCATTCTAATTATGCTCGTATAGTGTTACTGATGCTCTCTCTTCAACCTGATGCTTTCTTCTTGTACCTAAGCACCATTCTTTGTAGCGATGGAATACTCGCATATGGATAGTACGTGCAACCACCATTATTCGGTTGGCAACAAATTCGTTTGTGGCAACAAATCTGTTTTCTGTATGTGGCAGCTACAGAATTACGTGAACCAGTAGATCGAATTGAATTTGTGTCTTCTAGGGCGCAAGCACCTGAAATCGGAAAGGTTATTTGTCCATGTCCGAAAATAGTTCGGCCGGTGGTGTTCTATAATTTTGGGTAGTCTGGAAGTGTTGCAAATATAAATTATTTAAGATCATCTGTCTCCTCCACGAAGTTTTTAAGGCCCTTCCACCGAGTGTCAGTTCGATAAAGTGTATTTGTAGGCGTGTCGTTCAAGCTCTGGAAAATTCTGGACATGAATGAAAGAAATGCTCCAGGGGATCGGTTTCCTATTAACAGACTTTCTTTTTGATGCGAAGAGTTAACTTTTGAGAGGGGGATAAGAATTTGCGCATACGAATGTTCGTTGTAACTTGTTCAGCTTATCGAGCTTACTGGACTTATCTTCGTCGGTATCTCTCCATAAAGATTTGTTCGAGTATCCTACCCTTCGGCTCTGATGGGTTTAAATGGTGCCGCATTGTCCAGGTCAATGACTTTAATATTAGAGCCCTATTTAGCCATTTCGTCAGTTTTTCCATTGCCTCTTGAGTTAATGTGTCCTGGGACCTAAATAATCTTAAATTATAATCTTAATAATAATAATAAATAATCACTTTGAATTTAAGTATTTTTCTTGTGTTTACCACGGTGGGTGTCAATGGACCATCGATACTCCTGTTCGGGACAACTAAAGTACTTAGTAGGGTCATAAATACTTTTACACACGTTTTATGCTGTTAAATAAAAAGTACTGAATGTTTTTGGGCCAAATATTTTTTAATATATTTATTGATGTACGTATATTGTATCCAAAAAGAATCCACTTATTCGAAATGTCCGCCTTTTGCCTTTACACACGCCTTAAGTTGCACTGTCCAATCGTCAATAGCTGCTCGAACCTCGTCCATTGGAAATTTGGGCACAGCTCGAACCAAAGCAGTCTTTAAAGATCCAATGTTGGGGTATCTTTCGTGACAAACCTTGTCCTCTAAAACAGTCCACAATTTGTAAACCAATAGGTTCAAATCTGAACTGCCTGATGGCCATTCTTCAGAGGAAATGAACGCTGGCAAATTGTTTCGAAGCCAGGCCTGGGACGTTTTAGCCTTATGGGCCGGCGCAGAATCCTGCTGGTTCATGGCTGGTTTTGGAACAGGGAATTGTTAAGAGGCTTCACAACAGCTTCCAAAACGTTTTCTTGGTAAACTTTGGCCGATGTTTTGACTCCTTGTTTGCAGAAATGCAAGTAAGTGACCCCATCGTAAGAGACACCCCCACCAAACCATGACTGAAGCTGGGTGATGACCCTTTTCCACCCTTGGGATCAGTTCAGATGCTTCCTTAGGTGACCGCGCATATACTCTATCATATTGCTTGTTAAATTTTTCCTGAACGGTAAAAATTTTTTCTTCGGTGAAAAAAATTTTTCTGTGCAAGTTATCAGCGTGCTTCAGCAAAAAACGTTTGCATTTTTCAATCCTTTTTTTTAAAGCTGCAGTCAATAAATGTCCGGTACGTCGTTTGACAGCCCCAAGTCCCAAGTCTTTTTTAATGATTCGTCTCATGGACTTTTGCGTAATATTCATCTCACGGGCCATGATCTTCTGTATTCGGAGCGGATTTCTGTGAATTCTTGATTTAACGGCTTTGATGACATGCGGTGTTCGCACAGAGCGTAGGCGGCCCGACCGGTGGCGGTTTTTTGAATCTCCAGTTTCCTCAAACAGTCTTATGCATCGGTAAACGAACATGCGCCTAATCCCTAGTGGCCAGAGTGTTTTGAAAATATCGCTTTTTTATTTTACACTTGAAAAGCGCTATTACAGCCATACGGTTCTCATTATCTGAAAGTTGAAACACTTTTAAAATCCTGTTACAGACTAAAGCTATTGAGGTTAGCTTTCAAAACCCATATGACATTAAGGGGGTATGTTCAGTTCTACTATTGAAATGGGTGTGTTCAATGTTGTAACAGTATGTGTGTCCCTACTAAGTACAATTTGTCACTACTTACTTCTCTGGCATACGGAAAAGCTATTTGCTCAAGAATTTTTTTGGTGATGTGTCCCCTGATTCTAATAAACCCACTCACCCGGTGTTTATAGACGTTAGTGCGACCGTGTACTATAAGTATACACAGAGAACAGATTTGTTGTCACAAATGATTTTTTTTGCCTACCGAATGATTGAGTATTACATGCACCTTGAGTATTCCATCTTTGCAACCGAATTTTAGTTGGTGCTCTGTAATTTTCTGTATTGGAACTGTAGTATCGGTGCAACATACCAAGTATCCGGACACTTAAAAGATAATTTTTGTATCTAAAAATCCTCATGCCACACTTGTTCAAGGAAAACAAAGTTAAAACACTATTTGCTTACACAATTAAAGCATTTGAAGTTATCGTAGGGAGGGTACAAGGGAAAAGATGATCGATGATTTTTAACGGAAAAAATTGCTTAATAGCTGGGATTCGAGTCAGCAACAATCGAATTATTTTATGTTTAAAAAAATTCCATTAAACAACCCAACGTTTTTGGTTATAGTCATCACTAAATATTGGTTTCAACAATTAAATGTTTTCAAGCTATTGGTTGCCACAACCAACAATATAATACGATGATCATCATGTGGTATTTCGAGCCGAATATCTATTACGAGAATAAACATTTGGTGGTTGCAACCGAAATACCTCTTTTGCAACCGAATCATTGTAGTTTCAACCGACTTCCTACTTATTTGTTCTCTGTAGTAGTTAATATTCTCTAATAGGTCTCTGAAGCATGAGCTATGAGTTATATTAAAATAACAAAACTACCGATGGAAAATTGAATATTAAGCCACTCCTCTTTTGATACCTACCATTCATTTCGTAATTGTCTAAAACAGGACTCGAATATGCTTTGTAAATATGTCGTTTTATTTAGACTAGTGTCGTTTTACCAGTTCAGCTTTAATTTATCAAGTCTACATTTCTTTGTAGTACTCGTAATAAAAAAACACACACAGAGGAAAAATCAGTTGGAAATCGGTCCGATGTACAAAAATTCGCTTGGTTAAACATATTTTCTGTAGAAATCACTGACTTTCTTTGGTGTTGATGGGCACGTGGTTGTACATACCAATAGATGGTAGCTACGACAATATTACAATTAATAAAGCGAATTCAGTAAAACTTCGGTTGCACAACTAGTGGTTATGGCAACCAAATAATTATAAAGTAGGTTGGTACCAATAGATTGCGTTGACGATAGCTAAGACGTGAGTAAGTTCACTGTTGTACCATATTATTGGTTTTCCCAACATATGAAAATATTCCTTATAATAATTCATTGGTCACTACAAAATCTTAGTTTATGACGAAAACATATCAAGAAATCCAAAAAAAAAAAGAAGAGAAGTAAGCATTGAATAAATCTTTATTTTAAATATTTTTTTTTCAATTGTCTTTATTTGCGATCTGTCTTTTAACAATAAGCAAAATAGCTAAAACATATATTAGTACATAACAGGAACTTTGCATCCCCATTGGGATGCGTAAATATATACAAAAGGGAAATCTTTTTCTAATGTAACTTAAGTCAAAACTTGTTGAAATACATATGATACATAGCTACTTTCTGAATGGTAAATCTAGTACATGAATACGTTGTAGTCTTTTCTTATTTATAAACGTGGTCACTTAGTCTTTGTAGATAGGTCTCACTAAATCTGCAGATCTCTTCGATGACGGACGGTATATTCTGGTCTCTCCTAATTGTTTGGTTTTTAACAAACCATGGGGCATTTGTAATAAGCCTTTATGTTTTCGATTGAAATCTGTGTACGACGTCTATACTGGATCTGCTTGCGGTTCCCCAAAGCTGGATGCCATAGGTCCAAACTGGCTTAATAATGGCTTTGTATATTAGAATCTTGTTATTAAGGTTGAGTTTCGACTTTGGTCCTAACAGCCAGTATAGTCTGCTGGTTTTTATTTGATTCCGCTTCGCTTTAAAGTGATGTTTCCAGGTAAGTCTTCTACCCAGAGTAAGGCCAAGGTACTTTACAGTATCATGTTTGGGTATTATTTCGTTTTTAATAGTAACTGGAGCACATTCGCTGCATCGCCAGGCAAAAGTAACACTATTTGATTTTGTGGAATTAACTTTTATGTTCCATCGAGCTAACCATTTTTCAAGTGAGTTTAAATGACGTTGCACTATAGAGGATGCTTCGTTGCGGCAAGAACTTGTTGCTGTATTTTGCTGTATTATCGGCATAAGAGGCAACAGTAACGTCTTCAGATGTGGGCATATCTCCAGTAAAAATAGTATATAAAATTGGTCATAATACACAACCCTGTGGTATCCCTGCATTCATTTGAAAAATTTGGGATCTTTCAACTTTTACTTTAACCTTAAAGCATCTATTTATAAATTTATATTAAAGGTTACTAAAATTAGAAATATTGTTTTTAGTTTAGAACGAAAATGTATTATAAATTGTATAGCAACTTATAGATTATACAGAAGTACCAAATACATAAAATGTAACCAGCAGTAGGTCTCGTTGACAAATTATTATGGTAATGCCAACCGAATTTAAAGAGACGTAAAACCAACAATTTTAAACAACAACCAATTTATGTATAAATTCAGCTTAAATAATCATGTTCATTAGTTGGTGTTACAGATAATTTGTATCTGCAACCGATAGTGCCATTTACTTCTACTGAAAATTTCGGTGTACACAACCAACATTCGGTTGTAGCAATGAAATATTCAGATATTACGTACAACAACCAACAAACGGTTGTAGTAACTAGCTGTTCTCTATGTGTACCTTTGCGAGTATCAATAAACGTTTCTCCGCTCCAATAATTATTAGGCTTCCTTAATCATTTTAGGTCTTCCGCGCCCTCAGTCTTTAGAATAAATTTCCGCTTTTTGTTTCCTATAAAATCGTAATACAATTAACCACTGGTGAATATTCGTGCCAGGTGCTGCCTGGATGTCGTCATTCCCGCAAAATATTCCCTTTCTTAGACCGACATTGTTTTTGCAAATTCATTGGTCAATTTACACCGGTCAATTAACAGAAATTCAAATTGGAACGCAACGACTAAAAAGTTGCTAAACTTTTCCATAAAGCAATCGATTGGAGAGATGTTTCATCGCAATACCACAAAATCAGATTGTGAATCATAAACTATTTAAAGGAAATTCAAAAATAAAACAAACGGTCTTGTACAATGGCAATTTCAAATGATGAATTTATTTCGAAATACCATAAGCATGTCAGTCGGCATTGTAGTTTGCATTCCAAGTGTCAAAATGTGTCACTAATTAACACCTCCCGGGTCTTTTGTGTAGACTTCCTTTCTTCTCGTTATTGAGAGATGATGGCGATGCTGCCTCACAGGTGGGAGTAATCGGAATTTTCATGACGCTGAATGGATGTTAGATGGATGTCATCAATGAATTTTCTATCTACGAGTATTACAATTCCAACGAAATTATTGATTTTGAATACTCATCGATGTGGAGAAGGGATGACTGATTTGACGTTTGTCTGCTGAACTACTTATGATACCCTATTAGCACTTTAGCGCCTTTGACACTGTGAAGCGTCACCGCTGCCTGTCTTATTTGAACTGTGGAAGTTGTGTTAATTTCTTGGGATGACGCCTTTGATTGTATTTCTTCTTTCTTAAATGGAAATGTAGAATTGAAATTACGAACTCTTTAGATTATTTTACAGCTCAATCAGGATTAATTTGCGTTGGCTTGGTAGCAAAATTTCTACAATGTTTAACCACAGTAGTTGTGTTTTATTTATAAAGTGAAAGTATCTGATTGAAACCCCTAAAAAGTCAAAAATTTCTATTGTAATCGAAAAGATTTGTACAGTAACAAGTAAACATTGTACAGTAACATTGGGCCAACTGCTTCATATCCTCCACCTATAGCGGAACTGGTTTAGGTCGCTCTTAACGTCCTAATTAAACTACACACAGAGAAAAAATCAGTTGGAGTTCGGCTCGAGCTACAAATATGCGGTTGGTTAAGCATACTTTAGGTAGCAATCATCACCATTTTATAGTTCGACTTACCATAAGATTAATATTACGATTCTTACAGCCAATATGTCGGTTATATCAACCGAATTTAGTATTACTATTGGTTACCACAGCAGGTGGTTATGGTTACAGCCAATAAGTCGGTTATACCAACCAAGTTTAGTAATTTTAATGGTTGCCACAACTGGTGGTAATGGATACAGCCAATAAGGCGGTTATACCAACTGAATTTACTAATACTATTGGTTGCCACATCTAGGGGTTATGGTTACCAACCAATTATGAAGTACATGTTACTTTGGTACCAATAATTGGTGGTGACAACAGATAAATTCTATGTAGTAACTAAACCCGGTTTAGTTCGCTATTGTACTTAGTAGGGACATAAAAACTGTAACACACGTTTTATGCTGTAAAATAAAAAGTACTGAATGTTTTTGGACCAAATATTTTTAATATATTTACTGATGTACCATATTGCATCCAAAAAGAATCTACTTATTCGAAATATCCGCCTTTTGCCTTTACACACGCCTTAAGTCGCACTGGTCAATCGTCAATAGCTGCACGAAACTCGTCCATTGGAAACTTGGCCACAGCTCGAACCAAAGCAGTCTTAAGAGATCAAATGTTGGGGTATCTTTTGTGACAAACCTTGTCCTCTAAAACCGTCCACAATTTGTAATCCAATGGGGTCAAATCCGGACTGCCTGAGGCCCATTCTTCAGAGGAAATGAACGCTGGCAAATTATTTCGAAGCCAGGCCTGGGACGTTCTAGCCTTATGGGCCGGCGCAGAATCCTGCTGGAAAGTACATGGCTGGTTTTGGAACAGGGAATTGTTAAGAGGCTTCACAACAGCTTCCAAAACGGTTTCTTGGTAAACTTTGGCCGATGTTTTGACTCCTTGTTCGCAGAAATGCAGGTCAGTGACCCCATCGTAAGAGACACCCCGCCAAACCATGACTGAAGCTGGGTGATGACCCTTTTCCACCCTTTTCAGATGCTTCCTTAGATGACCGAGCATACACTCTATCATTTTGCTTGTTAAACGTTTCCTGAACGGAAATACGGGTTTCTTTGCAAGTTATCAGCGTGCTTCACCACAGACGTTTGCATTTTTCAATCCGATTTTTTCTAAAGCTGCAGTCAATAAATGCCCGGTACGTCGTTTGAAAGCCCCAAGTCCCAAGTCTTTTTTAATGATTCGACTCTTGGACTATTGAGGTTAGCTTTCAAAACCCATATGGCATTAACGGGGTGTGTTCAGTTCTACTATTGAAATGGGTATGTTCAATGTTGTAACAGTATTTATGTCCCTACTAAGTAACATATTTCACTATGCAACAAAAGTTCGGACTTTTTCGGGTGGTAAATGATTTCTTCTAGCAATGAAACACTTAGGTAGTTATAGTAAATTCCCAAAAGAACGGCCCTCGTAGGTCAGAGTTATTTTTTATGGGCCAAGGAAATTTTTTATTTCGCAACTCTAAACCATATAAAACAAGTTAAATTGTTGCAAATGTTTCTTTGGATTTTCGTGATGAGGTCTACTAAGAGAAATCGTGTAGAGTTGTTTTCCTGTCTCTAAGGTTAGAGTGACCTTTTCGTCTTTTTTCAAAAAAGTGAAAAAATGTTGTTCCCATTATTTTAAATTAGAGCGTATTCTTTTTATAATGAAATTGTGTTAACATTTTTAAAAATGGTGGTTTTTGGGTTAAAATATTCTACTATATTACTACTATTATCAATAAATAAAACTGAAATAAACGAAAATAAAATCTGGAAATGGTCCGTTCATCCTTTTTTTTCAAATAATTAAGTACATTTTTTATAAATAAGTTATGCTCAGAATAGAAACCAAATTCGACGCAGAGGCGCGATTTTTTACATAAAATTTATTCACACATTTATTTATTTAAAATAGCCTACAAAATATGAACGATGTGTAAGTATTTATTTGTTATCACATGCAGCCAAGACTGCAAAAATTCATTTAAAGTATTGTGTGTTCTACAGGAATTTAGGTTAAAAATTTCACTTCACTTCACTTAAATAATTTATCATAATCTTTCTCTATCACAATCAAAAATATTAAGATAATTCTTTGAAAACTTTTTGCTTTATTTACAATAAACGTCGTGCGTTTAAGTGGGGCCACCCTTTACATACAAACTTTGTTAGATTCGAAAGTAAAAACCCAGTTTTAAAAAAACCTGCTCATACTTCAAATAACGGTATAGATATTTAAGAATCGTTAAATATATAATGGTCCAGCTAACAAATGCTTGTGCTAATGACAACCGAAATCAAAGAGTTCATGTTGTATAGGGTGGTTAAGTTTTAAGGGCGGATGTTGATTGTGAACCATACCTAAACGTTAAGTTTTTTCTGCATTTCATTTGATATTTCTCAATTTCAGACTAAATCATTTTTTTTATTTTTTTTCATGAAAATGCACTGTCGAGCAAATCATGGAAAAATACACAATCGAGCAACGCGTTAAAGTTATGCAGGCTTATTATAAAAATGATAATAAGCCCGACTTGATAATTTTAATTCCAATAATTATCCTAATAAGTTAGAGTTACCGATACTTTGTCTTTTCCACCGATACTGTTAATTCCTACCACTAAAAATTGACGTCTACGCAATCATCATTTGTTTGTAGCTATGGAATACGTGAATGGTACGTGCAGCAACATCCGGTTGACAAAAAAAAAGGTTGGGGCAACAAATTTGTTCTTTTTGTGTATGACTGTTGAGCGGCTTAATCAAAATCGGGAATATAAAAACATGATTTGGGAGAACTTCTTCCAATTAATTTCAATTTATATGAACTACTTTTACCTTACGTGGACACAGAGAACAGATTTGTTGTCTCAACTGTATTGTTTTGCCAACCAAAGGGTTAAATGATGATTGGTGCTCTGTAATTTTCAGTTATTGAAATTGTAGTATCAGTGCAACATACCAAGTATCCATACCTTGAGAATAGAAATTTAGATTCAAAACTCCACTTGTTCAACGAAAAAAAAAAATGTTTCAAATTAATTTTAGTCAAAGGCAGAAAACTGTTTGCTTACACATTTGAAGTTCTTGAAGTATTGATGATGGATGATTTATACTGGAAAAAAATGGAATTGAAAATTTCGGTCTCGTTTTCTTATGAATGCGTTAGGGCCGATCGAGACATCTCCAAAACACGGTTTTTGCACGCTTCAACAGCGTCTTCTGGCGACGAAAATCGTTGACCACCCATTTTTTCTTAATGTGCAGGAATAAAAATAACTCATTGGGTGCCAAGTCAGGGCTGTACGGCGGATGACCCATCAATACGACGTTTTGGCCGGTCAAAAAGGCGCTGGTTTGAGTCGATGTGTGAGAGCTCGCATTTTCATGGTGCACAATGATTTGTCTTCTCTTGAATTTCTTCGAAGACTGCAGGCAAACAAATTGTAGTGTACCCCTCAGAGTTGATCGTCCTACGTTGCTTAAGCGGAACAGTCGCCACATGACCAGTTTTGCCGAAGAAACAGGCGACCATTTGCTTCGAAGTGTTCTTCACGAACAACTTTCGTTGGATTTGGCTCGTCTTCGAAGACCCACACGGTCGATTGCTATTTTGTTTCGGGCTCATACGCATAGATCCATGATTCGTCACCTGTGACGATCTTATAAACGTCTTTTGAAGCACTGCGATTGTATTTTTTTAAAATTTCTTTGCACCAATCGACACGAGCCTTTTTTTTGAGCGATTGTCAAATTGTGCGGGATCCAACGAGAGCAAACCTTTTTTGCGGGCAGTTATACATGCAATATCGAATTTATGCTGGTGGAAGAAATGGCCAAGAATGCCTCTATCTCACGGTATGTCACATGACAATCTTGCATTATCAGTTCACGCACGGCATCAATATTCTGTGGCACAACGACCGTTTTTGGACGACCTTCGTCTTTGAGCGAGCGTCGGCTACGATTGAGTTCATTAAACCAGTTTTTCACAGTACTATAGGATGGTGCTTCATCGCCATACAAAGAGTTAAGTTCATCGATGCACTTTTGTCGTGATAATCCTCGTCGAAAGTTGTGAAAAATGATCGCATGAAAATGTTCACGAGTTAATTCCATTTTTTTTGCCAAATAATGGTCATACGTCAAAACGTTCTGAGTACGTTTATGCTAAAAAATGTCAAACTTTCCAATGGAAATGTCAGATGGCGCCAGACAACACTTATTGTTGCCTAGGCCAGACCAGAAATATATATAGCGACCCTCGTATACCAAAAGCTTTTTAACGGCTATGTTTCAGAACATAAGTGGTTTTAATGCCCTCTAATGCACACTTGGTCCAAAGGAACTATTTTTTGAAAAAATTAATAAAAACATGACCCAGTAGCCAAATTTTTCCGGTGCAGCGGCTTTGTTTTCTTTACTTCAAACTCATTAATGTCTTGTTGATGGCTTGAGTGCCGAAGTATGTACCCACTCTTTAACGTTTGTACGGTGTGACAAATTGGCTTCGCACTGAAGCCATGATAAAGACCGATGAAGCCATGGCAACGACACGGTGCAATACGCGTTGCGTATTCACAACTAAGTCGGAATATCGATAAAAGTTTTTCATAATTTCCATTAGTTAGGTAAATGTAAAATGATCTACGATAAGATGGCAAACCTTACTGACTGCCTTGTCAGCTGGATGGCATTAAAAACATTGACTGCAGCTGAAATATAAGAATTGAATAAACTATCATTACTATCTGGTCACCATATTTAAACCATTTGCGGTTAAATCCCTTAAAGTGATTATAAACAATCACATTTAGACGTAATGTAACTGATTTGAGTGGCATTTCGAAAAATATCTGAATTAGTGTGCTGGTTGCAGATCCATCGAAAGGTTAATTCGAGTACGATCTGTCAATGCTAACGAAGACACTACTAACAAAAATTGTTTAAAAGCGACTCAATCTTGAATAAACCGCTACAAGAACAATAAGGAATATTCCGACGAATTGGCAATCACCAATTTTTACCAGAAATGAGATTAATACTATTTCAGAATACGTAATTGAGACAATTGTTTGCGTTCGTTTAGTACGCAGCAATTATATTTTTTAGTAAATGTTATCAGTAAATGCATGAGCAAGTCCACATGACTTCGACAGAGTCTATTTGCTACAATCGCTCAGTTCAGTCTAGTAAAATCCAACTTAAGTGTGTTCATAATCACTAGGAATAAATTCCAATCTTGCATGCCATTCACGAGGAAAACAGCGATTAAACCATTAATATACAGTGGATCTTTTTAGAGCAGAAATTGATAATAAATAAAGAGTTGCAGACTTCTCAGGGATATCTGATGCCCGTTTATGGTAAACTCGGTCAAGCAGTTTCAAACTCTAGATGAGCCTAACATCCAGAGTCTTAAACTGCACAATCCGATGATTCCACCGAACGACCCAAAATGCATACTCAACTGTTCTATTCCTTAAGACTTACTTTTCTTTACACATGCGCCGCCCATACATTCAAAAGAGAACGGTCCAAAAGTGAAATAAGCGAATTCAATATTTATTACACCACTTTATCGAAACTCGTCCCACTGTGCAACGTTTTATAGCAAAAAACGCAAAATTACCAGATTAATTTCACGCCGTTACACCTTCTTAATCGCATCAAAGACTTAAAACGAGGATCGAGAAAAAAACACAATTCAAATTTAAGCCACATTTCCTCGTATCAGTTACAAATGCGTAAATTGTACGCAATGATCGTAGGAAGAAAAAGAGAGCTTGCAACAATTTTCGCTGGGATTTATAATTAAAAAACCAACAATATTGAATTTCAATCAAATCGGATCAGACGTTAGGACGTCAGAAATCAACGTAAAACGTTTGTGATTAAAACGCTAATAGAAATTAATTAATTACCAAAATACTTGTAGCTACAAAAATTAACCAATTTGATTTCTCTGCTCGAAACGTTGAACTTACAAATCTATGCTAATTGTGGAAAAAACTGACAATATTGAAAATTGTCCGCCAGTGTCAAAAAGCCACATTTTACGCATAAATTTCATTGACAAGAAACGCCAATTGAATGCCATTGAAATGAATGGGTCATGATTCGCGCTGAATATTTTTTGTTCATCTGTGAAAAACAAAAATGAAAAAATAAATTTGAAAACAATTCCAATGGCCGGTTTCAAATGAAATTTTTTATCGATGTTTCAACTTCAAGTGATTTGCTAGTCGAGACTCTTCTTTTAGCGAATTGATTAATTTTACACGAAAAGTTGCTTATATTTTACAATTTGAAATTGTAAATAAGAGATTGTCGTAGAGCTGCAGCATGGTGCTCTACACCAAGTCGCTTTGACAAATTAGCGTGACACATATATAATTTAGGGCCATGAGCCGGGCTCTAAATTTACCCATTTATACAAACGGTTAAAACTTAAAACATATTGAGATTACTGAGGAAATTCCACTGTTTCTGAGTAATGAGTGGAGTGTTCAAAACCAAAAGCCGAAATTATGGTTTTATTGTCCAGGCCCGACTGTCGGTTTCTTAAAAATACCTAAAACCCGACATATCGGATTATCCGGTTTTTTGCTGTGGGGTTTTTCGGTTCTTTGGTTGTTGTATTTAAAAGAAAAGGAAATTTGAAATTTTTACGTAGAAAATACATAGCTAGCAAAAATATTTTAGCTAGACCAATCTTTTAGTGTCCTGATCGACTCACACTTGATTCGGTATAACGATATCTGTTTGTCCGTTTTCCATCCGTCTGCTGTCTATATGTGACGCGCAAAATAGAAAGGGACCTATGAGTAAAACCCAATTTTGTTCAGGAGAGCCACTTTAAATATTTAAATACGTGTATCTTTGGTGTACTTCACTTCCATAAAACGCGCATATCTCTGAGAGGGAAAACTTTTGGGGCATGGGATCGGTCTCATTCGATTCTCAGATGTTGTCCACATAAAAAAAAAGTTAAGATTTATTTTACCCTTAGGTCCCTTTCTCTATGCGCTGTCACATATAAAGCTTGTTTTCAAACTACAGGCAGCAGTTGTTAGAAAATCGGTAACAAATTATAAGTAGATCAGGGATGAAACTCATTTCACAATTCAAGTTGGTTCGGTTCAGTGGTTCAGAGCAAGCCTGAGCTAATGGTTCGGTTTTTAATAAGGTTTTAATGTTCTCTTGAACTGTTGTTCTGGTACTGTTCAATGATATTAAATTGGTTTTCAAATTTTAGGAAAAAAATATTTTTTAAAGTAATTTATTTTTATTATTAACAGGTCCGTGTGTATTCCTGATTTAGATATAGGGATTGATAAATGTAGATATGTCTTAAGCTCTAGATGACACATATTACATTGAGTTTTGATAACATTTGGCACTTATTATTTCGATCAGTCCCCAGCTTAGATAAAAATGGGTCATCCCGGTCCACGTTTTGATGAAGTCCCACTACAAAGATCCCTTCCGACATTATATACAACCGCTCTAGTGCAAGCATATTAATACCGATTTCGATAAAATTTGGTATAGTATATAACGATGGACAAACAACCAATCTTGGACCGATTTGAATCCTAATGGTTATCTTTTTTTATATTTTTTCATGGGGTCCAAAAATTGATTTCAATATACGTACATGGACATATGACTTTAAAATAACTATAAAATTTTCTTACTTAGCCAAAAATAAATGAAAATCTGACCTTTTCTAACTCTTTAAACATGATCTAATTTTTAAATTCTGGGTAACATTTGAGCTTGTTTAAGGGTTCCTAAAGCTGTTAAATTGGCTTTTCTAATAATAATAATGTCGGCTATGGCAGACATAAGCGTTTTAACAGTTTATTTTTATATAAAAAACAAACCCTATGACTTGAACAGTTTTTATTCTGGTTCAACACCTTTGATGTTTCTTTTTCAGAATCAGCGTACAAACTGGTGAAATGTATTGACTATGTTACCAGGCGGACTTTACAGCTGTCAAAAAACATAAACACAAAAAACAAACCTCTTTTCCCAGCAAGTGTTTTTGTTTTTGCTTTCATATAGTCTAGAAATGAGGACAATTACTCTACTTCTGATTGTGAACATATTTTTCATTCAAGGCAAAGGTTTAAAACCGGAATGTCGGTAAATGCCGATATTCTGCAAAGCCTGGCTTTTTGGGCACTCTAGTAATAGGAAAATGTCGATATTTCGGAGCTATAGGGACCTTCGACCTATGGGCCAAGAATTCAAATATAGTCGAATCGTAGAATTAAAGTTATTTTCCGACTTGCGAGGAGCTTTTTTTTTAATATCCACAGTTGAAGGAGTCTGATTTTTGAAACCCTATGGGACCAAATCTCAAATATAGTTACAATTTTGATTTATGGGAAAAATTCACTGTTTCTGAATACCACGCCCATAGATCAGGCTATACAGTAGAACCGTCATACAGGTATTGTAAAAATCATGCCATATTCTGACTCTTCAGAAAATTTAATTTTTTTTTAATCTCAGAATTTCAAATAACAGGATAAATGCTATTTATGGTTTCGTAACAAAATATAATTGATTTTAATACTCATATTTTCGTCATTAAAGGGACTGGTTTTAGTACCGATTTGGTCTGACCCAAGTCCCAAATTCAACCAAATACACATTTTAACTCCATTTTAAGATTTTGAGATAATTTTACTGTTTCTGAATCAGTAAGGGAACTGTTTTGGAGCCCTTAGGTCCAATGAACACACCCAATTTTGTAACGTTTAATGCGTACACGTCTACTTCTTCAAATAAAAGATATTTTTCAATTTAATTAATTAAGTTTTGCAGTGGAAAAATCAAACAAAAAATGTTTTTTTTAGTCCCTCAGAGGTTAAAAATTTTTCCTTTCGACCATTTGGTCCATTTTCAATACCAATGGATCTGCAACTATGAGATATATATCTGGTAAGTTTTAAGCCTCTATTTCTTTTCGTTTGGACTGAATAGTACTTTCAAAAGACAGAGTTGCGGACATGACTATATCGGACATGACGATAACGGTTTACTATGATAAATAATATAAAGGGCGCACTGTGGTCCCAAATCAATTTTTTTTGGCATAAATTCGAAACCAAAAAATTAAGAAATTATAAAAAGTTTACATATTTTCTCAATGGCAACATTCCAAGCAATCATCGATAATAAATAAAAAAAAGTTATTGGGAACACTGCAAGTTTGGCAAGCATTGAAAGTTGAATGTTTTAGCATGTGTTATTACTTCGAAGTCAAAACAGTGTAACAATTATATTAACAGTAAAAATTTAAAAAGGAAAGTATAAAAAAGTTGTGCAATGGAAATTGAAGATCAAGGTAAGTAGTTTACATACATTATTTAAAATTTAATTTTTGTTGTGTCCTTGTCGTTATTCTTGAGTGTTATGTTATTATGTTTTTATTATTCAACATAACCTATATGTTTGGTAGTTGGAAAGTTGGGTCTGGGCATGAACTTGCACGGAAGTTTAAACGTTAAAGTATTCGTCAATGTGTTTATTATTTGTGGACACTTAGATCTCCCCAGCAAATTCCAGCAAACTCATAAAATTTAAATTTTTATTTTAGCTCAATTTCTGATTAGGTATATGGCCTGAAAAGCGCCATCTATTGCAAATAAATCACACTATGTTATCTAATGAAACTTCCTCACATTATTTTGAATACACAAATAAATATCTATCAACATTTTGTGGAAAGTGTTTCCATACAATAAAGGTCATACGAAAATTTGTGAAATTAATCGTACTAAGATTTGTAGTTCATCTGGGGGCGGGTCCCGATCACCTCAAAAACTCGTAAATTTCATATTATTGGAATACCTTACAAACAGGTAAGATTACAAGTCTCTATCGGCATTATTCGAATTTATGCCAAAAAAAATTGATTCTAGACCAGTGTAGAGCGGTTAAATTTTAAGGGACGATGTTGAATGTGAATCACACCTAAACGTCAAGTCTTTTTCTGCATTTCATTAGATATTTTTCAATTTTAGACTAACTTAATTTGAATAATGGAAAGATACTCGTACACAATCGAGCAACGCCTTGAATTTATTCAGGCTTATTATGAAAATGAAATTCAATTTTAGAAGAAAATCATCTTCAGTGATGAGGCACATTTTCACCTCAATGGATTCGTCAATAAGCAGAATTGCCGCATTTGGGCGAATGCACCCACAAATAGTGACTGTTTGGTGCGGCAGCATCATCGGGCCATATTTTTTTCCAAAATGAGGCCGGTCAGGCAGTAACTGTTAATGGTGTTCGCTATGGATGGTGGATGTGGGCAATGTGTGGTTTCAACAGCACGGCCAACGAATCAATGGCTCTTTTGCGCGACAAACCAACATCGGCCCTTAAAATTTAACCACCCTTTATTGGGTTGCCGATAAATATTTTAAAATATTACACACGGAACGACAAATATATATATACTCCCATCCTATAAGTAAAAAGTACAAAAATTACGCATTCAGCCAGGTCCAACTTTGTTATACCGAACACCAATATATTCAATATACAGTGTACTCGTCGTTTTTGAATCGTGCCAATATGTGATTAATAATGTGACTTCCAGGGCGAAATGGCCCTAAATCTGAACACACCCTTTGACTGGTGCGTGTGGTCGATATATTCCTATCTAACAAGGATTGGGTTTACAGCGCACATCACGCACATCGGTTGATTTCTGCAAGATCAGGAATAAGTAGAGACCAATTTGGTCAAATTGTACCCTAGTTAGTAACAGATCTTTCATGACGAGCCTCCAATTCCTAGAGCCCCCAATTTGCATGGGGGCTCTAGGAAAAATGATAACCGATTCATAACCGATATGGTTCAATATTATCAGGCTTAGTTACGGATAATGCAATAATGCACTATGGTAAATTTGAGCAATACCAAATAAAGGTTGGCCAAACTAAAAAGCACAAAGTTAATTGTTAATAAAACAAAAAGTTTTCAGAGAATAACCTTAATATATAATATTGTGATAGTAGGATCCATGCAAATTGTGTGTAAAACAAAATATCGGCCAAATGCTTGCCACTGCTTCGGTGGCATAGCTCTTTCCGATGGTCCATATTTTTGATGACTCTGAGACATAATCGAGGTTCAATGTCGTTAATGTGCCGAATTATCTCATCCTTTAGCTCTTGAACTGTACTTGGCCTATTGTCGTACACTTTTTCTTTTCAATATCCCCAAAGGAAGAAGTTTAACGGTGTAAAATCACATGATTAAGGCGGCCAATTAACATCGCCACGACGTGGGATAACACGGCCATTGAATTTATAGGACAAAGAGGCATTGTTTCGTTGGCTGTGTGGCAAGTGGCACCATCCTGTTAGAACCACATATCGTCCAGGTCCATATCCTCAATTTCTGGCCACAAGAAGTTCGTTATCATCTCTCGGAAGCGGAAACCATTCACGGTAACTGCTTCCCTGGCCGATGAAGAACGGTGCGATGGCGCCGTCAGCCCATAAGCTGCACCAAACAGGCTTTTGTGGATACATCGGCATCTCAACAATCATTCATGAATTCTCATTTGCCCAAATGCGGCAATTCTGCTTGTTAACGAATCCACTGTGGCCACATTTGGTCGATTTTGCTTACCAAAAAAGTTACGAATTTTGATTCGAACTTCCATTTTTGTAAAACGCTTCAACAAGCTTAAGGCACTGCTCCATGGTTGAATTTGTCAAACACTAAAACAAAGAAATGTAAAATTTAGTTGTGCAAAAAACTTGACGTGAGCCTCACTATTAACAGCGTGCATTTTGGTTGGACCAGCCTTTATAAAATGTGGCTTCTAGTGCGACAGGGCCACAAATCGTGAGGGTGGCCATGCGAAAATATAAGACCTATGTGATTCAATATTTGCCAGGCTTGGTTAAGGATCTCTCATCCTAATGCGCTTTGCTTAATTTAACCAATATCGCATGTAACATTGAAAGCTTACGCCCAAAACCGAAAAGCTTATAAATCATTTATAAGGCAGGCCCGGACCAACAAGAGTTTGTAGGTAAATTAGTTGTAATCTGTTCGATGTCTGTTATATTTCGCACTTTAACTCGGGGATCAAGAATTTTTGGTGACAATTTCTTGGGTTTTCGCTTCTTTTAATCGACCTGAACGTTAACCATATATCAAATTAGTAAGCTTTATAGGATATAATATATATTTCCCCTTAAAAAGCTGGTCCAATGCCAATGAATTAATACTCGCCATACCGCCGCCGTCTTTAGTGGGACCGCGGCTGAAAAACAAATGTTTTTGTACGGGGTTTGAACTTCAGCTTCTTCTACCAGAAAAATAAGTAAATACTTTGTTGGTAAGCTTTTTAATATTCCATGTTGTGGCAAATCGAATGACAAATTCAATTAGAGAATATTTACTTTATACCTAGAGAAAAGCCTAACTAAATTGGATTTTTTTTTAAACCTAAAAGCACAGATATAAGAAATAAAGAAAATATTGAAATGTAAATTCAATCTTTTATCAACAGATTATTCCGAAAAACAAACAAATCAAAATGTCACACTTATGCGAATTCTCAATATCATTAAAAACTATTTCTAATACCCAAATGTACAATGGAATGAAATCGAAAAAAATCCTATAATTCCGACTTAGCTGGATACCGTTCGAATGTGACTAATGTCAGTTGCAAACAATTCAATATTTCCTGTTTGTAACTCTTCAATTAGAACTGAAATCATAATTATCACCCCCAGCAATTCGTGGATGCCTCCATGTGTCACAAAGGGGAAGACGAACCATTACCTCCGCCCCAGTCATTCTGGAGGTGGCGGTATACGAAGATCGCAGTGCGAAACAACAAACATGATTAAACTTGGCTTCGGATTCATAATTAAAACTTGTTAGCAGTGCTCTGGTCCATGGTGGTGGTGGTGGTTTGTATTTGCAAAAGCCCAACCATGCATACTAGCGTATGCATGTAGCGTTGCACAGTGGGTTTGAAGAGGTGGAAAAACCATTGCATTATGAATGCAATGTATGCAACGGTGGCTCCTACTTACTGTTGGTATCTACTGTTTAATTTCGGCTCTGAACGGTGAATGCCTTTTTGTTTAGAAAGTTTACATGGAAGAGATTAATCTCTTGTTCGTAAAGTGATCAGCGTTTACTAGGTGAAAAAGCGTTACGGTTCTGACACATGGGTATGTAACTTGGAGTAACTTTGAAAATAAAACCTTACCGGTGGTTTTCCAGTATCACTTTATACCTTACTTTGTTATTATTACCTTACTTTGTTATTATGAACTCCAGGGTTTTGCTGCAGAGTCGGTAGGCGCTAGCTTATATGTATCTTAACGCTTAACCGACGTCGAACCGAAGAGGTAACGAAAGACCCGCCCAAAGTGGCTGGAAAGCCATGTCCATTAAGTGTTTGTTGACTAGTCCATGTGTAGAGTGTACACTGCAGACACCTCTGACGAATTAAGTGACTGGTGACACAGTCAGTCTGGAGCCGCCACAACTGTCGTTCTACACTCACAGAAAAAATATAAGAAAATATATTGTAGTCACGACAACAATAATATGTTCTATGCAATAAAAGTATGCAACTATTAGTATTAGTTTTTGTATATCAAGTATAATGTTATTGTTACAATTCTTTGGACTTGGTAAACTGAAATATTCTTAATAAAATATTTGAATAAAAACTCTTACGGTTTTTATAAACGGACTTTTTATACTGTTAAATAATTCACACCTATTATTTTGAATTTTATGTACTTTTAAATAATTTACTTAATACGAGTACAAATTTCTATGGTTGACAACATAACCCATTCCAAATAAATTTGGGGGTCATAGTTTGGTTCAGTGGCATCATACTATGGTTGCAGGGATCGTAAAATGGTTTCGTGTGTATTATACTAAGGTTGTATGTAAAACATACTACGTTGGTGAAGATCATAATATGGTTGTATGAATTATAGTATGTTTGAGTGTGAATCACTTACTATGGTTGTGGGGATCATATTACGGCTGTGTGTGAATCATACTTTTATTGTGAAGATCACAATATAGTTATGGGGATGGTTGTATATATTCATACAATGGTTGTGAGGATCATAATATTTTTGCCACAACCATATAAACAACAAAAGAATAATGCTCTTCGAATATAGTTATCCCATCCATATTTTTATTCTATGTGTGGAATGAGAAACAAATTAGGTGGTAATCGGTTAAAATTTCTAAATTTCTGTTGCAAAAAAAGAATTTCGGTTGCAATCACCAAATGTTTTTAATCGTAATGGACATTCAGTTCAAAATACCACAAGATTATAAATATAATCAACGTATTGTAGACACAACTAATTGATCGACCACACCAATGAAACGCATAAAATATATTTAGTTTCCGTAACTGGTGGTTGTGGCAACCAATAGTTTTGACAACATTTTGTTGTTGTAACCGAATATTGTTGATGATATCTAAACTTCCACCATAATCAAAAGCGAAAATAATCCTCTTATTACTGCTTTAAGAAAATTGTTTATGATCATCATGTGAATCTTCGATCCACATTTCCTATGCATGACCCTACCTATGTTTTAGAGTACTTGAAGGAAAGAGTTTTTTGCATCTGATGATGAAAAGAGTTTTTGCATCTGATGAAAATTTGAGACTTTTAGATGCAAAAACTTTTTTTGGAGGTTTGCACATTGGAATTGTCTTCACTGACAATTCAGAGACAATTGCTGAACGTTACAGGGCACCAACTAACATTCGGTTCTACTGACTCGAGGTACATGCATCCTCAATAAAAAAAAATAGATTGCGGCAACCAATCTGCTCTCTGTGTAAAGGTGCCGGTCGAGTTGAGGTCCTGTCGCTCTAAAATCCACAAATTACTTAAAAAGCGGCGAACTGCCGACCCAAGTTTTATTGAACCATCTCAGCCTTTCTTTTTCTATAGCCCCATAAAAAGGACCATTTTTCGATATATTCAATTTTGCTTACATACACCAAAGTGCGTTTCAACTTATCTATAACTTTACCTGGTAAAAAAAAACGTCATTTTTGTTCAAGTTTTTAACTCATCCCGTTAAATGCGTTCTTACTTAAATTACATAGTCGCCGTACAATGGCTCCTCCCGATTACAGAATATGCCTCTGCCCACAGGGAAAAAATTAGTTGGCAATCGGTCCAAACTATAAAACTTGGTTGGATAAACCGTTTTTCTGTTGCAATGAACAAAATTCCGTAAAATTGATGGTTACGTGGTTCGAGATGTCATATCCTGGTTGCTACAATCATATCACGGTATTCACAGCCAATAACACAGTTATCCCTACCAAAGTCAGTTTAACTGTTGGTTGTGACAACTAGCGGTTATGTCAACCAACCAATTGTGATGTACATGTTACTTTGGTACCAAATATTGGTGCTGACAACAAATCCTGTACAGTTGGCTGTTGTCAAATTAAAATTGCTTATTCCAACATCAACATATCGAGCCATAAGCGCTAACCTATCGTAAGTCAAATTTTTGGAAAAAAAATTTTATTGCTGAAAAATAATCGTTAGGACAAGCCTCATCGTTTTGTATTTTTAAAATGACAAAATTGTTAGTAAAACATCAAAAAAAAAGCTTTTGCATTTTATCGTAAATGATTGTTTAAATTTTATTGTGTAGCAATTTTATCGTAAGTCACACATCAAATTGCTGCAGCAATCGCAAATGTGTTCAGATTTTTTTTTTGTTTTTTGATACAGTTATATGAGTAGGTAGAAATCTTAAATTTTTGCATTAAAACATTTGCATTTTTAATAAAGTTGTTTGAAATAAATAATAAAAACCGTCTCCTGTAAAATTTGCATTTTTTCACTTACGATAGGTTAGCGCTTATGGCTCGATATAAACCCCATAATATTCTATCGGTTTTAGTCACAACAAAATCTTTGTAATCCCAAAAAAAAAATAGAAAGACAAAAAAATAGTCAGACAGTTTAAGATTCTTGGGTTAATGCTTCCAAACAATACTGGTATATAAACAAACGAACTATAAATACTCGTAAATAAATATTTTCTAGAATATGTATAGGGTGATCCATCTACAGGTATTTTTTCAGAACAAAAAAAAATATAAAAATTCAAATCAGGTGTGGAATCATTACACAGTACAACAGCCAATCTGGGGGGTGAGAAATTCCAAGTCAAGGTGATGGTACTAGATCAGTATATTAAAACCCTCAAAGGGTTTTGCGTTCGTATGTGCCAGTTTTTTTTATGACCTATTACATTTTTTCCTTATCTTAATGTTTTTTCGCTTAGTTGTAAAATGTTGGCAAAAACGTAGTTTGACATAACTCGAGAACGACTAGTTCGATTTTGCTGAAATAAATTGAGAAAAATTAATAATTACATTTTCTTTAATTCGATTTCTATGATCTATGTCCCATTTTGTTTATAGGTTATGTGACTTTACGTGAAAGTTATAAGACTCTACACGTTTTTCCGTTTGGGATTTATATGTTTTAAGAAAAAAAAAAAAAATTTTTTGGCAAAATTTTCTTCATAAATTTATTTCTAATTGCAAAAATGTTGATTTGGTAGAGAAACAGTATATTAATGGATTAAGGAAAATGTAATTATTAATTTTTCTCAATTTATTTCAGCAAAATCGAACTAGTCGTTCTCGAGTTATGTCAAACTACGTTTTTGCCAACATTTTACAACTAAGCGAAAAAACATTAAGATAAGGAAAAAATGTAATAGGTCATAAAAAAAACTGGCACATACGAACGCAAAAGCCTTTGAGGGTTTTAATATACTGACCTAGTACCATCACCCTGACTTGGAATTTCTCACCCCCCAGACAATAACCCCAAAAATGTTCCACAGTGTTATTGGTAATTTGAAAGGACATTTTATGGCATTTATTTTTTGAAAATAATTTTCTTTCAAATGTTGGCAACTGCATTATGGAAATGAGCGTTCGGTGAGAAACGGAAAGATCCGCTGTTTTCGACCAAAATTTTGTCCTGTGATGAGGCCCATTTCGGCTCAACGGCAAAGTCAATAAACAAAATTGCCACATTGCGGCTGAAGATCAGCAAGAAGAGGTTCAAGAGGTGCCATTACACCCAGAGAAAACCACGGTTTGGTGCGGTTTATAAGCTTGTGAAATCATCGGTGCATTTTTTTTCAAAAATGATGATGACCGGAACGTAACCGTGAATGGTGCTCGCTATTGCGCCATGATATCGATCTTTATGCTACCTGGAATTGAAGCTCGCAATTTTGACGGCACTTGTTTCAACTGGACGGTGCCACTTGCCATACAGCTGCTCAAACAATGGGTCTATTGAGAGATCATTTCGAAAAGCAGCTAATTTCACTTTTTGGACAGGTGAGTTGGCCGCCTAGATCGAGTGATAGATATCACACCTTTAGACATTTTTCATTGGAGTTACTTAAAGCCCAAAGTCTATGCTGACAAACCAGCTACGATTCAGGTTTTAGAAGCCAACATTACGCTTGTCATTAAAGTGATACCGGTCCAAATACTCGAACGAGTCTTCCGAAATTGGACCCTCAGAATGGAACCCTGAGCTGTAGTTGCGGCCATCATTTGAAGGAAATTATATTAAAAAAATAAATGCCATAAAATTAACTTTCAAATTACCAATAAAGATCCACACTTGATTTGAATGGATCACCCAATAGAAACAGCCTTAACTGTAGTTTAGAGACTTTTCTTAGAATTGATCAAAACTTCCTTATTATTTAAAACAACAACCATTTTTTTTAGTGGCGACCCGAGGTACGGCCACCCAAAGATTGGCAATAAATACTGTTATACAGGCTGATTTATTCAGGACAGGACAAATTTTACCAGCGGATTTCTTGGCTCATAGCATGAAAATATGTCCGCTGCCATTTCGCCCCTTTGCATTTTCGGGCATGGTCGTAGATGGACATATTTTCATGAAATGAGCCAAGGAATACGCTGGTAATATTTGTCCAGTTGTGAATGAATCACCCTGTATACCTTAATTAATTTTTCAAAAATTAGAAAAAATTCTTTTCAGACATTGCAAAGCTTATCAAAACATCTATCCAAGGATTTATTTATCATGCTAACTTTTAGGTTATTTCGTTTGACTCATATTGTGCTGTCAGCAGACACACAGCCGGATGGACCCGGCTTGATCGTCCTAGAATAATACTACGATCAAAAATATTTTTACTCTATAGGCACACCGATCAATATTTTGTGGTTTTCAAAACAGAATGACCACTCTTCGATTGAGGTTATAAAAATCAGTAAAGGTTGTGTTAGAATGGTCTGCACCTGCTTCAATTTTGACAAGCACTATATCCACTCGGTGATCCATACAAGGTCCATTGAGATTGGCCTTTGCTTATGATGAATTAAACTACAAGTTCTGTAAGAAGCTGCAGTTAAGCCGCAACAGAATGTTTACCAATCTCAGTGAACCTGCCATTTGGCAAGATACAACTCCTCGGCAACTGATCAGATGACCCTTTGTTAGGCGCTTAAATAATACATTTTTTTAAAGAGTAACTACAATCAACAATCTATAACAACAACTAATACATGTACAAATTTAGTTCCAATAACCATTTTAATCTAAAAGGATTACCGATACTTTTTCTTTTCAACCAAGAGTGTCAGTTTCCTCTACAGAAAATTGCTGTCTATCCAATTCAAATTCGGCTGTAACGATGGAATACATGGATAGTACGCTGCTATCACAAACATTTGGTTGTCACAAAATTCGGTTGTGGCAACAAAACTGTTATCTATGTGTGTACAAACCACATTTTTAATTAGAGTTTGCCCAAATTCGGGACAAACGTTCAATATAGTCGGCTGTTTCTGACTTTAATTCTGCTATACTAAATGTTCTTAACAAGTTCAAAGCCCAAACATTTTATGTATATTCAGGTACAAAAACTATCAAAGTAGAATTTTAGAAACAGACCCGAAATTGTGAGGCAAGACTATATCGATCACTATATGAATTTACCCTTTAGCTTATTAGGAAAATTATATAAATAATTGATCGTAGAAAAATGCTAGTTAATGAGTGCGTCCTACTTTTTCTGTTGAAGGCAAGATCGAGGTCAAGCGATCTAAGCTAGGACTCTGAATTTCTGCAAGATAATGGTTTATCAATCAGGCCAGATAAAATAGTTTTCCTCCAAATACCGCCAAAAGTATAAATTTTTTCTGTCTAAAACCACTGTGCCATCGTTTAGCCCCGGAGCAGACGACACAAGATGAGACAGCGATAGCAGCTGTTTTTTTCAGGTTTTTCATCGCTGAAATCTGAAACTCACACAGAGCAAAACCTAAGCCGAGCCAAAGCTGAAGAAGATGCTACGCAAGCAGACGGACAATGAACGATGTTTTTATTTTTTTTTTTATTCGCTGCGCTGATTTTTTTCTTGTTTAGCTTTTTATATAAAAGTGATTTTGTCAACTAATTTTATTGACAGTAGCGGATCAGAATTCGAACAGTAAACATTGAAAATAAACAAGAAAAAAATATACAAACACTTACGCTAGAACAGAGATTACTTAACCAAATAAAATTGTGGTGGATTCCTTGAAAAACGAATAAGAAGAAAAATATCAACGGATAATTGAAAAATATATATTTAAACCACAAAAAGGATTACAGTGAAAAAATAAAAAATTTTCAAGAACACAAAAATATTGAAAATAATTGAAATCGAAAAATCAATTTATTTGCGAAAAAAAATAGAATTCTCAAAAGTCAAGTGCAAATATTTGAATTTTTACAACTGCCAACAACAAAGTCGTCGTCGTCGTCATCGCCCAAGGCAACAACAGCAATAACAAAAGTGTTAATAATTTGTGTAATTGTTTGACATTTTGCGTATTCGCCGTTTTAGCAAAAAAACGAATCTAAACATATACCAACAGCAACAAGAACAACTAAAGAAGAAAACAAATCGACAAAATGACAGCCGTAAATGGAAAGGTGAGTTTTTTTTTTGGTTTGAAGAAATTTACGATACGACACGATAATTGAATAATAATTTTGTGCAAATTTATGTGACATCAATTTAATAACAAGTGATTGAAGAATGAATGCCCACTGACCATCGTATGACTTTGTAATAATGATCATGATTTAAAACCAACTGAAGTTCAATACGAAAAATAATAAATAAAAATCATGTGATAATTGCTAAAATAAGACCAAAATTTTAAAATGTGTCCTTGATAACTGGAATAGAGTAATGGCAGTATGGCTTGGGAAATATTTAAAATGAAATATTGATCGCTTAAACACGCTACACCTATCGAAGTACTCGTATTATCGAACTTAGTAGGAATTTTCTGAGGAAGACAATAGATTTCGAATAATTATGCAAAGCGTTTGTTTCAGTGATGGTTTCAACAATAATTTATATATGATTTTTTGAACATATCGGCTCAGAATCCATGAAATCCTATGAGCCACAAAAAGGAGGCCTATGTAAATTTGCAAATGAAAGGAATCTTGTTATACTTATATATGAGTACAGCACAACGGCAGGTTTTATCATGAATAAAAATGACCTTATGTCATCCTTTCAAATGATTTGTCTTGTCCTTGAAAGGACCCAAATTTCCATTAAACAACATCATTTGATACGAGACTTTTCCACTTAGAAATATTCCCCATATTTTGTTAAAAATAATACGAGGGTTGCTTATTATATTTCGGGTTCTGACAATACTAGTGCTCCAAGATGCAAACTGGAACTTCCATTGGAAACTTTGACATTTTTTAGAATAACTTCGCTCAGAACGTTTTGTCATTTGAGGGCGAATTGTTTTGTTTACAGTGTGATGAAAAATTCATATCAGTCAAAAAATGGAATTATCCCATGAACTTTTTCGTGCGATGATTTTTTACGATTTTCGGCTTGGGCTATCGAGACAAGAGTGTTTAAATCAACTTGTTTCGACTTTTGGCGATGAAGCACCATTTAAAACCACTGTTAATCGCTGGTACCAAGAGTTCAGTCTCGGGCGCCGTTCGCTCCAGGATGAATTACTTGAAGGACGTCCAACTTCGGCCACTTTGCCAGAAACCATCGATGCTGTGCGTGAACTGATTAAGCAAGACCGACATATGACATAGCGTGAGATTGAGGCATCCTTTGGCATTAGTATGACAAACATCAAAAAAGATATTGCATGTTCATTTGGCCGTGAAAAAAATTTATTCTCGTTGGATCCCACATAATTTGACGAATGCTCAAGAAAGGCTCGTATGGATTGGTGCAAATAGATGTTGAAAAAGTATAACTGCGGTAGCTCACAGGCAGTGTCACAGGTGACGAATCATGGATCTATGCATATGAACCCGAAACAAAACAGTAATCGACCGTATGGGTCTTTCCTGACGAGCCAAATCCAACAAGAGTTGTTCGAGGAAGAAGTACATCGAAGCAAATGATTGCGTTTTTTTCGGTATAACCGGCCTTGTTGCCACAGTGCCTTTAGTGGAACGTATGACGGTCAATTCTAAGTGAAGAAAAGAAGAAAAGAGGGAAGATAATAAGAGATAATAAGATCATTTTGCATCACGACAATGCGAGTTTTCAAGCATCAGCTGAAACGATGAGCTATTTCACCACTCAAGATGTCGAATTGATGGGCCATCCACCGTACAGCCCTGATTTGGCACCCAATGACTTCTACTTATGCCCTAGCATCAAGAAAAAAATACGTGGTCAACGTTTTTCATAGCCCGAAACAGCTGTTGAAGCTTTCAAAAATCATGTTTTGGAGGTGTCTCAATCGAAGTGGAAAAAGTGCTTCGAAAATTGGTTTGTGCCCATGCAAAAGTGTATTGATCTTAAAGGAGAATATTTTGAAAAACAATAAAACCATTTCCAGTGATAAATTATTGTGTTTTTGTTGCCGGACCCGAAATATAAATAGAAACCCTCGTAGGACCATAGATTTAAAGAATATTTTGATACAGAAAGATCTGGAATTGCGACTTGAGTTTTCTCATTAGATGTAAGCTGGTACATTGTCTTGTTGGAAAATGCACTTTCGTCTTTGCTAAAGTGGTCTCCATTGCGATATTTTTTATCCTTCATCATAGAATAGTTTCTATATTTAAAAAGTCATTCCGTTTGCAACACCTTGGAATATTGATCTGATCGTCATGAAACTTGAAGACGAAGGGTCCTTCGGACCGGCTGGTAACGAAAAACATACTAGAGGCCTCAGTATTGAAGCTCGGTGACTAAACTGGTGTATTGGTGTTCTCAAATGATTATTGCTAAAATGGTGCCTTAAATGTTGTTATATCGGTTAAGAGCTAAAAGCGTTCCCCTCAGAAGGACTTAGTTAACCTCTGAAAAATCACCATACGTGTGTAATTGTTAGATTCAATTTTATCGTTAGCTCCACACGCTTTTTTGATAGAGCCCAAACAAAAACAATCTCCTGTAATATTTTTTTGACGATTAAGTCTTTTTCACGGTTGGGCCTTGACTTGATGTTGCTTACACAAGCGACACACTCTGCACTGAAAAAAGGTTTTCAATTTGATGAATTTGTGCAACAATTCGATGAATTTATACATGATTTTCCAACCTACACTTTTGTTTAATTTTAGAACTTTTTCATCAATAATTTTTCAGTTTCTTAAACCAATTTGACAATCATTGACAATCATTTATTTTCTGCTTTTAAGGAATACCCGATAAAAACCTCTTGTTGTTTGAAACTACATATACTAAGAGAAAGACTGTTCTCATTTTATTCTTATTTAGTTCAAAATTCCATATCGCAAACAAACTAGCCTACTAAGCTATTTACCCAAACGAACAAGGCTAATATGCCGTATGGGCTTAAGTTAACTTTCGTGCGTTTGCAAACTAACTAGTTTACTAAGGTAGTTACCCCCAACGAACAAGGCTAAAAGGTTGGGCTAAAGCTAACTTTTCTGCGATTTTAAATATGAATTTATAAATAAGTTTTGGCTGAGATTATGACTTGGAATCATGAACCCTAGGGGCTCACTAAATGGGCGGCCAGTTGTAGATACTACATATACTCGTAGGCATTAAAATCAAGTAAAAATAAAGAATACATCCGAACATGCTGTTTTTATGATTATTATCGTAGAGATTAATATTTTTATTTCTGAAAAAGGGATATTTAGGTTAAAATACTAGACCAGTAGGATTTACATACTAACATTAAAGAGAGTTTCACTACGAAACCAAATATCGTTTTTCCACAAAGTTTAACAAGGATTAAGGATTAGCCGCTTGGACCACAAGAAATCAAGCGACCAATAACACTCTGCGACAAATGGTAAGGGTCAGTGATCGGTTTGGAATGAAACCACCGGGGAAAGTTATATTGGTAAAAAAAAAGTCATACGTGTTCCAGCGTTTCGCTGGGTCTCATCTAGGAATCGAGATATATCGATTTGAAGTTAGTAAGTATCGTATAGGGGAATTTGTCACGTTTTAGGCTCTTTTGTTTGACATAACTCGAGAACCACTCGTCCGATTTAGCTGAAACAAATTTAGAAAAATTAAGAATTACAATTCCTCTAATCTGTTCTTAGACCGTTTTCCTACTTAAGCAACAGTTTCGCAATTATAAATAAATGTATGAAAAAAAAAATTATTTTTGTCTAAAAATTAAAATTTTTTTTTTTTAATTCATAAAAAATCCAAAATGGTTGCTTAAGTAGGAAAACGGTTTAAGAACAGATTAGAGGAATTGTAATTCTTAATTTTTCTAAATTTGTTTCAGCTAAATCGGACGAGTGGTTCTCAAGTTATGTCAAACAAAAGAGCCAAAAACGTGACAAATTCCCCTATACGATACTTACTAACTTCAAATCGATATATCTCGATTCCTAGATGAGACCCAACGAAACGCTGGGACACGTATGACCTTTTTTTGACCGATATAACTTTCCCCGGTGGTTTCATCCCAAACCGATTGTGGCTGTCGCACAGTGTAATCAATATGAACACAGCATATTGAACTCAAGCAAGATTCACGTCAAATCTGAATAATGTTTTACGAGGGCTGCTATATCCATTTCTGGCCTAATACTGAAAATGCGAATATTTTTCATCAAAAATGGTTTTATAGTTTTTCAAAGTATTCTCCAGCATGATTTATACACTTTTGCATGCGCTCAAACCAATTGTCGAAGCACTTTTTCCACTCCGATTGAGACACCCCCAAAACATGATTTCTGAACGCTTCAACAGCATCTTCTAGCGACGAAAATCGTTGACCACGCATTTTTTTCTTGATGTGCGGGAATAAAAGAAGTCATTGCGTGCCAAGTCAGGGCTATACGGCGAATGATCCATCAATTCGACATTTTAGCCGGTCAAAAAGACGCTGGTTTGAGCCGATGTGTAAGAGCTCGCAGTGTCATGGTGCACAATGATTCGTCTTCTCTTGTTCTTTTTTCGAATTTCTCCGCAGACTTCAGGCAAACAAATTGTGGTGTAGCACTCAGAATTGACCGTCCTACGTTGTTCAAGCGGATCAGTCGACGCATGACCAGTTTTGCCGAAGAAACAGGCGACCATTTGCTTCTTCCACCAACAACTTTCGTTGGATTTGGCTCGTCTTCGAAGACCCTCACGGTCGATTGCTGTTTTTTAAGGGTTCATACGCATAGATACACGATTCGTCAACTGTGACGATCTTCTAAACGTCTTTTAAAGCAGCGCGATCGTATTTTTTCAAAATTTTTTTGCACCAATCGACACGAGCCCTTTTTTAAGCGATTGTCAAATTTTGCGGCATCCAAAGAGAACAAACTTTTTTGACGGCCAGGTGTTCATGCAATATCGAATGTATGCTGGTGGAAGAATTGCCCAATGATGTCTCTATCGCACGGTATGTCACATGACGATCTTGCATTATCAGTTCACACACAGCATCAATGATCATTGGCCGTTTTTGGACGTCCTTCGTATTTGAGCGAGCGTCGGCCACGATTAAATTCATTAAAGCAGTTTTTCACATTGCTATAGGATGGTGCTCTATCGCCATACAAAGATTTAAGTTCATCGATGCACTCTTGTCGTGATAATGCACGTCGAAAGTTATGAAAAATGATCGCACGAAAATGTTCACGAGTTAATTCCATTTTTTTGCCAAATTGGTTTTTTCAAGTCACTGTAAAAATTACAAATGATGGTCGTACGAAAAAACATTTTGAGTACGTTAATGCTAAAAAATGTCAATCTTTCCAATGGAAATGTCAGTTGGCGCCAGGCAACACTTAGTGTTGCCTAGGCCTAGAAATATAAGTAACAACCAAACATGAGATGTAGCAACCAAACATGAGATGAGATGATTGAGATTACATGCACCTCGAGTATTTAGTAAAACCGAATGTTAGTTGGTTCTCTGTTATTTCCAGTTATTGCAACTGTAGTATCGGTGCCACATACTAAGAATCCGAACCTTCAGAAGAGAGATTTTTGATCTAAACCACAAACGACAATATTAGTCCAAAGCAACTCATATGGAGGATCATGGCGAGGAAAAAGTTAAAAACGTGATGACTTCTGCTGGAAAAAACTTGGTTAATCAAATACGAGGGCGACCGCAAAAGTAACTGGCCTAACATAAAAATAACCGTTTTTTTGGAATTATTATTATTTATAACATAATCTCCTTCCAACTCAAAACACTTTATCAAACGTTTTTCAAGTCTTTTAATTCCATCTGAAAAATAAGATTTTTCAAGACCTTCAAAATACGCCTCAGTTTCAGCAAAAACCTCGCTATTGGACGAAAATTTTTTGCCGCCGAGAATTTTTTTAAATTTGGAAACAAGAAATAATCAGAAGGAGCTAAATCTGGACTATATGGTGGATGCGGAGCAATTTCAAATCGCAATTCGGCCAGTTTTTGTTGAAAATGCAGTGTGTGAAGGAGCATTATCTTGATGAAAAAGAACTTTTTTTTCTAAATGCGTCGTTTTATCTTGATTTCTTCATTCGACCGATCCAATAATGCACAATTATATTCACTATTTATAGTTTTTCCTTTCTCAAGATAATCAATAAATAATATACCCCTTGCATCCCAAAATACTGTGGCCATTACTTTTCCTGCTGACTTAACAGTTTTCGCCTTCTTGGGACCACTTTTACCAGCTTCTATCCATTGTTTGACTGTTCTTTGCATTCTGGGATGTAGTGATGGATCCATGTTTCATCAACAGTTATGAATCGGCGCAAGAACTCTTTTGGATTACGCTGATAAATCGCTAAAAGCTCCTCGAAATTGGTCCAACGGACGATTTTTTGGGGCAAAGTCAACAAACGCGTCGGATAGTTTTCGGATAGCTTTTTCATGTGGAGTTCATCATGTAAAATACTCCAAACTTGTTTTTCGTGTATTTTAACAATATCAGCAAGTTCTCTCAGCTTTATTCGTCTATCTTTAGTCACTTTATTAAATATTTTTCTAATGTTTTCAATAGTAGTAGCAGTTTTCGGTCTTCCAGAGCGTTGTTCATCTTCCGTACTTGAACGACCCATTTTAAATTGTTGAACCCAGGATTTCACAGTGGAGTATGATGGTGCATTATCACCATGAACAGAATCCATTTCATCTTTAATTAATTGTGGCGTATAACCTTTCATATAAAAGTGTTTAATTACCGCACGAAACTCTTTATTTTCCATTTTTCAAAAATTATAAAACTTGTTTACTTCAATCACCTGTAACAAAGAAAATAATCATTAAATATTTCGGAAATTTTGACAGATGGCTTATAAAAGATTGCTTTTAAAAAACAAAAAAAAATTGCTAGTAAAACAGAAAATGTGCCAGGCCAGTTAGTTTTGCGGTCGCCCTCGTAGCTTAACGTAATAATCGATTTTTTTATTACTTTAAAAATACCATTAAACAACCCGTTTCGTAATATTTATAGTTAGCATCGCTTATAATTGGTTAGAACAATAAAATGTTTGCAAAAATATACTAAATACCTTTTCATACCGCGTTTCATTGGTATGACCGATCAATAAGTTGTGAGTACAGTACAATGGCCATATTAATCATTTTGTGGTATTTCGAAACAATTTTTCATTACGATTAATGACATTTGGTGATTCCAACTGAAATTCCTCTCTTGCAACCACCGAATCATTGTAGATCCGACCGATGTTCAACTATTTTTTCGCTGTGTGTATGTATGTATAATAGGGTGGAGTGAAATTCAAAAAAAAAAATTAACCTCGGAAAGAGATGTAGTCTGGGGTCCTAAAGAGGGGAAAAATAAAGAAAAAAATTTAAAAAAAATTTTAGGGGTCGCGCCACTCCCTCGAAATTTGGAAATTATCGCTATTTTGGCGTTGATTTTAGAAAAATCCTAAAAAGTTTTATGTCAATAAATGTTTGCAATAGCGTAAACAATGAAATAAGGGCATGAAAAAATTTAAAAAAAATTTTCTCATTGTTCAAAAATTTCAAAAAGTAAAATAAGTCAAATCGTCCCTTCTTCAGAAAATTGACTGAACAATGAAATCGCCACCAAAGCTACAAATATTAGTCGATTATCCTCATATTTGCCTCAAATACTTTTGTTTGGGCACTGAACAAGCTCAAACTTTTAAATTTCGAATAAGTTAAGTCGTTAATTTTTAGGATTTTTCTAAAATCAACGCCAAAATAGCGATAATTTCCAAATTTCTAGGGAGAGGCGCGACCCCTAAAAATTTTTTTAAATTTTTTTCTTTATTTTTCCCCTCTTTAGGACCCCAGACTACATCTCTTTCCGAGGTTAACTTTTTCAAATTATATAAAAAGCATGTTTTCACTCCACTCTAATGTATAAGTACTAGAATTGAAGCATTATATTGTTCCCCTACTAAATTCAAAGAATTATTTAAAGCTCGTTGACCAGAGTGAGTATGGTAAACAACAAACTGTTGAACAAAGCAAATTGTCCCCTAAGAATGGTGTAGTGCACAATAAAGAGCATATAAAAATTCCATTCGATGTATTTAAAATAAATAAAAAAAAACGTTTCTTTTCGAAACAAGTTTATTTGAAGCATATTTAAACAAACGCGAACAGGATGTGTCTTTCACTTTTTGGTTCTTTTTATTTTTTTGATTATTTTTGTTTTTTGGAACGGTTTTGTTTCCAAAGTGGTTGGATAGGTGAGCAAATTGATGTTAAACCAATGCACGAACTGATACCAATTATATAAATTTACGATTGCTTAATTAAATGCAAACATTCAAAAAAGTAATTTATTAATTTTTTATACAGTTTAAAAATAAAAAAAAGAAGAAACAGAAACAGAAACGCCAAACACGTTCTGTTTGCTCTTGTTTTTTTTTTTGGTGGTTAATACCATTTAATAATAAAGTGTGATGTTCCCTATAAATTGCTTGATAATGAAAAATGGACAGAAAAAAAGAGATCAAAATTGTTTTTTTTAAGTTTTTTTTGTTTCTTTAATTCAACTTTTTCGTTACTTGAGGAAAGTTGAACTTCGCTTAAAGACTGCATATCCAGTCTCTTCTCCTTTCTTACCTTCTTCAACTTGTTTGAAGTCAAGTGTGGAATCGAATGGAGCGAAGTTGTTTGGTGTGATTTTATTTTTGTTTCGGTTTCTTTACAAGGTCGACCACGGAACCACTTATCAACTCCGTCTGTCCGGACCTGTCCATATGTGCCTTCTGAGAATGCTAAAAATGGCATATTTTGATTAAATTCTAATTAAATAAAAGTTGCTGATATTTTTTATAGAACTGGATGTTCAATAAAATATGTCGGTTTTTTTTTGCTTCGGAGCAACTAAAAAACAGAGCAGAACTCATAAGGAAGTTGCCATGTGTGACATAATCGAAATCATAAGAAAAATTCACGAATTCGGTGATTTGAATCTTCAGCCGGTATGTACGTACGCACATTGCGTTGAATTTGAATTTTTATGTTCAAATCAAGCTCACAAAGTCAATGAACTTTAGTGTACGAAAACATAAAATAGACTTTGGAGTTTTTATGTTCTTTTTTATTGTTTATTACATTCGATTAAAAGTTAATCAATGAAAATGAATGCAAATTAATACAAATGCATTTGGCACATTGCGTCGTAGGTCGTTGTTTTCGAAAGCGTGCACTGCCCAGATAACCTAAAATAAAGCAAAGTCAATATTTCTTTAAAAAAAATATTTTACAGAAAAAAGAAAAATTAATAATAAGTGAAAACTCTTTAAGTTTGGCAGGATTCCAATATGTGACGCGCAAAATAGAAAGAGACCTAAGGGTAAAAACCAGTTTTGTTCGGGAGAGCCATTTTAAAGATTAAAATACGTGTATCTTTGGTGTACCATCACTTTCATAAAACGCGCATATCTCTGGGAGGGAACACTTTTGGGGCATTGGATCGGTCTCATTCGATGCTCAGATGTTGTCCACATCAAAAAAAAGTGAAAATTGATTTTTTTCCCTTAGGTCCCTTTCTCTATGCGCTGTCACATATGGCAACGCAATTCTCGGTAGAATCCATTGACGCAACCGAATTTCTTTCCAACCGCATGATTGAGGTTGCATGTACGAAGAGAATCCGATCAGTTCAATTCCATCAGTTGGTGCACTGTAATTTTAAATAAGTGTAATCGAAGTATCGATAGACATGACGAAGTATACAGGGTGGAGCGCAAAAATTTGCTTATTTGGGAATAAAATAAAAAAAATTATGAACCTTAGAAAAATTTATTTTATATTTTGATTAAATTGAACAGTAAGGGAATTTTTAAATTACATGGTTTTAGATAGTGTATCAGGCAAATGTCGACCTTCGCTATCCACACACTGCTGCATACGATTTCTGAAGTTTTCATGAACTCTAACAAGCTGATAATCTGCTAATTTCAGCCTCAATATTGTTAATTAGGTCTTCCAAGGTGTTGGGACGGTTGATATACACTTTCGACTTTGGGTAAGCCCAAAAGGAAAAAATATCATGGGGCTAAGTCTGGTGAGCGTACCGACCAGTTCACATCACCCCTCAAAGAGATAAGCCGTTCAGGAAACACCTGCCTCAAACAATTCATGGTAACCCTCGCTGTGTGTACATTGGCATCATCCTGTTGGAACCATGTATCCTCTAATTGCATTGCCTCAAGAGCCGGCTGAAAAAAATCCACGAAATGCCAAGAGCAAGTTATTGCTTACGAGCAGAGCGTTTCGGAGCTTGCAGTAATGCTGCTCTAACATTCTCGATGTTTTGTGGTGTTGTAATCCTTCGCTCAGGTCCCCTTCGTACACATGGCACATTTCCTGCTGTTCTCAATGAAGTTACTCAATTTTTAATTGATTGCCGTCCAGGAACACGTCCTCGTGGGGGAATAGCAAATTGTAAACAAAAAGCAAGCTGCACTGCAATGATCGAGTGCGCATTTGAAAAATATGCTTCAACACAAAATGACCTCTCCTCACATGTCCAATGCATAATGGCAACTGACTCACTTTTGGTTGAATGGGTACGTTAAGAACGAAAATTGTCGCATTTGGAGTAATAAAAATACACAAACCATTGTTGGGACGCCGTTACATCCTCAAAAAATCACAGTTTGGTGTGCTCCATGGGCAGAGGGAATCATTGGTTCATATTCCTTACAAAATGAAGCCGGCCATAATGCTACAGTCAATGGGGAACGCTATAGAGCCATGATTAATGACTTTTTCGTGAAGAATATCGCTGTGGACGACCTTTGCTTCTAGGAAGACGGCGCTACATGCCAAACATCTAACGAAACAATCTACGTGGGCTGCTATATATATTTCTGGACTAATAATGAAAATGCGAATTTTTATCAGCAAAAATGGTTTTATTGTTATTCAAAGTATTCTCCAGCATGATTTATACACTTTTGCATGCGCTCAAACCAATTGTCCGTTTTCCACTACGATTGAGACACCTCCAAAGCATGGTTTTTAACGCTTTAACAGCATCTCATGGCATTTTTTTCTTGATGTGCGGGAATAAATAGACTTCATTGGGTTTCAAGTCAGGGCTGTATGGCGGATGGCCCATCAATTCGACGTTTTGCCCATTAAAAAGGCGCTGGTTTGAGCCGATGTGTGCGAGCTCGCATTGTCATTCTTGTTCGTTTTTCGAATTTCTCCGAAGACTTCAGGCAAACAAATTGTGGTGTACCACTCAGAGCTGACCATCCTCAAGCGGAACAGTAGCCAAATGACCAGTTTTTCCGAAGAAACAGGAGACCATTTGCATCGAAGTGCTTCTTTACAACTTTCGTTGGATTTGGCTCGTCTTCGAAGACCCTCACGGTCGATTGCTGTTTTGTTTCGGACTCATTCGCATAGATCCATGATTCGTCAGCTGTGACGATCCAATAAACGTCTTTAGGAGCACCGCGATCGTATTTTTTACAAAATTTCTATTGTCAAATTGTGCGGGATCCAACGAGAACAAACCTTTTTTACGGCCAGGTGTTTATGCAATATCAAATTTATGCTGGTAGAAAAATGCCCAAGGATGCCACATGACAAGTTTTGCCGAAGAAACAGGAGACCATTTGCTTCGAAGTACTTCTTCCACGAACAAATTTCGTTGGATTTGGCTCGTCTTCGAAGACCCACACGGTTGATTGCTGTTTTGATTCGGACTCATTCGCATAGATCCAATAAACGTCTTTAGGAGCACCGCGCTCGTATTTGTTTTCAAAATTTCGATTGTCAAATTTTGCGGGATCCAACGAGAACAAACCTTTTTTACGGCCAGGTGTTCATGCAATACCAAATGTATGCTGGTGGAAAAATGCCCAAGGATGTCTCTATCTCACGGTATGTTACATGGCGATCTTACATTGTCATTCCACGCACGGCATCAATGTTCTCTGGCACAACGGCCGTTTTAGACGACCTTCGTCTTTGAGCGATCATCGGCCACGATTGCTATAGGATGATGCTCCATCGCCATACAAAGATTTAAGTTCATCGATGCACTCTTGTCGTGATAGTCCACGTCGAAAGTTGTGAAAAATGATCGCACGAAAATGTTCACGAGTTATTTCCATTTTTTTGCCAAATTGATTTTTTCAAGTCACTGTAAACAACACAAATGATGGTCGTACGTCAAAACGTTCTAAGTACGTTTATGCTAAAAAAATGTAAAACTCTCCAGTGGCAAGGATAGAAGACGCCAGGCAACACTTAGTTTTGCCTTGCCAGCAAAATATTTTTTGCAACCCTCGTACCACAAGCATTTACCTCTTAGTTTTATAGAACAAAAGTAATTCGAATAAAAGTTATTGTGATATATTTGGCCGCAACATCACATTAAATGCTTTGGAAAGTGAAGGCTCGACTTCAACGAAATTCAAGCATATTCCAAAATGAGCTCAAGGTAAAGCCTTATAGGATCCAAAGGCACTCTTTCTTACACCAAAGCAAAAAAGTTAGACTTAAAAGAGCAAAGGAGTTGTTACACTTGTGCGAACGTGGCGAATTTCCTGATGAAATTCGCCACGTTCGTTCTCTGATGCAATAATTCTCCTATGAAATAATTCTCTGATGAGTTCTCTGATGAAATAATTCCCCCATTGAGCAGTTCATAGTCTCCCAAAATAATCGTGTTCACTTAACTAAATGCACTGGCGAAAATTTGAGCCTACTAACAGATATCCAAAGTAATTTTGCTTCTTATAGAATAGCAGCTTTGGCCAGCGGTGGACGCTACCCAATCGTTTTATTGAGCCTGGTGTCAAAGTCGATGCGAATTATTGTCGGGAAAATGTTTGGAAACTGCTTTAGAGCTCGCAAACATTTCGGTCGTAGACCATGGCCAGTCCAACAAGACTCGACACCGTCTCATAAAGCTCGTGTCAACCTAGATTGGTTCAAAAACCCTTGTTTATAACTTCATTCTGTGCACACAATGTCCAGGTGCAAATCCGAGGGACCATTTCACTTTGGCCACTTTGGAGAGCAAGATGATGACTAAAGAATTTTCCAGTCTGGATGGTCTAAAAGAAGCCATTGTATAGGGTGGCCGATTTAATATTTTTTTGTTAATGATTACTTTTTTCAATTTTTTGGTTTCAAAGGTTAAACTTTGTCTTTGAAATACATTGTTAATTCGCTCACCCTGTACTTATACAATAATTGGTCAAAATACTGCAAAGATCATATTTGTGAATCATTCAACTTATTTTTAAACTGTTTAAAGGCCATAGTCAAGGCAAAAGTGGCCACATCGAGCCCTGGCATTAAAAACTATTATGTCAGTTGTTAAAAATATTTGATCTACGAGTAAGTCTCAAAAACATTTCAAAATGGTTATCGGCTTCATCTTATTAAACCCGTCCGCATTAACATTTTAAAAGGAACACACTAAGTTCGCCGTTCGAGAACAGCTCCTCCGATCGCTCTATCGCGGAAGTTAAGAAAATATGTTTTTCTGTAGAAGTCATATGTTATGACCACCCAGAAATATTATTCACTGTGAATAAGAAACACATACGACAACATCTGATTCGAATCTGGCCGGCTCAAACCCAACTTTTACTTGTTTTTATGACCACTTCCACTTTTTTGCATAATTTTGATTATTTTTGTTTTGTTTTCGGACTACGTAAAATGCTTCTGAAATTCATTTCACGTCAGAGCTTCTGCTTTAAGGTTAAACCATGAATATTGATGCTCTCGGTTTTGGGTTTTTAAGTTTGGATATCATCTTTAGTTTATGTGATTTGTGGTTGGTTTTGGAGTGGCAGTTGTTGTTTTGTTTAATATTTTTAAGCCAAGATCCAATAAAACCAACACCTTTTCTTCCCCCCGCCACTTTTGCATCCATTCGTTTGCATTTGTGAGTACGAGGAATTTTTTTTAATACTTTTTGCACATGTTTTATGTATTTATTTCGATTTATTTGCATTTTGTGGTTTTATTTTAAAGCCGAAGTCGAATGCATGAGACACTGCCAGGCAACTGACTTATTTTGCATAGTCACAGATGATACGATCTGTTCCAAAAAATCGTAATAAATTCGTAAACCGAAAAAAGCCATAAAGATTTCAATAATTTCTGTCTGCAACATAAATCGTAAAGAAGTATCAGTTCAGAAGTTAGGTCAAGGATGTACAATGAATTGTTTTTTTTTCGTTTAGGAAGTAGGCCTGTTTACACTTGCGACCCAAATACATACGGACGGGTGCCAGCTGGTATTGGTTTTATTTTAGAAATTTACAATTCATATGTTTGTTTACAATATAAAGTTGTATCGGCGAGGTCATTTATAACTACTGCCAGTCTATTGAATTAATTTTCTGAATGTGATTCTCAAAAATGAGACAATTTCTTATTAAAGTTTAAAATTTAGAGTAAAGACATTAGGGTGGCACTAAACAGGGTCACAACATTTGATGCCTGGTTCTTAATTGAGGAATGTGGAGAGTAGAAAAAATGTTATATAAGTATAATACATATGCATGTTTTGGGACCAGCCTAATTCATAGCCGCTTACAGAAACAGCCGGAACCGAAACAAGGTAAAACGATATTAAGTTCGGACAGGCCGAATCTTGTATACCCTTCACCGTGCATTAGCCACTAAAATGGACTAAATTGCCTATAGTCCCTTGTTTTTGCAACAGAGGGGTATTTTTGGTACCAAAGATTTTATTTTAAGTTGTTATCAAGAATTAAGGCTCTTTTGTCGTTTAACCGTTAAGTTTATGAGATATTGACGATTTAAGCTTTCTTATGAAACTCCAACTTTTTATGTTCAGAAAAATAGAATCACGAATTAGGTCTATAGTTATGATAAATTTGGTACACGCAGAGAAAAAATATGGTTACTATATGGTCACGGCAATAACAATATGTTCAGCGCAATCAAAGTATGTTCATCGTAACCATAGTGTTGTTTTCTCAATTAAATTTTGACAATTGTTTGATTGCCGCAATATTAATATTGTTGAAATGTAATCATACTATTATTCCAAATTTAAAAATGAAAATATGGTTGTAGTAACAATATAAATATGTTTGGTGCGACAAAAGTATTGTTTTTTGAGTTTTATGTTAACAATAACATGATTACGGCAATCATACTGTATGATTTTCTTAATTTGAATATGCTTTTTCGAATAATGTTATTGTAACGGATCTAATGCAATAATAGTATTTTTATATGGAAATTAAAATCTCTCAAACTGCTTTGGCTTTGTTTAACCGAAACAATTTTATTAAAAACGCTTACATTTTTAAACTGTTTTTTTTCTACTGTATTTTTCTATAATTTTCATAATTCAAATGCATTGTTGCCAACTTTAACCAATTCTATTAAATAAATTTGGAGATCATAGTATAATTGTGTGTGATCATACTATGGTTGTAGTGATTATAACATGGTTGCGTGTAAATCATACTATTGTTGTGAGGATCATACTATGGCTGTATGTGAAACATACTATGATTGTGAGGATCATAATAAGGTTCAGGAGATCATAGTATGGTTGAGTGTGAATTATACTATGGTTGTAGTGGTCATGGTTGCATGGATCATACTATGGTTGTATGTGAAGCATACTATGGTTGTGAGGATCATATTAAGGTTCAGGAGATTATAGTATGGTTGAGTGTTAATTATACTATGGTTGTGGTGACCATAGTATGGTTGTGAGGATCATAGTATGGTTGTATTTGAATCATGCTATTGTTGTGAGGATCATAATATTGTTGTACCACAATCATATGCTTAACAATAGTATGATGCTCTACGAATATCCCAACCATACTCCTTTTCTACGTGTATACACTGCATAATACGGTGGAAAAAAGTGACACGGAATGTTTATGCTGATCAAAATCGAGCCTGGAATATAAGATTCGACATATCGACATGTATGTTTGAAAGTACAGGTATTCGGGCCTTGAGTCGTTATTGTTCATCCCAAATTAAGCGAAATCTTCGATATTACATTATATTTGGAGTCGTATGGATATACCATTTCTTCCGAGTACCTACCCATTTGGTTTACTGGGTAGGTACCCAGTAAACCAAGTTTGCAGACAATGTCTGATATCATACAATTCTGAACAATGTCTGAACTCTATCAAGAATTCTTACCGAAATCGTTACGAATTCTGTTCGGTTTGTCTGGGGATTTTTTTTTCAGAGAAGTTGTTCAGAATTCATGTCAACCCTCTCATTTCTTTTTCCTTACGAACTCGAAAAGAATTCTGATCCGCAACATTTTGCCGATTGTCGTTCAGAATTCTGTACGTTTGGTTTGCTGGGTAGACATACTTAATTCCATCAATACTTATACCATTAGGGAACAAACGTGGATCTTCTCTCAATTCACTAAAAGGCACCGGTTTCGAAATGCTAATACATTTTTTAGAATAGCTTTTACATGGCTAAGAGATTATCTTCTTAAAAGCGAAGTCGCCACTGCAAAATCGGTAGGATATTCTTGCACAGATTTGAACCAGAATTGTATGATAGTCGAGCGCTCTAACCATAACACCTCGGCTGCCCACTTGGAGTATACAAATTGCTCTATTTATTGATGGCGGTTAAAATGTCCCAGGACTTGCAATGGCTAGTTTGACTTATGTGTAGGATCCTTGTGGAAAACATAGGCCCCTTGGACCAAACATTAACTTAATGAGGAAAGTGAAATTTAAATTAATGAGGACTGTCCATGTTTGAAGAGGTCAGGTTTCCGCTTCTTGCTTCCTAAGCGGAAAAATAGCCTAATTCGAAAAATATCATCGTTTTCCAGGCTCATATGTAACGATAACCGTTTTTCGTATCCTATCTTCTTTAGGCCGGTCTCTAAGTTTGTCGAAATCTTGTTTTGCTCCTATTGCTCTTTAATGTCTTTATTAAGATCTTAAAAAGTTGCTCTATTTGAATTTATGAGTAAATTTTGTTAAATTTTTTGTACAAATATGTCCATGTTATAAGAGCCGTTTTTTCCGTTTCAAGCTACTGTGCAGACTTAGTAATTTAGCAGAATCCAAAAAAAAATTTAACTAACGTTTCTTTGCGAGGAACCCACAAAGCAGGGCCCACATTTCAAACTCTAAGACCATTAGTACGGGGACTTTCTGTTAAAACTTGGAGAACATAACCCAACTGGTTGATTGCACTGAAAATGTTCGACGGCAAGTTCGTAAAGTGCTAAAAGAATTTAGGAATCTTGTTAAAGCGCATTGGCGAAATAAGTTAAATTTAAACCTTACTCGTATTGCCTTTAAAGAACAGCCATTTAAGAAAGTAAGCTCTAGAACCCCCATTTTTATGTCTTCTAGAGCTTACTTTCTTAAATGGATTTATGGTTGCGACTAACATACTCCTATTGCAGAGAACATTTAATTGTTGCAGTGACTTTAACGGGTCCACTTCACAAAAAGAAAAGAAATGGTTACTATAACCATTTATTTTCTTTTGGTGAAGTAGACCCGGTAAAGTTTAGAAATGCTTAAATTAAAATAATAATGATATCTTGATTTAGTACAACATTATTTTGTTTGCCTAACTAATCTTAAGAATTAAAAAGGGTACATTTTTTTATCAGAGTCTCCATGTAATAAAATTCCAAAGCAACTACCAACATTCGATTGTACTGATGGAGCAAACCGAACAAAAATCATTCGACTGGCAAAAGAAAATTCGTTGTGACAACAAATCTATTTTCGGTGTGTACCAGTTAGAATAGACAAACTAAGGGTACGACAACTGTGAAAGAACAAATTTATTTGTTGTCATTGCCAATTGGTGGTATCAACGAACAAATTTATGCAAAACTATAAGTGGCCACAACCGTCGTCTCTGATAACCAATAATGTGGACACAATTATACTAGCACAACTCAATATTTCGTTTTATTTAGCGTAATATAATATTTATGGATAACCACCAATTGATAAACCAACATTTGGCGGTGTCAAAAGAAAATTCTGCTCGTCCAACGGAATTTCTGTAGTTCGTAGCGATTTAAAAAAAAAACATTATCTCTGTGTGAGGTTGAAAAATTAATTTGACAATGAATCTATTATCATTAGATAAGCGATTAATCTCTTTCTCGTAGTGCTACCGGCAGCTGGGAGATGAATCGCCTCTGAACAAAGTACAATGATACTGCCAGGTCTTTGAACCTAGTTTTTTTGATTGCGACAATCGCCTAGACTATCTATGACACAATGGTCGGCCAAGCATCTGTGCAGTTAGTTCACATAAAAAATTAAAGCCCATTATTTAAAGCCAAATCAAAAAGATTTTTGCAGCTCTGTGTTATTGTTAGGCCGATAATATTAATGGTTTTTTATTTCAAAATTAATTATATCAATTAATATTAAATTATTTCAAAAAATCACAAAGACACGTTTAAACAATGACATTTTTTATTCTTTTTTTTAAAAAACCCCAAATTCTTTCTTAAATAAGTGCAAACTAAAAAAACTAAATTTGTAGACAAAAAACCATTGAATTAAACGTTGAAAAATTTATAAAATTTACTACGACACCAACAACGCGACATAATGATTATTAATGTTCGATAATTAATAATATTCAGTATGAAAACATAAATCATTTTGTGTATTGAGGGGCACGTTTGCATTATTCAGATTCAGATACAAAGTCTGGCTTGTGTTGGATGTTCTGAGATCGAATGATACACCACGAATAAACGATTCGCTATGCATTGCCAGTGGAAACACCAAGAGTCAGCCAGGCGAGGAGCAGCCAACAGCCGCCACTTGCTGATGCTGATGCACCCATTCGCTGGAAACACGAGTATCATGACCAAGAATTATGAATTATGCTAATCCAAAACTTAATAACAACAACAGCAAAGCCACTCCAAATCTCAGCTCGTACATAACATAAACAATCTATAGACAAAGAAAACACTAGAATGTTTCAGTTTGTTCATCTGAACATCTACGAAGAGTCGCAGTCATGTCACAATGTCGAGAGTTCAGGGCGTGAATCATAACGATTTTTTAAGTGGTGGTTATGGGATGGCTTGAAAGTCGTCATTAGCCTCTATTGCCACCACATAACTTCCTGATCGGTGGGGACGGGGGACCGTTTTAGAATAACACATAACGTAACGTTATTTATATTATTGTGATTTTTTCTTTTGGTGTTTAATTAATAAAATCGCCAAATAGCATAAAATAAATCAATTTGCATATCATTTGGTAGCCGTACATACGTAGCTGGTTTTTATGATGACATGACAAATCACTCATTTCATGTCTATTTTAAATAGACATTTTTCTTCGAGTCTAATTTGCATACCTAAATACCAATGCCCGCTGTCGTGCTGATTATCTGCAAATCTCAGTGACGTCATGGAATCATAGTTTCAATTCGTGATGTGATCGAAATACAAGAAGAGGAGAGCACATATTGTCTAAAGTTGATATACCCTGACTGTTTAAAAAAGTTCAATGCAGAGGTTATTTCTAAAAAACAGTTTTCACAAAAAAACATTTTCCAAACCGGAGGGACAAGGCAAGGAATTTGCAAATAGTTTAAAAAAAAATGTATAAAGGTAGACTTTCGGACAGGACCGGCTATTGAAAACTCTACACCATTTTTCCTTTACCAATAACTCCTTGCCATTGTCCAGAAATAAATTTAAGTTCCCTTTTTCCTTTACCGATGACTCCTTGCCATTGTCCAGAAAAATATTTAAGTTCCCTTAAATCAGGAGAAACCTTTGTGTGGAGGATGGACCAATCAAAACGAGCTTCGGTTGCGTTTGTTATAAGTCGCTCATAATGCGTTGTCCTTAATTTGAGGTACATCTCACTGAAAATGAGGCATTTTCCCACTATACGAGGGTTGCTATATATATTTCGGGCCAAGGCAACACTAAGTGTTGCCTGGCGCCATCTGACATTTCCATCGGAAAGTTTGACATTTTTTAGCATAAACGCACTCTGAACGTTTTGACGTACGACCATCATTTGTGTTGTTTACAGTGACTTGAAAAAACCAATTTGGCAAAAAAAATGGAATTAACTCGTGAACATTTTCGTGCAATCATTTTTCCCAACATTCGACGTGGACTATCACGACAAGATTGCATCGATGAACTTAAATCTTTGTATGGCGATGAAGCACCACCCTATAGCACTGTGAAAAACTGGTTTACTGAATTCAATCGTGGCCGACACTCGCTCAAAGACGAAGATCGACCAAAAACGGCCGTTGTGCCAGAGAACATAGATGCCGTGCATGAACTGATAATGCAAGATCTACATGTGATATACCGTGAGATAGAGGCATCCTTGGGCATGTCTTCCTACAGCGTACATTCGATATTGTATAAACACCTGGCCGTAAAAAGGTTTGTTCTCGTTGGATCCCGCACAATTTGACAATCGCTCAAAAAAAGGCTCGTGCCGATTGTTGCAAAGAAAGTTTGAAAAAATACGATCTAGGTGCTACAAAAGACGTTTATAAGATCGTCACAGGTGACGAATCATGGATCTATGCGTATAAGCCCGAAACAATCAAACAGCAATCGACCGTGTGAGTCTTCGATGACGAGACAAATCCAACGAAAGTTGTTCGTGGAAGAACACTGCGAAGCAAATGGTCGCCTGTTTCTTCGGCAAAACTGGTCACGTGGCAACTGTTCTGCTTGAGCAACGTAGGACGTTCAATTCTGAGTGGTACACCACAATTTGTTTGCCTAAAGTCTTCGGAGAAATTCGAAAAATGAACAAGATAAGACGAATCATTGTGCACCATGACAGTTCAAGCTCTCACACATCGGCTCAAACCAGCGCCTTTTTGACCGGCCAAAACGTCGAATTGATGGGTCATCCGCCGTACAGCCCTGACTTGGCACCCAATGACTTATTTTTATTCCCGCACATCAAGAAAGAAATGCGTGGTGAAGGATTTTTGTCGGCAGAAGATGCTGTTGAAACGTTCAAAAACCATGTTTTGGAGGTGTCTCAATCGAAGTGGAAAAAGTGCTTCGACAATTAGTTTGAGCGCATGCAGAAGTGTATAAATCTTGCTGGAGAATACTTTGAAAAACAATGAAACCCTTTTTGACGATAAATATTCGCATTTTCATTATTAGGCCAGAAATATATAGCAGCCCTCGTTCTCACTTATACTATAGCTTTAAAAACTTTTTTCTATATACTTCAAGCTTTCATATTAAAGGTTTAATGGTTTATTAGTTAGAGTTGTTCAGGTCTTGTATACACAGAAAGTTTTACAGTTTTTGTCAAAGCTTTAAAATTATCGCCTTGGCTTAATATCCGAGATCCAAATAAAAAAACCATAATTCACAAAGCAAAATTTAAGCAAGATCGAATATAACGTAGCTTTAAGGGCGGCAGGTTATTTCCGATCTCATTAACGTTTCAGTCACCTAAATTCGACCACCTTAACGGTCTTCTTTAAACTTTCCCGACCGGATACCAGGGAGATGGCTGGGGAACAATGTTGTTTATTGTCATTGCCCCTTGGTGGTATTAACGAACAAACTTATACAAAAGTATTAGTTGTCACAACCGTCGTCTCTGATAACCAATAATATGGACACCTTTCAACTAGCTCCGCTCAATATTTCGTTGTATTAAGCGTAGTATTACGTATAAGTATTGATAACCTACAATTGTTAATCAAAATTATCAACATTTGGCGGTGGCAAAAGAAAATTCTTCTCGTCCAACGGAATTTGTGCAGTTCGATGCGATTTTCAACAAAATTTTACTTCTGTGTGGGGCTAAAAATAATATGACAATGAATCTATTCCCATTAAATAAGAGATTAATCTATTATTATTTTTTTATTAATACTTTAAGGGTTTGTGGTATTTTGGGATAAGAGGCCTCATCACGGAGGTTAGAGTGTTTGCAAGTAACACCCGCTTGTCTAGAAGTTCGCATCTGTTCGTTATCGATTGAGTTGCATAGGTGTGTTTTCCTTTCACGTACAATATGAACAGATTCAAGTCAAATATCCATGAACATGACTGCCATCTCTACCTTTCCTATCGTCCCATAAACGACACAATGCATTGTTGGACTAACAGAACCAGGAATGACCTTTGACATTAAAACATGAACCAATTTATACGCCTATTTATATCGTTTTGTTTTTGAAAAAAAGACAGATTGGCAGTCATCGCTCTATCGTCATAGATTTTTACTTCATTGCTATAATTTTTAGCAGTAAACGGGCTCGAGGCCAACCTTAGCCAGTTATTTTGAAAAATTGCTCAAAAAATGTATCCCCCCCCACTCTTTTGAGTTTACTTAATGTCTCATTCTGTTTGCAAAACCAAGAAAAATTGATCGGAGACCCTATAAAGTATATATATCGAGCCCTAACCACTAAAAGATAGCTGCACGGCTGTCCACGTAATTCTTGAATTAAGCTCGAAGGGTATCCTATATGAAGAACTGAAGGAAATTATTTAACTAAGTATTGAAAATTTCGCTACAAAAACAAATATAGATATATTTTTAAAATTCACTAAGATAAGGGTTTAGACGCAGGAAACCATTTAATCCAATCATGGCTATATTAAAACAAGCAACCAACTGTAAATATGGATATAAACGTTTTCAAATTAAAGCAAATCTTTCCATGAATCTAAATATAGGTTTATTATTCAAATGTGGACCATGTGGGCCATAGATATGATCATTATTATTTCTCCCATTTAGATGACCAGTAGAATTTGTAGGATATCTCCTGGCCGAACTTAATTCCATTATAATTTGTAAAAATTATATCCTTCTGTGTCCTAAAACAATAACTGATTTGCTGAAATCTACTCTAGCTATCGCTTTTTAACCCTAACCACTCTGTGGAAAAAGTTAGTTTCATAGCAAATGTTTGATCTAGACCCACAAAAATTTGATCTAGACCCAAAAGAACAGACATATAATAATAAGCGAGGAATGAAGACCCTGCTAAGTTTATCCTTTTGTGTTAATGCCTTTAAATATACCTATCGACGAATAATCACCTGCTGATTTGATTTAATGATGCCTGTCCGTCCGACCATCAACTAAAGCTTGTAATCAAAATACAGTTCGCAATTGATGTTCGATTTTCGTAAAATTTGGTTGAACTAAGGTTTTGGACCAATTTAGTTGACCCAACACTTTTGGACCAAGGGAGGACTCTATTGAAATTAAAGATTTAGATAAAGCTCCCATACATACATGTTTATCCGATTTTATGTTTAGCTCAAGAGGCTACATATTGCATTCAATCTTGATTAAATTTAATACAAGTCAGTTTTTTGGACCAGGCACCAAAGTTACTTATAGAAATTGAAGGAAATCGGTTCCGATTTAGACGTAGCTCTTACATATATGATCATCCGAGTTGATGTTTTTAGCTTTAGAAGACACATATTACATCCGACCTAGAAGTGCCAAGGCCGAATGTTTATTCGATTATTAACTATGTATTCACCCACGTGATTAATGCCATTAGCAAAAGCAGATTTAAATAAACAAAACTAATTTCAAATTTATCTCTCTTCCCATCTCTATTTAGCTCTTCTTTGCCATCTTCATGATGATGATGATGTCTGCCCTGGCGCGAGGCCAAAACTTCGGCGACGGTGAAGTTCCTTCTGTCTTGAGCTACAATTCTCCGCTGAGGCAGCCCGATAGCTTAAGATCTCGTCCCTATTTCGATTTCCTCAGCACTCTGTATAGGCACGACAGCGACAAGACAAATCTCTTCCAACCCTACTTGCAACGTTCCAGACGTGATGTCCCCGCCGCCGTACCAGCTGCCGCCGCCCCAGTCGACCAAACTGGACGCAGCCGAAGAGCCATTGTCTTCCGACCACTGTTCGTCTACAAACAACAGCAAATTCGGAAGCAACAGGTACAGGATCAACGTAGACGTCGTGTTTAAGTCGTTCTCTAGGTCGGTCACCTACGAAATCCCTTGCCATGCCACAGCCACAGCCACAACATGCTCGTTTCGGTGAGGATGCGTAGCCGACAATTGGACAAAATTCTCATTGTGTACAGGTTTCCGGAGTTACTCTGAACAACAGAGCAATTCCGAATTTTGTTAAAAAAAAAGAAATTTAAAATTATTATGACAAACCTTTTCTATTGTTTATGGAAATCCTTTCGCACTCAAATTTCATTATCGCACCATTTTTTTATTTAATTCTATTTCTTACGATATATAAAACACACAAAAAAAACAAAAATTTAGTTTTAAGAGAGTTTTTTATCTATTTTGTTTTAGTACATAATTTATGTATGTTTAAAAAAAAAATAATTAGTAAGAATTACAAAGAAATTTTTTATTGTTGTTTTTATATAAAATGTATTTTTAATAAAAAAAATATATATAAAAAAAGATATATATTAAAATTAACAAAAAAAAACGAACAACACTGTGTTTGAAATTGAAAGACCAATTGAGAAGCGGACGCGAGGAGTTGGTGAAAAAAAGCCATGTTTAAATATTTAAAACAGAAGAGCCCATTTTGTTTACATTTTTTTTTTGGCTCGTTAAAAATTAAGCAAGTAAAAAGGGTGACAGTGACAGCTTTTTCCCGCTTGAAAGTTTGGTTTAGAAATGGAAGCAAGCATTGGTGGAAAATAGTCATGTTTATATATTTAAAACAGAAGAGCCCATTTTGTTTACATTATTTTGGCTCGTTAAAAATTAAACAATTAAAAAGGGTGACAGACGGTGACAGCTTTTTCCCGATTTTGATAAAACTTCATACATACCGGGTGGCTGATGAATATTGCTACATTAAAAAACTCAAATAACTTTTTTTCATTAAATGGAATTCATTTTTCTTTTATTTATGTTAAAGCTCATAACATTTTATTATATATAGCTTATATAAATGTAGCCCCCGGTATCTTATCCGAAAAGTTGTTCATTACTGCTTAGAGAGTTGTGGCAGATATAGCCAAAATTGTTTCTCGAATGGATTGTTTTAGTTCATTTAAATTTGTTGGTTTTGATTTGTAGACTTCCTGTTTGCAATAAACCCACAAGAAAAAGTCAGGTGCAGTAAGGTCAGGCGACCTGGGGGCCAACGGAATGTGGAGTTTCTGGATATCAGCTTATTGGGAAATTTTTGTCGCAATTCTGTCATAACAGACCGGGCTATGTGAGGAGTTGCACCAACTTGCTGAAACCACAAAGAGTTGAAAGAAATTCTCCTTCGGATAGCAAAACTCATGCTCAAGTAACGGTCTCCAGTAACAGTAACAGTGTAACCGTTTTCTTCGATGAAGTAGGGCCGGACAATGCAGCGTAATGAAACTGCACTCCACACTGTGATACGAAATGGATGCAATTTCGTCTCATAGTGTATCGGTCGGTTGGAAGAACCCCATACGGCTGCCGTATATATCTCAGGCAGAAAAATGAAAATGCAAATATTTATCATCAAAAATGGTTTTATTGTTTTTCAAAGTATTCTCCAGCATCATTTATACACTTTTGCATGCGCTCAAACCAATTGTCGAAGCTCTGTTTCCACTCCTATTGAGACACCTCCAAAACATGCTTCAACAACATCTTCTGGCGACGAAAATCGTTGACCACGCATTTTTTTCTTGATGTGCGGGAATAAAAGAAGTCATTGCGTGCCAAGTCAAGGCTGTACGGCGGATGATCCATTAATTCTACATTTTGGCCGGTCAAAAAGGCGCTGGTTTGAGCCGATGTTTGAGAGCTCGCATTGTCATGGTACACAATGATTCGTCTTCTCTTGTTCGTTTTTCCAAAGACTTCAGGCAAACAAATTTTGGTGTACCACTCAGAATTTACCGTCCTATGTTGTTCAAGCCAAACAGTCGCCATATGACCAGTTTTGCCGAAGAAACAGGTGACCATTTGCTCGAAGTGCTTCCTCTACGCACAACTTTCGTTGGATTTGGCTCGTCTTCGAAGGTCCACACGGTCGATTGCTGTTTAGTTTCCGGTCCATACGCATAGATCCATGATTCATCACCTGTGACGATCTTATTAAAGTCTTTTGAAGCACCGCGATCGTATTTTTTTTAAATTTCTTCGCCATACAAAGATTTAAGTTCATCGATGCACTCTTGTCGTGCTAATCCACGTCGAAAGTTGTGAAAAATGATCGCACGAAAATGTTCACTAGTTAATTCCATTTTTTTGCCAAATTGATTTTTTCAACTCACTATAAACCACACCAATGATGGCCTGAGAACGTTTATGCTAAAAAATATCAAACTTTTTAATGGAAATATCAGATGACGATGTATATAGCAACCCTCATATTTTATTTAAAAAAGTTTGAGAATTATGAGAGTATTTGGGCAAAAACAATGTTTTCGAAATTTTTGAACTTTGCCGATAATAAACCACATTATTTTTTGAGGAGCCCGTACAACATGGTTTTTTTACAGCCGATTCAAATTGAAAATGTTAAATCGTCCATCCGATGTAAGCTACAAATTTGGTATTTTTTTCCGAAGTTTACTCAGACTAAGGGAAATATTGTACTTATATATAATAAGCAATAAAATCGCGAATTCGAAAAGAATATTAATTCAACGATTCGACTATACTTAAGGCCTTGACTCATCTGAAGTTCCTAGGACACCGAAAGTTAGGTTCTATCGAACATGCACATACGAGCACTTATCAAAAATTCCTTGACTTTTTTACCTCCCTTCGTAGTTATGCGAAATTTAACACTGCTCCCATCAAGTACTGTTAATCTGTTAACAGACTACTCAGACTCAAATATTGAGAGAGTTCCGTCATTTAGTTTGTGTGTTACAGCTGTTCAAAACGTAAAACCTCGTGGACTTTGTAAAAAATGGAAAAAAGTGAATTTCGAGTGCTCATTAAACAGCATGGAAAAAACCCTTCAATCTAACCAAGCAAAAGCTTCATAAATACTAAAGCCTCTGCACCATCTATTTCAATGGTAAAAAAGTGGTTCATTAACTTTCGTTGTGGTCGCACAAGTACAAATGACGCTGAACGTTCTGGACGGCCAATTGAGGCCAATACACCCGAAAATGTCGAAAAACCCATGATACGGTGTTGGCCGATCGAAGAATAAAAGTGCATGAGATTGTTGATGCCATACGCATTTCATATGACAGTGTGGTTTCACTTTTACATGATCGGTTGGGTTTACAACAGCTATCTGGAAGATGGGTGCCGTGTTTGCTCTCAATTGACCACAAACGTAACCGTGTAAGAACTTTAAAGGATTGTTTGGAGTTGTTTCACTGAAATTCGAATGAGCTTTTGCTGCGTTTTGTAACTGTGGATGAAACATGGATCCTCTACAACACTCCGGAGCAGTCTAAACAATGGGTTTATTTAGGTGAACCGGCTGCAAAGAAGACTAAGGTGACTTTGTCGGCCAAAAAAGTGTTTTCAACAGTTTTTTGGGATGCACGTGGGATAATCCACATCGAATACCTCCCAAAGGGAAAAACAATAAACGGCGAATATTATGCCAATTTATTGGACCGATTTAAAGAGGATTTAAAAAATCCAACCCCATATGGCAAAGAAAAAAGTCATTTTTCATCAAGATAATGCACACGTGTGCTGTCTCAATGACAAAATTGCATGAATTGGGTTACGAACTGGATATAATCTCCGGATTTAGCTCCCAATGACTATTTTCTATTTCCAAACCTAAAGAAATGGCTGGCTGAAAAGAAATTCAGCTCCAACGATAAAAATATTGATCAAATAAATGACTTTTTATGGACCTAAAGGAAAATTATGTTGAAAAATAATTTTATTTTTTTTTGCAAAAAAAAAAACTGTGTTTTATTCGAAATGTCACGGAATTATTGATATGCCCTCGTATGTAAATTAACTTACAGTGGAATTTTCTAACTTATCTAAAATCATATTTGTTAGGGAGGTTTGACATCTATCTTTTGCTACCAAAGTTCGATTATACTTATACTATGTATATTGCTATATATATTTCTGGCCTAGGCAACACTAAGTGTTGCCTGACGCCATCTGACATTTCCATTGGAAAGTTTGACATTTTTTAGCATAAACGTACTGAGAACGTCTTGACGTACGACCATCATTTGTGTTGTTTACAGTGACTTGAACAAATCAATTTGGCAAAAAAAGTGGAATTAACTCGTGATAATTTTCGTGCGACGTGGATTATCACGACAAGAGTGCATCGATGAACTTAAATCTTTGTATGGCGATAAAGCACCATCCTACAGAACTATGAAAAACTGTTTTAATGAATTCAATCGTGGCCGACGCTCGCTCAAAGACGAGGGTCGTGAAGGTCGTCCTGAAAAACTGGTTTAATGAATTAAATCGTGGCCGACGCTAAAGACGGAGGTCGTAATGATCGTCAAAAAACGGCCGTTGTGCCAGAGAACATTGATGCCGTGCGTGAACTCATATGATTAATGCAAGATCGACATGTGACATACCGTGAGATAGAGGCATTGCGATATTGGATCCCGCTCAATTTGACAATCGCTCAAAAAAAGGATCGTCTCGATTGGTGCAAAGAAATTTTGAAAAAAAAAAATACGATCGCGGTGCTTCAAAAGACGTTTATAAGATCGTCACAGGTGACGAATCATGGATCTATGCGTACGTGAGCCAGAAACAAAACAGCAAACGACTGTGTGGGTGTTCGAAGGAGAGACAAATCCAACGAAAGTTGTTTGGGAAGAAGCACTTCGAAGCAAATGGTCACCTGTTTCTTCGGCAAAACTGGACATGTGGCGACTGTTCAGCTTGAACAACGTACGACGGTTAATTCTGAGTCGGTCTCCACAGTTTGTTTGCCTGAAGTCTGCAGAGAAATTCGAAAAACGAACAAGGGAAGACGAATCATTGTGCAACATGACAATGCGAGCTCTCACACATCGGCTCAAACCAGCGCCTTTTTGACCGGCCGAAACGTCGAATTGATGGCTCATCCGCCGTACAGCCCTGACTTGGCACCCAATGACTTCTTCTTATTCCCTAGCAGCAAGAAAAAAATGCGTGGTCAACATTTTTCATCGCCCGATGCAACTGTTCAAAAATCATGTTTTGGAGGTGTCCAAATCGGAGTGGTAAAAGTGATTCGACAATTGGTTTGAGCGCATTCAAATGTGTATAAATCATGCTGGAGAATACTTTGAAAAACAATAAAACCATTGTTGATGATAAATATTCGCATTTTCTTTATTAGGCAGCCCGTAGTGATTTCGTCAGTCGGATCTACGATTTGACAGTGTTGAAATTATGTATGGGGCACCCCGGGAATTGTGTTCGAATGTGAATGTTTGCTCTTACAAATAACCCTAAGTACACCGAATGAAAAATAATTGTTATTCTTCGTTGCAGTTCGACAGGGCCTATTAGATATCCTACATCACTATGTTATACTGCTGACTAATTTGTTGGCGGACTTAAACAAGGATTTAATTTAAAATGTGAAATCTGGAGTGACCTAGCTTCAAAGCTGGAGGGTCCTAAACATTGAGAGATATGGTTCCATTTCACCAGGGTTTATTATAAGTCACACATCCTGCATTTTGCTTAATTTAAACAAGATCGAATGAAAAGTATGGTATGTAAAGAGGCTGGACCTTAAATCAGTAGGGTCATTTGCATCGGAGCTATTACAAGATATAGATTAATACGGTCCAATTTTTATTGTTGACAACTGGTCGACGTTACTATAATAATTACTATAAAAAAAACTTGATAACATGAAAATTCAAAAGCGTTAATTATTCAGTCTTTTACCTCCTCCATTACTGAATAATTAAAATAAAGTTTACTCACTTTTTTGAGCAAGTAAAATATCTAAAACCACTGAAAGTTTTTGTGGTTGGACGCACGTATGTACGTATTATACGGTGAGCACTGTCAAGTGTAGATGTTCAAAAAGCATAACATACTTTGAGGCGTCCACGAATACAACAGTGTGGAACAAAATAAAGCAAATTATATTTGATTCGCTACATTTGGCAAAAAAAAAACAGTTATGGGGTGGCAAAATAATTGGTCACGCCCTCCAAAATAGGTCGGGTATATCGGAAATATTTATTTATAAAGCGCTCGAGCCTAGAGACCCTCAGCAGGGTTAGACGACCGTTTTTCGGAAAAGAGGTCAAATATGTAATGAACAAGGCAGTAGCAATTAAACATATGAGGTTTCGCTAGAAATATATTGATATTTTCTTTAGAATTATGAAAAAAATATTTTAAAAAAGAATAGCGTTGCCTTAACTTGATTTTAAAAAATTGACCATAATTTGTTCCTCAAGCTTAAAAAATGTCAGAGTGGGTTCTCCATACACGTAGAACAAAAAGTATGGTTGGAATAACAATATTCGAAGTGCATCATGCTATTGTTGGGTATATGCTTGTGGTACAACAATATTATGATCCTCACAACCATAGTATGTTTCACATACAACCATAGTAAGTCTCACATACAACCATAGTATGTTTCACAAAAAACCATAGTATGTTTCACATACAACCATAGTATGATTCACATACAACCATAGTACGATCCTCTTAACCAAAGTATGGTTCACACGCAACCATGCTATAATCCGTACAAGTATAGTGATATCCCACTCAACCATACTATGATTCTTAAAATTATTTATTAAAAAATGATGAAGTTGTCAACAATAGAGATTTGAATTAGGATAATTATTAAAAAACACATTTAATTCAAAATAATTGGGGAGATTTATTTGACAGTAGAAAAATCCGTCTAAAAAAGTGAGCAATTGATAAAAATATTTCAGTTAAGCAAATCCAAAGCAGTTTGTTTAAAAAACTTAAAAAGTACGTACTTTTATTGCAAAAGATTCGTAACTATAACATTGTTCAAAAACCCATATTCAAATTAAGAAAAATTACTATCATATAGTATGATTGCCGTCATCATATTATTGTTAACAAAAAACCCAGAGACAATGCTTTTGTCGCACCAACAATAGTTATATTATACCATATTTGCATTTTAAAATTTGGCAATATTACTATTGTTACATTTCAACAATATTAATATTGCCGCAATCATACTATTGTCAAAACGAAATTCAATGCTATGATTGCGACGAACATACTTTCATTGCAGAGAACATATTATTGTTGCCGTGACCATATAGTAACCATATTTTTTCTCTGCGTGTAGGGTCAGGCCCTTTGGGGTCCGTCACCGTCACGTTGAGACAAATCAGAAAAGAGACAAACCGCAGAAATCATTTTATTTTTCTGCTTCGTGAGCAAATGTTATTGTTAATTGGTGCCCAGATGTATTGGAAGCTACTTTTTTGGGGCTCCAATGTATTTTTATGGAGACTATTCATCCGGGAGAGTGGGTGTGGGAGCTATTTTCAATGTTAATTAAAATTTTCACCCTAAATAACAGTTGACCAGTACCCAGCTCACGTGGAAATAGTAATGTACGAAATGATCCAGCTATTCGAGGGCAGATCAATAATTCCGTGAATTTTCCAACGTCCATTGAGTTATATGAAATCAAATTTTGAGAGAGTTCCGACATTTGGTTTGTGTTTAACTGCTGTTCAAAACATTCAACATCGAGGATTTTGCGGAAAAACCAAATCAAACCAAGCAAAAACTGAATAAATACTATTGGAACTCTGCACTATCGATTTCAATGGTAAACAAGTGGTTTACCGACTCTCGTTGTAGTCGCACAAGTACCAATGACGCTGAAAGTTCTGGACGGCAATTGAGGTCAATACACCCGAAAATGTCGAAAGAATCCACGATATGGTGTTGGCCGATCAAAGAGTAAAAGTGCGTGAGATTTCATATGGCAGTGTGGTTTCGATTCTTCATGATCAGCTGGGTTTAAGAAAGCTGTCTGCAAGATGTCTGCCCAATTGACCATAAACGTAATGGTGTGACTGCCTCGAAAGATTGTTTGGAGTTTTTTCAACGCAATTCGAGTTTTTGCGGCGTTTTGTAACTGTGGATGAAACATGTATCTACTCCGGAGACCAAGAAGGAGTCAGAACAACGGGTTTATACAGGTGTACCGGCTCCGAAGAAGGCAAAGGTGACTTTGTTGGCCATCAAAGTGATGGCAACAGTTTTTTGTTATACACTAGGGATAATCCACATCGATTACCTTCAAAAGGGAAAAACCATAAAAGGCGAATATTAGGGCAACTTATTGGACCAATTTAACGAGGACTTAAAAAACGACCCCATATGACCAAGAAAAAAGTTATTTTTCATCCAGATAAGGCACGTGTGCACACATGTGCAGTCTCAATGGCAAAATTCCATGAATTGGGCGAATTGATACCTCATCCGCCATATTTTCCAGGTTTAGCCCTCAGTGACTATTTCCTATTTCCAAATCTAAAGACATGGCTCGGTGGAAAGATATTCAGCTCCAACGATTAAATTGTTGATCAAACAAATTATATACATTATAAACCTCGGAAAATCCTATTTTCTGGAAGGGATACAAAAATTGAAGAAACGTTGGACTAAGTGTATTGAGCTAAAAGGAGATTATGTAGAAACATTATTTTTTTTTGCAAAAAAAATGCTGTATTTGATTCGAAAAGTCACGAAATTATTGATCTGCCCTAGTAGCTTTCTCACATATGTTTAGCCGATTTTATGTTCTTAGCTCTAGAAGTTAAGTAAATCAATAAAGTTTGATAATTGGCACAGACTATGACCGAACAGTTACTAGCTCATACGTGAAACTGGGTGATATCCCTCAACGTTTTGACACAGACACAGTATAAAGGTCTCACCTGATTTTAGATACAACCGCTCTAGATAATGGACTAATTTGAACAGATCCATTTTTCGATATAAACCACATACGAGGGTTGCTATTTATATTTCGGGTCCGGCGATAAAAACACAATAATTTATCATTGGAAATGGTTTTATTGTTTTTCAGAATATTCTCCTTTAAGATCAACACACTTTTGCATGCGCACAAACAAATTTTCGAAGCACTTCTTCCACTCCGTTTGAGACACCTCCAAAACATGATTTTCGAAAGCTTCAACAGCTGCTTCGGGCTATGAAAAACGTTGACCACACATTTTTTCTTGATGCTAGGACATAAGTAGTAGTCATTGGGTGCCAAATCCGGGCAGTACGGTGGCTGGCCCATCAATTCGACATATTGAGTGGTCAAATAGATCATCGTTTCAGCTGATGTGTGACAGCACCCATTTTTATGATGCAAAATGATCCGACTTCTCTTATTATCTTTCCTCATTTCTTCAAACACTGTTGGCAAACAAATGGTTGTATACCACTCAAAATTGACCGTCCTACGTTCCACTAAAGGCTCTGTACCAACATGACCACTTATACCGAAAAAAACGCAATCATTTGCTTCGATGTACTTCTTTCACGAACAACTTTTGCTGGATTTGGCTTGTCTTGAAAGACCCATACGGTCGATTGCTGCTTTGTTTCGGGTCCATATGCATAGATCCATGATTCGTCACCTGTGACAATGTTATACACTGCCTTTGAGCTACCGCAGTTATACTTTTTGACAACTCTTTGCACCAATCCATACGAGCTTTTTGTTTTGAGTATTCGTCAAATTATGTGGAATCCAACGAGAACAAATTTTGTTCACGGCCAAATGAACAAGCAATATCTTATTGATCCTTGTCATGCCCGCGGATGCCTCAATCTCACGGTATGTAACATGTCGATCTTGCTTAATCAGTTCACGCACAGCATCGATGGTTTCTGGCAAAGTGGCCGAAGTTGGACGTCCTTCACGACATTCATCCTGGAGCGAACGGCGTCCGAGACTGAACTCTTGGTACCAGCGATTAACAGTGGTTTATTGCTTCATCGCCAAAAGTCGAAACTCTTTTCTAGAAAACCCACGCCGAAAATCGTAAAAAATCATCGCACGGTATAATTCCATTTTTTGACTGAGATGAATTTTTCAACACACTGTAAACAAAACAATTCGCCCTCAAATGACAAAACGCTCTGAGTGAAGGTACGAGTATGCTAAAAAATTTCAAAGCTTCCAATGGAAGTTCCAATTTGCATCTGGAAACACTAGTATTGTCAGGACCCGAAATATAAATAGCAACTCTCGTACAAATGCTTCAACTAGGGCGCAAAAAATCGCTATGAAAATGAGGTCAGGGCCCCAAATAAGTAGGACCCTGGAATCCTCAAAACTCTAAATATGACATTATTTCTAATACTTAATCACAACATGCCATTACGGAACAAGGGAAAACTTCTCTCAAATCAGAGAGCTGTGCACCGTTCGATTCTCATACTCACTGACCGAAACCTTCTGTTCAACACCGGCTCCAAACGGCTAAGGCATTTTATAGAGAAGTTTTTACACATTTTAGCGAAAAATCTCTTACTCGTTAAGTCGTCGGCATTTACAAGGTGGAAACCCGCGACTGTAAAATTGTTAGATGTTCTTACCCGGATTTGATTCTTAAATAACACATACCATCACATCACGGCGGCACAAATTATTTTTAAAACGTGGGTAAATTTAAAATCACTTTCTTATTCAGCGATTAGTGGTTCTGAGTTCCCTTTTATCAATCATTTGCCGGAATTCTGAAGAAAATATAATGTCTTTTTTTCACAGAATGAAAGGACAGCATATCTCAGGATGCTTCCAAATACCCTTTCACATTCTAATAAATTACAAAAATCATTTCTGCAAATGAATCGCGTATTTATCTGTACAGAGATTAGAAAATAATACGTCAATAGATTATTTATATATTTGCGGACAGTGAAAAGTCCGTAGATAACAATATACTCGTATATACTTTTTTCAATTATAATAAGTCTTTAACTGGACTGATAAATCCTAAAGTAAATCAAATGTAAAAGTTAAACGAATTTAAAAATTAACACGAAATAATATGCGTGTTTTTTCACATTTCACAATATATTTATTTGTATGGGTGGGCGATTTAACATTTTAAATTTGAATCGGCTGTAAAAAGAAAACTGATAATTTTTTAAAATTTCTGGTTTTACGAGTATTGAAAAGGTTCAACTTTGTCATTTAAAAATGGAACACCATCCGATGCGTTCTCGCTTCGCCCAATGGCAGGATATGAAGAATTTTACCGAAAATCGTGTTTTCAGATTAAGCTAATTTTCGTCTCAATTATGAGGCGGTTCGGAAAGTTCTTAGCCTATCAATGAAAGAGAATAGTTAGTTTTTCAAAAATATTTTTATTTTTCAATATAATCTCCTGAAACTTCAATACACTTAGTCCAACGCTTATCTAGCAATTATATCCCTTGATTAAAATAGTTTTCCTCAAGGTCTTCAAAATAGTGGTTTACAACTGTAATTGCATCTTCATTTGAGGTAAAACGCTTGCCAGCAAGGATTTTTTTTAGTTTTGGGAACAGGTAAAAGTCACTGGGAGCTAAATCAGGAGAATAAGGTGGGTGGTCAAGCAACTCGTACTTTAATTCGTTGAGTTTAGCCATTGTTAAAACACTCTTGTGCGCTGGTGCGTTGTCTTGATGAAAAATTATTTTTTTGTGTTGTAAGTCAGGACGTTTTTCTCGAATTTGTACATTTAATTGATCTAAAAGGTTGCAATAGTACTCTGAATTTATTGTTTTACCCTTTTGATAGTCAATCAATAATATACCTTTGAAGTCCTAAAAAACCGTTACCACAACCTTACCAGCCGATTGAATTGTTTTTGCCTTCTTTGCGGTACTTCCTCCAGCTTCAGTCCATTGTTTGGATTGTTCTTTTGTCTCTGGAGTATAGTGGTGGATCCATGTCTCATCAACAGTTATGAAACGACGCTTAAAATCCATTTTATTTCGCTGAAAACGATCCAAACAAGCTTGAGAAATGTTCATTCTTATGCGTTTTTGGTCGACTGTTAACAAGTGCGGCACCCATCTTGCAGAAAGCTTTTTCATCTGTAGTTCTTCATGCAAAATTAAATGGACTCGATCATTTGAGATGCCCATGATATTAGCTATTTCACGCACTTTAATTCGTCGATCATTTAATACCATATCATGCACTTTGGCTACAATTTCTGTTGTTGTTGCTGTTTTTGGACGTCCACTACGTGGTTCGTCTTCAATGCTTGTACGACCACGTTTAAATTCAGCAACCTAATTTTTTACTGTTGCATATGAAGGAGCACTTTCACCTAACACATTCACCATATCATTATGAATTTCTTGTCCCGATAAACCTTTTTTATGTAAAAATTTAATGACACCACGCATTTCTAATTTTTCCATTGTAAAAAAATCGCGGAAGCGTCTTTTGTGAAAATTTAGCATGTGTTCATAGCAGATATGGAAGTTTCCAAAACACTTAACTTTTTTCTGTTTATACCGCGCTTTTTGTGCTAAGCCAAGAAGTTTCCGAAACGCCCTCGTACTATGTCAATAAGCAAAATTGAGAAGGTAATGTATTGGCCTGGCGGCTTCATTGAGCCATTTTCTTCGAAAATGAGCAAGGAGCCGCAGTTACCGTCAACGGTAAGCGTTACCGTGCCCTGTTCAACGAATTTTTGTTTTCATAAATTCAAGAAAGCGACATGGACGACGTTTGGTTTCAACAAGCCGGGTCACATGTTACACAGCCAACGCAATTATAATTATATAAGTACTCGTAGATATTTTACGCAATGTTTTTGAAAATGAATAATCAGCCGAACTTGTGATGTCAATTAGCCGCTTCGGAGCTGTGATTTCAGCCCTTTGGAATATATTGTAGGGAGCCGTTTAGGATAAATGTTACGCCTAGCATCCAGAGACAATTAAAGCGTTGAAACATGAAATTGAAGTTGCCACTGTAGAGCTTTGATCCGAAACAATCAAAAATGTAGTTAAAATTTGATTGATCTGGTGAGGTACTGTCAAGCCAGTTGTGTAAGTCATAAGAATGATATTGTGTTCCATTGTTAAATGACAAAGTTCAACCTTTCCAATAAAACATGAAATTTGAAAATATCGGATCGCCCACCCAGTATGTATGAGGTAATCTTCATGATGCAAAGCTGCTGAACAATTTAGTTGGTGTAACTTTTGCTTCAACTCCCAATGCATTTTCTAATATGCAAACAGAACGAACAAGTGATTTAAAAGTTAGATTTCTTATATTTAAGACGATTTGAGCCGAAGTCATCGGCGGCGGCGTAGTACTACGAGGTTTGCTATTTATATTTCGAATCCTGACAATACTAGTGTAAGAAGATGCAAGCTGGAACTTCCATTGGAAATTTGACATTTTTTAGCATAACTTCACTCATAACGTTTTGTCATTTGAGGGCGAATTGTTTTGTTTACAGTGTGTTGAAAAATTCATCTCAGTCAAAAAATGGAATTATCCCGTGAACATTTTCGTGCGATGATTTTTTACGATTTTCGGCGTGGGCTATCGAGGCAAGAGCTTTTAAATCAACTTGTTTCGATTTTTGGCGATGAAGCACCATCAAAAACCACTGTTAATCGCTGGTACCAAGAGCTCAGTCTCAGACGCCGTTCGCTCCAGGATGAATTTGCATATGAACCCGAAACAAAACAATAATCGATCGATCTTTCAAGACAAGCCAAATGCCACAATAGTTGTTCGTGGCAGAAGTACATCGAAGCAAATGATTGCGTTTTTTTCGGTATAACCGGCCATGTTGCCACGGTCAATTCTGAGTGGTATATAATCATCTGTTTGCCAACAGTGTTCGAAGAAATGAGGTTCTGGATATCTTCAAGGCCTTTGGTAGAGTCTGGCACCTTGCACTCATATCAAAGCTGATCGCTTTTGTTGTCGGTAATACTTTTGCTTGATTTATATCGAGCTATCTTAGAGATCGCACTATAAAAGTTGTTGTAGATGGTTTCTCTTCCAACACACATAGGCTAACCGCAGGTGTACCACAGGGCTCTGTACTTTCCTTATTTCTTATTTTCAGTGACGATCTTTTCGGTCAGACCGCGTATCCATTCTAATCTTTCGCAGATGACCGTAGATGACTTTTATATTCATTCGACCGTATGCCGAGTCTTCAAGATATTGAAGACAAAAGGCGAATTATGGATGAGACACTTGGCCGGGATCTACTGGCCAATTCCGAATGGGGTCGAGTGAATAAAGTAGATTTGAATGCGCACAAGACGCAGTGCTGCTTGTTGTCTCGCAAGCGATTCGCTGACCCAACAATATCGTCAATTTCTATTGATTGTACGGATATTGAACAATTAGAAGCTCTCGATGTTCTGGGCAAGAATATATAGTGTGACGCTCGTTGGGCGAGACATGCACCGATGTGTCGAAAGAAGCACTCAAGTGCATAGGCTTTTAAAAACGGTGCATGAAATATTTCACTACTTCTGATCTTTTCAATATCAATACAACTTACATCAGGCTGAAGGTGGAATACAACTTCCATATATGAGCAGGTTCTCCAAAATCATACCTGGAGCTACTTAACCGTGTTCAAAGGAGTACGATGGTGCTGATTTGTGACAGTAGGGTATCCAGCTCTATTGTTTTCCTTGAGCATCGTCGGAATGTGGGTTGCGTGACGCTGTTCTATCGTTACTCTCATGGTGTGAGTTCATCAGACATCCATCGCCTTATTCCTGACGTGAGGATGTTCGGCAGGGATACGTGACTTTCTACACGCAGAGAAAAGATATGGTCACGGCAACAATAGTATGTTCTCTTCAATAAAAGTATGGTCGTCGCAACCATAGTTTTGTTGTTTTAATTTCATTTTGACAAAAGTATGATTGCGGCAATATTATTATTGTTGAAATGTTACAATAGTATTGTTGCCAAATTTAAAAATGAAAATATGGTTGCAGCAACAATATAAATATGGTTGGTGAAATAAAAGTATTGTTTTCATGGGTTTAATGTTAACAATAATATGATTACGGCAATCATACCGACAATACAATATTTATTTTTTTTAAACAAACTACGAATTAGTAGAACTGAAATATTTTTAATAAATTAATTTCTTTTTCTTACTGTTTAATAAATCACTCCTATTATTACATAACTTACTTAATATAATTCTCTATTGTTAAATATAAGTAACAACTTAACCCAATCTTTACAAAAAAATTTTGAGTATCATAGTATGATTGTGTGTAAGTCATACTATGGTTGTACGTTAAACATACTATGGTTAAATGAAAATAATAATATGGTTGTGGCGATCATATTATGGTTGTGTGTGAATAAATATATTGTTGTGAGGACCATAATATTGTTAGGGGGATCATAGCATGGTTGTGTGTGAACCGTACTATTGTTGTGATGATCATAATACGAGGGCGACCGCAAAAGTAACTGGCCTTACATAAAAAGAACCGTTTTTTTGGAATTATTATTATTTATTTTTCAACATAATCTCCTCCAACTCAATACACTTCATCAAACGTTTTTCAAGTTTTTAATTCCATCCGAAAAATAAGATTTTTACCCCAACCATACTTATCTTCTGCGTGTAGGAATTCACACCCGTTTGTTATCGATTGTTCAGTTGACCGCACTACACACTACAGATCAAACTCGTTTTTCGCTCGTTCAGTCCGTATGTGGAATCAACTTTCGGTAAACGTATTTCCCACTAATTGCGACATCCACAAGTTCATTACTCCCTCTTTTCCCCCTCCGATCCTTTACTTTCCACTCGCCAACGCAATGCACCACATGTACGAGTATAGGGGGCATCCCCTGAGTATTGGTTATTTAAAAAAAAATTGACGCGAGGAGTATTTAAGAGTCGGCCTGGTGACATTTTTACCTGTTTTATCTCAAATTTACAGATAGTTTCTATAGAAAATTCAATAAATGTATTTAGAGTTTAATTAAACTTGAGGACATAATTTAGAAACCATGGCTTTATTTCAAATTAAGTTGTGTTCAGGAATACTTAACCCAAATTGAAGATCACTTTTACTACATTTGGGTCCACTTTTACCTGAATATTAGTGCATTTTCCTTAAGTGTGCACTTAAAACAGCCCTTAGTTTTGTCTCAAGTTTTAAGCCCTAATCGTTTCGCGAGTAAATGATTCGTTTCCGCGCTCACTTTCAATGGCTTAAATGTAAGATTAAGAGAAAAAGTGTGCCTGAACCCGGCAGATGTTATTATTTGGAAATTTCAATTGGATTAAATTTTCGGACAACAGCACCATATTTTTTACGCAGGTCAATAGTGCAACACACACAAACATTTACCTGCATTCAAAACTACTTCTTAGGATAAGGTCTTCTTTAGGGGAAGAGCCCTACGGTATTTTTATGTGTATTGTAGAAGTCATAAAACTACTTCGGTGTAAGTCTACATGTGTATTTAATTCGACGGAGGTAGAGGTAGTAAAAGTTGCATATCGATGCTATTTTACTGGTTTGTGTTTTTTTGGGAAAAATCAAAATAAAGAACTACGAACGGACTTAATCATGGTATTGGTTTATAATAGTCCGAGCGATAAAATACAACAACAGCAAAAGGCACCAACAGAAATCTTATCGTTGGAAACCAAAAAAAAAAAACAACAACAAATACGAGTAGAAAGCAGAGCATAGTAGGCCAAAGAGCGAACAGTAGATACGGATACTTGCGATCCCCGAATGATACACACCAGGGTTGAGAAATGTAAATTTTAATTGTGTACCAACTTAAACAAGGGTACGTTTTTGAACCGCTGGCTTCTTACGAAATTATAAGTAGTTTACTATTACTTGCATTATTTTAAAAGATCTTAAACCGAGTTTAGTGTTGAATTCTAGGCTTTAAGATCTTCAGTCCTGAGGAATATTCTCATTATCAACCAAGATTTGTTTTTTGGAGTTGGTCTTTCTACCGGATCGCTAGTTGCACAATTTCGAATGGATCCTCGAACTCCCAGTCTACTATACTCGTATAACTCAGACAGCTGACTTTATATTTGCCGTTTATTTTCAGCGGTACTGCCAATATATCAAATAATTTTTCGAATAGTTTTTGGTCGATAACCTTCGATGCTAGTGTCTTTTAACTAAGTTTCTTATAATTTTAATTGTTAGAAATACATTTGTAAATAAATAAATGAATGCATTTTATCTAAAATAGTCCTTCTGCATTATGTGCCTAAGGTATGCGTGGCTAGGAACCATACAAGGGCAGTTCGGAAACATCTTAGCCTAGCACAAAAAGCGCGGTATAAACAGAAAAAGTGTTTTGGAAACTTCCATCTCTGCTATAAACACATGTTCAATTTTGTTTCGATCTGGCAACTCCTTCATATAGAAACAGGTGTTCACAAAAGACGCATCCGCGATTGTTTTACAATGGAAAAATTAGAAATGCGTGGTGTCATTAAATATTTACATAAAAAAGGTTTATCGGGACAAGAAATTCATAATGATATGGTGAATGTGTTAGGTGAAAGTGCTCCTTCATATGCAACAGTAAAAAATTGGGTTGCTGAATTTAAACGTGGTCGTACAAGCATTGAAGATGAACCACGTAGTGGACGTCTAAAAACAGCAACAACGACATAAATTGTAGCCAAAGTGCATGATATGGTATTAAATGATCGACGAATAAAAGTGCGTGAAATAGCTAATATCATGGGCATCTCAAATGATCGAGTCCATTTAATTTTGCATGAAGAACTACAGATGAAAAAGCTTTTTGCGAGATGGGTGCCGCACTTGTTAACAATCGACCAAAAACGCATAAGAATGAACATTTCTCAAGCTTGTTTGGATCGTTTTCAGAGAAATAAAATGGATTTTAAACGTCGTTTCATAACTGTTGATGAGACATGGATCCACCACTATACTCCAGAGACAAAAGAACAATCCAAACAATGGACTGAAGCTGGAGGAAGTGCCCCAAAGAAGGCAAAAACAATTCAATCGGCTGGTAAGGTTACGGCAACGGTTTTTTGGGACTTCAAAGGTATTTTATTGATTGACTATCTGCAAAAGGGTAAAACAATAAATTCAGAGTACTATTGCAACCTTTTAGATCAATTAAATGTACAAAGTCGAGATAAACGTCCTGGCTTACAACACAAAAGTAATTTTCATCAAGACAACGCACCAGCGCACAAGGGTGTTTTAACAATGGCTAAAATCAACGAATTAAAGTACGAGTTGCTTGACCACCCACCTTATTCTCCTGATTTAGCTCCCTGTGAATTTTACCTGTTCCCAAATCTAAAAAAAAATCCTTGCTGGCAAGCGTTTTACATCAAATGAAGATGCAATTACAGTTGTAAACCACTATTTTGAAGACCTTGAGGAAAACTATTTCAATCAAGGGATAGAATTGCTAAGTGTATTGAAGTTTCAGGAGATTATATTGAAAAATAAAAATATTTTTGAAAAACTAACTATTCTCTTTCATTGATAGGTTAAAAACTTTCCGAACCGCCCTCGTAGATAATCACAGGAAGTAATAATAGTATTTCCAATAATTGTATTTTAGAATTTGTCAAAGGCAACTATGCCATCCAATTGTTCAAATACTCGTATGTATTATAAGATAAGTTTGCCAATTTAGCAAGCCTAACGAACGTAAAGCAATTATTAAAAAATATTTCCAGATTTTTGAACAGCCTTGGCCTGTGAGGTTGGTCAAAATTATAGCTACTTCAAAATTGTATGTCTGAGTACATCCGTTTGGACCAGCCAAACAGAGGATTGTTGCAAAGTAGAAAAAACATAGCCGCCATAGCGGCTAATATCGTAAGAGGCTGATCACCTCTATTGGACGTATCATAGCGCACACAATCCATAAGTGTTTGACCAAGCAGCAATGCATCCACAAAAATTGTTGGTTATATTAAACTTGTTGCCTAGCGGCATCAATGGACCTTATTTGTTTCCAAAGTGACGAAGAATAGCCTTTACCGTCAGTGGTTCATGGTGAAGAGCGATGCTGAACAACTGTCTCGACAACATCGATATATCCAAGACGGTGATACGTTTTATAAAGAGTGGTTAAGTTTTAAGGGCCGATGTTGATTTTGAATAAAACACAAATTATTTAGGAAATTATTTTCATTTCTATTTATTATGATAATATTGGTATGGTTCAATTATGTATGGAACAAAATATCGGCCAAATGGCCGCCGCGACCTCGGCGGAACACCTCCATTCGATGGTCCAAATTTTCGATGACGCTGAGGCATAATTGAGGTTCTATGCCGTTAAAGGGCCGACATATCTCATCCTTTAGCTCATGAATTGTTGCTGGCTTATCGACGTACACCATTTCTTTCAAATAACCCCAAAGAAAGAAGTCCAACGGTGTCAAATCACATGATCTTGGCGGCCAATTAACATCGCCACGACGTGTGGTAACACGGCCATTGAATTTGTCGCGCAAAAGAGCCATTGTTTCGTTAGCTGTGTGGCAAGTGGCAACATCCTGTTGAATCCACATATTGTCAACATCCATAGCTTCCAGTTCGGGCCATAAAACAGTTCGTTATCATCTCACGATAGCGAACACCATTCACAGTAACTGCCTGACCGGCCTCATTTTGGAAAAAATACGGCCCGATGATGCCGCCAGCCCATAAACCTTGCCAAACAGTCACTCTTTGTGGGTGCATTGTTTTTTCGACAATCACTCTTGGATTAACATTCGCCCAAATGCGGCAATTTTGCTTATTGACGAATCCACTGAGATGAAAATGTGCCTCATCACAGAAGATAATTGTCTTCGAAAATTAATTTTCATTTTTATAATATGCCTGAATAACTTTAACGTGTTGATCGCTTGTGTATCTTTCCATGATTCAAATTGAGTTAGTCTGAAAATGAGAAATATCAAATAAAATGCAGAAGAAAACTTGACGTTTAGGAGTGGTTCACATTCAACATCGGCCCTTAAAATTTAACCAAATTAAGCATGGTTGCAGCAACAATAAAAATATGGTTAATGCGACAAAAGTATGTATATTTTTGGTTTTATTTCATTGTAATTTTCCTTAATTTGAATATGGGTTTTAAGCAATGTCATTGTTACGAATCTTATGTAGTAATAACAGTTTTTATATTTAAATTAAAATTTTGAATTCGTTAACTAAAATTTTATAATGAAAACGCCTTCGTTTCTTTAAACGAATTTTTTTTACTGTTAAAAAAATTGCTCCTATGGATTGAAATTTAATGTATGTTCAAATAATTTACTTAATACAAATCTCTATTGCTTACAACATTACTCATTCCAAATAAATAACTTTGGGGATCACAGTATGGTTGAGTGGGATCATACTATGGTTGTGGAAATCATAACACGGTTGCTTGTGAATCATATTAGGGTTGTAAAAATCATAATATGGATGTATGTTCACATAATATGGTTGTGAGGATCATATTATGGTTGTGGGGATCATATTATGGTTGTATGTGAATCGTACTATGGTTGTGGGGATCATATTATGGTTGTATGTGAATCATACTATGGTTGTGGGGATCATAGTTTGGTTGTGTGTAAATCATACTTTTGTGGTGGGGATCATAGTATGGTTGTATGCGAATAATAATATTGATTTTGGGTCAAAATGATATACCCAACAATAGTATGATGCTTTTCGAATATTGTTATCCCAAGCATCCTTTTTTTTATCGTGCGTGTCTACTTATTCCCTAGCGTTGGAGCGTTTGAAAAAAAACATTCGTCAAGGTATGGCCGAGATGTAAAGGGTGATCCATCTAGAGGTATTTTTTCAATAGGGTTTTTTCACAGATCACGCGTGAGTTGTACTTAACTTTATTTCTTATTTGTTTTCAGTTCTGTTTGACATTTTATCATGACTTACGAGTACACCTCAAGAACGTATCCTACTTTTAATTGTGCAACTGTATAATGGAAATAAGCGATCGGTTAGAAACTGGCTTCGGCCACAATTTGAATGAAATGAGGCCAATTTCTGGCTCAACAGCAACGTCAATAAACCAAACTGCCACATTTGGGCTGAAGAGCAACCAGAAGAGGTCCAAGAGGTGGCATTAAACCCAGAGAAAACCACGGTTTGGTGAGGTTTATAAACTGGTGGAATCATCGGTCCATATTTTTCCAAAAAGGTGATGGCCGTAATGATATTATATGGCGCCATGATATCGGACTTTTTGCTACCTCAAATTGAAGCCCGTAATCTCGACGAAATTTGATTTCAACGTGACAGTGCCACTTGACATACAGCTGCTCAAACAATGTATCTATTGAGGGGAAATTTTGAAGAACAAGTAATTTCACGTTTTAGACCCGAGAGTTGGCCGCCTAGATCGCGTGATATCACACTTTTAGATTTTTTGTGTGGAGGCTACGTAAAGTCCAAAGTCTATGCTGACCTACCAGCTACAATTCAGGTTTTGGAAGCCAACATTACGCGTGTCATTAACGCCATACCGGTCAAAATGCTCGAACGAGTCATCCAAAATTGGACCCTCAGAATGGACAGCCTGAGACGTAGTTGCGGCCAACATTTGAAGGAAATTATATTCAAAAAATAAATGCCATAAAATTCCCTTTCGAATGAAGAATAAAGATTCCATACTTAATTTGAATTTTTTGTATTTTTTCTTTATTTTGAAAAACAAAATTCCTTTAGGTAAAACACCCGATACCTCAAAAGGATCTACCGCTGCTACTTATCGGTTTTATTTTATACATAATCGCAATGTCCAGGGTCCAATTAAATTATTATTTTATTTAAATCAAGGCTTTTTGGGTGTTTTATTAAAATTTTCTTTCGTAAGCGAAAAATAGATAACCCTTAATGACGACAAATACAAATCTTGCTGATACATATTACAGTTTACCAAATAACGACTTTCCGAAAAATCGCACTCTTTTGCCCTTTGTACCTCTAACGTTTTTATTACCAAAGTTGGTACAATCGTACCATTTCAACCCCGATTCACACACACGCCGGCATATCAACACACATGCAACAACGCATATGAACTCAAAAGAAAGCAGCAGCAACAACAACAACAACAACACGACCACTGTATGTACTACACCAACAACATACAGTGCACAGGCACTCCGTGCGTACTTCCAACACTGCAAAGATAAATCATAAAAGGCATCCGGCAAAGGGTTTTCAAATTTAGTTCGTACTAAACCAGCGCATAGTAAACACGCACTCAACGGCCGAGCACCATAACGTACGCACGCACAAACGCTGAACGATCGGCACAACATTTCAAAATAGAACGAGAATTGTAACGGCCACGATAGTAAACACGCGCCGCGACGACGCATTATCAATTATTTTCGGTAGAAATACGACTTGAAAAAAAAACAGAAAATACAACAATATGAGAATTGTAAGTGTGTGTAGATAGAACTAATCAGTAGGCAAAAGGAAGTGAGCACAAAAAACAATAATAACAACAACAAACTTATATGGACTCCAATAACAACAACAGCATTAAAGAAAAAGAATAAAAAAAATATATACAAAAGATACGATAAACCAAATACTGTCTGCATACACAAATACTGTGTGGCAGAGCATATTGAAAATAAAACTGAACTCAAAAAAAAACGAAATAAAATAAATAAACTGAACTATAAGTATTGATAAAAATGGTTTTTGGTGATTAATAAAATATACAACAACAACAAAAAGAAAAAATTCACAGCCCGCCGTTACAGAAACTGAATAGGGCTCCGCTATCTTATCATTGGAGGCCATAACTTCCCCTTAATTTTGTTGTTTTTGTATTCTAGAAAATGAAAATAATATGTGTATATTAACCCCACAAAAGTCCAAGTTATTTTTAATCCAAATTAATTGTTATCATTGTTTTTCTTCTTCTTCTTTTGCACTTCCCCCTTTTTATGTACAAAACTACTTTCCATTAACCCTTTGTTGTGGGACTCCCCTCCAGTTGATTTTAATTGGTCTGTGCCTTGTGGTCTCCACCATTTCGGCTGAGAAAAAACTCTCACACAAACATGCTGAAACCAAAAAACTGCTTAAAACTGGCCATGAAAAACATCACGATTTGAAAGAAGCCGCTTCCCTCAAACCGATAGAAGCTCCCAAGTCACCTTTGCCCTTGAAGGAAGAATTGGCGCAACATAAGTCCAACGGCAGTGTCTGTCGCAAACATCATCGCCATGGCAAGAACAGGAAGGGTGGTCAACATGCCGCCGAAACCCAACAACAGCAACAGAATGGTGGCGCTAACGGACGTCCCTGCAAAGGCCACCACGCCAAGCCAAAGCCAAAGGTAAATAATAATGGTCCCACGAAGCCACATCACAACAAGCATGGCCGCAAAAACGGGCGTGGCAAACAGCAGATGCAATAGTTTACTTATGTGCTTCCGCCTAAGAGATGCGTACAAAGTTGTAGAGTTTCATTTGTTTAAGTAAAAGAACAAAAGAAATATAATAAATATTTAAAAATTATTTAATAAAAACTAAATTGTTTAGTAGTCTTTATCTCTTATTATTTGAAGCATACGTAGAGGCCTTGGCGGCAATTTTTCGCAAGTGTCCTCTAAAAAATCAAGTCTGAAGGGCAGTTGACAACTCCCTTGGGTAACTTAAATATTGAAAAACTGACTTAGACTGAATTAGGTCATTCACTACCTATTAAGATTAACATTGCAAGCTATTGCTGGTATTAACCTGCATGCGAAATACAGGGTGGCACACCAATTCTGCTACAATAAGAAATTCAAATAACTTTTTTTATGTATTTCATTTATGTTTTTGCTTTGTTTACATTTATTCGGTCTTTTATCATTATTATGACTTGAACAGTTTTTATTTATGCTGGTTCGAGACCCTTTTGTTGTCTCTTTTTCAGAATCAACTAGCATAAAATGTATTGGCAACCGTAGCCTTACATTTCACCAATCTGAAAAAGAAACAACAAAAAGGTATCGAACCAGAATAAAAACTCTTCATGTCATAGTTTCATTTATGTTTTTTGTTGTACAGAGTTTTGGTAAACATCAGTCTTGACAATTCATATTTGGCACTCGTGAAGTAGAGACGTGGCAAATTTATTATGGAAAAATATTCGATAAACCAACGTGTTTGAATCGTTAAAACATTTTATCAAAATCAATCATCGATTACTGTGACGATGAGAAAGTTACGTAAAATTTCTGGGAGAAACAACCAACGTGCCAACAAAACGCACTATTTATCGTTTAGTGAATGATTTCGAAGAATGAGGGTCTGTAGCTGATAGGCCCAAGCATGGATCACAACATACTGCAAGATCGGCTGAAAACATTACTGCTGCTCAAGAAAGTGTTTAAAACAATCCACCAACCTTAATTCGACGCCGTGCTGAAGGTAATAAAAAATGTGCTCAAAAGGGCTCGCATTTGTGAGGCTAACAGAGGCGAACATATATCTGATATTGTATTCCATACATAATTGCCGACATTAAATAAAACATTTATCAATATAATTCTCTTTCATTTAATCAAAAATTATAAACAAACAAAGTAGTTTACCTTCCCGACGGAAACCTTGAAGTATACCTTCCCGGCACCCTGTATAATACTGATACACTCAAATTAAAATGTCGAAAAATAAACACAATCCTATATACGTAACTTAAATGCGATACGTCTAATATCAAAATACAGCGTACAAAAAAATTAAATGCATTGAATAAATTCATACGCAAAAAATCGAAGATGAAAGATGGTAAATTACCTCCAAGCTCATCTGCGCATATGCGACTCCTGATCGGAGAATTATTCATTGCGACCTGAAGGGTTGAAGTAGGGATCGCACCAATTATTGTTTTAATGAACTGCTTCAATTCAGTCAAATTCCTTTTGTACACCTTTTGCTTGATATAACCCCATAAAAAAGTCTGGTTGGAGGCCAGCGGAAAGTGGAATATCTAGATATTAATTTGTTTGGGAATTTTCGTTGAAGCTCTGCCATTACCGATCTGGCTACATGTGCAGTTGCTCCATCTTGCTGTAACCAAAATGCTGTTAAACCGGATACGTCTTCAAAACAGTTCTGTTTAAAAAAAAACTCCTTAACATCGTGCTATGGTTGTGGGATCATATATTATATTATACTATTGTTTACGGGTCATAGTATGGTTGTGAGGATCATCATACCGCAACCATATCCCGAACAATAGTATGATGCTCGTCGAATATTGTAATCCCAACCATAATTTTGTTCTACGTACGAACATATAGATCTCGATGGTATGGTCATTAATTCATTTTAATAAATCCAAATTCCAACATTCCAAATAAAAAAAGAATAAGCCGATTGCTCACACAGAAAAAAAAAGTTATAACGTTTTGGTTTTGTAACACTATTTGTGCACCACCCTGTATCTTCCAAACACTTCCATCTTTTACGCAACGTTTTCTTTTCGCAATAACACATTTATATTTTTGTATTTGTTTATGTTTAGGTTCTTTTGGAAAGGTAAGAGGTAGGGCTATCGTTCAAGAGAAAAAAAACATCAAAAAAAATCAGACCACTGGTTCAGAACTTAGCAATTTTACCCTAGTACCCTCCGACCACCAATCCGAAAATTTTCAAACAGCTGCCATTTCGCACCCTTGCATTTTCGGGCATGGTCGTATGTGGACATATTTTCATAAAAGGGCCATGGAATACGCTGATTAAATTTGTCGAGTATATATATATTTCTAAGTGTTGGCTGGCGCCATCGACATGTCCATTGGAAAGTTTGACATTTTTTAGCATAAACGTACTCAGAACGTTTTGACATACGACCATCATTTGTCTTGTTTACTTATACAGTGAAAAAATCAGCGGTGCTTCAACAGACGTTTATAAGATCGGCACAGGTAAGTAATCATGGATCTACGCGTATGAACCCGAAACAAAACAGCAATCGACCGTGTAGGTCTTCGAAGACGAGCAAAATCCAACGAAAGTTGTTCATGGAAGTACTTAGGTCGTGGAAGAAGAAATGGTCTCCTGGTCATGTGGCGACTGTTCCGTTTGAGCAACGTAGGACGGTCCATTCTGAGTGATACACCACAATTTGTTTGCCTGAAGTCTTCGGAGAAATTCGAAAAACGAACAAAAGAAGACGAATCATTGTGCACCATGACAAACCAGCGCCTTTTTGACCGGCCAAAACGTTGAACTGATGGGTCATCCGCCGTACAGCACAGACTTAACACCCAATGACTTCTTTTTATTCCCGCACATCAAGAAAAAACTGCGTGGTCAACGATTTTCGTCGCCAGAAGATGCTGTTGATGCGTTTAAAAAACCATGTTTTGGAGATGTCTCAATCGGAGTGGAAAAAGTGCTTCGACAATAGGTTTGAGCGCACGCAAAAGTGAATAAATCATGCTGGAGAACATTTTGAAAAACAATAAAACTATTTTTGATGATAAATATTTGCATTTTCATTATTAGGCCAGAAATATATATAGCAGCCCTTTTATGTTGATCCATTTTTAAGATTTACTTTGCTAAGACAAATACAAAAACAAAAATATGTGACGCGCAAAATAGAAAGGGACCTAAGGTTAAAAAACAGTTTTGTTCAGGAGAGCCATTTTAAAGATTAGGTCCCTTTCTATTTGCGCTTAAAATCGTCGACTTCACTTCATAAAACGCGCATATCTCTGGAAGGGAACACTTTTGGGACATGGGATCGGTCTCATTCGATTCTCAGATGTTGTCCACATCACAAAAAGAAAAAAATGAAAATTGATTTTTTTACCCTTAGGTCCCTTTCTCTATGCGCTGTTACATATTCTTAGATTTTTAGAGATATTGGAAACATGTGAAAATTGTCCGGTATCTTCGCCTTGCTAGCAAATATACAGAATTTCAGCCTTTCGGCTGAGTCAAGTGGCTAGAGAACACAACAAAGATCTTCCCGAAGATTAATTTCAAAACTGTTTATCGCCCCATAACTACCTGGTTGGTGGATATCTTGTTTCAACTGACTACTACTGCTGTTCTATGGTGGGCCAAGGTTCTTTATTTAGAAAGTGTAGGTTTCCATCAATAGTTTTAATATTTTTGCTCTATTGTATTAATATTTTTTTATATTCGGTATTGACCAAGGTTTCGACCTCTATTCAGGAATTCGATAGATATTTTTGTGATATTTAAAGACGTTCTCTACTCTATTGCCAGTTCAAGGAATAATCTTCGTTTCGTTTGGCGTTCGTATGATTTTTATGTATTCGCTGTGTTTTCTGTGGCAATCGTCTCAGATTTTGTGATCCTTTTCGTGCTCTATTAAAGATTTTCAGGACATGTCTTTCAAGGTTTCACTTTTCCCTTATAACCCATGCTCTGGTTCCCAGTCTCGAAATGGACAAAGTGAGGCTCACCATACCAACCTACAATAAAATGAATTACACAGTTGGTCATAACGGGGCGTTTTGACTCATTTGCTTCCCCAATGGTCGCCCACTTCGCATTGACCGTTAGGTTCAAAAAAAAACTGAAGTACAAACACTGATTTTAATTATGCTGCTCACCATCGCAGTACTGGCCTTTCAATTGAAGACAATGAAGATAACGATGGCGGAGGCTCTGGCTATGACGAGATGATGATGATGCGGCTTCTTTTACTTGCCTTAGTACAAGTCCGGGGGTACGATAATGTTTTTTTAGCTGTGTTTTTTTGGGAAGCCATAAAAACGCATGAATTTCGTTGTGAACATCATTAAAATAAAGGCAAAAAGATACAACAGCTTTTATTTCATTATTATTGTGTGCGATGAATCCGTTTGTGGAGTACCCACTGACTGGCCTTTGTCCGTACAGCATTTTTAGAGTATTTGAGTTGTTTTTTTTATTTTTATAGTCGTAGACTTTTTCGTTTGTACGAGTATATTTTGTACTTTATTCGAATTATTTTTAAAAGCTATGGCAATAATGATCATTTTCAACGTGATAATAAAGCTAAAGATGACATACACGTGTGTGTATTAGTCAGGGGTCGATTAGGCAGCCAAAAAGCGGGAAGACATTTTGAGCATGTGCGTTCTGCTCCAGAGTTATTAGGGTAAAACTGGCTTCACTAAGCCTTGGCTTAGTGAAATAGAATTTAAGGCAATTTGTATATGTGACAGCGCATAGAGAAAGGGACCTAAGGGTAAAAAAATTAATTTTCACTTGTTTTTTTGATGTGGACAACATCTGAGCATCGAATGAGACCGATCCCATGCTCCAAAAGTGTTCCCTCCCAGAGATATGCGCGTTTTATGAAAGTGATGGTACACCAAAGATACACGTATTTAAATCTTTAAAATGGCTCTCCTGAACAAAACTGTTTTTTACCCTTAGATCCCTTTCTATTTTGAGCGTCACATATAAAGGCAGGTCCAACTGAAACACTCGATGTTAATTGTCAATAAAACAAACAGTTTTCGGAGAATTATCTTAATCTTTTTTATTATGACAGAAGGATCTATGGCAATTATGTGCGAAACAAAATATCGCAACGGCTTCGGCATAGCTCTAGCCAATGGTCCATACTTTCAATGACTCTAAGACATAATAGAGGTTCAATTCCGTCAAGTGCCGAATCCTCCGTCAAGTGCTCTTAAATTGTTCTTGGCTTATTGATGTATGTATGATGTAATTTCTTAAAGAAAGAAGTCAAACGGTGTCAAATCACATGATCGTGGCGGACAATTAAAATCATCGCCACGACGTACAATGGTCCACAGTGGTCGATTTCCATCGGACAAAATTCTTTAACGTTTGATCTAGTACATATTTTTGAGTTCTGTAAAAAGTTTAATTGTAGCCAAGGACTCAAGGATTATTTTGAGTTATTAACATTTAAAATTGGCTATTGCGTATATTTTGAGAAATTTCCTGAAGTTAACAACTTTTCGTATTTTACGATTTTCAAGAAAAGTACATTGTTTTCGATTTTAGTTTTTTTTACATATTCTCTAGGAATGGTTCGTTAAATTAGCAAAAAAAAATTCTCTTTTTGTAAATTGAAAAAGTAAGATTTAATTTTTCGACTTTGTCGAACTGTATCTCATACATTTTAAGAGCTACTGCACCATTTTTTTTTAAACATTATCGGTTTTGAAAATAATATGAATTTGGATCAACATAACTTTTTGTGTTTAAAAGCCTTTTAAGAATGTAGTACTTATTTTGAAAAGGTAGAAAGGTTCTCTATTTATAAGGGGTAACTTTTGCCAGCCCAAAATTGCTCCCTTGGAAAATGGGGTACAATTAGTGAAAAAGGTCTCATTTTTTTTACTGATACTCATGGGATTCTCCCTATTATGCAGTGCATTGAAAAACATCGTTGGTGAGTGGGAAGTAAGGGGTAAGAGTGGGGAAAGAGGGACTAATGTTTATTGACCGGAAGTCGATTTCACATACGGACAGTACGGGCAAAAAACGAATTCGATATGTAGTGTATACTGCGATCAATCGATAAAAAAAAACGGGTGTAAGTTCCTGGAAAGTCGCGTATTCCTGGCGAACATCCTAACGTCAGAAATAAGTCGAAGTATGTCAGCGGAGAACACACCATGGAAGTAACGATAGAACAGCGACACACATTCCGACGATCCTCGAAGGAGACAATTTATTTGGATACCCCACTGTCACCTATCAGCACCATCGCTCTCCTTTGAACACGGTCAAGTAAATCCAAGGATGATTATGGAGCACCTGCCCATATATGGGAGTTGTATTCCATCTTAGACCTGTATTTCATCTTAGATCAGAAGGAGTGAAATATTTCTACACCGCTTTTGAAAACCTGTACTAGAGTGCTTCTTTCAACACTTCGAATACATGCCCAACGAGCGTCACATTGTATTTTCATGCCCAGAACATGAAGAGAATCTGATTGCTCAACATCCATACCATCGATAGAAATTGACGACATTGTTGGGTCAGCGAATCGCTTATAAGACAACAAGCTGCACTGCGTCTTGTGCGCATTAAAATCCACTCTGTTCATTCGACCCCAGTCGAAAAAGGCCTGTAAATCCTGGCCAAGTGTCTCATCCATAAATCGCCTTCTATCTTCAATATCTTGAAGACTTGGCCTATGGTTGAATGAATAAGAATGACAGAGGATACTGTCATCTGCAAAAGAGTAGATTGGATGCACGGTCTGACCCAAAAGATCGGCAATGAAAATAAGCAATAAAGAGGGAGAAATGACAGAGCCCCGTGGTACACCTGCGGTCAGCCTATGTTTGTTGGAGGAGAACCCATCTACAACAACTCTAATAGTGCGAACTCTAAGAAAGCTCGATATAAATCCAGCAAACGTATTATCGGCACCAAAAGCAATCAGCTTTGATATGAGTGCACTGTGCCAGACTCTATCAAAGGCCTTAGAGATATCCAGAGCCACGACCTTACTCTCACCAAACTGGTGGATAGACCGACTCCAACGCTCTGACTAGAACTCCAAAAGGTCTCCGGTAGAACGGTTTCTACGGAAGCCATACTGTCGATCACTTTGCAGGTTGGTCTCTAAATACCTCACAAGATAATGGTCACCATGCTCTCTCTCCATTACATTAGCTGGAGTATACAGGGTGGCTGATGAATGTTGCTACATTAAGAAACTCAAAAACCTTTTTTTCAGTATACTCGTATGGAATTAATTTTTCTTTAATTCATATTTAAGCTCATTCCATTTTTATAAAGCTTAATTAGTTTCAACAATACTGGAATTTTATTCAACGTTTTCTTCGTAGAAGTAGTGCCTGACAATGTAGCGTCATGAAACTGCACACAACGCCGTGACACGAAGTGGATGCACTCCATATTCGATAAATTTTGTTTGTTTATGTTGCCGTTTAAATCGAAATAGGCCTCGTCAGACATCAAAAGACAGTTTTAGATGTTTCCGTCCTCTTCCACCATTTGAAGCATCTACTGGCAAAATTCCCGGCAAATCGGAAAGTCTGCTGCGTTCTGTTTGTTGGCCACTTGAATATTACTTAAACTTATACATATATGGGAATAAGTCTTTGTGCATAATTGACAGCAATGTCTTTCTGCTTATATATTAAGCAAATAAGCTTCTGGTTGAAACTCTACAGCTACAGCAGCGATTGTTTCCTTCGTCCGAACTGAAGGATTTCGATAGTAAGGTCTTCTGTTGTTTGTCCCATGCTTGCCAAAATTGTTAACAAGCCTCATTATGGTCCATCTGCTCGCAGGATTGCCGCCAAACGTGATCTTTGAACCGAAACTACACGCAGAAAAAA